>CM062523.1:40973762-42223762 GCA_031439595.1 Pterocarpus santalinus | reverse complement strand
TCTTAAAAGGGGGCTAACTGAATACATGCTAAAACCAAGCAGACACTTGTGCTAAAGAAGCAAAAAGATGGGGAAGACAATTTTCATTCAAAATGACCATGATATTGTTCCTTTCTAAGTGGTTTTGGATTGGGTAACGATCAAAATCACTTTACATCAACGGGAAAGATACTAAGGAAAACATTTTGTGGCCATTGAAGCATGTTCAAGTTTGTTTTTCTGCAATAAGAATTTGTTAATAATATTATATTTTAAAGATTATGTTGCTTAGGTGCTCCAGGTACTTAAATTTAATTTCTGTTTTACATCTTGGTGCAGGCATTCATTGCTTTAAAAAGGGGCACTCAATTAGTAAAGTATAGTCGGAAAGGGAAGCCAAAATTTTGTCCATTCAGGCTCTCACCAGTGAGTGTTTTTTTTTTTGGTGAAATAATTTAATTTATGCACCACCAACATACGTACATATTATATATTTTGAATTCACATCTTTGTATGAATGATTTCATATTTAGTGATATTAGCAGGATGAAACAGCACTGATTTGGATTTCTCATGGAAGGGAAAAGAGTCTAAAATTGTCTTCTGTTTCGCGCATCATCCCTGGACAAAGAACAGTAAGTCTAATGCTTGGTATTCGGAGGCCAGATTTATGTTACGTGAGCAATATGTCAAAGATATCCCAGGCTTTGTTCTAACTTCCACTTTGCAGGCTGTCTTTAGAAGATATATGCGCCCTGAAAAGGATTATCTATCATTTTCACTTATTTATAAAAAAGGGGAACGATCACTTGATCTGGTTAGAAAACATAGTGACTCTCATATTGGAAATAAATTTGTGAATTTCGAGCAAATTTTGAATATATTGCTTCCCCTTTTCATATTTCTAGATCTGCAAGGACAAAGCTGAGGTAGAGGTATGGTTTGCAGGCCTTAAGGCATTAATTTCTACTGGACAGCATAGTAGGCGCACTAGAAGTGAGTTAACAGATGTGAGTTTTAATGGAAATTGTTTGAATCATACTTTAATTTTCAGGTTATCTTAGTTTCCATATTGTCAAATAGTTAGTATTTCCCACTTATTCCTTTAGCTTCCCATTAATTAATTTCTAACTTTATGTATTGAAAGACTAACTTACCAGTTGTTAGTGTAATCAGAAGATGCTCATCTCATGTTTATCACGTGTGAGAAATAGAGTGACAGCTGTGTAGAGTTTGTTGGTTGTTAGATCTTTCTAATTCTATTAGGAAGAGAGACAAATCACAGTTGTGTTAGATCTAACTGAAATATTCTGATGTAGAGCTACGGAACTTAGGATTAGATCATTAATGCAGTGGGAATCATCATTCTCTCTCTCTCAAAAATTCTCTCTCTCTCTCTCTCTCTCTTTCCCCCTTACACATTCATAGATTTTCTTGCATTTTCTCTTTACTTTCGAGATCCTAACACCACGATGATCAGCAGAATCTTAAACCATAGGAAAAATTATGCTGGACTATAAAACTTCAAGGATGTACAATGTAATTTATTCAAAAATACATTTTGGGGAATATGCAAAACTCAAATTCTTATTAATATAAAGGTTACGCACACACACATACACACACACACACACACACACATGCAAAACTTGTGAAAATATCTCAATGTTCAAGAAGAGCTTTAATAGTCCATTGTACAAACTTGTTTAGCAGCTCTGAGACCATGTCAAAGGTGAATTCTCCTTAAATCTTAAGCTGCACTTGGCAGAGTCCCATGAATAGTTTATATTTCTAACATTTAAATTTTCAGAACATTACAATTAAGTGCTTTTTTGAATTTCATCTGCAGGATAGTGTTGACTCTTTTCAGAGTGGTCGTCCTTTTGGTGGAGCACTAGAGTTTACTTCAAGCATTGCCCGTGGCAGGTTTTCTGTCGATCTAAGTTCTCGTGAATCTCCATTGGATTCATCAAGCTCAGATGTAGGGTCAGAACATGCAAATATGCCAGTGAGGACAAGTGTTGGAGATGGTTCTCGTTTTAGTGTGTCAAGTACTAGCTATGCAAGTAGCATAGCGTCAGGGCCAGATGACATAGAGTCTCTTGGTGATGTTTTCATATGGGGAGAGGTTTGGGCAGATAGAGCCTTGCCTGATGGGTTGGGGAGTCAAGTCCTTTCAAAGACAGATGTGCTAACTCCTAAGCCACTGGAGTCTAATGTTGTTCTTGATGTTCATCAGATTGGATGTGGTGTACATCACATTGCTCTAGTTACAAGGCAAGGAGAGGTTTTTACTTGGGGAGAGGACTCTGGTGGAAGACTTGGCCATGGGTTTGATAAAGATTGTGCTAGACCCCAGCTTGTGGAGTCCTTGGCAGTTACCAATGTAGGTTTTGTTTCATGTGGTGAATATCATACATGTGCTATGTCTACATCTGGTGATCTATTCACTTGGGGTGATGGCCTGCATAATGCTGGACTTCTTGGGCATGGTACTGATGTTAGCCATTGGATACCAAGGAGGGTTGCTGGACCTTTAGAGGGACTTCAGGTTGTATCTGTAGCATGTGGCACATGGCATTCAGCATTGGTTACCTCCAATGGAAAACTGTTTACCTTTGGTGATGGAAAATTTGGTGTCTTGGGCCATGGAGATCGAGAGAGTGTATCATATCCAAAGGAGGTACAGTTATTGAGTGGACAAAAGGCAATTAAGGTTGCATGTGGAGTGTGGCATACAGCAGCCATTATAGAGGTTATGGATCAGTCTTCGAGGAGGCTTTTCACATGGGGTGATGGAGACCAATATCGTTTGGGTCATGTTAACAAGGACACCTATCTTCAACCAACTTGTGTATCTGCACTTGCTGAATATAATTTTCACCAGATAGCATGTGGGCACACTATGACAGTTGCCCTCACTGCATCTGGTCATGTCTTTACTATGGGAAGCACTACATATGGTCAACTAGGAAATCCAATGTCTGATGGAAAGGTGCCAATTCTAGTCCGAGATAAGTTAATAGGTGAGTTTGTGGAGGAAATATCGTGTGGCGAATATCATGTTGCTGTATTGACTTCCAGAAGTGAACTCTACACTTGGGGTAGAGGTGCTAATGGAAGATTGGGACATGGAGACACAGATGACCAAAAGTCACCAACATTGGTGGAAGCCTTGAAAGACAGGCTTGTAAAGAATGTCTCATGTGGCTCAAACTTTACATGTTGTATATGCTTGCATAAGTGGATCTCTGGAGCTGACCAATCTGTTTGCTCTGGTTGTCGACAACCATTTGGTTTTACTAGAAAAAGGCATAATTGTTATAATTGTGGATTGGTGTATTGCCATCCTTGTAGTTCCAAAAAAGCACTGAGAGCAGCATTGGCTCCAACACCAAGCAAACCACATCGTGTGTGTGATGCTTGTTATGCTAAGCTTAAAGTTGCTGAGACGGGTAGTGCTTCCACTTTTAATAGAGAAGTTACTTGTCCTTATAGTTCCATATATGGAAAGGAAAGGTTTGATAGAGGAGAGGCAAGGAGTGCAAGAATTCTCATGTCCCCCAACACTGAACCAGTAAAATACCTTGAGATATGGACTGGTAAGCCTGGAAGTCCACATGACTCTTCTTCCATAGTCCGAGCTACTCAAGTTCCTTCACGTTTACAATTGAAAGATGTTGCATTTCCAAGTGCATCTAGTGCCATGCAGAATACTTCCAACCCTGTCATACAACCAAGTCAACCTCCCACTGCTCCTATACCAGCTAATTCAAGACCTGTATCACCATATACAAGAAGACCAAGCCCACCACGTTCTACCTCCCCTGGATTTTCAAGAAGCCTTATCGACAGTTTAAGGAAGAAAAACGAGCATTTGAATCAAGAAGTCTCAAAATTGAAAAACCAAGTAATTTTATAGTTTTTACCATGTTTACATCTAGTAGTTATGTTCTTAATTCTCAGATGAACATATGTCCTTCGTTAATAATTTCTTATGAACATTTATTGTCTTGGATATAGAATCGAAGTTTGAAGCAGAAGAGTGACATGCAAGATATGAAGATTCAGGAACTTCAGAAAAATATTGAGGAAGCCACCTCATTGGCTGGAGAGGAGTCATTTAAGCTTAGAGTAGTGAAGGAATTTCTTAAGTCTATGACAGATCAGGTATCTTTCTCTCTCTCTCTCTCTCTTTTTTTTTTTTTTTTTTTTTTTTGGGATGTAAAATCAGGTATCTTTATTCTATATTGTTAAAGCATTATTTGGAACAGTATGTTATCAAGATTGATTAAGATAATTCAAATCACATTGATAAACTTATTATTGGTTGCAAGATTCTTTTCTACCATTACATATGGAGATGCTCTGCACAAAGATCTTATGTCTTTGGTTTTCCTAGTCTTCATGGATAAAGACTATATTCCTCCTATGATTTCATTCATAATCCTAGTCATGCAAGAATCTAACAAATAGTTTGGATCAACTTCGGTTAAGACAACAAAAATCAACTTTTGTCGAAATTGCATGCAAGTTGCCTCAGTACCCCATGCTGCATTAGTCCCTGTTTAATATAAAATGTATATATTAGAACTCAAATGAATGAAGAATCTGCATTTGTTTTGGAAGCAAAAAGAGCTAGAAAATCATGCAGGAAGAAGATAAGAAATATCATTTAGTAATGTTTCCAATATGCACTCAATAATAAAATGGCTATATTTTGGTAAGTGTGTTGAATGGGACAAATATCTTTAGATGTCCATGAAAACCTTTTATTATTCTAAAGGCTTGAGACGACATTAATTTATCCAACAAAAATTAATGTAGGTTAAGTTGATGGAGTCATTGAAAGTTCTCTACTTGAGCGGAGGTCAATGAGTCTGAAAGCATTTGATAATATACGAACCAGATGCTCTAACAATTATATCATGAACGAATTATGTAGCGGTCTATACATTATTTTAATTGTATATATTGGTATGAACAAAATGAGAATTTGTTTCAATAGGGAAATTTGTGAATCAAAAGACAAATCATATTATAAGCAATTGAGATATGTTAAAAGGTCACATAACCACTTAATAATAGGAATAGAGGGGGAGAGAGAGAGAGAGAGAATCTTAGAGATTTGAGAAATTGTATTATGAATGATTAATGAGCACAAGCGTGCTTTATATACTACATCAGAGAGAGAGAGAGAGAGAGAGAGAGAGAGAGAGAGAGTTAGTTACAATATGTTAGGGATACAGCTGGCACTAAATTGTCAGCACTATCTACCACTAAGGTGTAATCCTCTACACTCAAGCCTATGCTATACTAGCTTGCTGTATCACGCCGCTCAGCAAGGCAACAAAAACCTAGTTGGGTTTGACTTCTATTAGTTAACTGCTGTAGAGCTTTCACCCTGATTTTATCTCTCAGCCATGAGAACTTTGCCTTGGACACAGTCTTGGTTAATAAATCTACTGGTTGATCTGAAGGGGAACATGCGCAATCAATACTTCATCTTGCATAACCTTTTCTCCTATAAAGAACAAAGTAAGCTCCATGTGTTTTGTCCATGAGTGCAAAACCAGCTTGTGCGAGAGCATAACAGTGCTCAAATTATCACAGTAGGCTACTAGATGTGGTGAGGCAACCTTCAGTTGTTCAACGAGAGACTGTAACTAGATGATCTATAAAGTGATATTAGCCAAACTTCTATATTCAGCCTCGGTGCTAGATCTAACTACCAAGGGTTGCTTTTTAGACCAACATGACACAAGGTTTTGCCCAAGAAACACACATTCACCAGATGTAGACCTTTTGTCATCTATGTTTGATGCCCAATCAGCATCACAAAACTCCCTTAATCCTAAAGGTTGCACTGACTGAACCAAATGTAAACTAGATGAAAAGTGCCTCTCAAATACCTCAATATGCACTTAATTGGTTTCCAGTGGCTGAGCCATAACCTGACATGCTTTGTTCACACTATAGGAGATCTCGAGCCTAGTAACAGTGGCATACTATAAAACTCCAACAATGGAGTGATATAGAGTAGGATCTACCAATTGATCAGTTCCATGCTTTGACTGCTTTAGACCCTATAGGTGTAGAAATGGCCTTTGCTTTGTCCCTCTTAGTTTTCACTAACAAATCTTTGATGTAATTTTGCTGAGATAGAAAGAGTGAACCATCAGATAGGTAATGAACTTCAATGCCTAGGAAATAGTGTAGGTTACTTGGATCCTTTAGAGCAAATTTTCAATTCAGCATTGTGATACAGGTCTGAATAAAACTAGCAGAAGCACCCATGACAATGATGTCATCAACATAAACAAGCACATAGGTATAGCTAGATCCATGAGTATGAACAAAGAGAGAGTGATCACACTTATTTCTAGTAAACCCAAATTTTAGGAGGGTTGCTGCCAACCACTCAAACCAAGCTCCAGGTGCTTGTTTGAGACCATAGAGTCCCTTGTGTAACTTACAAACCGAGTTAGAATCGGTGGGAAAACCCTTAGGTTGTACCATATACATATCCTCATTGAGAAGACCATTCAGAAAAAATTATTAAGATCCAATTGGTAGATAACCCAATTATGAGACAAGGCTAGTGTAAGAATCACTCGAATGGTGGCTAGTTTAACAAAGAGTGAAAAGGTTTCTGAATAATCAAAACCTATTTGCTGATGAAACCCTTTGGCCACTAACCTAGCCTTAAATTTGTGAACTAACCCATCAGGGTTCTGTTTCACCCGAAAAACCCACTTGCAACCAATTGGTTGCTAGCCCGGAGGGAGTGGGACCATGGACCATGTGCCATTTTTTTTAAGGGCCTCATACTCCCCTGTCATTGCTGCAAGCCACTGAGGACAGGCCAGAGCTTCAGTTACTGAGCTAGGTTCAGAATAGGTAATGAGAGCTTGATGAGAAATGCAGTTGAGTGTAGTTTTGGAACTGGTGACCATAGGATGAGGTGTTGAACTAGTATGCGTAGAAGAAATGGAGGAATAAGAGAAGGGAACATAGGAACTAGGGGAAGAGGATGAGGAAGAGGAGGAAGGAGAAGTATCTGCTATGGGAACATCAAAGGGAACAGGTGAGGGTGATGGAGTGTGCAGAGGAAGTGGTGAAGTGGAAGAAGGCAAGGAAGGTGAGGAAAAGGGAGATTTAGGAGGCAAGGAATTAGAAATGTGGTTTGAGGGTGCTGGTGGCCTAGAGTAGTTAGGTTGGGTTGGCTGGGACAGAACAGTGAGTGGGTAGTAAGTGGGTGAGGAGGCAGTGGAAGTGGTCTTGGTGGTGTGCTCTTGAAAGGGAAACCTAGACTCATGAAACAACACATCCTTTGATATGTACACTGTGCCATTGGTATCCAAACACCTATAACCTTTATGTTGAGTGCTGTATGCTAAGAAAGCACATTCAGAAGAGTGAAATTGAAACTTACACCTATTGTAGGGCCTTAGGAAAGGATAACATGCACAACCAAAGAACCTAAATGAGGAGTAATCAAGTTTCTTTAGAAACAAGCATTCATAGGGAGAAGTGGTGAGTAGTGAGGAAGGAGGGATTCGGTTAATGATGTGCATGGCAATGGCCATAGCATCATCCCAAAATTTAAGTGGCATAGAAGACAGTGCCAACAAGTTTAATCCAACTATGAGATGACAATGTTTCCTCTCAACCATACCATTTTGGTGATGCATATGAGGACAAATACGACGATGCAAGATCCCATGAGACTGAAAAAACTTAGAAAAAGCTCAAAATTCACCTCTCCCTAATCAGATTGGATAGACTTAATTGGATAGCCAAGTTGTAACTCAGTTGCAACCTTAAATTGAAGAAAAGTAGAAAATGCTTCTGATTTAGTTTTAAGAATATAAACCAAAGTGAAATGTGAAAAGGCATCAATAAAAGCAATATAATATCGATAACCTTGGGAAGAAAGTACTGGGGCAGCTCCCCACAAGTAATATATACTAGTTCAAAGGGGGAAGAGTAAGTATTGGGAGAGGGAAGAGGGGGAAGGCAATGAGCCTTCCCCAAACAGCAGGCTTTACAAAGCTCAACAGTCATTTTATTAGAAAATGGTATTTTACAATGCTCAAAAATATGAGATACAACGTGTTTGGATACATGTCCTAACCTATTGTGCCATAGCTCAAAAGTATTTGGCACATTATTGGAAGTACAGGAATGAGATGCAATGCTAGGTACATGTGAATGAGCAACAGGTACATGAAAACTAGATGGAACACTAGGACTAGAGACTTTAGAGAAGCATGAAGTTGCTGAAATAGGCACATGAGAGGATGGCACTGATGGTAGATGCTATAGTTGAAAGGGAATGAACCTGTACAACCCGTCCTTGCCCAAAACGCCTTACAGTAGCACTTCTTTAGTGACTTAAGATTTTACAAAACAATGAAATCGATGAAATTCAAAGAAAACACAATTATCACTAGCTAGTTTACTAACACTAATTAGGATTTTAGTGATAGAAGGAACATAAAGTAAATCTCGTAGTCTAAGAGTTTTAGAGGGAGAATTAGATGAAATAACATTAGAATGACCAACATGACAAATTTTCAAACCTTGACCATTGCCTACATGAAGCTGGTCAGCTCCATGGTAGGGTGAGGCATGCATGAGGTTGTGGAACTCTAGAATTAAATGGCTTGAGACTCTAGAATCCAAATACTACACAGCATCAACAACTGAGTCAGGTGCAGCTACTAAGGCAGAGTGACTAAAAACAAAAGTTACAGGACTAGGAACACTTGCAGGAGCAGTAGCATAAGAAGAAGAATAGGTAGTGGAAGGAGGCTGAGACATGAAGGAAGGAGGATAGGTAGTGGTAAAATGTGCATATGAAGTTGGTGGAGGTAGAGAAGGAGTAAAGTTTTGGTCAAAGTTATGCCAAAAATTGAAGCTTGTGTGGCCTGATTTGTCGCAAAGCTGACAGATGAGAGAACTATGCCCAAAAGAACAGCCACCACGACCTCGGAAACCATGACTGCCAAAATAGTCGCCACGAGCGCCACAACCAGATAACTAATAAATGACTGCGGTGCTTGAGAATTCACAGCTCTAGACAGATCTCCAGTAGGCACAGTATTGTCGCAATTCGTGACATGAGCTTGAAACGAAGGAGAATTCAGTTTTTGAGAGGCTTGCTCAATGCGAGCTTCTTGCGCCAAAAGATGAGCCTTGTTCTCCGCCACCGACTACGGTTCCACATGTGTGATGATGGACATGATGAAAGCATCATATTCGGTGGAAAGGCCACCGAGAATCACTTCAATGTGCTCCGGTTCAGAAACAGAGCAACTAATGGAGACTAAAGAATTCACGAGTACTTTGATTCGAAGCAGATATTCAGAGATTGGTATGGAACCTTCAAATATGTTGCGAAGCTTGGTCTTTAGTTGTTGAACCCGAGCCTTGGTGTGAGAAGCAAAGCAGGTTTGGAACTTCTCCCAAACTTGCCATGTGAAAATGCACTTGAACACAAGAGTAAGGATCTATTCACTCATGGAGGCCATGAGCCATAAGAGAATCAAGTAATCTTGCTGCTCCCATAGAAGGAACTCTTCAAAGACTCGATCTTGTAGTGCATCTTCAAGCGATGCATACTGTGGTGGTGTTTTGGCGGTGTGATCAATATAGTGACTGAGATTGTGGCCTTTGATAGTGGCGAGAACTTTGCAACACCATAGCAAGTACTTCTTGTCATCAACCTTAATCGTAAGTGGTTGAGTGAACGTGACATGATGCAGTGGTGGAAGAGGATCAAGAATTCGGAGGAACCTGTGAAGTTGAAGAAGAAAAAGAGTGATTCAGCATAGGAATGGTGGTTTCACCAATAGGAATGGCCTCAAGATCCATAGAGAGAGAGAGAGAGAGAGAATTTGTTTCAATCTGTTAGGGATATAGCTGGCACTTAACTATCGGCATTGACTACCACTAAGGTGTAATCCTCTACACTCTAGCCTATGCTATACTAGCTTGCTCTATCAAAAAGTTAGATGACTTTATGTTTTAATCTTGACTATTAGATCTTACATGAATGATTAAGATTAAAACATAAAGGTATGTGACTTATTTAAGTGATTATATGACTTTCAAATAACTTTTAATTTTGACTATTCATGTGTCGTTATACGATCAAGATTTGCTCCTCTCACCTCTCATATTAAAACACTCCTCTCATACACCCCCAACACAGACATAGACATAGACACACAGTATGTATCTATTTGTCTGTCTATCTATCTATCTATCTATCTATCTATCTATTACACTAATTAATACTATTATTTGCAGCTTTTACTTGTTAAAAATTGTTATGTTTTTACACTCCTTGATGAAGCAATAACCTTGAATGTAGACAAACCTTCCTTCTTTTGTCAATTTGCTAACGTTAACAGCTAATGGAGTTAACTAAATAGTTATGAATTTTATTTTGAAGCACTATCAATATAAATTATTTTACACAGGTATTCAATCATGTCACATCAGTAAAAGTGTTTGACTCTCACATCTACTACCATAAATGTCTCACATATAATAGCATATGATTGGATAATAGTATAAAATTTTTTTATATTGATAATGTATCAAAATTAATGTCAATAGTTATTGCATGAATTAATGTTAATTTTTCAAACCAAACAACTCTTAAGAAAGACTTGCCCTCATTCTTCTATCAATTTGTTCATCTTTAAATGCTAATGGGGGTTAACTAAAGGTTATTGCATGACATAAGCTTAATGTTTGAACCTGGCTAGAAAGAAAAAAGTTGGTGATCATGATAGCTGGTTGATCATACAAAATAACTAAACTTGCTTCTGCATTTGTTTTCCCTTTTGGCTTTTTTTTTTTTTTTTTCAGTTGAGGGAAGTGACCGAGAAGTTGCCACCAGAGGTTTTTGACAGTGAGACCTTAAGAATCATGCATACTCATGCGGAAGAATTTCTTAAAGAAAATATGGAATTTGAATCTTCTTCCTTCCCATCATGTTTTGAGTCCGAGCAACAAAGTGCCAATGATATACCTGCCTTAGGTAGTGACTCTTCTAAACTGCCAGAAGAAAGACCGGAAGAAAATGTTGATGCTGCTGGAGCTTATTCATCTATTAATGGAGGAAATGTTCTTCAAGAGAGGAATGGGTCATCTGCATCGAGTACAGGGGTGCCTCGGCCAAGCTCAGAAAATAGTTTAAGATCACCTAGCTCGTATAAACCTGGGACTGGGAGAGAAGAAGAAATAACAGCCATTGAACAATTTGAACGTGGTGTTTATGTCACAGTTGTAGTACTACCTTCTGGTAGCAAAGTTTTCAAACGAGTAAGATTCAGGTATGAGTTACTTGCTAATACAACAAATTTCCACATCTATATTGTGTGTGTCAATATGCTATGTATCTGTTGCCCACTCTTCTAGTAGTTACTAAATTATTCAATTTTAAAAAATTCCTTCTTCTCAATGTGGGGATGTACATAAGTCATATATGCATGTGTGCATGCGACCAAAGTGGTAACTAAGAATATGTTTGATGTGCTTTTTGTTTTCATTTTCAAATGATATGCCTTTTTGTCATAATTACAAAATTGTCGTGTTGGTTCCACTGTCTTTCATGTTTTCAAACTTTTTTGTGAAAGAAATGGTGAAAACAAGAAGAAGGAAAAAATAAAAAAAAAAACACTAAATTGTTTTCAACACTTCTTTCACAAACGCTTCAAAACAGCAAACAAAGCGAAAAGTAGCATTTTTGTAAGTATTACAAACCAAGCACCACCTAAATTGTTCTAATCTGCTATGGTCTTCTATTCCTATTTAGATCGCTTAACATCTGATTTTCGTCAGCTAATGTGGAGGAAGTGATGTGCATTGGTAGGTTCTTGATATGTAACCTTTTTATTCTTTCATGCATTATTGGCACGTGCAAGGCAGGTGTTAGTATTGATTACATGAGGAGTCTCTATGTAAATTTGGTTGTGCTATTTCTTTGTTCCACATTTAAGTTTGATTGCCATTGGTTGACACTTTATGACATTATAACACAGTAGGTTATACTGATAATGTAAGCAGTGGTTTTCTTGTTTCAGTTCCTTCCATCTTTAACACTATTTCTCTCTTTTTTCCCCTCTTTCTTTGGGTGCAGTAAGCGCAAATTCGATGAGCAACAGGCAGAAGAATGGTGGAACCAAAACAAAGATAGGGTGTTTAGGAAATATAGTCCAGCACCTATAAAACATGCAGATAGTGGCTCATCTGTCACCCCACCACATGCTGAAGAGAGCGTTGAGGCATCACCTTCTTTCTAAACTTAGCTTCCTGGTCAACCTAGGCATCACCATAGCCTAATGAAATCATATAGAATAGAAGCATCATCAATCTACTAAGTGTAAAGATCTATCTTAGGAAAATTAGTTCAAATTTACAACAGTCTGGATATGACCTGTAATAGAGGACAGAATATGTTATAGGAGCATCATAACGTTTAGAGGTAGAAAACTTTTGATTTTAACATGTTTCAGATTCTCACCCTTTCTGCTATGTATAGAGCACTTAGTTTGTGCCTTGAGTCTTCGGATGACAGAGTCCTTAATATTGGTATTGTGCATCGGTACATTTGTAATTTAACTCCTCTAACAAGTCTAGAGAAGCAGAAATTATATGAATGACGAATAATGCTACAAGCATGCTTACTTTTCTATAATGGTCGATCTTGCTTCTTGCTTCTATACTGTTTGATTACCTTTGACTAGAAGCCAATAATGTGATTATAACTTATGTTGAAATTAAACTTTCGTTAATTTATTCTGTTAGATTTGATGTAGTAGGCACTTGAGTGGGTTTGACAACTATTCCCGAAAAAGAATATTAAATAAGTTATAGAGTTTCAACAGAAAGGAAAAGTCTACGTTAAAATTTAACTTACTCTAAAGTAGAATATTCACTGTAAATCCATGAAATTCTTAATTACCTTGTGAAATTAATCAGACTCCACTCTTTATGGATATCACTATCAATGAAAGTGGAAGCAGGCGGCTGGTGCAGCGGTGCTATGTTTTGTGGTGAGTCACTATCTTGGATAATTGACAGCCAAACAGCCAAACGCAGGCTAAGTGCAATGCTTCTAAACCTGGTGGAGAAACCATGCTCTAAATTTTTAGGACCAGCCAGTGCTGGCCTATTTTTATTCGTCTAGTCTATTCAACAGGGTACATTCAAATTCTCATTGCCATAATTAGATTGAGACAAGGAAAAAATGTTACACAAATTCTATTACAATCTTTTTCGTAGTTACGCAGTTCATTTCAAATTAAATGATTTTTTTTAACACCGGAGGTCAGATTTAAAGTACAGAGGATGGTTATATATATATATATAGGTTACTAATATTTAGTAGGAGATTTGCCCTCAACACCCTCAAAGATTTGGTGTCACTTGAGTTTTCACTCTTTGATCGAAATTTAAATAGGTTACTTTTAAGCATGAAGTAAAGATTAAATTAAATTATATAAATAGTTTCTCATAACTAATAATAGAAACTACATAAATAACATTACTCAAAACTTAAATGCAAATGGAAACTAAATATCAAATGAATAAAACGTTATTTCTTCATCTCTTTTTGTTGTCGGGAGAAGGGTACTATTTAGTGATCAATTGCCTTTATATCAGAAAAATAGACTAGAGCCAACAAGGACACACCCAAAAGTTGCATACAGGCACACCACATGGGAAAACCAATATTGGCTGCCTTTACAGAATCAACTTTCCTTATTCTCACTATGCTTAGCACCCAAGGCTGCTTCCATGCTGTCAATTCTGCCGAAAGCGATGAGCTTGGATTGGGAAATTACACCCTTCAACACTAAGATTTTGTTATATTACAACTTATGCCATCGATATATATCACTATATGTGGAGAAGTTCTTAGGTACTCTCAGAACAAGTTATTCCTGATAAAATAAAGATGACTACAAAACTGAAGTTACAAGCAATCAATAGATTATAGTAAGAACAATAATTTGCTCTAAAAATACCTAAATATTTTTCCTCTATGTTCCAAATTTGGTGCTATAGAAATCAAAACAATGGCACTTGTGTAATTCTATTGACTAATAATGTGCCAATTTGACACCATAAAGATAGTAGAAACTTGTAGAAAAGAAGAGGTTATATAAAACTAAAACGGCATCAAAGGTTCCTTCACGAGATTGAGAACCATTTCTAAGGCTCTTATTACTCGTAGTTGCACACATTCCAAGCCTTCCCTGTCCAACTTTTTCTCTCATCCTCTTTCCAACCAAAAGCCCTTGTTCATTTTGTGATGTCTCGTCTGAAGCTACCGAAGAAGCTTAAACCAGCCAAGAAGGCCTGGAAGAGCTTATCCCACACACTCCAATCCAAAATCCACAAACTCAACATCCCCAAAGCCATCAAAAACACCCTTCAACGCCTCCTTTCAACACTGAATTCTCTTAGTCACCTCATACCCTCTAAAGGTCGTCTTCATCGCTCTCTCACGACTCCTAGGCCATATGCTACTTCTTACTACCATGTTCAACGCAAGAACTTCGCTGCCATACGCATAGATGACCTCTTTGCCGATGCTGCTTCTGTGTCTATGCATGCCACCAACAAGAGTTCTCATCATGCATCACAAGGGGAAACAAGCATAGGCAAAGAGGTGCATGGCAATAACAAGGATTTATTGCCTAGTGAGAGCAGTGGCATGATTAATACTATAGAGGATGCATGGAAGGTTGTGGTTGCTAAGTCTCCACAGCTTCAGGTGGACCAGAAGGCAGAAGAATTCATTTACAAGTTTCGTGAAGATCTCAGGCTTCAGAAAGAGAGGTCAATGCTTGAATACCAGGAGATGCTTGCACGTAGTGCATAAAATTGAGAAATTTTTAGAGGGTAAAACTAATCATTTCTCGCCTGAATTTGATCTCAACTATTCATTTTGCTAATTTGACATATAGTACAGGATTTCAAGTGATGATATATGAAGCATGCTGGTTTGAGAATTTTTTTCCCCCTTCATTTTTTGGTTTTCCTTGAAAAGCAAAAGCACATAAAGTGGTTTTGTTGTGTGAAGATGCATGTATAGGAAATTTAGGCTTTTGCGAGGGATTTTTTTCCCTTTTCTTTTTTCATTATCTGTATTCTTTCTTCAATTGGCCCACAGTAAATATCTCGTCGAGTGTGCATTGTTATTTTGATATGATAATATAAAGTGTGTATAGAATTTATTAGCAAGTGTGATTTTGTTTAGATTTTCTCTGGTGCATACACTTGTAAGAATTGGTTGTTGTTATTAATTTGTTGACTTTTATATAAGTTCTTTGAGTAAAACTAAAAGTCTCCTCTCTTGAAATGAAAATCCAAGACTAATTTCATTAACAATCCATAAGTAATGTACAATGAGGATAATCCCTATTATTTATAGCCCCTAAGTAAACCTAACCAACTAACTAATGGATTGTAACACTTTTCCAAATCAATTTCTTCGCTCTTTGGTGGCCATACATCCATTTTCTCTTCCTAACTTCTATTATTTGCATTTGCTTTCTTAGGCAGTATTGATTTGTTGTTGCTAAGGATGGAAATAGTCTAATTTGTTTCTTCATTATATTATATGGCCTGAGTTAGATTTATTAATCTAATACAGGCCTTGTTTCTCAATTATAGAGCCTATGTCCGGTCTATGTACGTGTTGTAGTTCTTTTTTAAAGTTTGACTGAGCTAAAATCTTATTTCAAGACCTGTTTTATAGTAATGTATTTAAATGCATCAGTAAGCATATTTATTGATAGGGTAACAACCCTCTAAATAAGTTAATAGGACTTAAGTCTATAACTGACAACATCTATAACAACAACTAAGTTGTCTTGTTAGTTAAGGTCAGCTATATGGATCAGACGGTGATCTAGCATTCTATTATAAATTATATTTATATTTAACCTATCAACAACTAAATTTATTTTGATACTTTCACCTATATATGGTTTTTTAAGGACTCCCCTCTACCTTTAGCTAGTAGATTATTCTCTATTTGATCCACTCTCCTTATTGAAGCCTTCACAACTATTCTTCACGTATATCCAAATCCAATTAAACCACTTAAGAAAAGATTCTACCATTTTTTTTTACGATGGGCCCGCCAACTTTCTCTCTAATATTGTATTCATTCCTAATCCTATCTTGTATAGTGTGTTCACTAATCAATCATAATATCCTCATTTCTACAACATTTAGCTCATTTTCTTGTTGACTTTTTAATATTCAATCCCATGCAACATCGTCAGTCTTACAATTGTGAGGTAAGATTTTCCCTTAAGCTTTAGTGGTACTTTTTGTATCAGAAATAATACCAGAAGCACTTCTTTATTTTGACCACCTATCTTGATCATATAGTTTACATCTTAATCTATCTCCCCATCATTTTGGATAATGGATCCAAAATACTTATATCTTGTGACTTTTGGTATGGTACTATCCCCATTTTTCACTTCTAAGTTAAAATTTATATGTCTCTTGCTAAACTCACATTTCATATACTTAATCTTACTTCTACTTATATGAAAACCATATACTTTAAAAGCTTGACTCCACAATGCTAACTTTTCATTTAATTATGCTCTTGATTCTTCTTCTAGAACTATATCATCTGTAAAAAGTATGCACTATGCACCATATTGTTAGCTAAAACCCATTTATATATTATTATTGTTGTTGTTTTTGTTGTTATTGTTTATTAGCTAGCACTTGTCAATTTATGATTTAATATTATTATCTTATTATTATTAAATGATTTCAAATTAATGTAAAATTTTATAAACATAATCTATAATAACATATACTTTTAATCCAATGGTTAGTTTTGTAAAAAAATTTCTTCAATAAAAAGTTATTCAATTATGTAAAATATGAATTTAACTTACACTGATGTAAGTTGATCCTTTCTCTTTCTCTATGTGTGAGTGTGTATATATATGTATAGTCAAAATGGGCTTTGGTCCATTATTTTTACCTAATTTTATGATTTGCTCTCTTACTGATGGTACCAGAGAACTTGAAAACGGGGTTGAATCAAATCCTTGATTAACGAAAATTTTTTCTGTATATTTAACACACAATTCAAAAAGTTCACATAATTAGATTTTCTAGTAGACAGTTAGTGAAAATCTAGTTAGTACCTATCAGACTTAGTTATCAAATAACTCAAAATATAAGCAGAATATATATTCTCAAAGTATTATAGCAATACGAGTTTAGATTTAAGAGATATAACTTAAAAATAGGAACATAAAAGATAAGGGATAGAGGAGCTTGCACCAAGGATTTATACTGGTTCGATCTCCATAACTTGGAGTTTACATCCAGTCCCCATAATCTTGTGGGATTTTTCACAATGACTATTCTTTGTTACAATAAGCCTCTTCAAGCTCTATTATACTTGCGCTCAACCTTGAGCTACTCTTTTCTCACTAATTAAAAGACCTCTCTCAATAGTGTATTTCTCACCTATGTATCTCACAAGATTTTCTTTTTTCTCTTAAGTTTCACTCACTTGAGTTACAACAATTTCATAATATGAAATGAGAAGAAGAAAGATTAAGTACAAGAAGCACAAAGCTCTCAAAGGAGTTCAGAAAGAACTTAGGCATATAGACTATCACAAAGACTCTAAACTAGGTTTGCAAAACAAGTATTTATAGAAGCTTCAACTTGTGCATGTGACTTGCACTCCACCCAATTTATTTGAATGTTGGGGAGCTTCCCAATGGGTGTATGTAGTTGTCTTTTTATGCTGCCATATATTGATCCATGTGCCATGACTTTTTCTCTCTTATGGTGCAAGTTAATTTATCCTATTACATTTTTGGTTAAGCCACTTTTTGGTTCATGCCTTTTGCATTCCTATCCCAGTATTAAACAACCTAGGAGAATACAAAAAGTGCTACAGCTTCTGATGTTATAGCCGTTAAACAAACCGCATCCTTGAGCCAACACTTTAGACATTGTGCCTTAAAGCTTCGAAGTTAGCAGTGGCTTAATCTGCTGCTTCTTTAGTAGAATTTACTTCAAGTCCTTCAATTTTAGCTGCTGAAATATCTAGTTTCTACACTTACAAAAATAACCTTTCGAAGATCAAGTGCAAAGAACAATTAACATGAAGTTTGCATCATCATTCATAATAAAACTATTATAGATCCAATATTAACCTTTTATTTTTCTCAATTTGGTCTCTTGCATTTCAAATTGTTTTCAATTTGGTCCAAAATCATTGCTCCCTCACATAATTGATGAAAATATTAACATGGCACAATCCACATAAAAAGGAAAAATCACATGTGTAACATCAGCACCGTTTTTGCCACATCAGCATGAGAACTCTATATTGTAATACTTTGCCATAACAACTCTATGAAAATAATTGTATGAAAACTCTTATTCCTCACAAACTCTCTAAAAAAGAAAAAATTGGTGCTAACTTTAATTAGCTCTGATACCAATTTGATGTTATAGACATATAAAAAGCTCTCTAATATATTTTTTTTTCTCTCACTCACTCATATAAGAAACATAACACAATCAAGGAACAGGAATTTGGAAAACTCAAATTTTTCATTCACTAATACATGAAACACGCGAAATACCATAAAAAATTATCAATGGGTAAATTAAAATATGTAAAAATGCAGTAATTATCAATGGATGAATATATCCGCTAGTAATTTTTGGCACAAATCGGCATTATAAATATTACTGATGAAATTATAGATGGATATATCTGTCACCGATTAGGGTTTAAGATTTAGGATATAGTTACTGACGAAATTTTTGTCAATAATTTTACTTTTTTTAAAAAGAGAAAATTATTGATGGAATATTCCATCGGTAACCATGTAAATAAATATCAATGGAACTTCCATCAGTAACTTCAATTTTTTATTTTTATTTTTTTAAATCAGAAAATTGTCGATGGAAATATCCGTCATTAATTTTCATTAATAGAAATCACTTTTATTTAACTAAAAATTAAAATTATTGATGAACAAGCTATCGATAATTTTAATTTTAGATTTATTTTTATGCAAAACAATAATTTTAATTTATTCTTAATTACCGACAAAAATTCATCGGTATTTAAAATTTAGGGGTTGGCGCCAACGTCTATTCATCTAGTTATTTTTTAATTATTGAAAGATTTTTCATCGATAATTAATTTAATAAAACGATTCATTTCAATTATTTTAATACCGATAGAAAATTCGTTGATAATGTGTAAGAATGGATGTTTAAACACAAGAACTCTTCTTCCTTTCCCGTATTTCTCTTTCCCTTTTCTCTCGCTTCTCTCTTTTCTCTCTTCCTACCACCACCCAGGCCACCCACTCCACCACCGTGATCAAAGTGCTTTTAATGTTGCCCGAGCCCACTAATGTGTTCCTAGTAATGTGGTTTACTTTTTTCATTTGATCTTGTTTTTCCATTCTTTTTCTTTACTCAAAGTTATTTATTAAGACATGTTTAATAGGATAAGAGTTGATAATATAAAACCTGATTGTCTAATGTCTAATAAAATTTTAATATTATGTAATGTTTGGCATGTCACCATATAAAATGTTATATAAAACCTAACCAAAAAAAAGATATTATAATAAATATAATTTTTCAAATATTAAATTAAAAATTAAAATATTAATATATTTTTAAATATATTATTTTTATAATAATAATAATTATTATTATTATTTTATTATATATAAATAAAATTTTATATTGAAAATTATTTATTTATTAATTTATATATTTTTAATAAATATAAAAAATGAGAGAATGAGAGAGGGAGGGAGAATTAGAATAAAAAGTAAAAGTTATTATACATCAAAATCCAATTTCACCTAATATAACATTCCTATATTTGATTGCGTTACATATTATATATAAATGTTTTTATTATATATAATTAAATTTATATAAAATATTATTTAGTAATAATAAATTATTTACATATTTTAATGATAAATTATTATTTCTATATTTTTATATTAATTAATTTGAATAGTTACTCTATAATAAATTTTATTTATTCATCGTTAAACATTTTTTTGTAAATAATATTATTTTATTATTCATTTAGTAATTACATTTCTTTTTATAAAATATAAAAAAAAAATGAAAGAGCCCTTATATATCAAAAGTTAATCAAACCTAATACAGTCTCTCTAGAATTGATTAAGTTATCCATCATTTTGATATGTGACTACAATAAATAATAGATAAAGTCATAACATATAGTATTACCTTATCCTATCATGTCTAATATAGTATGCTAAAATCACCCTTATTTAACTTGATGTCTTTTTTCCTTTGCTTAATAGAGAGAGCACTATCCGAGAGATAGTTGTTAGTAATTGGAGCTTGAAGCATAGCATTTGCAGTATAGAAAAATCAGATGTTTATTATGACTTTAATTAAGTTTTATGTAAAATTAGAAACTTATGTTTAATGGGATAGAGTTGTAGAATAGAAGAAGGAGAATTAAATTGTATGATTAGGGAAAGGCTTAGCGCTCCTTTTCAATTATTTGAATTGTATATTGTGGTGTTGTGTGCCTGTATATTGTGGGATAAAGAGGTGCACTTTAGAGCTATATGATTAATTGAATTGCATGATTGTATGTGTTTATTATTGATTATTTGATTTAATTGCTGAATTATTTTTTTTATGGAGATTTATAATTTAAGAGGAGATTTTGCCTAAATTTTGTTTAACTAATATGTTATTTTCAATTTAAAGATAAATTAATCTTACGGGACTCTCCTACAGGGAGACTCTTTCGAAATTTTTGTAACTTTTTAGATTGTTGACGTAATTGAAAAAATATATTAATCTATGTTGGATCAAGCACTTATTATTCAGCCAAAAACTATAACTTTTGGCAATGGTGCAAGTTTATTTTCTTATAGTTTCTTAAAACCACATCAAACATAAAGGGTTGTACCCGTTACAGGTGTCATGGGTTAAGATGTTAAGCCCATCGAATCCTAAGGATGACGTTGGCCAATAAAGCTAACAATCTCCTCCTCCCCCGATGTCAGCTGGGGGATTCAAATCTATGACCTTGCTTTGATACCACTTGTTAGATCAAGCGCTTACCACTAGGCCAAAAATTATAGCATTTGGCAAGAGTGCAACTTTATGTCCTTATAATTTCTTAGAATCACATCAAGCATAAGGGACTACATCCATTACAGGCACCATAGGTTGGAATATTAAGTCCATTGAATCCTAAGGGTAACGCTGGCTAAATAAAGCTAACAATCTAATAAGTGGAGGCTCCTAATACAAGGGGAAATTGCACCCTAATTTTGTTTAATTAATTTGTTGCTTTCAAATTATAAATAAATTAGTCCCAAGAGGAGACTTCTAATCTAATAATTAAGGGTTATATGTGTATATATATAGGGGAGACTCTTTCCAATTTTTGATTAATAAGTCTTGCATTTAATTTTCAAGTTGAATATTGTTCATGAGTGTTGTGATAAGTTGCATCCAGGTCGCGTGGATATTAAACCAAATTTTATGTGGTGTTGAGGAATTAATAGGTGTTGTGTAATATCCCTTATAAACTTTTGTTATTTGCAGCCTTGCCTTAGAACTTTTAGTAATTACATATTGACCCCCAAAGATCTTTTCCATAATTACCCCTAAACTTTTTTAAAAATGACATTTAAGTCCCTATACCAATAAAATTGGCAAAATAAGGTTCTAAACAAAGCAGAATCATATAGCAGAAAAATAGAAACCTAATTCCTAGCCAATTGGGCCACAGAGGTATCTACATGTGAAATGACATGGGATGTCCCTACGTTTACTCAAAATTATAGACATGCCATTAACCACAAAAAATAGAAAACAGAAAAAGCCCTGAATTTGCAAAACGATTAATTTACGCTGTTAATCGGTTTATTCGGTTTTAATAAAGTAATTCGAAGCTAATTAGAAAATAATTAGATGTTAATTAGAGAGATTAGGCTTAAGAAAAATTAGAATGGAAATATAGAGGATCTCACAAAATCATCTAGTAATATTTTGCCGATTTGCAGGAAATCGGTAAAAATTCGATATTTTAAACTGTCAGGACCGAATCAATAAAATTCTACACTAGTAACCCCAGTGTAAGTGGCTGAAATTCAGCCACTCTTACTTTACGTGGGCAACGCCACTTGCAGCTGAAAAGGAGAGGAAAACTTGGCCAAACCACAACCATTTAACTCTCCACTAATCAAAAGCCACAAACCTAACTATCATGCTTTCTAAAAACTCCAAAATTTCCTTCATTTTTGTGCTGCCCCTTTCATCTGGCTTCTTTCCTTTTATTCTTCCTCTTCCTCATTTTCTCTTCTGCAAATCTCCAAGCTCCACCCACTTCCTCTACCAAAAACTCAAATCTAGTTAGTTTCTACATCAATTTGAGGTAGGATTCAACACTTTCACTTGATTTTTTTAAGCTAGTAACTATTTGGAATTCTATCTCTACTCACTTGTTTGATATTATATACAGTTTATATAGGCATTTATGGCTGGATTAGTATGTATGTATGTGGGTTTAGATTGAATGATTAGTGAAAAGCTAGAAAGGAGGTTAACCAGAATCTAAAAACATAGAAACCTTCATGGCATCTGTATTTTTAGAGTGTACAAGTCTGCATACAACCACCGAAACTTAATAAACTATTTTTATGTGAAACGAGACATCTAGGACTTTTCGACCATATAAAATATAAGGTTATTGGATTAGTATTGAGTGAGATATGAATCTTTGAATTTAACCTTAGAATTCTATCCATGATTCTAAGCACACTGGATTTCGAGGGCATAACTAGCCCTATACTCCATTCAAATTAAGTACAACAAATTTTTATAGAAATCTAAGACATAGAGTAACACGCTATAAAAAGTTTAGAGCCAAATTCAATCCCAGTTGTTCCTAGTAATTCCTTGAAATTGCCGTAGGTTCTAACCGGGTTGGAATAGGGCAGCTAGATCTACCCAACTTCATGAGCTCATAACTCAAGTTCTACTTACTCAAAATGAAATGAGACTTATTGAAAATGGAAGATGGGTTAGTTAGCTTTAAAATGATATAAGTTTCATATAATTCTAACTAGTTTTCTATTTTTAGTGAATTTTTACTTTTCGGTATGTAAATTTACCTAGTAATAGGATAGACTTAAGTAAAATGATAATAACTTGAGTTATACATATCAAAACTTAATGGGACCAAAGAAGTTACAAACTAGATACATAACACTCCAACATATCCAAAATTTAGATTTAATGTGTTACACAAAAATTATGGCTTAATTTCTAGAAATGGGAAGAATTGAAGCAATTGGCATGAATCCAATTTAAATGCAAAGGTTTCAAGTTCTATATGAGTATTGAAACGATTAATGTATTATGTTGGTTTTCTGTATAAATGATTGTCTGGCTAGTTGGCACCATTCACAGGGAAGCGAACTTGATCTGTTATGCTGCCGAAGTTTCGACAGAACTTGTATACATAATATGTCATACATGCAAATACATGTGTTATTCAAGTTGACTCGATCATGATATAAAGGCTATGTGAAATCTTGAAAGAATGCATGCAAGAATGTTTGATGGTAAGTGTACGAGAATGCATATGAGTATATTATGATGATATGATCATAATTATTCTTATGAGAGAATGCATAATTGCATATGAATGAAGAAAGTATATACAAAAGATCCCTTCACATTGGAGGCAGTTATTTAGGTTCTTTCTTGTAAAGGTAGTTAAAATTATGACATCCCTCTACCTTGGAGGCATATGGTCAGATGAGATCCCTCTATATTGAAGGCATGTGGTCAGATGAAATCCCTCTATTTTTGAGGCATGTGACCGAAAAGATCCCTTGAATTTATAAGCACATGGCCAAAATGGGATCCTTCCAAGACCAAAGGCACGTGGGTCCCCTTGTAGGTCAGTACTATGTGACGACGGTCACGAGTTGAACTTACTCCTATATCAATCTATCCAAGGGCAGTAAAGATTAAAGAAAAAGAAGTAAGGACACACCTTAGGGACGGCAATACGTAACGCCTAGGTTTGCCAAGAAGAGAAAGTAAAGAAAGCTAAAGAAAACAAGTGCATCAGCATAAGCTCAAGTATAAGCATTTGCATGTATTCCAGGTTTTCTTAATATGCTGAAATTATTATTATATCTGAGCATGTTGTGGCTGCTATTCTAGTTATAAATTTTGAGTTATTCATGTTATTTCCATTATGATCCAAGTATGTGAATAAAAATGAACTCTGCTTAGGACAATATATTTTCAAAACTATAAAACTGAATATTTTATATGGCATTATCACTTTTTCAAAAATAAACTAAAGCAGTTGGAGATAATAACAATGACACTATGTGTGGCAATTTAGAGAATCCTACTGAGAATTTTAAATACTCACTCCTATGGTTATTTCCATGTTATCTTTAAATAGTTTAAGAAATATTGAGGACGACCAGAAATTGCTGTCAAATAAGGTCCATTCAAGTAACAGTAACAACTCCTCAGTATGGTATTATGACTTAAGTATGGTACTGTACTTGGGAAGGTGTTACATTTAATGGTATAAGAGCAGTTCATCCTATTCGAACCTGGGATGGGCTGATTATGCTTCCGAGGAGGCACACTCTGAAAGTTTAGAAAGGTCGTGCTTTAGGTCCTTATATGATAAGGACATAGATGTTTGTGCATGGTAGCCTTATTGTGTGTTGTAATTTATTTGTCGCACTTGACTGCACGTTGAGTCTGATCACCTCAATATGAAGTTTAGTGTAATGGGAATCTACGGCATTCAACTAGCATATTAGGAACAAAGAAATTTTGAGGACAAAATTCTTTTAAGGGGATAGTATGTAATATCCCTTATAAACTTTTATTATTTGCAGTCTTGCCCTAAAACTTTTGGTAATTACATATTGACCCCCAAATTCCTTTCCATAATTACCCCTAAACTTTTAAGAAAATGATATTTAGGTCTCTACGTCAATAGAATTAGCAGAATAAGGTTTAAAACAAAGTAGAATCACATAGCGGAAACATAGAAACCTAATTCCTAGACAATTGTGCCACGGAGGTGTCCAGATATAAAATGACATAGGATGCCCCTACGCTTACACAAAATTATAGACATACCATTGGCCACAGAAAATAGAAAAGGCCTTGAATTCGCAAAATGATTAATTTATATTATTAAGCAATTTATTCAATTTTAACAGAGTAATTAGAAGCTAATTAGAAAATAATTAGATGTTAATTAGAGATATTAGGCTTAAGAAAAATTAGAATGGAGATATAAAGGATCTCACAAAATCATCTACTAATATTTTGCCGATTTGAAGAAAATCGATAAAGATTCGGTATTTTAAACTGTCAGAACCAAATCAATAAAATTCTACACTAACAACCTTAGTGTAAGTGGCTGAAATTTAGCCACTCTTACCTCATGTCAACAACGCCACTTGTAACCCAAAATGAAAGGAAAACTTGGCTAAATCATAACCATTTAACTCTCCACCAAGCAAAAGCCACAAACCTAACTACCATGCTTTCTAAAAACTCCAAAATTTCCTTCATTTTTGTGTTGCCTTTTTCAATTGGCTTTTTTTCCATTCATTCTTCTTCTTCCTCACTTCCTCTTCCTGAAATCTCCAAGCTGCACCCACTTCCTCCACCAAAAACTCAAATCTAGCTAGTTTCTACATCAATTTGAGGTAGGATTCAACACTTTTACTTGGTTTTTGTGAGTGGTTGACTATTTGGAATTCTATCTCTACTCACTTGTTTGATGTTATATGGAGTTTATATAGGCATTTATGGCTGGATTAGTATGTATGTATGTGGGTTGAGATTGAATGATTAGTGAAAAGCTAAAAAAGAGGTTAACCAGAATTTGAAAAACCTAGAAACCTTCACAGCGTTTGTACTTGCGAAGTGTACGGCTCCACCTACAACCACCTAAACTTGATAAATCTATTTTTATGTGAAACTAGACCTCTAAGGCTTTCCAATCATATAAAATATAAGGTCATTACATTAGTATTGAGTGAGATATGAATCTTTGGAGTTAACCTTTGAATTTTGTCCTTAATTCTTAGTAGACTGGATTTTGAGGGGCATAACTTGCCCTATACTCCTTCATATTAAGTGCAACAAGTTTTGTTAGAAAGATAAGACATAGGATAATATGCCATAAAAATTTTAGAGCCAAATTCACTCCCTATTGTTCCCAGTAATTCCTTGAATTTGCCTTAGGTGCTGACCAGGCTGGAACAGGGCAGCTAGAGCTATCCAAGTTCATGAGCTTGTAACTCTAGTTCTACTTACTCAAATGAAATGAAACTTATTGGAAATGGATTTCATTTAATTCTAACTAGTTTTCTATTTTTATTGAAT
Organism: Pterocarpus santalinus; assembly: GCA_031439595.1. Classification (NCBI taxonomy): domain Eukaryota; kingdom Viridiplantae; phylum Streptophyta; class Magnoliopsida; order Fabales; family Fabaceae; genus Pterocarpus; species Pterocarpus santalinus. Next base: position 42,197,272 of record CM062523.1, on the reverse strand, counting down.
TTTAACATTTTGGTATGCAAATCTGCCTAGTAATAGGACATGCCTAAGTAAAATGATAATAATTTGAGTTATACATATCAAAACTTAATGGGACCAAAGAGGTTATAAACTAGACATATAACACTCCAACATATCCAAAATTTAGGTTTAAATGAGTTACATAGAAATTATGGCTTAATTTCTAGAAACAGGTAGAATTTAAGTAATTAGGAGAAATCCAATTTAAATGCAAAGGTTGCATGTTTTGTACGAGTATTGAAATGTAATATGTATTATATTGCTTTTTTGTAAAAATAATTGTTTGCCTAGCTGGCACTATTCACGAAGAAGCAAACTTGATCCGTTATATTGCTGAAGTTTCGACAAAACTTATATACATAAAATGTCATACATGCAAATACACATGTTATTCATGTTGACTCGATCATGATTTAAAGGCTATGTGAAATCCATTTGCTTGAAATAATGCATGCAAGAATGTTTGATAGTAAGTGTACAAGAATGCATATGAGTATACTATGATGATATGATCATGATTATTCTTATGAGAGAACGCATACCTGCATATGAATGAAGAAAGTATATACCTAAGATCTCTTTACATCGGAGGCAGTTATTTGGGTCCCTCTTTGAAGAAGGTAGTTAAAACTATGAGATCCCTGTACCTTAGAGGCACGTGGTAAGATGAGATCCCTCTACATTGAAGGTGCATGGTCAGATGAGATTCCTCTACTTTTGAGGCATATGACTAGAAGAGATCCCTTCAATTTAGAGATATGTGGCCAAAATGAGATCCCTCCAAGACTAGAGGCATGTGGGTCTCCTTGTAAGTTAGTACTATGTGATGATGGTCATGAGTTGATCTCACTTCTAGATCAGTCTACCCAAAGGCAGTAAAGATTAAAGAAAAAGAAGTAAGGATGCACTTTAGGGATGGCGATACATAATGCCTAGGAGTCCCAAGCAGAGAAAGTGAAGAAAGCTAAAGAAAACAAGTGCATCAGCATAAGCTCAAGTATAAGCATTTGTATGTATTCCAGATTTTCTTAGTATGCTGAAATTATTATTATATCTGAGCATGCTGTGACTGCTATTCTAGTTATAAATTTCGAGTTATTCATGTTATTTCCATTAAGATCCAAGTGTGTGAATAAAAATAAACTCTGCTTTAGACAATATACTTCCAAAACTATAAGACTAAATATTTTATATGGCATGATCACTTCTTCATAAATAAATTGAAGCAGCTGGAGATAATAACCATGACACTATATGTGACAATTTAGAGAATCCTACTGGGAATTTTAAATTCTCATTCCTATGTTTGTTTTTGAGTTATCTCCAGATAGTTCAAAAATTATTGAGGACGACAAGAGATTGATGTCAGACAAGGTTCGTTCAGATAACAATAGCTCCTGAGTATGGTGCTATGACTTAAGTATGCTACTATACTTGGGAAGATGTTACATGTTGCATGTCAATCACAACTGTTCTTAAATGAAGGGAAAGGTAGGTGCCCATGTGATTGATACAAATGTAGAAAGTATTTAGCTATTGAGACCATTAAGTATCCTCTATACAAAGATGGGTTCATGCCTAATGAGCATGGGGAAGCCACGGTCTAGAGAATCAGTTTGATATGGGTTATGTTAGAGATAGTTCCAATAGTAGGGTCCACATAGGTGACCAGGATATATGGGTAATGCAACCTAGGAGGATAACTTTTATCATTATTAAAATATGATTTTCGATGTCATTAGACCCAAATTTGGAATGTGTTTCCAACCTCCCATTGAGGTTCTCAATCTAGAGGCTGAAAGGTTTAATTTTATAGTCTCTTAGATGTAACAAAAGATTTGCCCCCTTTTTTTAATTTTACATTACTTATAGTACTTTATTGATTTTTTTTTTCTATTTACATACATTATTTGATGAATCTTTACTATTTATATATAATAATTTCATTTTTTGTTCTTTTTATATATTATAATATTATATTTTTATTTTTAATTATATAAATGTTAAAATAATTAAATAAAAAATAATGAAAAGGTGGTTTCTTAATTACCATGATAAAAACAGTTGTAACATTAGAAAAAATATGGTGGCCTTTTGTGGGTGGTGTAGTATTTTTTTTTTTTTGAACTTTGCAACCTAAATTTTCTAATTGTAGAGAAAATTTGATCAGCTATTATTGCAGAAAAGCTAGGTGTGAGCACTAGAATATTTGAATATAAGCTTGGTTTAAAAACTTTTTGCCAGCTATGGCTTAACTGCCACAAATATCTTTTTGGCTTTGTCTTCGACGCTCAATAATGGTTTAGAGTATTCAATAATCACTTACATGTATAAGTTTTTTTTGGTCAAGCGGGCAACCATATAAGAAATTTGGGAGATTTTTAGTTTAAGAGCGGAGAGTGAGAAACTATCTCTCCATATTTTTATTTGCGCATATCATATGACTAGGGATCAAAGTGTTATTTTCCTCAAGAAAAGGGCTGAAAAAACTATACTTATCTAGCTTGAAGAGAGAGAAAATTTTACGTTCCTAGTTAAAGCACTAAAATCCCCCAAAAAATAATGCTCAGATCCTTAGTCATATGATGACATGAAAATAAAAAGTGGAGACAAATATTTTTGACTCTCCAATCTCAAAATCCTTTCTACTATTTTGCACTTAGCGCAACCCCTTGCACTATAACGCAAGGTCCTAATAGTAATTATGGAGAATTAGACATTTTGATCACTTCCGAGCCCCATTTGAGCCCTAAAACGTCCGAACTAGCTCTCGATGTCTTCAAGAAAGTTGTCGATCTTTTTCTTAGCTTCAAAATGGACATTTGTTTGCTTCATTTGGATTTTTGATGAGAGAGTTATGGCTCGATCTTTGCATCATGCTCCTGACAACAATTATGCAGAATTTCATGTTCTAGTCACTTTTAAGCTCCATTTTAGTCCCAAAATCTCCGATTTAGCCCTCAGTGTCTGCATGAAAGTTGTAGATCTTTCTCTTGGATTTAAAATGGATGCCTCATTTGCTTTATTTGTATTTGAGAAAAGAGAGAGTTATGGCACGATCTTTGCATCATATTCAAGCTGAAATTTTAACAACATTGAAATTGAGCTTCCAATCACTTTTAAGCCTCAAATCCCTCCAAGTTAGGTTTGTGCAAGTCAAAAACAACATATAAAAGCATCCAACACTCTTGGAATGCATTAAAACACAAAATCAAGGAAAAAAGGCATCTTTATGCGAGAATTGGCAAAAGAGGCAAATTAGCACCAAACTATGAAATTCTTATAATTGGAAAGCAAACATGCAACACAGAGGAATAAAATACTAAATATGAGGAATAAAAATAGTATCTAAATTCAACTCATCACTATGACTACAAATAATACTATTGAAGATTATTACTATCAATTATAGATATAAAAAGAGAAGAAAGGAAAAAAAAAAGGAAAGAAAGAGGAAGGAAGTGGGCAAAATTTTATATGGAGCATGCAAGATCAGTATCATTGTAGTTAATGTATCTATTGTGCATAGTTCATATCATATGATCATAGCCTAATATCACATGATCAAATATGTTGTGTAGTTAGAAATTCAACCTCCTAGCTACTTGGTAGGGTAAGTGGTTAAAAACCTAACCACATAACTAAGTACACAAGGATGAATATGAACCACCCAATTTACTTAACCATTTTTATCATAAACTTATCATAAAATTCACTAAAAAAGAACAACACAAAATTCTCTCATTTTTCATCCCTCGACTGCAGCCATACCCTCTCCTTCCCATTTCATTTTTCTTCCTTACTTATCTATCCTTCTATCCTCTTTACACCTTTCAAAAATCTAAACCCTTCCTGGCGACCCTCACCCTCATAAAACATAAGATTTAAGTCAAAAACTCTTACTTCTAACTAACTAAAATTTCAGTCCAAATAAGGAGAAAAGAGAATAGACATATCTTGGGTGGATTGAAGGTGATTAGAGCTTCAAGAAAATCAAGCTAGACGCCACAAGCCATAGAAGTGAGGTAGGAAGTTCTAAGACTTCAGTTGCCTTATATATGTGTTTAAGAGCACTTATAGCTAGGGTTTTCTTTTTCTTAATATGAATATTCAAGTTTGGAATTAATGATATCTATTCTTGTGTTCTCATGTTTTAAAGTGGTTTAGGGTGGTTATTGATAAGCAGTTATTCTTTTGACTAAAGAAAAACTACAAGTAGAAATTGGCATGTAGAGGAAATCTGGTTAGTCGGTGGTTCGACCTACATAATTGAAGTTAGAAAATTCGAAAATTAATTGAAACTAATTTTAAATGAAAGTTAACTCAAAAAGAATTTTATCCATATAAAATATAAGTTTATATGAGTTGTGGAGAGAAAGTTATCATTTTTGCAAGTTAGCTATTCTATAGAGAACACCACCGAATATCTTAGGTTTAAAACTCAGTATCTTGAGCTATAGAAGTTATTTTTGAGTAAAACTAATTTTTTTTAGAAAGATAAGACATAAAAAAATAATCCTGCAAAATATCACAAGTAGATTCCCTATGTAAAGGTCCTAATAATTATGTGAATTAATTGTTGCCCTATTAGCACCAAAAACAAAACAGCTATGTTTCGATATACATAACCATAAAAATATATCGATACATAATGTTCCTCTTAAACAGCTATGTTTCGATATACATAACCATAAACAGCTATGTTTCGATATACATAACCATAAAAATATATCAATACATAGATACATAACCATAAAACATATGTATAATGTTCCTCTTAATTTTACTTTCTATTAACTTTAAAATATAAATGTAAATAAGAAAATACTTCTTATTTGAGTTCAACAAAACTATCAAGAAAAATCAAAATCCAACTTTTGGGTTTTAGTATAAATTTCTGCAAACTTGCATTTTGATAAACTTCCTGGCTAAAAATGGAGGGTTAATGACTTTCTAAAATTTATTAAAAATTGCTTTTCACTTGTAGCCCTCCAAGGAGACATAGAATTCGAACTTAGTAACTCTGCGGGGTTCAACAGGACCAAGATCCACAATTTGTGTGATTCTTGGCTTGGTTATTGCATTATTGTTATCCTTGTAACTGCTTTATCTATATAATAAACTTCATTGTATGGCTCATACTTGTGTTCAACCAACCTTTCATTCAAAACATCTTTATGGTACAGAGCCTTTTTATAGCTAATGCCAAAACCAAACACTAGAATACTTGATGTCTTTTTTAATGGAGAAACTCTAGCGCCCCTCCCAATGATCCCTCCCTTTGGATATGCATATAACCAAGCAAGAGATTTGATAATTTCATCTTTGGCTTTTGCTACTAGGCATCTCTTTTCATCTTGTTCAAGTAAGATTCACAAGTTTTCTTATTGAGACCTCCCACTATCTGGCCATGGATTTAAGATTTTTTGAAAAAGTTTGGTTGATACTCCAATATATTTTCATGTCTACATCTATTATTTCAAGACCATCTGTGATGATCTTGTGGATGTTGTTGACATGTCTTCCAATTAGGATTGACTTATTCACCTTCACTGTAACCTATGCTCACCACTTGTTTCTGCTACTGTCATGATCCTAACATAGCCTTTGCACAGTGACATCCAATTTGAAGGGGGTGATAAAGTAAGAATAACATCATATCTTGGTTAGGATTTAAATACTTAGTTTGTTAGGATTTTTATTCAGTTTGTTCTATCTTATCTTTAACTTTAGGTTTATCTTTATCTTGTTGTTATCTATTGATTTATCTTCTATTATATTATTGTCCTTGTAACTACTTTATCGGTATAATAAACTTCCTGGTATGATTCATGTAACATCCTGAATTTTACATAATTTGTATTGTTGAATAATTAAACTTTCATATACATTATAGATATACGAGTAGTCAATATTGAAATACAAAATATTAGGGTTAGATATTATAAAAAATTTCATTAGACAATTAGCTATATTTACATAGTTTAAAGGAAATTGGTTTGTTTATGCTATCTTGCAAGGTAGGAACCGAGTTGATAGGAATTTATACTATAAAATAACATGAATACCAATTTAAAACCCTAAATCCTACAGCTAGAAACTAGCCACCCACCCTTGCTTGTTGGCCAAATCATGGCCATCCATTTAAAAGCTCAAAAAAATTCAAAATGTCCATCATGTCCACTAATCACCTTTCTTTCTCCTTTTTCCAACTTTGTCCGCAAGTTACCAAAATCTTCCCCTTTTGTCCTAATAATTTCGGCCAGCATAATACTAGCCCAAGCCTTTCATTTCTTCTTCAAACTCCTCTTCATCTTTAGCTCTAAGCCTTAAGTGATCTAGCCACTTTTTGATCAAATTTTACTTTCTTTCCTTATGTATTCTGAAGAAAACTCAAGACAAGCTCACAACCCAATTCCCTTATTGATCATTTAGGCTCAGCCCTTTCAAGAGCAAGAAGAGATTTGTCATAATTTCAAGGTTTTAGTGAGGTAGAGCCACTAAATATTCAAGTAGGAGAGCTCAAACTTTGGAATAGCGGTAAGATTTCTTAGATTGTTTAATTTCTCTAACCTAAATGGCTGCTAGGGTTTCTTTGTTACCTTTTATTTGTTGATGTTCACTATTGATATGGCTTGTTTTAAGATAGTAATTTAAGATTGTCATTATTTGTTGATGTTCACTGTTGATGTTCACCTTTTATTTGTCATTATTTGTTGATTTAAGATAGTAATTATTGGTTTAGTTTGATGATTTGATCAAAATACTAAAAGAACACAAATAGAAAAGTTAATAGAATACCCTAAGGCGATAGTCTATACAGTGAATAGTTTGACTCCATTTGTATGCATCAAAATCGAGTGAAACTATTTTTAAATGAAATTAGACATTCAAAACTTTCCAATTATATAAATTATAAGCCCATTGGGCCTAAAATGAGAGAGTTATGAATTTTTTAAATAGACTTTGAATCTAATGCATTATTTTGACTAGTATGGATTGTGAAGGGTATAACTCAGCCTATACAACTTTAAATCTAGTATAACCAATTTTTTTAGGAAATTAACATGTATATGTTCATGTTGGTAAAATTTCGGATTTATATCTTAAGTACATTACTACCAAAAATTCTTCAAAGTTGCCTTATCTCATGCTCGCGTTGAGACAGGACATAACTTGAGCTTTACTCACCCATTCAAAGTGAAACTTGTGAAGAATGAGAGATGGTTCAGTTAGGTTCATTTAGATATAAATTTTGGATAAAATTAATAAATATTGGAATTTTAGTGAATTTTTATATTTAAGTGTTCAAATCTGCTCAATATTAGGGTAGTCTTAAGTAAAATTTTAATAACTTAATTTATACTTATCAAAACTTAGTAGGACTAAAAAGAACTAAAAATAGACTGATAATGCCACAATGTACTACATTTTCAAATTTAGATGAGTTAAGATAAAATTATGGTGTAATTTACAATACGGGATAGATTTAAGAAAATTGAGATATCTTGGTAGCCTAAGGGTTTAGGAGTTCCCTAAACTATAAGGAGTCAATGATTGAATTATTTATGCTCCTTCCTTATGATAATGATGTGATAATGATACATTGCATGATGATGAAAATTGTTATGACTAGCTAGCTTTTTTTTTTTTTGTATTGTTTACTTTGGGAAGCCCCATATTTAAGCTGTTATGTTGGTGAATTTTCGGCAGAAGTATGAGATGTCAAGTTATAAGTACGTATGCTATACATGGAAGTTGTTCATGCAATAATGTTTGAAAGTAAGACATAAAGCATGTGCAATCATGAGTATATATATATATATATATATATATATATAAGAGCATTCGTGCAAGAATAATTGAGATATGATATGAGACATATGTATGAATATAAAGTATTTGCATATATGATCATGTATGACAAGGAAAAGACTATAAGAACTTGCAAAGGGATGTACTGAGCCTCAGTCTTTACTTGGTAGTGGGCTAGGGTAGTATTGTCTAAGACTTGGTCAGCCATCGACTAGATTTATGGGGAATAGATCAATGTGAGGGTTGAGGAAAATAAATCCATCACTCATGTATAGGTACGAACTCAGACTTAAGAAGCAGGCTTTTCCTAGAGGTGAGAGAGATTATTCACCTTCGGGGGACCAAGTATAAAGAAACAAGATGCAAGTAAAGGAAAGATAAGTAAAGAATGCACCCTAGGGACAATGATACATAATGTCTAGGTATACTAGGAAGAGAAAGTAAAGACAATCAGAGAGAAATAGGTGCATTTGCATCACGAGTCCAGTTGCATTCATATATGCATATTATTTATTTGCTCTTTAGTATGCTATACTTATGTTTAGATCCCGTCTCCATTTGTCAAGTGAGTGAATAAAATGAACTTGCTTCGAAACAGATATTTTTGAACCTTATAAATTGAAATCCATTATTGATATGATATGTTCGCTTTTTCTTAAATAAATCAAAGTAGCTGGAGATAATAATAATGACACTATAGGTGGTAGTTTAGGAAATCCTATTGAGAATTTATAATTCTCACCCCTATGTAAATTTCCGTATTATCTCCAGATAGCTCGGAAGGCATGGTCATACTAGTAAAGTTGTTTAAGATTGGAAGATGGTTGAGAGTATCTATCAGACAAGATCCATTTGTGTAATAGTAACAACTAGGTGTAGTATGATGATTTAAGTATGATGCTGTACTTAGGAAGGTGTTACAACTCATACTTGAAATAAACCAACTTTTCATTCAAAATGTCTTCAATTAATATCTTAAATAAAAATCCATCAAAAAAAAAAATCTTAGAGAAAATTTCAGAATAATGAACTATAAGAGAAACCAACTCATGATAATTTTTAAGTAGTATAAAGGGACAATAAATAAAATAAATTACAAAAATGAATAATATTGAGCATCTTTAATATAAAGGAATAATAAATAAAATAACTTGTAATAAATAATAAGCAATATAAATATAAGAGAACAATAAATAAATTGCAATAATAAATAGTAATAAGCAGTTTTAATATCAATGAGCAATAAATAAAATTAACAATATTTTAATAAGAATGAGCAAATAATAGTTTTATTTCATAAATAATTTTATTTTCTACCTTTAAATACTTGTGGAGAAGAAAATGGTACACTCATGCTATAACATCCCCAACTCTAGAGGTAGCCCATTATAGAGAGAAGCCAGTCTCGAGATAGGGGGAGCCGGTCCCAAGGTCAAGGCAAGATAGGAAATAGTTGAATAATAGTGACAAGTGACAAAACTATAAATAACAAATTATGGTTGTCAGGAGGGGCATTAAAAGAGAAATCCTAATTCCTGGGATATGTGGGCCTAGGATATTAAAAGCTAAACAATATACATTTAGCAACCATATAAATAATGTTTCATACACATAGTTTTAAATAAAAGTGTAAGTTTACTTACACATAGTCTTAAATAAAAGTGTAAGTTTACTTACACCCTAAATTAGGTAAATTGAGTGGTTTGGGGGAAGTCACACCACCAAAGTATTAAGACCAATCTACTGGAATATTAGAAACTAACCCACTAAGGATCTATAATACAAGAAAATCTAAATATACTCGATAAAACTCTAGAGTGTATGGCTAGGAATTAGCTACTCTAGTTATCCTTTGAAGAAAAAAGATGACCACATAACTCAACTTAAGGAAATTTAATTCTCCTTTCAAACCCAATCTACATAAAACCCAAAAATTAGAAAGGATGAGCATTTTTCTTCTTCTCCTCCCTTGCAAAATTTGGCCATCCCTTCCAGCCCTCCACCATCAATTTCTTCTTTCTTTTCATCCCCAAAAGCATTGACTTTTCTTGATTCCTCTTGGCTTTCACTTGCAACCCAAGCTTTGTTCCCTTATTTCAACCAAAACAAGATGTAAAACTCTCTCCCTTTGGATGTTTATCTTCAGCCATCATAAGGAGGAAGTGAGACTTGTTGTCAACTTGGTGTTTGAGAGGAGTTTAGAGCACAAGGAAGCAAGATTTGAGGAGTTTAAAGCTTTGGAGCCAAGGTAGGCCTCGATAAGTAACATTTTGATACATTGATTAACACTTATATTTAGTTTATTGAACCTCTTTTGTGCTTAATTGATCAATATTAGACATATTCTATGAGTTTGGACTTTAATTGAGCTTAATTGTATTTTTCAGCATTATTACATATTTATACTATTTATGTATTTTCAGAATATCTGGAGTTGTCAATCTCTAAAAATTACAAATTTTATATTGTAGAAAAGCTGAGAGAAAGATCTACAACTTTGATGAAGAAGTCAGAAACTAATTCAGATATCTATTAGGATGAATTGGGCCACGAAGTCAAAACAGGGGTATTGCGCTCGAACCAGTAGTGCGCACTAATTGGGCCACAACTTGAGTTGTAGACATTGGATTAAGGTTAAACTGGTGCCATTTGAAAGCTAAAATATAAATTGTCAATTAATATGAAGATCACTCTTCAAAATAACAACATCGTCATGGACTTATTGGCTATAAAAATTGATTGATGCGAATAAATGTACAACCTAGACATGCTACAAAAATTGGGTCATAACTCCTCATTTCAAGTTCAAATTAAGCAAATTAGGTGTCTACTTAAAGCTAAGAAGCAAAGGATTAAGTTGGGCTCAAGATTATTTTTGGATTTTCACATTTGAGATCTGATAAGAAGAGAGAAAATTGAGACGAAAAGGATTCTCATCTCCAACATTTTATTTTTCATTTTTCTCTCTTCTCTTCTCCTTTGCTCTTCTTTTCTTTTCTTTTCCTTTCATTTTGTAAGATATTTTGGATTCTATTTTGTAACCTTCATTGCTATGGAGGAGTAGCACTTCAAGTTAATTCAAGGAGATTCTAAGGGCATTATGGTTGTAATCTTGAAACTTTATGCTTGAATCTCAATCATGCTTGTTTTCTTTAATTTGTACACTTACATTGAATAGTATTGATATGTGAGTTTATGAACGTAGAATTAGTTGGGTGATTACTAATTGATTAATTGGTATGAACTTGATTAATTAAATAATTAGGAATTGGGTTTGGGTTCAAACCTAAGCTAATGCAATTGGGGCTAGAAATCAACATAAGTTAATTAGAGTTGAGGTCTCAATCATCTAATCAATTATATGTTAGTTGAATTCTTAGAGTTCTCTAGGTAGAATTATGGGGTTATTAGTAAAGGTCTATCTAATAGCTCAAATTAGTCGCACTCCATGTGTTTGGTATATTGTGCGTTAATGATTCATTCACCTTATGCCTAAGGAACTCTTTGAACTAGTGCTTTTATTGTTATCTAATTTTTTTTATAACTTATTCACTGCATGTTTGCACTGACCCCCTTGTTACTTAATTAGATAGCAACAACATCCTTGTGAGATGACCTTGGTTACACTATACTTCAAATTTAATGTAATTAAGTATTTTAAAATTATAATTTAGAGCAGGCTGCGACACTTGCTACCAAATTTTGGCTCCGCTGCCAGGGATGTTGTTTGTAAATATATGTGTTTATTTGCTTTTGTTTGAGTTTTGCATGTTTTGGTTGTTTTCGGTGTTTTTAGGCTAATTTTTGGTGCTATCCTATTTTGTTCGTAGTCAAATTACCTTGAAACTTTCAAGTCCAAAGGTTTTCGACATTCTAAGCAAGACTCACTAAAGTGAGCCTCGCCTGTTTTGGCCAAATTCTACTATTTTGACCACTTTTTCAAATTTTTAATAATTTTTATTGCATTTTTGGATTTCAATTAGGTGCATTTTTATTTGTATAGTGTTCAAAAAAAAAAATCAAAAAAATCATTTCCTACTATTTTTACATTTTATTAGTTATTTTTGCTTATTTTTAACTTTTAGTGTTCATTTTAGTGTAATATTATTTTGTACATAGTTTCTTTTGTTTGTTTCATAGTTTCATTTTGCATTTTTTTTCATTACTTCCACTTTGTCATCATGTTTACTAACATACCTCCTAGCTCCCAGATACATGCTACTTGGAATGTTGCGGGAACTAGAGTGATTGATGAGGATTCTTACCAAAGAATGGAACACTAGCTGGATGAGACAAAGTACTTAATAGAGCAATATGCCATGAGGAATCATACCCAACAACCACAACAGGGATATGACCCAAGTTCTAGTATGTACCAGTCTGACTGGTATGATGGAGTTGATTAAGGATATGGGGGTGTTCCATTACAGCAACGCCTATATTTTCAGCAGTAGTTCCAACCTTCACTCCCCTTCATTCAACAGTACCTGCACCTACTCAAAGAGCCGTATGAGCAACCACAGCTTGAGTTACCACTTGCATATCATCAAACTGATCCACTAGCCACGTTACTTGAGCCCTCTCTAGAATATTTTGTGAACCAGTTGATGGAGAGTAATTTCCAATGGCAGCAGAGGATTAATGCAAACATTTAGGGCTTGCAAACACAATTGAGCTAGTTAACTTCTACATTGAGCAAATTGCAAGCTCATGAGTTCACCCAGCTCTTTTCCTATACCATTTTGACTCATAAGAGGAGTATGCTAGATGTGTAATCACATGAGCTAGGTGAGGGGATTGGCAAGAGTCAAGATGTAGCTAGGCTACTAGATGAGACCATAGGAGATATTGGTTGAGGAGATATCTCATGATCTTGTTGGTGCTGAGGAAATGAACATGTCTACATGCATGGATATTTCCACTTCTTTAGAAGACCCTATGAGTGACCTCTCAGCAAAATTCCTTGAGCTAACTGTTGTTGACACTATTGCTGGATTCACATATGCTGACTGTGTGGGTGAGCATATTTGCCCTGTATGTGCAGAGATTGAGGCATGACTGAGAAGAGATCCTCCAATGCCAAAAGATGGCCAGATTGTAGTTGATAATCAAAGAGTTGAGCTATTGGAGGAACAAGCTAAAGAAACCACCCAGCCTTTCCTCTCTACTATCCTTTTACCTGCAATTGAGATATACTCAAGTGGTTTAAAGTATGCACCTACACCTTTCCTAGGGAAATTTGAATATGCCTCCTTAGAAAGTGATGCACAACTCCAAACCATTTGTGACATGACAGCTGGCTTACTTCATTCGGATGCACGAAGGTGCTTGGATTATGCCTATGTGAAAAACAAATCATGCCCCTAAGCTACCTGTTTCATCATTGTAGAGGTGCTACCTAGGAGGATGCCGATGCCATCAACATTGATCTATCAAGGCACCAATAGCAAGGATGACAATGAATTCAATATCACCTCATGGGATCTTGGAGGAGGCAAAGGATGCAAACCTTGGTGGGAATTCCTAGACTAGTTCAAGTATAAGCCACATGAGGGGGTTCTTATCACTTTTTACCTTTTTAATTTTCTATCTTTCATTTTGCTTTTAGAATAAAATATGTTGAGTGTTAGTTTTCATATACTAGTTATGTTGTTTAGTTGGATGTTTCCCTATAGTGATTTTTGAGTTGGTAGCTTTAGGCATTAGACATTCATGGCTTAAGACTTCAACATGCTTGACTTTTCATCTCATTCTTTATGTTTTGCATGCTTGGTAGCTTGATCTTCAATTACTTGAATTGAGTATGATAAACATGACCCATGTAAGCTTTTGAGCCTCCTTTTAAGATGGCTGCATTACATGCCATTTTTTTCTTTCTTGTGTGTTTTGTTCCCTCATAGGATTTGTCACTCTAGAACTTGCTTTGATTCTTTTTGAGGCTATGTCATTTATATGCATACATGAACATGATTGAGGCATTCATTTCATGATTAATCACTTAGCCAAATAGCCACCCTTGCATTTTTTTCCCCTTGCTTAGCCCCTTTGAGCTTATTTACCTATTCTTTATTTTAGCACATTACAAGCCTAAAGCGAAAAACTATAGTTCAAACTAGCTTTAGGGATTAGGAGGCCATTGGTTACCATTAGCAATGTGCATTCACATAAGTGTGGGGGTTTATATGAGGACATGCAAGATTTTAAGTGTGGGGGGTGCAAAGTAGTGAAAAGAGAAAATAAAAGAAACGAAAAGATACAAAAGAAAAAGAAGAAGAAGAAGAAGCATAGAAAATGTAAAAAGGAAAAAGTAAATAGAAAAAGAAAAAGTCAATAAATTGGACAATTTTGATGAAAAAAGAAAGTAAAGAAGTGGGATAAAAAGAAGTTGTTTATTCCATTGTTGGGATTTGAGGAGGGCTCTCACATTTGTGACCTTATATCTTTGCCAATGGGCTTCTATTCTCTTTAGTTTTTACCTTGCATATCCTTACTATTTCCTTACCTTTACCTTGGCCCCATTACAACCTTGAATAAAGTCCTCTTGATTTGTGTGTGCATGTGTTTGAGTGGTAGAGAATTAGATGATAAGCAAGCTTTTATAGTAGTGCTTTTTCTTTTCAGGTGATTTGAGTGGTATAATCGAGCCTTAAACACTCGAGAGTACCTTAAACACTCAAGAGTAAGAGTGCTAAACACATTATCTTGTGATATCCTCCATGCTTGATCCATACTTTTTGGAGTGATTTTTGCCTTGCACCTTTGTAAAGATGTGTCTTGATTGTTGAATTTCTTGATTCCTTGGGTGTGCTTTTTGCCTATATGCTTGAAACTCTTAAGGATCCATTGGAAATTTATTTTTCAAGGTATTTAGCCATTTTTTGTTTCTAGGACTTGTGTGTTTGTTTTAGACTTTGATGTTTCATTTTCTGCACCCTTGAGTATATTTTAGATTTTGTATCAGGGTATGCAAAAAGCTAAGTGTGGGGGAATTTGATAAGTAATATTTTGATACATTGATTAACCCTCATATTTAGTTTATTGGACCTCTTTTGTGCTTAATTGGTCAAAAGTAGACACATTCTATGAGTTTGGACTTTAATTGAGCTTAATTGTATTTTTCAGCATTATAACACATTTATACTATTTATGTATTTTGAGAATATCTTGAGTTTTTCATCTCTAAAAACTACAAATTTTGTATTGTAGCAAAGTTGAGAAAAAGATCTACAACTTTAATGAAGAAGTTAGAAACTAATTCAGATTTCTATTTTGACGAATTGGGCCACGAAGTCAGAACAGGGCTGTTGCACTAGAAGCTGAATAGTGTGCACTAATTAGACCACAAGTTGAGTTATAGACATTGGATTAAGGTGAAACTAGTGTCATTTGAAAGCTAAGATATAAAGCTTCAATTCATATTCAGATCACTCTCCAAAATAATGACATCTTCATGGACTTATTCGCCGTGAAAATTGACTAATGTGAATAAATGTACAACCAGGACATGCTATAAAGATTGAGCCATAACTCTCTCATTTCAAGTCCAAATTAAGCAAATTGGGTGTCCACTTAAAGATAAGAGGTAGAGGATTAATTTGGGATCAAGGAAATTTTTGGATTTTTGCATTTGAGGTCTGATAAGAAGAGAGAAAATCGAGACAAAAAGTACTCTCATCTCTAATATTTTATTTTTCATTTTTCTCTCTTCTCTTCTTCTCTTCTCTTCTTTTCTTTTCTTTTCCTTTCATTTTGTAATATAATTGTTTTGGATTCTATTTTTTAATCTTCATTGCTATGGAGAAGTAGGACTTCAAGCTAGTTCAAGGAGACTCCAAGGGCATTATGGTTGTAATCTTGAAACTCTATGCTTAAATCTCAATCATGTTTGTTCTTTTAATTCTTTGCCCTCTTTAATTTGTATACTTACATTGAATGATATTGATATGTGGGTTAATGAATATAGAATTAGTTAGGTGATTACTAATTGGTTAATTGGTATGAACTTGATTAATTAAAGAATTAGGAATTGGGTTTGGGTTCAAACCTAGGCTAATGCAATTGGGGCTAGAAATTAACATAGGTTAATTAGAGTTGAGGTCTCAATCATCTAATCAATTATATATTCGTTGAATTCCTAGAGTTCTCTAGGTAGAATTGTGGAGTTGTTAGTAGAGGTCTCTCTGATAGCTAAAATTAGCCACATTCCATGTGTTTGATATATTGTGCGTTAATGATTCATTCACCTTATGCCTAAGGAACCCTTTGAACTAGTGTTTTTATTTTTACCTAATTTTCTTTTATAGCTTATTCACTGCATATTTGCACAGACCCCTTGTTACTTAACTAGAAAGCAACAACATCCTTGTGAGATGACCTTGATTGCGCTATACTTCAAATTTAGTGTAATTAAGTATTTTAAAATTGTAATTTAGAGCAGGTTGTGACATTTGTTACCAGGCCTCCTAAAACTTGTTTGTATGTTAGGGTTTCTTGTGAGTTAGGGTTTTCTTGATTCATTTAGCTCCATTTATTTTGAGATTGATGTGATGTTAATAAGACTTGTTCTAGTTGTAACACCTTACCAGACAAAATACTATGCTTAAGTCATAGTATATTACCTGATAAGTTATTACGTGTGGTGAACTAAGAATTATCCATTTACTTTAATCAATTTCAGTTTGGTAGTGAAATAAACACTAGTCAGTCATTATACCGGAAACAAAGTAACACAAACAAACTTTCGAAATAACCAAACTGCATCATATATATATACACACATATACATGCACATACATTTCCTTTCAAAGTTGTCAAAAGAAATAAAATACAGTATAGGGTAAAAAAAATGAGGCCGCTAACACAAAATAAATCGGTCTGTCTATATGAATAGCACCCTAACTGGTCCCATGGGATATTGCATGTATAACTAATAACTCCTACCCATATGCCTATGACCTAAACTGCCAAAAGAAGGTCATCATATATGTCTACTGCTGCTACGGCGAGTACTCCAACTAAATGGATTCCAAAGAAAGGAATCCATTCGCCATACCGGCATCAGCAGGGGTATAGTCTATACTTGGGGTAGAAGATGATGATGAGGAGCTTGCTGCCTCCGATGGATCCTCCTCAGACATGGAGGCAGAGGGGATTGGCTGCGGTGGAGTGACTGGCGGAGCCACGGCTGGTGCAGCTGCTGGTGCGAGTGGAGGTGGAAAGGGATGAGCTATGTGGAGAGGGATGGCGATGTAAGGGACAGCATGGTCAAAAAGCGGGTGCATAAGGGGTACAGCAAAATCTCTCTAGAAAAAGAAATAAAGGCGAAATTGGCATCTACCAGATATGTACATAGAGTCTATGAACGAATCGAGATAGATATGGAGCTCTGGAAACTCAATAAATAGGACACTAGTTGTCGCGTTCTCCATGCTCTGAGAATGACGCTGAAATATATAGTAAAGTGAGAAATAAAGATTTTTCAATAGGAAATCCTAAGTATACATAACTGTCCTCACCGCCATTCTCAGGTGTTTCGGATTTTAGTTAAAAGAACATGTTACGTCAACATAATGTCTTACTCAATTAATTATAGAAATCATAGCTCGAAACACAACTTGGTTTTACTTAAGGAGATAAAGGAAAATAAGGCAGAAAAATAAGCAACAGGACATATATTTTGACATAATTAAGTGGCAGCTATAAAGTAAACAAAAGTACATATATAGTAGATAATAGTGCAATTAACTCAAATTATGGTAACAGAAACTGTGGATATGCAGAAATGATAATGCACTTGACTTTAACTCATATTTTTCCACTCTTGGTCCCCTAGGAGTATACTGGCCATAAGACTCCTGGGTAATAGTTCGCTTTTCAAGTTCGAGCTCGTTCCTATACAGGGTCGCCAGGTTTGCTTTCCCTGACATCCCTATTGATCTATTCCACTTAACTTTGTTCAAAGGCTGGCCCAAGTCACATGGAAATTCTTCCTCATTCCTATAAAGGTAGCAGTACTTGTCTAATGCTTTGACCAATGCATGCATAACTTGTAAATTCATGTTGATTGCAGTCTTTGCCGAAACTCGACAGCATAACGGATCATGTCCGCTACCCATGAATAGTGCCAGACAACCAGAAAATTTTAATCACACAGCAAACTCAATGCACAACATGATATTCATACCAAGAATATAACAATTTCAATAAGTGCAAGATTTAGAATCTTAAGCATCAATCTATCTTGCAAGCTTTTAGTTTCTATTAAGGTTCCCGACTTCGATTTCCAAGGTTAAATGAATTCTGATTCTGAGGTTATATAATTTCCGACCTCTGGGGTTAGGTTCGATCTCCGAGATTGATTTTGGGTCGAGTTTCAGAATTTCGTGTATAAGGGTTTTGTGTGCCTATGGTTGTGATCTCTGACCTGAACATAAGATTGGTCTTTTAACAGAACTTTATGAGTGTTTCCTAAATTCTAAGTTTTCGATATTGACTATATTCGATTGTAATTTCCTATTCACTAATTTCCGAGTTCAACTTTAAGTACACTCTCCTGAGTTCAACCTTAAGTACATTCTCCTGAGCTCAACCTTAAGTATAACCTTTCGAGTTCAACCTTAAATATTTCTGATCTAACTTTCTGTTTTACTAAGTCCCGAATTCAACCTCAAAGATCCTCGACCTAGTCCCTTATTTAATAAGTTTAGAGTTCAATTTTTAAGTGTACCAACCTAGCTCTCTGTTTACTAAGTCCGGACTTTCGACATTAACTCAAGTTGTTTGTGTCTTATCCCAGACTTGTCCTACTTCCAGCCAGAATTGCACTCTTATAAGGGAAACTTCACTAAAAATAGAAATCTAGGTGAAATTATGTGAAATTTATATCCATGTAAAGCTAACAGAACAAACTTTCAAATGAAATAAGTTTCATATCATTTGAATAAGTATAACTCGAGATATAAGCTCTGAAACTTGAGCCCACTGGACTACCATATTCTAGCTCGGGTTAAACTTAAGGTAAATTCATTGACATACTGGTGATGGCTTGAAGGTTTACGGGAAAGGAAGAAGATATGCGTTGAGATGAGATGAGATGATGGAGAAAAATGGAGAGGAGTCAGTATAGATAAGGGCCAAAGATGTGCAAGGGTAGAAAAGGAAAAATTTAAAAACTTCTCAAGTAAGTTACATGTGATTGGTGGATTTAAATGGGTTATGTAACTTAGTTTGACAGCCCATTTGGAGGGTTGAGATGGCGCCACTTGCATGGGTAAGTTGGCAAAATCTTAGCCATCCATCCTAGAGTTCTCACAGTATAATTTCTATTGATCCGGTTTCGACAGTTTAAATTACGGAAATCTTACCAATTTCTCTTAAATCGGTAAACTGGTTTTAGAAAAATCTTGTGAGATTTCCCATGTTCCTAATCTAATTCCATCAAGCTAATCACTTCTAAATCACACTTAATTGGCTTTAATTAGATGCTTAATTGTATTTCAATTAAACCCACTTATTTAGTGAAAACCGAACAACTCGGTTATTAACGATAAAATTTTCGTTCAAACGTTACATTACTACCCTCCTAAAAAAAAATTTTGTCCTCAAATTTTAGTACCTAAGAATAATTCAGGATACTCCTTCTACATATCGGCTTCTAATTCCCACGTACATCCGCTGAGTCTTCGTGTCCCCATGCCACCTTTACTAGCTGTACGGTTTTGTTCCGAAGGTGTTTGGTGCTCTTGTCCACTATCCGTGCTGGAAGCACATGGAAAGTTAAGTCATCCCTTAACTGGATTGATTCAGGTTCCAAGAAATGGGTACGGTTAGGCTGGTATTTTCTGAGTTGGGAAACATGGAACACATCATGAAGGTTTGACAGATGTGGAGGTAAAGCAACTCGATACGCCACTGGCCCAATTCGTTTTAAAATTTGAAAAGGACCTATGAAGCAGGGCTTAGCTTTCTAACTTTAATGGCTCTACCTACTCCAGTTGTGGGTGTGATCTTTAGAAACACATGGTCTCCTTTTTGGAACTCCAATGGCTTTCTCCTGACATCCATATACTCTTTTGATGACTTTGAGCTGCAAGTATCTTGCTATGGATCCTTTTGATTTGCTCTGTAGCTTGGCTGACTAATTCCGGTCCCAACAGACTTTGTTCTCCTAATTCATACCAACACAGAGGAGATTGACACTTTTGCTTGTATAAAGCTTCGTACGGAGCCATATCGATGCTAGCATGGTAACTGTTGTTATACGCAAACTCGGCTAACGGTAAGTATCGATCCCAGCTCCCATGCTATTCTAGAATGTATGCTCGTAGCATATCTTCCAAGTCTGAATAGTTTGCTTGGTCTAACCATCTATTTGCGGATAGTATGCAGTACTTAAGCATAGTCTAGTACCGAATGCCTTTTGGAGTGCTTCCCAAAATCATGAGGTGAATCTTGGATCTCGATCTAAAATGATTGTTGAAGGAATACCATATAGCCATGCCACTTCTTGAATGTACAATTGAGCCAACTTTTCTAGAGGACAATTCGCTCGAATGGGTAAAAGTGAGCGGATTTGGTTAGCCTATCCACTATGACCCATATAGCATCATATCCTGAGGACGTCCATGGTAAGCCTATTATGAAATCCATGGAAATACTCTCCCATTTTCACTCTAGAATTTCTAAGGGTTGCAGGGTCCTTGCGTGTTTCTGATGCTCTATTTTTACTTTCTGGCAGGTTAGACATTTATTCATGAAGTTTGCCACATCTGTCTTAAGGCCTGGCCACCAAAACATCCTCTTGAGATCTTGGTACATTTTGCTAATGCTAGGATGTATAGTAAACTCACTCTTATGGGCTTCCTCCAGTATTTTCTTCCTGAGATTATTCTCCTCAGGTACGGATATTCTTCCCTGATATCGCCATATTCCTTTTGTATCCTGAGTAAATCCTATTAGCTTGCCAGACTGCACTAGTTGCACTGTATGCTAGAAGTCATCATTTCTTTGTTGTGCTTGCTAGATTTGGTTTTTGAAACTATGGGTTATCTTAAGTTAGTTTAACTGAATGGCATTAGGAGTCATAGAGATTCCTAAGTTGAGGTCTCGGAAACTCTCTATGAGCTCCGTCTCCTTGATTATCATCCATTCCACAGTTAAGGATTTCCTACTCAGGGCGTCTGCCACCACGTTTGCTTTGCCAGGGTGGTACTTTAGCTCAAATTCGTAATCTTTAAGAGACTCTATCCACCTTCGCTACCTCATGTTCAATTTCTTCTAATCAAAAAGGTATTTCAAGCTTTTGTGATCAGAAAATACTTCAAACTTCACTTCATAGAGATGGTGCCTCCATATATTCAAAGCAAAAACCACTCCCGCTAACTCTAGGTCATGCGTTGGATAATTTCTTTCGTGAATCTTCAATCGCCTAGAAGCATACGCGATGATGTTCCTGTTTTGCATTAATACGCACCCTAATCCTTTCTTAGAAGCATCACAGTAGACTTCAAATGGTCCATGAGGATTCGGCAGAGTAAGTACTGGGGTCGTCGTCAATTTTCCTTTTAATTCTTGGAAACTCTGCTCATATTCGGGTGTCCATTCGAATGGAACATTCTTCCTAGTTAACTTCGTTAACGGTAGGGCTATTTGAGAGAAGTTCTTAAAAAATCTCCTGTAATATCCTGCCAAACCTAAGAAACTTTTGACTTCTGTAACTATTGTTGGCCGTTCCCAGCTTAATACCGCTTCTACCTTACTAGGATCCATAGAAATTCCTCCATGGGATACTACATGGCCAACGAATTTTACTTCTTTCATCCAAAATTCACGTTTGGATAGCTTGGCGTAAAGTTTTTTCTCTCTTAGAACTTGCAAAACTAGTCGCAAATGTTCTGCATGCTCCTGCTCTGTCTTCGAGTAAACAAGTATGTCGTCAATGAATACCACCACAAATTTGTCAAGATATGGTCGGAATATCTGATTCATGTAATTCATAAATATTGCTGGTGCATTCATCAATCCGAAGGACATCATAGTGTATTCATAATGTCCATAACGAGTTCGAAATGCCGTCTTCAAAATATCTTCTTCTCAAACCCGAATTTGGTGATATCCAGACCGTAGATCAATCTTGGAAAATACAGTAGCCCCTTGTAGTTGATTCATGAGATCATCAATTCTTGGCAATGGATACTTATTTTTTATCGTCGCCTTATTCAGCTGCCTGTAATCCACACACAGTCGCATGCCCCCGTCTTTCTTCTTAACCAACAGAACTGGGGCTCCCCATGGTGATGCACTTGGCCTAATAAATTTCTTTTCCAGTAGGTCTTCAATCTGCTTCTTAAGTTCAGTCAATTCCGGGGGTGATATTCGGTACGACACTTTAAATATTAGTCCTGCTCCCGGTACCAAATCAATGGCGAACTCAATTTCCCTCTCAGGAGGAAAATCAGGAATATCTTCAGGGATCACATCGGGATATTTCCTAACAATTGGAATATTATCGAACTTCTGATCAACCTCTGCTACACTGGTTGATAAAAGAATATACCCTTGACTTTCATCCCCACAATGGTGAACTGCTAAGGAACTTAAATAAAGGCTTACCGGGATTAGTGATTCGGAAGATGAAATAGAGGGAAGCACAATGGATTTATCAGAGTAATTTAACAAGGCTTGGTTGGCAGAGAGCCAGTCCATACCCAGAACAATATCAAGTCCAGACAAGGGGAGACAAATTAAATTGGCTGAAAATGTTCGACCTCCTAACCGAAGGGGGATATTACTACAAGTATGATGGGTCTTAACGGACTCACCTATAAGTGTAGAAACTAGCAAGTCATAAGGTAATTTAGAAATAGGTAACTGTAAGGCTGACATATAATCATGAGAGATGAAAGAATGAGATGCACCTAAATCATATAAAATAGTCAGGGTCTTACCATTCACTTCACACGTATCTTGAATCAAATCTTCCGACTTATTAACCTCTTGTGCATCCATAGTGAAAACCCTTCCCTGGCGTTATGACTTAGGAATCAGTTGAGGGTTTATGGCAGGACATTCATAAATTTTGTGGCCTGTCCTGCCATATCCAAAACAGACATATTGACCTGCCAAACAGGAGTGGTTGCCCACGATTTCTGCCGCACTGGCTGCATATCTGGTTCCCAAAAGGCCTCTAAGGTTGCTTGCCTTTGTTGCCCACAGGCTGAAACTTTCTTTGTTGCTGAAAGTTGGGCTTGAACCTTGGCCTTGCTGGGCTAGCCCCTTCTTAAAGTTACTACCGGTTGATCTAGCAGCAATCAACCTCTTATTACAATCCTCCACTAGGTGGCACTTGTTCACCAAGGTAGGGAAGTCTCCAATCTCCATTGGTCCTATAGTGGTAAGGATGTCTTCTCTCAGTCCACCTTTGAACTTTATGCATTTCCGGGCTTCATCAGGGTTCCTTTGATAAATTGCGAAAAATTTGCACAACTCCTCAAACTTAGCAATGTATTCCGATACACTACTATTCCCTTGACGGAGGTGCATGAACTCCAACTTTTTAGCATTGCAGACAGAGGTAGGGAAATACTTATGGTAAAACGTATCTCTAAATACGTCCCAAGTAATATCTATTTGGGATCCTTCCAACAACTGTCGTGCTCTATTCCACCAGAACTCTGCATCTGCTTTTAGATATAGGTGGCAAAGGTCACCTTTTGACGATCTGTGCAATCCAATATGGAGTAGACCTTCTCCATAGCTTTAACCCACTCATCCATCTTATCTGGGTTACAAGCTCCCCTGAAGTTGGGTGGGTTGGCCTTTCTAAATTCAGCAAATTTGAGGTATTCCAGATCCATTCCAGGGCCATTATGGTTCCCTCCAAGACCTACCTCTGGCTGCATCCCTAGTTGGCCCATCATTTGTGTTGCTGCAGTTGCCTACTTACGCATAGTGTACGCCATTTCTCATATTGTGTCCAAGAACTCTATAGATTCCTCCTGTGCTGGATTTATTCGTGGCCTACCTCGCCTTCTGAAAGCCATCAAGTTCTGAACACACAAAACAAGAGTAATTGAGTTGATCGGGCTCAATACTAAGTTCGGTGTGCTAGTAAATAATAGCATATAGTTAGGCAACTCTTTCACATACATTCTATCCATATGGACAAGATTCAATGCATGATAACATCTAAAGAATACAGAGTATATGTAGAGCATAGTCAGTCTAATCCTCAAGCCTATATTAGGACGAACTGTTCTGATACCAAAAATGTAACACCTTACTAGATAAAATACTATACTTAAGTCATAGTATATTACCTGATAAGTTATTACGTATGGTGAACTAGAAATTATCCATTTACTTTAATCAATTTCAGTTTGGTAGCAAGATAAACACTAGTTAGTCGTTGTACCGAAAATAAAGTAACACAAACAAGCTTTTGAAATAACCAAATTGCATCATATATATATATATATATATATATATATATATATATATATATATATATATATATATATATACACATTTCTTTTCAAAGTTGTCAAAAGAAATAAAATACAGTACAGGGTAAAAAAAAATGAGGCCGCTAACACAAAATAAATTGGTCTGTCTATATGAACAGCACCCTAACTGGTCCCTATGAGACATTGCATGTATAACTAATAACTCCTACCCATATGCCTATGACCTAAACTGCCAAAAGAAGGTCATTCTATACGTCTACTACTGCTACGGCGGGTACTCCAACTAAATGGATTCCGAAGAAAGGAATCCATTCGCCATACCGGCATCAGTAGGGGTATAGTCTATACTTGGGGCAGAAGATGATGACGAGAAGCTCGCTACCTCCAATGGATCCTCCTCAGACATGGAAGCAAAGGGGATTAGCCGCGGTGGAGCAATCAAAGCCACTACTGTGTCTTCTTTGTTGGTGCGGGTAGAGGTGGAAAGGGATAAGCCACGTGGAGAGGGATAGTGATGTAAGGGACGGCAGGGTCAAAGAGTAGGTGCATAAGGGGTACAACAAAATCTCTCTGAAAAAAGAAATAAAGGCGAAATTGGCATCTACCGGATATGTATACAGAGTCTATGAATGGATCGAGATGGAAGTGGAGCTCTGGAAACTCAATAAATAGGACGTTGGTTGCCACATTCTCCATGCTCTGAGAATGACGCGGAAATATATAGTAGGGTGAGAAATAAAGATTTCTCAGTAGGAAATCCTAAGTATACATAACTGTCATCGCTGCCATTCTCAGGTGTTTCAGATTTTAATTAAAAGAAAATGTTGCATCAACAGGATGTCCTACTTAATTAATTACAGAAATCATAGCCCGAAACATAACTTGGTTCAACTTAAGGAGTAAAGGAAAATAAGATAGAAAAATAAGTAACAAGACATATATTTTGATATAATTAAGTGGCAGCTGTAAAGTAAACAAAAGTATATATATAGCAGATAATAGTGCAATTAACTCAAATCATAGTAACAAAAACTGTGGATATGCAGAAATTATAATGTACTTGACTTTAACTCATATTTTTCCATACTTGGTCCCTTGCGGGTATATTGGCCATAAGACACCTAGGTAATAGTCCGTTTTTTAGGATCAAGCTCGTTCCTCTACAGGGTCGCCAGGTTTACTTTCCCCGACTTCCCTACTGGTCTATTCCATTTAACTTTGTTCAAGGGTTAGCCTAAGTCACATGGAAATCCTTCCTCATTCTTATAAGGGTAGTATTACTTATCTCATGCTTTGAGCAATGCATGTATAACTTGTAAATTCATATTAATTGCAGTCTTTGCCAAAACTCGGCAGCATAACGGATCATGTCCGCTACCCATGAATAGTGCCAGATAACCACAAAATTTTAATTACACAGCAAACTCAATACACAACATTATATTCATACCAAGAATATAACAATATCAATAAATGCAATATTTAGAATCTTAAGCATCAATTTATCTTGCAAGCTTTTAGTTTCTATTAAGGTTCCCGACTTCAATTTCCAAGGTTAAATGAATTCCGAGTTTCGAGGTTATATAATTTCCGACCTTTGGGGTTAGGTTCGATCTCCGAGATTGATTCTGGGTTGAGTTTCGGAATTTCGTGTATAAGGGTTTTGCGTGCCTATGGTCGCGATCTCCGACCTAAGCACAAGATTAGTCTTTTCCAGAACTTTATGAGTATTTCCTAAATTCTAAGTTTCCGATATTGACTATATTTGATTGTAATTTCCTATTGACTAAGTTCCGAGTTCAACCTTAAGTACACTCTCCCGAGTTCAATCTTAAGTATAACTTTGTCGAGTTCAACCTTAAATATTTCTGACCTAACTTTCTATTTTACTAAGTCCCGAATTCAACCTCAAAGATCCCCGACCTAGTCCCTTATTTATTAAGTTTAGAGTTCAATTTTTAAATGTATCGACCTAGCTCTCTGTTTATTAAGTCCCGACTTCCGACATTAACTCAAGTTGGTTGTGTCTTATCCCAGACTTGTCCTACTTCTAGCCAGAATTGCATTCTTGTAAGGAAAAATTCACTAAAAATAGAAATCTTGGTGAAATTTTGCGAAATTTATATCCATCTAAAGCTAATAGAACAAACTTTCAAATAAAATAAGTTTCATATCATTTGAATAAGTATAATTCAAGATATAAGCTCTGAAACTTGACCCTATTAGACTACCCTGTTCCAGCCTAGGTTGAACTTAAGGTAAATTCATTGACATACTGGGAATAGATGACAACGAATCTGAATTTGAAATTTTTATGGGATGTTCCCTCATGTGTTAGCTTTCAAACAACAATAGATTCACTCAATTTGGAGGTATGTAAAGTGAGTTACACCCTTCTTAACTCACACTACTTGGATGAAGGTCCTGATTTCTAGGTCAATCTTCAAAAATTCATATCTACCTCTATACTGATCCAATGGCCTTATTTATATATGTATGGAAAGCTCTGAATGTCTAGTTTCATATGAAAATAGATTCATGATATTTGAACGATTGTAGGCGGAGCCGCACACTCTGCCGTATAGAGTGCCAAGGAAGAACCTTAACAACTTCTTGAATTTTCTCTTCTCTCTAGGTCCTTTCATACAAATTTCAATTCTAATCATGACACACATGCAAAATCAGCCACCAACCATCATCATCATTTCACATAACATCAGTATCATACAGTATACAAAACCCACACACAACTCCAAACCAAGGAAAATAAGAAGAGAAGTAGGATTCCTACCTTTGCTAGGTATAATTCTTGTTGAATTTGTGGTTGGAGTTGAAGAAATCTGGTGATGGCTTGAAGGATTGTGGGAAAGGAAGATGATATGCATTGAGATGAGATGAGATGATGGAGAAAAATGGAGAGGAGTCGGTATAAATAAGGGCTGAAGATGTGCAAGGGTAGAAAAGGAAAAATTTAAAAACTTCTCAAGTAAGTTACATGTGATTGGTGGATTTGAATAGGTTATGTAACTTGGTTTAGCAGCCCATTTGGAGGGCTGAGATGGCACCACTTGCATGGGTAAGTTGGCTAAATCTTGGCCATCCATCCTGGGGTTCTCACAATATAATTTCTATTGACCCGGTTTCGACAGTTTAAATTACGGAAATCTTACCAATTTCTCTTAAGTCGGTAAACTAGTTTTAGAAAATCCTATGAAATTTCGTATGTTTCTAATCTAATTCCATCAAGTCTAATCACTTCTAAATCACACTTAATTGGCTTTAATTAGATGCTTAATCACATTCCAATTAAACCCACTTATTCGATGAAAATCGAACAACTCCGTTAGTAACGATAAAATTTTCATTCGGACATTACACTAGTGATCTAAGGCTAGCAAAACTTGATTGGTGTTGAGAAATAGACTAGAAAATCAAGATACCCCCAAAATAGAAAACTGCTGTAAGCGAATTTGGGGACAATATGTTTCGTGAAGGACATATCTCATGTTATAAAACTCAATTTGAGACGAAACTAATTTAATGAAACCTAACTCAAAGTGCAATCTAACCATATAAAATATAAGCTCATTGGACTTAAGGTGAGAAAGTTATGATTTTCTAAAGTGGGCTGCTAACTAACCAACTAGTGTATGATGTAATGGGCATAACTCACTCTATACAACTTTAATTTGAGTGCAACCACTTTTTTTAGCAAGCTATCACACAGAGGACCATGCTTATCAAATTTCAAACTTAGATTCCTAGTAGATTGCTCTTAGTAAACTGGTGAAGTTACCCTATTCTTTGTGAAGATCAAAATAGGGTAGCCCAAATATGGAGCTCGTAACTCGAGCTCTACATATTCAAATTGAATGCAACTTGTTGGATTTGAAAAAGGTTCATATAGGTATCTACCAGCAAAATTTTGGAGCAAAAGAATACAAAATAGATTTTTAATGATTTTCTAGTTTTAGATATGCAAGTCTATCTTGAAATAGAGTAGCTGTGAGTAAAACTTTAATAACTTAAGTTATATACAATCGAAATTGAGTGAAAATAAAGAGGTTTGAAAGTAGTTTAATAAAGATACATTCCAATAAAATTTGAGACTAAAATGAATTAAAATTGGATTTTGGTGCAATTTGTAAGTTCGGGATAGATCTTAAGCAAATTGAATCAACTTGTGAGTTAAGTGGCTTATAAGTCCTAAACTATATGGGGGCTAAATTAAATGAAAATTTATGCTCTTGTATACTAGAATGACATATATTGATGTATTAGCCATGAATTGAAATTTCTATGCTTAAGTTTTTTATGCATTTATGATGATGATTATGCTTGAATTCCCATTGGTGCTATGTTGGGAATTGGGAATTGTTATTTTATGACTGGCTAGCTGATATTTCTATTGTCAAATTTTGAAAATCTTCATATTACAGCTGTCATGTTGCCGAGTTACCTATAGAATTATATTAATAATAAGTTATGTAGCATAATCATAAGTACATTCAGCATTTTCATATGTGAATACATGACATGAGCTTACCAAATGAGATCCATCTATGTTGGAAGTAGTTGCACAATGAGTCCTTTAAATTTAGAGGCATGTAGGTCCCGTTATAGGTTAGTGTTATGTGATGACGGTCATGAGATGAGCTCATTTCTCAAATCAAGCTACCCAAGGGCAGTAAATATTAAAGATATATACATATATTGTAGAGACGGTAATACGTAATGCCTAGATATATTAAGTAAAAAAAGATATAGAAAGTTAAAGAAAGTACAAGTGTACTTGCATTATTATATGATTTGTGTATACATAAAGTATATTCTTTTGTTCACCCATATGAAACTATGCCCTTAATTAACAAGTGTGTGAATAAAATTAACCTGCTTCGGAAGGATAATTTTGAACTTTATTAAATAAAATTTATAGTTGATATGACATGATCACTTTTTATAATAAAACAAAGGAGTTGGAACAATAATGATGATATTAATTATTTGGTAGTCTAAGATATCTACTAAGAATATAAAATTCTCATTCTATGTGTTTTCTCGTGTCGTCTCCAAATAACTCAAGAGAATTTGAAAATGACTATCCTAGATCAAGACTACATTGGTGCTCAAAGGCAATGTCTCCTATACTAAATAAGGTCTGTTTATTTATTAGTAATAACTCCTAAGTGTAATATTATGAGTTAAGTATGATATTGAGCTTAGAAAGGTGTTACACATGCCAAGATCTTTTGCTCTTTTTCTTTCACTTTTATTTCCTTCTTCTTTCCTCTCTTTTTATCTCGTCTTTTTTTTTTTCTTCTCTCTTATTTTACTTTCTACCTTCCATTTTCCACAATAAGTTCTCTCTCCTTTAATTTCTATGCTCTTAGAATCTCACTCTTCGTATTTTTTCATCCTTTCTCTGTCTCATGTAAGATTACTATACCCACTCTTTATGTAGACTTCCAAGATGTAGTAGTTAAGTTGTTAAATGTTGCATGTGACATTTTTATACGTTCCTATGTAATTTCCTCTTTCTTTCTTGTGTCTCCTTTAAGTTTTCACGTAATTTCTCACTTTTACCTTTCTTTTCTTACTTTTCTCTCTCCTTCTACTTACGTTATGTTTCTTCTTACTCTTAATTCTATCAAAATTCTTAAATCTCTATTTTGTCTCCTATATTTTCTTATGCTTGATTGTATATATGTGACTTTGTATTTTTATTTTTTAGTCATTTAAATAATTTATTATTACTATTACAATATTACCATTATTATACAAATATAACTTCAAGTACAAAAATATAATACTATTATTTTTCTCAATAAAATGTACTTTTTAATATATTTCAAGGTTATTTTTATTAATTTATTGTCTTATTTTAAAAAATTAATATTTATGACTTAATTATTTGATCAATCAATTATTTAGAAAGGTTGGATTCCTATAATTTAATTTGTTTTGTTTTGATTCGTTAAGGATCAAAATTTAAACGATAGAAAATTATGATGGCTTATACCAAAAGAAAATTATTATAGGGATAAAAAAAAAAAAAAAGTTGATGTAACTAACCAAACCCCATCAATGCAGTGAATTTTAGAATCAATCCTTAAATTAGTCTCCATCAAATTCAATATTGTCCACGGCATTATTTTCCCAAAAAAATTAAATACTAAGTCCCTGAAAGTTATAAGTATTAATAATATTAATATTTAATTACCAGAGAGGGCAAGTCCCTTTAAAATTTAATGCAGTGGACCATTATTACAATAATAAAAAACCTCATATGAGTCACATCTAATTATTTTTTACGAGTTTTTTATATGAAATATTTTTATTTTCAGGAATTAATGTGTTTGGTATTGAATTTTTTATTGACTTATCTGGGATTTACTCTTGACTCTAAACTAGTGAAAAAAATAAAATAAAATAAAATTCTAGAACTTTGGGAAAAGCAAAAACAGTGCACAAATGCCTTCTGGCTGATGCTAAATATTTATTCCTGTGGATACTTCATCACGGGATTCTTGACCATCCGCTCAACCTCCCGGACGTCGTTAGGACTCTCAACACAATATTCTTCCTCCGTCTCATACAACCCATAACCAATACCGTATTTAACGGCGCCGTTAAGTAAACCAAAACGGCGTCGTTTCATCGCATCATCGCGTGGCAACGCTATCTCCACATAGATAAATACCCCAAGTCCTCAGCTTTCACACACACGCTCACTCTCAAAACACTGTTGTTCTTCGCCTCAAATCTATCTTCTTTGTTGTTCGATTCATTCCATTTCTTCACAAATGGCCAAAGACCCAGTTCGTGTTCTTGTCACTGGTGCTGCAGGTACTGTTTTTCAGCACCATAATCTCTTCTATATACTGCTCCTATTCTGCAATCTTATCACACAAACATGATTTTACTGTTTTATTTTTAAAAGGCTAGATCTTTGATCTGACCATGTTTTAGATTGTTTTGATGAATTTAAATTCTGGGTATGCGTCAAAATGCTTCCTTCGGTTTGTTTGGATCTTGATCTGACGTGGGTTCAGATCTGATCCTGTGATGAATGATGATGCTTTGTTCTTATGTATTGTGATAAAGCTTGAAATTTTTTTGTATTTTCTTTTGATACAGGTTTGTTGAATAGTGATTTATTATTGTTGCCTGGCTGGGGATTCTGATTTAACTTTTCTTTTTTTTTTCCCCCCCTTAATGATTAGCTATGTTATGAACTGGGCTGTGGTTTATGTTATACTCCATTAGGAAATAATAGTTGAAGTTTGTATGGTTGTGGAATGTTTCACTATCACTTGACGTCTATTGTTATGTGTCTTCCCTGTGTATGAGTAAGAAACATCTTACTCTGTGACATTCAGTGTGGAAAGTTGACTTTGTAATTCTTGTGGGGAGGATGGCATCCCTCTTTGTAAATGAAGTTTAGTCCCTTATGCGGCCGTGTCTTGATTGCTGTTCTGGAAGAAAGCTAATGTTTCATTGAATTGAAGATGAAAGCCCTGGTCCTTTTTTTTTTTTTTTTGAATTTTTCTGATTGCACACTTCACTTTTTACTACTTTCTATAAGTTTTTGAAGTCTTATTGTGATCCGTGTTCCTTTTTCTTGTGGTTGCCCAGGATTTTGGTAATGAAATGTCAAATTGTATTCTTGGTAGCTAGCATGTGTATTCTTAGCCATTGATTTTGTCCTTTTTTTTTTTTTTTTGCATTCAAACTCCTTGTGGCCTGCATGTGGATGCAATCAAAATCTGCTTGTTTTAATTTTATACAAGAATAAATACGATAGTAAAGCCTATGTTGGGTTGTTCTGCTGTACTGATAGAATGTTTCTTCAATTGTAGGGCAAATTGGGTATGCCCTTGTCCCTATGATTGCTAGGGGAGTGATGCTGGGACCTGACCAGCCTGTCATCCTCCACATGCTTGATATTCCTCCGGCAGCAGAGTCGTTGAATGGAGTTAAAATGGAGTTGGTGGATGCTGCATTCCCTCTTCTTAAAGGTTTGAGTCCTCTCATTGTTACCCTAATGGATAGCAATCTTAGGGTTGACATAGGTTTATTGTGGTTGCTTATATGATTGACAAGTTCATGATGTCCTATGAATTTTATTTTATTTCATTTTTTTTCAGGTGTTGTTGCTACAACTGATGTGGTTGAGGCATGCACTGGGGTCAATATTGCGGTCATGGTTGGTGGATTCCCAAGAAAAGAAGGTATGGAGAGGAAAGATGTGATGTCTAAAAATGTTTCTATTTACAAGTCCCAGGCTTCTGCCCTTGAAAAGCATGCTGCTGCAAACTGTAAGGTAATTCCCTTCATTTGAGTCCTTCTTAATGAATTTTTATTTCTGTAGCCTTTTAATCAAAAGATATGCTCAATTTTGTGGGGTGAAGCAGATCAATATTGTAATTTTATGTGTTAAATGGAGAAGTATGGTAATTTGAACATATTTTGGAGAATATGGTGTTTTAGGGAATTTAAAAAGGGGAAAAAAAAGAAGAAGAAGAAGTCAACTAGAACTCGCAACACTGTAGCACAAATTCTGGGAATTTGTGGTTGATTGATGTTCTACACATAAAAAGAAAAACAAATTTTGTTGCTTGAGTTCCGAGTTCCATGTTCCCTTAATGTGAGAGAGTTCACTTCTTCCTTATCCCCAAGTTTCCAAGTTTCGAGGGAACTCTCACATTAGGTGAACTCGGAACTCAGAAACTGGGGGAGAGACAAGGAAGAAGTGAACTCTCTCACGTTAATTTAACTCAGAACTTGGAAACTTGGACAAGAAAGGAGTGAACTCTCTCACGTGAACTCGGAACTTGGAACACATCACACCAAATTGGTGAACTTGGAGTGATGTGTTGCAATTTCAGTGTTGTGTTAGATTGAAATCACCATATTTCTCTAATTTTTTTTTTTTACGCAATAAAACTCATATTAACAACTAAATACACAATAACGAATTTAAAAAACCCAATTTTGTGTTCTTTTTGCTTTTTATTCTTTTTGCACATGGACTAAATTTTGTGGACATGTTGGTTTTGTCTATTGCTTGGAAACCATTAATTTCTTTGTTCCTGTGAGATGTTGGAGATGTAAAACCAATGTAATATATGTAACTATGTTGATTTTATTTGGTATTTTGGGCCATAGGAGATATTTAGATTTGAAATGTATTTAGTCATGTCCTTGGGATTCTGTTGAATTCTTGTACCTATTTGTTGAATTTTGACCTCTTTTAGGAGATGCAAATTTTCTCTTGAAGTAGGTGTCAAATGGAAAAGCTCCATGTGCAACTGTATTCTGTATGATGAATTATGATTACATATTGTTGGAACCTATCTATAAATGTATAAGAACTATATTTTTATTTTTGATAACATATTTCAGTTTTATATTGTTCTTGGATTAATTATAAAACCTTCGACATTATCATGCAGGTTCTGGTTGTTGCTAACCCAGCAAACACCAATGCATTGATCTTGAAGGAATTTGCTCCATCTATTCCTGAGAAAAACATTACTTGTTTGACTAGACTGGATCACAATAGGGCATTGGGCCAAATTTCTGAAAGGCTGAACATTCAAGTTTCTGATGTAAAGAATGTTATAATCTGGGGTAATCATTCATCAACTCAGTATCCTGATGTTAACCATGCAACTGTTAAGACACCAGCTGGGGAGAAGCCTGCCCGTGAACTTGTCGCCGACGATGCCTGGTATGTGAGAAATACTGTGACTTATAAATTTAGCAGCTTTGCTATGTGTGTGTGTGTGTGTGTGTGTGTGTGTGTGTGTAATATTTTGGTTTACTTAAGCATTGTTACAATTGTTGATTATCAAGGTTGAATGGCGAATTTATAACTACTGTGCAACAACGTGGTGCTGCAATTATTAAAGCTAGGAAGCTTTCAAGTGCACTGTCTGCTGCTAGTGCTGCTTGTGACCACATCAGAGATTGGGTTCTTGGAACTCCTGAGGTTGGTTAGGTTTTATTTGATCTTTAATCCAGATTGTATATGTCTCCAGCTCATCACTTTCTTGTTCATTGCAATTTTAGGGCACCTGGGTGTCAATGGGAGTATATTCTGACGGTTCTTACAACGTACCAGCTGGACTGATCTATTCATTTCCTGTCACCTGTGCCAATGGGGAATGGAAAATAGTTCAAGGTAAGTGTTTGGTCACCTAATGGGAAGACTGCTTCATAGTTTATTGAATCTTTAATGTAAAGAAATTTGGTGTGAGAGGTCCCGAGTATAAACTCTCGATTCTACTAATGAGATTATGAGTCTAAAGTTATGCTTGATTTTGCTTTCAATATGTAAAATACTGGTCACTTTTATTGGGTACCTCAGTTTACTTGTTTATCTTATGCAATATTTATTGGTTTTATTTTGCTAATTTCATATATTTGTTGTTATTTAATTATGTTTTGTTGAACTACAGAATAATATACTTATGGAATAATGTATGGTATAAAATTAAGTTCTGTATTGGGCCATATTTTATGGTATTTTTTTCATTTATGTTATAAATTTAAAATTGTTTAGTATTAATCATAAATATGTTATTTAATTATATTTAGTTATTACGATATATTTGCAAGTAATATTTTTTAAATATGTAAACTTTTAAGCATCTATTGAGTCAAGTTTGTTAAGACGTTTTACCTAAACTCTTAAGTTTGACAACCTTATGTCATGGTCTTATTTATGTAGCTATCTCACTTAGTAGGACAAGACTTAGTTGTTGTTTAATGTGAAGAAATTATTTTGATTTTGCTATATTTTTTTCATCCATAGTATCAATCACTGACATTGTGTTTAATACTCCCCATTTCCCCTTGCTTAAGTTGTCAGTAATTGTTCTTTGCTTAACCTTTTTACATTTTCAATAAATATGCAACTGAAATAAGACTTGATCCAACAATCCCCATACTCCTTGGTGTGATGAATTCCAATGCAACCAAAACTATGCCCACTTGTAGTTCACAGTTGGATGAATGCATCTGACATAATTTTTCCAATTTTTTACCCAGGACTTGCAATTGATGAGTTCTCAAGGAAAAAGTTGGACTTGACAGCAGAAGAGCTTTCCGAGGAAAAGGCTTTGGCCTACTCATGCCTCTCAGACTGAATGCATGTTCGGTCTATGGAAGTAGCTTCAATTTTGAATAATGCTCCTTCTAATTACAGAGGAACTATCAGTGGAGAGTTTTCTTGGAAATTACTTGTTTTTGCAACATCTAATCCTTTTAGGAGGATATATATTTGAACTCATGCTTTTACTCATGGACATAGGCTAGGGCTGCATAATAAATTGGATTAGGCCTAATTTTGTATGCATTAGCCCCCCTTCTAAAGATGTTGAATCTTTGCTGTGTTTGTGGTGGCTGTACAAGATTTTTGATGTATGTGGGAATGCACAAGCTTGCAAACACATATATACTTCTGTGCCTTATGATTAAGTATTATGTAATTGTGTTGCACAATAATTAAGGTCATCACGAATGGTTTATAATATACAGCGCCTTTGCGAGATAGCTGCGCTTCATTAGAAGCGGCCTTGATCTCTTGTTCAAAGCAATAATAATTGTGTCAAGGTAGGCTACGCAGTTACTATGTCTAGTTTATACTAAGTAGGAGCCCAATGAGTTTGGAGAAATTCTAAAACAAGCTTTCTTTTTAATTTTTTGTTGGTGCAATGGAAAGCGAAAGAAAGCAAATAGTGGTGTAAAGCGGGAACCACATCAGATGAGGTTAATCGCACCGCTTCTAGAGAATCCATCTGACAATGGACCGTTATGTAGCCAAGGTTTCAAGCTTGGATAAGGCCAAACGTAATATATGATATCCACCCAATTCATTAATAGATAATACATTCGGGATGGAATAACAATAGAGTTTAATTGGTATGACTTGACGATGTAAAATAGCTTTCTACATCACAACCAATAAATAGGAAAGGTGAGAAATCATGGTGGGTCACTCAATATAATGGGTAGTTATTTGTATGAGTTAGACTTTCTATTATTTCTATTGGTTGACAACAGAAACTGCTTTACATTGTCAACAGATTCAAATTAAATTCATAACAATAACTACGTGCGATAAAAAATCTTACCGCACCAAGTCTTATCGCATGGACTTTCTGAACATTACTTTATATGAAAATGTCTCAAATTTGTAAAACAATAATTCAGTTTCGATTGGCATCTTTGTGAATCATTATCCGCTATACCGAACTGCTGTAAAACGACGCGGAAGAATTATTAAACCTTGCTTTTCCACTAGCCGCTGTGCTTATTGTTAATGTCATTCATAAGTCAGAAATACGGTCGATGTATAAATCATCTAAACTAAGTGCGATAAAAAGTCTTACCGCACTGAGTCTCATCGCACAAGCTTTTTGATGACATTTTTTGATGCAATGGAAAGTAAAAGAAAACAAATAGTGGTGTAAAGCTGGAATCACACCAGATGACGTTAATCGCACCGCATATGGAGAATCCACCTGACAATGGCCCATTTTTGTTGCCAAGATTTTAAGCTTGGATAAGGCCAAATGTAATATATGAGATCCACGTAACTCATTAATAGATAACACTACACCTGACACAACAATAATTAAGTGGGAGAAAAGATCTTACCGCACCATGTCTTATCGCACAGGCTTTTTGATGATAAAGGAAAAATGATAGTAGCAATCAAAACTTAAATTATATAAATTCTGTAAAATATTTATATGAACTTAGCATTATGAAAAAAAGAAAAGAAAAGAAAAGGCTCACCATGAATGATATTGACATTATCCTGGCCCTTTCTAAAGTATAATGATTCAACTCTCTATCATGAATCATGTTTTGAATATAATAAGTTTATATTTAGATTAGAGTTTATAAAAAAGGTTTACTCAAACTTGATTTTGGCGAAGAGGGAGTTAATGTAAATGTGATTTATATTTAAAAAATTTTGTATCAAAAATAATTATATATAATGAATATTATTTAAATGATGATATTAATTAAAATTACTTTTAGAAATAAAATTACTAAAAAATTGTATAGTTTTCATGTTGTAATTTTAATATTATTCTTTTATTTTTATTTTTAAGTATATTTGAATAATTATATAAATATATTATTAGATGTAAAACATTATTCTGATTTTAAAAATATTTTTAAATAATATTATTGAGTAAAACATAAAATAGAAATTAATTATATATATTGACAGTATAAAATAATTTTATTTTATTGGCCAATAAAAATACAAAAAAATATCAAATTATATTAAGTAATTATTTATTATAATAAGAGACCTACTATGATTTAAAATTTTTTTATATTTCTATTAACTTACAATATAAAGTTATTTTATACTATTAATATATATAAATTAAATTTTATAAAATATATAATAAACACTTATTTAAAAATTTTATAATTATAATTATAATATAAATAAAACTTGTCAAACATATACAGTATTATGTGATATTGATTATTACGTAATATGTGTTAGAATTCAATACAAAAAATTAATTAAAAAATATGTGGTTATCATTTATTTAGGGATAGAATTGGGAAGCTCTCTTGCTACACATTCAACGCGAACTTTTGAACGCAGAAGCAAGTATTTCTTGCTTGATTTTGACAGCAAATAACCAAACATGATTTTTGTTTCCCTTCAAAATCGTTTTTGATCTGTACTCAACTTGGGTTTACGATTCCTAACGCGAATCCAAACACACGCTCTAGTTGCAACTTGCAAATCCTTAGTCAAACGCAAACTGTGCTATTTGGCCTCTTTCAAAGGCAAACTGCCATAAATATCAAGAAGCTCACATCATCATATATACATCCTAATTTTTTTTTAAATTTTTTTAATTAATTTCAGTGCGGCTAGAATGGAAAATAAATATATAGAGAGTCCTTCGTTTCAATTAAAATAGGTGATACTATTGATTAGCCATATAACACAGGTCTATACAAATGACCCAATTAACTACCCATATATCAAGAAGGTAATTTACCTTTTATTTTAACGAAAAATGCTTATATAATTCAAAAATATTATGAGAATGTGCTCACAGATTAATTATATAAATATATTTTAAATAAAATCTATTATTAACATATAATCTCATAAAAATTTATTTATATAATTTATCAAAAATATAGTTATATGATACTCCCAAATTATGTAAGAATTTCTATTATTTTAACCGGCACCGTAGCAATCACCGTATATATATCCCCGTTTATCATAATACAACCATATCTTCGAGCCCCCAAAATGGACTTAGAAAATCTCCGTTCCCAAACAACCATATTCACCATCTTTGGCTTGCTACTATTTCTCTATGCTCTTTCTTCTTCCATAAGGCGCCGAGGCAACACGAAAGCACCACCAGAAGCTGGTGGCGCGTGGCCTTTGATTGGGCACCTCCACCTCTTAGGTGGGTCACAGCCCCCTCACGTGATCTTGGGCAACATGGCAGACAAGTACGGGCCAGTCTTCACCATACGACTTGGCGTTCACAAGACTTTGGTCGTAAGCAGCAGCGAGATGGCCAAAGAGTGCTTCACGGTAAACGACAAGGCGTTTGCTAGCCGCCCAAAATCCGTGGGGTTTGAGGTGTTGGGTTACAACTATTCCATGATGGGGTTCAGCCCATACGGGCCCTATTGGCGTCACATGCGCAAGTTGGCCACCTTGGAGGTCCTCTCCACACACCGAATACAGATGCTGAAGCACATCATGGAATCGGAGGTGAAGAGCGCAGTGAAAGAGAGTTTCGATTTGTGGCTACTGATGAAGAAGAGTGGTCCCGAAAGACCGGTACCGATACTAATATCATATTAAATGAGTGGTTGTTTGTGATTCTTTTGAGAAAAATATATTTTTTAATTAAAAAATTAACTTTTATATATTTAAATAATTTTTAAAAATAAATAAAATTTTTAAAAAATTTATTTTTAATTTTTTAATTATATATAAAATTTAAATTTTATAATTACTTATTTTAAAAGATAAAATAAATACATCTTATATACAATAATTTTATACAAAAATAAAATATAGATAATATATCACAATATATATTAAATAATAGAGAAATACTAATAAATTTAATTTATATGTATTATTAATAAAAAAGAATTTTATATATATATTTAATTATGTATTATTATATCTATAAAAGTGATTAGTGTGATTATTTATTACCTTAAAAATTTTATAAATATAAATATTTAATTAGATAATAATATAAATTTTTTTTATATTATTAATATATAATAATTAAATCTAATATTATTAATTTATAGATAAAAACTAAGAAATATGTTATTTATATATATAAAATAGAGACATAATATAAATATATAAGAATAGAAAAAAGCACAAAGATAATGGACCTATTGTCTTTTCTTTTTCAATTTTTTTTTTGTGTCTTTTTCTGTAGTTATATATATATAATGTCTATATTTTGCGTATACAAATGATATTCCTCTAAAGATAAACATCTTATATACGTAAAAGAGAAACAAATTAATAAATTCGATCTTGCCTTTTCTGTCCTAAAGGGGAACGGTTGTGCAGAACACTGTTATATCTAAAACTTAATTGTATATTTCTCTATATTATGTATAGGAAATGTTAAGTTTTATGAATTTAGTTTTGATATACTGATATTATAAAATTTTTTATATTATCATATAATTACATTTTTTTTATATGTATAAATTTTGAAGTAATGGACATAAAAATCAAACATACTTATTATGTTTAGTTCTGCGTTTGGACCCTCTAGAATCAATTTTAGGGAGTTAAAATTGATTATGCAAATTTTTAATGATGTTTGGTTTCCTACTGCTATAATCAATTCTTACTTTTAGAATTGATTATGAGAAAAATGAAAATTTTTTATTTTCTGTCAGAATAACTTTTAAAGAAACCATCAAATATAAATCACTTTTCCTCAAAATAAATTCTAATCAAATCAATTCTATCTAAAATCATTTCTACAAAAATAGAACCAAATACGCTAGTAGTAATAGATAATTTGATAATAATATAAAAAATTTTTAACTATTAATATATAAAATTAAACTCATAAAATATTTATTTGATTCTTTTATGATAAAGCTTATATGATAATGGTTGCTTTCTTTTCA
The DNA here is from genome assembly GCA_031439595.1 of Pterocarpus santalinus. Lineage (NCBI taxonomy): Eukaryota > Viridiplantae > Streptophyta > Magnoliopsida > Fabales > Fabaceae > Pterocarpus > Pterocarpus santalinus. The sequence continues at coordinate 42,156,779 of CM062523.1, read as the reverse complement.
GAAAGTTAGTCAAGTAGGAGAAAATTGCATTTAATTATTCGGGCAGCACCATTTTCGATCTACCCATATGGAAAACGGATACGTATGCATACATGAGCTTAACGTATTTGTGTGCCACAGGTGGTTACTGAGATGAAGAAATGGATTGGGGACATAACCATGAACGTCATGTTCAGAACGGTGGTGGGAAAACGTTTTGTTGGAGCGGGAAGTGTCAGTGACGATGACAATAAAGAGAACGAACGGATCCAGAGATCAATGAGGGAGCTGGTCGATCTGAGTGGGTCTTTCGTGGTTTCAGATGCGCTGCCTTATTTAAGATGGTTGGATTTGGATGGAGGAGAGAAGGCAATGAAGAGAACGATAGATGAGTTGGACTACTTTGCTCGAATTTGGCTAGAGGAACACAAACACAACAGGGATTCTAGGGAAAGGAAAGATGGTCATGATGATTTCATGGATGTGCTTCTTTCCAATGTTGACCGAGAGTTTGATGGTCGAGATGCTGATACTATAATCAAAGCTACTTGCCTGGTATGCATTTTCTATGGAATGGATACTCTTGTTATTTATAACCTCTTATTATTAATTTTTTTACGTTTTATGTTTAGTTTAGATCTTATCTTTTTTATAAATGGTAAAATATTATATATAACAAAGTCATATATATGTTATGTTTAAATCTCACCTGTTATATATTTGGATCTCTCACATATTATGAAATATTCTTTAAAATATTGATTGAAGGAAAAAAATAAAATTCACAATCTCATAATATCTCTTTAATGATATGCCAGAAAAGTGATTTAAAAAAAAAAATAGAGATTGGACCTCATTCAAATCACATCAAACACATCATCAACCATGTTCCTAGATTGTTTTTATCACCTCAATAATTGTACTCTCCTGTTCCTAACACATGCGCTCATTCTCGACTTTCTAGATATTTTCTATGAGGGGGTTAGATACTCTAAAGTGAAAAAATTTGTAAAGTGAGAAAGTGAGGAATCAATAACTTTTAGATCAATAACTTTAATTGTAAGTGGGAAATTATTTCAAAATTATAATTTAATACTAAATATAACATCTCACTCCCACAATTATACATAATACCTTTTTTTTTATCTCAATATATGTGTCTCTTTCTCCCATCTGTCACATAAATATATGATATCTATATAATATTTATGCTATATAAATATTAAAAATATCCAAGAAAATAGCTGAATTAAAGAAAGTTTTATTATTTGAACATCAATTGAGAATATTAAATACAACAATTTTTTTTTTTTTTTTGATAGGTGGAAGTATATAACATCTTCTTATATAAATATCTGGCATATTTATTTATCTTACCTTCACGTGTATGAACTTCAATATTCATCCATGCTTATCTAAGCATACAATATCCCATTTGGTGTTTATACATGTTAAAAAGCTATTTTTCATTACAATATGAGAAATGATATTTGAACGTAGACAAACGGACGCATACAAAGATGCATATGGTGGGCCCTGTGCCCTTAACGTGTGAGAGTGATGCGTGGAAGGGGGCGTTCACGTGGATTGAATTCCGAGTTCCGAGTTTATCTAACTAGTTGTTGGTTTCTACTTTTCCAAGGTCTGAATTTCGAATTCCTACTTCTTCTAGATTCTGGGTTCTAGTTTTATGTTCAAATATTATTGGTTAACTACTTATGAACTTAGAACCTGGAACTCAATCTTTGGAAAAGCAGGCACCCACAACTAATTAGCTTAAGCTAAAACTTGGAAGAAGGTGGAACTTGGACCTTGGATGTCAGAAAAGCAGGCACCACCAACTAGTTTCCTTAAACTCGGAACCCAAAATTGTAAATTTGGTTGAATTCAAAACTCGAAACTCGACCCACACGAATGCCCCCCTCCATGCATCATTCTCTCACGTTGAGGGCGTGGGACCCCCCACCGCATGTGTCCGCGTATGCGTATGTTTCTCTATGTTCAAATATAATTTCTCTTAACAATATATTTTTGAAAGTCAAGGCTATCCTAACATATTAATATATGTTTATTTTTGTCGCTTACAAGTTTGTCTTTATTTGGAAGCTATAGCTAGCACGCCATGATTGTCATTGCCATTTTCAAATTGGGTTAGGTTATGTGCATATATGGAGTGTGAGATATTGTACCAATTTATATCCCATCTATTATTAGATGAGATGTAAATATAGTTTAAATGAAATTTACACTCCATCTAATAGTAAATGAAGTGTGAATCGACACGATATTGCACATATCCTATGTATAGATAATATTTTTCTTGAAAATTTAAAAATAAGTAATGGTATCTTTACATAACAAATAGATATAGTAATAGACAGAGAGAAAGATACAAAACATCTTGTAGGAATAACATGATAGGTAGAGTCAAAATTTTACATATTTTTCTCTTTATAGATATCTATTACTATGTCCATTTTATATATACAAATGCCATTGGAAATAGAGCTTCTCATATGTAAAAATTTCATGTAATTTTGTTATGTGTTATTTTTTATTATTGATCAAGAAGGTGTGGCTAAATATGAGACTCACAAGGGAATCTAATTAATAGTAAAAATTAACATATGAGTGAAATTTTTACATAAAATAATCCATTCCCAAATTTAATCAAATTACTTCTTTCCTAAATTGATGTATAAGTTGATCGAGTGTTCAATATTTGAAGTATATTAATCTATTATCTATTTTTCTTTTCTTGATTTTTACATACAAAATATTTGTTTGTTATTAATTATAGTTAATAAAAATAAAATATTTTTAAATGAATCAAATATCCACTATTAAAACTAAACGCTAAAAATTGATATTTAGTTGCGTACTGCATAGTTGCAAAAAGAGTGCACAACAAACACATAAAAAACTAGATAACTTTTATGCTTGGTTCTCAAACAAAACCAAACCAATTAAGTGTGTGTTTGGGAGCTCGTTTGGGCTCTTTAGAATTGATTCTAGGTCCCTAGAATTGATTTGAGATTTTTTATGATGTTTGGTTATTCACTCTTAGAATTAATTTTACTCTTCATAATTGATTTTGGGAGAAGTGAAAATTTTTTACTTTTTGTCAGAATTATTTTTAGAGGAACTACCAAATATAAATTACTTTACCTCAAAATCAATTTTAACTAAATCAATTCCAACAAAATCAATTTTATCTAAAATTAATTCTATAAAAATAGAACCAAACACATTATAAGTGGAATAGGCTCATCACATCACAGGAAAAATAATTTAAGAGTTGGGTTGACATGGTGTTCAACAAGACTTCTTTTAAAAGTCAATCTACTATTTTTAGTGTTAAATTGGCTTGAGCCATTTCTTATATATTACATTGACACTAAGCATTAAGCCACGAAAAGTAAACTAATAGGGAGATATTTAACTAGTTTACATGAGATTAAAGGTTCAAACTTTATTTTCATCAATGTATTGAAAAAAAAAATACCAAACAAGTTAAGGATTGAAATATATAAATCAAAATTTTGTCTATATCTATAATGTCTTATATAGAAGCATTCATTTTCTAAAAGTAAAAATGGTTCCTGTTTACATTGTTAATAATTATCAATATCTTTTAGTCTAAATTTTTACTATTAAAAATCTATTATAGACCTAAGCTAAATTGGTTTAAACCGAGGTGACCTATAATGAGAATAAAACTCTTTAAATTTTAGTTCTCTCCTAGACTAATTTGTCCCACTACCAACGTGCAATTTCACTTCAACCTCTTCGCCTCTTCAAGCTCAAGTTTGAGGGGCTTATGGATCGATCGACCCCTTCGTTGGCCTATCCCGCTTATGGATCAAAGGGCACCTGATCCTTAGCCTGGAAGCTTGGAAGCTCGACTACGTGGCACCAAGTGAAAAATGCGATCCTCAATCCCAATGCAATTCCCTAACCCAAATCCCATAACTTATGCCCTAATGACACCTTTGTTTCCCTCCTTAATCCACGCCCTGACATAATTCGCACTATTATGGCATGAATGCTATATATACCCTTTCCCAAAAAGGGAAGGGGCAAGTCATCTGAAGCCTAAACACTAGCCTACCATCACCTTAGAGCTGAGATGGGAACATCTCCAATATTTACAAGACTTGAATCCTAAATATTATTTTAAAAAATATCATATCACTTAAACTAACCAAATAATAGTTAATAATTGCCAATTGTGCACTTTTAATTTGCTTTACACTTTAGCTAATCTCATTAAATAATAATGTATTTATATTCAAAAGAATTCACCTTTCATACTTATTATTATAATTGTATCTAAAAGTGCGAGTGTTGAGTCAACCCATGACCCTTGAGTTTCAACCCTATCCAACTTACAAAATGTGGGTTGGTTTAGGTTTGTAGGTTAGGTTGGATTGAAAATCCTCTAACCCACAAAGCACGGATCTAATAATGGGTTTGGAAATTTCTAGACCACACAACCTAACACAACTCATCTTTTTTTTTAAGCGCTTTTAAAAGATTTTTGCAACTTATTCAAAGGTTGCAGTACATGATCCACTGTTTTTTGCTTCTCTAACAAAACTTATCCATGTGCAATTCAATATTTTAAGTCTGATTATGGAGAGATTTGTAGATTTGTTAAGCTTGGATTTTCTTGTTGGTCACTTAAGTAGGCTTAGGGAGGTCATGTGTTGAGCCATGAGGTAAGTTACTTGAGTTACTTAACCGCTTGTAACATTGCTTCTTTCAAAATTCAATGGATTGTGTGGATGCTAGTGAATATCTTGAAAATATTGATAGTGAAATTAATAATTGGAGTAAATTACACTCATTCCTTTGTGGGATGCTCTTATTACACATTGCTCGCCTCTATTTTCAAATTATACACTCTCTTCCTTTGAAAGATGAAAATGCACTATATTTTAATCCATTTTCAAGTTTTTTTGTTAAATTTCCATTATTTTATGTTTAATATCTTTTTTTTTTAATCAAAATACCCTTTATTAGTATTTCCATATATTGAAATCTTTTTTTAGGTAGTAAAAGATGTGTGACTAACAATAATATTGATGTAAATCTATGTATATTTTGTTATTCAATTTTTAACTATTATTATGCTAAGAAAACAAATTGTTAACAATATAATTTATGATGATTATTTTTTAAAAAAAGTAAGAATTGTGTACTTTTTAATTTTTTAATATTTTTAGGCTATAATTTATGATAGTTAATGTTAAAATATGAATGTTAATAAAATATTTTTGTACTAATTTATGAAAATGAAAATAAAATGTGAATGTTATTTTAAATTTTATGTTTTTTAAAATCATTAAATAAGGATTAAATAATCCAAATAAATATAGTGTCATTAATATTAGCATATCAATTCTCAAGAATTTATAAATATGAAATAATTTTAATAATGTTAAATAATGAATAATTAAAATAATAATTAAATTTTTTAAAAAACATTAACACTAATTAACAAAGTATTTTGTATAATAGATAGTTTAGTAAATTGACATACATATTTGAATTAATAAAATATTATGGACTAAATGTTTTGAAATCAAAGGGAACATCATGTGATAAGAGTATCTCTTAGAAGAAGGGAGTGTAATTTACTCTATTAATTATGTCAATTCATATCCTATATGTAATGGCATCAACTTCAGTTGGCTTATATAACTTGTTATACTTTTAATACTTATATATACTTTCTTAAAAGCTTTTAGGAATTTTATATGTTTTCTTAAACTTATGTATTTTTTCTTAAATTTATATATGTTGAGACTTATAGTTGTTATATACTTAAAAGAATTGATATTTACGGCAGAACTTATGTGATATATATATTCAAATTTATTATGTTGGATTATGTACTTTGACATATTGAATGGAATTATTTGCTCAACCTAATCCAATACAACCTATTGCTTAAATGAGTGGGTTGGGTCGAAAAACAACTAAGCCCTAACCCAAATCAACCAACTAGACAACTTTATCTAAAAATAATTAGAGGTATGTAGTAGAAGTGTGGAATATGAATCAAGCAAATTTTTACTTATAATATTATAGGATTAAACACTATAGTTGCCACTTTGGAATAAAAATACTTACCATAAATTTTGAAACTTGGTGGAAAATACAATGTCATTTAAATTTCTAATATCTTTTTCTAATCTTGGAAATTTACCCAAAAAAAGTGAGGATATAATGCACTTGTATCATGTTCTCATGGAATTTTTATTTTTTAAAGTTTGACATTATTTTTACAGCCTCGCTTTCCAAGTATAGTAGGAGAAGAATATAATTGTAAATGTTTACTCTATTATGTAGGCGCTAATTTTGGCTGGCACAGATACTACAACTGGGACAGTGACTTGGGCTCTCTCACTACTTCTCAACAACCGTGATGTCCTAAACAAGGCCATTGACGAATTGGATGCACAAATCGGGAGCGAAAGGATGGCAGTAGAGGAATCAGACTTGAAGAAGTTGGTGTACCTCCAGGCCATTGTCAAGGAAACGTTGCGCTTGTACCCAGCTTCACCACTCAGTTTGCTGCACGAGTCCATGGAAGATTGTGTCGTGGGCGGTTACCATGTCCCCTCCGGCACACGCCTCTTGACCAACCTCTCAAAAATTCAACGAGATCCTACATTGTACCATGATCCCATGGAGTTCCGACCAGAGAGGTTCCTTACAACACACAAGGGGATCGACCTCAAGGGCCAGCATTTTGAGTTGATTCCATTCGGTGCAGGGAGAAGAATGTGTCCTGGACTCTTGTTTGGTCTTCAAATGGTGCAGCTAATACTTGCTAATCTATTGCATGGATTTGAGTTTGTGATTGCTGATGGGAGGCCGGTTGATATGGTTGAACAGGTCGGACTAACCAACATCAAAGCCTCTCCGCTCCATGTCATTCTTACTCCGCGTCTCTCTGCCCAAGTTTTTGTTGAAAATTAAATTTCTTTGGTTTAAAAAAAAACCCTTTTTGTTTTCATTTTTTAATTTAATTTTAATTATAAAACTATCATTTTGTATCTTGTTTTTCTGATTTTATGAAGGAAACAATTAAAATAAAAATATATTATTTTAGATATTTTGTTCATAAAATCATAAAAATAAGAAAAAGTAAAAATAAGATGAAAATTTTGTAATTAATATTAAAAATAAAAAATAAAAATAAAGAATAGTTTTGAAAATAAACAAGCCTTTAAAAGCTCAAGATGATAGACAGTATTGTGGTTGATTATCTCTCATGTGGGCGCAATAAACACATGAAAGCTACTCTACTTGATTTTGCTAGTAAAGTATTGCTTTGTTATACTAGTAGATGTATGTTGAAGCCTAGCAGGTGTCAAGTACTCAACGAGTAAAGTCTTTCACTGAGATGACTAAGGATTGGGCTTGAATGTATATCTCATATATAAATTCAAGACTCGTGTTATATGTCCTTTAAGAATGAAATTGGGATTACATGTTTGAATAATTTTAACAATCTTTTCTTTCATAGAAAAAAATTATAATTAAAAAAGAAATTTTCATGGGATTGAAAAGCATTATAGCATACAATTTTGAGTAAAGTATCATATTAATCTCTAATAAAAATATTATTGAACAAATTTGTCTCAAAAAATAAAAACATCTAGCATAGTCCCTAAAAGTAAAAAAATGTAAGTCAAATTAGTCCTTTTTAGAGACTAATTTGTCCAATCAAAAGCATATTTCAAGGAGTAATTTGTCTCTTAAATGGACTAATTTGACTTACATTTTTAATTATTTGAACTATGCTAGGAGTTTTCATTTTTTGGAGACAAATTTATCCAATGATATTGTTGGAAAGCAGAATTAGTGATAGTAGCACCGGCAAGTATATCGAGTCGTATAAATTATAAAAGTGTAAGAGTATCGTCTTAGAGGAATTAGGTAACCAATTACCAGTTCTCAAATCAAAACACTATCTAGACTACCAAATTGAATTAACGACAAAATAAGAAAAGAATCTAGAAGCAAATCTAATAAAATCAAAAGTAAATCTAATTTGAACTAACTTCTAATCGCCTAACCTAGAATACAAGCAATCAATGGGTGATGGGAAATTCAACAAGGTATGAGGTACTAGGACTTTGATTCACGTAGTTGTTCTTATAAGTATTGAATTCGTTATCTAATGAAGTTAAATCAATTCAATTAATGGGGATTTCTTAATTCAAGCAATACCCAATTTTTTTGGCATATTAATTCTTTTTAATCTCTAAAATTCAATTAATTCCTTAGCTTAACCTCTAGAGCTAAAGGCTTTATGTTATATGAAATCCTAGATAGATTAATCCCACAAAATCATCAATATCTATTCCTAGACAATTAATAATTGTGGTTCCTACTCCTAGGTCTAAGCTATGTACTAATTTCCTAATTGTCTACACAACTTACTATATCAATTAATGGATGGTCAATCCATAAAAGCATTGATGAATTGGAATTTTATATGCTTATTTTTTTCTCATATCTAGCTCATTAACTCTCTTTTGTGCATATTTGAATTGACTTGGACCATTTCCTATTAATTGGACCTTGGTTAGACTTTGATCTAATTTTCCTGCACTAACCTTATTCTGACACTATTTTGGTTTTTGGGCCATAACTTGAGTTATATACCTCATTTTGAGTTGATTCTTGGTTTATAGAAAGCTTAGAGTTAGGTCTACAACTCTTATGAAGAGATCAGAGGCTAGTTTGGGAGTTTTCAAGCTGAATTTGGGCCTTCAAATGGACTCAAGAGATGTAGTCGTGGATCCTAAGTAGTGTGCACTAATTGGGCTATATCTCGGGTTACAGGAATCCAATTGAGGCAAAATCGGTGCCATTGGAAAGCTAACTTCCAGGCCTAAAACTTTTCTTTAGATCACTAGTGCAAAATAATGATATTTTCTGGGCCAAATATGCGGTTGAAATTCACTGACAAATCCAATGAAGCTGAATTAGTATTTTTAACATAAATTTCCTTCCACAAGTCTAGTTAATATAAATGAGGAGTCTTGGAAAGTGAAAAAAAGCAAATAGTGGTGTAAAGCTGGAACCACATCAGATGAGGCTAATCGCACCGCTTCTAGAGAATCCATCTGACAATGGACCGTTATGTAGCCAAGGTTTCAAGCTTGTATAAGGCCAAACGACTTAATATATGATATCCACCCAATTCATTAACAGATAATACATTCGTGATGGAATAACAATAACTAAGTGCGATAAAAGATCTTACCGCACTAAGTCTTATCGCATGGACTTTCTGAACATTACTTTATATGAAAATGTCTCACATTTGTAAAACAATAATTCAGTTTCGATTGGCATCTTTCTGAATCATTATTTTCCTTCCACTATACCGAACTGCTGTAAAATGACGCGGAAGAATTATTGAACCTTGTTTTTCCACTTGCCGCTCTGCTTATTGTTAATGTGATTCATAAGTCAGAAATACGGTCGATATATAAATCATCTAAACTAAGTGCCGTAAAAAATCTTACCGCACTGAGTCTCATCGCACAAGCTTTTTGATGATATTTTTTGGTGCAATGGAAAGTAAAAGACAGCAAATAGTGGTGTAAAGCTGGAATCACACCAGATGACGTTAATCGCACCGCATATGGAGAATCCACCTGGCAATGGACCATTTTGTTGCCAAGATTTTAAGCTTGGATAAGGCCAAATGTAATATATGAGATCCACATAACTCATTAATAGATAATACTACCCACGACACAACAATAATTAAGTGGGATAAAAGATCTTACCGCACCAAGTCTTATCGCACAGGCTTTTTAATGGTAAAGGAAAAATGATAGTAGCAATCAAAACTTAAATTATATAAATTCTGTAAAATATTTATATGAACTTAGCATTATGAAAAAAAGAAAAGAAAAGAAAAGGCTCGACATGAATGATATTGACATTATCCGGACCCTTTCTAAAGTATAATGATTCAACTCTCTCTTATGAATCATGTTCTGAATATAATAAGTTTATATTTAGATTATAGTTTATAAAAAGGGTTTACTCAAACTTGATTTTGGCCAAGAGGGAGTTAATGTTAATATGATTTATATTTAAAAAATTTTGTATCAAAAATAATTATGACATAATGACTATTATTTAAATGATGATATTAATTAAAATTACTTTTAGACATAAAAATACTAAAAAAAATGTATAGTTTTCATATTGTAATTTTAATATTATTCTTCTATTTTTGTTTTTAAGTATATTTGAATAATTATATAAATATATTATTAGATGTAAAATATTATTGTGATTTTAAAAATATTTTTAAATAATATTATTGAGTAAAACATAAAATAGAAATTAATTGTATATATTGACAGTGTAAAATAATTTTACTTTGTTGGCTAATAAAAATACAAGAAAGTGTCAAATTATATTTGATAACTATCTATTATAATGATAGACCGACTATAATTTAAAATTTTTTTATATTTCTACTTACTTATAATATAAAGTTATTTTATATTATTAGTATATATAAATTAAACTTTATAAAATATATAATAAACACTTATTTAAAATTTTATAATTATAATTATAATATAAATAAAACTTCACTACAACAAATATGATCTATTATTTGAGACCACGTTTAGAAAGCGTGGTCTATAACTATCAAAGACCACACTTTTACTGGGGTGGGCTTAGATTATATTTTTAAGCCACACTTATTGAGTTACGCTTGAAAAAGGTGGCTATAGTATGAAAAGGCCACGGTTTACAAACATTGCTTTTTTAAAACAAAATGGATACTCTTGTATCTTAATAGACCACGCTTTTCATCCGTGTCTAATATTTTTTATTTAGGCTACAATTTAGAATCGTGGTCTCCCGCTGCAATTTTAATGTTCCCACCAATTATAGATAGTATACTATGTTTTAGAGGGAATAAAAAGCTAGCAGAAAAAGTGAAAAAAAATTTCAATTCCCCAAATCAGCTGAAAGCAAAAATCCCGAAGGCGTTCATCTCTCACCCCTCTCAACTTCGATCGTTGTCTGGCCCTAAGGACATTCTACCCCTTCATTCGCCACCGGCTTCAGGTCTTCGTTATTCTCCACCCCCTTTTCTTCTCAGCCACAGCAACAGCAAACTCCTTCACTCTTTCAGCAACCAGCTTCCACTGGTTTTGAGTTTCAGTCCTCTTTTGCGGCGCCGCAGCCACAGACGCAAACGCAGCCCACGCCATTTTCGAATGCTCAATTGACTACTTAGATGGCCAATGTAGCTCCCGTTCCTTCCTTTCTCGCCGATCGCGATATTCAAGTAACCTAACATTATCCCCCTTTTCCTTTCACCTTTTTTTTCCTCAAAATTAGTTTGTGATTTTTATTTCGTTGTATGTGTTGTTCCATTAGGCAATTGTTGATGCTTACAAGGATGAGCCTGGAAACCCTTAGTAGGTATTTACCTCATTGTCTCTTTTATTTTTCTTTATCATGTTGATTTAAAAAATTCATGAAGTGTTTCTTTCTTTGATTTTCTTTTTTTAACTTTGTATTGTGGGTTTCAGTTGTGAAATTTTGCATGTAAATACCTTTTTGTCTGATATCCATGTAAATCCCATTGTTTGTGTTCTGCAGCATTTGTTATTCAGTGTAACAGATCCACAGTTTAGAGTGAAGCCTGCTGATGTTTCAGACATAAGTCCCTTCTCGAGATTTAGTAGTTTTCCTCTAAGTACTCTTTGGGCCCAATTTGGGTGTTCCCTTCAAAATGAAGGTAAAAGACATGGGTATGGATGGATTTATGTGAAAATTGAATTTTTCACCCCAAGATCTAACAGGATACCAAACTGACTCTACTTGTTCGTTTTTGGTCTGGAATGTATAAAGCTTTTATTTTTGTGCCACCACTTGGCTAACTATGGAGAATAGTTTACACTGCCAGATCATGTGGGTAGAGGCTATGTCTGCTTTGTGCTGTCGCTTATGCATCCGTTGTGTGTTACCTGATGCCCATTCGTTCGCATCTCATTCGTGGGTCGAGCTCGCCTGTTGCTGTACCGTGTTCGTGTTGCTGGCCTAACGCACCTCACCAATTGCTGCACTATTCCGCCTTTGCCTTGCAAGTTGCTGGTCTTAACTCTCTTTTTCTCTCTCTGCATGTCGTTGTGCTGTCTCGTGTGTGTCCCTTGAGTGAAATGTAATTATCCTCTGTTTCTTACTGTCAGGTGGCCTTTTGCTGCAAAGCCCTCGAGTTCTTCAAGGACAAGCTCAATGCATGGCCCATAATCACTGAAGAGTTTGCCCACTTGCAGGTCTGTTAAAATTATTAGTTTTATTAGTTTTCTTATGTATATATAGTTTGCCAGTTCCTTCTGTGAGAGTGGTTAACAACAAACGATCAGATTTTTAGGAGAAATGTATTTTTGATGTAATTTTCAAAATCAAACTAATAATTCCTTGATGAAAGAGAAAAAATCATTATCACTCTAAAAATGATTTAAGGTTTGTTTTTGGGGTCAATGGATTTAGACTAACATAAGTAATACTCAAGCTAAACACAGAGTTCTACAGGTTCAATAATACTACTTGAGACAGATAAGTATTCATTCTATGCTGAATTGGATTAATCAAAGAAAGTCCTTTTTGCTACAGCATTCATGGGCTAATAGATGCCTTTGATTTCCTTGTCAGAGATTTTGTCTCAATCTTTTCTATGGTGCTTTTGAAGTGTGTGTAAAGTATATATTTGGAACAATTTTCAGTCATTTGATGCATCGGAGAATACTAATTAATACTACTGCAATGCAATCAGATAGCTTGAGTAATTTAGAGTAGAAGTAGTTGTGTGTATTCTTTTCTCTTTTCTTTGTTAATATAAATAAACCAGTGAGATAATGTTTTGGGCTACTCTTGTGTTTAGATCCTCTGATATAATATGTTAGTTTGTTCTGCCTTATTGTTTATTCAATAATTAGGGTGAAGAAATTGTTTATAACTTGCTTATGCAGTTACTCATCGTCCAAGCACTATTTGTTAACAGTAAAATTTTCAAACATAGGGAAATCGATGTAGAAGAGTTATTGTTTGATAAGAAATTAAATACACTATTATATCATAGTATGATACTGGAGATGAGCATCTTAGTTGACTGGAAACTTAAAAAAAAAAAAATCATGATACTGACATGCAAAAGCTTTTCAGATGGGCATAGGGACATTTTTGTTCAGCAAGTATTTTATCTTGCTTTTATCTATAAAATTTTCAAAGTTGGGTCAAGTGATTGGGTGGGTATTAAGGGCCTTTAGGACAATAGTTATCTATAGGATATAACTTGCTAAAATGATTATACTTTTTTGTATATTTGCAGTTGATTTCACATTAACGAAATTAAAGTCACTGGGGGTGAATCAGAGGTATGGCTTCAAGGATCAACAGTATAATGGTTAGTCCCTCTTTACTGCTAGCAGCAGCTCCTGCTATTATTCATAGTTCTATTTTTTGTTTTGACTTGTTTTTGTCTTCTGATTTTTACATGAAATATTGTTACTTAAGCGTATATAAAAGTAGTTAATTGTAAGTGTTTAACTTATACATAATTGGAATCTTTTTCAGGAAAATTTCAAATCATCATTTTTGAAAAGTTCATTCCCATTGCACTGGATGACTAAATGTTCAAAGAGAGAGAAAGAGAGAAACATATAGGAACAAAGATAAGTTTCTCCAAAAGGCCAAGCTATTGATATATCATTCATCCAGCAGAATAATATATTAGGATACAACATTCTTATTATATGTACGTATTTGATGGCTAGTGCTGGTAATATCATGTATAATTGATCAAATAAACTCTCATCCTTATTTTAAATTAAGGGTTGACAGCTTGTTATGCTTGAGAGTGATCTTTTATATGCATTTGTATGGAAGAGAATAGAGAACTTTTTTCCTCCTTGATGTTGAATAAGCCTTCCACTATTTTTTTTTTTTGTGCAAAAAAAGTGAAGCTATAGAATAAGGGATTCCACTAAGAACAAGGCCAAAAGCACTTAAAAAAATGAAGACAATAAGCTTTTCTCATAGCCTCATATTAGCCTATCGAGTAGCCTGCGAATTTTTTTCCTTCAGCATTTGTATCTTTTCTCACACAATTCACAGATGAATATTCTTCTTTCTCATTCTCATATTTTCAATTTATTTTTCAATGTGTGCAGGATAATGTATTCAATGATGATGGATTGGATGGCAATTGAGTATCTTAATCTCTGGCATTGTAAGGAGAGATAGATAAAAGATCATGGTGTTCCATGCACTTTGTGATCTATTGATGTATTCTTTTTTCCCTTATTTCTAGACTCATAATTAGACTAATATGTTAAAATTATTTTTAGGTAGTCCATAATTAGACCAATATTTTAAATCTGTTGCTAGTATTTATTTAAACTAATATGTCAATGTTGGATCATGATGGTACTTTGGATAATATTAATGAATTATTTATGTATCTTTTTGTTTAAACTTGATTATTATCTTTGAACAATTTATTTTGAGAATACGCTTTCAAAATATATATGAATATGTATATAATTGAAAATGACTTAGTGGATGCTGGCTTAGTCCAAATTATTTGGGTATATTATAAAATGAATAATAAAATTAAAATTAAAATTAAACATAACGAATTATTATTAAATAATGAAAATTATAAAAATAATTTTTGCTTAATGTAAAAGTTTATCATTTCAAAATTGTAGCCAATTAGGGATAAAAAAAAAAAATTGATTATGTGCCACGGTTGAAAAGTGTGGGCTTTAAATAATTATAAATATTGCCTCAACATCATTAAATAGCCACGTTTTATAATTGCGGTTTTAAGTTTATAGAATAGACCACGGTTATAAGTGTGGTCTTAAGCCAAAGAATAGACCACGGTTGAAAAGTGTGGCCTTAGATTTACACAAAAGACAATACTTAAAAAGCGATGCCTTAAGTATATACAATAGGCAACACTTTAAAGCGTGGTCTTAAATGTAAGGTATGGACAACACTGATAAGCGTGGCCTTAGGATATGTTGAAAGTGTTGCCGTTGCCTTGATCAAAGGCCACGCTTTTTAAGTCAAAAGCCATACTTTGACAAAAAACGTGGCTTTTGCTCCAAACAAGCGTGGCCATAGGGAATAGGCCACGGTTTCATAAGCCACGATGTAACGTCCGATTTCCGACTTCCAATCCCATGTAATGTTGAAATTTTCGATTTTCGAGTTTGTCTTATAATTCCGCTTCCGACCTCAATATTAGCTTCGATTTCCGACTTCGTTCCGAGGCTTACAAAGGGATGGCTGTATCTTCCGATTTCCGACCTAATGCACGAAACCTACGATTTCCGACCTTATGCTCGAGTAGGACCAAAAGTGATATACGAGTTCTGACATCAGGTAATTCAAAATGGATACGAAATGCGACTTCCGAGTTTATCTGAATTGGATTCCGAGTTCATTACCAAGATCTTTTCTTCTTGTTTCCGAGTTCCGATGTCGAGTTGGAGTGTTAGATCCTATAAATTACGAGTTCCGACTTAAATCGAATAGATATGCACGAACCCCGACTTTAAGAAGTTCACGAGTTCCGATATCATGTTCAGATGCGCTGGAAGCGAGTTTCACTTCTTAAGCGACGTGAAGAGCATTTTTGTCACAAAAGAGGGAGACATGACTGAATTTCACCCACAAGAATTTCACCCAATCAAAGCCACCCATTCTAACTACCACTCCAGAGCCTTGTGTATATATATATTCTCCTCCTGCCTCTTCAGCCTTATTTCCCTACGTTGTTTTCTCTTCCTCAGCTCAACCCTCTTTTCTCTTCTCCACTCACCCACTCCATCCAACTTTCATTTCAGCCACCAACTCAAGCTTAACCTGATAATAAGAGGTAGAGGTTTTCTTCCTGTCTGATTTTCTTGGATGATTGGTGGTGATTTAATTCCTTAGTTTTGATATGTTGATTGTTTGATTATGATGAACTATAGCTGGGTTGTTGGCTGGTTGTGAGACTAAAACTGAATTAGAGACAAGAAAGGATGCAGATAGGAAAGGTTGAGAGGCTAGAAAACTCAAACCCTCAGCAGTCCGTATGGCGAAGTGTACGGCTCTGCCTCCCGCCGTTTAAAATTGACGAAACCATTTTTACGTGAAACTAGACATCTAGGGCTTTCCACACATATATCATATAAGACCATTGGAGTGATATTGAGAGAGATATGAATTTTTGAAGTTCGACCTAGGAATCAGGACATCCACCCAGGCAGTATGGGTTGAGAAGGGTGTAACTCACCCTATACAACTCCAAATCGAGTGAAACTAATTTTGTTGGAAAGCTTACTCATAGGAGAACAATATCCAGAGAAATTCCGAGTTTGTTATCATCTCAGTTGTCCCCAGTGATTTAAAGAAACCACCCTATGTCTAAACCAGGCCAGCACAGGACAGTTCAGGAAGGCTAAGTTTCGGGGCTTGTAACTCGAGCCCTACTAAGGCAAATGAAATGGAACTTTTAGCATATGAAAGGTTGTCTTGTTAGCTTTAATATGAGGTCAATTTCATATGGTTTGAGCCAGTTTTCGATTTTTAGTAGATTTTTACTTTTAGGTGTGCAATTCTGGCTACCCACAGGGCAGGCCGGGATAAAACCCGAATACCTTGAGTTATGGTTATCCAAATCAGATGGGACTAAAGAGGTTAGAAAATAGACACATAACACTTTAACATATCCGAAATTGAGGTCCAAACGAGCTAAATAGAAATTATGGCATAATTTACAAGAACCGGGTTGAATACAAGCAGTGAGGCAGTAAGCATATTCTAAAGTGCAATACTTGTGTCTTGAATTCAAGAATTGAAACATGATTGGAATATGCTGAATTATGCATGGAATGAGGTGTTTCTTTTGATAAATTGATATGCCAAATATTGGCACTATTCATGGGGAAGCGGACACGTTCCGTTATGCCGCCAAACATGCGGTAAAGTATATGCATGAATTATGAGATACATGTAGAGGCATGCGCATTTTTCAAGAAAGCTATGAAAGCTATATTATGATGAACCCAAAGAATATGTTATGATGAGATTTCCATACTACTTGATCCAACCCCGGATAGAAAGTTAAGGGGAATAGATCGGTGGGAAGGTCGGGGAAAGTAAACCCGGCATTCCTATATAGGAGCGAGCTCGATCCTGAAAACCAGACTATTACCCAAGAGTCTAAAATGGCCAAGAACTCCCACGGGACCAAGTGATGGAAAGTGATGAAGAGTAATGGGTAAATATTTATGAAGAATAGTTCAAGAATGAAGTTTGCATGATTACATTAAGCGCATGATTGCATTGAACATGTCATTACAAGATATTTGCGGCTTGTCCGTTGTGTTTAATTGTTGTTGTATATTCACTATCTTGCCCTTTATCCTATGTGTTAATATTGATGGTTTATTCTGTTTCTTATGTCATTTTAAGTAAAACTGAATCTTGCCTCGGACCAGACGTTTTTCTCAACCTTACTGAATATGAGTAGTTAAGTTTAATCTCATGTTTTAAGAAAATTAAATAAAACCCGAGGCAACTGAGAATGAATGCGAAGTCAGTATACACTATATGCAAACCCTACTGAGAATTTCTCCAAATTCTCACCTCGTTTCGCATTTCCGCCTCATTCTCAGACGTGGATGATGGACACGACAGCTACCCTTTTTGTTGAGATTCCAGACTTGCAGCTCCACCATGACCCTGCAGTAGGCTCGTTGTATATAGCCGGCTCTTGCTAGTTCCGCTTGTATCTTTTTAGTGATAGGAGTCCCCTTACATCATCCTGCTTTCGATCCTGCCACCTCATACTTTGAGGTCCCGTTGTACGCGGCACATCCTCCGCCAACGCCTCTTGCACCTGCAGCACCTGTGGCCCCTGCTGGCCCGCAGACCGAGTCACCTCGCAGTGGTACCGACATCCCGCCACCCGAGCGACCCTCGGCCACTAGCTCATCTTCCTCCTCCTCTGGACCCGACTCGACTACTCACCAGCCGGGCCCGGTGTGGCCAACGGCTATCTGACTGAGTAGGTCAGCCACAGGCCGTATTGTACAGCATGACCCTCTTGTGGTAGTATGCGGCTTTGGGTCATACACGTAGTGGTAGATTTTGAAATGTCCTCTGAGGACCATGTAGGATCGGATTGACTGACATGGGTCTTATGTCTTTTGGTACACGACCCCACTTATGTATCCCATTTTCAAACTTGTGTGTAAATCAAAACAGTGGTTCCTGTATATATATATATATATATTTATATATATATATATATATATAAATATATATATATATATATATATATATATATACAGTTGATAGCATGTGTGTTATTTATGCTTACCTCTTTGTTATGATGAAATAATCTCTATCACGTTCGTTGTACGGCATTCCACTCCT
This sequence comes from Pterocarpus santalinus, assembly GCA_031439595.1. NCBI lineage: Eukaryota > Viridiplantae > Streptophyta > Magnoliopsida > Fabales > Fabaceae > Pterocarpus > Pterocarpus santalinus. The sequence goes on along the minus strand of CM062523.1, from coordinate 42,138,290 downwards.
CCTGTTACAAAAAAAAAATATATAAGAGAGAAATGATTCAGATAAACGAAACGTAAGTAGAATGTTAACACGGTAACACAAACTACTTAATTTCATGCTATGACTTAAGCATAACATTAAATTAGTAGGGTGTTACATTTTGGTATCAGAGCAGTTCGTCCTAGCTAACACCTGAGGATTGGACTGACTATGCTTCGCGCATATTCTGCGTTTTTAGCTGATGACATGCACTAAATCTTGCCATTATGGTTAAAATATAGTTGTGCATGTGTATGAAATGTCTGACCGTGTGAGTTGTTATTTACTGACACATTAGACATAGTATTGAGCCTGATCAACTTAATAACTTTTGTTTTGTGTGCTTAGAACTTAATGGCTTCCGGAAGGCGAGGCAGACCACGTGCAGAACCCGCTCCAGAGGTCCCGACTGACTTCATGACCACAATGCAAGAAATGGCTCATGCAATGCGGGAACAAGCCGCGGTAGCTCACCAGATGATGGAACAGCTAGGCAGGCGACCTGCAGCAGGTTGTAAAGGAAACCCACATGGCCCAGAGGCTAACCTGGAGTATCTCAAATTTGCTGAATTTAGAAAGGCAAATCCGCCAAGTTTTCGAGGGGCGTATGATCTGGATAAAGCCGATGAGTGGACCAAGGCCATGGAGAAGATTTTCTCTGTCCTAGATTGCTCGGATCATCAGAAGGTGACTTTTGCCACTTACATGCTTGAAGCAGACGCCGAGTTTTGGTGGAACGGCGTACGAAGATTGTTCGAGGGATCTCAGACGGTAGTCACTTGGACGATGTTCAAGGATGTATTCTACCAGAAGTACTTCCCCGCTTCAGTTCGAAATGCCAAGGAACTTGAATTTATGCAGCTGCGTCAAGGAAATCGGATAGTATCTGAATATATTGCCCGATTTGAGGAGCTATGCAAATTTTCTACAATTTATCAGAGGAATCCAGATGAAACCTGGAAGTGCATCAAGTTTGAAGGAGGGTTACGAGAAGATATTCTTACCGCAATCGGGCCAATGGAGATTAGAGATTTTCCCACGTTAGTAAATAAATGCCGACTAGTGGAAGATTGCAACTCGAAACTAGTGGTAGCCAGGGCATCTGGCGGTGGATTCAGGAAGGGGTTAGCCCCGCAAGGCCCAAGATTCAAGTCCAACTTTCAACCGCAAAGGAGATTCCCGCCGATGGGCAGCAAAGGCAAGCAGCCTCAAAGGCCCCCTCCGAATCCAACTTGTAAAAAGTGCGGTAGGAATCATGGCGATCGGCCGTGCTTGACAGGCCAGAATGTTTGCTTTGGGTGTGGCAAGCCAAGCCACAAGATTTATGAGTGCCCAACCAGGAATTCACCACGGTCGTCTCGACCACAACGTCAAGGACGAGTCTTTACTATGAATGCGGAGGAAGCTAATAAGTCTGAGGGACTAATCTAAGACACCTGTGACGTGAACGGTGAGGCCTTAACTGTACTCTACGATTCGAGTGCTTCTCATTCATTTATTTCTCATGACTGTGTAGCTGCTTTACGGTTGCCAATCTCTGAGTTACCTTATGATCTATTGGTTTCTACTCCTACCAATGGGCCTGTTAGAACTAGCCAAATATGCCCCAATGTCCCTCTTCGAATTGAGGGTAGGACTTTTGCCGCCAATTTGATTTGTCTCCCTCTATCTGGTCTTGACATAATTCTGGGTATGAATTGGCTTTCTGCCAATCGAGTTGTACTCAATTGCTCGGATAAGACAGTGGTACTTCCCTCTGTCTCACTTTCTGAATCCCAGAGCGCAACACTCTTCTATTTGGATTTATTCGGGCCAAATAAGCAAGGGTATATCCTCTTGTCAGCTAATGTGACTGAAGCCGAGCAAGAACTAGAGGAAATTCCCGTTGTCAGAGAATATCCGGATGTTTTTCCAGAAGACATTCCTGAATTTCCTCTAGAGAGAGAGATTGAATTTACCATTGAGTTGGTTCCAGGTGCGGGACCAATATCTATAGCTCCATACCGAATGTCACCTATGGAGCTGACGGAACTAAAAAGACAAATCGAAGAGCTTTTAGAAAAAGGATTCATACGACCAAGTGCGTCGCCATGGGGAGCTCCGTTCTTGTTGGTCAAAAAGAAAGATGGAAGCATGCGCTTATGCGTGGATTATAGGCAGCTGAACAAAGTGACAATTAAAAATAAATATCCGCTGCCAAGGATTGATGACCTCATGGACCAACTATAGGGTGCAGCAATATTTTCCAAGATTGATTTGCGTTCCGGATATCACCAAATTCGAGTTCGGGAATAAGATATTCCTAAGACAGCTTTTCGAACTCGTTACGGACACTATGAGTATACCGTGATGTCGTTTGGGCTGACGAACGCACCAGCGATATTCATGGATTACATGAATCGAATATTTCGCCCATATCTGGACAAATTTGTAGTGATCTTCATCGATGATATATTTGTCTACTCGAAGACGGAGCAAGAGCATGCGGAACACTTACGGCTAGTCCTGCAAATTTTAAGAGAAAAGAAACTCTACGCCAAATTATCCAAATGTGAATTTTGGATGAAGGAGGTAAACTTTCTCGGCCATGTAGTGTCATCTGGAGGAATCTCTGTCGACCCCAGCAAAGTAGAAGCGCCTCAATCGGGAAAGGCCAACTACAGTCTCTGAAGTCAGGAGTTTTCTGGGTTTAGCTGGATATTACAGGCGGTTCGTTAAGGATTTCTCTCGAATAGCCTCACCCTTAACCAAGCTAACCAGAAAGAATGTTCCGTTTGAGTGGACGCCGGAGTGCGAACAAAGTTTTCAAGATTTGAAGAAGAGATTGACCACAACACCAGTGTTAGCTTTACCAGACCCTCATGGACCATTTGAAGTCTATTGTGATGCTTCCCAATAAGGGTTAGGGTGCGTGTTGATGCAAACCAGAAGGGTGGTGGCGTATGCCTCCCGACAATTAAAGCCACACGAAAGGAACTACCCAACCCATGACCTCGAATTAGCAGCAGTAGTATTTGCTTTGAAGATATAGAGACATCATCTGTATGGTGTAAGGTTCGAGGTCTTTTCTGATCATCAGAGTTTAAAGTACCTCTTTGATCAGAAGGAATTGAATATGAGGCAGCGGAGGTGGATGGAACTCCTTAAAGACTACGAATTTGAATTGAAATACCACCCAGGTAAGGCAAACGTCGTGGCAGATGCATTGAGCAGGAAATCATTGACTGTTGCTTGGATGATGATCAAAGAGACAGAACTTATCGAAAGCTTCCGAAATCTTAATTTGGGGATCCTTATGACTCCCAAAACCCTTCAGCTGCATCAAATCAAGGTAGCCAGTAGCTTTAAGGAGCAGATTTGGCGAGCACAGCAGCAAGATGCTAATCTCCAACGCATGATCAAGCTCGTGTAATCAGGAAAATTAACGGGTTTTACTCAGGATAAAGAAGGCATCTGGCGACATCATGATAGGGTATGTATACCTGAGGGGGACGATCTCCGGAAAAGAATCTTGGAGGAAGCACATAAGGGTGAGTTCACTGCACATCCTGGCATTACTAAAATGTACCAGGATCTCAAGAAAATGTTTTGGTGGCCAGGCATGAAGTTAGGCGTAGCGAGCTTCGTAAGTAAATGCTTGGTCTGTCAAAAGGTGAAAGCAGAACATCAGAAACCCTCTGGGATGCTTCAACCCTTGGAAGTCCCTGAGTGGAAATGGGAAAGTATTTCTATGGATTTTGTGATGGGATTACCAAGAACGCCAACAGGATACGATGCCATATGGGTCATCGTGGATAAATTGACTAAGTCTGCTCACTTTCTAACCATCCGAGCGAACTATCCGTTGGAAAGATTGGCACAACTGTATATTCAAGAGATTATAAGGCTGCATGGAACCCCTTTAACCATTATCTCCGATCGAGACCCAAGGTTTACTTCAAGGTTTTGGGGAGCCTTACAAAAGGCATTTGGTGCTAAGTTATGCCTAAGCACTGCATACCACCCGCAAACGGACGGCCAAACAGAAAGGACAATTCAAACCTTGGAAGATATGTTACGAGCCTATATACTGGAGCAACGAGAAAATTGGGATCGATATTTACTGTTGGCCGAATTTGCATACAACAACAGCTATCACGCTAGCATCGGCATGGCTCCTTATGAAGCATTATATGGACGAAAGTGCCAATCTCTCTTATGTTGGTATGAGACAGGAGAATCAACTCTATTGGGGCCTGATTTAGTCGGGCAGACCACCGAGCAGATCAAGAAAATACGGAGCAAGATGCTTACTGCTCAAAGCCGCCAGAAGAGTTATGCGGATACTAGGAGGAAACCTTTGGAATTTCAGGAAGGAGACCATGTATTTCTGAAGGTTACTCCTACAACAGGGATTGGTAGAACTGTCAAAATCAAGAAGCTAAATCCTCGCTTTATTGGTCCCTTCCAAATCCTAAAGCGAATCGGATCAGTGGCGTACCGAGTCGTTTTGCCTCCACATCTATCAAACCTCCATGATGTTTTTCATGTCTCCCAGCTCAGAAAGTACCAACCTGACCCTACCCACTCCCTAGAACTCGAATCAATAAAGTTGAAGGAGGACCTAACTTTCCATGTTCAACCAGTACGGATTGTAGACAGGAACAGCAGACAACTCCGAAATAAGTCTGTGCAACTAGTGAAGGTAGCATGGGGAAAAGAAGGTGTTGAAGACTACACTTGGGAATTGGAATCAGATATGAGGGAAGGATATCCTGAGTTATTCACAGGTACTAAATTTTGAGGACAAAATTTTTAAAAGGAGGGTAGTAATGTAACGTCCGATTTCCGACTTCCGATCCCATGTAATGTTGAAATTTCCGATTTCCGAGTTTGTCTTATGATTCCCCTTCCGACCTCAATATTACCTTTGATTTCCGACTTCGTTCTGAGGCTTACAAAGGGATGGCTGTATCTTCCGATTTCCGACCTAATGCATGAAACCTACGATTTCCGACCTTATGCTCGAGTAGGACCGAAAGTGATATACGAGTTCCGACATCAGGTGATTCAAAATGGATACGAAATGCGACTTCCGAGTTTATCTGAATTGGATTCCGAGTTCATTACCAAGATCTTTTCTTCTCGTTTCCGAGTTCCAATATCGAGTTGGAGTGTCAGATCCTATAAATTACGAGTTCCGACTTAAATCGAATAGATATGCACGAACCCCGACTTTAAGAAGTTCATGAGTTCCGATATCATGTTCAGATGCGCTGGAAGCGAGTTTCACTTCTTAAGTGACGTGGAGAGCATTTTTGTCACAAAAGAGGGAGACATGGCTGAATTTCACCCACAAGAATTTCATCCAATCAAAGCCACCCATTCTAACTACCACTCCAGAGCCTTGTGCATATATATATTCTCCTCCTGCCTCTTCAGCCTCATTTCCCTACGTTGTTTTCTCTTCCTCAACTGAACCCTCTTTTCTCTTCTCCACTCACCCACTCCATCCAACTTTCATTTCAGCTACCAACTCAAGCTTAACCTGATAATAAGAGGTAGAGGTTTTTTTCCTGTTTGATTTTCTTGGATGATTGGTGGTGATTTAATTCCTTAGTTTTGATATGTTGATTGTTTGATTATGATGAACTATAGCTGGGTTGTTGGCTGGTTGTGAGACTAAAACTGAATTAGAGACAAGAAAGGATGCAGATAGGAAAGGTTGAGAGGCTAGAAAACTCAAACCCTCGGCAGTCCGTATGGCGAAGTGTACGGCTCCACCTCCTGCTGTTTAAAATTGACGAAACCATTTTTACGTGAAACTAGACATCTAGGGCTTTCCACACATATATCATATAAGACCATTGGAGTGATATTGAGAGAGATATGAATTTTTTAAGTTCGACCTAGGAATCAGGACATCCACCCAGGCAGTATGGGTTGAGAAGGGTGTAACTCACCCTATACAACTCCAAATCGAGTGAAACTAATTTTGTTAGAAAGCTTACTCATAGGAGAACAATATCCAGAGAAATTCTGAGTTTGTTATCATCTCAGTTGTCCCCAGTGATTTAAAGAAACCACCCTATGTCTAAACCAGGCCAGCACAGGACAGTTCAGGAAGGCTAAGTTTCGGGGCTTGTAACTCGAGCCCTACTAAGGCAAATGAAATGGAAATTTTTGCGTATGAAAGGTTGTCTTGTTAGCTTTAATATGAGGTAAATTTAATATGATTTGAGCCAGTTTTCGATTTTTAGTAGATTTTTACTTTTAGGTGTGCAATTCTGGCCACCCACAGGGTAGGCCGGGATAAAACCCGAATACCTTGAGTTATGGTTATCCAAATCAGATGGGACTAAAGAGATTAGAAAATAGACACATAACACTTTAACATATCCGAAATTGAGGTCCAAACGAGCTAAATAGAAATTATGGCATAATTTACAAGAACCGGGTTGAATATAAGCAGTGAGGCAGTAAGCATATTCTAAAGTGCAATACTTGTGTCTTGAATTCAAGAATTGAAACATGATTGGAATATGTTGAATTATGTATGGAATGAGGTGTTTCTTTTGATAAATTGATATGCCAAATACTGGCACTATTCATGGGGAAGTGGACACGTTCCGTTATGCCGCCAAACTTGCGGTAAAGTATATGCATGAATTATGAGATACATGTAGAGGCATGTGCATTTTTCAAAAAAGCTATGAAAGCTATGTTATGATGAACCCAAAGAATATGTTATGATGAGATTTTCATACTACTTGGGCCAGCCCCGGATAGAAAGTTAAGGGGAATAGATCGGTGGGAAGGTCGGGGAAAGTAAACCCGGCATTCCTATATAGGAGCGAGCTCGATCCTGAAAACCAGACTATTACCCAGGAGTCTAAAATGGCCAAGAACTCCCAGGGGACCAAGTGATGGAAAGTGATGAAGAGTAATGGGTAAATGTTTGTGAAGAATAGTTCAAGAATAAAGTTTGCATGATTACATTAAGCGCATGATTGCATTGAACATGTCATTACAAGATATTTGCGGCTTGTCCGTTGTGTTTAATTGTTGTTGTATATTCACTATCTTGCCCTTTATCCTATGTGTTAATATTGATGGTTTGTTCTGTTTCTTATGTCATTTTAAGTAAAACTGAATCTTGCCTCGGACCAGACGTTTTTCTCAACCTTACTGAATATGAGTAGTTAAGTTTAATCTCATGTTTTAAGAAAATTAAATAAAACCCGAGGCAACTGAGAATGAATGCGAAGTCAGTATACACTATATGCAAACCCTACTGAGAATTTCTCCAAATTCTCACCTCGTTTCACATTTCCGCCTCATTCTCAGACGTGGATGATGGACACGAGAGCTACCCCTTTTGTTGAGATTCCAGACTTGCAGCTCCACCATGACCCTGCAGTAGGCTCGTTATATATAGTCGGCTCTTGCCAGTTCCGCTTGTATCTTTTTAGTGATAGGAGTTTTACTGTCCCCTTACATCATCCTGCTTTCGACCCTGCCACCCCATACTTTGAGGTCCCGTTGTACGCGGCACATCCTCCGCCAGCGCCTCCTGCACCTGCAGCACCTGTGGCCCTTGCTGACTCTGCACCGGAGTCACCTCCGCAGGTGGTACCGGACATCCCGCTCAGCTCCGAGAGCGACCCCTCAGAAGCCACTAGCTCATCTTCCTCCTCCTCTGGACCAGCTCTTGACTACTCACCAGCCGGGCCCGGTGTGGCCAACGGCTATCTGACTGAGTAGGTCAGCCACAGGCCATATTGTACAGCATGACCCTCTTTTGGTAGCATGCGGCTTTGGGTCATACACGCAGTGGTAGATTTTGAAATGTCCTCTGAGGACCACATAGGATCGGATTGACTGACATGGGTCTTATGTCTTTTGGTACACGACCCCATTTATGTATCCTATTTTGAAACTTGTGTGTAAATCAAAACAGTGGTTCCTGTCTATATATATACAGTTGATAGCATGTGTGTTATTTATGCTTACCTCTTTGTTATGATGAAATAAACTCTGTCACGTTCGTTGTACGGCATTCCACTCCTCCTGTTACAAAAAAAAAAATATATAAGAGAGAAATGATTCAGATAAACGAAACGTAAGTAGAATATTAACATGGTAACACAAACTACTTAATTTCATGCTATGACTTAAGCATAACATTAAATTAGTAGGGTGTTACACACGACATGAAAAGCGTGGTCTTTTGGTGAAAAGCGTGGCCTTTGATCAAAAGCCACACTTTTGGTGACTAAAGGGCACATTTTTTAAGCGTGGCTATAGGAGATATTTGTTGTAGTGCTTGTCAAACATATACAGTATTATGTGATATTGATTATTAGGTAATATGTGTTAGAATTCAAGACCAAAAATTAATTAAAAAATATGAAGTTATCATTTATTTAGGGGTAGAATTGGGAAGCTCTCTCGCTACACATTCAACGTGAACTTTTGAACGCAGAAGAAAGTATTTCTTGCTTGATTTTGACAGCAAATAACCAAACATGATTTTTGTTTTCCTTCAAAATCGTTTTTGATCTGTACTCAACTTGAGTTTAGGATTTCTAACGCGAACCCCAACACACTCTAGTTGCAACTTGCAAATTCCTCGCTCCTTAGTCAAACGCAAACTGTGCTATTTGGCCTCTTTCAAAGGCAAACTGCCATAAATATCAAGAAGCTCACATCATCATATATACATCCTCATTTATTTTATTTTTTTTTTCATTAATTTCAGTGCGGCTAGAATGGAAAATAAATATATGGAGAGTCCTTCATTGCAATTAAAATAGGTGATACTATTGATTAGCCATATAACCGCAAATTTATACAAATGGCCCAATTAATTACCCACATATCAAGAAGGATAATAAGAAATACTTATATAACCCGGACGTATTATGGGATTATATTCGTATATCAATTATATAAATATATTTTAAATCAGATCTATCATTAATACATAATTTCATAAAAATGTATTTATATAATTGATTGGAAGCGCAATCATATAATGCTTTTGAATCATTAAGAATTTATCTTATTTTAACCGGCACCGTAGCAATCACCGTATATATATCCCCGTTTATCATAATACAACCATATCTTCAAGCCCCCAAAATGGACTTAGAAAATCTCCTTTCCCAAACAACCATATTCACCATCTTTGGCTTGCTACTATTTCTCTATGCTCTTTCTTCTTCCATAAGGCGCCGAGGTAACACGAAAGCACCACCAGAAGCTAGTGGCGCGTGGCCTTTGATTGGGCACCTCCACCTCTTAGGTGGGTCACAGCCACCTCACGTGATCTTGGGCAACATGGCAGACAAGTACGGACCAGTCTTCACCATTCGACTTGGCGTTCACAAGACTTTGGTCGTGAGCAGCAGCGAGATGGCCAAAGAGTGCTTCACGGTAAACGACAAGGCGTTTGCTAGCCGCCCAAAATCCGTGGGGTTTGAGGTGTTGGGTTACAACTATTCCATGATGGGGTTCAGCCCATACGGGCCCTATTGGCGTCACATGCGCAAGTTGGCCACCTTGGAGGTCCTCTCCACACACCGAATACAGATGCTAAAGCACATCATGGAATCGGAGGTGAAGAGCGCAGTGAAAGAGAGTTTCGATTTGTGGCTAAAGGTGAAGAAGAGTGGTCCCGAAAGACAGGTACGGATACTAAGATCATATTAAATCGGCGGTTGTTTGTGATTCTTTTGAGAAAAAATTATTTTTTAATTAAAAAATTAATTTTTATATATTCAGATAATTTTTAAAAATAATTAGAGTATTAAAAAATTTATTTCTAATTTTTTTATAAATATTAAAAAAATACTCTTAAAAAAATTAATTTTTAATTTTTTTAATTGTATATAAAATTTAAATTTCATAATTATGTTTTTAAAAGATAAAACAAATATACCGTAATACGATAGGATATGTATAGTAATTTTTTACACAAAGAAAATATAGATAATATATCACAATATATATTAAATAATAGATAAATACAAATAAATTTAATTTATATATATTATAAATATAAATTTATATATATATATATATTTAATTATATATTATTATATCTATAAAAATGATTAACTTAATTATTCATTACTTAAAGCTCCATAAATATAAGTATTTAATTAGATAATAATATAATATTTTTTTATATTATCAATATATAGTAATTAAATCCAATGTTATTAATTTATAGATTAAAACTAAGAAATATGTTATTTACATATAAAATAGAGACATATTATAAATATAGAAGAATAAAAAAACACAAAGATAATGAACCTATTATCTTTTCTTTTTCAATTCTCATTATTTTTGTCTTTTTCTGTAGTTATATATCTATAATATCTATATTTTGCATATGCAAATGATATTCCTCGAAAGATAAACATCTTATATACGTAAAAGGGAAAGAAATTAATAAATTCGATCTTGACTTTTCTATCCTAAAGGAGAGCGGTTGTGCAGAATAATGTTTTATCTAAAACTTAATTGTATATTTCTCTATATTATGTATATGAAATGTTAAGTTTTAGATGTTGAAATAGTGCTTTTCTAAATACTATATATAAAATAAGTTATGAATTTAATTTTGATGTGTTGGTGTTATAAATTTTTTTATATAATTATTTAATTATATATTTTTTTATATGTATAAATTTTGAAGAAGTGGACATGAAAATCAAAACTACTTATTGTGTTTGGTTATGTGTTTGGACTTTTTAGAATCAATTTTAGGGGGATCAAAATTGAATATGCAAATTTTTAGTGATATTTGATTTTTTACTATCACAATCAATTCTTATTTCTAGAATTGATTATGAGAAAAGTAAAAAATTTTTTACTTTCTGTTATAATCACTTCTAGAGGAGCCACCAAATATAAATCACTTTTCTTCAAAATCAATTTTATCTAGAATCAATTCTATAAAAATAGAATCAAATACACTAGTAGTAATAAATAATTGGATGATAATATAAATTTTTTTATACTATTAATATATCAAAATTAAGCCAATAAAATATTTATTTGATTCTTTTGTGATAAAGCTTCCCTCATAATGGTTCCTTTCTTTTCAGAAAGTTAGTCAAGTAGGAGAAAATTGCATTTAATTATTCGGGCAGCAGCATTTTCGATCTACCCATATCGAACACGGATACATATGCATACATCAGCTTAACGTATTTGTGTGCCACAGGTGGTTACTGAGATGAAGAAATGGATTGGGGACATAACCTTGAACGTTATGTTCAGAATGGTAGTGGGAAAACGTTTTGGTGGGGCAGGAGGGAATGATGACAATGAAGAGAACGAACGGATTCGAAGAGCATTGAGGGAGCTGTTCGATCTGAGTGGGTCGTTCGTGGTTTCAGATGCGCTGCCTTATTTGAGATGGTTGGATTTGGATGGAGGAGAGAAGGCAATGAAGAGAACGATAGATGAGTTGGACTACTTCGCTCGAATTTGGCTAGAGGAACACAAACGCAACAGGGATTCTGGGGAAAGGAAAGATCGTCATGATGATTTCATGGACGTGCTTCTTTCCAATGTTGACCGAGAGTTCGATGGTCGAGATGCCGACACTATAATCAAAGCTACTTGCCTGGTATGTATTTTCTATGGAATGGATACTCTTGTTATGTATGTATGGTGTCTTATTATTAATTTTGTTATGTTATATGTTTGGTTTAGATCTTCTCTTTTTAATAAATGGTAAAATATTATTATAACAAGCTGATATATATGGTTTGTTTAGATCTCACCTGTCATATATTTGGATCTCCCACATATTATGAGATGTTCTTTAAAATATTCATTGAGAAAAAAGTTAAAATTTACTTTTAACTAATATTTAGGATAGATCTCATAATATCTCTTTGAGAATATGCTAGAAAAGTGATGAAACAAATAAATAAATAGAGATTGGACCTAAGTCAAACCACATCAAACACATCGTCAACCAGGTTCCTAATTTGTTTTTATCACTTTGATAATTATACTCTCAATTTTCTAGATATTTTTTATGACGGCTACTTGTTCTAAACGTATTTGGGGAAGTTGCATGGGTTGTAAATCAAACAAGTTGTATATCTATATTTATTTCATTTCATTCACAGATCATATAATAATATATTAATTTGTTTAAATAAGTAATTTAAAAGTTAAGAATATATACTCTTCTTTAAAAAATTTCACATATTATTACTTAATTTAAAGATTAAATAAAATAAATATAAAAAATTTGATCTAAATTTTTCATTTATAATAAGTCAATACATTTTTTTTAAAAAATTAATTTTTATTATTTGTTATTTTAAAATTATAAGATAAAACTAATTATTCTATTATAATTTTATCTATATCTTCATTAATTGTAACTTTTTCTTTCATTTATTACTCCTTTATTGTTGTTTATCGTTCTTTAGAAAAAAAAAATCAAAACTATTACATTATTTTCTTAATTATAGTATTATTATTTTAAATGACTATCATTTTAAAATAGAGAGAATATAGACAACATAATTATAATGAATCAATTATATTTATCTTTTTGGGAACAAAACTTATATATTTAATTTTCTATAAATAAAAAGAAAATAGAGAGATATTGTCACGATCTTACTTAGACTGTGACCAATGTATGGGGGACAAGTTCCTTAACAAGCCTGACATACAAATTTTCACAAAGAAATGAATAGAGTTTCTTTTATATTTTGGTCAATTTCCCAAATACAAAATCTTTTCTTGTAGAGGATAGCACACATATTTATACATTGGGAATCCTGGCAATCTCTTATTGCACCCCATAGCTGGCAAATTGCAATAATAGTTATAATAATATAACTCTAATCATCCGTTAAACTTTTAACATAACATAAATTTAATCACTCAGAAGGTCAATTAAAACTTTACAAGACCCTGCATATGGGCTAATCGAGCATTACTAAAGATTTTATATATATTGAGAATCCAGGCAATCTCTTATTGCGTTCCACAGCGGGCCAATTGCAATAATAGTTATAATAACATAACTCTCACCATCCGTTAAACTTTTAACATAACATAAATTTAATCACTCAGAAGGTCAATTAAAACTTTACAACACATTGGAAGTAAGACCCTGCCTATGGGCTAATCAAGCATCACTATTAGGAATCCAGGCAATCTCTTATTGCACTCCACAGCTGGCAAATTGCAATAATAGTTATAATAACATACTCTAACCATCCGTTAAACTTTTAACATAACATAATTTAATCACTTGGAAGGTCAATTAAAACTTTACAACACATCGGAAGCAAGACCCTGCCTATGGGCTAATCGAGCATCGCTATATATATATATCTCAACATCGGTAACCTTTGGAAACCACACGAACAAGAGTGTGGAATTACTAAAAATCCAATAACTTCAGCTAGCCAGAGGCACATAGGCATGAATTTGTATCTATCTAAAAGCATGGAGAAAGGAAAAGAGTGAGTTATACAGATTCAGTGAGAGATATTATACCTATACCAAAAGTGAGACAAGTTTAAACATACATATTCATGAAACATATATTTAATATGAAAATAGTATATTCTTAAAGATTTGAATATTGTAAAACTTGAACCACAAATCCCATTAACAATTTCTATATATTCCTGAAATTCCATGTTCTACTTTTCATAATCTCTTTCGAGCATAAATACTCACGTACGTAGAAATTATTGTAAAAGTTTCCATAACCATACTTGATATATGATATGCTGCTAAAATATCCATAATTTGTTAAATCCTTCTAAATTCAACTAAGCATAAACTTCTTTATATGCATATCCGTAAAACATTTAAAAATGAATGGTAACAAATCATTTATAATCAAAACATAATAACTATGCATTTTTGGGAAGATTTCTATTCCAGAATATCCTCTGGATGACCCTGACAACCTGACCCCAACAATACTGAATTTAATCCACAACTGGGTGGCCTCGACAACCTGACCTTGGTGTGCCTATATCTCATTTCCGGTCGTGTCCACCAAACATGCCGAGCTAGCATCCCCGCTACTAACTGAGGTTCTACCAAGGTACACCATGGACTAAAGTACCTATCGTCAGCATACAGTTTTGTTAAAGAATCCTTTTCATGAAGAAAACCATTTGCTCAATATTTCACATAGGATTCCTTAAATAACTTTACTCCATACATCAAGTTTTGCGTTCTAAATACATTGCTTGAACTCTTAAAATATTAGAGTTTCATAATACCAGTTCTAAATATCATATTAGTTTCACAGCCTTTATATAAAATCAAATTCCAAAGTAGTTTGTCCCACCTATATACATATTTTCCAAAAATTCAATAAGGTCATTCCAATAAAAGCACTATTTCAACTTTTGACATTTAATAAGTTCAACTATAAACATAACATTTCTAAAAATATATATATACTAAAAACAAGCTACAAATATATTATCAACTCATAAATCAAGTCTAGACAGGAAGGAGCTCCGGCTCTACCAAGCCTTGAAATCACCAAGGGATCCCAGAGATTAGCTAGCATGACAAATATATGAATTAGACTCCCATAACATTAATTATTGTAGAAATTTGCTCAGATTAATTTCATAGAGCAAAAACCCCAAATTCTTGAACCCTAACCCCCTTCAAAAGCTTAAACTTTGAATCCATAGAAAAATTAACTAACTCATGGTATAATAAGGAGGATTAAGCTCAAGAATTACCTCAAAACATTGAAAAGAAGATTGAAGCAAGAGAGGAACGATGGGTTTCCTCTACCATTCACTTTCTCTCACTTCAAAAGGAGAGAGAAAGACTTGTGAAAGATGATGATAATGATAATGATGATGAGGGGGTGAAAGGATAGATCTTGTGAGAATTCTAGAGGGAAAAAGGTGGTGGATGGATGGGTTTTGCAAGGGTGTACGAGCTTTAGAGAGAGAGACCAAAATAAGAGAGATTTGGGGTAAAAACCCAAATATTTTAATCATGCAATGGGCGCTCCAGCAATCACTTCTTGGCGCCTAGGCTCCTAGCTGCTAGAAACCCCCCAAATTTTTATTTCACAGTGGGCGCTCGAGCGGTCACTATCTAGCGCCTGAGCGCCTAGCTGCTCGCAACGCATGCCCTATCAGCACAGTTGGCGCTTAGGTGCTAGCACCCCCTTTTGTTTTCTTTTTTCTTTTTTTCTCTTTTTTTTCCTACATCTCTAAAAAATCATCATATACTTATTTTACTTTTCATTAACTTTAAAATACAAATATAAATAAGGGAATACCCCCTGTTTAAATTTAATAAAAATATTGGAAAAATCAAACTCTTTAATAATCAAAATCTAACTTTTGGATTTTAGTACAAATTTTCAGAAGCTCACATTTTCTAAAAGTTCTAGGCTAAAAATGAAAGGGTTAATGACTTCATAAAATTAATTAAAAATCACTCTTCAATTCTTGGATATCTAATGAACAATTACCAAGACTTTTGATTCCACAAAAATGTCCCAATTATATAGCCCTCCAAGGAGGCATAGGGTTCAGACTTAGAGCTTCTATGTGGTCCAACAAGATTAGGTATCACCATTCATGCAACTTTCGACTTGGGTGTTACAGATTTTGTTTTAAAATTATAATTTAATACTAAATATGACATCTCACTTATATAATTATACATAATACCTTTTTCATCTCAATATATGTGTCTCTTTCTCCCACTGTCGCATAAATATTAAAAATATCCAAGAAAATAGGTGAATTAAAGAAAGTTTTATTATTTGAATATCAATTGAGAATATTGAATAAATTTTTTTTTTTTACATGTGGAAGTATACAATATCTTCTTAAATAAATATCTAGCATATGTATTTATCTTACCTTCACATGTATGAACTTCAATATTAGTCCATGCTTATCTAAGCATACAGTATCCCATTCGGTGTTTATACATGTTAAAAACTATTTTTCATTACAATATGAGAAATGATATTTGAATGTAGACAAATGGACGCATACGCGTACGCATATACAGACACATGCTGTCCCATGCCCTCAACATGAGAGACTGATGCGTGGAAGGGGGCGTTCGCGTTGGTTGAGTTTCGAGTTTCGAGTTCAACCAAATTTACAACTTTGGGTTTCAAGTTTATCTAACTAGTTGTAGGTGCCTGCTTTTTCAAGATTGAGTTCCCGCTTATTTCAGGTTTTGGATTTCAGTTTTACGTTTAAATATCATTAATTAACTACTCATGAATCTGGAACTAGAAACTCGAACATTAGAAAAGTAGACACCCATAACTAGTTAGCTTAACCCAAAACCTGGAAAAAGGTGGAACTTGGACCTCGGACCTCGGACAAGCAGGCACCAACAACTAGTTTCCTTAAACTCAAAACCTGGAACTGTAAATTTGGTTGAACTCGGAACTCGACCCACGTGAACCTCCATGCGTCACTCTCTCACGTTGAGGGCATGGGGCCACCAGCATGGTCTACATATGCGTCCATTCCTCTACATTCAAATATCATTTCTCTTACAATATATTTTGAAAGTCAAACCTATCCTAACAGATTAATATATGTTTATTTTTGTCGCTTACGAGTTTGTCTTTAATTGGGAACTATAGCTAGCACGCCATGATTGTCATTGCCGTTTTAAAATTGGGTTAGGTTATGCGTATATATGGAGTGTGAGATATTGTACTAACTCATATCCTATCTATTATTAGATGGGATGTAAATATAGTTCAAATGATATTCACACTCCATCTAATAGTAAATGAGGTGTGAATTGTGTAACACCCTCCCAAGCACAGTACTATGCTTAAGTCACGACACATACCTGGAGTCATATCGCACTGTATGACCTCGTCTGACAAAGAACTTCAAATTGCCCTGGAAACTTCTAAAATCATCTGGAGACAACATGGAAATAGGAGTGAGAATTATAAAATTCTCAGTAGGATTCTCTAATCTTCATACATAATGTCATCATGGTCGTCTCCAGTTTGCTTCGGTTTATTTTGAAGATAGATGAACATGCAGCACAAATTGTTTAATTTTACATTTCGAAAAATGTCTTATCCGAAGCAAAGTTCATTTTAATTATACACTTAGCATTTGGGAGAACCCATAAAACTCATTCAATTATAACACCATGAACAATACCAGGGATAATAACTTCAACATATAAAATGCACATAACATTAATCTACTGGAAACATAACATCTGTACCTAACTTAACTTGCACTTGAATTCATACATATACATAAAATTTTACTTTTCTTTCATTCGGCACACCTAGGCGTTACGTATCGCCGTCCCTAGGGTGCCTGAATCTGTCTACACTTGAGCGTTACGTATCGCCGTCCTCAAGTGCAGCATCATACCATGTCTCATATAAGTTCTATCCCCTGTACTCACACTACTGGGTCGATGCCATGCCTCATATGATTGGGGTGCTTGCATATACTTTAATCTTTAGTCTTTAGTCTTTTACTTGGCACATCTAGGCGTTACGTATCGCCGTCCCTAGGGTGCATTTACTGCCCTTGGGTAGCCTGGCCTTGGAGTGAGCTCGTCAGCATCACCCGTGACCGTCGTCACACCGACTCACCCGCAAGGGGATTCACGTGCCTCTAGTCTTGGAGGGATCGATTCTGGTCACGTGCCTCTAGCTGAAGGGATCGATTCTGGTCACGTGCCTCTAGCTAAAGGGATCGATTCTGGTCACGTGCCTCAAAATTGAGGGATCGCATCTGACCACGTGCCTCCAAGGTAGAGGGACCTCATTGTCTTAACTGCCTTCACAAGGAGGGATTCAAGTGCAACTGCCTCCAAATGAAGGGATTCACATCTTTATCATTTAACTGCCTTCACAGGGAGGGATTTCAAATAACTGCCTCCAAGTGAAGGGATTCACATTCAATATTTTCACATTCTTTCATTCTCAAACATATTCAAGCATAGTTATACATATGCTACATCACTTACTCTCATATACCTCATAGCATAATTATGTCATTCTTAAATATAGGGTTTCTATATACCCCTTTATATTTCAATCCATCCTTACATTTAAACATTCATGACTTCTTAGACTTCTGCCCGTAAATTGGCAAAGATAACGGATCAGGTCCGTTTCCCCATGAATAGTGCCAGCATTTCACGGACAAATTAGTCACAGCAACATAATCAACTTAACACACATATAACAATGTCAAGCTGGCAATTCTTAATTCAAACCTTATATGTTCCACTAACACTTGTAAAATTATCATTTTGGCCATTCTGCCAATTCTATTCGGTTCTGCCCGAATCTTGTATAATCCACCTTTATCTCTATTCAACTCATTTAACGCTGAAATTTGGATATGTCATAGCCCTATATGTCTACTTTCTAACCTCTTTGGTCCCATGCCATTCTGATTTATATAAATCAAGATATCCAGCTTTTACTTCAGCTTGTTCAGTCACTAGCCCGAATTACACTCCTGGGAATATAAATTCACTAAAAATCGAAACTAAGCTCAAATCTTACGAAATTGGTCTCATATCACAGCTAACAGGACAACCTTTCATTTGCCACAAGCTTCACTCCATTTGCTTAAGTACATCACGAGATATAAGTCCTGAAAGTCGACATTCCTGAACTACCCTGTGTTGGTCTGAATTAGACATAGGACAACTTCCTCGAATCACTGGGAACAATTGGGACCATAACAAACTCGGAATATTATGTTGGGGTGTTCCTGTGTGTGTAAGCTTTCTAACAAAATTGGTTTCACTCAATTCGGAGTTGTATAGGGTGAGTTATACCCTCCTCATGTCACCCTGTCCGGATGAACATTCTAAACCCTAGGTCAAACTTCAAAAATTCGTATCTCCCTCAATACTAATCCAATAACCTTATATGATATATCTATGGAAAGCCCTAGATGTCTAGTCTCATCTAAAAATAGTTTCATCGGAGTTGACCGATTGTAGGCGGCGCCGTACGCTCCGCCATACGAACTGCCGTGGACTCTCCACCAAGACAGCACCCTCATCCATGTACTTCTCTTAGTTTCCTTCTTCTAATCTTAATCCCAACTCAATATTTCATGTTAATTCAATCATGATCCATCATAATACATCTATTAAATCATCAAATACATGAAGAAGAATACAAGTTCATACAGCCATAGGGCAAATAATTCAAGAATAAGAGTAGAATCCTACCTCTTTGGAGCAAGATTTGGCTAAGTGCTGAAACTTGGAGTTTGGATGAACAAGGCTGGGACTTAGCTTGAGTTTTGGGTGTGTGAGCAAGAGAGAAAGAGAGCTGATGGAGGAGAGGAAATGCAACGTGAATAATGGTCTGAATCAAAGGAGAAGGATGTGTTATATAGGCATGAGTGGGAGTTAACTTGGAGGGTTCTGATTGGCTGAATTTCTTGTGGACAAAGTTTAGCTACGTCTCCCTTTCAGAGTAACTTGCCGCCATACTGTTTAAAATCGGAACTCGCTCCAAATCTGCTTTAAGTCGGAACTAGTCCCTCTTATGCTTGATGTCGGAACTCGTGCCGTTTTTACTCGAGCTTGGAGCTGAAGCATAATATCAGAACTCGTACCATCTTGTTTGTGACTTGGGGAAATCGGTTTATGTTTAGACTTGGAATCAAGGTCGGAGGTCGTAACTCATGTAACTGGCTATCCTATAATCTCTAACTCCTATTTGAACTTGGGACTGCCAATCTTTGGATATAAAATCGGAGGTCGGATCTAGTGTATGACTGAAATCAACCCAAAGATTTGAACTCATATCCATGGAGCTCAACTCTAAGGACTAACTTGTAACATTCAACTCGGACTCAGTATTGTACCATTGTGTTAAATTATACTTGTGAAGTCGGAAACCGCGCACACTATTTTGAAGCATGGAGTATGAGGTCGAACTCGAATTCGAGTCACATTTCCAAACCCAGGAACTTAAACTCTAAGTCGTGACTTATATACAAGATGTGCTTGGTGACATCGGACGCCGGTTATATTTTCCTTGAGACATGAAGTCGGATCTCATTGAATTACGTTCATGTGTTCGGATGAGAGGTCCAAGTCGGAAGTCGGAATCCATGCATCTCCATTCGAATGACTCGAACTCGTAAACCAATTTAGAGATCTGATCCCTCATTCCCCCGCTTGAAACAAAGTCGGATATCGGATTTCTTGTCCATTCGGAGACTAATGTCGGAAATCGTAAATACGGCCAGCCACAAGACCTTAAGTTGAAGTCAGAAGTCGGAAGATATAGCCATCCCTTTGTAAGCCTTGGAACGAAGTCGGAAGTCGTACAAGGCATGAAGTCGGGAAAATCCAGCAAGACTAATTCGGAGCTCGTAAGTAATTCCTTCTATCTGAATTTCAAAGGTTAAGTCGGAAATTGGCCAAATATGAACTCGGAACTCGGAAAATAGTCATCCTATTGAAATCTAAAGATGAAGTCGGAAATCGGAATGAATCAGTCTTGACGGCGAAGCCGAAATCGGAAATCGGGATGTTACAAATTGACACGATATTGCATATCTCATATGTATACATAATATTTTTCTTTAAAATTTAAAAATAGGTAATGGTATTTTTACATAACAAACAGATATAGTAATAGATAGAGAAAAATATACAAAATATCTTATTGGAATAACATGATAGGTAGAGTCACAATTTTATATATTTTTCTCTCTATAGATATCTACTACTATATCCATTTTTTATATACAAATATCATTGGAAATATATCCTATCATATGTAAAAATTTCATGTAATCTTGTTATGTGTTATTTTTTATTATTGATCACGAAGATGCGGCTAAATATAAGACTCACAATACAATCTAATTAATAGTAAAAATTAACACATGAGTGAAATTTTTATATAAAATAATCCATTCCCAAATTTACTCAAATTACTTCTTTCCTAAATAGATGTATAAGTTGATCGAGTGTTCAATATTTGAAGTATATTAATCTATTATCTATTTTTCTTTTTTGTATTTTTACATACAAAATATTTATTTGTTATTAATTATAGTTAATAAAAATAAAATATTTTTAAATGAATCAAAAATCCACTATTAAAACTAAACGCTAAAATTTGATATTTAGTTGCGTATTGCATAGTTGCAAAAGGAGTACACAGCAAACACAAAAAAAAAAAACTGGATAACTTTTATGCTTGATTCTCAAAGAGAGCCAATCCGATTAAGTGGAATAGCCTCATCACATCACAGGAAAAAAGGGTGAATTACACTGACCTCCCCTGAGATTCAGTGTAATTACACTTGGCACCCTTCTACTTATAGATAATATACTGAGCAAAATGAATTAGAAGGGTGTCGAATGTAATTACACTGAACCTCAGGGGAGGTCAGTGTAATTTACCCCAGGAAAAATAATTTAAGAGTTGGGTTGATATGCTGTTCAACGAGACTTCTTTTAAAAGTCAATCTACTATTTTTAGTGTGTTAAATTGGCCTGAGCCATTTCTTATATGTCACATTAACACTAAGCACTAAACCACGAAGAGTAAACTAATAGGAGAGATTTAAGTAGTTTACATGTGATCAAAGATTCAAACTTTATTATCATCAATGTATTGAAAAAAAAAAAATACTAAACACTAGTTAAGGATTGAAACATATAAATCAAAATTTTGACTATATCTATAATGTCTTATATAGAAGCATTCATTTTCTAAAAATTAAAATGGTTCTTGTTTATTGTTAATAATTATCAATATCTTTTAGTCTAAATTATTAGCATTAAAAATCTATTATATACCTAACTAAATTGGTTTAAATCGAGTCGACCTATAATGAGAATAAAACTCTTTAAATTTTAGTGCTCTCTTAGACTAATTTGTCCCATGCCAACCTACAATGTCTCTTCTGCCTCTTCGCCTTTTCAGGCTTAAGGTTGAGGGGTTTATGGACCGATCGCCCCCTTCGCTAGCCTATCCCTATTTTTGGATCAAAGGGTCCACCTAATCCCTGGCCTGGAAGTTTTGAAGCTTGACCAGGTGGCACCAAGTGAAAAATGTGATCCTCAATCCAAATGCAATCCCCTTACCCCAATCTTGTAACTTAAGCCCCAATGACACCTCTGTTTCCCTCCTTAATCCATGCCTTGACAGGATCCCCACTAGTATGGCATGAATGCTATATATACCCTTTTCCAGAAGGGGAAGGGACAAGTCATCTGAAACCTAAACACTAGCTTACCATCACCTTAGAGCTGAGATGGGAACATCTCCAATATTTACAAGACTTGAACCCTGAATATTATTTAAAAAATATCATATCACTTAAACTAACCAAATATTAGTTAATAATTGTCAATTGTACACTTTTAATTTGCTTTACACTTTAGCTGATCTCATTAAATAATAATGTATTTACATTCAAAATAATTCACCTTTCATGCTTATTATTATAATTTTATCTAAAGGTACAAGTGTTGGGTCAACCTATGAACCCATGAGTTTCAACCCTATCCAACTTACAAAATGTGGGTTGGTTTAGGTTTGCAGGTTAGGTTGGATTGAAAATCCTCTAACCCAAAAGTACAGATCTGATAATGGGTTTGGAAATTTCTAGACATTTTAAGTGGTTTAAAAAGATTTTTGCGACTTATTCAATACACAACCCACTGTTTTTAGCTTCTCTAACAAAGCTTATCCAGGTGCAATTCAATATTTTAAGTTTGATTATGGAGAGTTTTGTAGATTTGTTAATCGTGGATTTTCTTGTTGGTCACTTAAGTAAAGTGGGCTCAAGGAGGTCATGTGTTGAGCCATGAGGTTAGTTACTTGACAGCTTGTCACATTGCTTCTTTCAAAATTCAATGAATCATGTAGATGCTAGTGAATATCTTGAAAAGATTGATAGTGAAGTTAATAATTAGAGTAAATTACACCCCCTATTTTATGGGATGTTCTTATTACACTATGTTCGCCTCTATTTTCAAAATATACACTCTCCTCCATTGAAAGATGAAAATGCACTACAGTTTAATCCATTTTCAAGTTTTTTTTGGTTAAATTTCCATTATTTTATGTTTAATATCTTATTTTTTTTTTATCAAAATACTCTTTATTAGTATTTATATATATTGAAATCTTTTTTTAAATAGTAAAAGATATGTGACTAACAATAATATTAATGCAAATCTATGTATATTTTGTTATTCAATTTTTAACTATTATTATATTAAGAAAACAAATTATTAACAATATAATTTATGATGATTATTTTTTTTAAAAAGTAAGAATTGTGTACTTTTTATTTTTTTAATATTTTTAGGCTATAATTTGTGATAATTAATGTTAAAATATGAATGTTAATAAAATATTTTTTGTACTAATTTATGAAAATGAAAATAAAATTTCAATATTATATTAAATTTTATGTTTTTTAAAATCATTAAATAAGGATTAAATAATCTCAATAAATATACTTTCATTAATGTTAGTATATCAATTCTCAAGAATTTATAAATATGAAATAATTTTAATAATGTTAAATAATGAATAATTAAAATAATAATTAATTTTTTTGAAAAACATTAACACTAATTAATAAAGCATTTTTGTATAATGGATAGTTTAGTAAATTGACATACATATTGGAATTAATAAAATATTATGGACAAAATGTTTGGAAAACAAAAGAAGGACATATGATAAGAGTATTTCTTAGAAGAAGGGAGTATAATTTACTCTAATAATTATGTCAATTCATATGATATATGTAATGGCATCGACTTCAATTGGCTCAAATAACTTGTTATACCTTTAAGACTTATATATATTTTCTTGAAAGCTTTTAGGAATTTTATATATTTTCTTAAATTTATATATATTGAGATTTATAGTTGTTGTACTTATTAAAAGAATTGATATTTATGTCAAAACTTATGTGATATATATTCAAATTTATTATGTTGGGTTATGTACTTTGACATATTGAATGGAAACATTTGCTCAATTTAATCCAATACAACCTACTGCTTAAATGAGTGGATTGGGTCGAAAAATACCTAAACCCTAACGCAAATCAATCTATAGGACAACTTTATCTTAAAATAATTAGATGTATGTAGTAAAAGTCTGGAATATGAATCAAGCAAATTTTTACTTATAACATTATAGGATTAAACAATATATGTCACGACCCTAACTAGCTATGACTGGTCCATAGGGAATTCTTGTTCCTTAGCAAGCCTATCATACAAATTTATAGGAAAATGGATGGAGTTTCCCCTAAAACTAGGACATTTTCCAAATTTTAGGACCTGCCAATTTCCAATCAATAATCCAGTACAATCTAGAATATGTATTGATTACATTTGGCCACCATACACGCACCCTAAAAAAATGCTTTATATTGAGTTATACATAAAGTCACTCCATACTAAGGCTAGTTACAATAGCAAAATACAAATTATCATATGTACATTTGGATCTTGCCTGTGTATCACGAAGCTCTACACAACAATATGCCATCCTTGGCTATACAAAAATACATCAAAATGAATGAACAAGGCCCCTTTAAGTGGGCTCACCAAAAAGAAGATCAACAGGGGGTTCTATTGGGCAAGAGGGGTATGACTCGCCTCTACAACTGAATCTGAAATAGAGAAAGAAGACACAAGGTGAGTTATATAACTCAGTGAGGAATGACATACTTACAGTCAGCATGAGACAAACTTTCAAATTCAAACCATACTTAAAATTATACTGAAAAATATAAAATATCTTCTTATAACATAGAAAATAGAATGGTTGCTTCAATATCATAGTAAGCTCAAGGGAGGATCATATTCCAGAAGTAACTCCCTAACTGGGCAGCCTCAACAACTTGATCCTAGCAGTATCTGATAAGTATCATGACTAAGCGACCTCAACAACTTGACCTCAGTGTGCCTAAATCTTTTGGACATGTCGGCCAAACATATCAGGCTAGCAACCACCCTGCTAGCTAAGTTATTCGACGTGCATTAAGGCTAACATTTACTGCTGTTAGTGAGCAGTTTCTGTGACGGTTCCCTCCCCTTTGAAACCTTTAGTTTCTCTTGAAAATCATTGTCATCATATACATTGTTACAAGTCATAATGAACTTTGAAAAGAAGTCCCATACATTCGACAATCAAAAGAAAGAATAATTATCAAATCTTGGCTCATGCCCTTCATGTCTAACATCAATATGATATAAGTCAACAGGTATTTTAAATATAATTACGTAAAGAAATGTCATTTAGTCTTAAGAAAATCAATTTAAGTTGTTCTTCAAGGTGACTGGTAATATAAGCATATAGATATATGAATTCATTAAAAAAATTAACCATAAGTATATCATTTACTCACAACCAAGATTCCAAGACAAAGATTCAAGCGGGTGTTTTCTCCGGGCCAACGAGAAACTCCTTGGAAGAATCCAAAGTTACAAAACATACCAATCCAACATAAATATACTTTTAGGATCTAAATCTAACTTAATCCACTCACACTGGCAAGAATCCCCAAATTAGAACCCTTAAACCATAATCCTCTCTCTAGTTGCTCTAACTTCAAATCTATGGAAAAATTTAGCTAATCCTCAACAAAGAGAAGGTCATAAACTCAAAAACTTAGACTGTTGAGGAAGAGAATCAAGCGAGTGAAAGGTAGTGATTCTTCTCCCATCTTCACTTTCTCTTACTAGAAGAAGAGAGAGAAAGAGACATAACCATGGAGATGGAGATGATGATGAAAGAGAAAGAGAGGTGTTTTGTGGTGGATTCTTGGGGAAGAGATTGATGAGCTATGGATTTGAGGGAGGAAGGAGAGAATTTAGAAAGACATGGAGGAGAGAGAGTTGTTGAAAAATGGGGAAAAGGGGTCAAAATCTTGAATTCAATTGCATAGCAAGCACTCAAGCAACCACTTCCTGGCGCCTGAGCTCCCAGTGGCCTAAAACCTCCAAACTTTTATTTCGCAATGGGTGGTCGAGCGCCCACTTCCTGGTGCTTGAGCTCCCAACCCCTACATGTCATCTTGACAGCATAACTGGTGCTTGAGCGCCCAAAGGTAGCGTATGAGCACTAGCACATATGAACTTTTTTTTTAAAGCAAATTTTAAGCTTCACTCACTTTTGTAAGCCTATTTCCACTTGAACAACTTCTAGATATTCAAAAATTCCAACATAAGGATCAAACAAAAGTACGTAATTCAAACAAACTAAAACTTATATCATATAAAACATTAAGACGTCACACTATAGTTGCCACTTTGTGATAAAAAATACTTATCATAAATTTTGAAACATGCTGGAAAATACAATTTCATTTAAATTTCCAATATCTTTTTCTGATCTTGGAAATTTATAAAAAAAGTGAGGATATAATGCACTTGTATCATGTTCTCATGGATTTTTTTTTTTTTTAAGTTTAACATTATTTTTATAGCATTTTGCTCTCCAAGTATAGTAGTATAAGGATATAATTGTAGGTGTTTATTGTATTATGCAGGCACTAATTTTAGCTGGCACAGATACTACAACTGGGACAGTGACTTGGGCTCTCTCATTACTTCTCAACAACCGTAACATCCTAAACAAGGCCATTGATGAATTGGATGCACAAATCGGGAGCGAAAGGATGGCAGTAGAGGAATCAGACTTGAAGAATTTGGTGTACCTCCAAGCCATCATCAAGGAAACATTACGCTTGTACCCAGTTGCACCACTCAGTCTACCGCATGAGTCCATGGAAGATTGTGTCCTGGGTGGGTACCATGTACCCACTGGTACACACCTTTTGACCAACCTCTCAAAAATTCAACAAGATCCTACATTGTACCATGATCCCACGGAGTTTCGACCAGAGAGGTTCCTTACAACACATAAGGGGATCGACCTCAGGGGCCAGCATTTTGAGTTGATTCCATTCGGTGCAGGGAGAAGAATGTGTCCTGGACTCTCATTTGGTCTTCAAATGGTGCAGCTAATACTTGCTAATCTATTGCATGGGTTTGAGTTTGTGACTGCTGATGGGAGGCCAGTTGATATGGTTGAACAGGTCGGACTAACCAACATCAAAGCCTCTCCGCTCCATGTCATTCTTACTCCGCATCTCTCTGCCCAAGTTTATGTTGAAAATTAAATTTGTTTGGTTTCAAGAAAAACCCTTTTGTTTTCATTTTTTATTTTTAATTTTAATTATAAAACTATCATTTTGTATCTTGTTTTTCTGATTTTATGAAGGAAACAATTAAAATAAAAATATATTATTTTAGATATTTTGTTCATAAAATCATAAAAATAAGAAAAAGTAAAAATAAGATGACAATTTTGTAATTAATATTAAAAATAAAAAATAAAAATAAAGAATAGTTTTGAAAATAAACAGGCGTTTAAAAGTTCAAGATAATAGAGAGTATTGTGGTTATCTCTCACGTGGGCACAATAAACACATGAAAGCTACTCTACTTGATTTTGCTAGTAAAATATTGCTTTGTTATACTAGTAGATGTATGTTGAAGCCTAGCAGGTGTCAAGTACTCAACAAGTAAAGTCTTTCATTGAGAGGACTAAGGATTGGGCTTGAATGTATATCTCATATATAAATTGAAGATTCGTGTTATATGTCCTTTAAGAATGAAATTGGGATTACATGTTTGAATAATTTTAACAATCTTTTCTTTTGGAGAAAAGAATTATAATTAAAAAAGAAATTTTCATGGGATTGAAAAGCATTATAACATACAATTTTGAGTAAAGTATCATATTAGTCTCTAATAAAAATATTATTGAACAAATTTGTCTCGAAAAATAAAAGCGTCTAGCATAATCCCTAAAAGTAAAAAAATGTAAGTTAAATTAGTCATTTTTAGAGACTAATTTGTCCAATCAAAAGCATATTTCAAGGAGTAATTTGTCTCTAAAATGGACTAATTTGACTTACATTTTTAATTATTTGAACTATGCTAGGAGTTTTCATTTTTTGGAGACAAATTTATCCAATGATATTGTTGTCAAGAACCAATTTGGGCTTTTTCAATTTTTAAGGAAAACTATGAGCCCATTTGGTTAAACTTTTTGAAAAAAGTTCTTTTTTGAAAGCAGAATTAGTGATAGTAGCACCGGCAAGTATATCGAGTCGTATAAATTATAAAAGTGTAAGTAAGAGTATCCTAGAGGAATTAGGTAACCAATTACCAGTTCTCAAATCAAAATACTATCTAGACTACCAAATTGAATTAACTACAAAATAAGAAAAGAATCTAGAAACAAATATAATAAAATCCAATGTAAATCTAATCTGAACTAACTTCTAACCGCCTAACCTAGAATACCAGCAATCAATGGGCAATGGGAAATTCAACAAGGTATGAGGTACTAAGGCTTTGATTCACCTAGTTGTTCTTATAAGTATTGAATTCTTTATCTAATGAAGTTAAATCAATTCACTTAATGGGAATTTCTTAATTCAATTAATACCCAATTTTTTGGCATATTAATTCTTTTTAATCTCTAAAATTCAATTAATTCCTTAGCTTAACCTCTAGAGCTAAAGGCTTTATGTTCTATGAAATCCTAGATAGATTAATCCCACAAAATCATCAATATCTATTCCTACCCCTAAGTCTAAGCTATGTACTAATTTCCTAATTGTCTAC
This sequence comes from Pterocarpus santalinus, assembly GCA_031439595.1. Taxonomy (NCBI): domain Eukaryota; kingdom Viridiplantae; phylum Streptophyta; class Magnoliopsida; order Fabales; family Fabaceae; genus Pterocarpus; species Pterocarpus santalinus. Next base: position 42,109,562 of record CM062523.1, on the reverse strand, counting down.
AGAAACTTACTATATCAATTAATGGATGGTCAATCCATAAAAGCATTGATGAATTGGAATTTTACATACTTATTTTTTCCTCATATCTAGCTCATTAGCCCTCTTTTGTGCATATTTGAATTGACTTTGACCATTTCCTATTAATTGGACCTTGGTTGGACTTTGATCTAATTTTTCTGCACTAGCCTTATTCTGACACTATTTTGGTTTTTGGGCCATAACTTGAGTTATATACCTCATTTTGGGTTGATTCTTCGTTTGTAGGAAAGCTGAGAGCTGGGCCTTCAATTGGACTCAAGAGATGTAGTCGCGGATCCTAAGCAGTGTGCACTAATTGGGCTATATCTCGAGCTACAGGAATCCAATTGAGGCAAAATCAGTGCCATTGGAAAGCTAACTTCAGGCCTACAATTTTTCTTTAGATCAGTAGTGCAAATAATGACATTTTCTGGGCCAAACATGCGGTTGAAGTTCACTGATAGATCTAGTGAAGTTGAATTAGTGTTTTTAGCATAAGTTTCCTTCCACAAGTCTAATTAATATAAATGAGGAGTCTACTTTCAGCTTTAGAAAAGAGAATTAATTAATTAGTCAATTAGTGTGTTAATCATAGGTATATATAGGAGGGAACTTGCATCGAGAGAGACCTTTTGACTTATTTTACTTTGGATCAGCATTTTGAAAATAGAACTTCTTCTTCTTCTCCTTCTCTCTCACTCACTCTCTCTCATGCATTTTCCTTCATTAATGGAGGAGTGATTCTCCTCTGATTCAAGATATCAAGTGAAGCAATTAAACTCTTGAGGATTGGTGTATCATTCGGATGCAAGATGTCAATTTGGTTTCATCTCTCCTTCTCTCATTCTCAATTTCGCATATGAATTGAAGTTCTTCATTCTTGAATACTAATTAGGAATGTAATCATGTCATATATGATTCGGTTGATATATATGATTTGATTGGTTAATGAGTGTGAATTGTGTTTCAGATCTGAATATAAGATTAGTTGCATTGGTGCTTGAAACTAATTCAATTCAATTTGATTCTAGAGGTTTCTGAATCAAATTGATTGTGTAATTGGTTGAATGCATGGAGTTTGCCATGTGAATACTAGATTTAGATTGAGATCTCATTTAAGTCTAAGTCTAATCACTGAATTGAAGTGTTACATATAGTTAGAATCCAATGATGGAGAGTTAATTGTGTTACCTTGTATCTTGGATTGGATCCTTTAATTCAGTTTTATACTCATCAATTCTATTTTCCTTTGATTTCTACATTTTGCATTTCAACTGTTTGATAAAACAGACCCCCTAAATTTTTTGATCAAATGGTGCATTCATCTTAAGGAAACGATCCGAGTTGCCTACTATACTATAGTTGCCATTTGGTTTAATTTGCTCGTGTTATGATGTGTGAGTCAAGCTTTAAGAACAAACATAGAAACTCAAATGAAAGAAAGAAAGCAACAACTCATCATCCCAATAGTGGTTACACCATCATCCTAGCTGAGAGGGGTTTTAGCTACTAAACATGTTTATAACATCCAAATTCAAAGAGAAAGAGAACACGGTAAACATGAATCAAGAGAGGGGAAAAAGAAAAGACGAAACTAATAGCATAGATCTTTTTCTCTTGATGAAGAACCCAAACCCTAGCATAGCCAAGTGTAGAGAATCTCTCAATCCTCTTGTGTCTTCTAATTCCCAATTCTAAGATGGAATCTCTAACCTTTAAAAGATCCATTGCGCCCAATTCACGTTTTAGCACAAATATCATATAAATTGTTGACTTCTAGGCTCCATAGTGCACAATATAGTTGGAATTAGCTCTTAAAGGGAGAAAATAGAATTTGTAGAGTTTAAGTTACAAACTAAGTAGAAAATAGAATTTGTAGAGTTTAAGTTACAAATTTCTTTGTGTCACAGACCTTTGAGAAATTTTTAGAGTCATACCCTTGTGTATTTGAAAGTTATTAGAGTTAGAACATGGTTAGAAGTATAGTTTAAGTCTTAAAAATGCATGTGGGAATGAGAAACACATGTTTTTTGAAATCTTGTCATCAGTGCCTAGGCAGTGGAAACTAATCGACTAGGCGATGACTGCGTTTTTGGAGGTGTCACTCTGCCACCCCACCGCCTAGGCGGTCTTTGCGTGATAAAATTTGGGGTTCATGACCCTTCACCCATATCTCTCTCAAACCCTCACCTTCTCTTGACTCTTTCTCAACCCTTTCTACCCTACATAAAATCCATCAATTCTTCACCATTTCCTACCCAAATCCTCTACAAAATTCATCCTTTTCACTTCCTTATCATCCTTCTTCTCTTAATTTTCTCTCTTTCTCCTCTTGTAGTGAGAGAAAATGAAGGTTAAAGGAGAACCATTGCTTTACTCCTTTATTCCACTTTCTAAGGTAATTTTGAGCTCATTCATCTTTTATTACCGTGGATTAACTAGCTTTATCATAGATTCAAGGTTTTGGTCAAATAAAAAGGGGGTTAGGGTTAATAAAATTGAGGATTTTGTATTTTGAGAGTAGTTTGAGTTAGTTTTGGTTTTGGTTTTTCAAAGCTAACTAATGATGGATTACTACCTTTTGTAGCATTGGGTGCCTTTAAGGATCTCCCTATTGGTTCTGAAGCTCTACCAAGTTGAATCTCCACTTTTTGTTCTTGACTTATGAGTAATAGTATATTTATAATTTACATTATTGTAGTAATTGTGAGCAAATATGGCATGTGGATTGTGGTATATTGATTGTTCATGTGTGAAATGGATTGTACCAAATTTTTATTGTATTGGATACATTAAATATTTCTATGTTCATGGGACAAGCATATGGAACTTATACTTGAAATCTAAGTTGCATATTTCATTGACTAGTGGTATGGTATACAAATATATACTTACGTGCATATATGTGTAAGCTCCAATGCCCTTTTGAAACTGTCTCATAACTAAAGACATTTCAATCTTCAAGGTTTTGATGAATACCATATCAAGCTTTAAGTTAAACTGTTGACTGTGAATGATTTATTTTATTGAAACGTATTCGTCCTTGAGCAAAAACATTTATCTCGTACTTAAACAACTTTTGAACTAAACAAAGTGTCTTAATCCATAGTACTTCTCTTGAATATGCTTATATTGGAACAAATGCTTTATGCTTTATAGTATCAGAAAGGAAAATATGCCACGAGAAGAATCACTGTGATGACTTAGTCCAAAAGGGTGATCATCAGAAACATGTTTCTCATGAAGCATCTCATCTTTAAAGCTTCTTTTACATGATTCATTGATAAATTCAAAAAGTTAAATATGATTTGAGAAGATGTAGAAGAAGTGCTGACAAGTCTAAAAAGTTGGTGAACACTTCAACGGTTATTTTTCCTCTTTTGTGTTAAGTCTACTTATTGAAGAAGAAAACTGCATTTCTCTCTTTCTAGTCATAGACCAATGGATCAAAAAGGCACAAGTGCAAACGTCAACAGTCATATCTTGAAGTCTATATAAAGCTGAAAAATGAAGAAGAGATGGTTAGACTAATTGAATAATTTTCTATGCTTAAGCGATTTTCTTCAGCAACTTTCTTAATCTTTTGAATTACCGAAAAGTTACTTATTATAACTTCTATTTGAAAATCTTCTCTACTAATTTATAATAGATAATATTCTCATATTAAGAATTTAGAGAAGTCACACACATAGTTCATTATTGATCATACTTTGAAAAGAGATTAGTGTGAGTGCTTAAACACAAATCTTCTTATCAACTTCTTGTAACTAGACCCGATAGTGGTTAAGTGAGCTTAGAGAGGCTAGGAAAAATACTACTTATTTAGCTTGAAGAGGCTAGGACAAATATTACTTGTTTGCAAAAGCTTGTAAAGACTACTTGTAACGTCCGAAAAATTTTATCGTTAACAATTGAGTTGTTCGGTTTTTATCGAATAAATGGGTTTAATCAGAATTTGATTACTTAAAACCAATTAAGCATGATTTAAAAAGATTAGGCTTGATGGAATTAGTTTAGGAGCATAGAAAACCTCACAAAAATTTTTAAAACCAGTTTACCGATTTAAGAGAAATCAGTAAGATTTCGGTATTTTAAATTGTCGGAACCGGACCAATAGAAATTTTTCTATGAGTATCCTAGGATGAATGGCTAAGATTTAGCCAAACCACCCCCTCATATGGCGCCTTGATCAGCCATTGAGGATGGGAAGCCAAGCTAAATTGGATGATGAGATGAAGTCCATCAATCAAAGAGAAGTGCTTCCAAAAAAATCTTCACCTTTTCTTTTCTTCTCTTCTTGTAATTTTCGGCCACCCCTTAGCTGCTGAAGCTCATCTTATTTCTCTTCTCCTCACTCTGAATTTCACTCCATCCTCATCTCTTCTTTAAGTCTCATCAAAAGTTGCTTCCATCAAAAACACTAAATCCACACAAATTCAACTAGACAAGGTAGGAAATCCTATTTTTCCTCTTACTTTCTTTGGTTTGGGGCTGCATGGGGGCCGTGTATAATCTGTGATATTGATGTTATGTAGAGTGATGATGATGGTTTTTGATTAATTTTTCATGTATGCTATGATTAAAATTGAATTAGATAGCAAATAGCTTGAAGACTAGAGAATAATTTAAGAAGCTGGTAGGGTTTCCCTTGGCGGTCCGTACGACGGAGTATACGGCTCTGTCTATAGCTGATTAAATTTGATGAACCATTTTTATATGAAAATAGACATTCAGGACTTTCCATACATATAAAATATAAGGTATTGGATTAGTATATAATTAGTTATGAATTTTTGAAGTTTAACCTAGAAATCTGGATTCTTATCCGAGTAGTATGAATTGAGAAGGGTATAACTCACCTTACACAACTCCAAACTGAGTGAACCCAAGGTTGTTTTGAAAGCTAACATGTAAGGGAACATTCCATAAAAATTTTAGAACCAGATTCATTGCTATCTGTTCCCAACACACCAATGAAGTTGACTTAAGTTTAAACTAGGCTGAAATAGGGTAGTTTAGAAGGGTTAAGTTTCAGGACTCATAACTCAAAATATACTCAAAAATGACATCAAACATAATTATTTAAAAGCTTGTTCTATTAGCTTTCATTTGATATAAATTTCGTATGATTTCACCTAGATTTCTATTTTTAGTGAATTTTCACTTATAAGAGCACAATTCTGGTTAAGAACAGGGCAGCCTGAGGAAAAATACTTATATCTTGAGTTATACAAATCAAAATAAGATAGGACTAAAAGGTTTGGAAACTAGATACATAAAGGCATGACATATTCAAAAATTAGATTTAAATAAGTTAAATTGAAATAAGGGTGGAGTATACCAAACTTGGGCAGAACAGGGGAGAATAAACCGAAAACTCTATTGATGCTTGAATTGAAATTGATGAATGATGCTATGAATATATGTATATGTTTGCTGGTTCATATTAAATTGCAAGTCTGTACAATTGTACTGGTTGTTTGGCACTATTCATGGGAAAGCAGACTCGATCCGTTACGCTGCCGAAATTTTGGCAAGAGATTCATATGTGTGTAAATTACAATGGCATGAGCACATGATGTTTGAAAGAATAGAGTTAGTTATGCATGCAATCCATGAGAATTGCAAAGGATTCCATACCACTTGGGCCAGCCCTTGAACAAATTTAAAGGGAATAGATCAGTAGAAAGGTTGAGGCAAGTAAACCCGGCAATCCTATATAGGAATGAGCTCGGTCCTGAAAAGCGGACTATTACCTAAGAGTGTATGGCCAATAACTCCCAGGGGACCAAGGATCGAAATAAGTTTTAAGAGGTGATAGCCGTCAAGGATAAATGCATTTTCCATTTGCACATTAATATGTACAGCATGATACTCCTCAATTGATTGTTTGAATTACCTGTTTATTGTTCTTAAAATATTATTGTTTCCTTGTAGTTGCCGTTCTAATTGCATTAGCATATCTGTTAACTAAAATTAAGATTGTTTCGGTGCATGTTTTATAAATAAGTATTTAAGTTAAATGTTACTATTGTGTCGTACTATTTTACAATATGGAAAAACCGAAACAACTGAGAATGACAACGATGATAGATATATAGAAACTAGGAATTCCTACTGAGAAATCTTTATTTCTCACCCTACTGTATGTTTCCACATCATTCTCAGACCATGGAGAACGCAGCAGTTGGAGTTCTGTTCATTGAGTTTCCCGAGCTCTATGTCTGTAACATCCCCATATAACGTTATAGGAAATAATGAAAATGTCTTTGGGCAAACTTTTATTATTTACAACCTTGCCCCTGAGCTTCTTAAAAAATGACCTTTAGGTCCTTATATATTATTTACAGCCTTATCCCTGAACATTTTAGAAAATGACATTTAGGTCCATATATCAACAGGATTAGTAAAATAAGGTTTTAAACAAAGCAGAATCATGTAGCGAAAACGTAGAAACCTAAACCTCGGCCGATTGAGCCACGGAGGTATCTATATGTGAAATGACATGGGATGCCCCTAGACTTATCCATAATTATGAAAATGCCATTAGCCATTAACAACAAAAACCAGAAAGGCCCTTAACTTGCAAAACGTTTAATTTACACTGTTAATCGATTTATTCGATTTTATTGAATCCTTAAGATTAATTAGAAATTAATTAAAGGTTGATTAAGAGTTAATTAGATGTTAGATTAGAGAGATTAGAATTAGAAATAATTAGAATAGAAACATATAAAACTTCACAAATTTCTTCAAAACCGTTTTACCGATTTGAAGGAAATTGGTAAGATTATGGTATTTTAAACTGTCGGAACCGAACCAATAGAATTTCAACTCATTAACCATACTTTAAGTGGCTGAGAACTCAGCCACTTAACCCCCAAATGTGGTGCCACTTTGGCCATAATTCATGGGGAGGCTTGGCTGAATTTCAGCCATACAAGCTCCACCAATCAAATGCTAAAGAAAGCCACCTATATATACTCCTTCAATCAGATTTTTTCTACCCTTTCTTCACCTATCAGACTGCTCCTCTTCTCCTCTCCTTTCAGCCCTCTTCTTCTGTTCTTCACTCACACAACTCCAGCCATCCATCAAGCCTAATTAAGTCTTGCTCATCCAAGCCTTAAAAATCAAGCAAAATCACTTATAACAAAGGCAGAGGTTTAGTTCTTGCATCAATTCTATGGTCTTGGCTGGCTGAGGTTGGATTATTTTCACAATCTTTGATGTGTTAAATGAATGATTATGATGATATGTGACTGGTTTTGGGCTATTTGTTTGGTTAAAACCAAATTGGAAGTAAGAAAGAATGAAAATAGGAAGAGCTAAGGGGCTAGAGAATCAAAAACCCTCGGCAGTCCGTACGGTGGAGTGTACGGCTCCACCTACAGCTGATTAAATCTGATGAAATTATTTTTATATGAAACTAGACATCTAGGGCTTTCCATACATATATCATATAAGGCTTTTGGATTAGTATTGAGATAGATATGAATTTTTGAATTTCAACCTAGGGTTTTAACTCTGGTTCTGGGCAGATTGGGTTATTCAGGGTAGAACTCGCCCTATACTATTGAAAATGAGTGAAACTAACTTTGTTAGAAATCTTACACATAGGAGAATATCCCATAAAAATTTCAGAATTAGATAAGGTCCTGTTTACTCCCAGTGATCCAAGAAATTTGCCTTATGTCCAAACCGAGCCAGAATAGGGCAGTTCAAGAAGGCCAGACTTTGGGGCCTATAACTCGAGCCCTACTAGGTAAAATGGAATGGAACTTTTTGAAAATGAAAAATTTTCCTGTTAGCTTTAATATAAGACCAATTCCGTATGATTTGGACCAGTTTTCTATTTTTAGTAAATTTTTACTTTTAAGTGTGTGATTCTAGTCAGCCACATGGCAGGCCGAGATAAAACTTAAATAACTTGAGTTATACAAATCAAAATTAGATAGGACTAAAGAGGTTAGAAAATAGACACATAGCACTTTAACATATCCAAAATTGAGGTCCAAATGAGTTAAAATGAATTTAAGGCTTAATTTCTAAAAATCGAGCAAAATCAAAGAGAAGTGGCAGAAAACTAATTCAAGACCAAGGTTATGAAACTTTATTTGATTGTTGGAGCATCTATACCTTGCATTATTTTTTTTTTTTTTTTCTATATGAGTGACTGTATGGTGGACTGGCACTACTCACGGGGAAGCGGACACATTCCATTATGCTGCCAAAATTTCGATAGAAATATGTGCATTATATGAATGTGATAAACATTTATGTGTTATATTCATAAGAGTCATATATGTAAGAATGATTTAAGTAGTATATTAATGAAATTATGATAGTTTCTATTATGAATATTCATGATATGAATATGAAATTCTATATGCAAGGATATATGAAAGTAAATGATGGAGCATATGCAAGCATCCCACTCACATGAGGCATGACGTCGACCCAGCTAGTATGAGTATAAGGGATAGGGCTTACATGAGGCATGGCATGACCCAACTAGTGTAAGTACCAAAAAGGGTATGATAAAGGTCCTATATTCCTAAGGATTGTGATATGGCGATCACGCTCTGATGGGGTATGACATGACGATCATACTCTGGAATGTGGCATGATGATTCCACACCCTAAGGAATATGACATGGTGATCACATTCCGATGGAATATGACATGGCAATCATACTTTGGGACGTGTCAGGATGGACCTATCCCTAAGGAGTGTGACATGGCGATCACACCCCGATGGAGTATGACATGGCGATCGTACTCTGGGATATGTGTAACAAGTAAAGAAAGATTAAGGAAAATATGTGTATTCTGCATAAAATCTGAATATAAGTAAAGGTGTGTATAGATTTTATGTTTTTAGTATATCGGTGTTATTATAAGTTAACCTGTTCCAGTTATTATTGATAGCATAATTCATGAATTGATCTTGTATTGGCTTGCCTAAATTACAAGTGTATGAGTAAAATGAATTTTGCTTCGGAAAGTATGTTTTCAAACTGTGAAATTAAACAGCTTGTATAACATGTTCACCTTTTTCATAATAAACCGAAGCTACTGGAGATGACAATGATAACATTATGTATGACAGTGATAGAACCCTACTGAGAATTCATAATTCTCACTCCTATATTTGTTTCCGTGTTATCTCCAGATAGCTTCGAAGTTCTGAAGAAAGCCCTTCAAGGCGGAGTCGACTAGTAAGATTGAAAGTGGTCGAAGGTTACTGCCAGACAAGGTCCGATTGAGTAACAATAATAACTCCTAGAGGAGGTATTATGACTTAAGCATAGTACCGTACTTGGGAGGGTGTTACAATATCCACCTCGACTCGTTCTTGGACTCTGTATATATAGCTGGTAGATGTCAATTTCGCCTTTACTTTTTCTTTTAGAGAGATTTTGCTTTACATCTCATGCATCTGCTTTTTGACCCCGCTGTCCCTTATATCGCCATTCCCTTCTACATAGCCCATCGATTTCCACCTCTACCAGCAGCAGCAGTAGCTTCAACTCCTATGGCCCCTCCTGCTTCACCACTGTAGCAGACGCCCTCAGTCTCCATGTCTGAGGATCATCCACTTGAGGCAGCGAGTTTCTCTTCCTCATCCTCTGCTCCGAGCGTGGACCACCCTCCTGCAGATGCCGCCATGGCGAACGGATTTCTTTCGTCGGATTCCGTTTAGATAGTATACATGCTGCAGCAGTAATAGATGTATAGAGTGGCCCTCTTTTGGCAGTCTGGGTCATGGATAGATTGGTAGAAATTAAGAGTTGTACGGGGACCAACTAGGGTACTATTCATAGGGACTAGCCGATATATTTTGTGTTAGTAGCCTCATTTTTTTTGTTACCTTGTGCCGTTTTATGTATCATTTGACAAACTTTGAGAACAGACGCCCATGTATATATTTATGATGTATTTCACAATAGATCTGCCTATATTGCATTCTGATTTATGTTATGTTATTTATGGTACATCAATTAATTAGCATTTATTCCGCTGTCAAGTAGAAAAAAATTATTACGTGAACAGTCATCTCTATGTGGGTAATTAATAATGAGACAGAAAGCAGAATTTAATTAGTTTACTACACGTAATCACTTATCAAATAATTTATTATGACTTAAGTATATTACTTTATTTGATAAGATGTTACACTACTTGGTTGTAAAAGCTCGGAAAGGCTTGGGAAAAAGAATGCTTGTGATATAAAAATCTCAACAAAGAGTTAGGGACTGGACGTAGGCACTTGTTTGGTTGAACCATGATAAAATTTGCTATGTGATCTCTTTATCTCTTTTACTTTATTTACCATCCTCACTTAGAATATAACTCTGTGTGTTTATTATAATCATACTTAAACATATTTTAGTAAGCTAGACTACTTTTATTTCTAGCCAAATTGCTTCCGCATTCCAAGTCTTGGACTTGAGAAAGTTGTTTGCTAAAAGTTTTCAGGTGTAGACTTTTGTAACATCCTCCTCTGTACAGTACTATGCTTAAGTCATAGTATTCTGCTCTGGAGTTGTTACTGTTATCTGAGTGGACCCTACCTGGCAACAACTTCAGCCGTCTTAGAATCTTCTCGATCTATCTGGAGATAACACGGAAACAAGAGTGAGAATTTTAAATTCTCAGTAGGGTTCGTTAAGAAATTCTGTATGGTGCCATCATTATTATCTCCAGCTGCTTCGATTTATAAAAAAAAATGTGAGCATGCTTACTAGACTGTTCAGTTTTATAATTTGAAAAATACATTGTTCGAAGCAGAAATCATTTTATTCATGCACTTGTCATTTGGGAGAGCCAATACATGAAAAAGTCACGAAGCATATTACGCATAATAACTATAACATATTAAAATATAATAACACTAACATACTGGAAACTTGAAATTTTCAGCTGCCTTCACTTGTACTTGAACTTATGCAGATATACATAATTGTCTTTTCTTTCTTGGTCTTTCTTTACTTGTCATGCACATTCCAACACATTCCAGAGTATGATCGCCATGTCATACCCCATCGAAGTGTGATCGCCATGTCACATTCTTTAAGATGTGGTCATCATGCCATATTCTAGAGTATGATCGTCATGTCATACCCCATCGAGGTGTGATCGCCATGTCACACTCCTTAAAATATTTTCACATTGCCACATCCCAGAGTATGATTGTCATGTCATACTCGCTCGGGATGTGATCACCATGTCACATTCCTTAGGGGGTGGGGTCCTTATGCCACATTCCGGAGTATAATCGCCGTGTCATACCCTATCAGAGCGTGATCGCTATGTCACGTCCCTTCGGAATATGGACTCGTCATCATATCTTTTATTATAAAGTCATAAATACATAGGCTTCGTGCCTTAACCTCGAACAAATATACTTGCTTAATATTCATACACATCACAAAACAACATTAACACAACAACCTTTAGGATTATCACTAACTTCTGCCGGAAATTCGGCAGCATAACGGATCGAGTCCGCTTCCCCATGAATAGTGTCAGCCAATCAGTACATCAATTTGTCACAAAGAACATAACATCACATTTATATTCCAGCATTAAACTCATATCAATATCAAATTCATTAAGGCAGAATTCCTGCCTCAGCATATTCAACCAACCTGGTTTTTATAATTTAAGCCATAATTTCATTTTAACTCATTTGGACCTCAAATTTGAGTATGTTAAAGTGTTATGTGTCTATTTTCTAATCTCTTTGGTCCCATCTAATTTTGGTATCTACAACTCAAGATATCCAGATTTTATCTCGGCCTGCCCATTGGCTAGCCAGAATCAGGCAACTAAAAGTAAAAATCCACTAAAAATCGAAAACTGACTCAAATCATACGAAATTGGTCTCATATTAAAGCTAACAAAACAAAGTTTCATTTAGAAAAAGTTTCACTCAATTTGGCTTATTAGGGCTCGAGTTACAAGCCCCGAATTCGGACCTTCCTACATTGCCCTATTCTAGCCCGGTGTGGACATAGGGCGAATTGCGTGGATCACTGGAAGCAACTGGGACCTTATCAAATTCTGAAATTTTTATGGGATATTCTCCTATGTGTAAGCTTTCTAACAAAGTTGGTTTACTCATTTCCAAGTAGTATAGGGCGAGTTCTATCCTGAACAACCCAGTTTGCCCAGAATCAAAGTCAAAAACCTAGGTTGAAATTCAAAAATTCATAACTCTCTTAATACTAATCCAAAAGCTTTATATGATATATCTATGGAAATCCCTATATGTCTAGTTTCATATAAAAATGGTTCCACCCAATTTGATCGATTGTAGGCGGAGCCGTACACTCCGTTGTACGGACTGCCGAGGGTTTTTGGTTCTCTAACCCATCAGCTCTTTCTATTTTCATGTTTTCTTGCTTCCACTTCAGTTTGAATCAAACCAACAGCCCAAAACTAATCACATATCATCATAAACATTCATTTAACACATCAAAGAAGTTGAAAATAATTCAAGATCAGCCAGCCAAGTCCATGGATTTGGTGCAAAAATCAAAACTCCTACCTTTGTTCCAAGTGCTTTTGCTGGAATTTGAAAGTTTGGATGAGCAAGGCTTGAAGTGGCTTGATGTTGGCTGAAGTTGTGAGTGTAAAGAAGAGAGAAAGAGAGCTAAAAGAGAAGAGAGAAAAGTGGCGTAGAAGTGGGTCTGAAGTGGGTGAGAAAGGGTGAAAAATCTGATTGCTTTTGGGTGTTTTATCTTGAATTTGATTGGTCCATAATGCTTGGCTAAAATTCAGTCAAGCTTCTCCATGAAATGTGGCTATTGTTGCGCCACTTTTGGCTGGTAGGTGGCTGAGCTATCAGCCACTCAAAATAGGGTTTAGAACTTGTAATTCTATTGGTTCAGTTCCGACAGTTTAAAATACCGTAATGTTACCGATTTCCTTCAAATCAGCAAAACGGTTTTGAAGAAGTTTGTGAAGTTTTATATGTTTCTATTCTAATTATTTCAAAGTCTAATCTCTCGAATCTAACATCTAATTAACTCTTAATCAACCTTTAATTAAGTTCTAATTAATCTTAAGGATTCAATAAAATCGAATAAATCGATTAACAGTATAAATTAAACGTTTTGCAAGTTGTGGGCCTTTTTGATTTTCGTTATTAATAGCTAATGGCATTTTCGTAATTATGGATAAGTCTAGGGGCACCCCATGTCATTTCACATATGGATACCTCCGTGGCTCAATCGGCTGAGGTTTAGGTGTCTACGTTTTATTCATTGATTACCTTCGTTTAAAATCTTATTTTACTAATCCGGTTGATATCGGGACCTAAATGTCATTTTCTAAAATGTTCAGGGGCAAAGCTGTAAATAATATATAAGGACCTAAAGGTCATTTTCTTAAAAGTTTGGGGGCAAAATTGTAAATAGTGAAAATTTGCCCAAGGACATTTTCATTATTTCTTATAACGTTATATGGGGATGTTACAACTTTTTTATCTAAAACACGATTCAACCCCCTTTTCGTATAACTATTTCCAACAATTGGCATCAGAGCCTAACTATGGGGTTGAGCTTCCTAATGGTTGTAGAGAACAAGGATCTAACAAATGGGACAATAGACAAATCATATTGCTGAGGGTCACTCTATCAATCGCCTTTCATATTTTAATGGTGAAGACTATCCATACTAGAAGGACAGAATGAGATTATTCATTGAGTCCCCAAGCCTAGATATGTGGAAGATCATAGAAAATGGTGATTATATACCCACGATTGAGTAACCAGTGCATCAAGAGGCTATTGATTCAAAACAACCTCCACCTATAATAGTCAGAACTATTCTGAGGAATGAATGGACAGATCAGCACAAGGCTAAAGTTCAAATGATTGCGAAGGAAAAATATCTTCCCACATGTGCCTTGAGCAAAAGTGAATATGATAAGATCATATCTTATGACTCTACAAAGGAAATCTGGGATAGACTCTAAGTACTTCATGAAGGAACTGTTCAGGTCAAGGAGGCCAAGATTAGCATGCTAGTTCATCAATATGAGATGTTCAAAATGCTGGAGCATGAAAACATTGATGAAATGACAACTAGATTTATGTATATCATAAATTAGTTGAAGGCCTTGGGCAAAAGGTACAGAAATGCCGAAATCGTGAGAAAGATTAAGGCTTGGTGTCCAAAAGTAACTGCTGTTCAAGAAGTTAAGGACTTGAATATACTTAGCCTAAATGCTTTCATTGGGTCGTTGAAGACTCATGAGGTTGAATTTACTGAAGTCGCTAAATAGACTACTTGAAAAGGAAAGTCTATCACATTAAAGTCTGCTAAAAAATGGGCTCAATCCCCCAAGGCCATGAAAACTTCAGAAGAGTCAAAAGAAGACTCCTCTGAGGATGATAATGATGATGAGATCACACACTTGGCAAGGAGGATATCAAAAATGTCGATTAAAAGAAAGAAAAATAGCTTTGTTCCCAAGAAGGATAAGAAAAGCAAGGTCAAGCAAGATGAAATTATTTACTTCGAATGCAAGGAGCCTAGACATGTCAAATCAGAATGTCCTAGGCTAAAGAAAGCTTCTAAGAAGACCACAAAGAAGAAGGCTATAATGGCCACATGGGAAGATTTGGCTGAAGAGCAAGAGAACGCTGAATCACAAGGAAAAGAAGAGATTGTAGTAAATCTCTGCTTTTTAGCTAATATGATTTCAAAAGAAGAAATTGAGGTATCTAATTTTGAACTTGAACTTACTTCAGAAAATCTTCAAAAAGCTTATAATGATCTCTTGGATAACTCTCAGTTACTTGCTTCACATTATGCTTCTTTAAAGAAAAATTTTCAACAACTGTCTTTAGATTTTGAAAAACTCAAGAATGAAAATGAAAAGCTAGGACATAAAAATATCGTGCTTTCAAAAGATAATAGCATTCTCCAGAAGGATGTCAATGCCTTGAAGACTAAAATTTTTGAAACTAGTCAAAATGCTTCTTTTGATGTTTCTAAACTTCAGAATTTAGTTAAGCTTCTCAAATCAAATCTTGAGAAAATGGTTAATGGCTCAAAAAATTTTGATCTTATGCTTGGAGGTCAAAAACCATATCTTGACAAAATTGGATTAGGATATGTGGAAGAAGTAAATGAGGAATCATGCACAGTTTCTTAGAAAAAAATTCCTGCATTTATATACTATTTCAAAAGGAGACACTTTTGAAAAATGCTTCTCCAGAAGGAAAGCTAAACAGAAAGTGAAAAAACCTAACTAGTCAACTAACACAAAAGGACCTAAGAAAATTTGGGTACCTAAAGTAAAGATTGCTTCTGGTGCAGGTGTGTCTTAAATCACAACACCTAAAGGAAAAGAAGTGGTATCTGGATAGTAGATGTTCTAGACACATGACGGGAAATAAATTTGGTTTAGAAACCTCAGACCCAAAGATAGAAGAGTTATGAAATTTGCTGATGGAATCAAATCCAAAATTGTTGGTATAGATAATATTGGTAAGAATGATTCTAATTTAATTACCGACATTATGTTAGTGAACTGACTAATGCTCACAACCTTCTGAGCATTAGTCAGTTCTATGACTAAGGCTATAGAGTTGTGTTTGAACCTTCTCAATGTGTTATTAAAGATTCCGCTTTTGATAATATCATTCTTGCTAAGAGAAGGCATAATAATACATATGTATTGTATCTGGATGACCTTCTAGATCAGAATGTAAGATGCTTAGCGTTCTTTGTGGATGAAAAGTGGTTGTGATATAAGAAACTTCGTCATGCTCATATGAAATTGATTTTTGAGATTTCTTAGAAGGAGTTAATTAGAGGTTTATCCAAAATTAGTTTTGAAAATGACTCATCTTGTGAGTTCTAGCTTAGAGGTAAACAGACAAAGAGCTCTTTCTACAGTAAAAATGTAGTCTCAACTACAACACTGCTTGAACTTTTACATCTTGATCTATTTGGACCAACCAGAACTGCCAGTTTGAAGCTTGTGAGGCCCTCAAAACTTTTTCAAAAAGAATTCAAAATGAAAAATGTTTTTGCATCACTTCCATCAGATCAGATCATGGTGGAGAATTTGAAAATTGCTATTTTGAAATTTTTTGTAACGAAAATGGCATTTTTCATAACTTCTCTTCTCCTAGAACACCTCAACAAAATGGGGTAGTAGAAAGAAAGAATAGATCTTTACAAGAAATGACCAGAACTATGCTTCTTGAAAGTAGTTTATTAAAAGGATTTAGGGCAGAAGCAGTTAATACTGCCTGCTACATTCAAAATCGTGTTTTCTTAAGGCTAATACTCAAGAAAACCCCCTATGAATTATGGAAAGGTAGAAAACCCAACATCTCATATTTTCATGTATTTGGATTTGATTGCTTTATATTTAACACAAAGGATAAGCTTTCAAAGTTTGATTTTAAGTCTGATCTTTGAGTCCTTTTTGTAACGTCTGAAAGAAAATTTTATCGTTAATAACCGAGTTGTTCGGTTTTTATCGAATAAGTGGGTTTATTCAAAATTCGATTAAGTATTTACTTAAAGCCAATTACGTGTGATTTAGGAGTGATTAGATTTGATGGGATAAGATTAGGAACATAGGAAACCTCACAAAATTTTTTCTAAAACCGGTTTACTGATTTAAGAGAAATCGGTAAGATTTCGGTATTTTAAACTGACGGAACCGGATCAATAGAACTTATGCTATGAGTGCCCTTGGATGAATGACTAGGATTCAAAACAACACCCCCATAGGTGGCGCCATTTTCAGCCAAGGAAGCAGCCACAAAACCAAGTTGAATAGGCCAACACAAATCCACCAATCATATTCAACTTGCTTTGGAAGTTTTCTCTCTTTTCCTTTTCTGCCCTTGTAATTTCGGTCGTTGTCTATATTGACCCCTCTCCACTCTTTTCTCCACCATCTCATCTCATCTCAACTCAACTCATATCATCCTCCTCTCCCACAAACTTTCAAGCCACAACAAGATTTCTTCAACTCCAACTACAAATCTAACTAGAATCACACATAAGAAAGGTAGGAATGCAACCTCTCTTCTTGTTTTTATTGAATTAGGCTGTGTGGGGACCTTGTTATCCTCATGATAGTTATGTGATTTGGAGTGATGATGATTGTTTATGATTAAATTTGCATGTGTGTTGTGATTAGAATTGGAATTGGTATGAAAGAACTTGAGGAAAACAGAAACCCAAGAAGTTGCTAGGATTTTCCTTGGTAGTCTATACGGCGGAGTGTATGGCTCCCCCTACAATCGTTTAAATTTCATGAATCTATTTTTATATGAAACTAGACATTCATGGCTTTCCATACATATATAACATAAGGTCATTGGATCAGTATAGAGGTGGTTATGGATTTTTGAATTTTAACCTAGAAATCAAGACTTTCATCCGGGCAATATGAGTTGAGAAGGGTGTAACTCACCCTACACAACTCCAAATTGAGTGAATCCAAATTTGTTTGGAAGCTAACATATGAGGAACATCTCATAAAAATTTCAAATTCAGATTCATTGCCATCTATCCCGAGTACATCAATGAATTTAGCCTAAGTGCAACCTGGGCTGGAACAAGGTAGTCCAATAAGATCAAGTTTCAAGGCTTATATCTTGAATTATACTTATTCAAATGATATGAAAGCTATTTTTGGTAAATTTTCTCTTATAAGAGTGTAATTCTGGCTAGAAATAGAGCTAGATCGGGTATACTAAATGTTGAACTCGGAACTTAGCAAACATAGAGCTAGATCGGAAATACTTAAGGATGAATTCAGAAGGGTACACTTAAGGTTAAACTTGGAAGGATATACTTAAGGTTGAACTCAGAAGAGTATACTTAAAGTTAAACTTGGAAACTTAGTAGACAAAGAGCTAGATCGGATCTACTCAATGTTGAACTCGGAACTTAGTGAATAGTAAATTAGATCGGGTATAGTTAATGTTAGAACTCAAAATTTAGGAAACACTCTCATAAAAGTCTTGGAAGACCAAATGAAGACTAAGGTTGAAGATCGAGATCAATCCAAAATCAATCTAGGAGATTGAACATAACCATGGAAGTCGGAAATTATATAATCTAGGAGATCAAACATAATCCCAGAAGTCGAAAATTATATAATCTCGGAGATTGAACATAACCCAGGAAGTTGGAACTTAGGTAATCTCGGAACTCGGGCACAATTCGAACTCAGGAATAGAAGCTAGAAGCTTGCAAGATAAATTAAGACTTAAGGTTTTAAAGCTTACACCTATTGATATTGTTATATTCTTGCTATGACTATAATGTTATATATTGAGTTTGCTGTTTGATTAAAGTTTCCTGATTTCTTGGCACTATTCATGGAAAAGCATACATGATTCCGTCATACTGTCGAAATTTCGACAGAGATTTCAATTAATATGAATTTACAAGTTATGCATGCATTGGTCAAAGCATGAGACAAGTAATGCTACCTTTATAAGATAAAGGAAGGATTTCCATGTGATTTGGGCTAGCCCCTGAACAAAGTTAAGGGGAATAGATTAGTGAGGAAGTCGGGGAAAGTAAACCTGACAACTCGGTATAGGAACAAGCTTGATGAAAAGCAGACTATTACCCAGGAGTCTTATGGCCAATATACTCCCAAGGGACCAACTATAGAAAAATATGAGTTAAAGTCAAGTGCATTATCATTTCTGCATATCCATAGTTTCTGTTACCATGTTTTGAGTTAATTGCACTATTGTCTGCTATATATATACTTTTGTTTACTTTACAACTACCACTTAATTATGTCAAAATATATGTCTTGCTGCTTATTTCTCTGTTTAACTTTCCTTTATCTCCTTAAGTAAAACCAAGTTATGTTTTGGCTATGATTTCTATAATTAATTGAGTAAAACATCCTGTTGAAGTAACGTTTTCTTTTAATTAACCAAAATCCGAAACACCTAAGAATGGCAGTGATGACAGATATATATACTTAGAATTCCTACTGAGAAATCTTTATTTCTCACTCTACTATACATTTCTGCATCATTCTCAGAGCATGGAGAATGCAGCAACCGGCGTCCTGTTTATTGAGTTTCCTGAGCTTCACATCCATCTCGATCCATTCATAGACTCCGTATACATATCCGGTAGATGTCAGTTTCGCTTTTATTTCTTCTTCCAGAGAGATTTTGCAGTACCACTCATGTACCCGCTTTTTAACCCTGCCGTCCCCTACATTGCCATCCCTCTTCACATGGCTTATCCCTTTTCACCTCCACATGCTGCAGCAGTAGCACCGTTAGCAATGGTAGCTCCCATGGCTCCACCAACCTCACTACCGCAGCAGATACCCTCGGTCTTGATGTCTGAGGAGGATCCATTTGAGGTTGAGAGTTCATCTTCCTTATCCTCTGCTCCGAGTGTGGATTACACTCATACTGATGCTGGCATGGTGAATGGATTCCTTTCTTCGGAATCCATCTAGTTGGAGTACCCACTGTAGTAGCAGCAGGTGTATAGGATGACCTTCTTTTGGCAGTTTAGGTCATGAGCATATGGGTAGAAGTTAGTAGTTGTACATGAAATGTCCCGTGGGGACCTGTTAGGGGGTTGTTCATATAGACAGGCCGATTTATTTTGTGTTAGTGGCCTCATTTTTTTACTACCCTGTACTGTCTTACATATCTTTTGACAACTTTGAAAA
Source organism: Pterocarpus santalinus (assembly GCA_031439595.1). Classification (NCBI taxonomy): domain Eukaryota; kingdom Viridiplantae; phylum Streptophyta; class Magnoliopsida; order Fabales; family Fabaceae; genus Pterocarpus; species Pterocarpus santalinus. Next base: position 42,089,836 of record CM062523.1, on the reverse strand, counting down.
CAAATGTGTGTGTGTGTGTGTGTATATACATATATATATATATATATATATATATATATATATATATATATATATATGTATGTATATATATAATGCAATTTCAGTAAGTTCTATTTCTTTCATATTTTTATTTGTGTTACTTTACTTTCGGTACAATGACTGTTATTGTTTATTTCATTGCCAAATAGAAATTGAGTGAGGTAAATAGTTAACTCTTAGTTCATCACATGTAATAACTTATCAGGTAATATATTATGACTTAAGCATAGCATTTTGCCTGGTAAGGTGTTACACTTTTGGGATATTCTTTTGTGCCAAAAGCTTACAGGGTGTACAACAAGAAGACTCAGACTGTGGAAGAAACCATACACATAAGTTTCATGGAAAGAAGGAATGATGTCAGTCAAAAGGCTATAGATTTGGAAGATGAAATGGAGAATTTGTCTTTAAATGACAATGGATAGCACCAGTAAAACCTTCATATTGCCACAAGAAATGATGATGATAATGATTCTGATTTGCGTACACATCAACATGTTTCTAATAACATCTCTGAAGATCTAGAAGGTACATCCATCAAGTGAAGATACGATGGTGAAAGAGATTTGAGAGTTATCTCTCAAAACCAATTTATTGGTGAACCTTTTCAAGTGATCAGAATCAGACCTTTACTCAGAACTGAATCCAACCTTGCTTTGCTCTCTGAAATACAACCAGAATACATTGATGAACCTCTTCAAAATCAAAGTTGGATTAAGGCTATGAAAGAAGAACTAAATCAATTTAAGAAGAGCAAAGTCTGGACTTTAGTCCCTTTGCCAAAAGGACAATCTGCCATTGGGACAAAATGGGTGTTTCGAAACAAACTTGATGAAAGTGAGAAAGTAATAAGAAATGAAGCAAGATTGGTGGCTCAAGGTTACAACCAGCAAGAAAGCATTAATTATAATAAGACATTTGCGCCTATGGCAAGATTGGAAGCAATTAGATTGCTACTTGCTTATGCTATTTATAAAGGGTTTGTTTTATTTCAAATGGATGTAAAATCTGCTTTCATAAACGGTTTCATATCTGAGGAAGTTTTTGTCAAACAGCCCCCTAGTTTTGAAAATGAAAACCTTCTTCATCATGTTTTTAAACTGTCAAAAGCTTTATATGGATTGAAGCAAGCACCTAGAGCTTGGTATGAAAGATTAAACTCGTTTCTTCTCAAAATGGCTTTGAAAGAGGAAAGGTTGATACCACCTTGTTTACTTTACATGAGAAAAATGATCTTTTAATTGTTTAAATTTATGTTGATGATATAGTATTTGGTGTAATTAATCAAAATTTGTGCAAGAATTTCTCCGAGCTTATGTAAGGAGAATTTGAGATAAGCATGATAGGTGAACTGAAATTCTTTCTAGGGCTGTAAACCAAGTAATAGAAGAATAGAATCTTCATTCATCAAAAGAAATATGCTAAAGATCTACTCAAAAGATTTAATATGGACAAAGCCAAGAGCATCAATACTCCTATACATCCTTCTCAAGTTCTAGAAGCTGATAAAGAGGGTGAGAAAGTTTCTAAGAAACTTTACAGAGGTTGATTAGCTCTCTACTTTATCTTATAGCTAGTAGACCTGATCTACAATTAAGTGTAGGAATTTGTGCTAAATTCCAATCCAATCCAAAACAGTCACACTTAAATGCTGTTAAAAGAATCTTAAGATATTTAGCAGGTTCTACTAATCTTGGTCTTTGATACAAGAAAAATACTGCTTGTAATATTACAGGTTATTATGATGTTGATTTCACTGGAGATGAACTCAAAAGAAAAAGCATAAGTGACTGCTATTGCTTTCTTAGAAAATATCTGATAATTTGGTCTAGCAAGAAGCAGAACACGATTGCTCTTTCTAGTGCCGAGGTTGAATATGTATCTGTAGCAAACTGCGGTACTCAGATTCTGAGGATTAAATACCAACTGGAAGATTTCAATTTGAGGTATACAAGAATCCTTATCTTGTGTGATAATACTAGTGCAATTAACCTCACTAAGAATCCCATTTAGCATTCTAGCTCTAAGCATATAGATATCAAACATCATTTTATAAGAGATCGAGTTCAGAAAGGAGATATTGAGCTAAGATTCATACATACAGAAGGTCAGATTGCTGACATTTTTACAAAATCCTTAGCTAAAGATCCTTTTTGTCTCATAAAGAACCTTTTGCATATGACTAGTTTCTAAACATGCATTCATATTACATTGGTACTTTCCCTTATGAGCTAAGCTTAAAGCTGAGATTGCTACTCCCTATTGGAATTCCTTTTTGAGAAAGATTCTCAAGGCTATATATATCAAAGATTGATCAGAAAAAATAACAAGTGTGCTTCAGAAAGATCATATCAAGAAGAATTGAAAACTGGTTCAAAAAGATAATTCAAAGTAGGTTGCTAACTTGCTTGAGAATGAAAGGTATACAGTTTTAGTTGAGAAAGATGTGATCAGGATTGGTTTAGCAAGATGACTTGTATCTCAGATCAGAATAGTGTTGTGCAAAAGTTGTAATGACTTTGAAAAATCTGCCTAATTGGTAATGTCCCACTTTGCCACATTCTTATGATCTAATGAAGTGGGAAAACCAAAAGCCTCTCTTATACTGCAATTTGACTGTTTTTATCTCATGACCTTTCAAATGCCTTAATCCTTAACCACTTACATCATTTAACCTCTAGTTACTATCATTAACCCTAATCTACCTAATCGCCCTTTACTTTGAAATCATTCATCTTCATTCTGCAAAACTTCAAACTCTCACTATGTCTTGTTCCTTACTTTATCTCAAACCTTTCACTACACATTATATTACTCAAGCCTCAACATTTGCAATTTTAATATGATGATAGAAAGCAATTTAAGTGTTCCTTACATTTTTGAATATAAAGACATGCAATTCAGCTTCCATAGAAACTTCTTTATTAGACCAATAACCAGAGGAAAGAGCTTCCATTAGAAAGTTTCTCTTCTTTTCTTGAGATAGTAGAGATTTTTGAGTTCCAAGGGTGGAATGAGTTTCTAGGAATTTTAGAAGACACCTACACTGGGTTAGTACTAGCATTCTACAGTACTTTTGTTTCCACTAATGAAGACAACACATTTCTTAGAAGCATTATTGGAAACTTTGAGATTCAAGTGCTACTTTCTGATATTGCTCAAATCACCAACTTACAAATAATTGCATTTTGTGCAGACAAGGTGAACGATGGTGGGAGGAATTAGAAGTTTTTGAAGAAGAGGTTGCTGATGTCATCACTGGTCAAAGGAGTGTGCATATAAGAGACATTCGGACCTCTTATCTTATTACCGCTATTAGAGTTGTATATTCAATGGTTTAGCACATGGTGTTGCCAAGAGGTGGTGACATAAAAATAATGACTGATGTAGACCAAATGATCCTATTTTGCCTCTTGTCAAAAAGAAGGATCAACCTTATGAGGTTAATCCTAGACTTTATTCTTTCTTTTTTTCATACTAAAAGAAGAAGACATTTTACACTTCCTTATGGCATGCTTCTTACAAGGATTTTTGAACAAGCTCAACTCTCAATTTGGGGACATAGGTCAGATGACAGTAAACCCACAACAACAATTGACACTTTCATAAACTTGGGGTTGAAGCTAAAAGATCCCGAAATTAAGACAAAAAAGAAGAAGGACAAAAAGAAGAAAGATTTTTTTGTTTAGAAGGATGATGCTCAAAAGAAAGGATCCAAGCCTTCTAATAAGAAGAAACAGAAGAAAAGAATAGAGAGAAGTCTCTCTCCCATATCTGAAAGAAAAATTGGCAAGAAAAGACAAACCACCTCCTCTAGAGTTGAAGATGAAACACCTTTCGCTGCTACAGACTCCGTAGTCAATGCTTCTATCAAGCTTACAATTATAACCTCAAAACTTCAAGAAAAAGGTATTATAATAAGGGAATCCTCCTTCAAGATCATCATAGAAAACATACAGAAGCAGAAGCCTTTAGTGATAATGAGGACCCTGATTATAGGAGAAAAGGGAAAAAGAAGCTAGATAAGGCCTTTGAAGAATCCACTAGAGATTCAACTCCTTCACTTTTGAGAAAAGCAATAAAGGTAGCTACTGAGCATAGATTTAGAGACGAAGCATGGCTACAAAAGCAAAGAAATGTAGCTACAGGAATTGGCTCTTCTGCTAGAGGCATTAAATGCTCCTTTGACTCTCTAGAAATGGACCAACAGCTTGTGGTCATTGACAACACAAATCCACCTCCAGAAATGAGATGGGTTGTTGTACCCTTAGAACATCACGCACAAATTCCAAAAAGTCTGGAAAGAGAGACTATACCAAAAAGATCAGAACTGGAAATACCAATTACTCTACTATTAGAATATGAATCTATAGAAGTTTGTAACTGAGACTGCTCCTCTTCCAATTTCAACACCTAATCTAGCACCAGCTCTTCCTAACCAAGAAATACTTGCTAACCCATCAGCCAGTCAAGGCCACCATTTTAGTAACAAACTTTCTGAGGTTCCATTGTAACATCCCGAGGAACAGTGTCTAATTATCGATGTTAATCAATTTGTTCTATTTTAATAGACATGTAAAGATATTAGAAGTGAATTATGTAGAGATTTGGGTTAGGAAAAACTGGAGTAATCATGTAGGAAATATAATAAGAATACTAGCAATGTTTCGTAAATTTGAAGGAAATCGAGTGAAATTCGGTATTTTATATTGCAAAAATCGAATCAATAGAATTATACACTATAAAAACCTAAATTGGGTGGTTGAATCTCAGCTACCTCTACCCCCAAAAATGGCACTATTGGGCTACCACAAAATGGGGAGACTTGGCAAAAATCCCACTATCCATGGCATCCACCAATCATATGCTTAAAGTCTTTATCACTTGTGTTAAAAACTCTCATAATTTCTCCTCACTCCTTCAAAAGCTTTGGCCCTCATTATGCAAAATTCCCTCTCTTCTCTTCTTCTACTTCACTTCATTCTCTTTCCATCTTCAAGCTTCATCTAGTTCCTTCAACAAAAACTCAACTCTAGCTAGCCTATATGTCAATTTTAATATAGGATTCAATATCTTCACTTGTTATTTGTGATTTTTGTGGCTATTTAGAATCTTATCCCCACTCACTTATCTGATGATATACTATGTTCATATGAGTTTTTATAGTTGGATTAGTATGTATATGTCGGGTTTGGATTGAAACTTTAGTGAAAAACCAAAAGACTAGCCAACTAGAATTGATTAAGTTGAAATACCCTAAACATTTACGTACTACAAAGTGCACAGCTTCGCTTATAGCCATAAAAATTTGATAAATTTAAAATTAGAGGTCCAGAGCTTTCCAACTATATAAATTATAAGACCATTGGATCTGTAATAAGAGAAATATGAATTTTTGAAATTAACCCTAGAATTTTGTCCCTAGGCCTGACCAAACTAGGTTGTGAAGGGCATAACTCACTCTATACAACTTCAAATAGAGTGCAACAAATTTGTGTAGAAAGGTAACAATAGAGTAGTATGCTATAAAAATTTCAGAATTTGATTCTTTTTCTATTATTCTTAGTAATTCACCAAAGTTGTCTTATGTTTTGACTGGATTGAAACAAGGCAGACCATTTTAGCCAAATATGAGAGCTTATAACTTGAGTTTTACCCACTCGAATGAAACAAAAATTCTTAGAAATAAAAGCTGGTTCAGTTACCTTTAAAATGGTATAAATTTCAAATAAATCCAATAAGGTTTATATTTTTGGTGAATTTTTACATTTTGGTACCTAATTCTGCTCGATAGTAGAGTAGACCTAGATTAAAACTTTAATACCAAATTTATACTTATCAAAACTTAATGGGACCAAAGAGAACTAAAAATAGACACATAATTCTATAAGATACTAAAATTTTAGGCCTAAATAAGCTAAGATTAATTTATGGAATAATTTACAAAACCAGGCAGGTTTGAGGAAATTGAAACAATTTGGCAGCTTTAAGGATTAGAAGCTTAGTGAACCATAAAAGGATGCTGAATTATATATGAAATTCTTATCCCAAAATGATGAGATATTGATATATTGAGGTTATTAAGCTCTGATTACTGGAACTGGCTGATTGTTTGTATATTGGGAAATTCCCACGTTTTAGCCGTTATGCTGCCAAAATTCTGGTAGAAATATGTGAAAATCATTAATGTTTATATGTTATATACATGAACATCATGCAAGCATGAATATTTGAATACAAATTATGAGACATATGAATGATGCATGTATGATGATGTCAAGAAAGAAGAAAGATATAAGAGCTTGCAAAGGGGATGTACTAAGCCTCGACCTCGCAGTGGGCCAGGGCGGCATTTTCTAAGACTTAGGCCAGCCCCTAAATGTATTTAAGGGGAATAGAACGATGTGAGAGTCGGGAAAAGTTAACCCATCACTTGTATAGATACAAGCTCGGACCAGAGAAGTAGACTATTATCCAAAAGTGAGAGAGGCCATTTACCTTCAAGGAATCAAGTATAGAGAACCAAGATACAAGTTAAAGAAAGAAAGAGACAGGAAAGTCAAGTGCTCTTGCATAAAGTCAAATATGAGCATTTGCATATGCACATTTAAGCATCTCATTTTGCTATAATATTACTATGACTCCAATTGAGCTACTGTATTATCATTGTTATTATGTCTGTTATGGGATATGCTAAGTGATTACTAAAATACAACCCGCTTCGATAAAGGTGTTTTTCAAACTCAAAATTGAACCAGTGCTTATGTGTATGTGTCCACGTCTTCATAATAAACTGAAGTGGCCAGAATGTTTGTGGTGACACCTTGTATAAATAGTGCATTAAGTTTACCTATTAAGAACTTTAGGTTCTCACTACCTATTTGTTTGTTTTCTGTAAACATTCCAGTATTTTGGAGATAATTACAAATCTCAAGACCTGGACTTGATGTCCAGTTAGAAGGACCAAAGTGGTTAGTAAATAACCATGAGGTGATGATTATAGACCAAGGCATGGTCTGTATGAAATATTAATCTGAGTTTCTGTTACTTGTAAATACTTTACACACACACACACACACACACACACACACACACATATGTAGTGAAACATGAAACTTCACGGCCATATGTATAATGTCTCCTTATTCACAAAGTTTTTGTACACTAGCAGTAATAGTCTCTAGATATAACTCTATGACTTGAGTATAATGTCTATGTTTGGAGGATGTTACATTATGGTATTAAAGCAGTTCATCTTGTATAGGCCCGTGGATGGACTGACTATGCTTCTGAAGCATACTCTGAGAGTTTAGATAAACCATGCCTTAGGTCCTTGTATAATGAGGACATAGACAATGATACATGGTTGCCTTGTTGTGAGCGTTGTGAACTATCTATTGCACTTGATTGAATATTGAGCTTGATCAACTCAATATAAGGTTTTGTGTAGACAGAAGCCTAAGGCACCCTGTAGGCTTATTAGGGACCTTCCCGACATAGTCATTATGGGGGAACTCTTCAGGAGGTAGAGGATGCAGATGGTTGGTAGGCTAGGGAATACAGAAGACTAGGGATTTGATCGAAGAAATTATGTTGGATGATTTTCTATGGACATGGCAGACTTGCCCACAAAGGAGAAGGATTGTTTTACCTAGTGTTACTAGGAAACCAGAAATTAAGTCGCAAAGGATACCAACTTGAGATGAGCTGGATGAGATATTTTCTTCGCCTTGATGAGGATTGTCTTAAGCTTCATTAGTATTTTGCTAGGTTCAAGCTGTTTTCTCTAGATTTCATCTAGAGGATCTTTTTGCCTATTCTACCTGTTTAACGAATGACTGACAGGAATAGGGTAACCATCTACCAATGAAGTTAAGTCATGTGGTCTGGATAGCACCTTTATTCTGTTTCATAGATGAGATTACTTTGAAAGTAATCCATCGGCAAGCCCAATCGTTGGTCTTATTATAATGGGGGTGTGATAATGCCACATTATAAAGGTTATATTCCTTATTTGAAAAGCTTGGAGTTTGGTTGGGTAAGGTGGATGTTAAGAAAAAGAGGTCGAGGACGGACGTACTCAAAGAAGATTTCCCCATATCTCTATTCGGAGGATGGAACAACCTTTTCCCTCGAGGATACTGGGAGCTAACGCTACAGCGACGGTAAATTGAAAGGACACTAGGTGAGGTCCTAGAACAGGAGGAAGATGGTTGATTAAATCTTGAAGAAATTTGTTTATCCGCATACTATACTGAGGTAAAGGCTTATTTACACATGGTACGGGAACGAAGATGAAGTCGTAAGAATAGATTCAAGGGATTTCTTGGGAAGAAAAGTGGTACATCTCCTACTAACCTAGAATGTAGACACTATCGAGCGAGGGTGGCATACAAAGTAAGATAAATGTCTCTTATCCATTAAGGATAAGTGAAGTAGTGGAAGGTATAGTCATACCGAAACTTTATCAACCATAGCCACCATAGGAACCATATGATAGGACCATCCTCAAGTCATTATTAGCCAAGAGATGCGGCTATTCAGAGTAAGGAGACGAAATATAATGGTCACCTTTAGACATTACTGCGAGTATTATGAGTGAAGTAACTTGATGAAGAATGTATGTAACTTCAAGCAAGGATAATAAAGGCTTAGAGCATGCCATTGATCCTAGTAGATCGAGACAACAATAGAATAGGAGGTCCTGACAAACTAAAATGAAGATAAGTTTTCTGCAAGAACAATAGGACATTATAGGAAGGAAAAGGGAAGACAAGAGGTTTTGACTCTGCATGGCCCATTAACAAGGGCAATGCTATCCAATATGGAACTAAGGCACAAGTAAGAGTTTGTAAGAGGTAACAAACTAGGTTATCTTGACACCAGTCATGATTATGATAGCCTGATGTACTCGCATGAAAAACTAGGTGATGCACCAATATAAGATCAAAGGGTTTAGAACTACGCTTCATAATGGTTAAGGTTGCGATGCAGGATCAGAGTTAGGCAGTTAAGTATCCATACTCGAAGCTAGGTTAAGTGTGATCATACTAGCACTAATGAATTGGATCCCATAAAAACTCTGCAGTTAAACATGCTTGGGCTAGAGTTATACTAGGATGGGTTGTAACATCCTCAACGAGCTCCGACTTCCGACCTTATTTCCAATTTTCAAGTGAAGTAAACAAGTTTTCTGATCTCTAACCTCAAGGAAATAGTCATGATTTCCGACTTCAGGATTTAGAATGACAGGTGAAGTTTTTACGATTTTCGACCTAAGGGTTAACCTCAAATTGAATGGACAAGAGTTCAGATCTCTTAGTTGATCTCCAAGTTCGACCAGAATTTACATGAGTTCCGGTCTAATACTCCAGTTCCAAATACAATGGGCATTATTTCTAACTTCATCTTCGAGTTTCAAATAAAATGGGATAATTTCCGATTTCCAACTTAACCCTTAAGTTCCAAACCAAATGGATGTGATTACCGATATCCGAGTTTATTTATGTTCCGATATCCAAACTTAACTTAAGAAAACATTCTAATTTCCATTTACATTCTTGCATTTGAGTTTGTGACCAACTTTCGAGTTTGAGCCTCTTATGTTTCATAGTCTTGTCTATGACCGTTGATTGTAAGGCGATTGGTTTGCTGTCATTCCCAATCTCTGACTTTATTTTTCAAAGGAAACGGGTATGATTTCCGGTCTAATAAATTTTCATGCGACTTAGGTTTTGACATCCGAATTAATCTCGAAGTTCGAATAAGATGGACAAGAGTTCCGACTTTATGCAGAATGGATATGAGTTCCGAGTTCATACAGAGTGCAAACGAATCCCATTTTTTGCATGGAGAATAAGTAAGCCACATTAAACCACAAAAGAAGGGAAGCATGGCTGGAAATTAGCCACAAGAATTTCAGCCAATCAACACTCACAATTTCAACTACCCTCTTTATGTTTAAATCAGATTTTTCTTACTTCACTCAGCTACACGTCTCTTTCCGTCTCTTCACTTCAGTCTACTTTCTCTCTTTTCATTTCCCTCTTCTCTTCTCCTCTCAAAAATAACCTCCAACACTTAACAAAATAACACACAAAGAGGTAGAGGTTTAATTCTACCTTGGTCATTCTAATTATGGATGGCTGTTTTTGCCCTTACTTACTTATTTCTTAATATGATTAGTGAATGAATATGATGATTATTGGACTAGTTGTTGGCTGCCTTGTGTTTAAATTTGATTGATTAGGAATGGGAAAAAGGGTGAGAATAAGGAGATGTGAGGGGCTGGAAAACCAATTTCCCTCGGCATTCCATACGACGGAGTGTACGACTCTGCTTACAGCTGGCTAAATCTAATGAGACTATTTTTACATGAAACTAGACATTTAGAGCTTTTCGTACATATATCATATAAGGTCATTGGATTAGTATGGAGAGAGATATGAATTTTTGAAATTTGACCTAGGAATTAGAACTTTCATCCAAGCAGTGTGACTTGAGAAGGGTGTAACTCACTCTACAATACCCCAAATTGAGTGAAACGAACTTTGTTAGAAAGCTTACATGCAGGAGAATATCCCACAATGAAATTCTGAGTTTGTTATGGTCCACATGCCCTCAGTAGTTCAAAGAAGTTACCCTATGTCTAAACTAGGTCAAATTAGGGTAGTTCAAAAAAGTCAAATTTTGGGGCTTATAACTAGAGCCCTACTAAGTCAAATGGAATAGATCTTTTTGAAAATGAAAGTTTGTCATGTTAGCTTTAATATGAGACTATTTTCATATGATTTGAATCAGTTTTCGATTTTAGGGGATTTTTACTTTTAAGTATCCGATTCTAGCCAGCTATAGGGCAAGCCGGGATAAAATCTAACTAACTTGAGCTATACTTATCAAAATTAGATGAGACCAAAGAGGTTAGAAAATAGACACATAACATTTTAACATATCCAAAAATTGAGGTTCAGATGAGTTAAATAGAGATTATAGCTTGATTTACAAAAACCAGGTTGAATGGTTGTGCTGAGGCAGTAACTCTGTCTTAATGGGATTAATGCTTCTATGAGTTCAATGTTGAATTATGAATACAATATTGTGACTTCTATGAGAAATTGGTGTTCTGAGTACTGGCACCATTCATGGGGAAGTGGACACATTCCATTATGCTGCCGAAATTTCGGTAAGATCTATGCATGAGTTATGATATACATGTTAATACATATGGATTTTCAAGAAAGTTACGAAAGTTATGTTATGATGAACATAAGAGACGTGATGATGAAGTTCCATGATACTTGGGCCAGCCCCAGATTAAAGTTAAGGGGAATAGATCAGTGGGGAGGTCGGGGAAAGTAAACGCAGCATTCTTGTATAGGAACGAGCTCGATCCTGAAAAGCAGACTATTACCCAAGAGTCTAAATGGCCAAGAACTCCTAGGAGACCAAGTAATGGAAAAGTTTATGAAGAAAGGTTCAAGAACGAGTTTGCATGATTATATGGAATAGTTATTTCAAGATGTTTACAGTTGTTTGCTATATTTACTTACTGTTGAATGTTTGTTTATTCTGCTCAATGTTCTGAGTGTCACTATTTATTAATTTGTTCTGTTTCTTATGCCGTCTAAAGTAAAACTGAACCTTGCCTCAGACCGGACGTTTCTTAAACTCATTAAAATGGATAGACCAGTTTGAGCACATATTTTTATAATTAAATAAACACCGAGGTAACTGAGAATGAATGTGATGTCGGTTAAATACCATATGCGAACCCTACTGAGAATTTTCTTAAATTCTCACCTCGTTTTGTATTTCTGCATCATTCTCAGACGCTGACGATGGACTCAATGGCCACTCTCTTTATTGAGATTCCAGATCTGCAGCTTCACCATGATCCTATCATAGACTCACTATATATAGCTGGTTCTTGCCATTTCCGCCTTGACCTATTTAGTAATAGGAACTTCGCCGTCCCTCTATTTCATCCCGCTTTTGACCTTGCTACCCCATACGTTGCCATCTCACTGCACCTGGCACACCCCCTTCCAGCACCTCCTACACCCGCACTGCATGCAGCTTCTGCTGACCTTGCACCAGAGTCACCCCCGCAGGTGGTACCTGACATTCCGCTCAGCTCCGAGAGCGGCCCTTTTGAGGCCACCAGCTCATCATCATCCTCCTCAGGAACCAGTGCAAACTACTCTCCACCCGAGCCTGACATGGCTAATGGCTATTTGACTGAATAGGTCAGCAGCAGATGACGTTGTATAACATGGCCCTCTTTTGACAGTATGTAGTTTTGGGCCATAGGCTTAGTAGTAGGTTTGAAATGTCCTCTGAGGACCCCATAGAATCGTTTGACTAACACGGGCCTTATGTCTTTTTCGTACACCGACCCCACTTATGTATCCTATTTTGAAATCTGTATATAAACTGAAGCGTTGGCTTTTGATCTATATATGCATGTATACAGTTGATGATATATTACTCATTCTTATCTTTTATGGCATTTTGTTAAATTTCGTCACGCTCATTATATAATAGCACGCCGTTTCATCTGTTTACACTAAATAAAAAAAGATGTAATACGAATCATGAAAGGTAAGCAAAATATCAACACGGTAACAAAGTCTACTTAATTTCATGCTATGACTTAAGCATAACATTATATTAGTAGGGTATTACATGGGGGACTTTTTGGGAAGTCCTCATGCTGCAACTCCCACAGGGAAATGATACTATCATTTCCTTCTCTTACATTGAATAGGTCACATCCTGGTAACAAAATATTATGATGGATAGTAAGAAGGCTCAATAGTGAGAGTAATAAAAAAATAAAAAATAAAAAAATTTTGGCCATTAAAATTGGCACGTATTGTATTGGGGCTAACCACCAATGAGAACAGTAATGTTGGTGGCCACAAGATTTCTTGAGGTAGTATCTAACGTCTAGAGGAAGGTGGACGACAACACAACATACAAGAAATCTCCTTGTTAATATGTTGAAGAGAATAGGAAAATGGCAAGATCCTTGCAGCTTAGCATGGAGGGAGACTACCACTTCCCTTTTCTTACATGGATGTAATCATATCTTCAAACCTAGAACTTATGATAAGCATCAAGAGATTCCGTAGTAGAGACAACTTGAGATCTTCCTAACAAGGTTATAGAAAATGACCACTGCTATAGATGGTAACTGTAGTGATCATAGGGTTTCTCGGAATGGTGAAAGGGGCAAGTAACCTTCTCGATGAACTCCGTAATGGATCAGAGTGTTATCAAGGCAAAGTGTACTTCAATGTCCACCTAATTCACAAGAACTCCCTGTAACTCTGATAAAAGAGTACAGCTACACATTTTCATCTTCACTCTAAATTGCCTATACCTTGTTAACCACATATCAAAAATGCAAATTTGAGATACTCAATGATGGCATAAAAGAAACTCTTCCAAAGATTTGGCTTCAAGGTAAGAACTTATGAATGGAATTTGGAGAATCAAGCTAAATAGAAGGCTAAGAAGAGCTACGTTAAGGGTACAATAATTTGCTCTTGTGCCAAGAATCAGTCAAACAAGTGAAGGCCACCAGAAAGGCAGAATTAGGTGCATTGACATGACTATGCTAGGCAAGGCAGTCAGGAACTCCTTGCTAAGGATAATGGTAAGCCATTAATGGAAGAACCTCATAAGAGATACAATACAGGATCGCATGCCAAATCCCAAAGACATCAGATTGGTATTAAGAAGGACCAAGAACTTGTTAAAGCATAACCAAGAAGCTACCTTTTTCTGTTGAGTGGTTACTACGTGTAAGTTGTAAGGGTACATTTATGGCTTGGCATGTGTTGACACGTGTTGTAATGAAGTGGATACAACCTAAACGTAGATTACGCTGACACCATGAATTGAACTAGCCACTTGGTTTCAACTATCGGATTGACAAATTTTTTAGATGAACATAAAATAGAAAGTGACTACACATACCTATGAGGACCCTAAAGAGACTAAGATGAGATGAAATTTTGAAACACTAAAGAGGACAACAAGGCCCTTATAATTTTCTCTGATACTTAATATCAATAATGAGACCTAAGGACAAGACACAAACTTGAAGAAAAAGTTGCCCCTATAGTTTCTTAAATTATTTGTAGGTGTTGAATTTTGAGGACAAAATTCTTTTTAAGGGGGGTAGTCTATAACATCTTGAGGAACAGTGGTTCTAGTTAACGTTGTTAATCGATTTATTCTATTTTAATAGATATGCAAGGATAATTAGAAGTGAATTATATAGAGATTTGGGTTATGATAAATTGGAATAATCATGTAGGAAATATCAGCAGAATACTAGCAATAGCTCGCAAATTTGAAGGAAATCAGGTGAAATTCGGTATTTTATACTGCAAAAACTGAATTAGTAGAATTATACAATGTAAAAACCTAAATTAAGTGGCTGAGATTCAACCAACTCCACCCCACAAATGGCACCATTGGGCTGCCACAAAATGCACATACTTGGCAAAAATCCCACCATCCATGACATCCACCAATCATATGCTCCAAGTCTTTATCACTTGTGTTGTAAACTCTCATAATTCCTCCTTACTCCCTCAAAAGTTTCGGCCCTTGTTCTGCAGAATTCCTTCTCCTCTCTTCTTCTAGTTCACTTCATCCTCCTTCCATCTTCAAGCTTCATCCATTTCCTTCAACAAAAACTCAACTCTAGTTAGCCTGCATATCAATTTTAAGATAGGATTCAACATCTTCACTTCTTATTTGTGATGTTGTGGCTATTTAGAATCTTATCCCCACTCAATTATCTGATGATATACTATGTTCGTATGAGTTCTTATGGTTGGATTAGTGTGTATCTGACAAGGTGGCCTTTCCATCCCCTTTCTTTTTCTTTTAATTAACCAAGCATATTCAGCAACCAAAAATCACAAGCATGGGTAAGATAAGACAAACTTAAAAGTAAAATGAAACCATAAAGGTTTGAACAAAAAAATTCATACTTATTTATAGCTGGACACAGCCCCAAAACCCTCAAAATGCACTCCACCTATGAGAGGACCGAGCTTGTAAGGAAAAAGCTTGACATGTATAGAATATTGCAACTAGTTCAATAAAGCATTGCTACTCGATAAAACAATCTCTAACAAGAAAAGGGACCAGATCCCTTTCATCTAGCAAGGAACAAGATAAACGAAGCATTGAAGGTATAAAGGATAGCCGACGAATGAAGAATAAAGATAACAACCGTACAGGCCTTTTGTACTGCCACGTTTTGTAAAAATAGGCCAGCTTCCATTTACACAATCGTGATCTTACAAAAGGAAACTCGCCTTATTAACCGCCGGGAAACCTACAACTCTGATACCATATTTGTCATGACCCACTAGGGCCATGACTAACGCATGGGGAGCATCGGCTCCTTAGTAAGCCAAAATAGGAATTTTTTAGAAAATTTGACAGAATTTCCCACAAATTAGGACATTCTCATCATTTACATCAACCTTGTTAACTATCTCAGCATACAGACATAAACACAGAATTAACCATTCCTTTCCAGAATACATCACGCAAAGTAAAGATTTTAGTATATGACCACTGATGAAATAATATGTGGGAAGCACGATCTTGCCTGTAGCTAATGGAGCATTTCTATAGATACACTACAAGATATTCAAGAAATACAAATAAACCTATTTCATATACACAAATACAAGGCCCACACAAATAAGAATGTGGGTTGACCAAAGATTCAATACTTCTAGCTAAGTAGAGGACCTAGGCACAAACTTGTACCTGTGCCTAAAACATGTGGAGAGAAAGAGTGAGTCAAATAGACTCAGTGAGAGATAATATTTTTATAATAGAAATGGGCAAGATTAGGCACATATTTTTCATCGTAGCAACACACGTTTATAAGAGAATACTTATATTCTAAAACATAATTGCAAAGCCACAATAATCCATCTCTAGTGAAACTTCTTAGCATAAAGGTAATAATATACCTTGAAGCCATTCGTATTAGAATGGGAACTAGAAATTCCATTCAATTATCACATCAAGAAATCCTCTAGTAAGACATATCGGAATTCAAAACTTATCTAACATGACCAGGACTTGAGAGGTGGCCCTTGGAAGTCTGCTTGATTCGTGGCACTTTGTTCCTAGCCCTAGCCAAGACTCAAGTGGTGGCCCTAGGTACTTTATCACCCATTACACTTTGCTCCTGGCCCTCCTAGGACTCAAGAGGTGGCCTCCAAATAATTTATAATCCATGGCACTTTGCTCCTAGAAGATTAAGTGCCAATCTGATTAGCTAATTCTGGTGCCAGTTTAGGTATCACATATAAGTCATAGCTCAACCATCATACAGATCAAAATTCAAACGACAATTCTAAAGTTTATCACACTATCAAAAAAATTAACCACACAGCTAATAAAATATTTCTCAAAAAATCAATTGGAGTTCCATATTAATTAAGTCACATTTCAAAAATCAACATATACAAAATAATACTTCACAAACTTCACATATATTTACAAAATTAACGCATTAAAACATGCTATAAGTATATTCTTACTCACTAGAGTTTGAGAATCCAACCATTTGTTCAAAGAGCTCAACCTATCACTTTAAAATCAATAATCCATTTTCAGATATCATCTCAACATTCAATGAATTCAAACTAAACAGATGTCCTTTAATGATCAAATGACGTGAATTGAGTATCCAAAACCAAACAAAACATTCATAGTTGACTATATATATATATATATATAGTAGGCTTTCAATTTGTTCCCAACTCAACCAATATACTATTTTATACTCTCTTGCTTAGTGGGTTAACCACCTATGCCTCTCTAGGATCCACAAGACTACAAATAAACAATAAATAAATTCTCTCTATAATAATAATCATGGATTAATATATGTCAAGAACAAAACCTCTCACAACTTGATGCTAGTAACCTCCATCAAGATCAATAACAACATAATCACAATCATTAACTAAACTAAAAACAAGACCAACCCGTTAAATCATTTATCTTCCAATCTAAAAATAAAATTTAGCTAGACTAACTCTCAATCTCTTTTATTTCTCCTAGTCCAAAATCCAAAACTTTAAAGCCTAATTCAACTTAGGATTATTAAAATTCTTCCTAGCAATAAACAAATAATGCAAGAAAATCAAATTTTCATGTGAAAAGGTAACAAAACATAAGAAAAGGAGCTCACCTGAGACTATGGTTTGCTTTGAAAGATTAGAACCAGCACCCAACCACCAAGATATTGCAAAATGGAGATAGAGAGCAGAAGGGAACAAATCACAGAGAGAGAAAGAGAGAGATGGACCCGAAAAGGATGGCAGAGAGAGAGACTTCATGGAGGAAGAGTGACAAATCAATGGTTAGAGTCGCAGCGATGCTGCACGATGGAGCTTGCGGACAACTACTGGTTGGTTAGCTGGTAGTGGTGCGACCAAGAGAGGACCACAAGCTAACAAGGAAAAATGTGAGAGTAAGTGGATCTAGAGAGAGAGAGAGAGAGAGAGAGAGAGAGAGAGAGATGCTCCAAATGTGAAAGAAGGTAAGCGGGTAAAAAAGCAGGGAGGCTTCGAGACTGAAGAAGAAGAGGTAAGGGAGGAGCTTAGGGTGGACCACCTTACTAATGGTGTTTAGTGGTCCTCCCCTTCTTTTCTCTTTTTTTTTTTTTTTTTTTTCACACAAACTTCCAAACTTCATTTAATTCATTTTAATTCCTCTATCAATATATAATTTAAAGTAAATAGAGAAAATACCCCAAACATTCAAATGATGTAAAATGTTAAAATTCCCAATTGTCAACATTTTATTTTAAATTGGCATTTTATTTTAGACAAAATATTATATTATCCCTTTTTTAAAAATTTGATCCCTGAATTTTAAGCAAAGTATATACCTCTAAAGTTCAATGATTATGAACATAACCATCCAAAAGATGTAAGGCAAACAAACTAATATGACCTGCAAAACTTTCAATCAAGAACCCTTGAGTGAGACAAACAAGTAGCGAAGTGGCGCAGAATCAAAATAAAAAAAATATTATGCCTTTTCATGGAGCAAATATTCATGAAAACATCGAAGTTTCTATTTGCTGCAGCTTTCATGCACATGGAATAAGTGACATATGAAGCATATAGGTAATATATCCTTCAATTAAAAGTTCAACATCAAGACTAGACGTAAATTACAAACATTCACGCACATCTAGATTTGCAAGCAATACCACCGTGCTCCTCTTCTAATCCTCAAATAAATCTTCAATTCAATACTTATTTGCAAACAATACCATTTCCGTCGGTAATATTATAATTTTTTATTACCGACGCGTCATTTACCGACAGATATTTTTTAATTTTTAGTCAGTAATTAACCTTTTCCTAGTAGTGAGTACCAATTTGTTTAGAATAGTTACTATTTAAGCAAACAAAAATATGAAAATTGAGAATAAAAATAAAATAAAATAAAATAAGCCAAGGATAGAAAACAATTAATAAAAAGATAGGTGTCGTGGTATGATTTCACTTGGTTTTCCAAACTATACGTTACTTAATTAAAATCTAATTCCTAATTCAAAATTCAATTAAATTGCTAGCAACACTTAAAATTATAATTCAATATCTTGATATCACAATCCTCTTAAGATAAATTGAATAAATTAATAACTTAATGTTATTCTAAACCTATCCTAAGGATGAAGAATAGGAATTTCTATGATCACACAAATGAGTACTTCTATTTATAGCTACTAGTTTATGGTAATTTTTAGATTGGCTTATTTTATACTATGGATTATCATTCAACAATATAAAATCATATAGCATTCAAAGAAGTGGCCAATTCCAAAAAACCATTAACAATACTAAAAATTGTTCAATTAATTGAAAAATTAAATTAAATTAAAAATCAGGAATATATAATCTATTCTATCAAGTTACATCACCCTATCAACTAAAGAAAACTAAAAAACTATAGAAAAAAGAAAAGAACCTAAACCAAAGAAAATTCATCCTTCCTTGTCCTTATCTCTAGCTCACCCCCTCCTTCTCTTCAAGATTACATATATATATATATATATATATATATATATATATATATATATATATATATATATATATATATATATATATATATATATCTTCTCATTCACTAATGCAATCTTTATCTTATATCTAAACGAATCAGGTGAGAATATGTCATGCCGTAGGATTTTGTATAATCTTTTTGATTAGTATTTTTGTGTATTTAGAAGTTATTGGATTAGATATATGCTTAGAAATGTGTGTGAAACTTTAATTTAAAAAAAAAATTAGGGTGCCAGTGCCTAAGTGTCAGCTTTGGGTGCCTAAGCACCAGCAGTGTTGACAGCATTTGAGTTTCAGGGGTTTGGGTGCCTAGGCACCCGCTGTAGGTCGAAAAATGGGGGATTCAAGCTGTTGGGTGCCTAGGCACCCACTGTCCAACTTTTTAGATGGATTTCAACCCTCTCCCCCCCATTTTCACTCATACACACACTTTCTTGGTTTTCTCTCTCTAGAATCCTTCCACCCTTACATACCTCATCAATCCATCATCTTTCCCTTTGATTTCTCTCACAAATCCTTCCTCTCACACCTTCTTCTTCATCATCACCATCATCTTCTTCCTTGAGCTCTCGCTCTCTAGTTTCTTGAAGTGAGAGAAAGAGGAAGATGGAGGAGACTCACCACTCTTCCCTTATTCCACTCCTCTTTCCAAGGCTTTAAGGTAAATTATTAATACTCTATACCTCCTTCTAGCCACAGATTGGTTATTTATTTCATGGAGTTGAATTTGGGTTTTGGGTGAAGAAGGTTTTGAGTTTGATTTTGAGTTTGGGTGTTGATTGGAGTTGAGTTTGATTCTTAGAAAATTATTTATGTTAGTTTGGCATGTTTTGTAGCTTTAGACTCACCCCGAGAGTTTCCAGTTGGCTTGGAGGCACTACCCATTAAGCTATTGACTTGGGATCTTGGTTGTGAGTGAATAGTATACTCATAGTTAAATTTTTACGTGAAGTTATATATATGTATATACATATATGATATGAGTTCATGTTGCTAACCACTTTGGTGAATGATTCAAATTCATATTGCTTTTAGTTTAGAATTTAATTATTTATAAAATTATATTAAACTCTAGTTCACTAAATTGAAAATTACATTCAATGGATGTTAAATGTTATGAGCATGAGATAAGACTTAAGAATTATATGTGTTAGAATGCGGAAGTTTTCTAAATTCTCATTATACATTAATGTTATAGTAAGAATGTATATGTTAGATTGAAAGAAGAGCTTTGTTGACGAGGATTTTATAATGAGTAAAGTTTTCCAAAAAGAAGAAAACTATAATAGAACTATTTGGTAATGACAGTAGCTTTAGCCTTAGTGCACCTCGAATAACCCAGCTAGCAGGGTGACTACTAGCCTAGCATGTCAACTAACATGCCCAAAAGTTATAGACATGCACAGGCATGAAGTTATCATTTACTGTTGGAGTTAAGCCATAGGGCCACCCAGTCAGGAAGTTATTTTCAAAATAGGATCCTCCCTTGAAGTGTTATTATGATATGAAATCAAGATTTCAGTCATTCTTTTGTTGAGAGAAACTATTTGTATTCCGTTTTCATAATTTAAAGTATAGCTTGGATATTTTTTCTTATCTTATGCCACCTATGAGTACATTATTTCTCACTGAGTTTTATAACTCACCTCATGGTTTCCTTATCTATTTTAGATTCACCCGTAGAGGCGGGTTTTGCTCCTCCTACTCAATAGGATATCTACCTATTCCATTTTGGTGAGCTCACTTGAAAGGCCTTGATTTCTCTTTTGGAATATCTAGGGTACAGCCAAGTATGGTTTATGATGTTATAGAGTGCTCCTTGAAATACAAGCAGGGTTCGTGTTGGGTTGTTAATGGTTTTGTATCATTTGGTTCTTGCATTTTGGCTTAATGAAGCAATGTGCATATTAGTTGAATTTATGTTCATTACATAACTCCTTTGGTTAGCCTGTATATGTAAATGTTTCCAAACTATATATGTATCTATATATGTATAGATAATTGTGTTTGAGCTGTGCTAGATTGTCTGGATAATTTTTGCAGGTTTTGTATAATTATGAATATCCTAATTTTAGGGGAAACTCCATCAATTTTTACGTAGATTTTTGGTTAGACTTGCTAGGGAATGAAAATTCCCTATGCGCGGGTCATGGCCCATGGAGGGTCATGACAGAATTTTTATCTATTAAGCTCAAAGGAAATATATTCTCACTAATAACACTCATAAATAAAATTTATTAAAGTAAATCACATGTTGAGAACAAAACTAGAATAATTAATGCACAAATATGGGATAACAATAATATATTTTCACAAGTTATTAGAGAGCCAAGGTTGAAAGAGCGAGAGCACACTTGAAGAAGTAAAAAAGAAAAAGATAGATTAAGAGATGGCTTGAGGGTATTGTTGTTTAAAATAGGTTTTGGTCCTTCTCCTTAAAAATTATTCAAATGGGTTCCTCTTAATAATTTTAATATAATTGGTTCTTTTTATTAATTAATCATTGTTAATGGTCCTTAGTAGTAATTGGACTAGACTCATCCTGCAAACTGTGCTCACCCCACATCCTTAGGGGCTCGGGCTTGCCCAATAGTGCTTGTCTCACCTATCAAACCCAAGGCTCAAGCTCACCTAGGGGACTCACGTTGCCCTGCCCTTGTAGTCATTTCCTTTCTCGACTAACTATAATGTATCTTCTAAGTATCTCATGTAGTTATGACAGATTACGGCAGATATAGAAACCACCAATATTCTAGGCATTAATGGAGCTGTGTCAATGCTTGTCATATCCACCACATTTAATAGAAGATTCTTAACGGAATCCCCCACCAACGGCCAGAAGCCCTAGGAGATATAAGGGCTCCAAGCCTCAAGGTATGATGGAATCTTTTTTTCTACACTTTCACCTCTTAGACCTATCCTGACTTGAATGTCAAAGTGTGTTTGCAAGTAACCCCTACTGCCATCAACCATTGTGTAATCGGCAGACATGTGTAACACCCTCCCAAGCATGGTACTATGCTTAAGTCATAATACCTCACCTAGGAGTTGTTACTATCACTTAATCGGACCTTGTCTGGCAACAATCTTTGGCCACCTTCGCCTCGGAGGGCCTTCTTCAAAACTTTTGAACTATCTGGAGATAACACGGAAATAAATATAGAAGTGAGAATTATAAATTCTCAGTAGGATTCCTTAAGAAACTTCATACTGTGTCATCGTTGTTATCTCCAGCTACTTCGGTTTATTATAATAAGTGAATACATTATACGAACTGTTCTATTTTATATTTTGAAAACATATAGTCCGAAGCAGAATTCATTTTATTTCATGCACTTAAGTCACATTGGCAATATTTCATTATAATAATAATCACCGCATAAGTACCGCATCAATAAAACATGGGATACAATTATGCCAATACTTATATTTGAATCCATGCAAATGCACTGGTATCTTTCTTAACTTTCTTTGCTTTCTTTTCTTGGCACACCTAGGTGTTATGTATCACCATCCCTAGGGTACTTGCAAATGTTTTAATCTTTAATCTTTATTCTTTACTCTTTACTACCATAGGTAGTCTGATCTAGGACTGAGCTCGCTACCTGAACCTGTGACCATCATCACATAGGCTAACCTACAAAGGGATTGACGTGCCTCTAGTCTTGGAGGGATCTCATTTTGGCCACGTGCCTCTAAATTGAAGGGATCTCTTCTGGTCACGTGTCTCAAGGATAGAGGGATCTCAGCTGATCACTTGCCTTCAATATAGAGGGATCTCATTTGACCACGTGCCTCCAAGGCAGAGGGATCTTATAGTTTTATACTGCCTTCACAGGGAGGGATTCAATGTGCAACTGCCTCCAAATGAAGGGACCCAATCTTATTTTATTTAACTACCTTCACAAGGAGGGATCTCATAACTGCCTCCAGGTGAAGGGATTCACATTTAATATATTCATATCCTTTTATTCTCATACATAATCATGCATATACATGCTAAATGCACTCTTACATATGCTTCATTATTTGCTTTCATATGCAAGGAATTTCTACGTACATATTCATAACAAATAAATGCTCATAACTTTCTTACTATTCTATCGAAAATTCAGCAGCATAGCAGATCATGTATGCTTCCCCCATAAATAGTGCCAATAATCAAGAAACATTAATCAAACAGCAACCTCATTGTAGAACATTATAATCATACCAAGAACATAACAATATTAATAGGTACAAGTTTAAACTCTCTTAAGTCTTAATCTATCTTACAAGCTTTTAACTTCTAATGAGGTTCCCGAGTTTGAGCTTAGATCAAACTTCCGAGTTCTGAGATCATGTAGGTTATGTACATAAGGTCCATGTCTCGATTCCCAATTTCCAGGATTATGAATGTCTTGATTTCAGACTTTCGGGATCATGAATATCTTGGTTCCCGACTTATGGGATCATGTTTAGAATCGACCTCTGAGATTGGTCATGAACCGAGCTTTGAAACTACCTGCATAATAGTTTCAAGTGTCTAGTTCTTGACTTCCGATATGCAGGTATAAGGTTTCATGTTCTGAGACCAACTTCCGACTTCCGACATTATGCCACAATTGGTCTTCCAAGACCATGAAGGTATTCCCTATGTTTCAAGTTCACCCTATTAACCTTACCTGATCTAGTTCTCGTATTTCACCATGTCTGAGTTCAACATTAAGTACACCCTTCTAAGTTCAACCTTAAGTATACTCTTCTGAGTTCAATCTTAATTATACCCTTCCGAGTTCAAGCCTTAAGTGTAACCTTCCGAGTTCAACCTTAAGTATACTTGATTTAGCTCCTTGTTTGCTAAGTCTTGAGTTCCGACATTGACTAAACTTGATTTAGTTTTCATACATGTCTCTAGCCAGAATTGCACTCTTCTAAGAGAAAATTCACCAAAAATAGAAATTTGAACGAAATCATGCAAAATTTATATCAATTTAAAGCTAACAGAACCAGCTTTCTAGTGAAAGAAGTTGTACATCATTTGAATGAATATAACTCGAGATATAAGCCCCAAAACTTGACCTTCCTAAAGTACCCTATTCCATCCTGGGTTAAACTTAAGTCAATTTCATTGATGTATTGGGGATAATCGATGATGTATTTAACTTGGAAATTTTTCTAAATGTTCTCCTATGTGAAAGCTTTCCATCAAAGTTGGTTTCACTCAATTTGGAGTTGTATAGAGAAAGTTATGCCCCGAACAACCCAGTCTGCCCATTATCAACCTCTAAAATCTAGATCAAATTTCCAAAATTCATATCTCTCTCTATACTAATCCAATGGCCTTATATAATATATGTATGGAAAGCTCTAAATGTCTGCTTTCATATAAAAATAGCTTCATAAACTTTGAATGGCTGTAGGTGGAGCTATACCCTCTACCATATAGACTGCCATGGGGTTTCTCACCTGGATAGTATCCTAAATCTCCACTTCTTCTAGTTTTCTCATTCTAACTTTAATTTCAACTCAAGATTCCATATTAATCCAACCATAAGCCATCAAATACATCCAATATATCGTCAAATAAATGAAGAAGAGTAAAATTTCATGCAGCCACAGTTCAGAGAAGTTAAGAATAGAAATTGAATCCTACCTCCTTTAGGTGTGATCTTGCTAGATTTTGGAACTTGGATTGACAAAACCTTGTTAAGCTTGGGGTTTGATGGAGTTGGGTGAGAGGAGAAGAGAAGAAGGAGGCTGGAGTCAGAGGAGGAAGTGGCGAAATCAGTTTGAGAAGGAGGAGAGAAATTCTGATATAAAGAGGGTAGTTGGAAGTTGGCAATTTGATTGGTTGAGAATTTGAGGCCAAATTTCAGCCAATTCTCATCATTTTGTGGCCTTTTTTGCACCACTTTTATGGGTTAAGTGGCTGAGTTCTCAGCCACTTGATGTAGGGTTAATAAGTGCAATATCCTATTGATTCGATTTCGACAGTTTAAAATACTGTAATCTTACCGATTTCTTTTAAATCGGTAAATCGGTTTCGAGAAATTTCTGTAAAATCTCCTCTACTTTTAACCTAATTCCGTTATATCTAAACTCAATTAATTGTTAATTAATTGATCCTAAATAAGTATTTAGTCGAATTTTAATTAACTTCAATTATTCGGTAAAAACCGAATAATTAGGTGAAAATGATAAGAAAAATTCCAATAGACGTTATATTTTTATCATTTTCTATTACGTTATATGGGAATGTTACAACGTGCACCTTCTTACCTTCAAGTAGGAACAATAATTTTCCGAAGTTTTAATCTAGCTAGTAGAGACTAAAAACAGTTATATATATATATATATATATATATATATATATATATATATATATATATATATATATATATATATATATATATATATAGTGAGAAAAGGATTGGATCAACTTGTGTGATTAAGATTAAATCATTATCTATTCTCAATACCTTCTCTACAATTAATGCACCAAATTCATTCCATATTAAAATTGCATACCAATGATAATTTCTTATAGCATTGAGGTGATAGCAATTATATTTATTTAATAGGTAGCAGCTCAAGGCAAAAATAAATCGGATTAGGCTATCGCGCGTATTGATTCGTGCTCAAGTTTTGCATTTTAATTTTAAAACAAATTTGTATAATACTATAAGAGTAGTGAGCAGAGCCCGAGAATAAAGAAACGAAGCCGATGAGGTTTTTTTTCGGCTTATGAGTATTTTAAATCATTAATAAAAAAAATCTTGAAGTGCTACCAACAGTTTTTGGTGGAAATAATGATTCACAATATAAAAAAATAATCTTGCCTTTATTTTTATACTGGTAAATTATTCTAACGATTACTAATATAGAAAATATAAAAAATAGTCTTTCCTTTGTTTTCCACAGTAATATACCAATGGAGACGACGATTCATAATATAAAAAATAATCTCGCCTTTATTTTTAACTTCTTTACGTTTCTTTTTAATATAATTTAACAGCATTTTAAGGCTAGCAACCCTTTTATATATAAAATAATCTTTAGAAAAAAGGCAAGACTCATACAGTCCATATATTTCTCCTTCCTCCCATATTTCATCCATTTGGTTTAAAGATTCTATATCGCAGATGAATGAATTGAATTGAAAATTTCATGAAATAAATCTAGTCCATTAAATGCAAAGAAAGTATCGAGTAGAGATTATGATTTAATCTTAACAACATAATTTGATCTAATGATTGAGAATCCCTTTTTCACTTCTCCCGTAAGAAATCCACTCTCATATATATATATAATGCTAGAAAATTGACTTTACCTAGCACAATTATAGCAATCATTTAACGTATTACTGTTACAAGTTATAATGACTTGTTTGACAAACAACAGTTGGTCGGCATTGAAAAAGGAGAGCCACCAACATTGAAATATATTTTTCCGGATAGAAGTTCCACAGCTTCAGCAAGCTAAACATTTAGTTAGTAAAAAGTTGTATTTTTTTTTTTTATGAACGCAAAAAGTTATATTATAAATATTAAAAGTAAAGATTTTAAGAGAGACACAAAATATTTCATAATACTGCACAGAATTAAAACTTTATATCTTTCTATAATATCAAAGCCTTATGTTTACTTTTAAAAGCAAATAATATTATTCTTTAGTAAATGACCTTGTACATTTGCTGAAGAGAGAGAATTGGTCAAAGTAAAATAATTTTGAAATAGTTAAAAATTATGTTATTTAAATAAAATATTAGTTAAATATCACAATTAGTTAAGAATAATATTATTTGTATATATATTACATATATCAAAAATAGACATGGAGAGATTGATACATAATCTTATTCTCACCGACCATCATCACCAAATATTATTTTTTCAAATATTAATTCTTAATGTCCTCATAATCTATGTATAAATAATATTACTCTGAATTGAACCCTTGCCAGCCGTAACACGAAAGTTTGGTTTTCACAGTTCTAGCTAAGACCAAAATTGTGCAAATCTGTTGCTCCTTAGTCAAATGGCTATTTGGCCTATTTCAAATGAAGCAGCTCACATCATCATAGCCCCCATTATTATATACAACCATATCTTCGAACTTGGATGGAATTTTGCTTGAGCGGTTAGGTTCAAATCCAATTGCCGTCAGTTGCTGTCAGTGTAACAGAAAAAAAAGGAATAAAATCTCTCAGAAGATACTATATAATTTTCTCTCTATAACAATTAGATGCTGTATTATGTTGAGAGCTTTCCATTGCCTCTATTTATCAGGCGATTAAAGTAAACGCATTGCTTCTAGCTTCGTGAAATGCCCAATGAGAAGGAGTACTTATCCTCTCCACCAATATATAACGTCTACCTGTGCTGCACTCAAGTTAAAACTTCCTCCATTCAATCCCGCAAAATTGACTTTACCTCTCACAATTATATTAATCATTTGAATAATACTGTTACACAGGTAGAAATCAACGTGCGAAAAGTTGAACAGACAACACCTGGCGGGCATTGACAATGGGGAGCCACCAACATTAAAATATATTTTTCTACATAAAATTTCAAAAAGTTCTAGTACGCTAAGTATTTAAAATTTGGATCTCTAAAATGAGATCCCTTATAAATGAAGAGTTATTTATGATTGGATCAATATATTGCATTATATGTGGGTTTGATAAAATAGTCTAGCAATGAATGACCCCTCATTTTTTTGGGTAATTACTTTATAATTTTACGGGATTAAAATTCAACCATGTTTTTAACAAAGAGTAATACCATTTGTAGATTAAAACTATGGTAAAGAGTGGACAATATATATATATATATATATATATATATATTTAATGGTAGTGAATAAAATTGAAATTTTATATTTCTTACTATAATTCTATTTTAATATCCATTTTTGTATAAGAATAACATGACTTTTTAGGATTTAATTTAAATACACTG
The DNA here is from genome assembly GCA_031439595.1 of Pterocarpus santalinus. Lineage (NCBI taxonomy): Eukaryota > Viridiplantae > Streptophyta > Magnoliopsida > Fabales > Fabaceae > Pterocarpus > Pterocarpus santalinus. Next base: position 42,061,719 of record CM062523.1, on the reverse strand, counting down.
ATAGTGTAAAACATTTTTACACTATCAGCTAATAGAAATAATGGAAAGTGCTAACTCACACAAACAACCATCTATTATAATGAGGGACCCACTATGATTTTTTACTTTTCCCTATTTTTATTGGTTGACAGTGTAAAACTATTTTACATTGTGAGTGCATACTAATTAAACTCTACTTTTTAAAGGATCGCCGTGAGACATTTGGTAAAGCAAGAGAAGAATTGGTCAAAGTAGATTAACTTTGAAATAGCTATGAAGAATTATATCATTCAAATAAAATATTAATAGTTGCCTTGTCGATATCGGATACGTATAGTGTTGGATACTTTTTTTTTATGAGAAAGAAAGATTTATTCATACATGAGCCTAATGATATTTACAAATTGAAAAAGATATGTCAAATTCAAATTTGATAAAAAACAAATATATATGACATTCTAAACTGACCAATAATAATCTGTGGTTGTACTTCTTGCCCGAAGACTATTAATATATAAACATCTTTCACATCAAAGACCAAAACGAAAAGTGTTCCAGTTTGAAGAATGTATTACGACTCCATTCAAAATACATTTGAAGATCTTCGTCATTTGTAAGACCATTAAAATAGAGATATTCACAAGGAGAAATCAAAGCACCCAAAGAAAAAAAAAATCAAAACACCCACAAAAGGGAACAAACACCACAAAGAGGACAAAAAAAACATGCATAAGGGAGGGATAACAAAAACAAAACAAAAAGATACAAAACGCTAATAATGAAAAGAAAAAGAAAACAGTGGGGTTGCCATCAAAGAAGAGAGATGGCAACCCCCCTCAAGAACACTCACCCAAGGAAAAGCTAGAGAGATATGAGAGAAAAAGAAGGATTAGGGTTGACTCGACTTTTACTCTGACATATCTCCGCTTTATCATATCAAATACTTTACAGATATCCTTAAATACTCCTAATTATATTTTATAAGTTTTTGCTTGAACTTTTACATTTACTTATATAAATAAACACTACTAGAAAATTGCCAATAGCCAATGAAAATTACCAATGGACAAAATCTGTTGGAAATATTGATGGATATGCCATCCATAAAACTCAAAAAAAACAATTGACGTGGTATTTTACTGACAGACAAATAATCCTATAGTTAAGATGTCAATATATGTTCGCACCTAATGGTGCCACAGTTTTACTAATGGATATGCTATTAGTAAGCATTTGCATTTGCATTTCTTTTATTTTAAATCTAAAAATATGCTGACGAACATTTCGTTGGTAAATTAAAAAATTACCGACGAAAACTATGTTGGTATATAATTATTTATTTATCTTATAATCTTTTAAAAATAAAAATGTTACCGACGGAACGTCCATCAATAAATAAATTAATCTGTTGACTTTATCAACAATGTATCCATCAATTATTATTTTTTTATTTTTTATTTTTTGGTTTCGCCTTAAATATTACCAACAAATTTTTCATCGGTATTTGAAGTTTTGGTTTAACTACCCGAGGCTCTTTGGTTTCCATAGTACTGAAGGCAAATCTATCGATAATAGTTGATTAATGAAACGATTCGTTTCATTATATTGTTATCGATGAAAAATCCGTTGATAATATAGTATTAATTCATTATCGATGAAAGGGCCGTCAGTAATCTTAACATCAAATGTTAAAATTCGAGCCCTTTTTTTCTTCTTCCTCATTTGAACACACTCTTTCTCTCTCTCTCTCTCTCTCTCTCTCTCTCTCCTCCCCACACAACCACTAGCCATTTCACTACCGCTAGAGCTTCCATTTGATCGTCGGAGACTGCCATTATGTTCATGGTATGTTATTGAGCATTTTAATCGGTTTATTTTTTTGTTTAAACTTTTTTTAATTCCATTTTTTTACTCAAAGTTTTTAGTTTTTTAGTTAGTTAACTAACTTATTTTGCTATATTGAATGTTAAAGATCTCATTTAGAGCACTTGGAGCTCCTCTATTTTGGTGCATTCAGTGATTTGAGCATTGTAGTGTATTAGGTATGTATATTATACTCTTTTTTTAACTCTATGTCTTAAATTTTTTTTAAGATAGAATTGTAGAATGGAAAAAGGAGGATGGGATTGCATGACCGGGGGAAGGCTAAGAATTCTTTCCCATTGTGTAAATTATGTGCTATGGTGTTATGTGCTTGCATGATATGAAATAAAGGGATATGCTTTAGAACGATTTTTAGGATTAACTAATTAATTTGCATGACTACATGTGTTTGTTATTTGTGTTTAACTAGTGAAATAATTTTTTTGGAAGCTCCTAAATTAAAGGGAGACTCTGCCCCAAATATCTTTGATCATGTAGAATATTTTTTTAATTAAATAATTATTGCTATGCAATGAATAATTGTTATTTTTGTTGAAATGCTGAATTAATTTTTGTGGAGGCTTCTAATTTAAGAGGTGGCTTTGCCCAAATATTTTTTTATCATTTAGAATATTCTTTGAATTAAATAATTATTGTTATGCAATACATAATTGTTATTTGTGTTGAATTGTTGAATTAATTTTTGTGGAGGCTTCTAATTTAAAGGGAGACTCTACCTAAATTATTTTGAACATTTACAATACTAATTCAATTAAATAAATATTGTAAATGTGGACTAAAATATTAATGTGGATTAAAAAACTATTGTATAAACAATTAGTGGAGGATCCTAATTCACAGGGAGACTCCACCTAATTTTTTTTATTGATGTGTGATTGTATCACTTTGTAGGTGCGTAATATTATTAAGATACAATGTTTGCTCCAAATTGAGTGTGCATGTATGATAGAGTGCACCTAGGTCGGTGGAGATTAAACCAGAATTTTATGAAGAGGTTGAAGAATTCATAACGGCCTGTGTTCAATCAGAGTAGTTTACACATGAAGAGACGATTAGGTATTCTTTTGCTTGTTAATGATATGATCCAACATGTCTCGGGAGAACACTTAAACACAATTACTACAAAATAATTGAGATTAATCATACTAAAAGATATGAAAAATTTGATCCATTTATCATCACCTAAATAGCAAGACAAGTTTATTACCTACCATACTGTGGAAGGGGCAAATCTAACTGGAAGGTGGTAATAAAATATAAACCAAGGGGTCAATTAGAGGTTAATGAAGTATTTGAGCAAGCTTACCGATGATCCAAGTCCTTTTCTATAATCTCCAATGCATTTCAGTAGCCAATAACTGGTTTGAGCTTTATTGAGTTTAAGGGTTTTGATGAATAATAAATCAATTCTTAATAAAATCTTTTGCATGGATCTAGCAGTTTGTTTGAAGTGTTTATTTCCATTTGCACTAGATCACGCAAAACACGCAAGGATGGGAATTAGATCATAAAAAATTAAAAGTTCTCATATGTATCTTATATATATATATATAAGAAAAGAACTTTTTTCAAGAGAATTTATGATCTGTCTCTCAAGAAGCATATCAAAAGAATCAGAAGGATGTATTTATTTCATTAGAAAGAAATCATGCTATCATAAGGATAACAAGAACTTCAGAAGGATGAACTATCCAAAAGCCTTTATCCAGAAGGGTGACCTCCAAAATGTTGATTTACATGAAGAACCTCATTCTCAAAGCTTCTTTTGCACAATTCATGGATCATTCCTAAAGGTCAAATTTGACAAGACAAGATCCAAAAGAAGCACTAACAAGTGTGAAAATTTGGTGGACTCAATGGCTAGTTTTCTTCTTTAGTGATGTTCCTACTTACTAAAAAATAAAGCAACCTACTTTTCTCTCCAATTTTAGACCAATGGATGAAAAAGTTATGGGCTAAAGGTTTGAAGTCTCAACCGCTAGATTTTGTATAAACCTAGAAGACAATGAAGAAGAAGTTAGTCAGTTAAGAACTCTACACATTTGAACATCTATCAAGTCTTCATCTTTCTCAACCTTTTAAACATCTAGAAAGTTACTCATTGTAACTTCTTGAAAAGAAAATCTTTTCATTTGCTTTGTATTAGCCAATATCCTCTTACTAAGAGTATTGAGATGTCACTACACACTATCTTAAGCATTTTATACACCTTCAAGTGATTTAGTGTGAGTGTTAATCCAAACACAAACCTTTCAATTTTATTATTGTAACCTGACCTGGCAATGATCTTTGTGAGCCTAGAGAGGCTAGGAAAAACTACTCAATTGTAAAAGCTTGGAGAAATTTGGATCTATTTACAAAAATCTCAACTAAGTTGTTAGGGACTAGACATAGACAAGTTGTTAGCCAAACTAGTATAAATCTCTTTGTGTGATTTTCTATCCTTATTTTCTTTACAATCTTTCGTAGTCTATTTATTTTTCTGTGTGTTTATTTATTGGTTGCCTAACAAAGTTATTGTGAAAATGATGGCTTTTATTTCTAACTCAAAATGCTTCCGCATTCTAAGTCCATAGACTTGAAAAAGTCCTTTAAATAGTTTTCGGGAATGAAAAAGTTTTTAAGAAGCATGATTCAACCCCCCTTCTCGTGTTGCTTCTTCCTACAATTGGCATCAGAGCTCCCCTTTTGGGGTTGAGCTTCCAAATGGTTACAAAGATCAAAGGACCTTGAGATATGGCACAACAAATCAATCACATTGCGAAAGGATACTCCATCAACCGTCCTCCATACTTCAATGGTGAAGATTATCCTCACTAGAAGGATAGAATCAGACTCTTCATTAAGTCTACCAGCATAGATAGTGGGAGATCATCGAAAACGGTGACCTTTAAACAACCTTTGCTTCATTAGCTTGCTAATCCAGATCAGGCCCCACCAATAGTGATTAAAGTGATTCCTAGAAACCAATAGACTGACCAACATAAAGCCAAGGTGCAGATGAATGCTAATGCTAAATGCCTTTTCATGTGTGCCTTAAGCAAGAGTGTGACAAACTAATTTCATGTGACTTTGCCAAAGAGATTTAGGATAGACTCCAGACTCTTCATGAAGGAATTGATCAAGTTAAAGAAACTAAGATTAGTATGTTGGTACATCAATATGAAATATTCAAGATGTTGGAACATGAAAATATTGATGAGGTGACAATAAGATTTATGCACATCATAAATCAATTGAAAACATTGGGCAAGAGACACACCAATGCTAAAATAGTGCGTAAAATTCTGATAAGCCTTTCCAAGGCTTGGTGCCCTAAAGTAACAACCATTTAATAAGCTAAGGACTTAAATATGCTCAGTCTTGGTGCTCTCGTTGGGTCCCTAAAGACTCATGAGATTGAGATAAATAAAGCCTCTGAGGAAACCAATAGAAGAGGCAAATTTATTGCCTTAAAATCCATTCAGAGAATATCCAGTTCTTCTAAAGCCATGAAAGTTGCAAAAAAATCAGGTGAAGAAGAAGACCCATCTAATGATGATGATGATGATAAGAAAAATGAGATTGCTCATCTAGTAGAGAGGATTTCTAAAGCCTAGATTAGAAGGAAAAAGAAGAAAGGATTTGTCCTTAAAAAGGACAAAAAGAGAAAGGCTAAGCAGAGTGAAATCATCTGCTTTGAATATAAGGAGCCTGGACATCTGATATCAAAATGTCCAAAGCTGAAGAAAAGCTCCAAGAAGAAGACTCCGAAGAAGAAGGCCATGATGGCTACATGGGAAGATATGGATGAGGAGCAAAAAGGTGAAGAATCTCAAGAGAAAAAAGAGATAGTTGCAAATCTCTACTTCATGGTGGACATAGTCTTTGATGAAGAGACTGAGCTAACAGAAACTGAACCTGAACGCTCCTTTGATGATCTTTAGCAAGCATATGATGAACTTTTGGATGATTCTCAAACACTTGCATCTCATCTTGCTTCTTTAAAGAAAAGTTTTCAAAAATTGTCCCTTAAATTTAAAAACCCTAAGAATGAGAAAGAGAAGCTAGGGCATGAAAAAGTTTAGCTTTTAAAAGAAAACACCCTTCTTCAAAATGATGCAAGTGCCTAAAGTGAAAGTTGCTTCTGTAAATCACACCACCAGAGGGAGATGAAATAGTATCTAGATAGTGGGTATTCTAGACATATGATTGGAAACAAGTCTTGGTTCAAAAACCTCAGACCCACAGATGGAGGTGTCATGAAGTTTGCTAATGGTATCAAGTCAAAGATCATTGGTATATGTAATATTGGTAAGAACAATTTTGACTTAATTACTAATGTTATGGTGGTTAAAGGATTAACTCATAACCTTCTAAGCATTAGTTAGTTTTGTGACCAAGGCTACAAAATTGTGTTTGAACCCTCTCGCTGCATTATAAAAGACTCCACATTAGATAAAAAAACATTCTTACTACTAGAAGGCATAATAATACTTATGTATCATATCTAGATAACCTTCTAGATCAAAATGCGAAATGCATAGCATCCTTTGTGGATGAGAAGTGGATGTGGCACAAGAAATTTGGTCATGCTCATATAAGATTAATCTTTGAGATTTCTCAAAAAGAGCTTGTCAAAGGTTTATCTAAGATTAGTTTTGACAATGATTCAACTTGTGAGTTTTGCCAAAGGGGCAAATAGGCCAAGAATTCTTCTCATAGTAAGAACGTAGTGTCAACTATTAGACCACTTGAGCTTTTACATCTTGATCTATTTGGACCACCTAGAACTATCACTCTAGGTGGTAATTAATATGGTCTAGTGATAGTGGATGACTTTTCAAGATTCACATGGATTATATTCCTTTTCCATAACGATGAAGCCTGTGAGGTCTTCAAAATATTTTCAAATAGAGTTCAAAATGAAAAGGGTTTTTCGATTTCATCTGTCAGATCTGATTATAATGGTGAATTTGAAAATCATGTTTTTGGAAATTTTTGTAATGAAAATGACATTTCTTATAATTTCTCTTATCCTAGAACTTTTCAACAAAATGAGGCCGTTGAAAGGAAGAACAAATTTTTGCAAGAAATAGCTAGAACCATGGTTTTAGAAAGTGGTTTGTCAAAAGATTTTTGAGCATAAGTAGTTAATACTACTTGCTATGTTCAAAACCATGTTTTCTTAAGGCCAACAGTCAAGGAGAGCCCCTATGAATTATGGAAAGAAGGAAACGCAACATTTCTTATTTCCATATTTGGATCTGAATGTTTTATTCTTAACATTAAGGATAAGTTGTCAAAGTTTAATCCTAAACTTGATCCTAGTGTATTCCTAGGACACTCTTCTATGTTTAAAGCTTATAGGGTTTATAACAAAAAGACTCAGGTTGTAGAAGAGACTATTCACATATGATTTAAAGAAAAGAAAAAGGATATTGACCAGAATGTTTGTGACCTGGAATAAGACTTGGAGAATCTATCTTTGGATAATGATTCTCAGAATTAGCAATCCATTCAGATAGCCATAAGAGAAAACAATGATGATTCTGAACATCCTTACCTCAGCATGTTTATGCTGATATTGTAGAAGATTCAGAAGAAACACCCATTAAGAGAAGATATACTGGTGCAAGTGATTTAAGAGCTGTCTCTCAAAATCAAATCATTGGTGAACCAGCTCAAGGAGTCAGAACCAGATCCTCTCTCAAAATAGAATCCAACATGGCTGTGATATCAGACATTCAAGCATAATGTATTGATGAAGCACTTCAAGATCATAGTTGGATAGAAGCCATGCAAAAATAGATGAATCAGTTTGAAAAGAGCAAGGTTTGGACTCTGGTTCTTTTGCGTAAAAGACATTCTATCATTAGCACAAAAATGGGTATTTAGAAACAAGCTTGATGAAAGTCGAAAGGTAATAAAAAAATAAATCAAGGCTAGTGGCTCAAGAATACAATCAGCAAAAGAGACTTGACTATGCCGAGACATTTACTTTTATTGCAAGATTGGAAGCCATCAGAATGCTGCTTGCTTCTATAACATACAAAGGTTTTATTCTATATCAAATGGATGTTAAATCTGTCTTTTTGAATGGTTTTGTTTATCAAGAAGTGTATGTTAAACAACCTCCTAGTTTTGAAGATGAAACCTTTTCTTATCATGTTTTTAAGTTGTCAAAAGCCTTGTATGGTCTGAAACAAGCTCCAGGAGCTTGGTAAGAAAAACTTAGCTCTTTTCTGCTCAAAAATGGTTTCAAAAGATACAACCTTGTTCATCATGTATGAGAAAAATGATTTTCTTGTTGTTCAAATTTATGTAGATGATATCATTTTTGGTTCTACTAATTAAATTTTGTGCAAGAGTTTCTCTAAGCTTATGCAAGGAGAATTCAAGATAAGCATGATGGGAAAACTCAAATGCCTTTTAGCTTACAAATAAAGCAACAAAAGGATGAGATTCTTATTCATCAAGAAAACTGTGCTAAGAATATGCTTCAAAGATTTGATATGGACAAAGCCAAAAGTATTAGTACTCCATGCATCCTTCTCAAGTTCTAGAAGTTCATGATATGGAGATAAAGTTTTTGACAAACTTTATAGAGGTATGATTGGATCATTGCTCTATCTTACAGCTAGTAGACCTAACATACAGTTAAGTGTGGGTATTTGTGCTAGATTTCAATCTAATGCAAAGTAGTCACATTTAAATATTGTCAAGAAAATTCTGAGATATTTAGTAAGTACTACTAATCTTGATCTCTGGTATGAGAAAAGTATTTTCTATGATGTTATAGGCTATTATGATGCAAACTTTGTTGGAGATAGAGTTGAAGAAAAAGCATAAGTGGCTGTTGCTGTTTTCCTTGAAAATTCTTTATAACATGGTCAAGCAAGAAGCATAACATAATTGCTTTTTTAACTGCTGAAACTAAAAATGTATCTGCAGCAAATTACTGTACTTAGATTCTATGGATTAAGCATCAGTTAAAGGATTTCAACTTAAGGTATACCAAAATCCCTATTCTTTGTGATAATATCAGTGATATTAATCTTGCCTTTAGTATTCTAGATCAAAGCATATAATATTAAGCATCATTTCATAAGAGACTATATTTAGAAAGAAGATATTCTGCTATGTTTTGTAAATATAGAAGATTAAATAGCTGATATATGTACAAAACCTCTAGCTGAAGATCACTTATGCTATATTAAGAACCTTCTGAATATGATTAGCTTCTAAGCATGCATTCATAACACATGGATCCTACCCCCCAAGATCCAATAAAAGCTTAAAGCTGAGATTATGATGTCCAAAGTGTGTTTCCTTTCTAGAGAAGACTTCTAAAAAATGATTCAAAAAAATCAACTCAGAATGGTACTTAGAATATGCTCAAAAAGATTAACTCAGAATGATGTATAAGGATGATTCAGAAAAAACAATTTAGAACAGTCTTCAACACTAATTCAGAAAGATTAATTCAAAATGGTATTCAGAATGTGATCAGAAAGATGTTTCAGAAAGAGTAAATCAAAAAGGTGCTTTAGTCTTGAATTTAGAAAGAAGATTTCAATCAGAAAGATGACTCAAGCTTTTGGAAGGGATGATTTTGTAACATCGGACTATGCTACGTTCCCATAACTTAATGAAGCAGGAAAGCCAAAAGTCATTCTCACACAAAAATGCCATCATTTTAGTCTCGAAACCTTTCGCATTACCTTGACCCTTGGTTACTTTCTTTAACTAACTGAACCCATTTACTCACTCTAAATGTCTTTTTTCTCGCCTAAGTTATAGAAACCCCAAACCATTATTCATCTTCCCTCTCAAGATTCAAACTTTCTTCCCTCTCCACCTTCACCTTCATCTTCAACCCAAACACACTCTCTTCTTCTTTAAAGTTTCTATCTTTTCATTTCTCAAAAATGGTTAACAAGGGTCACCAAAGCATCCCCTATATCTTTGACAATGAACAGATGCAAGCAAACTTCCAAAATAACTTCTGTCAATGGCACATTGCTAGAGGAAGGAGTTTCAATTTGGAAAACTTCATAGCACTTACTAAAGTTTTTGATGTTTTTGAGTTTCAATGATGTTTTTGAGTTTCAAGGGTGGAACGACTTCTTAAGAATCTCAGAAGACATCTACAGAAGGTTAATTCTTGTTTTCTACAACACCCAGATACCTTCGAACGAAGACAATACATCTCTCCAAAGCATTGTTGGAAGCCTCCAATTGCAAGTCCTGCCCTCCAATATTGCCTAGATTACCAACACACCAAATAACGATAATTTGTGTCGGGCTGGAGAAAGGTGGTGGGAAGAACTCAGCGCTATGAAGGAAGAAGTTGCTGAAGTCCTCATAGGAAAAAGAAGCATACATGTAAGAGACATTCAGACTTTTCACTTGTTAATTCTTGTTAGGGCTGTATATTTGATGCTCCAACACACTATGCTACCCTAGAGTGGTAACACAAATATCATGATGGAGGTGGACCAAATGGTGATATTTTGCCTCATGACAAGGAGAAGAATCAACTTGGTAAAGTTAATTTTGGAGTTCATCCTGGCTATTGTGAATGCTAAGCAGAGAAGGCATGCTAGCCTTCCATATGGCATATTTCTCATTCCAGTGTTTATCAGGGCCTAGCTGCTACTGGATGGGCATAAAACTGATACCAAAAGGCCAACAACCATTATGAAAACTTTCTCAGCATTGGGATTGAAGCTCCAAGCCAAAGAAAAGAAGAAGGAGAATGAAAAGAAGGACAAGAAGAAGAAAGATTCTTCTATCATGGAGATCAATACCAAGAAGGAGAAATCCAAGCCTTCCAGATAAGGTAAGAAAAAGAAAAGAAAAAAGCCTTTCACCAATTCCTGAGGAAAGAAGAACTAGCAAGAGAAAAGTTATGAAATTTGTTAAAGAGTCCTTTTCATCCTCTATGACTAAAGATGAGGTCTATGTAATGGGTGCAGAACACATCAACTTGGCTGAATGTGCTACTCGACCTGATTCTCGAGCTGTAAGACTAACTTAGAGGAGAATTGTAATCAGGGCACCTGTTCCCCAAGAACAGCTTATCCAAGAAGAAGTTCTAAAAGGAAAGGGGAAAAAGAAATTGAATAAAGCCCCTACTATTCCTTCTTGAGATTCCACGCCCTCTCCCCTGAGAAGAACACAAAAGGAAGCAAGGGAGAATAAGCTGAGAGAGGAGGCATGGCTCCAAAGACAGAGAAACCTGGTTGTAGGAGTTGGAGCATCTTAACCTAGAAGCTTTTCTATTTCTTAGGAGGTAGAACAAGAGTTTGTGGTGATTGAGGGAGCAAACCCTCATTCAAAGATGAGTAGGCTAGTTGTGCCCTTTGTGCAACAAACTAAGCATGCAAGACAAGTTGTAACTCAACCTCCAAACCTACCATTTGTCCCTGCTAGTACAAAAAGAACCATGGCTGAGAGGATTGAAATGCAATTGAGGCTATTGCATCAGAAAGGACTGAAAAAAAAAAGCTCAACTTTTGGTGATAGAAACTCAAGCTGATGTTGTTCCTACTCTTGAGATTGCACCCATCTCCATTCCAATGCCAAAGTCAGCCCCTGCCACTGCATCCTAAGACATCCCTGTCACCCTAACTACTACTAAGACTCTTCTGCTATTAACTTCTGGCCCAAGATTTAATAGAATAACAACTAAAGTTGGCTTTGAATTTGCAAAGTTTTCAGCTGGTCACATTGAGAAGCTACCTTTTGTGGAGCCATCTACTACAAATGTCCTCCCAAATGCTATTGAAGTACAAATGGATCTCATTCTGGCCAAGCAATAGACTATCATGGCCAATCAGCATGAACTTCAGGCTAATCAGCATGCACTAGAAAGAAGAATAGACAAGATGGAAAATCTACTGCTGCAAATGCTAAAGGCTCTTTAGAAAGGAAGTTCGAAAGGCAATCAGTGATGGTCCTTTATGATCCCTACTTATCTTTTGATGATGTCAAAAAGAGGAGAAGAATAAAGAAAAGCTTAGTTGAGGGCAACTAATTGAGGGGGAGCTGGAGCTAATGCAAATTCATCTCATACATTTATACATAGCATATTTTTATTCCTTTTACATTATAAGAACAATGTTAATTTATTTCGTTAGATTTATATCATTTCAAAATAGTTTATTTTATCTAATTATTTGCTCTGATATTTTTTTATCATGACTCTTTATTATTATTATTTTGCTATGATATTATGCTTTGATATTAAAATCATTTTGCTTTGATATCTTATGCAAATTTATGCTATGATACTCTTGTACTTTGATAATTATCTTTGAATAGTTTACATTCTGCTCTAATATTTGTCATTAAATTTTTTTACTATAAGATCTGATCTGATATCTTTGTTCTGATAATTCACTGGTTTAATATATGTGTTTGTACATTCTACTCTAATAATTATCTTAATTGTGTTGATCACTCTATCACTCTAATTGTGCAAATTTTGTGAAGTTACAATTCTCATTTCTATAATATTTCTAATTGCTCTGATTATTTCTTATTACTCTGATTATATGTATATCTGGCTCTGATTATTATAATTCTTATATGTTATAATCTCTTTATACTTCACTTTTTCACTCTAATTAATCATGAACCTTTTTGAACTACTGAGAAGTGATGAATTGACTCATCTTGCTGTGATTTTAAAAATGTTCAAAATTTTTATGGTTAATAACTAATCACCAAGTATTTGCTCTTATTAACTATACTTTGCTTTGAAGTATCTGGTTAACACAATCTTTTCTTCTTAACTTTAGAAAGTATAATTACAAATCAAAAAAATTGAAACCAAGAACAAAAATGTATGTTTATGTGCTCTCAATTCTTTTTATAAGACAAAAGTTTTTCTCAAGTATTGGTTTGCCATTATCAAAAAGGGGGAGATTGTAAGCTCCAAGACCCTTCAGTAGCCACTATGTGGTCTAAGCTTTATCGGGCTAAGGGCTTTGCTGAACAACAAATTAATTCTTAATAAAATCCTTTGTGTGGAACTAACGGTTTGTTCAAAGTGTTTATTTCCATTTGGACTAGATCATACAAGACACATAAGGTTGAGAATTAGATCATACAAAATTAAAAATGCTTATATGTATCTTGTATATATACAAGAAAAGAACTTTCTGCCAAGAGAATTTACCATCTCTCTCTCTCGGGGAGCGTATCAAAAGAATCAAAAGGATATATTTATTTCATCAGAAGGAAGTCAAGCCATCACAAGGATAACGAGAACTTTAAAAGGATGAACTATCTAGAGAGGTGACCTCTAGAAAATTGGTTTACATGAAGAACCTCACCTTCAAAGCTTCTTTTGCATTCATGGATCACTCCTAAAGGTCAAATTTAACAGGATAAGATCCAAAAGAAGTGCTGACAAGTTTGAAAAGTTAGTGCACTCAACGACTAGTTTTCTTCTTTGGTGATGTTTCTACTTATTAAGAAAGAATGCAACCTACTTCTCTCTCCGGTCTTAGACCAGTGGATCAAAATGCTTGGGGCTCAAGGTCTGAAATCTTAACAGCTAGATTTTGAAGCCTACATAAACTTGGAAGATGATGAAGAAGAAGTTAATCGATTAAGAAACCTACACATTTGAGTATCTATCAAGTCTTCATCTTTCTCAACCTTCTAAACATCCAGAAAGTTACTCATTGTAACTTCTTGATAAGAAAATCTTCTCATTTGCTTTGTATTAGCCAATATCCTCTTATTGAGAGTATTGAAAAGTCACTACATATTGTACTTAGGCATTTTGTGGACCTTCAAGCGATTTAATGTAAGTGTTAATCCAAATGCAAACCTTTCAATCTTATTATTGTAACATGACCCAGTAGTGGTCTTTGTGAGCTTGGAGAGGTTTCGATAAAATACTAATTGTTGTTAGCTTGGAGAGGCTTTGTAAAGGCTACTTATTTGGTTAGCTTGGAGAGGCTAAGAAAAACTACTGAATTGTAAAAGCATGAAGAAGCTTGGACAAAGAATACTCTATTTATAAAAATCTCAACTAAATTATTGGGGACTGGATGTAGGTAAGTTGTTGGTCGAACTAGTATAAAATCTCCTTATGTGATTTCCTATCCTTATCTTCTTTATAGTCTTTCATAGTCTGTTTATTTTTCTGTGCACTTCTTTATTTGTTGCCTAACAAAGTTATTGTGAAGACAATAGCTTCTATTTCCAACTCAAAATGATTCCACATTCCAAGTCTATAGACTTGAGAAAGTTGTTTAAAAAGTTTTCATGAATGAAAAGGTTTTTAAGAAGTATGATGCAACCCTCCTTCTCATGCTACTTTTTCCTAGACTTCCAAGGTTGTTGTTGATGCTAACATCCGCTCCAATCTATGTTCCATCTTAAGGGAAGTTGACATAATTGAACTCTCTAAGCAATATTCAATGAGTCGGTCTGATAAGAGGAGGACAGCACTTAGGATGAGGATGAGGATAAGGAAGAGGAATTCAATGATGATGTTGAAACCGAGAGTGATGACCAGAGTCCTTAACTTTCAAATTAACGAGGTGCCAAATATGTTGTGTCTTTATTTAGTTAATATATCTCTTATGTTTTCAATTTTTGCATATCTATTTCGGTGTTATAGTTTAATTCTTTGCATTCATATTTATATGCATATTATGTTTGGTGCATACGTTTATTGATTTGTACACATATTATACAAGTCATTTATGGTAGGATGAGGATCTAGTTTTAGACGAGGCAGAGGTAGACCAAGGAAGAATGCTTTACCCTCCAGCACTCATACTCCACCCACCACTTCTACTGCATCCATGTCCACAACTCCCACCAATACGACTACATCCACCCCTCTTAGTCGTTCTCTACATGGCCAAGAGTTTATTATGATATTGAACCCTAAGTATATGAAGCTAAGGTCTCAGCCCTTATTCCCCACTCAGCTCATCCTTTTGCCCACTCCATCTCCACCCACACCTTCAAGAGGTGAGGATCATACCTCACCTGTACCTGGTTCCACTCCTTCCCTTACCCCTAGCCAGACTAATTTGTAGGGGGCCCAAGCTTATCGTCTGCCCCTTCACAAGGCTCTGCGAACTAGCACATAGAGCTCAGATATGATGGTAAATTCTGGTAAGTATTTTCAAATTTAAATTTATTAGGAATTTTCAATTGTGATAGAAAATTTAATTAACAGATACTTAACTTAGTTTATTATTTTTGACACAGTTAGATTCCACCAGCACTAGGCCTGCACAGGATTACCGAGGTACTCTAGGAGAACTTTCACAACCTGTATAAGAGTTTTTTTAAGGCTTGTAAGGCTACATAGTAGATGTGATGGAGAGAGTAGAGGGTAAAATAATCTATTTTTATTATTAATTTTATTTTTTATTTTTATGCATGCTTATTTATAATAATAGAGCTGACTATTACGTTAATTGTGTATAGCATATGTTCACTATTGATCCATGCGAGGAGGCCTCAATCTACAAGGCATGGAGGATTAGGCCTAGCAAGTAGCTCTGCAATGTTTCATGACATTAACGAAAATGATGCTAGCACCCACCAGGTCACTGAGGACATCCTCCAGGTACTCAAGGTATACTGGGACTCACCCGAGTTTAAGGCAAAGCAGGTGAAGGCCCGAGCAAGCAGAGGAGCTACTTAAGGGGCTCGCTATACACTGGAGGCTCCACCACATCGAGGGTATGCAGTTGAGGATGGTAAATATTATCCTCTACACTTGTTTAGTTATTCAATTTTTACATTAAATATTATATGGTCACGTAAAAATTTGTTTGAAATGTAGGAGAAGATAATGAATAGGCCACCAACTTAGGGGAACTATTTTGGGAGCCCATACCCGAAAGCAGGACAAGTCCCAATAAGTTGATACATGGTTGGAGATCACATATGTTTTCAATACTTTAATTTATTATTGGATTTTATTATTTAAATCAAATATAATTTGTTTTGTTTTTATTATAGTACTTATGATGACGATATATAGGTCCAGACAATTAGCGATCGCTACAAGGGGCGGATTTAGGGTATGGAGACCACATATAGCAGGTCTTATTCTCCAGTCTCTATGTCTAGAGATGGGTCTGCCAGTGTAGATGTGGAGGACATCTACGATCGAGTGCACGCACAGAATGCATCAATGCAAAGGTGACTTGACGAGGCTGACAGGAGATGCATGGAGCTGTAAGAGTGGCACAAGAAGGAAAAGAAGTAGTAGTCGTAGTAGCTGCAGTCCATGGAGCAGAGAATGATGACCATGTATACCTACTTCGAGCAGATGCGAAGTGACAGTTAATTGTCTGGTGCGCAGCCTTCATCTCGACCTCCACCTCCACCTCCACTGCCTCAGTATTCTTTACATGACCACATTCCTGATCGCTTTAAGCACATTTTGGATATTGATGATGAACAGTATTCATAGTTTTTAGGATCTTTTATGTTTTTAGAATTGTACATTAATAGTTTTATTTTATTTCTTTTGTTATTGACAACTTTTATTATATTTTTAATTATATGGATATATGGATAATTAAAACAATACTAATTTCAAATTTTAATAATACAAACCTGCCAAAAAATTAAATAAAATCTTATCTTACCAACAAAATTTCTGTTGGTAATTATATACATTAAAATATTATTTATAACATACCAATAGATTTAATAAAAATAAAAATTAGTGACTTAATTTATCGATGAAAATTACATTGTTAATTATCATAATTCGTCGGTATAAATGCCTCAATGACAGTTTCTGACGTTCATTTACTGACACTTTTGTTAATAGTACCAACAAATCCATTTATCCATCGATAATATTTAACTTTTTTTCCAATGCGCTAATTACCAACGGATCTTGCCTATCGGTGATTTTGTCTATACAATTGTTACCGATGGATTTTATGGGCTTTTTTGTCAGTAATTCTGTCAGTTTTTTGCATATTTCTAGTAGTGAAAAATTCTGTACAATCAATAAGATAAGTAGATTTTAGTACATCTAGAAGAATTTATGTTAGTATTGAAATTATTATTTTTCTATTTTTCTAATTTAAAATTTATTTTTTATATTAATTTCATACTAATTTTATATGTTATACTATAGCCATATATGTCCTATAATTTTTAAACATTATCCATATTCTCCATTCAAGCTTTCCAACCACAACATGACATCTTGGTTTTTTTAAACTTCCTAGGTTCGAGCAAATTTCTTGCTCGAAGTAGTCAAATGGCTATTTGGCCTCCTTCAAAGCAAATTATTCCCTCCGTTTCAGAATATTTGTCCAAAACTAAAAAATACACAGATTAAAGAAAAAAAATCAACTTTGATAGTGGCATAAAATTTTATAAATAGACGAAATTATCCTTGTCTAAAGATAATAAATTGGTCTAGTACATTCTTCAATTCTAAATACGGTAATAGTAGATGACAATTAAATTAAGAACATCATTGGAAAAAAATTAATGCTATCTTGATATTAGAAATAAACAGATATTTTGAAATCTTAAAATATTAAAAATAGACAGATATTATGAAATGGAGGGAGTACTATATATCAAGAACCTCACAACATTGTACCCCCTTTTATCATATACATCCATAACTTAGAACCACCATGGACTTAGAAAATCTCCTCTCCCAATCAACTATATTCACCATCTTTGGCCTGCCTATATTTCTCTACACTCGTTCTTCCATATCAAGTAGTCACAGAGTTCACACAAAAGCACCCCTAGAAGCCGATGGTGCGTGGCCTTTGATTGGGCACCTCCACCTCTTAGGTTGGTCACAGCCACCTCACGCGACCTTGGGCAACATGGCAGACAAGTATGGACTGGTCTTCACCATACGACTTGGTGTTCACAAGACTTTGGTCATGAGCAATGGTGAGATGGCCAAAGAGTGCTTCACCGTAAATGACAAAGCATTTGTTAGCCGCCCTAAATCTATGGCCTTTGAGGTGTTGGGTTAGAACTATTCCATGATAGGGTTCAGCCCATTCTATTGGCGTCACGTGCGCAAGATAGCCACCTTGGAGGTCCTCTCCACCCGTCGGATAGAGATGCTGAAGCACATCATGGAATGGAGGTCAAGACCATAGAGTGTGTTTGGATTAACTAAATTTTGGAATTAAGTTGATTTAAATTGAATTGATTTGATTTATAAATTAAATTTCATGTTTGAAATTATTTTATAAAAATAGGATTTGAATGATTTAGAAATCAATTATTATATTTATAATATATTAGATTATGTTTGGAATGATCAAGAATGGAATTAATTTGATTAGTACTTAAATTTTAAAATCAAATCAATTCCCATCAAATTCTTTCAAATTTAATAAGATTTTAAATAGAAAGTAGTTAAAATCTTATGGTAATTAGAAATCGTATCATTTCTTATTTTTAAAACATCCAAACATAATATTTGATTTTTAAATCAAATCATTTCCATTTTTTAAAAATTCCAAACACACTCATAGTGAAAGAGAGTTACGATTTGTGGTTACACATGAAGAGCGATTCGAAAAAGGCACACATATTAACATTAAGGTTCGGTTTTGTAGTGATATTTGAGGGAATGTTATTATTTATAAAAAATATAACCCAATTTTTTCTATTTGTTAAATAAAAATGGTGGGATGTTTTTCTCGCGATTGTTAAAAGCCAATGGTGCTATTTAGAGCATTTCATAAGATACTTTTTAGAGCTGACTTATATTTTCTAAAGCTTAAAAAATTAATATAACCTTAAATTTTTATAAAAATCTAATTTTGTCATTTCATTGATAAAGGAATCCAATTTTAATATATATTTTTTAATATTTATTTCTATTAAAGTCATTTTAGATTTTAAAATAATTTTATAATATATTTATCAAATATTACTCTTATAACTTCTCCTTATTCAAAGTAATTTTTATATTATTTTACAAAATAATACTATTATAGTTTTTTTAAAATAGCTTATACAGAAACCAAAGAGCTCAGTAGCTTTGAAAGAACTCAGTAGCTCTAAAAAAGCGATAGCATTATATACCAAGCCAAGCCTTAATACGATATGATATATATAAATATGATAATTTTATAAAAAATTAAAACATGATATAGATATATATTAAACACACTCATCTAAGATTAATTATTGTTTCCACTCATCAATCAAAATTGTATAAAATGAAATTAATTAAATAAAAGAATGATCAAGAAATAGATTTAGTTGAATAAATAAGTTATGAGAATAATTTTTACACCCCAGTGGTGTAAATTTAATTTTCACTATTAGCTAATAAAAATTTAAAAAATTCTCATTTATGATGAATTGTTATTGTAGCTGATAATTACTTATCATGATTTGTTAATTTTCTAAATTTTTATTGACTAAAGTGCAAAATCGTTTTAGACAATATCTGTTTTTTTTTTTTTTTTTTGTAGTGATAAAACTTATCCAGTAATGGCTATCTTTTCAAAAAGTTAGTCACGGAGGAGAAAACTTCATTTAACTATTGAGATAGCAGAAGTTTTGGTGCATCCGCATCCAACATAGATACATACACATACGTTAGCTCTTTTGTTTGGACAACTACATATGTGAGCTTAACACACGTATTTGTGTATCACGGCCAGTTAGTGAGATGAAGAAATGGGCTGGGGACATAACCTTGAACGTCATGTTCAGAGCGGTGGTGGGAAAACGTTTTGTTGGAGCGGGAAGTGTGGGTGACGATGAAGAGAACGAGCGGATCCAGAGCGCAATGAGGGCACTATTCGATCTGAGTGGGTCGTTCCTGATCTCGGATGCACTGCCATATCTGAGATGGTTGGATTTGGATGGAGGAGAGAAGGCAATGAAGAGAACGATAGATGAGTTGGACTACTTTGCTCGAATTTGGCTAGAGGAACACAAACGCAACAGGGATTGTGGGGAATGGAAAGAGCATCACAATGATTTCATGGACGTGCTTCTCTCTATTATTGACCAGGAGTTTGACGGTCGTGATGCTGATACTATAATCAAAGCTACTTGCTTGGTATGTATCTTTTTCATTTATTTATTTAATTTTTTCTTTAAGTACTTAGAGCCCCACAAGGGAGTCAGTACAAGAGGGAGAAGTGATGTTTAGATTAATGTTATTATATATCCTTTTTCGACATATCTTTAAAATGGTATCAGAAGAAATTCTTTAAAATGGTAAAATCTCATGTAACTTTTTTATGTTTTATAGTAATTTTAATTTAGTTTCAATTCTTTTTTATTCTATGTACGTCTCTAATATTTCTAAAATATTTTAATCTTACCTATTTTATAGATAACATCCAAATTATAAATAAAAAAATAATATTAAGGTCAAATTATGATGCTAATGATATCCAAACATTGTTAATAAAGATTATTTACTTTTAATTCTCCAAAAAAAAGTTTTAGATATGAGTTTTAGTAAGAGAAAAATTAATTAAGTATTAAAAGGTATTAAATTAAAAAGAAAAACTTTCATATCTTATAAATATATGGGGGAAATGATGATAAATAATATCGTCTCATTCAAATAAATAATGAACATATTATCACTAACATTATAACCTGGCCTTCATATCAATTTTTTTTAAATAACTTGAATACTAAAATAGTAAGATTAAGATATTTTAAAAATATTAGGGATGTAAATAGAACAAAAAAGCTTTTGAGATTATATTAAAACACCATAAAACTTGAAAGATGTAAATGAGATTTCATCTCTTTTAAAATATTAAACTGAGAAAAAATTAAGATTTAATCTTAACCCATGTTTAAGAAAATCTTATCATATTTCATTAAAAGTATTCTGAAAATAATAAATAAATAAATAGATTAGTTGGACTTGATTCAAATCACATTGTCAACTACATTGTCAAGTAAAAATAAAAAACAGAAGAAGAGGAAGAAAAAAACCACATTATCATTTTGTTTTTATCACCTCAATAATTATTCTCTCCTGTTTCAAAATAGTGCAACACCATGATCAAGTTGCTTCGGCAGCTTGTTTGGATTGTAACATATAGCATGTGTTTGGAAAAGTTATAAGATTAAAATTATTTCAATAATTATTTATTTATATAATTATCTTATCATATAATTGGTTATTTGATAATTAACTTATGTTGTTTAGTTGAAAGCTAATTTTAAGATAGTCTATTTTATTTAGGTTATATGAAAATAAATTATATTAGTATGATAAAATTACTAAAAAAAATATACAATGGTTATTTATATTATATAATATTTAATATGTAAGATCAATTTAATAACAACATAATATTATAGGTACTCTACACAAAAAGCTTTTAATAAAAAAAAAAGCCAAATTATAGCTTTCACCTTTTTTTTTTCAAAAACAGTTAAATTTTTTTAAATTGATTATAATTCGTTTCAATAAAAATTGCCCAAATAAGATTTTATTTTCAAAATAATTGTTTTTTGGGGGGGAAAATAGCTATTTTTAATTGTTTCCCAAACATATAATACACTTGTTGTCGATTTTCGAGATATTTTTTAACGACAGCTCCTTGTTTCGAGCGCTTTTGGAAAGTTGCATGGGTGCAAACCAAACAAGCTGTAATATCTATTTCATTCTATTTTAAAAATTTTTTAAAGTAAATTATCTCATATGAATTTTTTAAATAAATAATTTAAAAGTTAAAATATATACTTATTTTAAAATAAAAAATTACATATTATTATGTAATTTTAAAATTAGATGAAATGAATATAAAAATTGTAATTGAAATTCTTTTAAGAATAAATCATTATTTTTAAAAAATGATTTTATATTATTTATTATTTTAGAATTTCAACATAAAACTAATTATTTTATTATAAATTTATCCATTTCTTTATTAATTTTAGTTTTTTTTTTTAATTCATTACCTTCTTTATTGTTGTTTATAGTTATGTTTCTCAGAAATCAAGACTATCAAATTATTTTTTTAGTTGTGGTGTCATTATTTTAATCGACTATAATTTTGAACAAGATAGACTATCAGACAACATTATGATGAATCAATTATATTTATCTTTTAGGGAACCAAAACTTATGTATTTAATTGTCAAGAAAAGGAAAATAGTGTGATATTATTTGAAAATTATAATTTAATACTAAATACAAAGTCTCTTGCACATAATCATCCGTACAACATCCTTTTTTTTTAATCCCAATATATGTGTCTCTCTCCCACTATCACATTAATGTATGATATCTATATAATATTTAAACTACATGAATTAAAAAAATCCAAAAAAATAGGTGAATTAAAGAGAGTCTTATTATTTAGGCATCAATTGAGAATATTAAATTAAG
The DNA here is from genome assembly GCA_031439595.1 of Pterocarpus santalinus. Lineage (NCBI taxonomy): Eukaryota > Viridiplantae > Streptophyta > Magnoliopsida > Fabales > Fabaceae > Pterocarpus > Pterocarpus santalinus. The sequence goes on along the minus strand of CM062523.1, from coordinate 42,039,497 downwards.
AATATTAAATACAATATCTTATATAAATATGTAGCATGTTATCTTACCTTCATATGTATCAATTTTAATATTCCTCCACACTCATCTAAGCATACAATATCCCATTACATCACATGTTAAAAGAATATTTTCATTACAAAATATATTTTTCAAACTCAAAGCTATCATGACATATTAATGTTTGATTGTTTTTGTCCCTTACGAAAATTGTGTGTTTACTTGGGAGCTACGACTATAGCCACTATATATTGTCATTGTCATTTTTAAATTTAAAAATGATTTCTTTCCTAAATGGAATAATAGATGCACAAGTTGATCAATATATGTAGTACACGGGAGCTTGCACAAATAATTTCATACTTATTTTATATATTATACTGTAGCTATATCATGTCATATAATTTATAAATATTATTCGTATCCTCCATTCATACTTTCCAACCCAGCACGACATCTTGGTTTTCCAAACTTTTTAGGTATAGAAGCAAATTTCTTGCTCGAAGTAGTCAAACCGCTGTTTGGCCTCTTTCAAAGCAAACTACTATATATCAAGAGCCTCACAACATCATAGCCCCATTTATCATATACAACCATAACTTAGAACTACCATGGACTTAGAAAATCTCCTCTCCCAATCAACCATATTCACCATCTTTGGCTTGCTGTTATTTCTCTACGCTCTTTCTTCCATATCAAGAAGTCGCAGAGGCCACACAAAAGCACCCCCAGAAGCTGGTGGTGCATGGCCTTTGATTGGGCACCTCCACCTCTTAGGTGGGTCACAGCCACCTCACGTGACCTTGGGCAACATGGCAGACAAGTACGGACCGATCTTCACCATACGACTTGGCGTTCACAAGACTTTAGTCGTGAGCAATAGCGAGATGGCCAAAGAGTGCTTCACTGTAAACGACAAAGCATTTGCTAGCCGCCCTAAATCCGTGGCCTTTGAGGTGTTGGGTTACAATTATTCCATGATAGGGTTTAGCCCATACGGCCCCTATTGGCGTCACGTGCGCAAGATAGCCACGTTGGAGGTCCTCTCCACCCGTCGGATAGAGATGCTGAAGCACATCATGGAATCGGAGGTGAAGACCGCAGTGAAAGAGAGTTACGATTTGTGGTTACACATGAAGAGTGACTCGGAAAAGGTACAGATATTAACATTAAGGTTCAGTTTTGTAGTGATATTTGATGGGGTGTTACTGTTGATAAAAAACATAACCCAATTTTTTTATTTGTTAAATAAAAATGGTGGGATATTTTTGCTCTCAATTTTTAAAAGTTAAAGGGTCTTATTAAATTTTAAAAAACTAATATAATTTTCAATTTTAATAAAAATATAATTTTATTATTTCATTGATAAAGGAATCCAAATTTAATATATATTTTTAATATTTATTTTTATTATAATTATTTTAAATTTTAAAATAATTTTATAATATATTTATCAAATATTACTCTTATACTTTTTATTATTTAAAGTAATTTTTATATTATTTTATCAAATAATATTACTATAATTTTTTTAAAATAACTTTTATAGAAACCAAAGAGTTCAGCAACTTTAAAAAAGTGATAGTATTATATGTCAAAGCAAGCCTTAATACAATATGGTTTATATAAATATGATAATTTTGCAAAAAAATTAAAACATGAATATGGTAATATATATATCAATTAAATATAAGAATGATCAAGAAATAGATTTAATTGAATAAACAAGCTATAAGAATAATTTTTATGTCCTAATAGTGTAAATTTAATTTACACTATTAACTAATAAAAATTTAAAAATTTTTCATTTATGAAAGAAAGTTATTATAGCAGACAATTATTTATTATTATTTATTATGACTATCCAGCAATGGCTATCTTTTCAAAAAGCTAGTCATGTAGAAAATTATGCAGTAATGGCAATTATTTATTGATTATATATATATATATGTGATAAAACTAATCCAGTAATGGCTATCTTTTCAAAAAGCTAGTCGATCATGTAGGAGAAAACTTCATTTAATTATTGAGATAGCAGAATTTTTGGTGCATCCGCATCCAACGTAAATACATACACGTACGTAAGCTTTTTTGTTTGGACAACTACATATGTGATATATGAGCTTAACACAGGTATTTGTGTATCACAGGCAGTTACTGAGATGAAGAAATGGATTGGCGACATAACCATGAACATCATGTTCAGAACGGTGGTGGGAAAACGTTTTGTTGGAGTGGGAAGTGACGGTGACGATGAAGAGAACGAGCGGATCCAGAGCGCAATGAGGGCACTATTCGATCTGAGTGGGTCGTTCCTGATCTCGGATGCGCTGCCATATCTGAGATGGTTGGATTTGGATGGAGGAGAGAAGGCAATGAAGAGAACGATAGATGAGTTGGACTACTTTGCTCGAATTTGGCTAGAGGAACACAAACGCAACAGGGATTCTGGGGAACGGAAAGAGCATCACAATGATTTCATGGACGTGCTTCTCTCTATTATTGACCAGGAGTTTGACGGTCGTGATGCTGATACCATAATCAAAGCTACTTGCTTGGTATGTATCTTTTTCATTTATTTATTTAATTTTTTCTGTTAAGTACTTAGGGCCCCACAAGGGAGTCAGTACAAGAGGGAGAAGTGATGTTTAGATTAATATTATTATGTATCCTTTTTCGATATATCTTTAAAATGGCATTAGAAGAAATTCTTTAAAACTGTAAAATCTCACGTAACTTTTTTACGTTTTATAACGATTTTAATTTAGTATCAATTTTTATTTTATTTTATGTATATCTCTAATATTTTTAAAATATTTTAATTTTACTTATTTCATAGATAACATCCAAATTATAAATAAAAAAATTAATATTAAAATCAAATTATAATGTTAATAATATTAAAATACCATCAATAAATATTGTTTGCCTTAAACTCTTTAAAAAAAAGTTTTGAATATGAGTTATAGTAAGACAAAGATTAATTGAGCATTAAAAGGGTTTAAGTTAAAAAGAAAAATTTTCACATCCTATAAAAATATGGGAAAATGATGGTAAACAACATTATTTCATTCAGATAAGTAATAAATATATCATCATTAATATTATAGCCTAACTTTTAGATCAATTTTTTTTTTTGTTTATAACCTGATTGCTAAAATGATAATTAAGATATTTTAAAAATATTAGAGATGTAAATAAAAAAATTTTTGGAATTAAGTTAAAATACTGTAAAACTTAAAGGGCGTAAATAAGGTTTCATTCCTTTTAAATATTAATTGAGAGAAAAAAATTAAGATTTAATCTTAACCATTGTTTAAGAAATATCTTATAATATTTCTTTAAAAATATTCTAAAAATAATAAATGAATAGATTAGTTGGACCTTATTCAAATCACATTGTCAACTAGATTGTCAAGTAAAAATAAAAACCAGAAGAAGAGGAAAAAAAAACATCACACTGCGAGTTTTTTTTTTTATCACCTCAGTAATTATTCTCTCCTGTTTCAAAATAGTATAAGACCAAGGTCAAGTTGCTTCGGCATCTTGTTTGGATTGTAGCATATATATTATGTGTTTGGCAAAAATATAAGATTAAAATTATTTTAATAATTATTTATTTATATAATTATTTTATTTTATAGTTAATTATTTAAAAATTAATTTATATTGAAATATTTTAGTTAAAAGTCGATTTTAAGATAGTCTATTTTATTTAAATTATATAAAAAAATTATATTAATATGATAAAATTATTAAAAAAATATACAATAATTATTTATATTATATAATATTTAATACTTAAATTTTATAATAATATAATATTATATATACTATACAAATAGCTTTTAATGAAAAACAAAAAAGCCTAAACTCTAGCTTCGACTTTTTTTTTCTCCAAAACACAACTTATATTCTTTAAAATTGATTATAATCTGTTTCAATAAAAATTACGTAAATAATATTTTATTTTCAAAATAATAATTTTTTGGTGAAAATAGCTACTTCTTTTTTTTTTTGTGCCAAACATGCTAATACACTCATTGTCGTTTTTCGAGATTTTTTTCACGACAGCTCCTTGTTTCGAGCGCTTTTCGAAGGTCGCACAGGGTGCAAAACAAACAAGCTGTATTATCTATTTCATTCTATTTTTTAAACTAAATTATTGCGTGTGAATTTTTTAAATGAACAATTTAAAAATAAAAAATATATACTTATCTCAAAACAAAAAATTACAAGCTATTATTTAATTTTAATTAGATGAAATAAATATAAAAACCTTGATCAAAATTCTTTGAAGAATAAATCATTATTTTTAAAAAAGATTTTATATTATTTATTATTTTAGAATTTCAACATAAAACTAATTATTTATTATAAATGTATCCATTTCTTTATTAATTTTAGGTTTTTTCTTCATTCATTACCTCTTTTATTGTCGTTTATAGTTATTTTTCTCAGAAATCTAGACTATTAAATTACTTTTTAGTCATAGTGTCATTATTTTAATAGACTATTATCAGACAACATTGTGATGAATCAATTATATTTATCTTTTAGGGAACTAAAACTTATGTATTCAATTGTCAAGAAAAGGAAAGTAGAGTGATATTATTTGAAAATTATAATTTAATACTAAATACAAAGTCTCTTTCACAAAATCATCCGTACAACATCTTGTTTTATCTCAATAATATGTGTCTCTCTCCCACCATCACATTAATGTATGATCTCTATCTATATAATATTTAAACTGTATGAATTAAAAAAATTCAAAAAAATATGTGAATCAAAGAGAGTCTTATCATCTAGACATCAATTGAGAATATTAAATATAATATCTTCTTATATAAATATCTAGCATGTTATCTTACCTTCATATGTATGAATTTTAATATTCCTCCACACCCATATAAGTTTACAATATCCCATTCGATATTTATACATCACATGTTAAAAAAGTATTTTTCATTACAAAATATATTTTTCAAACTCAAAGCTATCATGACATATAAATGTATGATTGTTTTTGTCGCTTACGAAAATTGTGTGTCTACTTGGGAGCTGCAGCTATACCCCGCCATTATACATTGTCATTGTCGTTTTTAAATTTAAAAATGATTTCTTTCCTAAATAGAATAATAGATGCATAAGTTGATCAATATATGAAGTAGATGGGAGCTTGCACAAATAATTTGGCAAAACTCTGGGGAGTTTATTGGGGTCTCTGTTTCAATTAAAACATGGGCCTTAAGCAAGTTATATTAGAGTTGGATTCTAGTTGCATATGCCATTTTATTACTTATGGTGTGCCAACATCTCAGGTGTACACTGCATTAGTAGATAGCATTAGAAAGATGTTGCTAGATGATGATTAGGTTGTAGAACTAAGACAAATTTTTAGGGAAGCTAATGGTTGTGCATATAGCCTTGAAAAACAAGGACATCAACTCCCCTTAGGAGTGACTTTCTTTGATAGGATGCCGGGCTTTGTATTCTTTAACTTCCTAGCTGACTCTACTGGATGTAGTTCGTCCAGAATTGTCTGATTGTAATTTCTCTTTGGGCTTTGGCCCCGATGTCAATCAATATATATATATATATGAAGTATATATATGAAGTACATTAATCCATTATCTATTTTTTGTTTTTCTAAATTGCACATACAAAATGCCTATTGGTTATTAATTATAGTTAATAAAAAAATATTTTTAATAATGAAATCAAATATCCACTATTAAAACAAAGCACTAAAATATATTTGACAGTTAGTTGCATATTGCATAGTTGCAAAAAGAATGCATAGATTACATAAAACTATATAACTTAACTTCTAATAGTCTGCTCATTTACATAGAAATAAAAATAAAAAAACTAATCTTTTGATATGTTTGATTCTCAAAGAGAGCCAATCCAATTAAGTGGAATAGGCTTATCACATGACAAGGAAAAATAATTTAAGAGTTGGGTTGACATGCTTTGCCACGTGACATCTTTTAAAGGTTAGTCTTCTATTTTTAGTGTGTTGAACTGGCCTGAGCCACTGACTATATTTCACATCGACACTAAGCACTAATTAAGGATTGAAAACATTTAAATAAAAATCTCATCTATATCTATAATGTCTTATATGAAGCATTCATTTTCTAAAAATTAAGATGGTTTCTATTTACATTGTTAATAATTATCAACATTTTTTAAGTTTAAACTATTAATGTTAAAATTCTATTATAGACCTCAACTAATTTGGTTTAAATTGAATTGGCTTACTATAGGTATAAAATTCTCTAAATTTTAGTTTTTTTTCCAGTATTCATAAGACTTAAACCTTAAATACTACTTAAAAAAATGTCACATCACTTAAACTAACAAAATATTAGTTAATAATTATTAATTGTACACTTTTGCCTTACCCTTTAGCTGATCTCATTAATTAATAATAATGTATTTACTTTCAAAAGAATTCAACTATTATACTTATTATATTATAATTGTATTTTAAAATAGGGTTCTCCATTGGGTTGGGTCACTCCACAAAGCCATGGGCTTCGACCCTATCAAAGCCACTAAATGCCTATTAGTTTAGGTTTGCAAGTTAGGCCAGTTGAAAATTCTCTAACCCAAAAAGTATTGATTTGATAATGAGTTTGAAATTATCCAAAACAAACCAATGCAACTTTTCTACTTTTTTAGTGGTTTTGATAGATTTTTTTTCACCTTGTTTAAAGGTTACAGTACACAACCCACTATCTTAGCTTCTCCAACAAAACGTATCCACATGCAATGCAATATTCCAAATCTGGTTTTGGGAAGGTTTGTCAGGCTTGGGTTTTCTGGTTGGTCACTTAAGAGGCTTATAAGAGGATTAAAAAAATGGTCATGCTAAGTCATGAGGTAAGTTATTTGACAACTTGTCACATTGTTTCTTTGAAAATTCAATTTTTTGTTTGGATTCTAACTAACATCTTAAAAAGAGTGAGAATGAAATTAATGATTATATCAATTCATATGTTATATGTAATGACATCAACTTCAATTGGCTCATACAACTTGCTATACTTTTAGGAATTGTGTATACTTTCTTGAAAGTTTTTAGGAATTTTGTATGTTTTCTTGAATTTATATATGTTGACACTTGTGGTTGTTATACAATTATACTTATTAAGAGACATGATATTTATGTTAGAGCTTATATTTTATCCCATGGATTTGACTAGTAGGTTGACCTAAATTAAATGTGCTCAACCTAGTTAACCCAACCCACTGCTTAAATGAATGAGTTGGTTTATAACCTCTCGCCTCCCCCCCCCCCCCAAAAAAAAAGTGTTAGTCGGGTCAAAAAAACAACTCAAACCCACCCAACTCAACTCACCAAACACCTTTATCTAAAAGTAGCTCATTGTATGTAATAAAGTGTGGAATGTGACTTAAACAAATTTTTTATTATAGTATTAGCAGATTGAATACTCTAGTTCCCACTTTGGATACGATAAAAAATATTATTATAAATTTAGAAACTTGGCAGAATATATAATTTCATTAGAGTAAAATAATTAGGAATTATTAAATTTTGTCCCACTTTTCTAATATGTTTTCTTGGAAACTCACCCAACTATAAGCGAGGATATAACGCATTTATATTGTGTTCTCATGGGCTGTTTTTATTTTGGTATTATTTTGACGGGATTTGCTCTCCAACTATAGTAAAACAAGAATATAACTATAGGTGTTTATTATATTATGCAGACGCTAATTTTAGGTGGAACAGACACTACAACTGGGACAGTGACTTGGGCTCTCTCGCTACTTCTCAACAACCATGAAGTTCTAAGCAAGGCCATTGCTGAATTGGATGCGCAAATTGGGAGGGAAAGGATGGTGGAGGAATCAGACTTGAAGAATTTGGTGTATCTCCAAGCCATCACCAAGGAAACACTGCGTTTGTACCCAGCTGCACCGCTCAGTGTATTGCACAAGTCCATGGAAGATTGCATCTTGGGTGGGTACCATGTCCCCACTGGCATGCACCTCGTGACCAACCTCTCAAAAATTCAACGTGATCCTGTGCTGTACCATGACCCTTTAGCATTCCAACCAGAGAGGTTTCTCATGACTCACAAGGGCATTGACCTTAGGGGCCAGCATTTTGAATTGATTCCATTTGGTGCAGGGAGAAGAATGTGCCCTGGACTCTCATTTGGTCTTCAAATGGTGCAGCTAATGCTTGCTAATGTGTTGCATGGGTTTGAGATTGTGACTGCTGATGGGAGGCCAGTTGATATGGTTGAACAAGTTGGGCTAACCAGCATAAAAGCCTCTCCGCTTCATGTCATTCTCACTCCGCGTCTCTCTGCTCGAGTTTATGGTGAAAATTAAAAGCTTAAGATAAGGAAGAGCACTGTGGTTAATTATCTTCTATGTAGGCACAATAGACATGAAAGGTACTCATCTTGATAATATCTGTAAAATATTACTTGTTATACTAGTAGTAGGGGTGGGAATAGGTTAGGTGTCCTGGCCTTTTAGAAAGCCTTTTAATAGTTATAAAATATGTAAAGTATCTCATGAATTTCCCATGTCCTAATTACTTGAAGTTTGATAAGTAAAAGAAAAATAAAGAGTTTTTGCCCATATCTCTTTCTATGCTCCTCTTACACTCTAGCCTATGAATACCTGAGGGGCTTTGTTATATTAAGGCATTTGTAAAGCTGAATTTTGTATTATCAAGCTAGAGTTGTTTATGTTGGACTCGGTACAGAAAGGTCCAATCATGGTCTATCTCACTTTATCTCTCTTGCCATTGTCAACCAAGGTTGTCAGTGAAACCTTGCCGGTCATTGTCCACGAACTTTTGTTGACACAATGGCAATACTAGCAGATTCATACTGCTCGCATCACCATTCATAGTTTTTTTTTTTCTCCTTCTCATCTGTCTTCATCTTCAACCCATCTTCTCTGTAGATTCTTCATGACACTCAACCCATTGTTTTAAAGGTTCTACTTTTCTTCGAAAGTCTTATTCATCACTAGTTCTTTCAAGTAAAGTTCTAATCTTTTTCTCAATCATAATTTTGGGTTTTCCTCCTTTTCCTCAGTTCTGTACATTCTTTTCATTCGATTTGCTAAGGCACTAGCTAGGTGTGTTGAAACTCCAAAAAAGCATGTTTTCTGCTTCTAGGGTTAATGTCAGTCAATAATCATGGTTGAGTTTCATATTTTGGACAAAGTGTTGGCGTTCATTGCAAAAGTTTACAATTTGTTAGTTAATAATAATGCTTGTTCATTTAATTTGTGAGATTGGCTTGTTTTGCTGATCAGCAAAATAATTTTCTTGTTGAAGTAAAGTGCACATTTTGTATTTTGCCAAAACAGATCCAACACAGGGATGGTGTGACAATTTGGGTGTGACAATGTGGGTTTACAATTTTCTCAAGGTGATTGCTTGATGAAGACAAGTAATTCTCCTTTTTTTTTTTTTTTCAATTCTAAATAGTTTGAGATTTCTAGCTTTATCAATACCTTGAAGAAGTCACCATTAACCTCCAGCAAACTCGAATGGCAAACTCAGAAACAATCTTGGATGCCATTGATATATTGTTTCAATGACAATTAATAACCATAGATCAATTTTAATGTAAATCTAATGGTTTGTTAAGCAAAGACCATGACTGTACCCTTCCTTACTGGGTCTAGCATAAACAACTCTACGTTAATAGTACAAAGGGTAGCTTTACACGTGGCTCGATATTATGAAATCACGTATATTCACCGATGCATATTTGGAGCACAATCCACTAAAGAATGACTATTCTTGATTTTCAATTTTTAGAAAAGCAACATTATTCTTTACCATCCGCATTTGGTGAACAGAGAGAACAATTTGTCAAAGTAAATTAATTTTGAGGTGCCTTCACTAGTGCATGTGACAAAAAAATCCACATATGAAGATATGACTTGTATCAAATAAAATGATGACATTTGGAGTGAATTATTGTATGGTGTATCATGCAACCCATTACATATGGTACATCCTAAACATCTTTCTTTCTTCCGAGTTGTCATCAACGCTATCCATCATCATCATCATCATCTTCCTGGCTATTGCTGTATCCGATATTGTGAAGGAGAATGAGATCAAATTAGCTTCCAACCTCTTCTTATCCTTTTGTTCATTTTCACCATCTATTGGATTGATTATATAAGATTGAATTAAGAGAAAAAGATCAAAATGTCTCTAAACCTATGACGCACAAATACTTTAGTTTTGCTCACGTATACGAATCGTATACGTATCATATGCGTATATGCATCAAATATTGTTGCTTTAGACTTATTTTATTTGTGACTAATTTTTTGAACTAAAACATAAGATTATTCATTCTATCTATTATCCTATCTATTATTTGAGATAATTTGTGATATCTAATATAATTATTAGGATAATTATTATAAATATTTGATTAAGATTATCATAATTATTCAATATCATATATAAATGTATTTTTTATTTAATATATATAGTTGTATTTGTATTTAAATTTTTTATAAAATTACTATATTTACGTATCATACTGTATCATATCATATTTAATACTTGTATCCATACTCATACAACGTAGTTTTAAACAAATCATGCTCCTCATTGTTTGAAGGGAATATTACGCATAGAAACACTTGGGCAGCTTCTAAGGCATTTATAATAAAAAACTGTTAGTGATTATTTGAATCATGAAATCCAACTTCTTTTCAAAGTTTGGAGTCTTACTTTTTTTTTTTTTTCCTCAAATGCTAAGAGCTCAATCTTTATCATCACCAGAGGAACCTAATAGCCATGTATGCATCAACTTAGTAGCTCAATCTTTTATCGAATGCTAAATGCTATTGAATCATGAAATATTTTCATTTTCACGCTGAAAGAACCCAAATCTAGTTGCGCGTTACATCTTGCAACGGTGGAACTCAAATCTGTCTCTACCCAAATGCAACCGATGGCGGCGATTATGAACGCAGCGACTAACTCTCGAGGACGTGTGGTGGCCACAATGTGTAGACACAATGGCAGCTGGCGATGGTGCAAGCTTGTCCGTCGCCGTCGATGGCTGTTGGGAAGAGAGAGGAAGTGAGCAGCTAGGGAGAGAAAGAGAGGAGAAAATGATTAAGGTGTATCATATGTAGTCAGTTTCATGGTACACCATATAATAACTCACTCCACGTGTCATCTTCTTATTTGATACAAGTATATCTTCATGTGTCGATTTTTTCTTCACCTGCACTGGAGAAGGCACCACCAATTTTGAAATAGTCAAAGAACTATATTATTTAAATAAAATATTAATAGTACAACCACTAGTTGTAACCCTTCCCAGCAGAAACGTTATAAACTTGGATTAACACTTCTAGCTAGTTGCAACTTGCAAATTCCTTGCTCGTTGCTTTTTAGTCAAACTCAAACTACGGATTATTCGCCTTTTTCAAAGCAAGTTACTATAAATATCAAGAAGCTCACTTCATTGTATAATATCCCCATTTATCATAAATACAACCAAACCTTTGAACCCCCATGGACTTTGAAAATCTCCTTTACCAATCAACCATATGCTCCATCTTTGGCCTGCTGTTATTTCTCTATGCTCTCTCTTCTTATTTTACTTGATTTTTTTGCTTAGTACCAAGAGCAAGCAAACGATAGTGACAATTTTCTTCTTGATCTCAATCTGGGAAATAGAAGTAGTTCCTCTTGCAGGCTCTCAAACTTAGAGCTTTTGTCAAAAGGTTTCTTTTGCCAATAGATTCTTTTATCTTTTGACGTACTCCAATGAACCATTGACATTTTCAAGTGTCAAATAGGTCTTAAGTTGAAATAAAGTATAAACTGACAGAAAATGTAAAGATAAAGAACATGCAGTAATAAAGTGCAGGAATAATAAAATTTAAGAGAGAATATGATGAGGATTTTGATTAAGTAAAGATGAAAGTAACTGAGTACAAAAAGAAGAAGGAGAAGGAAAGGAACGATGAAACAAAGAACTAAATTTTAAAGAAATGATATGAGTTCAAGGGAATGTACTTGATTTCCTATTCACTCCACATTGTCAGTGCAACAAAAGAGTGTTTTAGGGTGCTTACAAGTGTGTGCTCCTAGCATGAACTCCTTAAAACTAGTGATGCCTTTCGTATTTATAAACTAAATAATTCTTTCATATTTTGCCAAGTGTCTTTGATGGTCATTTGATGAGGCTTCAAAATGTTTTGAATTTGAATTGCCAGCAACTATTCCCACCTTTGCCTTTAGAATCAAATCTTCATGTCTATAACTGCTATAACCATCAATATACACATCTACCTTGTGATTACCCCAAGCTTGCCTCTAGGTCATAACTGTCAATGTCCCTAACTGTTGAGATGCCATCCTTACATGCCACAGACATGTGCTTTTCATCAAGCTCATTTTCTTGCAATTTTCCTAAGTCCACAATCCACATTTTGTCCATGAGTCTCATATTATCAATGTCAGTGAAACTTTTAACTTTTTAGATAAATTTAGCCCTTTACATAATGTAGCACCCGAAAAATTTTATTGTTAATAACCGAGTTGTTTAGTTTTTATCGAATAAGTGGGTATAATTAGAATTCAATTAAATATTTACTTAAAGTCAATTATATATGATTTAGAAGTGATTAGGCTTGATGACATTAGATTAGGAACATAGGAAACCTCACAGAATTTCTCTAAGACCGGTTTACCGATTTAAGAGAAATCGGTAAGACTTCGGTATTTTAAAACTGTCAGAACCGGATCAATAGAACTTATAGGATGAGTGCCCTAGGATGAATGGCTAGGATTTAGCCAAATTACCCCCTCACGTGGCACCACTTCCAGCCATAGATGGCAGCCCAAAAATCAAATTGAAATGGGAAGCAAGGATCCACTAATCAACTTCAACTTGCATAAGAAGTTTTCCTTCTTTTCCTTTTCTGCCCCCACAAATTTGGTCCTTTATGTGTGCTGATCCCTCTCCATTTTTCTCTCCTTCATCTCATCTCATTTCACCTCATTTCCCATAAACCTTCAAGCCATAACAAGATTTCTCCAACTCAAGCTTAAATCTAGCAAGAAATCATACCTACAAAAGGTAGGAATCCAACTTCTCTTCTTATCTTATTGATTTGGACTGTGTAGAGATCTTATTTTCCTCATGATATTCATGTGATTTGAAGTGATGATGATGGTTTATGATTGAATTTACATGTGTGTTGTGATTAAAGTTGGAATTGGTATGAAAGAACTTGAATAATAGAGAAAACTCAAGAAGCTGCTAAGTTTCTTTCTTGTTAGTTTATACGGCGGAGTGTAAAACTCCGCCGATAGCCGTTTAAATCGCATGAATATATTTTTATATGAATCTAGACATTCAGGGATTTTCATACATATATAGTATAAGGTCATTTGATCAGTATAGAGATAGTTATGAATTTTTGAAGTTTGACCTAGAAATCAGGACTTTCATCTGGGCAGTGTGAGTTGGGAAGGGTGTAACTCACCCTACACAACTTTAAATTGAGTGAATCCAACGTTGTTTGAAAGTTAACATATGAGCGAACATCCCATAAAAATTCTAGAGTCAGATTCGTTGCCAACTATCCCCAGTATATAAATGAATTCATCTTAAGTTCAACCTGGGCTAGAACAGGGTAATCCAATAGGGGCGAGTGTCAAGACTTATATCTTGAATTATACTTAGTCAAATGATATGCAACTTATTTCATTTGAAAGCTTACTCTGTTAGCTTTACATTAAATTTTGTACGATTTCACCTAGATTTCTATTTTTGGTGAATTTTCTCTTGGAAGAGTGCAATTCTGGCTACGGACATGTATAAAAACTAGATCGAGTCTAGTTAATGTCGAAACTCGGGACTTAGCAAACTGAGAGCTAAATCGGATATACTTAATGTTGAACTTAGATCTTAGTGAATAGGAAACTAGAATAGGTATACCTAATGTTGAACTCAGAACTTCGTGAGTAGAAAACTAGATTGGGTATAGTTAAAGTCGGACATCAGAAATCACGTAACACATAAATTACCTTAAAATCAGAAGTCAAAGATAAGAATATAGAATCTAAAATACTTAAACCTGGAAGTCGAGGATCTTCAACATAAGATCGGAAGTTGTACCAGAATAAGAGATCTTATACCCGAATCCCGGAAGTCGAGAACACTAGGATACTTTAAAACTCTTATGCACGGAGTTCCAGAACTCGATCTAGAATTAATCTCGGAAGTCAAACATAACCCCGGAAGTTGGAACCTATATAATCTCGGAACTCGGACCCCATTTAATCTTGTAAGTCGAACTCGGGAATATCAATAGGAATTAAAAGCTTGCAAGATAGATGAAGACTTAAGATTTTAAAACGTGCCTCTATCGATATTGTTATACTCTTAGTATGAATATGATGTTCTATATTGAATTTGCTATTTGATTAAAATTTCCTAGTTGCCTGACACTATTTATGGGGAAACGAACTCGATTCGTTATACTATCGAATTTTCGGCAGAAGTCTATGAAATCATGAGTGTTTATTATACAGGAGACTTATGAATATGTTAAGGTGATGTGATCATGAATTAGTCTTATGAGAGCATGCATATTTGCATATGAATAAAGAAAGAATATATGAGATCCCTTTACTTGGAGGTAGTTATTTGGATCCTTCCAAATGAAGGCAGTTAAAAGATAAAGATTTGAGTCCCTTCACTCGGAGGTAGTTGCACAATGGGTCCCTCCCTATGTTGGCAGCTAAAACTTTTGGGTCCTTCTATGTTGGAAGCAGATGGCCAACTAAGTCCCTCCGACTTAGAGGCACGTGGGTCCCCTTGCGGGCCAGTACTCTATGATGACGGTCACGAGTTGAGCTCACTACTAGATTAGACTACCCAAGGGCAATAAAGGCTAAAGATTAAAATATATGTAAGCACCCTAGGGACGGCGGTACGTAACGCCTAGGTGTGCCAAGGAAAGGAAATCAAAGGAAGTTAAAGAGATATAAGTGCATTTTGTATGAACTCAAGTGAACACGTATTTGCATATGCATGATTGTATGATGAACGCATATACAGGATTGTATGATGAACAATACTTATTATCATCATTATGACATTGCAAGTAGGCTTTTGTTATTGATATTATTATTATCATTGTGAAATACTGTCGTACTCAGGCTTGAATTCCTTACTCTGTTTAGCAAGTGCATGAGTAAAATTAACTCTGCTTCAGACCATATATTTTTAAACTATAAAACTAAGCAATTTATTTGGCATGATAACCTTCTTCACAATAAACCGAAGCAGCTAGAGATAATGACAATGACAAAGCACGGAATTTCTTAGTGGATCCTACTGAGAACTTAAAGTTCTCATTCCTATTTTCCGTATTATCTCTAGATAGCTCGAGAAGTTTTCGAAGACAGCTGAAGTCACTGTCAGAAAAGGTCCGCTCAAGTAATAGTAGTAACTCCTGAGTATGGTATTATGACTTAAGCATAAAATGCAATTCGGGAGGATGTTACACATGATGCCACCTAAGATTTATCTTCTCTTCAACTATGGAGATAAAGAGATAAATCTTAGTTGTTAGTGTGTGTGGGTCCCATGCATAAAAATTTCCCATCAGATTAAAGTATTCAAATTCCAAATCCCACAAAAATGCACTGACTCCAAGATTCTAGGACCCCACTAAGTTAGTTTTAGTTGCCTTTGTAGCACCACTCATCATTATCTTCCACTGCATGCATTACACATCCCAATTATAAGAATTTGTGAGCTGATAGAAACTTCTCTAACGTATTCTCTTTTTTCAACTCAACTCAGAATCTTTTCCACTTCCACTCTCTACAACTCTCTAATCTTCAGACGTTCCTCGCCCTCTTTCTCTCTTTTCGCCTCAAAATATTCTATTTCATTCCTTGTGGTGCCAAAACCAATGATCAATGTGAAGGCAAAGGAACCCGTCTAAGAAAGTGATTATCGTTATGCTCTAGACTACAACTATCAGAGACCTAGTGAGAGAACCTAGAAACCCAGAGGAGTATTAGAAGTGGACGCTACAACTGCCATCCTTGCACAAATTCAGGCATTATCTATACAGAATGTTGCTATCCAGAAGTAGTTGGGAATAATTTGCAATGCTTCTTCTACCCAGGTCATGAGATGTGACTTTTGTCAGGACAACCATCCTAATGGAGAGTGTACTACAAGTTGTTCGCTTGAAGAGCAAGTTAACTATATGGATGCTCAAAGACACAATTTCTACTCCAACACTTATGTTTCAGGATACAGAGATCATACTAACCCTAGTCAGTACTATAGGAACCAGGGTGCACTTAGACACCTATACAACCCACTAGCTCAAGAAAAGAAGCCTAACTTGGAAGACATGTTCCAATAATTCATGCAGAGCCACTCAAATTTTGTGGATAGGACTACGGTAGAATTTAAGCAATATAATGCTCAATTCAAGAATCAAGAGGCTTCCATCAGGAACATCGAGAATCAGTTGGGGCAGATATCCCAACAGCTAATTAAGAGACCATAGGGTTCCTTGCCAAGCAACACTGTTGCAAATCCTAGAGAGCAAGTCAAGGTAATCACCCTAAGATGTGGAAAAGAGCTTATAACACCATCACAATTTGAAGCTGCACCACACACTGAGAATGAGGCATAGACATAGAAGGGGAAGAAGTATGAGATGCCCATGAGGCGAAATAAGGATGTTGAAGAGGAAAAGAAGAGTCCTACATATATGGCACTTTCTACTTATGAACCTCCCATTCCATATCCATAGAGGGTTAAGCAGCTAAAGAAAGAATAGCAGGAGAAGCATTACTCTAAGATCTTGGAGATGTTCAAAAAGCTACATATCAACATTCCCTTTTTTGAAGCTCTTGAACAAATACCAAGCTATGCAAGATTCATGAAAGACATTCTCTCTCACAAGAAGAAGCTTAAGTATGATAAGGTCGTGATGCTCACAGAGGAGTGCAGTGCTATTGTGCAAAATAAATAGCCTCCTAAATGAAAATATCCAGGGAGTTTTACTATTCCATCTGTTATTGGTGATATTTATTTTAATAAAGTTCTTTGTGATCTTGGTGCTAGTGTAATTTTATGCCTTTATTTATTTTCAGGAAGCTTGGAGTTGGAGAGGTGAAGCCTACTATGGTTTCCTTGCAACTAGCAGATAGATCTATCAAGCATCCTAGAGGCATCATTGAAGATGTGCCAGTAAAGGTGGACAAGCTCATATTCCTAGTGGATTTCATTGTGCTTAACATGGAAGAGGATGGAGAGGTTCCACTTATTCTTGAGAGACCTTTCATAGCTACAGGAAGAGCCTTTATTAACATAGAAGAAGGGAAGCTTGAGTTATGTGTTCAAGATGATAAAGTCACGTTTAAAGTGTTTGAAGCAACTAAGCCCCCCTTGGAGATTGAATCATGCTTTATAGTGGATGTTGCTGAGAAGGTGGTAGATACTTCTTTCATGGCACCCTCCAATATTCTACCATTGGAAGCTTACTTTGAACTCCAAGGTTGTAGAAGAAATAGAGGATGATGAGCTAAAATCACTCTATGAGCTTTTAGAAGCCCCACCTTTATTATTCATGTCTAAGCCTATATCTTTGAAGTTTGGAAGGAAGAGCCATCAACCTCGTGAGGAATCACCCAAGAGGGAGATGAAGAAGCCACCTTGATTTAAAAGGGGCCATGTCCAATTTAGAGACATTAAACCAAAATGCTTATTAGGAGACAACCCAATTTTTCTATCTCTACTTCTTTATTTCTTTCATGTTTAGAGTTTATGTTTGAATTTCATTGTGTTTGAGTTTTCATTTTTTTAGGTTGTTCTAAATCTCTCTTATTCTCGTTTTGTAGATTTCAAGGAGAGAATTAAGTGCATGAAGCAAAAGAAATGGAGTCCAACACTTATTCCTTGGCTGGGGAGTATCTTTCCTACCCTTTCTTTGCACTTATTTTACATTAGGGACAATGTTGTTTTCCAAGTTGGGGGATGGAAAAGGATGCACATGCATTTTATTCTCTTCTATCTAGTTTCAAGCATTTTATTTTTCTCTGAAAAAATAGATTTTCTATTTTTAGGTACTAATTGTGTGCTTTTGTGTGTTTTTGTCGTCTTTGGCTCCATTCCCATGATGTGATTGTTTGCTCTGCTCTTTAATCCCTTAGTAACTAGGAATTTTAATTTAAGCCTTGAAAATTCTTTTGTGCATTCATATTTATTTTGGAAAAGATCACATGCGTATACACTTTATATGACTTAGCACCTTAAGATCGATGATCATCATTCTTTAATGCTTTATTTAATTTGAGACATGCATCCAATTTTTGCTTGAGTCCCTTTTGAAATAAATGTGAGTGAATTCTTATCTTAGAAAGGATTTAGGCCATGTTTGGAAGCCTTCATTGAGCCTTAGTGCCTACCTGATAACATTTTATCCATAGTCACCCCTTTTAAGCTTAGAATCCATCTTCTTTCTATCAATCTTTAAACCCTATATTACCCTCAAGCCTGTAGCTTCTAAACTCATTAGAATAGGGTAATACCCCACCATAGTGAATTCATGTTATGCATTACCAAAGTGGTGGACTAGTTCAAGTGGAAAAGAAAAAAAAGAGTGAAAAAACAAGAAGAAGAAGAAGAAGAAGAAAAAAAAAGGGCAATGCAAGGAAAAATATGGTTTCAATGAGATAGGAGGGAACAAACTCTTTTCCGAATCTGATGGCCACTAAAGCCTAAAGGTTCATCAAGGAAAGACATGATGATAGCCAACCAACAAGTTAGGAGATACCCAAGGTAATGAGTTTAGGAGTAAGGGTTCCTTAAGTTGAGGGTAATACAAAGCCAAAATTCCTTTTCACCATACCTTTACCCTTAGCTTGCCATTACAAGCTTTGAAAAGACCTATTGATCTTTGATTAGATGACACTCATGTTGAGATAGAGAGGGAGGATTGTGAACTTTATGATGATATTGTCCCTTGTTAAACATTGCATTGGTATGAAGTGAATCAATTCTTTGTTGCTTGCCTTGCACACACACACACACTCGATCTATTTCCTTTATAATGTGTTTGCACAATTGAATGATCTTGATGCTTAGATTTGAATTGTTAGTAACTTTTGGGTTAAGTTATGGAGCAATAATGAGGAGAACATGGACCAACAGCACTTTGGTTCATTGAGTGTGCTTGCTTTTAGATTTTTTGAGTCATTTCCCTTTCTTTTCTTTTTGGTAGTTGGTGTTTAGTCAGCTTAAGTACCTCCCCGAGTTTCACGGTCTTTGTAGGGGGATGTTTATAGTGTCAGCCACACAAAAAGATTTTTTATATTTTCTTTATTCTACTGTTCATTTTCTTTCTTGCTTGAGGACAAGCAAATTCTTAAGTTGGGGGATGTGTTAACTCCCCTTAGTGAGTTATTTTTATTTTGTTTTATTTAAATTTAGGCTTTAGTTACACAAATTTACTTGGATATTTTAGTTTATTTTAGTTGGTTACTTTGATTTAAGTTCTTTTCTAATTGTTTGTCATTTTCTCATATTTTTGGTTAGTTATTTATGTTTTCATTGTGTTTCAATTAGGTACAAGCACTAAAGTAGAAGAGGAGTTCAATTGGAGTCTTAAACAGTCCATTTTGCTGGATTTCAAGACCATGTCATAAGAGAAAATTCATATCTAACTCTCTGAAAGTCAACTTGACATGATCTAGGACCCTTTGGAAAGATGAGAAGGATATCTCCAACTTTGTTGTTGAGCACTTTTTCGGATTATCAAGTCCTCTAGGAGAAAAAGGCAAAACAAGATTGAAGTTACATCTTATCTCTGATGCTATCAAGCCTGACCATTTATCAGTATTTTGACTATATCTTGAGCTACAAAACTCTGATTGAGGTGGTTCTTCTTCCATTGGAAAGCATATACAAAGATCTATAATTACTATTTACCTTCGAGGGCAAATTCCAACTATTCTGATCGCTATTAAGCCTGGAAGTGAGTAAAAGAGAAAAATCTGCAGAGTTGCTGTTTTAGATGCATGCTCATGCTGGAGCACAGTCCACGCTTGAGTGTGGGGTCTCACGTTGGAGCATGCATCTAAAACAGCAACTTTGCAAATTTGCCTCTTTTGCTTACTTCTAGGATAATAGTGATCAGAATAGTTGGAATTTACCCTCGAAGATAAATAGTAATTTTAGATCTTTGAGTAAGCTTTCCAACGCAAGAAGAACCACCTCAATCAGAGTTTTGCAGCTCAAGATATAGTCAAAATACTGATAAATGGTCAGGCTTGACAGCATCAAAGATAAGATGTAACTTCAATCTTGTTTTGCCTTTTTCTCCTAGAGGACTTGAGAATCCGGAAAAGTACTCAACAACAAAGTTGGAGATATCCTTCTCATCTTTCCAAAGGGTCCTAAATCATGTCAAGTTGACTTCCAGAGAGTTAGATATGAATTTTCTCTTGTGACATGGTCTTGAAATCCAGCAAAATGGACTGCTTAAGACTCCAATTGAACTCCTTTTTTGCTTCAGTGCTTGTACCTAATTGAAACACAATGAAAACATAAATAACTAACCAAAAATATGAGAAAATGACAAACAAATTAGAAAGGAACCTAAATCAAAGTAACTAACTAAAATAACTAAAATACCCTAGTAAATTTGTGTAACTAAAGCCTAAATCTAAATAAAACAAAACAAAAATAACTCACTAAGGGGAATTATCAGAGAAGGCGAGGGAAAGGCGGATAGAGAGAGAGACTGCAAGATAGTGGCAATGCAGTAGAGGGAAAAACATGCAATGGTGATGATGATGTGAGGTTGAGAGTGCGTGAAGGTGAACCTAAAAGAAGGAAAATGAAGAGGGACGCATAGAAGAGAAAAGGAAATGATAGGAATAGTGAACAAGAAGCTTCCTAATGTGAATAAGGAAGAAAAGAGGGTTCTAAGGTGCACCATATCACTTATGGTGCACCGTGATCCCCATTCCCTTTCTTTTTTTTTTTTTAAATAAAAAACACTTCTAAAAATTCTATCTAACAATTTTGATTCCTTTATCACGATATTCCTAAAAGTAAATAAAGAAATACCTAAAGCATAAATTATAAAAATTTTTAAAAGTTTCCAGTTACCAATGTATTATTTTAATTAGGCATTTTATTCTAAACAAGGTATTACATTGTCCCCCCTTAGAAAGAGCGTTTCCTTGAGATAGGAATAGATGGGGGATAAGAAGCACACATAGAATCCTCTATCTCCCAAGTTGCTTCCTCTATGGAGTGATTCCTCCAAATTACTTTAACTAGAAGTATATCTTTTGAATGAAGTTTCTTCACTGGTCTATTAACAATGGCCACCGGCTCTTCTTCATATGATAAGTTCTTATCTAACTAAGTAGCGGGTGAAGATAGAACATATGAAGGCTTTAGCAAATACTTGCGGAGCATAGGAAACACTAGGTGTATCATTGAGAGTTCAGGTGGTAATGCCAAATGATATGCAACAAAACCCACTTTTTCCAACATCTCAAAAGGTCCGATATAATGAGGACTAAGTTTCTCTCATTTGTTGAACCTCATAACCCCTTTTATAGGATAAACTCGCAAAAATACATGATCGCCCACCATGAATTCCAAATCCTTTTTCCCTAATCAACTGAACCTTGTTTATGGCATCTTGGAGCAAGTTTGGCCTAACTAGAGATGGCAACAGGCCAAGCCAGGCTAGGCTTTCACCTTAATAGACCAGGCCTATATAGTAATAAATTGGCTTGGGATTGGCCTGTGGCCTATTATAGGCCTTTTTTTTGTTTTTTTTTGCCTAAGCTAAGCCTATTCATAAGCCTGGCCTGGCCTACAACCTGTTGTCAAAGCCTAAATTTAAAACATTTTATATGAGCCAACAGGCCAAAATCAAATAGGCCTGGCCCTTCACGCAGACCTCAAAATAGGCTAGGCCTACAAAACTATGTCAAGAAAAGCCACTAAACAAATATGTACCTATCCATAATGATAAAATCAAACTACTTCCAATATTCAAATTACAACAACTCAGTCCAATTATCCGAAATACTAGTTTAACAAGTTAACTAAGGATACCAAATTATCCAAAACAACATCTAATATCCAAATTATTCAAACACAACGATTCAAACCCAACAACAAACACAACAAACAAAGACTTTAAGCAAAACAGAAGAACTATAGCAATCAGAATAAGAATGTGTTACCTTCCCCCAATTTTGATTTTTATTCAATGTCTATTCATAGAGAATCAGAAGAACAAAATGCCCCAAGCTCAATCTAATTTAAAAAAAAAATAGCAAATTGACAACATAAAAAAGAAAGAAAGAAAGAAAGGAAGAAAGAAACACACTACAAAACCCAGAATAGCACAAATAAGAAACACTCCAACACTGCCTAGATGGAAATTTCCATAAAAACACACTTTTTTGTCAACCTAACCAGAAGAGCAATCTAAATAGATGTAAAGTACTCTTTCACCCAATTAATGCATCAATTTGAAAGCAGGAAATGTGAACTCCTCCACCAAAAAAAAAAAAAAACAAAGATTGACATAATGTTGAGACATACCCATTGTAGAGACATATCCAAAAACGGCGAGCAACCTGTGGCCGTGTGAGTAGCTTCGATGACGGCGACTTCGTGGCTTGGACTAAAGGCTGAGGCGGGTGCTATGCAGGATGCAGAAATAAAGCGTGTGCAATAGCAAGATGCACAACAGTAGGACACGACATGCAACAGCAGGATGTAGAAATGCAAGGTGGCGGACCGACGATGAGAGCTTAAGAAGGTGGGGTGGCTGACTACAAAGAGGGTGGACAAGAAAGAGGAAAGAGTGATCGGTGTTTGTAATGAGTATGAAGAGTGATTGAGTGAAGAATGATAGGATTTTTATTTTTAAATGGAGTAATATAAAAAATAAAAGTATAAAATATGCATATTATAACTAAAAGAGTGCAGTGGTAAGGTGGTAAACGGCTGGTAAGTGGTACTCTTAAAGCATCCAGACTCGAATCACTACTTTTGCATTTTAGTAGTTTACATAATATATATATATATATATATATATATATATATATATATATATATATATATATAAAACCTTAACAGACCCAGGCCGACCTGTCAGGCTAATAGGCTTCAAATTGAGCTTAGGCTTGGCCTGATAAGGAAAACAGGCCTGGGCTTGGTTTTATTTCTAAATAGGACAGGCCACAAGCCCCTAACAGGCCGCCTGCATATTTCCACCCCTAGGTCTAACAAGTCTTACCTCTCCAAGTTCAAACAACCAATAGGAGACTTGCAACGTCTCCCATATAAAGCTTCAAACGGAGCTATTTGAATACTAGCTTGATAGCTATTGTATTAAGAAAACTCAATCAAAGACAGATAATTACTCTAACTCCCAATAAACTCCAAGACACATGCCCTTAACATATCTTCTACATCCATTTGTGGGTGGAAAGTTGTACTAAAGTTCAAATGAGTCCCCAAGGCTTGTTGGGAGCCTCTCCAAAATTGGGATGTGAATTGAGGGCTGCAACCAAATATTATAGATATTGGAATACTATGGAGTTTAAGGATCTCATCAATGTACAACTGAGCATATTGAGCAGCACTAAAAGTTGTTTTCACTGGAAGCAAGTGAGCCGACTTAGTCATCCAATCAACAATTACCCAAATAGTATCATACCCTTTAGTGGTATGCTATAACCTTGTCACAAAGTCCATAATAATCCTTTCCTATTTCAACTCTGGAATTTCAATTTGGTGGAGTAAATTAGCAGGCCTCTGATGCTTTGCTTTCACCTATAGCAGACAAGGCAACGAGAAACAAACTCGGTTATGTCTCTTTTCATGCATTCCCACCAATATAGATGTTTTAGGTCCTAATACATCTTGGTGGCACCTGGATGCATAGAGTATTTGAAATTGTCAGCTTTTTCTGAGATGGTTTTCTTCAAGTCCCCAATATTGGGTATACAAAGTCGGTCACCAAATCACAATACATCCTAAATATCAATTATGAATCCATTAGCTTTTCCACTTTTGACCTCAACAATCATCTTGGTCATTTTGGGATCCTCTTTCTAAACTTCCTGAATTTGTACATTAAGCGAAGATTGAACCTTCACATTAGCTAGAAATAGCATGGCTCTCCAAGGTCGAAGTGCACCCTTCCTAACTCCATTTTGTGAATGTCTTCCACCAAAGGTCTCCTGACAGGAGCTATATGAGCCAGACTGCCCATCGATTTTTTGCTTAAAGTATCTGCCACTACATTGGCCTTCTTAAGGTGATATGATATAGTGCAATCATAATCCTTAAGTAGCTCTAACCATCGCCGCTGCTTGATATTCAAGTCTTTTGGTTGAAAGATATATTTCAAGCTCCTATGGTCTGTATAAATTTCACAGATTTCCTCATAGCGATAATGCCTCCAAATCTTCAGAGCAAATACCATGCAACCATTTCTAAATCATGGGTGGGGTAGTTTTGCTCATGCCTCTTCAATTGTCTCACGGCATTAGCAATCAGTCGACCATGTTGCATCCAAACACACCCAAGCTCCACTCTTGAGGCATCACAAAAAACTAAGAAGCCTCCTGAATCTTAGGGTAGTACAAGAACTGGGGCTAAGGTCAAACAATCCTTAAACTTCTAGAAACTGGTCTCATATTCATCCAACTATTCATACTACACATTCTTTTGAGTGAGTCTAGTCAATGGAGCAGCAATTTTGGAAAAATCCTTTACATATCAATGATAGTATTCAGCAAGTCCTAAGAAACTGCGAATCTCGATCATCGAAATAGGTCTTGGCCATTGTTGGATGGCTTTACCCGTCTTGGGATGTACCATGTTTCCTTTACTAGACATAACATGCCCAAGGAACGCCACTTTCTCCATCCATAATTCACATTTTGAAAATTTAGCATATAGTTGGTGATCTTTGAGAGTCTGTAGAACAATTCTCAAATGATGCTCATGCTCTTCTCAACTCTTTGAATACAAAAAGATATCATCAATGAAAATAATAACAAAGTGATCTAGAAAGGGCTTGAACACCCGATTCATCATATCCATGAAAGCGATCGGAGCATTCGTTAACCCAAAGGGCATCACTAGGAATTCATAATGCCCATAACGGGTTCGAAAGTAGTCTTAGGAACATCTGATTCTTTAATCTTCAACTGATGATAACCTGAGTGAAGACAAATCTTAGAAAAACATGCTGCTCCTTGCAACTGATAAAAAATATCATCGATGTACCATCAACCAGTTAAGTTGCTAGTAGTCTATACATAACCTCAAAGATCCATCCTTCTTCTTCACAAATAGTACGAGAGCACCCCCAAGGCAAAGTGCTAGGATGAATATAATCTTTGTCTACCAATTCTTATAATTGCTCCTTTAGCTCCTTTAGCTCTACTAGAGCCATGCAATAAGGAGGTACAGATACAGGTTGAGCATTCGGCATGAGATCAATATGGAATTCAATCTCCCTTTTTGGGGGCATCCTAGGTAATTCATCAAGAAACACATCCAAAAATTTCTTGACTACCAGAATCTGTGTAATGGAAGGGCTTCGAAAGAAATATCTCACACCATAACTAGATATCCCAAACACCCCTTTTTTAAGAGGTGAATAGCTCTCGGAGAAAAGATAAGCTTAGATAGGGAAGTACTAACATTGCCTCTAAACTCAAAAGGTGCATCGCTTGACATGGCGAATTGCACTATTTTTTGATGACAGTCAATGATGGCATGATAAGAGGCCAACCAGTCTATTCCCAAGATAACATCAAAGCTAATTAAATCTAGAACAATCAGATCTACCATGAAGTCTTTGCCATTTATGGTCACCAGATAGGATTTGTACACTGAAGTAACTGAGAGAGACTCTCCCATTGAAGTCCAAAATAGTTGATCTAGAGGTTCATGCAATCCTCCAAACCGAGAAGCAAAGTATATTGACACATAGGAATGTGTAGAACCTAGATCAATCAAAGCATGTCCATCAAAGGAACAGATAGATAAAATACCTGCTACCACCGCATTAGATGCCTGAGCATCTTGGCAAGTCAATGCATAAACCATCGGCTATCCTTTACTAGCTAAACCAAAATCTCTACCCCGGCACCTCTACCTTGCTTCCTCTACCTGCTGATCCAATGACATCACCTCAGGATTGATTAGCAAAAGATGATGATGAAGGAGCAACAAGCTACACTAATCCTCAGCCTTGGCTTCTCAATACTTGAGGACAATCCCTCCTCAAATGTCTAGTATGACCATACTAAGAACAAGCTCCTGTTATTCGATGGCACAATCCAAAATGCATCTTTCCACATGTCTAGTATAATGGGATAGAAGAAGCTAAATGCCCAGAGCTCTGGAGATTAGATTAGAATATACTCCTAACTTGAGAACGTAAAGTAGGGGCACTCATAGGAGATGGTTCAGAAGACGTGACCTCTCGCGAAGGAATATGTTGTGCACCCTAATAACTAGGTGCTTCACTAAAACTAAATGACCAGAATAAGAATCTTAAGTCTTCGCTTTCTTAGTTACCTCCTTAGTAGCCTTCCTGTCCACCTTGCCAAATTCAATTTCTAAGGCAGCGTTCACAGCTTTTGCATATGTAAGCTTCCCAATCTGAGTGAAAAATGCTATAAAATATGGATCAGCCAACCCCCTAATAAATCTAGCAGCTCTCATGTACTCATTATCTACTAGCATGATGTGACAGCTAGGTAAACTTTGTGTCATACTCTGTAACAGTCATCCCCTAAGTCTGCAACAGTCTCTCAAACTCGGTGGCCAATCTTGCTCTTATACTTGCCAAAAGAAATATTGTCATAAAAGCTTCAGTAAGTTCCTCCCAAGTCATAGGCGGTGATCTAGCTGGTCTTTCTCATTGCATGTTTTCGTACCACTGCTCAGCCACACCTTCCAACTGATAAGTTGCAAGTTCAATAGCTCTTGTAGTGGAACATCTCGATGCTTTAATGGTTTTGCCTACCTTGTCTATAAACAGCTATGGATCCTCCATCCCTAGGTTACCCGAGAATGTGGGTGGCTTTAGGTTGAGAAACTCTTGCATGGATACCTTTATGCCAAGAAAGGATGGAGCTTGTCTCTGAGCACATGGACCAACCCCTGCCTGAGGCTATGGCCCTACAATCCCTACCAAAGTTTTAACTGCTTGCTATAACCCACACATTCCAGCAATTACTTCAGCCATACCCCCTTCAGGGGCTGGCTCTACTACTTGTCTGGCTGTTCAACCACGACCTCTACCTTTACCTCTGGTTCTGCCTCTGCCTCTGCCCTTACCCCAAGCATAAGGGATGAGGCTCCATCTAATCCAGCGTTTAAGGGCTCATTTTCCACAGTCTGTTGCCTTTAGGATAGCACCCTAGGTGGCATCTCTAGTTATTCAAGAGGAAAACATTTAGATTCTAATAAGAAACCACAAGAATTCAAATTCTCAAAGAAAATCAAGGGCAACTAGAAAAGAGTTCCCTAAAGCCTCTAGTAGTACTGCATTTTGCGGAAGTGGGTTGACAACCCTTTACACAATTGCAATACTACTAAAGAAAATTTTCTCCACTAACCACAGATAGACTTAACCTAGCTCTAATACCACCTTTGTCATGACCAACCCTGACCCGTGACTGGCACTTGGAGATGACGAACCTCTAGCAAGCCTTAAACGTCAATTTCTCCATGACAAACGGACGTACTTTCCCTTATTTTTCCAACTTCCCTGTAATAGCCAGATTTATACCAATAGTGAAACAGCATATATCTAATTTGAGGCTCTCAAGGCACTCTTAATTAATTGCAAATATATGTATATTAGGCATTCATTCCTCATAATAGCAACATATTTACGCCTATCTGCCTGCACATATGCATATACTCAGGAAACATAGTTTTCCAAATAAATGGATTCCTATATACAATATCCCATTCAAGAAAATATAAAGCGGCAAGCTCCTATATTTGGATTGTGGAACGAATTTAAATAGGCAATTATATTCAAAATATCAAAATGAAAGTCTATAGAAGGCCCTCACGCATAGAAGGGTTGTCAAAAGTATCTCACTCTATACAATAAGAGGATCTAAAACAAGTGCAGCACTAGGATCTAAAACAAGAAGGGAAAAATAGGTGAGTCCAACTGACTTAGTGAGGGACAATGAGACTATAGCATATGAGGACAAGCTCTAAAAATAAAACAAACTGGGCATAAATAAAGAGTTAATATCACGAACTAAATATAATTAAGAAGTCAACATAAAACTACGCATGTATCTAAAGAATTAATATTATTTCATAATTTGAACCATAATTCTCAAAATAAATATAATTAATATTATTCTACAACTTCGAAAATATGTCTCTCAAATGTGAATGCCAAAGCAGGGAGGTTTCCAATTATGAGAATTTTCAAATAAAGGTAAAACCCTTCATATTTGACCAAGTCGATGGTGTGCGTCGGCCTCACATACATACACCGAGCTAGCAATACCTCTACTAGCTGGGCTCGAACCAAGGTGCACCAGAGCTAACATCAGCAACCTCTAGCTACCGTTAACTGAAAATTCTCCCACAAAAGTATGTAGAAATCGAAGTATTAGATATTAAAAAATGTTGAAGTAGCAAATATCAAATCAAATTTCTGAAAAATAAAAGTATTCTTTAAGGTTCAAAAATAAAAAATATAACTTTTTTCAATAATTCAATTCAGTAATCCAAGCCCAAAAGTTTAGTGCTTGTCCTTTCATTTGTGAAATCTATAATTAGTTGAGAATATCCTTTTCAGTGATCAATAACTCATTTGGGTGAGTTTTCCACAAAATTTAAAACAATGCCCATAATTAGTCAGGCGTACCAATTTAAATGAAAAAAACTTACATCAAACTATATGACAATTATATCATTAACTAAGATATTTATAATCAACTAGATAAATAAAAATAAGCTATCAATATATGTTAAAATCAAACCAATACTATTTCCATAAGAAAAATCATGTGTCATATAGGCATTGCCCACTCACAAAATATCAGGGAGCATCCTATCTACGCCTGAGATTTGTTAAAAGTGTAGGCTGATCTCCTGGGGGATCTGAAATTATACATAATTGATTACTTTCAATTTAAATACAAATTTAGTTTAGAATCTAATCTTGACTCTCTTAGTTTAACCATACAAATAATTTTTAATCAGAAGTTACCATCATAGGTACCAGAATAACTTTATAAAATATCCAACTAAATAACATAAAATTTAAAATCTATAGATCACTTCCGTAGTGAGCAAACTACTCAACCAAGCTATACTGCAATCTATTAATTTAAACTTTAAGTGTTTCTCCACTCACCCCTCCATCCTCACAAGACCAAAAATGCAAATATCCGTCAATTTCAATTACTACAATAATAAAAATAGAACTAGTCCTTAGCTTTAAGGAAGGAAACTCACTATGTATGGGTTGGTTTTCAAGGGAGTAAGACATGAACCCGGCTACCATAAGAAGCAGAACACGAATGGAGGGTGGAGAGAAGGAGAAACGTAGGCAAAGGAGAGGCGGACGGAGAGAGAGACTATGAGATAGCAGCGGTACGGTGGAAGGAAAGACACATGGTGGTGAAGATGATGTGAGGTTGAGAGTGCATCAAGGTGAAACTGAAAAAAGGAAAATGAAGAGGGACGCATAGAAAAGAAAAGGAAATGGTAGGAATAGTGAAAGAGAAGCTTCCCGACATGAATAAGGAAGAAAAGAGGGTTCTAGGGCACCATATCACTTATGGTGTACCATGGTTCCCATTCCCCTTCCCCCTCTTCTTCTTTTTTTTTTTTAAAATACAAACACTTCTGAAAATTCTCTCTAACAATTTTAATTTCTCTATCATGATATTCCTAAAAATAAATAAAGAAATTCCCAAAGCATAAGCTATAAAAAATTTTAAAAGTTTCCGATTACTAACGTTTTATTCTAATTAGGCATTTTATTCTAAACAGGGTATTATATATATTTATCTTTTTAGGGAACAAAACTTATATATCTGATTGTCAAGACAAAGAAAGTAGAGTGATATTATTTAAAAATTATAATTTAATACTAAATACAACATCTTGCTTACATAATCATACATAATATCTTTTTTTTCCCATCTCAATATACGTGTCTTTTTCCCACTTTCACATTAATATATGCTATCTATACAATATTTATACCATATAAATATTCAAAAAAATCCAAGAAAATAGGTGAATTAAAGAGTGTTTTATTATTCATACATCTATTGAGAATATTAACGATAACATTTTCTTACATAAATATTGGGAGAATACTGAGAAATGAGTTTGTATTATTGGTTGAGTCATTGTGTAATACATGCGTGGAGTTTATAAAGTGTGGTGTGTACAAGAGTTAGATATAACAATGTCTAAACAGTCTCTAACAACCTATAACTAATCAGTAACTGAATCTATTCTCTACCACCCCCTCAAACTCAGAACGGGGAAGTCACCAACTCTAAGTTTGGATTTGAAATAGGGAAATTGAGAGGATGAGACTACTTTGGTGAGCACATCCGCAGCTTGCTCATGGGAGGGAATATGACTGACCAGAAAAGCTTTGTTTATGACATTTTCTCCATCAAAGTGTAAGTCTAGCTCAAAGTGTTTTGAGCGATGGTGGAGTATGGGGATAGCTGTCATCACACAACACTTAGGTTGTCACCTTAGAATGGAGCAACTCTAATAAGAAAATTATATTCAAAATATCAAAATGAAAGTCTATAAAAGGCCCTTATATGTAGAAGGGTTGTCAAAAGTATATGCACTCGACACAACTGGAGGATCTGAAACAGGTGCAGCACTAAGATCAAAAACAAGAAGGGAAAAATAGGTGAGTCTAACCGACTTAGTAAAGGACAATGAGACTATAGCATATGAAGACAAGCTCTAAAAATAAAACAAACTAGGCATAAATAAAGAGTTAATATCACGAACTAAATATAATTAAGAAATCAACATAAAACTATGCAAGTATATAAAGTATTAATATTATTTCATAATTTGTACCATAATTCTCAAAATAACTAGAATTAATATTATCTTACAACTTTGAAAATATGTCTCTCAAATGTGAATGCCAAAGTAGGGAGGTTTCCAATTCTGAGAATTTCCAAATAAATGTAAATCCCTTCATATTTGACTAAGTCGATGGTGTGCGTCGGCCTCACATACACACACCATGCTAGCAACACCTCTACTAGTTGGGTTCAAAACAAGGTGTACCAAGGCTAACATTAGCAACCACTAGCTACCGTTAACTAAAAATCCTCCCACAAAAGTATGTAGAAATCAAAGTACTAGATATTAAAAAAAGTTGAAGTAGCAAATATCAAATCAAATTTCTGAAAAATAAAAGTATTCTTTAAGGTTCGAAAATAAAAAATATAACTTTTTTCAATAATTCAGCTTCGTAATCCAAACCCAAAAGTTTAGAGCTTGTCCTTTCATTTGTGAAATCTATAATTAGTTGAGAATATCCTTTTCAGTGACCAATAACTCATTTGGGTGAGTTTTCCACAAAATTTAAAACAATGCCCACAATTAGTCAGGCGTACCAATTTAAATGAAAAAAATTTATATCAAACTATATGACAATTATATCATTAACTAAGATGTTTATAATTAACTAGATAAATAAAAATACTATATCAATATATGTTAAAATCAAACCAATACTAATTGCATAAAAAAATCATATGCCATAGAGGCATTGTCCATTCACAAAATATCAGGGAGCATCCTATGATACGCTTGAGATTTGCTAAAAGTGCAGGCTGATCTTCTGGGGGATCTGAAATTATACATAACTAATTATTTTCAATTTAAATACAAATTTATTTTAGAATCTAATCTCGACCTCTTAGTTCAACCATACAAATAATTTTTAATCAGAAGTTACTATGATAGGTACTATAATAACTTTATAAAATATCCAACTAAATAACATAAAATTTAAAATCTACAGATTACTTCTGTAGTGAGCAAACTACTCAACCAAGCTATACTACAATCTACTAATTTAAACTTTAAGTGTTTCTCTACTCACGCCTCCACCCTCACAAGACCAAAAATCCAAATATCCATCAATTTCAATTACCATAGTAATAAAAATAGAACCAGCCCTTAGCTTTAAATAAGGAAACTCACTAGGTACGGGTTGGTTTTAAAGGGAGCAAGACATGAACCCAGTACCACAAGAAGTAGAACACGAATAGAGGGTGGAGAGAAGGAGAGACATAGGTGAAGGAGAGGTAGACGAAGAAAGAGACTATGAGATAGTGGCGGTGCGGTGGAAGGAAAGACAAATGGTGGTGAAGATAATGTAAGGTTGAGAGTGCATCAGGGTGAAACTGAAAAAAGGAAAATGAAGAGGGATGCATAAAAGAGAAAAGGAAATGACAGGAATAGTGAACAAGAAGCTTCCCAACATGAATTAGAAAGAAAAGAGGGCTCTAGGGCACCATATCACTTATGGTGCATTGTGATCCCCATTCCCTTTCTCTCACTCCTTGGTTTTTTAAATAACAAACACTTCTAAAAATTCTATCTAACAATTTTAATTTCTATATCACGATATTGCTAAAAGTAAATAAAGAAATTCCCAAAGCATAAGCTATAAAAATTTTTAAAAGTTTCTAATTACTAACATTTTATTCTAATCAGGCATTTTATTCTAAACAAGGTATTATATATATTTATCTTTTTGGGGAACAAAACTTATATATCTAATTGTCTAGGCGAAGAAAGTAGAGTGATATTATTTAAAATTATAATTTAATACTAAATACAACATCTTGCTTACATAATCAAACACAATACCTTTTTTTTTCCCATCTCAATATATGTGTCTTTCTCCCACTTACACTTTAATATATGCTATCTGTACAATATTTATACTATATAAATATTAAAAAAAATCCAAGAAAATAGGTGAATTAAAAAGAGTTTTATTATTCACACATCAATTGAGCATATTAAATATAACATCTTCTTACATAAATATTGGGAGAATGCTAAGAAATGAGTTTGTATTATTGGTCGAGTCATTGTGTAGTACATGCATGGAGTTTATATAGTGTGGTGTGTATTAGATATAACAATCTCTAAACAGTCTCTAACAACTTATAACTAATCAGTAACTGAATCTATTCCCTACCACCCCATCAAACTCAGAGAGGGGAAGTCACCACCTCTATGTTTAGATCTAAAATAGGGAAATTAAGACAATGAGACTACTTTGGTGAGCACATCCACAGCTTGCTTATGGGAGGGAATATGACTGACCGGAATAGCTTTGTTTAGGACATTTTCTCTAACAAAGTGTAAGTCTAGCTCAAAGTGTTTTGAGCGATGGTGGAGTATGGGGTTAGCTATCATCATCACAACACTTAGGTTGTCGCAATAGATAGTACATGCTTTGGAGACAGAGAGGTGAAGCTCCAGTGAGAGAGATTTTAGCCAAATGAGCTCATAGATTGTTGTTGCCAAGCTGTTGTATTCAACTTCTATGCTGGACTGCAAAACTTATGCTAGCTTCTTTGACATCCATGATACCAAATTGCCACCAAGGTAGATGCCAAATCTAGTGGTTGAGTGCCTATCGTTAGGGTCCAAACCCCAATCTGCACCACAAAAGGCGAAGAGTTCCAAAGAGGGACACGATTGCAAGAATATGTGTAACATCCCCAATTTTGTCTAAGCTAATTAGCTCAGTGTCCTGGCTAATTAGAGGGGTTAGCAATTAATTGAGAACTAATCAACTAATCTTAATCAGCAAGAGCTTAGCAAATTGAGTCAAATCAACAATTGAATCATAACGCACTAAATCTTTTAATTAAACTCTAATTATTCGAACTTCATTATTTCGTAACTTAGAAATATAATTAAGCTAAGATAATTTTATTAATTAAGTACATGACAATTGTTTTACCTAAATCAATTGAGATAAATTAATTCTTACACCCCACCCTAAATACATGATTCAGAAGAACAATTCTTTTAAAGGAAACACGTCTTAAAAATGTAATTAACCAAAATTCACTAAAGAGCAATTAAACTAATCAACTTAATTAACAACTTAGATAATTCTAATAGCTTTGAAAATTCAAAATTTCCCCTAATCATTGCACGAAAATTTGGGCCAAGGCAAGGGCTAAATCCAACCCTCCATTTGTCTCCTAAATCTAGCACCCTTGGATCTAGGCTTGTGTTAGTAGCATCACTTTAGGTAAGATCAAGTGAAAGGCAATCCACCACTTGGATCATGCCACATGGGTAAATCATACTCCATCAAGTAAATCCCAAGAGTAGTGCATTCCTTTAACCCCTTGAGAAAACACAAAATGGTCATTGCTTTGCACCAAGACTCAAATGAAACACAAACACCCTTTTTACCCTAAGGTTCTTAACCTTCTTGCTTGTTGAAGGAGGCAAAAATCACCTCATACCTACCCCTTAGAAGGTGCCAATCAGCCTCTTCTCTCTTCTCATTTGCAAGTTTCATCCTCTCACTACAAGCTCAAGCTCTAATGGCTCTCTAAACTTCATCCTAACTCTTTTGTTAGTCTAACCTTTCTTGTTCTTCTTCTCATTTTCTCACCTTATTCAACCCTCTTTCCTTTTGCCACCTTCACAAACCCTTCAAAGACCACCTTCTTTGGTCCTTGGAGAAGCAAAGTAAACACATATTAGCCATATTCTTCTAAGCTCTAAGGAAGGAGGCCATCTTCAACCATTTCTACCCTTCAAGCTTCCAAGAAAATCTTTGTGGTAGTGACTCTAACTCTTTTCCTTTTATGTATTCTTAAGCTCTAGAACTCCTAAGCTCTCTATAGCTAGGTGGTTCTAGAACTTGCTCTACGGCTTCATGGCCACACTCGTTGATATGAAGTGTTTTCTTGTGATATGGCACTTTTCTTGCAAATTATTTCTAAGTATGTGCATGTATTGCTTGAACCCAACTTTTTAGTACTCAAAATATTGATTTATCATCAAGATCTCAAAGTATAAAAGTGGTTTGGAAGAGAAAAGTGATCACTTGAGGAAAAGACTTAATGTTTTTACAAGAAAACTAGTTGAAACAAAAACTGTTGAAGCTGGAAATTCTAACAATCTGTATAGCGAGACTAATAACTCATTCAATACAACTCCAAATGCAATGAAGCTAATTTTAGATGAAAACAGACCCGTAGAGATTTTTACACATATAAAATATCTGAAATTTGGCCTTAAAACGAGGGAGATATGAATTTTCAAAATGGGTTGTCCCCAAATGTATTTCTGTTTGGGCAGTCTGTACTTAAATCTTAATAACTCAAGCTATACAAAACATTTTTGAGTAGGACTATGTTTGTTAGAAATATAAGATATAGAGGAACATTCTCATAAAATAGTTTTGGCAGATTCCTTGTGAGTAGCTCCTAGTAAAGTTTACAACTCATTGTTCCGAACTGAATCTAAGAGAATGAGTAGTTAGATTAAAATGTGCATATCTCAAGTTACAAAATAAATTTTTAAGTGGGGTTTATTTTGTTTAAAAATAGACTCAGAGAAGTATAATCATACCAAAATATAAGTCAAAATAGCAAAAGATTAAATTATGGTGAAATTTTGAATTTACTGCTCTACTGTAAAAGTAAAACTGGTTATGGTTAAGAGTAAAGGTTAATGAAAAATAAGCTTGAAGACATTAAGATCCTCAAATTAAGATATTGGAAAACTTCATAATTCAACTTAAAAGTTTCAAAAAGAATAATAGATGAAATTGGTCCTATGCCTAATAAAAGAATCGTCACAAGAGGCAATTCGATTAAAAGCTTGCACCAAATTTAGTAAGTTAAGCTCATAAGACTTTGTATGTTATGTATGTCTTTATTTGCCAACATAATGATGATAATGTTGATATGATGATGATAATGATGTTTAATGATATGTGATATTGAATTCTCTATTGGGAAATTTTGGGGAAGCTCCGGTCTAGTCATCATGCTGTTGGAATTCTGCAAAATTTATGGACTTAGAATAATTTTTGCATCATAAGCCTTAATCAGAAGAAATTGAACTAATGGTATGATCCTTCGAAAAGGGAAGATGACCCCTATTACGCTCCTCTCCACCCACAACTCACATGAGGTATGACATAGACCTAGCTACTGTGAATATGCAGGATAAGGCTTACATGAGGTATGACTTTGACCCGACTAGTGGAAGTACTGGAAATTTATGGTGGTAATGGCCAAGGCATGAGCTCATTACCACCTATGTTTAGTGGGTGAAAAATACTTAAGATAAATTCAATTTAAAAAAAGAAAAGAGATTTCGGTCCAAACCCTTGAAGGGAAAGTGTTGAAAGAAGCCTATAACACATCCATGCATTCTATATTTAATTATACTTGTTCCCATACATGTTATGATATAACTCCCATGATTAGAGTGTATGTTAAAAATTGAATTCATGTTTCAAAAATCTAATAATTGGCCCTCATGAATACTCACTACTTTCATTAATAAACTAAAGTGGCTGGGACGATGATGATGACACCTCCGTGTCGGGTTCAAGTCCTATTGAGAAATACCATTTCTCACCCTAGTTATTTTCCATATCGTCACTAGATTTCGATGGCACATCCAGTGGAGTGGAGCTTGAAGCCATCACACTATGAGTGGACATATGATGAGGGATGCCAGATGATGCTGTTTTGGACTTGCTGTTACTGTCGCTCTGCACCTTCATATATTCCTTTCTGTGACGAACTATGTCATTTTAAATTTGTAATTGGTATTTAGTATTTGGGCCATGGCATGACCATGAGCCCCTTCTGTGTATTCTTTAACGTTATAAACCTATATGGATGAAATGATTAGCTATGTAATGTAATGTATTTGTGATTATTAATTATTTATCTTTCTCATATTTTATGATATTGTGATATGAATTATATTCGACACGCTCTCTCTATATCTATATTCTCACCTACGGCTTCACTTTTCAAAACGCGGCAAAGCAACGACGTATTTCAAAAAAAAATTTACCATATTTTCCACATAAATTAATTTATAAATGAAGTTTAGTTTTCCGCGAGCATAAGTAACAACAAATAAAATGTCGTAATACAACTTAAGCATAGTATGGATTTATTCGAATGACCATTCTTATTACGAAATTGACACTAAGGTTGGGAACCAAACTACTGTGGTCCAAAATTATTGTAGCCAAAACAATGATGACTCCCTCATCTGCCAAAATGTCCATGACCTTGAAAGCCAGGTTGCCATGACCATCCCTCAAATTGGGCAAATCCACTACCACAACCTTGAGATTGAGCATTGTGCGCTTGAATTTGAGTAGGAAACCCTTGGGAATTGAGCTTTTGTTTGTGTCTGTAACACCTTACTAACTTAATGTTATGCTTAAGACATAGCATGAAATTAAGTAGATTGTGTTACTATATTAGTGTTCAGTTTATGGCTGTATTCATTATATTATATTCTTATTATTTTTTTGACGAAATATACCTCGGGCCATAGAAATCATATAGAATTATGTAAACAAAAGAAACGGCGCGCTGTATATATATAATAAACGTGATCAACATTGTAGAACGTAACAAAGTTTAATAAAAAGCACAACAAAAAAGATAAAGACAAGTAATATATTATCAGTTGTATACATACATAAATATGTTGGAAGCCAATGCTTCAGTTTGTATACAGGTTCAAAAGAGGATACATAAGTGAGGTTAGTGTACCAAAAAGACATAAGGCCCGTGTCAATTAAAATAGTCCTACAGAGTCCTCAGAGGACATTTTCAAACTAGCAGATATACATATGGCTAAGTCAATGGCCCAATGCTACACATTGCCAAAAGAGGACCATACTGTACAATGTAATTTGCGGCTAGGACCTACTCGGTCATGTAGCTGCTGGCCATACCAAGCTAAGTTGGGTACTAGTCAGCACTCGATCCCAAAGAGGATTATGATGAGTCGGTAGCCTCAAAAGGATCACTCTCAGGATTAAGAGGAATATCTGGAACCACCTGCAGAGGTGACTCTGGTGGAGGGCTGGCAGGAGTGGCAGGTGCTTGAGGTGCTGGAGGAGGGTGTGCTACATGTAATGGGACCGCAAAATACGGAGCAGCAAGGTCAAAAACAAGGTGAAATAAAGGAACAATAAAATTCCTATTGCTAAAAAGATAGAGGCGGAAATGGCAGGAGCCAGCTATGTACAATGAGTCCAACACGGGGTCATGGCGGAGCTACTGGTCAGGGATCTCAATAAACAGGGTGGCAGTCATGTCCATCACCATGGTCTGAAAATGATGCAGAAACACAAAGCGAGGTGAGAATTTAAAGAAATTCTCAGTAGGATTCGAGTACGGTATTAGACTGACGTCACATTCATTCTCTTTTACCTCGGTTTTTATTTAATTATAAAAAAATGGCATCAAATGGAGCTATCTACATTTAATAAGTTTAAGTAAATATCTAGTCTGGGACAAGGTTTAATTTTACTTAAGACAGCAAAAAAAATAGAATAAATTACCAAATAGTGTTACACAGAATACTGGACAGAATAAATAAATAGATAGCAGCAAGTAAATATAATAGTCAAACTATAAACAACTTGTAATGACTATGCAATGCAACCATGCAAAAACTCAATCTTAAACTTAGCATCATAAACTTTTCCGTTACTTAGTCCTCTGGGAGTTCTTGGCCATTCAATACCTGGGTAATAGTCCGCTTTTCAGGATCGAGCTCGTTCCTATATAGGAATGTCGAGTTTACTTTCCCTAACCTCCCCACCGATCTATTCCCCTTAACTTCAATCCGGGGCTAGTCCAAGTATTATGGAACTTTCATCATAACATAATCTTTATAAATTTCTTGCAAATGCACATGAATCTGAATATATATTATAACTCATGCATAGCCTTTACCAAAATTTCAGCAGCATAACAGAACTTGTCCGCTTCCCCATGATAGTGCCAATACTCAGGAAAATAATTTTTCAGAGAAATCATAATACTTATTCACAATTTAATCATCAAATTCATGGGCACAATTGTTGCATTTAAAACATGGTTGCTATCTCAACACTTTCATTCAACCTTATTTTTGTAAATCAAGCCACAATTTCTATTTAATTCATCTGGAACTAAATTTTGAATATGTTAGAGTGTTATAGGTCTATTTTCTAACCTCTTTGGTTCCATCTAATTTTGATAAATGTAGCTTAAGTTATTTAAGTTCTATCTCGGCCTGCCCTGTAGCTGGCCAGAATTACATACTTAAAAGTAAAAATCTACTAAAAATTGAAAACCAGTTCAAATCATATTAAATTGGTATCATATTAAATCTAAAAGGACAAGTGTTCATTTGCTTCCATTTCATTTGCTTTAGTAGAGCTTGAGTTATAAGCTTTGAAATTTGACCTTTCTGAATTGCCCTATTTTGGCCTGATTAGGACATAAGACAACTTCCTCAAACCACTGGGAGCAAACAGGATCGTATCTAACTCTGAAATTTTTATGGGATATTCTCCTATGTGTAAGCTTTCTAAAAAAGTTAGTTTCATTCAATTCTAAGTTATATAGGGCAAGTTTTTCCCTAAATAACCTAGTCCGCCCAGAATTAAACTCAAAAACCTAGGTCAAATTTCCAAAATTCATATCTTTATCACTATTAATCCAATGACTTAAAATTTATATGGTTGGAAAGCTCTAGATGTCTAGTTTCACATAAAAATAGTTTCATCAAATTTAAACAGCTGTAGGCAGAGCTGTACACTTTGTTGTGTGGACTGCCAGAGAGTTTTAATCTTCCAGCCCATCCCTGCATCCTACTCTTACTCCTTTTTTACTTTTTAATCGATTTTAAACACAAAAACAGCCATCAAACTAGCCAATAATCATCATATACATCCAAACACTACATTAAGAAGTGAGAAAACAAAAGCCCCAAACAGCCACCCCTAATCAAGAAGACAAGAACAAAGTTGAATCTCTACCCCCTTTAGGTGTGATCTTGCTAAATTTGAGTTTAAATTGATGGAACCTTATCAAAGTTTGAAGGTTTGATAGAGTGGGTTAAGAGGAGAAGAGAACAAGGAGACTGGAACAAGAAGAGAGGGAGGCGCAATTAGCTTGTAATGAAGAAAGAAAAATCTGATTTAAACATTAAAAGGGTGTTTGGCTATGTATGTTGTCATTGGCTGAAATTTTGTGGCCAATTTTTCAGCCATGTCTCCCTCTCTTTGTGGCCTTTGTGGCGCCACCAAGGGGTGATGGAGTGGCTGAGTAATTAGCCTTGACACAACAGAATTTGGGTATATAATTCTATTGAATCGGTTCTGACAGTTTAAAATATCGAAATCTCGTCAATTTCCTTTAAATTAGTAAATCGGTTTAAGAAAATTTCTATGAAATCCTCTATGCTTCTAATCCAACTCCCTCACATCTAATCTCTCTAATTGCTAATTAATTAACCCTAAATAAATATTTAGTCGAATTTTAATTAACCTCAATTATTCGATAAAAACCAAACAACTAGGCAAAATACAATAAAAATCTGGTGGATGTTACAGTGTCAGTGTTCAATGCAAGCTTCAATAGCAAGAAGCAAAGCTTCCATTTCCTCAACAGAATATGGATCCAAACGAGAAATTATTGAGGTGACCAAAGGTGTGTAATTAGAAGATAAGCCATCCAAGATTGCTTGAATATGTTCTTCAGTTGAAACCGAAGCTCCTACCACAATTAGCTGATCAACCGTATTCTTAATTTCAAGAAGATAAGAGTTCATTGAGTTGCCTTTCTTGATGCTTCTCAATTGAAGCTTGAGCTGAGTAACCTTTTGTGGGTTTGCAAAGCAAAAAATTTCTCGATCTTTTCCCAAATTTGATAAGAGTAGACATATCTAACCATTCTCACCCTCACAGATTCACTTAACAATGCAAGAAGCCAAGAAAGCATAACCTTGTCTTGCTATTCGCAATTTTCAAATTCAGGGTTAGGTTTAGGGTTACCTGTAACTTCATCAGCACCATCGAGGTACATAGGAGGAATGAGATCCTTTTGAAGATGCGATTGGAGTTGATGGCCCTTGATTGTAGCAATTACTTCTTGCTGCCATAGAAGAAAGTTGTCTTCTACTAGCTTGAATGAAATCGGAATTGAGAATTTTGTAAGAGAGAACGCAAGGGAAGAATCCGAAGAGGAAGTAGGGGAAGATATCGGTGCCGCCATGGAAGTAGGAGATGAAGCTTCAAAAGCCATGGATCAAAAAAAAAAAAAAAAAAAAAGAGGTGGCTCTATGATACTATGTTGAGTAACCTTGAAACAAAGAAATCACAGAGAGAGAAAGAGAGAGACAAAAAGCTAGGAAATTAGTTTGTATTATTAGTCAAGTCACTCTATAATACACGTGTGGATTTTATATAGTGTGCTGCGCACAAGAGTTAGATATAACAATCTCTAAACAGTCTCTAACAACCTGTAACTAATCAGTAATTGAATCTATTCCTTAACAATTAGCTCTAAAAATGTACCTAAAAGGATGGCCTTGAATAAGCTGAAATCTGAGTTTGAGAGTAACAGAAATGGATATTTTAAATGAAGGTAAAAAAATTATCCAAATCATACAAACGGCCACATGCATTTTAATAAACAGACCAAATTGATACATTACTTGACTTGAGTAAGAACTGTACCTAGTACTACTAGTAATTGTAAAAGCTATACCTTGTCCATTAAATAGCTCATTCATAACCCCACTTGCCAAGACCCCAAATTTCACCACTAGGCTCCCAATCACACATCGTTGCATCATTATAGCATACAACTCAAATTGGTTCAACACCAGAGCAAAGAAATAGGGTGTGTGGGTGGGTTTAGAGGAGGTGGAACCCACCCCAATCGTGAACAATAACCGTGAAGCGGAGAGAAAGGAAGCATGGCAAGGGGAGAGAGAGAGAGAGAGAGAGAGAGAGAGAGAGAGAGAAAGTAAGGTAGAGAGACACATAACAAGAAGGGGAAAACGTAAGGGAGAGTGGAACAAAATTGAAATAGGGGTAAGGAGAGGATGGGACAGTGAAGAAGAAAGGGAAGTGACATTCATGGATAGAAGAGAAGAAAAAGGACGATTTTTTCTTCTTCTTCTTTTTTTTAGTAAACCCCAAATTGGTCCATGACAATATTATTAATGGACAAATTGGTTCCTCACAAAAATAAATTAGGTTCAAGGTCCCAAACACTTGAAACAATTGGACACCCTAGTCCCTAGTCACCTAGTAACCGGTTTTATATCTGATATGGAGGTTACAATGCTAATTAGGACTACCAAAGACCATGTATGTGAAGCCATATGTTATGAATCAAAGTGTCCTTTATCCTCACTCCCACCTTCATCCCTAGCCTTATCCCTACCTCCACCCCCACCGCCCCTACCTCACCACATTGCTGCCTTCCCAGAAGGAAAAAAAAAAAAGGTCATAAGTCAGAACCATAGATTATAGAAAAGGGATTGATATTAGCCCATTGATATTGAAGCACACTAATTAATGCATATGCTTGATGCCCATGATGTTACGAAGAATTCAACTACGATATTTGATGTCAGTGTCTTTTATTCAAGACGGCTATCCTACAGGAGTTGATCTCCATTTTATTTTCACCATGTTTAATAATTTTTTTCAGAAAAATAATATTTGAGAAATAAGAAAGCAAGGAAAAAAATTAAGAATAGACAATCTTTACTCTCAACTTAGTCATATAAAATAAAGATGAATAAGAAGAGCTATAATTGGCACCTGAGCATCCTCTCTGATTTTTTAGTTCTATCTTGAAGAATTTAATAAGTCATTAACCACCTAAAACAAAAATGAAGCTTTAAGAATAACAGTGCGAAGGGCAAAGCAACAATCGTCAAATTTCCTTTTAACCAGAGGAGGCGGGGATGAAGATGGAGGTGGCAGCGGAGGTGGGGGGTAGGTTAGAGATGAAGGACACATTGGTCCCTGCCACATGGCTCTACATGGATGGCCATTGGTACTCCTAGTCAACATATAACCTCCATGTCAAATGTGAAACTAGTTACCAAGTGATTGATTAATTGGGGACTAGGCTGTACAATTGTTACAATTGTTAGGGACCTCAAGCCTCAAGCCTAATTTATTTTTATCAAAGATCAATTTGTCTACTAATGACATTGTCAAGGACTAATTTGAGATTTTTTTTTTTTGTTTTTGCGAGGGGGAAGGGATGAATAACAGTAACCAAGAGAAAAGTTGTTGGTGTGTTTATCTCAATGTTCTGAAAATTAGAATGGATATCAAATTAGACAGGCTACTGATTCAAAAGTTTATTGGTTCAACCGATTTGACCATAGTTTAATTGGAATATATATATATAATGAATAAAAATTATTAAATAATAATACAAATAAAGAATAATAAGTAGCTAGTAATTATTATTATTTAAATAATTTATTTATTTTATAATATGACTTGAATAACTATTTGTTCATATAAATATATTGATTTTGAAGAATATTTTTT
This sequence comes from Pterocarpus santalinus, assembly GCA_031439595.1. Taxonomy (NCBI): domain Eukaryota; kingdom Viridiplantae; phylum Streptophyta; class Magnoliopsida; order Fabales; family Fabaceae; genus Pterocarpus; species Pterocarpus santalinus. The sequence continues at coordinate 41,995,745 of CM062523.1, read as the reverse complement.
TATTGGTCTTCAAAACAAGCTTAAGGCAAAATGCCCAACTATATATGGGTGAGACAAAGACGTTCATGGCCATAATAATTGTGAAGAAGAGACATGGTGAATATATTGTCAGAATATGGACTTGGATGGAGTGGCTAACCCATGACCCGTTTGGTTAGAAAAGTTAAGAACCTTAATTCTCTAAGTTCTCTCTTTTCCTTTCCCACTTGCTCTTTCTTTCCCTCTCTAAGATCTCATTCTTCTCTTTGCCTCCATATCCCTCTCTAAGATCTCTGTATTTTCTCTCCATCTTCCAGTTTCTTATCATAAACTATCTTTCCCAAAAGCTTAAATTATTAGGTAAACACATATGAATGATTTCATATTTTAGGCTTGAAGTGTAGACAATGCACAGGCTCATCTTACCTTGTGGCTTATGCTCAAATTAAACTTTTTATTTTGAAGAATGAGGGCAAATGAGGATGAAACTCTAGACCTCTTGGTCACAAAGGTTTCGATACCATATCATAAACTATCTCTCCCAAAAGATTGAGCTATTAGGTAGAGACACATGAATAATTTTATATCTTAACATTTCTCTCAACATGCAAATGCATTGATGACTAAAGCAAGAGTGAGACAAAGCCACTGTGAAGTTTGACGACGATTTTGATAGGAGCGTTGACAGCTCGTAGCGAGTGAGAGGACAGGGAACTTGCAGGGGAAGAAGGTGTTGTTCTGCTATGAGAGATCGAAGTAGCAAGGAAGCAAAATTAGTTTCTTTTTTTTTTTTTTTTGGATCGCCAGCCATGTAAAGTGCGGCCAGTTCTGGCGATTTACTGGTTTCCGATCGATTCATCTGGTTTTTTAACATCACGGTTTCAGCTAATAATCGAACCGGAAAGGAGTTTGGTTTGGTCAAACTGGCCGATCCGATTAGATTTTCAAAACCATGGCTTATCTTCTGTTTCTTTTCTCTCAAAAAGAAAAGGTATGTGTCAGATGGAAAGAAGGAGAAATTTTGTGTCGATAATATTTTTTCCTCCTTCATACACATCTTTTCTTTTCTTTTCTTTTTCTAATATCTTCATTTAATTAATTTTAATTTCCCTATCACCACATAATTTAGGATAAATATTTCAAAGATTTGAATTCATGAGAAATTTTATAGTTTCTCTGATATTGATATTTTATTTTAAATAAAATATTAGATAGTGTATATAAACTAAATTATATGTATGTATGTATATATATATATATATATATATATAGATAAAAATTCATTATTAATTTTTGGATCTAATCATTACATTACAAATATTTAATATAATATTAAATTCAAATCCGTTAAAGATTATGATTACGTAAACAAAAGTAAGGCTTTATAAAAATATAATTCATTATCTTTATAATATAATTGAATAAAACACACATACCCATTAAAAAAAAAAAGTTAAAAAAAAATCACACACACATAAATATTGAGTACCATTGGCAGAGTGGATGGGCTAATTCAATCTGCACAAACCCAGTCTACAATGGATTACAAACGAATGCGACGAAGTCAGCCTGCATTTTGAATGGGTTACAAAAAAAACTAATCCAAACCCAACCTGTATTATTATTTGTTAAAGTGTTTCATTGAATTATTTAGAATATTGGATCTTAGTCAGAGACTTATTTGAGTTTAAAAGTTATTATTATTATTATTATTATTATTATTATTATAAGAGATAATAAAATAAAAATATTAAATAATGTCTCTTAACAAAAGTGAACATTTAATGAAGCGACAAATTAACCAAGCTAGGGGTAGGCATAGGTTGGGTTGGGTGGACGTAAGGAGCTTTTTCGATATAACCCACTCATCCAAATAGTGGATTAGGTTGAGCAAATTTTTTCTTTTAACTCAACCTGACTTAATCCAAAAATGGATGGATTAATTGAGTCGGATCAAACCCGTCAGTCAAATATATATTGGAAAAAACAAATTATTTATTAAAATATGTGAAAAATTACCTATTAAGATATGTCACAATATCCATTTCTTCTTTGGAATGACAAGATTTAGGATGATGTGATCCATTTCAAATATCCCTTTCTTCCATAGAATAACAAGATTTAGGATGATGTAACCATTTTGTTAATATTAATAAAGGATTTTACAAAAAAAATTCTTTTATTCCTTGACTTGACAAGATTTAGGATTTGATTCCACTTTTGTTTGATATTAATGAAAGATTTGAGAAAATTTTTACCCCTTCATTCCTTAACCTAACAAGATTTAGGATGTAATTTCTCTTTTATTTGATATTAATAAAAGATTTGAGAAAAAATTATCATTTTATTTTTGGCCATGATACAAGTTTCATATCACTTGAAAAATAGAGAAAAAAATAAGGTGAGTTAGATTGAGTTGCGTGGGTAAAAAATCTTCAAATCCATGACCAAAATTTTTTTAACCTAATCTAACTCATTGTCACAACCCAATTAGGGCCATGACCAACGCATAGGAGATAAATCCCCTAGCAAGCCTTTTATTACACATTTTTCATAAAAATCGGATAGAGTCTCTTTTGTATTTAGAATAATTCCCAAATACAAGTCTTCTTTCTGCATAATAGAGTAAGCACATTTATCCACTGGAGATCCAGGCATTCTCAGAATACACCCCACAGCATGTAGATTACAATTATAACAACATAACTACAACTATTTATCAGATTTTCAACATAACATCAATTGAATCAACTACGAAACCAATTAACATTTTATAACACATTGGAAGCCAAACCTTGCCTATGGACTAATGGAGCATAACTAAAGATTTCATACACTTATACTCAAATAAAAAGCAAATCTCAGATATGTACAACCTTTGCAAACCACACGAATAAAAGTGTGGATTTATTGAAAATCCAATGACTTTAGCTAGTAATAGAGACCTAAGCATGAATCTATACCTATCTAAAAATATGAGAGAGAAAAGGAGTAAGTTATGCAATATCTCGAAGAATAGTGCGTCTAATTAGCACTGTTAATTAATTTATTCTCTTGTGTTAGAAAAATAAGAGCAATTAGGAATTAAATGTAAATATTAGAATTAGAAAGAGTTGAGTTTATTATGTAGAAAATTTAAAAGAGATCATTAGTAATGTTTCGAGGATTTAAAAGAATTGGTAATGTCCCAAATTCTGGTACGTTTAATTTATGCTATTAATCAATTAATTCAGTTTTAATGATTATAAAAGAGCAATTAGAAGTTAATTAAAGGTTAATTAGAGAGATTTGGGATTAGGAGAAATTTAGATAAACATGTAGAAACATCTTAACAAAATTGTTAGTGAAAGTTTGCCAATTTGAAGAAAATTGGTTGAAATTCGATATTTTAAATTGTCAGAATCGAATCAGTAGAATTTTATACTGATAAAACCCTAGAATGGGTGGGCAAAAAATCAGCCAACTCCACCCCAAATGGCACCACAACAACCATAGATAAGGAGAAATATTAGTTGAATCTCTATTATTCAAAGCCACAACCAATCAAAAGTCAAGATTCTAACTACCAAGCATTTTAAATTTTCATTATTTCGTCCTAAGTCCTTCATTTCGGTTGACCAACTTCAGCAGCTCTTTCTCTATCTTCTCTTCTTCTATTTCATCTCAACTTCATCCCAACTTCAAGCCCTGGTTACTCCTTCCATCAAGAAATTCAACTCTAGCTAAATATCTTCTCTATTTGAGGTAGGATTCAATACCTTTCATGGTTTTTCTAATTTTGTGGCTGATGAGGGTTCTAGTTTCACTCTCTTATATGATGATATATTATGTTTATGTGATATTTTATGATTGAATTAATATGAAATTATTGGGTTAGGATTGATGTTTGAATGAAAAGCTAGAAGAGAAGTTAATTAGAATATGATTTAGTTGAAGAACCCTAATGTTGTTCGTACTGTGAAGTATACAGCTTTACCTACAGATATCAGAATTTGATGAAACTAATTTTATATTAAACTATATATTTAGAGCTTTCCAATCATATCAATTATAAGGTCATTGGATCTGTATTGAGTGAGATATAAATTTTTGAAATCAATCTTAGATTTCTACCTCTAGTTTTGACTAGAATGGGTTGTGCAGGGTATAACTTACCCTATACAATTTTAAATTGAGTGCAACTAATTTTTTTAGAAAGATAACATATAGATGCCTAAAAATTTCAAATTCAAACCTTAAGTGTTTGCTCCCAGTAATTTGCCAAAGTTTCCCTATGCCCTGAATGAGCTAAAATAGGGTAGACCAATTTAACCAAATTTAAGAGCTTATAACTTGAGCTTTGACCACTCAAATGAAACGAACTTATTGGAAATTAAAGTTGGTTCTGTTAGCTTTAAAATCATATAAATTTCAATTAAATCCAATAAGATTTCTATTTTTGGCCAATTTCTACATTTTAGACCCCAATTCTACCTAGCAATAGAGCAGACTTAGGTTAATCTCCAATAACTTGAGTTATACTTATGAAAACTTAGTGGAACTAGAAAGATTAAAAACATGACAAACAATGCTACATCATATTCAAAATTCAAACTCAAATGAATTAAGATGCAATTATGGTACATTTTAGAAAATGGGGCAAAATTAAGAAACTTAGGTAAAGTTGCTAAATTGAGTGCTTGTACACTATAATGTATGAATAAGCTTTATTTACAATCAAATGTTTCAATTCTATGTTAATGTTGAAAGGTTACTATGTTATATTGATTCTAATGTCTTGATTGACTATCTGGATTAAAAAATACTATTCATGGGAAAACAAATTTGATCCGCTATGCTACCGAATTTTTGGTAGAAGTTTATGAAATTATGAGAGTTTATGTTTTAAGAACTTATGATATGGATATCTACATAATTATGAATATGGAAAACATCTGCATGCAATAATGTTTGAAAGAAAATGCATAAAAATACATATGAGCATTTTATGATGATGTGGTCATGATTATTCTTATGAAAGTATGCATAATTGCATATGAATAAAGAAATTATCTATATGAGGTCCCTTCATTTGGAGGCACTTATTTATGTCCCTCTCTGTGAAGGCGGTTAAAGGATAAAATAAGGATCCCTTCACTAGGAGGCAGTTGAATATTGGGTCCCTCCCTGTGAAAGTAGCTAAAACTTTTGGGTCTCTCTACGTTGGAGACAGTTGGCCAGCTGAGTCCCTCTAATTTAGAGGCATATGGATCCCCTTGTGGGTTAGCACTATGTGACGACGGTTACGAATTGAGCTCACTTCTAGATCAGTCTACCCAAGAACAGTGAAGATTAAAGAAAATTAAAAAAAAAAGTTTGCATTTGTATAAATTCAAGTATGGGCATTTGCGTAAGTATATTCCGTATTTTGCTAAGTTGAGATTGTTCTATCTAAGTATGTTGTGATTTGCTATTCTAATTTTGAAATATGAATTATTATGTTATTGCCATATTGATTCAAGCGTGTGAATAAAATAAACTCTGCTTCAAATAATATATTTTCAAACTATAAAATTGAAAGATTTATATGACATGTTCACCATTTTTCATAATAAACCGAAGCAGTTGGAGATAATCACGATAACATAATATATGATAGTTTAGAGAATCCCACTGAGAATTTTAAATTCTCACTCTTATATTTATTTTCGTATTATCTCCAGATAGTTCAAGAAAACCCTAAAGATGTCATCCTAGGCAGAGTGACTAGGATGAGTGGAAATGACCAAAGGTTGCTATCAGACAAAGTTCGTTCAAGAAACAATAGCAACTCTCAAATATGGTACTATAACTTAAGTATAATATTGTATTTGGGAGGGTGTTACAAGTCATACAAACCAGTAAAAGATAATATTCCTATAATAAAGGTGGGACAAGTTTAAACATACTTTTTCATAACATACATTCATTGTTAAAAAAAAATTAATTCTTAAGGAATCATGACTTTAAAACTTGAAACATAACTACCAATAAGAATTTCACTATGTTACTGTAATTCCATAAATCATTTCTCAAGTAGAAAAATTCATATACATACTGAAAGGGCCATAAGTTTCTAGAAAAACATACCTTGTATACGATACCTCTCTAAAGTATCCATAATATACTAACTCACATTTTGAATAAATAGACATAGAATATTTGAAAATAACTATAGACATCATACATAATGAAAATATAATAACTTTAACTTTTAGGGGAGATTTTTGTTTCAGAAGTAACTTTCTAACTCGGTGATCCCGACAACCTAACCCCAGCAATACCTGATAAATCTCATGACTGAGTGGCCCTGACAACCTGACCTCAACGTGCCTAAATCTTCCGAACATGTCGGCCAAAGATTCCAAGCTAGCAACTACCCTGCTAGCTAGGCTATTTAAGGTGCATCAAGGCTAATGTTTACTACCGTCAGTGAACAGTTTTTGTCACAATTTCCTCCTCTTTGAAAACCTTTATTCCTTTCTAAATCACTTGGCAACATAAATTTTCTTTGTGTCAAGTCATATACATTCTTGCTCATAACTTTAGGCACATAATAAGGTTCAAAAGAATTTCCATATACTCCAAAAGTAACAAGAGGTATAGCTATCATGTAATTCTTAACTTAGGTGTTACACTCATCATCCCAACTCAACTTATATTTTATAGGTTAGAGTTAAAATCCATGGGTTGGTAGGTTGACCTAACCTAATGCCCACTCCTACGTGTAGTAGGCTTTAACTCATTTAATCCACTAGTTTACATATTGCACTTGTAAATTCGCATTTAAACAAACTTGTAAAATATACTTTGCTCTTCTTTGTTTTTATGGTCAACACACATACACCTTCATGGGAAAGGAGGAGAGTTCATATACTACAAACTAGACTCTCTCTAGTATCGAACTCAAGTATAATTAGTAAGAGATAGACAAATTCACTATTAAACCAATGCATCAACTGCAAATATACTTTATTCTAAATTACTATTAGTGTCTCAAGTCAAACGAACTGGTCCACATACGATAACCCATATATTCAATTATAACTAATTGCAAATTCTAGGGAAACTTGATTGGTTTTGGTATATTGGTAAAAGAAAATATTTAAAAAATATTAATTTTAATATATTATTAATATAAAATATTTTTTCTTATCAACCAATCAAAAATCATCATATACTTGATATTTGAGGTAATTATAATAAAAGTCAAATATTTTTGATAATACAATGATACAAATTAGATAATTGTATAAAAAAATTTATATTGTTATTTCATCAAAATTAAATCCTTAAAAAAATTATTTGATAGTTAATCAAGTAACAGAAAGTAACATTCGGATTTTTCCTATCTTCCAGCCAATTTCAATGATCTGACCTTGTGCCCGGCATTTACATTTCAAAGCCGCCATATGATTTGCAAGTTGCAATTAAAGCAGGGATGAAGTTCATGGTGGACCAATACCAATTCAAATTTGATCATCCATTTGAGTGCAGTAATTCTTTCATGAATAAAATCGAACCACACAGAAATCCAGAGAGAGAATAGGCAATAAACTTCAACAAGAGGCATAAAAAAATTTGAATACTTCGCACTCTCTAGCACATAATTTATTATTATTACAATTGAATAACTCCTAACCTATTATCCAACAAGAGGCATAAAAAATTTTGAATGCTACACAATCTTTAGTACATAATTTATTGCTATTACAATTGAATAAATCCTAACTTATTGAAACATTCTGTAACAATGAAAAATGTTAACTTGCAGCTTTGTACCGTATACATAAAAAAAATGTCAGTGTTACCCTTTCTGTCCGTCAGTTCATCTGGCAGATATTTTGCCCTTTTTTATGCAGATTACATCACCATTTTGCCCTTTACAAATTTAGCTAAATTTCTTTTGTTAATGAATGACTCTGGCTCCTGGAACTGGCGACAACGTAACTCCTACTTCAGTAATTATGTACCCAATTCAATCTTGCAAGGTCAAGTTCAATTCACTAAGATATTAATAAACAAAGTTTGATATCTGCCAAATTTAATAATACCATCTATATGTTCTTGAAAAATTCAGAACTCTGGCAATTCTATTGAGTCCCCAGATCTGATGAACAAATCATACCAGAAATCCATGCCATCATCAAAGTTTGAACTATAACCATAACTCTGTTGGAAGGCTTTTGCTGAATCAATTGGGTATTGAGGTGTCAATTCATTTGAGATTGTCCAAGAATTTGATGGTATGGTGGGCCTTTTATCGTCCGTTGCTGCATCTGACCAAAAACTTTCATCAATTTCAGGCATGGTCCCCATAGACTCTACGTATTCACTTTTGATGGTGTTGTCCATATTTTTTCCTTCAGTACTAGCCGTGACTGATGAAAAATCACTGGAAGAAGTGCACGCTGATGTCTCCATTTCAGGGAAATTAAGGCTGGCAGATTCTGAGTGAGTTAGTGTGCTGGAATTAGAATCAGATCGTTTGATTTTTGGTTTTGAAACTCTTTTGGTATTTGAATTGGGTTGGTTAGTTTTCAGCAGCCTCTTCTTCAAATGGGTGTGCCACACATTTTTTATTTCATCGTCAGTTCTTCCTGGTAATTTTGCTGCAATTGCTGACCACCTGAAAACAAGGATCAAAGTATTTAATGCAAGAGATATTTGCTCAAGATTCGAGTTTGGTTTCTTGATTGAAGTGAATTATAAAACAATAAAGCTTAGATTATATTGGTTGTAGGATTACAAAGACAGTAAATCTCATGCACAAACTGGTATGTACGTCTAGCATATACCATGGTTGCATGTGATAAAAATACCACTCTAAGTATCGTGCAAGCATATCCAATCAGAGAATCCTGCAGCCCAACATGTTCACTAATCTTAACATCTTAATACTAGTGTTATAAATCCCTTTTAACACCACTCCAATTGAAATGTTTTGATTTTTGAACAAAAATCCTTCAAGTATGTGTTAAATATGTAGCCCATACTTATAATTTACTCATGTTCCAAATTATCTACCATTTTAAGATAACAGCATAAATAAATAAATTAAAAAAAAGGATATTAAATAGTCTCAATTAAAAAAAATAACTGAATTTGATTAAATATTTATTTACAAAATGGCTTTATTCTAGCATCAATCATTTGTATCCACAAGTATTTCCTTTTAATTTTAATATAAATTGGTATAGCACCCACTACTAACGGTGCGCCAATTTCAGTTTTTAGAAAAAAAAAAATTTTGAAATTTAAATTTTATATATAATTAAAAATATTAAAAATTATTTTTTTCATAAACTACTCATTTTAGCTTCTATAAAATAGTTACAAACAGATTTTTTTTGATATTCTGATTATTTTAAAAAAATTATCCAAATATACAAAAATTAATTTTTTAATAAAAAAAGTAATTTTTTTCCAAAAAAATTCTAAACAAACTCACCCTCAATATTCTTTATTTACCAGAAAAACTAAGAAAAAGAAAAGAAGGATGAAATTGAAAACTCATATCCAATTTTGAAAGCAGAAAATGATCATCAAACGACACCCTGTGAACTAAGAACTGGACCGATGGCATCTCATTTCACTAGTGGTACCTAATTTTTTTGATGCTTTCTCATGATTAATTTTCTGCTATAAAGTTAAGATGAAAATGCTGAATATCATTGATATGGGGACGAAATCAGTACCCATTCCCCAGCATCTCATGCAGCTTGATGATTGTTTCCTCTTCCTCATTTGTGAAATTTCCTGTCTTAATATCAGGCCTTAAATAGTTAATCCACCGTAGTCAGCAGCCCTTCCCACACCTTAACAGGCCTGATCAAATTAATCAGAGAAATCGAACGAAATCAATACACAATATCATCATGGCATGCAAAAATCATCCCAAACACGCACACAAAAATTGGAAAGTTTAAGAACTTATTATTAACCATCAAGTTTATGACAGTAAATTTAAGAGAATTTTGCATATCAGAAAGTACCAGCTTGCTTTGGGAGTGCACGCCAATTGCCATGGCCATGTTTTTGGATGCAAGATGTGAGGATATGATCTTCCTCAGGGGTCCAAGGACCTCTCTTCAATCCCACCTTTTGACAACAAGGAGCTCTCACCATCTTCAAATTCGGTACTATATTTTGTTAGTCTCGCTCTATAGGCAGAGCTAGCTAGTTTAGCTCCTTGTTCTCTTCAAATGGGATTGTTCAACTTCGTTTTCCCAGGCCAAATGCCTGCTATTTATCCTTGGATATTCCGTGCGCCACTGAGTTGAGCAAGAATGGTCCAAGACGATGATAGTATATTTTCGTTGGTGCGTGCTCGGGTGAAGCTGATTTTGTTTGCTTCACCATGAAGAGCTCATGTGGCTGAACAATTGGTAGACACGTGGATTGTGGGGGGGGGGTATGAGATGGTCAAAACTATTTAAGTGAGATCAAATGTTAAGTGCATAATTAGTGAAGTACACTGTTTTGATTTGAAACAAAATAATACAAAGATCAGAAACCCTCTTTGCATCCCACTTGTTGCTCCACCGCTGGGTTGCAGTCGGAGGCCAATTCCGGTGAACTTGTCCATTGAGCCATAAAACCCTTTTCACACTTTTTGAGCGACGAAACCTCGACAGTAAAGTTGTTGTTCGTGTTCAGCATTGGTGAAGAAGGGATGTTATCCGTGTTTTCATCGTCCCGTTTACTCGCAGAATCTCGCTAAATGTTGCGTTCTTAATCTTGCTAAAAAAACCAATTAAAATGAACTAAAAAGTATGAACAGAGTGGCATTGTAGGGACGGTTTGGTGAGTTGGTCAGGTTCGGTCGGCTGATATGTGGGCGAGTCACGGCAAAGAGGGCTTCCGCAGGCTGGTGATGGAAGACGCCGGCGGTGAGATGGACAATGGACTTGTGGCGGCAAGAAGACGAGGGTTGCAAGCTCGCGGTGGATAACGATTCAAGCAGCAGCGTGAATGGGCGAAGAACAAGTTGGTGGCAATGCGAGCATGTCATGGCCACGATGGCGGTGCTTGTCGTCATTGTCGGCGCTGCTCACACCGCTGATGCGTTGGCTCCCAGCCCCACCTCCCCCCACTGCCACTATTTGTATAACTTCCTCATCTTTAGATTTGCTCTCAAGATCTGAGTGTGTCGTGCTAGCACATGTGGGTTTACTTTGTTTGAGTGTGATGGGTAGTGGCATGTAGTAGTTCTTCTCTCCCCTATATCGTATTGTTGTGCAGAGATTTCATGAGTTGATTTATGGATCTTTAGCTATATTTGTGATTAAAAGAGTACTATGATATTTGCCATCATTGTTTCAGTACATATATAATGGATTTCTTTCATATTCAAATCTGTGCTTCTCTTACAAGCCTTTTCAAAGCTGCACGATGGAGGACGACAGGGCAAGGAGGGCGATGGTGGTTTCTTAATTGCTGGGGAAGAAGAAGGCTGATTAGAAAAACCAGGTCGGAAAAGGATAGAAACGATGATGGGGACAGAAGATTTCTATTTTATTTAACTTTATTACAATAACACTAAACGGTCCGTTTATTAACTACATTTATTCACTATTAGTGATGTTTGACCAGATCCTGCCGCTGTAACAGCGTGCCCCCATGCCATTGGTCCATATGACCTCTTCGTGGGGAAGTAAACAACATCAGCTTCACTAGAGAATCACCATTTTTTCGTATTCAAACTACTCAGGCTTAAGCACGTTCCTGAAAAGAGAGAATGTCTCTCTCCCAAATGACATTTGTAATAATTTTTGCTAGTTGAGTGAAACTTGGGAGTTAGAGATTTCATTACGTGTCATATTTTGACCTGACATGGGTTGAACATGGCCAAACTCTATTGAGGATAAGGAGCAATAGGTCTATGTACGGTATTATCGATGACTGATTGCGTGTGACACTTTTTTGTTCGGATTCATTTTATGAACAACAGGTGTAAGTGCATGTTGCCCTAAAATAGCCTTTTTTAAGTTATATGAAAATAGATTACAATTAGAAATTGATAATTTTAAGCTAAAAAATAGTTTATAATTATAAGTAATATTTCAGAATTTATGATTATAAGTAGAAATTAATTATTTCAGAATTCTTATATTTTAATCAAATTGATCTTAAATAATAAACAATATATAATATAAATAATATTATTTTATACTTTTTTAGTAATTTTATCATATAAAAATAATTCTTTTAATTCAACTCAAGCAAAATAGATTATATTAAAACTATTTTTCAGTTAAAGTATTCATACATAAATTAATTCTTGTAGAAGTAGTTATATAAAAACATAATTATATAAATAAGTGATTATTGAAATAATTTTAATCTTTCAATTTTCTCAAATACACACTAAAATCTTGAATAAAATAATTATACAAAATTAAAAATTTTATGCTTTTTCTTTTTTATGAAATTCTTAAGTATAGATTATATGTACTTTCATATTAGAACTAATATATATATATATATATATATATATATATATATATATATATATATATATATATATATAATAAGACAAATAACCGCCATTTGGTCACATTTGATATTACCCAAAATACCCTTTCTAAAGCAAACAATATGTAATTGCTTCATATTGCAGTTTTGGTTCACAACCCACGTTGTTAGAGACAATATATAAAGGAGTTGAGATATTTTAACTTCCTTTTTGGTTATATTTTATTTTTCATTATTATCCCTCAACTTCTCTTAATTTATCTCAATTTCTCTAATTTTTGAATATTTTAAAAATAAAAAAATTTAAATTAAAAATATTCACTTCAATTTAATTTTAAAAAAATAAATAAAAACAAAATTTTAAATTAATAATTAAAAAAGTGATTTTTAAACTTTTTTGAATATGTACTAATTTAATTTTTTGATTAAGTTTCTCTTTATTATTAAGCAAAATAATACATATTCAAAAAAGAATTAGAAAATCGACATTAAAAAAAACCGTGTAGAGAAATAGAATTGCATTCCTTTTTACTTTAGGAACAAAAATGTAATGACGCAAAGTGCATGTAAGATAAATTGCACTTGTTTTTATTGACATTGTACATAAATTTAATAGAAGGATTAAAAGGCATATTTAAGAAAGTTTGAAATATTATATTGCATATTATTTTTATTCTGAAGACTAAAGCATATATAACATATAGTTAAGGGGATAAAATGAATTTTTTTCTTTATTAACCTTCTCTTTCGTATAAATCATAATACCGTTATGTATTGAATAAAAACGGCTTATATAATGTAACCAAAAAATTTATATAGACATGGCATAACTTTAAACTAGCACTTTACGTGAATAAGTTAATTATAAAAAAAATTATGAGACAAATTGTGTTTTTGATGACAACAAACAAAAACAACTCAAATAGAATGCATAACTACTTAGATACGACTGAATTTATTTAATTTTTTAATAAACTTTAAATTAAATTTACATGCATATAAGACGGCAGTTTTTGATCAGTTTAATTAATATATGTCGTGTTTATAAATTTAATTAAAGCTTCCCTTAAATTTGGATTCAAATTCGAAGGTTGATATCATTCAGAGAAAAAGTATGATAAACTTTCCCTACATAAATTTTAGATCTAGTTTCATCGATTACAAATATTTATACGATATCTTATTATTTTAGCACAAATAATGTAATGCTGTGTAGCGTTATTTTAACAATTAATTAATATATTTATTATATTTAACTTAACTGTCTAAAAGCAGAAAGAGCTAAATTATTAACTATGAAGACTAATTATGTTTACTGTTGAAGAAGCAATCAAATAACTGCATGACTATACAGCGGTGGAAGGGGTAAAAAATAATTTTTAATGTAACATTAACATGTATTTTTTTTCAATAATTAGATAAGTCTCAACTCTTAAAAAAGATAAGTAACTTGATATATGAAAGTTCATAAGGAAAAGCACAACTCATAACACACGCTTCTCTAAACACAATACGACAACACAAGATACTAAGCTTGGAACCCAAAACATGGTACATGAGCTCGAGGGACCTCGAGACCAAGTCTGGCTTCATTGAACAACTTTTACATCCAACTTCTCGGCAAACTTCCCAAGAAGACCCATTGGCTTCCACAGTCACTAGTCAACCACCTGGACATCTCAAAGGCAAGCCTCAACCCAAGTGATCCCTATCCTGCTCTATTGCACTGGACCTACAAGACCATATCACTATTGCGAGCTCAATCACGACCATGTTCACAAGCTTGCAACCATTCCTCATCACACCATCATGCACCGCGACTTCGACTCTCATGGCACCACACCACACCTCCCTAGTCTACATAAAATAGTGAACAAGGAAAAAAAGGGCAAACCACAAGCCAAGGGATACTAGCAGCAGCCTCAATCTTCTCTATGTCTCTCTAACTCTTTATCTTTTTCTTGTTTCTCATTCTTCCAATGAAACTGTGTGGTTGACGAAGATTACCAACATAAAGTGAGAACACCCCATTCAAAACTATCTATCTGTTACCCACTTCTAGACCATCGACAGCCCTACCTTCACACATTTGAGACCGTGAGCCATGTCTCAACCCAGAAGATGATTGATGGTCCAAGACAAGGGGAGGGGAGAAAGCTATATTCACTAGATGTTACACCTTAACAACTATCTCTTTAAATTCCTCAAACCATGCAAGATATTTCAAAAAATCTACAACTATTGTCCAAAAGAATTTCACATGAAACTAGATCAAATCATAAACTCAATCTACATCCACAAAATGCTAATCACAAAATAAATAAATAAATAAATAAACTTTATCAATTTCTCTAATCTCACAAATGCAACAACACAAAATTATTTGAGTAGTTTGCATAAAAAATTAACATGTAGTTTGCACCATTTTCGGATCATGAAGTTGATAGAGACTAGGAGCAAAAATAATAAAACTTTCTAATAGAAAAATAATATAGAAGTAATTTTAACACAATGTGTAACATCCTCCCAAGTATAGTACTATGTTTAAGTCATAATATCTCACCTAAGAGTTGTTACTGTCACTTAATCGGACCTTGTCTGGTAGCGACCTTTGGTCACCTTCGCCTCGGAGGACCTTTTTCGAAACTTTTGAACTATCTGGAGATAACACGGAAATAAACATAAGAGTGAGAATTATAAATTTTCAGTAGGATTCATTAAAAAACTTCATACCGTGTCATCATTATTATCTCCAGCTGCTTCAGTTTATTATAAAAAGTGAATAAATTATACAAACAAATCTGTTTTATAGTTTGAAAATATATAGTCCGAAGCAAAACTCATTTTATCTCATGCACTTAAGTCATATTGGTAATATTTCATATTTAGAATAAAAATCACTGCATAAATAGATAGAATAAACTCAGCCTCAATAAAACATGGGATACCATAATAGTGAGCATTGGTACAATTATAAACACATGTATGGCTGTGCTATAAGCTTCTCTTAACTCGTCGCCCCCATAACTTTTGGGTACTTACACTAGCTGGGTTATGCCATACCTCATGTAAGTCCTATCCCCTATACTCACACTAGCTGGGTCATGCCATGCATCATGTGGGTGAGGGAAGCATACTTTGGGTCACCTTCCCTTTTGAAGGATCACACTCTTCGTTTACTTTCTTTACTTATCACATCTATTCTAAAGTATGATCGTCATGTCATACTCCATTGGGGTGTGATCACCATGTCACACTCCTTAGGAATATATTTATCCTGCTATGTCCCAGAGTATGATCGCCATATCATACTCCATCGAAATGTGATCGTCATGTCACATGCCTTAGGGTGTGGGATCATCATGCCACATTCTAGAGTATGATCGCCATGTCATATCCCATCAGAGTGTGATCGCCATGTCACGTTCATTAGGAGGTACTTATCGTGCCATATTCTAGAGTATGATCGCCATGTTATATCCCATCAGAGCATGATCGTCATATCACTTTCCTTAGGAATATGGGACCTTCCTTATATTTTTTGACTGCCTTCACAGGGACCCAACGTGACCATGTCTTTATCCTTTAACTGCCTTCACAAGGAGGGATCTCATAACGGCCTTCAGGTGAAGGGATCTACATTTAATATATTCATATCCTTTCATTTTCATACATAATCAAGCATAGACATGATGAATGCACTCATACATATACTTCATCATTTATTTTTATATATCCTTGTATAAATGATTTCCACATACATATTCATAATATATAAAGGCTCATAACTTCCTTACAATTCTATCGAAAATTTAGCAACATAACGGATCAAATCTGTTTCCCCATGAATAGTGCCAGTCTCAGTAGATAGTCAGTCACAGTAAGAGATCAAATATAATGCATCAATCTTTCAAGCACCAATATGGAATTCGCAACACTTAGACTTTAATTGAACTCCCCATGAATAGTGCCAGTCTCAGTAGATAGTCAGTCACAGTAAGAGATCAAATATAATGCATCAATCTTTCAAGCACCAATATGGAATTCGCAATACTTAGACTTTAATTGAACTCATATATGCATTAAGGTACCAAATCCTTCAATTCTGGAAATCCTGCTCATATTCTTCAACTCTACCCGTTTTTAGAAATTAACCCTTAGATCCATTTTAACTCATCTAGACCTAAATTTTGGATATGTTGAAGTGTTACGTGTCTATTTTCTAACCTCTTTGGTCACATCTAATTTTGATAAGTACAACTCAAGTTATTTAAGTCTTATCCCAGCCTACCCTGAGACTAGCCAGAATTACACACTTAAAAGTAAAAATCCACTAAAAATCGAAAATAATTCAAATCATATGAAATTAGTATCATATTAAAGCTGACAGGACAACCTTTTATTTGCAACAAGTTTCATTTCAATTACTTTAGTAGGGCTCGAGTTATAAGTTCTGAAATTTGATCTTCCTAAACTATCCTGTTTTGGCCTAGTTTGGACATAGGACAATTTCTTCGAATCACTGGGAGCAACTAGGACTATATCAAACTTGGAATCTTTTTAAAGAATGTTCTCCTATGCGTAAGTTTTCTAACAAAGTTGGTTTCATTTAATTTAGATTTGTATAATGCAAGTTATGCCTAGAAAAACCCAATTTACCTATTATCAATCTCTAAAATCTAGATCAAACTTCCAAAATTCATATCTCTCTCAATACTAATCCAGTGGCCATGTGTGATATATGTATGGAAAGCCTTGAATGTGTAGTTTTGTATAAAAATAGTTTCATCAAAATTGAATGGCTGTAGATAGAGTTGTACACTCTGCCATACGGACTGCCATAGGGTTCTTACCTGGACAACATCCCAATCCTCCATTTCTCCTATTCTTCATCTTCTAACTTTAATTCTAACTTAAGATTTCATATTAATCCAACCATAATTCATCATATACATCCAGTATATTATCAAATATATGAAGAAGAGTAAAATCTCATATAGCCACAATTTAGAGAAATTAAGAACAAAGATTGAATCCTACCTCTTTGAGTGGGATTTTGCTAAGTCTTGGAGTTTGAATTGATAAAACCTTGTAAAGCTTCAAGGTTTGATAAAGTTGGTTGAGAGAAAGAGAGAAGAGAGAGTGAAATCAGAGGAGAGAGTGGCATGAATAAGAGAGGAAAAATCTGATTTAAGCATTGAAGAGGTAGTTAGCATTGTGAGTTTTGATTGGTTGAAATTTTGTAAGTGAAATTTAGCTATGTCTCCCTCTTTTATGGCTAAATCATTCTCCACATCACCTAAAAGTGGAACTCGCCTTCACTCTATCTGAAATCGAAACTCGTTTCCATTCTGCTTAAGGTCGGAACTTGTGTCCATTTTATTTGAACTTGGAGCTGAAGTTGAATGTCGGAATTCATACACATCCTATTTGAAACTTGGAAATAAATCCGAAAATCGAAAATCATGTTTATTTTATTTGAAGCTTGGGGATAAAGCAGGAGATCGAAACTCGTGTAAAGTTTTGGTCAAACTTGAAGAGCAACCCAGAGATCTGAACTCATGTCCATTCTAGTTGATATCAACTCTGAGATTGGAACTCATTAAATTCAACCCGAAGGTCGGTACTTGTGACCATTCTAGTTAAACTATTAACTTGGAGGTCGAAAACCATGTACACTTGTTTCACAAATGAAGTCAGAAGTTGGAAATTATGTACACTATATTCGAAACTAGAAGTCGGAGGTCGGAACTCGTTGTGGATGTTACACAATGTAGTAGTAGAAATCAACAACAAATAAGTAAAACTGTTTAGAAAACAGGAACTCCATATGTAATGTGGGAAAAGTTCTTCAATGCAGGAGAGTCAAAAAAAATCACAAAATGGTGAAAGCTTTACTATCAACCAAAACACAAGTACAAAGGAGTCTTATAAGTTACAAGCACTAAGCTCGTATGTATAATAATCCTTCTTGTACAACCCAATGCAAAGATAAAGTCTTAGAGGTGTAATTTTGAATTTATTCGGTTTGGATCTTAAGAAAGATGTCCTTGTAAGTTAGTTTATCATTTATTTCATTGATTCTAGATTTAGAATATGATTAAGAATAGTTTTGAGCCTTATGGATGTGTTTTGAGTTGTGAGTTAAAGAGCAGATAAGTGTTAACAAAATTTATAATTCTATCATGGTTGTGGCCTTAGAAAAATTTTCTTTTAGAAGATTTTCCTTGGATTGATGGGGGTGTTATTGGAGTGAAAATATGTTTGGAAATACCTCTTGGAGCTTTGGAATTTATGCTACAATTGTATAATAAATTACAAGAGTTTTTTGCTCAAGAGCCACCGCCCAAGTGCCTAAATGTAGCACCTAGGCGGTAGAATTGAAGTGTTGTCAGCCCAGTGAGTGCCTAGGTGCCCGGAATCTACAACCTAGGCGATGGCGGTGAGAATAAAAATGTGACTTGCGAAGCTTCTCTTTCATTCTACCGTTCTTCACTCTTTTCATTTCCTTCTTCTTCCTCCTCCTTTCCCCACTCTTCCACATCAAATCCCCTACATATAACCTCCATTTCTTCAATATTTTGGCACCCCTATATGAAGTTCTCATGCTCAAGTGAACATAGAGAGAGAAAGGCACGATTTTGGCTTAAGGAAAGCTTGGGGGTGGTGATTTGGAGCTTCACTAGTGACCCACTTCCTTCTTTCATTCCTTTGGCCTTCCAAGGGAAAGTATTGAACTCATATGTATTCCTATTTCAAGAGTTGATTGAGTTTTTCCTTTAATATTGGTTATGGGTAGTGGAGGTCGAGTTGAGGGTTTTGATGTGGGGGTTTTGTTATGGAAGGGTGATTTAAGGAAATCTTTAGCTTTAGAAACTAATTAGTACTTGATTTGTGTTCTTTATGACATTAGATGCTCGTGAGGATTAACCATGGGTTCTATAACATGTTAAGCTTGGATCTCCACCTCATGGTCTCAAGTGTGAGTGATAGTATATCTATAACTTGTTTTTGTCTATAATTTTCTAAAGTATATGTTTAATATGAGCTTTGATAAGATATGGTAAAAGGTTGACTAATAGTTTATTCTATGTTTATGAAAAGTTTGAAAGTGATTATGTTGGTTAAGTATATACTTATATGTATTTATGTATACATGTGCAATTGTGAGACAAGCTACTTTGAAAGATGATTTCTAGTATTCGAATACTTTTATAGAAAAGACGAAGTTTTATGTTATTAGAAATTATAATGTTAAAAAAGCTAATACCTTAAGTAATTTGATAGAAAGAAATAGTATATTTTTAGTGCTTTGTGGAAGAACTTTAGATACTTTAAGTTGAAAGTATTATACGTTGAAAAAGCTAATACCTTAAGTAATTTGACAAAAATAAATAGTATATTTTCAGTGCTTTGTGGAAGAACTTTAGATACCTTAAGTTGAAAGTATTATACGTTGAACCTTAGTTTGATAGTATAGTTTAAAATTTACATGATATGAGCTAAAGAAAGTTTAGTGATATGGATTTAAGCAAAGAGTAAAGTTTACTTAAGGGAGAGAGAACTTTGATAGAACTGCTTGCTAATGGCAGCAGCATTAACCTTGGTGCACCTCAAATAACCCAGCTAGCAAGGTGAGTGCTAGCCTGACATGTTTCGCCGACATGTCTGGAAGGTATAGATACGCTGGGCCAGTCCAGACGTGGGATTTATCAGTTATTGTTGGGCTAGGTAAGCCCAATTAGGTAGTTATTTTTTGAAATAGGTTCCTCCCTTAAGTTTTATTTTGATTTTGAAACAAGTGTTTACTCTTCATGATATGAGAAAGTATTTCTATCTTTATGCCCATTTTATTATATTTATTACACATGATTTATCACAGTTGATTCTATATGTATTATGCTTATATATTCATGAAAAAGTCTATATTCAGTTGAATTAAAAATATGCTTTAGCAAGCTATGGAAGTTTTAATGATAGATCAAATATTAGATATGTTATTGTGTGAAGTTTTTTTATAGTATATTAATATATATAGGCAAAGTATTTTACTTAAGAAATAATATGAGTTTCTTAAAAAGCTTATAAAGTTATTTTGCTAAAAGTTTATGTGGATGCTTGTCCTACTCTTGTTATAGGCATGCTATCTCTCACTGAGTCTGTATGACTCACTTTATCCTCTCTTTCCATGTTTTTAGATAGGTGTAGATTCAAACTCGGTGGTGGCTTCCAAAGGTTGTCAACTTTAGGATATATTTTGTATTATGTTTAGTGGTGCTCCATTTATTTACAAGCAAGTTCCTTCCCGTGTTAGTTATGATTAGTAGTAAAAGTAATTGTCTTTAATTATGTTAACTCTGAATTGTAATGATTATGGATTAAGTTTCATGTATAGATATGTATATGTATATTTTCATAAAAATGATTATGTTTTAAACTCCTATATTGTGTGCTATAGGGTGCATTCTGAGAATACCTGGATTTCCAATGATATTTGTTTGTTTGTATTGTTTGTGCAGATAGAGGATCCTTATTTGAAAATAGTCCAAAATATAAAGGAAACTCTGCCTTATTTTTCTTTGGAAATGGTCTAAGATAGGCTCACTAGGGACATGTCCCTATGCGCCGATCATGGCCTGGGTTAAGTTGTGACACTTCCACAACATCAAATGGTTACCTACAAAAGCCCAAAGACATCAATAAGATGAAAGCAACAAGGAAAAGTTCAAAAATGTATTGATAAAAATAGGGTCTATTCATAAATTTTTTGGTAATTCTACAATGCTTTGACCGCAATAACAGTATTCAGTTTGAAGAACTATGAATGGGGAATCTTCAGTAAAAATTTTAGCCAAACAACCAAAATTTGATCACCTGATCATATGTTTGATGAAAACTACTTCTTGCTAAAATGGTTGCAAGAATACCATGCCTCCTCCTCAATTTTTCTTTTGCAAACCACTCTTTTTAATAACCTTTATTTTGTCTCCCTAAATTAAGGCTAATTATATTATGGGGCATGTCAAAAGACACTCCCAACATATTGGGTTTGGGCCTCACACATAAGAGAGAACCAACCCAACAAATATCCCCTTTCTAGATTATGTGGAGGCCCTTGCCATCTTAGGATCAAAAACATGCTTCAAGCTTCTCTCTTGGCAATGATTTTGTCATCATGTCAGCACCATTATCATCAATATGAATTTTCTCTAATTCAAACAACTCGAAATTTAGCATATCTTCTACCCAATGATACCTAAAATCAATATGCTTAGACCTTACATCAATAGTAGAATTCTTACCAAGATGAATGGCACTTTAATCATCACAAAACAACACATAGTGTTCTTGCTTGAAACCAAGCTCTAGGTGAAAATTTTTCATCCACAACAACTCATTACAAGCTTCAATTGTTACAATGAACTTTGCTTTTATGGTACATAGAAAGTGTGCAAGACACTTCTATATCCTTAACCATGCTATAGTTCACCCTGCACACTTGACCAAATAACTTGAAGTCGATTTTCAAGAATCGATATCATCTCTGATATCTGCATTAGTAATGCCAACTAGCACAAGTTTCTCACCGCCAAAATTAAGATTCAAATTAGTTGCACCTTTGAGATATCTCATAACCCATTTCACAGCATTCCAATTCTTTTTACTTGGATTAGAGAGGAGATGACTCAATATAATAATCACACGAACGGTGTCCGGCCTAGAGCACACCATGGCATACATCAACCTAATGGATGAGACATAGGGAACTCTCGCAATTTCTTATTTCTTTTTATCAGTGATAGGACATTGCTTGGTACTCAACTTGAAATGAGAAGCAAGAGGACTAGCAATAGGTTTAGGCCCTATCCAAGCCAAACCTTTGAAACACCTTCTTTATGTACTTCTCTTGTGACAAGCCTTTTTGGAAGCTCTATATTGAGTAATCTTCATGCCCAAATTTTGTTTTGCATGGCCTAAGTCCTTCATAGCAAAAAATTTGCATTGACTGTTTCTACAACTCATCAATATTGGAAGCAATCTGGCTCACAATCAAAATATCGTCATCATAAAGTGAAAGAATGATAAAATCATCACTAGCGAATTTTTGAACAAACACAAAATGATCTAAAGTAGTCTTATGGAAAGCTTGCTTTCCCATAAGTATTAAACCAAATTTCTTGTACCATTGTCTTGGAACCTACTTTAGCCCATAAAGACTCTTCTTTAGTTTTCAGACATAATATTCCTTTCTTTTAATTACGAAACTCTTTGGTTGTTCCATGTAGATTTCTTTCTCTAAGTCATTATGAAGAAAAGTTGTCTTTACATCCATCTGTCCAATCTCTAGGTCAAGAGTCGCAGTTAAACCAAGCACTATATGAACAGAGGACATCTTCACAACAAAAGAAAAAAATCTCCTCAAATTCAAAACCCTTTGGCTAAATCCTTTTATAACCAACCTAGCTTGTAACAAGGCTAGGAATTATGTTCTTCATTCTTGATCCTAAACACCTACTTGTTTGTCAAAGCTCTCATACCTTTAAGCAATTTTACCAACTCACAAGTATCATTTTTGTGCAAGTACTTCATCTCCTCTCGCATGGATTCAATTCATTGAGCTTTGTGTTTATCTTCCATAACCTCTTCAAAGCATTTAGTTTCTCCCTTATTAGTCAACAAGACAATAAGAGAAACTCATGTGCAGAGTACCATGATGAAGGCTTTTTGATCTCTTGTAGACCTTCTAAGTGCATCTGCAGGGATTTTCGAAGTTGGTTGTTCATCATGAGTATCATCACCAGCTCCATCATGTACTAGATAAATTTTTTCATCTTCACCTGCACTTATATCCATGCTAGTCATTTTGAGTTTCAACTTTATCGTATTCCATCATAGTTTTATCCAAGTTAGAGAAATCATCACTAGACTGAACCACTGGCTTTTCTGCATTGTCAACATTTTTCAATGTTTGATCTTTGACAAGCCTAATCAACTTCTTGTCAACAGGATCATAGAATTTGTAGCCAAATTCATCTATGTCATAACTAATAAATATACAATGCCTTGTCTTTACATCTAGCTTGGTTTTCTTACCTTTGGGAATATGAACAAAGACTATTAAAACAAAGACCCTTAAGTGATCATAAGAAACATCTTGACCTGATCACATCTTTTTTGGCACTTCACACTATAAAGGAACACATGGTGGTTGATTTTAAACATAACCAATTACGCTTAAAGATTTGTCCTAAACAATTATGCTTAAAAATTTACTCTAGAAAGATTTTGGCAATCTTGTGATAACAAGCACCTAATTTTTCAACCAAAATTCTTTTCGTCCTTTCTGCCAAACCATTTAATTGAGGAGTCTTTGGACGGGTTTTTTGATGTCTGATTCTATGCTCTTACAATAAGCATCAAATGGCCCTGAACAACCATCACGATTGTTTATGCAAATGAATCTCAACTTCTTCCCCACTTTGCCCCTTCATTCCTTGACCTAACAAGATTTAGGATATAATTTTTCTTTTATTTGATATTAATAAAGGATTTGAGAAAAAAATTATCATTTTATTTTTTTGCCATTATAAAGTTTAAGACCACTACGAAAATAAAGAAAAAACTAGGTGGGTTGAATTAGGTTGTGTAGATAAAAAATTTTCAAATTTACAACCCAACCTATATCTTATGAGTTAAAAATTTTTCAACTCAACCTAACCCATCAACCCAATCCAACTTATATTTCATAGGTTTGGTTGGATTGGGCTAAAACTCATGGATTTGTTGGTTGACCCAACCCGATGCCACCCCTAAAAGTAGCGGGCTATAGCTCATTTAATCCACTAGCTGACATATTGCACTTGTAAATTCACATTTAAACAAACTTGTAAAATATACTTTGTTCTAAATTACTTTGCGTCGCGAGTCAAACAAACTGGTCCACATACCGTAATCCATTTATCCAATTATTATAATTAAATGCATATGCTATGGAAACTAGATTGGTTTTGGTTTACTGGTAAAATAAAATATTTCAAAAATATTAATTTCGATATGTTGGTAATATAAAATATTTTATCTTATCAACCAATCAAAAATTGTCATAAACCTGAAATTTGAGGTAATTATTATAAAAGTTAAATATTTATAATTATGTGATAATATATAATTAGATAATTGTGTAAAAAAAATTTATATTATTATTTCATCAAAATTAAATCCTTAAAATTATTTAATAGTTAATCAAGTAACAGAAAGGAACATTCGGATTTTTCATATCTTTCGGCCAACTTCAATGATCTGACCTTGCGCCCGGCGTTTACTTTTCAAAGCTGCCATATAATTTGCAAGTTGCAATTAAGCCAGGGACGAAGTTCATCGTGGACCAATTCAAATTTGATCATCCATTTGAGTGCAGTGATTCTTTCATGAATAAAATCGAACCACACAGAAATCCAGGGAGAGAATAGGCAATAAACTTCAACAAGAGGCATAAAAAAAATTTGAATACTTCACACTCTCTAGTACGTAATCCACTACTATTACAGTTTAATAACTCCTAATCTATTATCCAACAAGAGGCATAAAAAAAATTTGAATACTACACAATCTTTAGTACATAATTTATTGCTATTACAATTGAATGAATCCTAACCTACTGAAACATTTTCTAACAACGAAAAATGTTAACTTGCAGCTTTGTACCGTATATAAAAACGTCAGTGTTACCCTTTTTGTCCGTCTGTTCATCTGGCAGATATTTTGCCCTTTTTAGATTACATCGCCATTTTGCCCTTTACCAATGTAGCTAAATTTCTTTGTTAATGAATGACTCTGGCTCTCGGAACTGGTGGCAACGTAACTCCCACTTCAGAAATTATGTACCCCTTCAGTCTTATAAGGTCAAGTTCAATTTACTAAGATATTTAGAAACAAAGTTTGATATCTGCCAAATTTAATAATACCATCAATGTGTTCTTGAAAAATTCAGAGCTCTGGCAATTCTATTGAGTCCCCAGATCCGATGAACAAGCCATACCAGAAATCCATGCCATCATCTAAGTCTGAACTATAACCATAACTCTGTTGGAAGGTTTCTTGCGAATCAATTGGGTATTGAGGTGTCAATTCATTTGAGATTGTCCAAGAATTTGATGGTATGGTGGGACTTTTGTCGTCCATTGCTGCATCTGACCAAAAACTTTCATCAATTTCAGGCATGGTCTCTATACACTCTATGTATTCACTTTTGATGGTGTTGTCCATATTTTTTCCTTCGGTACTAGCCGTGACTGATGAAAAATCACTGGAAGAAGTGCATGCTGACGTCTCCATTTCAGGGAAATTAAGGCGGGCAGACTCTGAGTGAGTTAGTGTGCTGGAATTAGAATCAGATCGTTTGATTTTTGGTTTTAAAACTCTTTTGGTATTTGAATTGGGTTGGTTGGTTTTCAGCAGCCTCTTCTTCAAATGGGTGTGCCACACATTTTTTATTTCATTGTCAGTTCTTCCTGGTAATTTTGCTGCAATTGCTGACCACCTGAAAACAAGGATCAAAGTATTTAATGCAAGAGATATTTGCTCAAGATTCGAGTTTGGTTTCTTGATTGAAGTGAATTATAAAACAATAAAGCTTAGATTAGATTGGTTGTAGGATTACAAAGACAGTAAATCTCATGCACATACTGGTATTTACGTCTAGCATATATTATAGTTGCATTTGATAAACATGCCACTCTAAGTATTGTGCAAGCATATCTAATCAGAGAATCTTGTAGCCCAACATGCTCACTAATCTTGCTATTTTGATACTAGTGTTCTAAATCCCTTTTAACAGCACTCCAATTGAAATGTTTTGATTTTTGAACAAAAATCCTTCAAGTACGTGGTTAATATGTAGCCTATACTTATAATTTACTCCTGTTCCAAATTATCTACCATTTTAAGGTAACTGCATAAATAAAATAAAATAAAATAAAAAAGTAACTGAATTTGATTTATTATTTATTTACTAAATGGATTTATTCTATTATCAATTATTTGTATCCACAACTGTTTCCTTTTAATTTTAATATGAATTGATACAGCACCCACCACTTAATATTCTTTATTTATCAGAAAAACTAAGAAAAAGAAAAGAAGGATGAAATTGAAAACTCATATCCAATGTTGAAAGCAGAAAATGATCATCAAACGACACCCTGTGAACTAAGAACTGGACCGATGGCATCTCATTTCACTAATGGTACCTAATTTCTTTGATTCTTTCTCATGATTAATTTTCTGCTATGAAGTTAAGAAGAAAATGCTGAATGTCACTGATATGGGGAGGAAATCAGTACCTATTCCCCAGCATCTCATGCAGCTTGATGATTGTTTCCTCTTCCTCATTTGTGAAATTTCCTCTCTTAATATCAGGCCTTAAATAGTTAATCCACCGTAGTCTGCAGCTCTTCCCACACCTTAACAGGCCTGATCAAATTGATCAGAGAAATGGAGCAAAATCAATACACAATATCATCATGGCATGCAAAAATAATCCCAAACACGCTCACAAAAAATGGAAAGTTTAAGAACTTATTATTTATCATCAAGTTTATGACAGTAAATTTAAGAGCATTTTGTATATCAGAAAGTACCAGCTTGCTTTGGGAGTGCACGCCAATTGCCATGGCCATGTTTTTGGATGTAAGATGTGAGGATATGATCTTCCTCAGGGGTCCAAGGACCCTTCTTCAATCCCACCTTTTGACAACAAGGAGCTCTCACCATCTTCAAATTGGGTATTATATTTTGTTAGTCTCACTCTATAGGTAGAGCTAGCTAGTTTAGCGCCTTGTTCTCTTCAAATGGGATTGTTCAGCTTCGTTTTCCCAAGCCAAATGCCAGCTATTTATCCTTAGATATTCCGCACGCCACCAAGTTGAGCAAGAATGGTCCAAGACAATGACAGCATATTTTCGTATTCAAACTACTCAGGCTTAAGCAGGTTCCTGGAAATAGAGAATCTCTCTCTCTCTCTCTCTCTCTCTCACACCCAAATGACATTTGTAATAAGTTTTGCTATTTGAGTGAAACTTGGGAGTTAGAGATTTCATTACGTGTCATATTTTGACGTGACATGGGTTGAACCTGGCCAAACTCTGTTGAGGATAAGGAGCAATTGGTTCGTGTACGAGTATAATTGATGATTGATTGCATGTGACATTTTTTTGTTCGGATTCATTCTATGAACTAAAAGTCTAAAGCCGTGAGTAAAATAATCATACAAAATTAAAAATTTTATTCTTTTTTTCTTTTTATGCAATTCTTCTCTATGGGTTATATGTAATTTAATATTAGAACTAAAAAATATATATAATGTGATTTCTAAACTTTTTTTGAATATGTACTAATTTAATCTTTTGATTAAGTTTCTCTTGATTATTAACCAAAATAATACATGTTCAACAAAATTTAGAGAATCCACATAAAAAAAAAAATGGTGTGTAGAGAATAGAACTGCATTTCCTTTTTATTTTAGGGACTAAAATACAATGACCTAAAGTGCATGTAAAATAAAGTGCACTTATTTTTATTAATAATGAACAAAAATTTAATAGAAGGACTAAAAGATACATTTAACAAAGTTTGAGATATTATATTGCACTTTTTTTTGTTTAAAAACTAAAATATATATAACCTATAGTTAAAAGGGGTAAAATGATTTTTTTTTTTTAACATTCTTTTTCATATAAATTATAATACTGTTATGTATTGAATAAAAACAGCTTATAAAATGTACCCAAAGAAATTATATAGACTTGACATAACTTTAAACTAGCACTTTACGTGAATAAGTTAATTATAAAAAAATTATTATACAAATTGTGTTTTTGATGACAACAAATAAAAACAACTCAAATAGAAAGTATAACTACTTAGATACAACTGAATTTATTCAATTTTTTAATAAACTTTAAATTACATTTACTATACATATGAGATGACAGGTTTTGATCTGTTTAATTAATATATGTCGTGTTTATAAATTTAATTAAAGCTTCCCTTAAATTTGGATTCAAATCAAAGGTTAATATTCATTCAGTACATAAATTTTAGATCTAGTTTCATCGATTACTAATATTTATAAGATATCTTATTACTTCAGCACAATTACACAAATAATGTAATGCTGTGTAACGTTATTTTAAGAATTAATAAATATATTTATTATATTTACTTAACTGTTTAAAAGCAGAAAGTGCTAAATTATTAACTATGAAGACTAATTACGTTTACTCGAAAAGTGATAAATTGTTTAACAAGCAATCAAATAACTGCATGACTATACAGCGGTGGAAGGGGTAAAAAATAATTTTTAATGTAAAATTAACATGTAGTTTGCATTATTTTTGGATCATAAAGTTGATAGAGACTAGGAGCAAAAATAATAAAATTTTCTAATAGAAAAATAATATGGAAGTAATTTTAACACAATGTGTAACATCCCTGTTTCATAAAATATTTTGTTTAGAGTTATTTTGATTCAATTGCCTTATTTAAATATTTTAGTTGATATGTTTGAAATAATTTTACAACAATGATTAATATAAAATTGACACAATAATTGAATCTTGGACATTAACCTTGTAAAGTAAGACTATAAATTAGTACCAATAATTTCAAAATATATTACTAAATTTTATGAAATAATAATATTAAATATATCAATATGTATAGGTATTAGATACGTGAATATGTGTTTTGCTAACTAAAAAAAAAAAAGAAAGAAAAGAGAAGGAAAGTTCACGTCAACGGACGTGAAAGACTTGCAAACGAAGAGGGAAAAGCAATATGGTCATAAATGAAGGAGAAGAAAGTTTGGCCTTGTGGTGCAAGGACGGCACCTTAAAGGTCAGCAAAAAAATTAAATGTTTCACAGTAAAAAAATAATTTTCTGCAACTATATAAGGAGTGCAGCCCGAGTAAAATTTCACATTGAAATGCTTCACGTAGAAGTGAGGGTGTGAGAGGAGTTTTACTGAGAGAAGGCGAAAATTATATTGATTCAGTATAGGAACGAAGGATAGAAGAATTGACTGTGTGCACATCTTTCTACCCGTACGAGAGTTTTGAGGTAGATAATGAAATTATTTACGAAGTAAAACCATGGTTTTATTTACTTATTGCATGTTATGTTATTATCACAGTTTATTTTATGTTCCTAGTTCTTTTATTTATAAAAGTTGCTCAGTATTATTCTTGTTGTAATTTATTCTATTTATCATTCTAAGTTATTTTATTTATATTATTATCATTACCATATATTTTATTTATTGTTTCAAGTTATTTCCACTAATGTTAATTTATATTATTACCGATTATCATTGCCATTGATTTTATTTATCCTTTCAAGTTAATTTAATTGATGTTCTTTCATACTATTCCTTATCTTTATTATTATTATTATTATTATTATTATTATTATTATTATTATTGAGATATTGTTTATACAATAATAGATAATATTTTAATTCTTGAGCACTTTACTCATTTTCAGTTTATAACTTTAATTATATTTTGTGCACTTTTATTCGTTTTATGTTATGCCTTGTTATTTAATTTATTATGATCAATTTAATTATATTATGATTTATGTTATTTAAGAAATTTTATTGAAATATTATGTTATTTATTTTACTCAAGTTTATATTATTTAAGTTTTTGCGCATTTCGGTTATTTTAAATTGATAAACTAATTTATAGTTTTTATATTTTATTCCGCTTATTGATTGTATGATTTATTTTGAGATAAATTTATTATTGAAAATTATTGTTTAGCTTATGCTACTAGAGTCTTTTATTTAAGTTATATTGCTTAAGTTTATGCGTTTGTATATTTATTTTGAATTTATATATTATGGCAAGTAAGTATTTTGAATGAAAGATATTTAATTAAGATTTGCCGCTAACCGCCAAGAAGGCAGAGGGATAAGATGCAAGATCCTTTTTGTTACCTGCCTTGGTTAGTGTGGCGTAAAAGTCTCGCTTTGTCGTCACGATGTTAAAAGTAACACCAGAAAATGGGAATTCCCTAAGAGAAGGCCTTCGAATATGTGTGAGACAAGCAAACAAAGGAAAGTGGAAATTAAAGTAAAAAGATTATATGAATATTAATACTTGTTACTTTATATATTGCATAACATATATTTTTAAGCATTTACTGCTCATAATATTATGATCTTCTTATAAGTGATGTGAAGAGATTATGATATAGTAGCCGTGTGAATTTTCGTGCTAAGACACGGCTGGAACCATCATAGTTCAAATACGTTAGAACTACTCATTATCTACTGAGAATTTTAAATTCTCACTCTATTTCTGATGGTTTCAGATTAGTCAAGTAACGCCCTACAAGAAGGTGGACTCTTCCAGCTGACAAAAATATATGGAGTTGTAATTAAATAAATTATAGTTTTATTATCGGTTTAAAAATGTTTAGTTTAAGGCAAGCAGAACGTTATTGCTGCTCCTGAACTCTGTGCTGTATTTATGTATATTAATGTCCAACTCCAAACTTTCTATGTAAAGTTGTGCTATTAATATATGGTGTTACACAATGTAGTAGTAATAGTAGTGATCAACAAAAAATAAGTAAAATTGTTCAGAAAATAGGAACACCATATGTAACGTGGGAAAGTTCTTCAATGCACAAGAGTTAAAAAAAAAAAAAAAAACCCACAAAAGGGTGAAAGCTTCACTATCAACCAAAACACGAGTACAAAGGAATCTTATAAGTTACAAGCACTAAGCATGCATGTACAATCCTTACACAACATCAAATGGCTACCTACAAGGGCCTAAAGACATCAATAAGATGAAAGTAATAAGGAAGAGTTCAAAACTGTACTAAGAAAAATAAGGTCTATTTATGAATTTTTTAGGAATTCTGCAGTGCTTTGATCGCAATCACACTATTCAATTTGAAGAACTATGAGTGGGGAATCTCCAGTAAAAATTTTAGCCAAACAAACAAAATTTGACCACCTGATCACATGTTTGATGACAACTACTTCTTGCAGAAACGACAACAAGAATAGCATGCCTCCTCAAATTTTCTTCTCTAAACCACTCTTTTTAATAATGTTTATTTTGCCTTCCTAAATTAAGGCTAATTATATTATAGGGCACACAAAAGATACTCTCAAAATATTGGGTTTGGGCTTCACATATAAGAGAGAACCAACCCAATAAATTTCCCCCTTCTAGATTAGGTGGAGGCCCTCATAATCTCAGGATCAAATAACATGCTTTAACTTCTCTCGTGGCAATAATTTTGTCATCATTTTAGCACCATTACCATCAATATGAATTTTCTCTAATTCAAATGACTTGGAATTTAACACATCTTGTACCAAATGATACCTAACATCAATATGCTTAGACCTTACATTAATGATAGAATTCTTACCAAGATGAATGGCACTTTAGTTGTCACAAAACAACACATAGCATTCCTGCTTGAAACCAAGCTCTAAGAGAAAATTTTTCATCCATAACAACTTATTACAAGCTTCAGTTATTATAATAAACTATGCCTTATGGTACATAGAAAGTGCAACACGCTTCTATAATCTTGACTACCATGCTATAATTCACCCTACGCATTTGACCAAATAACTTGAAGTTGATTTTCAAGAATCCATATCATCTCCCATATTTGCATTAGTAACGCCAACTAGCACAGGTTTCTCAACACCAAAATTAAGATTCAAATTAGTTGTGCCTTTGAGATATCTCATAACCCATTTCACAGCATTCCAGTGGCTTTTACTTAGATTAGGAAGGAAATGACTCAATATAATAATTGCATGAGCAATGTCTGGCCTAGAGCACACCATGGCATACATCAACCTAATGGTTGAGACATAAGGAACTCTCTCAATTTCTTGTTTCTTTTTATCAATGATAGGACGTTGCTTGTTACTCAACTTGAAATGAGGAGCAATAGGTTTAGCTCTCGCCTAGACCAAGCTTTTGAAGCACCTTCTTTATGTACTTCTCTTGTAACTAGGATTTTTGGAATCTTTGCATCTAATAATCCTCATGCTCAAAATGTGTTTTGCATGACCTATGTCCTTCATAGCAAATAAACTTATTTAATTGATTCTATAGCTCATCAATATTGGAAGCATTCTTGCTCACAATCAAAATATCGTCACTATAAAGTAAAGGAATGATAAAATCATCACTAGCAAGTTTTTGAGCAAACACACAATGATCTAAAGTAGTCTTATGGAAATCTTACTCTCCCATTAGTATTAAATCAAATTTCTTGTACCATTGTCTTAGAACCTGCTTCAGCCCATAAATATTGTTCTTTGGTTTGTACACATGATATTCCTTTCCTTTAACTACAAAACTCTTTGATTGTTCCATGTGGATTTCTTTCTCTAAGTCATCATAAAGAAAAGTTGTCTTTACATCCATCTGTCCAATCTGCAAGTTAAGAGTAGCAATTAAACTATATGAATGGAGGACATCTTCACAACAAGAAGAAAAAAATCTCCTCAAATTCAAAACCTTTTGGCTAAATCCCTTTATAACCAACCTAGCTTGTAACAAGGCTTGGAATTATGTTCTTCATTCTTGATCCTAAACACCCACTTATTTGTCAAAGCTCTAATGCATTTATGCAATTTTACCAAGAATCATTTTCATGCAAGGACTTCATCTCTTTTCGCTTGGATTCAATTCATTGAGCTTTGTCTTTGTCTTCCATAACCTCATCAAAGCATTTAGGTTCTCCTTTATTAGTCAACAAGACAACTAGAGAAACTTGTGACATCCTGATTTAATTATGATCGTAAATAATACTATTAGAGGTGGAAACGTCTCTTGAATTTAGAAATCGGGTAATGGAAGTCAAGCTTCAAGGCACCGTATAACTATAACTAGTCGTTTTCACCCTCTGAGTTGGAAATGAACGGAAATCAGGATTTCAAAGCTGTGAGGTCGAAAACTAGGGTGGAAGAGGTAGACCCTTTCTCTGTCGAGATTGGATCTCGGAGAACTAGGAGGGAGGTGTCTAAATCAAAACTCAGAGACCAAAGAGGGAAGTGTTGAGATCGGAACTCAAAAACCTAGGAGGGAAGTGTTGAAAATCAAAACTCACCAGTAACTACTACATTGTGGACACCAAACTGAGTAGTTAAAAACAGGCGGATACAAAGATCCAGAAACCTCATGGACACAGCTTTATAGAAACAAGATTTAGGATAGAAACCCTCCTTATTAACCCCCCAAGAAATTTGTTCTTGAAAACTTATATAACAGGGATAAAAATTCAAGAAACTGATCGAATATTATATTCTTTCAGTTTTTTGATGCAGCAAGTAAAGCAAATCACTCATCTCACTTAAAGCATAAAGATAGAAGATTCTGCATCACACAGAACCAAAATGAGGAAATCCTCACAATTGTATTGATAGTAAAAACTCTTTGAACTCTCCTATCTATAGGCCAATTTGCCTATTTATACATAATTCCTAAAACTAATGAAAATGAAAATTATTTAATCTTATCTAAAAGTTTGATTTGAAACTGAAATTAAAAAGATCTAATCCTAAATAATAAGATTCACTCTTAACAATTCTAATTTGATCCTTTAAGTATATGGATAATATTTGAATCAATCAACTAAATCTAAATTAAATTCAATCAATCAATTTAGATAAGCTCCTGATTTGCGGCACTCCAATCAAAATCAAATCAATCAATTAATTCTTGCTTAACATTTATGTACCCGTCTTTGGACTTGCCTTTTATTTTGGTCTTTGTTTTTAGGACCTTGGCTCCTACTTCTTCTGCTAGACTTGGAAACCTAAACATTTGACTTGTAGGTGATCCACCCTATGATTTTCTTCACTTTTCTTCATTCAAAACACTATTCTTGACAAGATCCGTATAGATTATGCATCAGGAACATATATTGTGCAATGAAATTCTAAGAATTTTACATGATTCTAGTAGGGAGATCAACAAGCAATAACTCTTGAATTTCTTTAGCAAACTTGATACCCAAGGTAAATAATTGATTCATAATTCCATAGAAGTTGTTCAAGTGATTTGTCATTGATGTTCTATCAATATAGTTCAAGGCCAACAATTGTTTTATCAAAAACATCTCAATATTCCTAGTTTTTAAGCATACAAATTAGTTGCAAATGGATTGTGTTTTGGAAAAGTCAAGTTTTCTTATTTTTGGCAATATTTAATTGAGATTAATTTTGATATATTAGTGTAAAATATTTTACACTATCAACTAATTATATCATATATTTTATATGGCTGTATATGTAAAGAAACATTACATTGATAATGTATTAAAATTATTAAATCATATTTAATTTTGGTTATCCATTTTGGCATTATCGCCTAAAGAGGTAGTATTATGCAACATTTTAAAAAATTACAACTTACAATAAAAAAGTTATTTTTCCCCAATAGATGTAGGGTAGCTCGACTCAATAGAAACCAAATTAAGGAGCACAAGACAAACATATGCCCATACCAAAAAACAACATAGCTAGAGCTAAGAAGTGTTGGTGCACTAAAGATACATCAATAGCAAAAAACTCTTTAAAATAGGTTCAATAAAATTCCCAGATGAGACCAAAATAAGAGCTGACATGCTGAAACATGTAGAGATGTTACCACTTTGTTGTTTTATAATAGAAAATTTACGCTTTGATATAAACTAATTATAATGTTAAAAATATTTGTTACAATGCAAATTAAAATGTGCATAGTAGAATAAAAATCTGAGAAAAATGCACAATGATAATCAATCATGTTGTAACTTGTAATTTTTTTTATTGTAAATAGTAACTTAGGAAGCACAAATACCGACATAGACACTTAATAGAACATGGAAATGGACATAGAGACACATCAAATTCATAAAATTACAAGACACGGACACGACATATATATATCGTTAAAAATATAAGGAGGACTCATAATTCATAATATCATATCATAAGTCAAGATTAAGTGTTATTTGGGACTAAGTGCTTGAGTTTAAAAGTCACTCTCTAAATAATACCCTTTAGCCTAACATGTAGGAATATCTCTTGAGATAATGGTTTGCTTGTGTTATTATGTTCATCTAATTCTATTTGGCTTTTGTAGGCTCTAATGCTGTTTTGCTAGGATATATGATTTTAGTTATGATGAATATATTCTCTGTGTAGTGATTTTGGCTAGGTAGATCAACTTTTTGGTGTAAGGGAAGCAAGGTGAATGTCCAATGAAGGTAGATCGAGGATCATGGGATAAAAATCGTTTGAGGGGGCCTACGAAGTCTCCAAACCCATGTGTGAGGATCCTTCAGATCTGCCGAAGGAGTTTATGTGTTTTTGTGCTGTCCATTGGCCTTTGCTTACATGTAGGAGTGTGTGACAGTGGCACTGACGTGACTTGCAATGGCAATAATGGTGGTACCCGCAAGTGTGATGTCCAGTGGCCGGTGAATGAATTTGGAATGCCGCACATGTTAATGATGCATCTAAATGCATGCGGAATTTCAATGATTGGGGATATTATGAGGAAGGTGATGGCATGGAGTCCTATGCACTAAATGTCATGGTTATTCCCATGCAACATGCGATATGAAGAACATGTGAAAAGGAATTATGTGCATTGGTATACATGAAAACGATACAATAAAGGAAGCAAATTACATAAGGATGATTGGAAAGAGTATTGGTCTTTATGCTGAAAATGATGTAGAGATGATCAATGTTCTGACCTATTCTTAATTATGCAAAGATGAAGGCTTGAAGCACGTAAAAGTTAGAGGCAAGAAAGGGTTGATGGAAGCAAACCATTTTTAATTTGAAGACTACTTGGTGTTTTGATACACTTGTGTTTTGGCCTTTAGTTATGTTTTCGTATGTCTTTGTTTTTGCATTTTGCAATTTATTTTCTCCTTTTTGTATTGTGCTTGAGGTGTCCCATATAACTGTTATTGAGCACATCAATATCTGAAGGTGAATCTATTGTAATAATTGCTCCACTCCTTCATGAGTGTTGAGCCTCTATTTCAAATTATTGAAAAACAATCATAAGTCAAGATTTACAATACTTTACGATATTTATAGATGTCAAACTATCAGTTTTCATTACTTTCTAAACTCCTCCCAAAAAACATAAAGCATTAAATGTCATGTCATATGTCTACTTCCTATTTCTATGCCTCTTCCAAAAAATATGAGGCGCTATTGCTATTGACATCTTAAAAAATTTCTAAATAAACTTGAGTTTTTGAGCCTTTAAATTCTTTTTTGGTCCATCAAATACTTGGAAAAAAAGTACTAGGCTGTGTCCTAACCATATCCATATGATATTCAAATTGTGTCCAGTCGTGTCCGACGAATGTCCAAGATGAAAAATAATATTTTTAAATAGGACATGTAAGAACGTGTGTCGAACACATCGTACTAGTATCCAATATACATCAATGTCCCAATTATATCAAACATATGGACAAACTATCAAATTGGTGTGTTGTGCTTCATAGGCAATAACTTTTCTATTATAGTGCCTAATTATTTTTGAAGGCTAAATGGCAAAGCATGAATTCCAATGCTAAATCTCAAATTCCCATGTAGCTTCTACCTTCTAGGAAAATTGATTTTAGTCACCTCCCAATCAAGCTCGTATATTATACTCTCTTCATTTCAGAATATTTGTCTAATTTTGATATTTTAGGGTTTCTAAATATTTATTCATTTCTAATATTAAGATAATGTTAATTTTTTTAATTATATTCTTAATTTAATTATCGTATATTATTTTCATAATCAAAATGAAAGAATGTGCTAAATAACCCACATCATTTATATAAAGAGAATAATTGTAATATTAATTATAATAATAGAAATATATTTTCTTAAATAGAAATAATTTTATTTATTTATATATTATTATGCAAGTATCAAAGTTATTTTTTTTCTTAATATATATATTTTTTACTTTTAAACAAATATTCTGAACGGAAGGACAACTTTTAACCAGCTTAATAGCTTAGTACTTTTTTTAGGGAGGAGGGAAGTGGGCGCTTTAACTTTGATCGAGTCAAGTTTGTCAAATAATACAAGCATATAGACAGAATCAATCAGCTTTACTCATAGTTGGTTTCCTGTTTGCTTTGTGCATGCGCACAAGGTGGTTTCCTGTTTTGCTTTATGCATATGCAGAAGGCCAAATTACAAACGTTGCACCAGTATAGATATTCGGTCAATCGTAAAATCACGTGCTTTGATTTCCTCTTTGCGGATTACATGACCAGTGTGTAGTCTGTTTCATATCAAATCAAATCATATACGGAGATCCAAAAGAAAAATAATAAACAAAAAGTCAACAATTCAAGAATGTGTTATTGAATGAAGTAAAATGGAAAAGCTTATTTATTTGAATTAAAAATGTGGCACGTAATTTGAATAAAAGATTTTAGAAAAAAATTATAACTGTTTAAAATTTGCATTTGAAAAAATATATACCTTTGTCTGGGGTGTTCAAAACCGATCCAAACCGAATTAAAACCAAAAATCGATCCAAAAAAATCGAAAACCGATTAAAATCGAAATAAATTAGTTTTAATTGGTTCTTGTTTTATAAAAATCGATTTGATCGATTCAGTTTTTGATTTTAATTTCTAAAATCGAACCAAATCGAACTAAACCAATAATATATTACACATTAATAATTATGTATTCATATAAGATATATTATATATTATATATTACTTCTCCATATCTATACTTTTACAAATATATATATATATAAAAGTATATTTTATAATATTATAATACTAGAATTATTCAAATATTCTTATTATATCTTAATTCAATATTTTAAATTTATAATTATCGATAATTCTTTTAGTTTACTCAAAATAAAATTTATTTTTTATACTTTATAAAATTTTTTATTAAAAAATCGAAAATCAAACCAATCCAAATCGATTTAAATTAGTTTTATTTGATTTGGTTTCTCACTTGTAGTCAAACCGAACCAAACCGAATCAAAATAAAATTTATTATTTGGATCGATTATTTTTTTTTCTAAACCGAATCAAATCAAACTATGAACACCCTCTCTCGGTCTGAGAAACGGTTTGATTGTAATTTTTTTATAAGAGTACTTTGACAAACACGTGGCCTATGTATTAATTAGTCTTTTTTATGTCGGATTTTTTAGATTGGCATTAACTTGTGAAAATTCTTGAATTGTGTATTTATTAAAATCTTTTACACTTTAATATCAATTTTCAAACCATTACCATGAAACAATCCTGTCTCTCTCATATATATATATATATATAAATATATATATATATATATATATATATATATATATATATATATATATATATAACAAGGATCTCTCGTCTTCTTCTTCTTCTTCTTCTTGTGCTTCTGAAATTAATAAAGAAAAAAGAGTACAAAGCTAATCCCTACAATACTTAATCCCCATGGCATCAGTCAGCAGAACATTTCTCATTGTGGAGTATTATCCCGATACACTAAGCTTTCACTACCCGTAGCCCCCAGCCTAGCAAGCCAATCAGCACTCATATTAGCTTCTCTAAACACATGACTTACAGATACATCCCAATCGAGCAGCAGAATTTGCTTGACCCTCTCAACTATACCCGCATAAAGATGGAAAGGGGTTAATTGGATCCTTAACATGCTGAACAGCAATTTGAGAGTCTGATTCGCAAATCACTTAACAAGGATCTCTAGTTTGGTTTAACAATTTTTTTTTTTTTTTTTGCAAATTATAATCCAATCACACAATGTGTGATAAACTGAGAAAAAAATAGTTTGAACAGGAAAATTTAAAGTTTAAACTAATAGATATTGGATTTACTTTGGATAAGCTTATGAATAAAAGATCTTTTTCTAAATGATCTTTTTTCAAAAAATCTTTTAAGAAAGTAAATATTGTTTTATGTTTGGATGTAAAATTAATTTATTTATACTTGAATGTATTATTAAAATCATTCTTAAACATATTTTTTATATTATAAAAAAATATTTTTCTAGAAGATAAAAATTATACCTTCTGAAAAGAGATCTTTTTATACTTTTTCTTTTACTTTTTTTTTAATTTACCAAACATAAAAAATATAAAAGTACTTTTTAAAAAAAAATATCAAAATAATGGCACCCGTTAAATTTTTTTAAATTAAAACTAACTAGGTAGAGTTATTTTGTGAATCATGCATGAACAAATATAAATTGTCATGCAAATGTAATGTAGGAAAACAATTACAATTTGGAAATAAATTAAAGAGACAAAGGTGAAATGCCCTTGTGTAGTCCGATGATAATCCTTGTAAAAATCGCTGGGAATTATTCTGAGCCGTTATTGGTTTAATCATCCTTTGCCGCTTTCTTTGACATTGGATGCGATCTTGCTGTCACATTTTAGCGGGAGGCAGCACAATTGATTTTGAGCATTAAGCCGGCCAAGGGGGTCAAATCTCCCCACATGGCAACTTTTGGACAAAGATAATATATAGTTATATAAGTTATGATTGGTACTCGAGTCCTTCATCTTCTGTTTTCTTCCTTTAGGAGGATACCAAAAGTTTGATATGTTTGAGTTTCACTAATGGCGTAGGTCGCACCGTGAGATCAACTACATCCAACAGTTGTTATTTGGTATTTTATTGAAGAAAGAAAACTATTATTTCATGTGAGGACAAAAGAATTTCACTTTTCAATTACGACCTATAGTATTAACTAGTTCATAATAACTAATTTATTTAAATTTTTTTTTAATTTTAAATTTATGATTTGTGTAAATTTATTCTTATAAAAAAGTTGGATATCAAAAGATTTATTCCTTTATCATTAGCAAATAGTAATAGATAATAGTATAGATAAATAAAATAAAAATATATAACAAATAAAGGTATAGTTAGTGTATAGCCAAGAGCCATCGTTTGAAGCGTGCGTAAACAACAAAGCAAGTATACGGCGAACGGTGTAATGCAGCGATGCAGCGTAGCGACTGCGAGGTGGTTCATAGCAGCGGAGAGGCAGGCCTTTACGCCGGCGTAGATGCGTTCTCCCGGTAGAGCGTTGCCGGTGCTGTGTAGGCGTGGGGACAAGAAGACAAAAAAAGGGAAGAGGTTGAAGGGATCGTACGGCAACACTCAGCCGAAGAAGGAGAAGATGATCGAGCGCATCAAGGACAAGGTTGGGAAACGGATGTTTCAGAGGCTCGCAAGCAATGGGCTTTGTTTGCTCATTCCTCCTCCTGTGAAGTCACTGCATACGGGGTTTATGCCGCCACCGTGAAGGAAGCGATGGAGATCGTGGTAGATCTCTGTAGAGAATGCAGTGCCTATATCGATGCTGGTGCGGCGGCATTCTCCCCTGGTCCGTGCAAGCCCGTTCATGGGAGGAGAGCATAGCGGACCTACGCCGTCATGCCATTGCTGTTGGAGTTCAAGTTGCAGTTCGTCGCCACGCTGCAGTGCTGGGCCGCCCTGAGTGGTGTGTTGAAGCAACCATGGTTGCCGTGGAGCCCCTGAGTCTTGTTTGTCTTGCAGGCATGATGAAAAAGGGAAAAGGGGTTGTGCCCCTGTTCGAAGCTCGCGTGCGACGTACGAGCGGTCCAGTGATGGTTCAAGTGGAAAATTCTTTTGTCCTCCAAGGAGTGAATCACTTTGTACTCCACAAAACAAATCCTACCATTGATTTTTCTTCCCTCCTTTTCTATCTCATTCTCCCAATTATATCCAAGGGTCAAGATACTCTCTAGAGGAAGAAAATTGTTCCTCCATAGAGGATGTAAGTCTGACTCGGTTCAAGTGCTAAGTTGATTCGAGTGTGTACTTTGCAATGGCTTGAGGTGTAACATCCCGAAGCGTAATATATCTGATTTGCATCATTTTCTAATTTATTCCATTACATAAGAGAAATAAGAGCAATAAACATTGAAATATGAATGCTAGGGTTAAAAATGGTTAAGTTTTTATGTAGAAAATTGAAGAAGACCATTAGAAATATTTTGCACGTTTAAGAGGAATCGGTAAAGATTTCGGTATTGTATAACGTAAAAACTAGATTAATAGAAATTTACACTGTTAGACCCTATTTTGGACGGCTAAGATTGAGCCATTTTCACACTTTGATGGTGCCATCCTAGCCGTCCAAATGGGTAGACCAAGCAAATTTAAAAGGAGCCACACATCCATCAATCAAAGCACATAGGTTATTTTCAATATTTATGACAATAACCCAAATAATTTCCACTCTCTCCCTTTCAATTTCTGCAAAAGGAGACAGACCTCTCCTCCCCCAATTTGCTCTCCAATTCATCCTCTTCTTCTTACTTCTTCATCCCATGCAACTTTCTACACCCAAGGCTTCCATCTTTCTAGCTCAAACTCCAAATTGAGGTAGGATTCATGAACTTTTCTTATTATTTGTGTTGTTATGGCTGACTAGGGTTTCTACTCTTCTCATTAATATGATAATGGTTGATGATTATAAGACTTGTTATAGTTGATTGGATATGGAAGAAACACTTGGTTTGGGTTGAAAATTTGGTGGGAAACTCAAAAGGGAGCTGAAACAGATTTGCTGAAAAGTAAACCATATGAGCTGTCTATACGGCTAAGTGTACGACCTCTTCTGTAGTCATCAAAATTTTATGAAACTAATTTTAAATGAAACTAGACATTCAGAGCTTCCCAACCATATGAATTATAAGTCCATTGGATTTGAAATGAAGGAGATATGAATTTTTGAAATAAACCCCAAAATTTTGTCCATCATCCTGACCAATATGGGTTGTAAAAGATATAACTCATCCCATACAACTTCAAATTGAGTGCTACAAATTTTGCATATGGTAACATGTCATAAAAATTTCAGAGTTAGATCTTTTCTCTATTGTTCCTAGAAATTCTACAAAGTTGCCTTTTGTCTTATCTGGACTGAAACATGGCAAACCATTCTATCCAAATTTAAGAACTTATAACTTGAGCTCTACTCACCCAAATAAAGTGAAACTTGTGGGAAATTAAAGATAGTCTGATTAGTTTTAACTAGATATAAATTTTGGATAAATCTAACAAAAATTCTATTTTTGGTGAATTTTTATATTTCAATGCTCAATTCTACCTAATAGCAGGGTAGCCTTGGATTAAATTTCAATAACTTAATTTATACTCATCAAAACTTAATGGGACTAAAAAAAGCTAAAATTAGACACATAATTCTATAACATATATTTTAGGCC
Source organism: Pterocarpus santalinus (assembly GCA_031439595.1). Classification (NCBI taxonomy): domain Eukaryota; kingdom Viridiplantae; phylum Streptophyta; class Magnoliopsida; order Fabales; family Fabaceae; genus Pterocarpus; species Pterocarpus santalinus. Next base: position 41,952,959 of record CM062523.1, on the reverse strand, counting down.
TAAATAAACTAAGATGATATTATGGCATACTTTACAAAAGAGGGCATAAATCTGGGTCATAAGGCAGAATGGCTAATTTCAACAAGTGACAAGCTTTTTAGACTTCAATTTGTAAGTTTAGCAAATTATTTGTGCAAAACCCTTATTAGACTATTGAAATGATGTTAGATAATCATGATGTTTATATTATTTGGATTAGCTAATTGAAATGTCTCTATTGTGTTGTTGGGAAAGCTTACCCCAGCTGTAATGCTGCTAGATTTCTGGTGAAACTATATGAACCATGCATTATGATTATAGATTCTTCAAGCATACAATATGTACATGTGATTAAATAAGATGAAATCCCTTCACGTGGGGGTAGTTATAGGGTCTCTCTACATGAAGATAGTCATATGAAAATTATGAGATCCCTCTACTTGGGAGGTAGTTGGCTAAAATAAAATCCCTCCAAACTTAGAGGCACATGGATCGTCTTGTAAGTCAGTATTGTACGACGACAGTCATAAGTTGAGCTCACTTCTAAATTAGTCTGCCTAAGAGCAATAAAGATTTAAGAAAGTTAAAAGAAGTTAAAGGAAATACAAGTGCACTTGCATATTTACCTGCTATACATTTACATTGTGTATAAATTACATTCTACCGATTTCTATCTTGAAAATATTCTCTTAACTGATAAGTGTGTGAGTAAAATTAACATGCTTTGGAATGGATGTTTTTGAACTCTTCAAAGTGAAATTTGTAATGCATATGGCAAGATCATTTTTTTATAACAAACTGAAGCAATTGGAATGACTGTGATGACGTCAATTTGTTAAATAGTATAAGAATCCTACTGAGAATATAAAATTTTCATTTTCATATATGTTTCCGTGTCGTCTCCTGACATTCTAGGAAATCTGGAAGAAAGTCAATCTAGAGGATTATGTACGAACCCAACCCGATCAATTGCTATAGGCCAATGTCAACTATACTTCGGCTAGTGTTAGATAATTATTTTTTAGTTGGAAACTCTTAGTAGAATTATTTATTGTAAATTTAAAGGCTATTTGTAATAGTAAGTATTTGTAGAATGTAATGAAATATTGTGTCGTCCTCACAGAAAGTAGCGCGAATATTGCGTCAAGATTCGTTTAATTAACTGTAACAACTCCTAATAAGATAATATAATCTAAGCATAATATTATAATTGAGAGGATGTTATGCGATGTGTCTTGTGATTTCGTATTATGTGTTTCATGTTGAGTATTGAGTATTGAGTTTCGAGTATTTTGTTTTGTGTTTTTGGGTGATGTGTTTTTGTGGTATGGTTTATGATATTTCGTGCTTTTTTTTTTTGAGTAATTTGATGTACTTTTCTACTCTTCTCTCTTTTGAGAGTCGAGCCTTATTTAATTATCGAAAAAAATAAAGGTAGTTAAAATAACTTCGAGACTTTATATAATAATAATAATAATAATAATAATAATAATTGATTATATATGACCAATATGATTTGAGTTTAATGGGGATTAGTATCCCAAAAATGGCGAATCATAATTCGGAAGTCTTGAGTAAAGGATATATGTGAGAAATTAAAAAAAAAATAGAGTATGTTTATATGACATTAGTTATTTTTTATCTTAATAATTCTTATGTACTTTTAGTTTAAGAGTCAAAGTTTGAGAGCAAAAGTTATGATTTCAAGATTCAAATTTCTCATATATATTGTAGATAAACTTCACCTAAAATCACAAACATTGTTAATATAAATTAGTTTCTTTTCAATACTCTCTCTTCTGCCATAGTTTCCGCCAATAAATCAATTTTATTGGTTGCAAATGTTTTTGTACCAATTGGTAAGTATGCTATTTGGACTGAATAGCATTACTCATTCTTTTTTTGAAAAAAATAAAGAAATATTGCAAAGTAGAATAGCTTTAACCTAAAACGAATTTGATGATGGCTCAGCCGAAAGACTTATAAGACTATCAAGTTGTTATTATTTTTACTCCTTTCTGCAGCCGATTCTCACAAAGACATAGTATCTATAGTATGACAGAAGCTCGTAAAGGATTGTCATATATTGTTGCATGATTTGCAGCCCTTAAATTATTCCTTTCAAAATTGTCATTTCCAATAAGAACTCATTTTTTGCATTTTTATTTGGGTTACACTTGTTCTACATTATTGTATACTTTCTTTGAACACGCAGAACAATGGAAGATAAGGTTTGAACAGGACATAATTTCATTTCGCTGTCTCATCCGTTCGCAGACCAAGTTTTTACAGTCATTTGTTCCTGTTGGCGGTCTGCCCAGGTTGGCGTATACTGCTATACTATTATATTTTGCCTTCTTTTATTTTCAATAGAAATTATTTATTTGCAACTTGATTTTATAGGGAGGACTAAGGCCTACATATTTTATCGGCATCGCTATAGTGCACAGTTTGATTTTCTAACATTATAGTAATATACATATTATTAGCTTCCTTTTCAATAAAAATATTCTGAATAGGGGGAAAAAAAAACAAGAAGACTTATCTAACCTAATTCTAAAATGGATTTTACAAAATTTTTGCGGTGATCAGGATGTTCTTTCTTGAAAACAGTTCTTTATTATAAATTTTTATAAAGTAAATAGAATTTAATATGAATACTAACCCTTGAATCATTACATGCATGTCTTCTGAAAATTGTAGGTTTAACTTTACTTTAAAAGCTAACTCAAGAAAAAATATTGTCTAAATAATTATAAAAGCTACTCATGTCGCATGTCTATTCGATATAGAACTCAACAAATCTTTTTACATCCAAAACTGGACTTTTGAAATATGAAATTTGCAAAATTAAATATCTACATGTGGCCTAACATCATCTTCATTTGGAGGTCTTTATTATTTTATAGCTCTTGTCATGGCTTCCTTTGATTTTGTGTTTTGGCTTGTGCCTGATTTTTGAATTTGTGGCCACTCCCTGTCATGAGAGTTTTGAACCCTTATGATAATTATCCAAAAAATATATATATTATTTTTATTACATGCTTCTTATATCTTTATAATAAATTATGATTTATGCTTGTTTGAGAAATACTTAATTATTTATTATTAGCATTAGTAGTTTTTTGTTTATTGTGTTAAGATTAGGGTGGGTGGGTGAATTGATAGATACATCACTTATATTTATAAATGAGAATTAAAAAATCCTTCTATCTAAAATAAATATTTTATATTTAAATTGTTTATAATTAAAAGTTCGTTGAGAGCTTTTGAAACTAGTTCAAACATGCTATAAGAAAAACCGCTTTCTCCCAAATGCTGCAAAAATGGACTTATGCATGCCGATTATGATTTATTATTTTGTTTGTGCGTGTTGCTAGTATGTATCCAAAAGAATATTACTCGATCAATTGTAGTTAAAAAAGAAAAAAATTAATATAATTTACGAACAGAAATTATTCATTAAAAGTAAATATGCACGTGTCTGGAATTATTATTTTCGATATTATCGATTGTTTGTGCGCCCGAGACTTTTGACTTGGCCAACAATAACAAAACCTGAATCTATTACGCTACAAGCCACATACAACTTTATTATATGTGATAAAACAAGTAAACTAAAATTCATTAGTCATTTGTCGAAGTTGAAAACTATAGCACAAAATTATAAAACGGTCCAGTATACTCATATTTCTAGCCATGCGAGAGACTATTACCTTCTGTTTGACTCTAAGATTTTTTTGCGGTGAAGCGGGCATACGTCTGCGTCCAAACCCGACGCATTAATGTTTGTTCGGCCAATTTGGACGCGTGTGTTATCTTCACTTTTATATGCATGCAAGCATGTACTTTTCTGGTGAGGCTGCATTATTCATGACTTGACTATAGGTCAATACATTGAATGATTTCTTAAAACCAGAGTTGCATCTACTTTATACAGAGAGAATAGTCTCCAATTCAACACTTGCAACTTCGACTGACTCACGGTCAACTTCGTTGGCGGTGAGCTACATGTGCATGTTCGTGTATATATATTATTGTGAAACGTAATCTGCACAAGAAAACAAGTTGCACGTTTTGTCTTGTTGCTTATATATTCAAAATAATGCATCAGACATTACAATGTTGTAACTTTTATGACCTTATAAGTTCGACCATAGTACTATTTTTATAAAAATGAAATAAGGCAGCAGAGCAAGAGAAGACCTCCATGATAACAGCAAAACCAGGGAAACTCAAATACATATAATTTATAGCAAATCGGGGGGAAAAAAATTAACCATCACCTGAGATTTCCAAAACATACAGCGAGTTTTAAAACTTCATTAAACTAACATTATTTAACTCCAAAACATTTTTCAAGTGTAATACTAGTCCACTTATTGAGCTTAATTAACCAAGTTCTAAATTATTAAGAGTGGACTAATGATAAGGAATTTTAAGATGTATTATACATGAGATTGTAAGTTCAAACTCTATTGCTATAGATATACTAAAGAAAAAATTAAGCAAGTTTCAAAATTTCTCTAAAACTAACAATTCACTCCAAAATTTTCTCTGAAAGTAATACTCTACTTCCTGAACTTAACTATGATTACTTTTTAGTGAATTATTTTATGATATATTATATCTAATAAATTTAAATTTGCATTAAAAGAAAAAAATATAAAACATATTACAAGAAAATTTATTCTTTGCTGCAGTTTTTTCAAGCCTTTCATTATTAGTGTGATCTATGATGTAATTGTTCAACCAAAAGATTTTTTAAATTATTATGAAATTATTTTGTAATTGAATAAATGCTAAGAGAAAAAATAATAAGGATTTAATTCAATTGAGAAAAATAAAAGAATAGTAAATTGCACTTAAGATTAAGTGGGTGTAACTCGACCATAAAAACTAGTTCATGAAGAGAGTGATGCCCAAACACTTATAAAAACTAACTAGACCAGACCTCCAACGGTCTAATTGATGTAGGACTCTAAAAATTACTCGTATGAATGATATAATAGTTCATAAATCATATATTTAGTAATTCCAAAAAATAGTCTATATCAATATATACTTCCAAAAAGAAATTTACTGTTACTTATAAACAATGCTTTGCCATGCTAAGTACAAAAAGAAATGACATAGATTTGCTTAATCTTAATCAATATATGATATCTACCTAAGTTTAAAATATAAAGAAAATTTGTAATACCTTATTCAAAATAAAATGCCTGTTTAAAATAAAATGTTCGCAATCAGAAACTTGTAAAAATTTTCATAGCTTATGTTTTGGATATTTCCTTTAATTATTTTTAGGAATATAGTGATAAAAGAATTAAAATTATTAGATAAAATTTTTAGAAGTGTTTGTCAAAAAAAAGGACCATGGTATACCATAAGTGATATGGTGCACCCTAAACCCTTCTCCTCTTTCTTTTTCCAGTCTAGAGCCTTCTCTTACATCTCTTCCTTGGTTTTTTGACCAAAATGTGGCACATTTACGAACTAAATACCAATTTACCGCAATTTAGAAAGAATTTGCCTGTCTGTGGTTGATTTTGCCACGTTAGAGTTGGTCGTGAAGCACGGCACAGTTTGATGGTTTGCCACCAGCACACACCGCCTGACACCGACGTGACAAGTGCAGCAAGGCTCTCGAATGGCACTACTTCAAGCGTGCCACCCTGCTGGCATCTAACAATGACAAGACTCGAGCTTCTAGATGGCGCTAGGTGAGGCTGCGCTAATTTGGGGAAGCGCCACCTGTCCTAGGGGCGGAGAAGGGGTCAAAGATTTGATGCTGGTTCAAGTGGTGCCAACAAATACCACCAAAACAAGCTCAATCATGGGGTAACAGAGGCAACAGCTGACGCATCATGAAGTTGCGTCATCCTTCCTATTTATACCCCCCTTTCCGGACTAATTCATGCACACCATCTTCAATTTGCATTCAGACTCTTCTCATTGATGCTTTTTAGCTTTTGTATACTTGAATTTGCTCTGTGTCTGTCAATTTTTGTAGCTCCTCCACAAAATTTTTATATGAAAATTTTCAATTTTTTAATTTCTATGCACTTTATTTCTCTTTGTTGAGTTTTTAATTTCTTAAATTTATCAATTTTTAGTTTCTTTAAATTATTTTTATTTCTCTTTATAGTGTTTGAATTTTTTTGTTTGTCAATTTTTAGTTTGTATTACTTTTTATAGTCTTTGAATTTTTTTAACTTCTATTTCTTAAAAAATTATTTTATAGTATTCTTTTCTTTTTAATTTACTTGAAGAAAATGAGTACTTTTAATGTATTTTTATATTGGAGTGGTAGAAAATTTGATGGGCCACAAGAATGTACTTTTTAAGGTGACAAAAGATTAATTAAAATAGAGAAATGTATTAGTTATAATGTATTAAAGAAGAAGATTGCTGCCAAATTGAAGCTTCAATCCCATCAAACAATTTGAAGTCTCACTTATAGATTTCCAATTGCTCGAGATAGTAGTACATATACTGCTCTTGAGATAGTTGATGATGATGATGTTGATTGCATGATTAGCACCTTTGAGCAACGGTCTCCTTTGATTGTGCTCAATCTATATATTGAGATTGATGTTGCAAGTAGTTCATTCATGCCTATTGATCGCTTTAATCACTCTGCTGCTGCATTTGACGATCATCATAGTGCTGATGGAGGCTTATTAGACGAAGATGAAGATGAATATTACATCAGAGATCTATCCTCAGATGAAAATAAAGAAGGTGAAATTCCTGATGGCGAGTCTGCTGAGTCTGAGGCTGAATTGGATTCTCCAACTACTGCACTTTCTCCTGTTGCATCCTCATTGCATATTAGAGAGCGACTTTCATGACAAGACAGTTAGTTTTTGAATAAATATTTATACATATTGTGATTTTAATAGAACTCTTTTCTTGATTTGATGATATTTTTGTAGATGTAACACATTTGATGGAGTCTCCATTCTGGAGTGCGTCTCCACATTATAATTATATCAATTGGGACCACCCTGATCAAAAGACAGAGGAATTTTATGGATTGGATGTGCCTAGTTCCTGGCGTGTTGGAGATAAGCTATATGTTGGTTTCCGATTTGATAGCAAAGAAGCTGTACAGATGGCTATTAGACATTACTCTATGAAGGTGCATCAAACATATAATCTGGTCTAATCAACACCAATAATTTTTTGCACAAAGTGCATAAGACAGAGAAGGTTGCCGATGGCGAATGAGGGCAATTTTGGGAAAGGAGACAAACAAGTGGCAAATCACTAAATGGGGTGGTCGTCACATTTGGCTTAATCCTATGTTGTCTCAAGATCATTGCAAATTAGATTCAAATTTTATCTGCGCAAATATATTGGCGCGTCACTAAACTATATATGAATTATATACTTTATGGTTGTTAACTTTTATTATTGATAAAAGTTTGATTGCTTAATTTTTAATAAGGTTGGTTAAACTAGAACCATCAATTCCAATTTCCTTGATCAGAGAAAGAATTAGCAGTCAATATGGATTTCAAGTGTCATATCGAAAGGCTTGGAAGGCTAAGCAAAAGACAATAGCAAAGGTGTTTGGTGATTGGGATGAATCATTTGCAATGCTAGGGCTTGCATATATTCAAATGTTTGGACCTGATTCTATCTACAAAATAAAGACAATCGAATTTATCATCAACAATCAAGTAGATACTCGGTTTCGCACATTCCATCCAGTATTTTGGACATTCAAGCAATGTTGCGATGCTTTCCATTTTTGCAAACCCATTATACAAGTTGATGGCACATTTTTGTATGAAAAGTATCATGGTATACTCTTAATTGCCACTATACAAGATGACAATAGTTGCGTTTTACCGATTGCTTTTGCTATTGTCGAAAGACAAACCTTAGACGCTTGGTCATAGTTCTTGGGAAATATCCGGCAATATGTGACAAGAAAACAAGGTCTATGTCTTATCTTTGATAGGCATGCAAGTATAAAAGGAGTTGTGGCAAACGAAAACCTCAGTTGGCAACCTCCATATACGTATCATGTGTACTGTGTTCGCCATATTGCCAACAATTTCAACCACAAGTTCAAGAATATGAAATTGAAGCAAGACCTATTGAAACTTGGTAAGAAATATATTTTGATAATTTTAATATTATATATATTAATTTTGTTTCTTTTCAAAGTTAATATTTAAGGAGTGATAATGTAGGATATAAGACTTGCATGCACCAGTTTGATAAGAATTTGGAAAAATTTCATCAAACTGGTCTTGAAATTCAAAGATGGATCGATAATATACCGAAGGAGAAATGGAGTTAGGCATACGACACAAAAGGGTGTAGATACGGCCATATGACAACAAACTTATCAGAGGTTGTGAATAAAGTCTTAAAAAGTGCTAGAACTCTGCCAATAACTGCATTGGTTAAGTGCACATACGGAAGGATAGTAGAGTATTTTGTGCAAAGAGGTGTAGAGGCGAAGGTGGAGCTGAGCGTTAGAAATAGGTTTTGTAAGAAGTTAATTGATGCTATTAGGAAGAATCAAGAGGATGCTTATTCTTACCAAGTTCACAAATATTGTAACACCCTCCCAAGTATGGTACTATGCTTAAGTCATAATACCTCACCTAAGAGTTGTTACTGTCACTTAATCGAATCTTGTCTGGCAGCAACCTTCGGCCATCTTTAGTCTTATTAGTCAACTCCACCTTGGAGGACCTTCTTTGGAACTTTTGAACTATCTGGAAATAACACGGAAACAGGAATGAGAATTTTTTTTAAATTCTCAGTAGGATTCATTAAACTATCATATGCTATGTCATCATTATTATCTCCAGTTGCTTCGGTTTATTATGAAAAAGGTGAACATGTTATACAAACTGTTTGGTTTTATAGTTCGAAAACATATTATCCGAAGCAAAGTTCATTTTATTCATGCACTTAGGTCATATTGGCAATATTTCATATTTAGAATAAAAATCACCGCATAAATAGATAGAATAGGCTCAGCATCAATAAAACATGGGATATAATTATGCAAATACTGATACTTGAATTCATGTAATTACACCGATGTCTTTCTTTAACTTTCTTTACTTTCTTTTCTTGGCACACCTAGGCGTTACGTATCGCCGTCCCTAGGGTGCTTGCATATGTTTTAAATCTTTAGTCTTTACTACACTTGGGTAGTCTGATCTAGGAGTGAGCTTAACTCGTGACCGTCGTCACACAGAACTAACCTACGAGGGGATTCACGTGCCTCTAGTCTTGGAGGGATCTCATTTTGATGACGTGCCTCTAAATTAAAGGGATATCTTCTAGTCACATGCCTCAAGAATAGAGGGATCTCAGGTGATCACTTGCCTTCAATATAAAGGAATCTCATCTGACCACGTGCCTCGAAGGTAGAGGGATTACATAGTTTTATACTGCCTTCGTAGGGAGGGATCTCATTAACTGCCTCCAAGTAAAGGGATCCACGTTTAATATATTTATATCCTTTCCTTCCCATACATAATCATGCATAGACATGTTAAATGCACTCATATAGATGCTTCATCATTTGCTTTCACATATCCTTGCATATGGAATTTCAACATACATATTCATAACATATAAATGCTCATAACCTCCTTACTATTCTACCGAAAATTCGACAGCATAACGGATCATGTTCGCTTCCCCATGAATAGTGCCAGTAACCAAGAAACTTTAATCAAACAGCAACCTCAATGTAGAACATTTTAATCATACCAAGAATATAATAATATCAATTGGTGCAAATTTTAAACTCTTAAGTCTTAATCTATCTTGCAAGCTTTTAACTTCTATTGATGTTCCCAAGTTCGAGCTTAGAAACGACTTCCGAGTTCTGAGATCATGTAAGTTATGTACATAAGGTCAATGTCTTGATTCCCGACTTCCGGGATTATGAACGTCTTGATTCCCGACTTCTAGGATAGTGTTCGATCTCCGAGATTGATTCTAGATCGAGTTTCGAGGTGATATGCTTACGGAGATACCAGATTTTGGAACTACGTGTATAAGAGTATTAGAGCATCCTAGTTTCTCGACTTCTGGGATTCGTGTATAAGATTTCATATTCTGATACCGACTTCCGATTTCCGACATAATGCCACAATTGGTCTTCCAAGACCTTCATGAAGGTGTTTCCTATGTTTCAAGTTTCGACATTAACTTTACCCGATCTAGTTCTCTATTTGCTAGGTTCCGAGTTTCGATATTAACTAAACTTGATCTAATATTCTTACATTTCTAGCCAAAATTGCATTCTTATAAGAGAAAATTAACGAAAAATAGAAATCTGAATGAAATCATACAAAATTTATATCAATGTAAAGCTAACAGAACAAGCTTTCAAATAAAAGAAGTTGCATATCATTTGAATGAGTATAATTGAGATATAAGCCCTGAAATTTGACCCTAATGAACTACCCTATTCCAGCCTGGTTTGAACTTAAGTCAACTTCATTGATGTGCTGGGAATAATTGATAATGGATCTAATTCTAAAATTTTTATGGGATGCTTCCTCATATGTTAGCTTTCAAACAACATTGGATTTACTTAATTTGGGGTTGTGTGGGGTGAGTTACACCCTTCTCAACTCGCACTGCCCGGATGAAGGTCTTGATTCCTATATCTTCAAAAATTCATATCTTTCTCAAACTAATCCAATGGCTATATATTATATATGTATGGAAAGTCTTGAATGTCTATTTTCTTAAAAAAATAGTTTCACCAAATTTAAATGGCTATAAGCAGAGCCATACACTCTATCGTATGAACTGCTGAGAAGTTTTGGTTTTCCAGCCTCTCACATCTTCCAACCTTCCCGCTTTCTTACTTCTTAATAAATTTTTAACATTAAAACAACCAACAAACCAGCCAAAGAATGTCATATTCATTCAATCATTACATGAAGAAGTGAGAAACTAAAGCCACAATCAACCATCCCATACCCAATAAGACAAGAACAAGTTGAATCTCTACCTCTTTGGGGTGTGATTTTGCTAGATTCTGGAGTTTGGATTGATAAAACCTTGTTAAGCTTGAAGGAGTGATAGAGTTGGTTGAGAGGAGAAGAGGAGAAGGACGCTAGAATTAGAGGAGAAGTGGTGCAAGTCAGCATGAGAAGGAAGAGAGAAAATCTGATTCAAGTTGTAGAAGCGTAGTTGGCTTTGTAAGTTTTGATTGGCTGACATCTTGTGGTTGAATTTTAGCCATATCTCCTCCTTTTGTGGCTCCCCTTGCGCCACCAACAGCTGAAGGAATGGCTGAGTATTCAGCTCTTAGTTATAGGGTTTAAGGTACACAATTTTATTAGTTCGGGTCCGATAGTTTAAAATACCGTAATCTTACTAATTTCCTTTGAATCGGTAAATCGGTTTAAGAAAAATTCCTATGAAATCTCTTATACTTCTAACCTAATTCCCCATATCTAAACTCAATTAATCGCTAATTAATTGATTCTAAATAAGTATTTAGTCGAATTCTAATTAATCTCAATTATTCGATAAAAATCGAATAACTAGGCGAAAACGATAAGAAAAATCCGGTGGATGTTATATTACTATTCTCCTTAAAAAAATTTTGTTCTCAAAATTTGGTCACAAAACTAACTATTTATTATTGTAAGAGTTTGAAGAAAAAGTTCACACATAAGCACACTGAAGTTGAATAAACATAGTCAAAGAAAATATAGTGAACCTAGTTATATAATTCAACATAACATAGTTAGCAAAAAGTGAATCCTTAACTTAGGTTATTCCTAATTTCACTTCAGTTCCTTTAGGGAAATAGCCTTTTCAACATTCAAGGTGAAGACCCGTCCTGGTTATTGCGATTTAGGGGTAGATGCCTGATGCATATATAAGCAGTCTCTGATCATGTAGCCCGACTTCCTACACCTGAAACATACGTTTTGTCCAGCTAAATGAGGTCTACCTCTATGAGCTTTTCCACACTTAGGGCATACTTGCCCTACGCTTGGCCCCTGAAATTGGTTATCTTCACGTCCATTAAATTGACGCAGCTTCTTTGGTGGTGGGGCAGGATGAAATTCCTGATTCTCCGGTGCCCACCTCTTCCCGGAAGCATCAAACTGAGCAGTCTTTAATTTCTTACTATATTCCTCGATAAGTCTGCATTTATTTGCCAGAGTAGCAAATTCCCTTATCTCCATGAGTCCTACTACTGCCAAAATATCCTCTCTTAATCCTCCCTCAAACTTAACACATTTCCAGTCCTCATCTAGATTATGTTGATAGATGGTAAAAAATTTACACAACTCTTCAAATTTAGCGATATACGCCGATACGCTTTTACTTCCCTGCTGGAGTTGTAGAAATTCTAGTTCTTTGCGGACAGAAGCGAGAAAGTATTTTTGGTAAAAAGTGTCCTTAAATGCATTCTATGTAATCTCCGCCTGGGATTCTTCCATTAATCTCCTCGTACCATTCCACTAGAATTCCGCGTTTGCTTCCAGCATATAGGTGGCAAAGGCTACTTTCTGGTGACTCGTACAATCCAAAATAGAGAAGACCTTTTCCATCACCTTAATCCATTCATTAGCCTTGTCAGGGTTGAAAGCTCCTCTAAAGCTGGGTGAGTTTGCCTTTCTGAATTCAGCGAACTTGAGATACTCTAGATCCATCCCAGGGCAATGTGGATTTCCTTCATAATCAGCCTTGGGTTGCCTACCTAACTGGTCCATCATCTGATGAGCTGCAGCGGCCTGCTCCCGCATTGCATGAGCCATTTCACACATTGTGTCTATAAAATCAATAGGATCTTTTTGAATGGGTATAGTTCATGGCCTGCTATGCCCCTTGGAAGCCATTAGTTCCTAATCACACACAACAAAATATTGAGTTAATCAAGCTCAACAATAAATTAAGTGTGATGGCAACTAATAACATTCACAGTTAGATGGTCATGCATATCTAATTCCCTATATCTTATCTGAGCAGATAAGATTTGTCACATGACATTTTCTAAGGATTCTAGAGTGCACTGGAAACGTAGTCAGTCCAAATCCTCATGTCCAGGGAGGATCGAACTGCTCTGATACCATTAATGTAATACCCTCTCAAATATGGTACTATGCTTAAGTCATAATACCTCACCCAGGAGTTGTTACTATTACTTAATCGGACCTTATCTGACAGCAACCTTTGGCCTTATTAGTCAACTCTGCCTCGGAGGACCTTCTTTGGAACTTCTGAACTATCTGAAGATAACATGGAAACAGGAGTGAGAATTTTTTTAAATTCTCAGTAAGATTCATTAAACTACTATATGTTGTGTCATCATTGTTATCTCCAGCTGCTTCAGTTTATTATGAAAAAGGTGAACATGTTATACAAACTATTTGGTTTTATAGTTCGAAAACATGCTGTCCGAAGCAGAGTTCATTTTATTCACGCACTTAGGTCACATTGGCAATATTTCATATTTAGAATAAAAATCACCATATAAATAGATAGAACAGGCTCAGTATCAATAAAACATGGGATATAATTATGCAAATACTCATATTTGAATTCATGTAATTGCACTGGCGTCTTTCTTTAACATTTTTTACTTTCTTTTCTTGGCACACCTAGGCGTTACATATCGCCGTCCCTAGGGTGCTTGCACATGTTTTAAATCTTTAGTCTTTACTGTCCTTGGGTAGTCTGATTTAGGAGTGAGCTCAACTTGTGACCGTCATCACATCGAACTAACCTACAAGGGGATTCATGTGCCTCTAGTCTTGGAGGGATCTCATTTTAGCTATGTGCCTCTAAATTGAAAGGATCTATCCTAGTCACGTGCCTCAAGAATAGAGGGATCTTAGTTGACCACTTGCTTTCAATGTAGTAGGATCTCATCTGGCCACGTGCCTCCAAGGTAGAGGGATCTCATAGTTTTATACTAGCTTTGCAGGGAGAAATCTCATTAACTACCTTCAATTAAAGGGATCCACATTTAATATATTCATATCTTTTCCTTCCCATACATAATCACGCATAGACATACTAGATGCACTCATACATATGCTTCATCATTTGCTTTCACATATCCTTGCATATGGAATTTCCACATACATATTCATAACATATAAATGCTCATAACCTCCTTACTATTCTACCAAAAATTCGGTAGTATAATGAATCATGTCCGCTTCCCTATGAATAGTGCCAGCAACCAAGAAACTTTAATCAAATAGCAACCTCAATGTAAAACATTATAATCATACCAAGAATATAACAGTATCAATAGGTGCAAGTTTTAAACTCTTAAGTCTTAATCTATCTTGCAAGCTTTTAACTTCTAATGATGTTCCCAAGTTCGAGCTTAGGAACGACTTCCGAGTTCCGAGATCATGTAAGTTATCAACATAAGATCAATGTCTTGATTCCCGACTTCCGGGATTATGAATATCTTGATTCCCGACTTCCAGAGTAGTGTTCGATCTCCGAGATTGATTCTGGATCGAGTTTCGAGGTGATATGCTTATGGAGATACCGGGTTTTGGAATTACGTGTATAAGAGTGTTAGAGCATCCTAGTTTCCCGACTTCCGAGATTCGTGTATAAGGTTTCATATTCTGATACCAACTTCCGATTTCTAACATTATGCCACAATTGGTCTTCCAAGACGTTCATGAAGGTGTTTCCTATGTTCCGAGTTGCGACATTAACCTTACCCGATCTAGTTCTCTATTTCACTATGTCCCAGTTCAACATTAAGTATATCTGATCTAGCTCTCTATTTGCTAGGTTCCAAGTTCCGATTCCGAGTTCCGATATTAACTAAACTTGATTTAGTATTCATACATTTCTAACCAGAATTGCACTCTTATAAGAGAAAATTCACCAAAAATAGAAATCTGAATGAAATCATGCAAAATTTATATCAATGTAAAGCTAACAGAACAAGCTTTCAAATGAAAGAAGTTGCATATCATTTGAATAAGTATAATTCGAGATATAAGCCCCAAAACTTGACCCTAATGAACTACCCTGCTCCAGCCTTATTTGAACTTAAGTCAACTTCATTAATGTGCTGGGAATAATTAACCATGGATCTAACTCTAAAATTTTTATGGGATGCTTCTCATAAGTTAGCTTTCAAAAAACGTTGGATTTACTCAATTTAGAGTTGTGTGGGGTGAGTTACTCTCTTCTAAACTCACACTGCCCAGATGAAGGTTCTAATTCCTAGTTCAAACTTCAAAAATTCATATCTCTCTCAATACTAATCCAATGGCTATATATTATATATGTATGGAAAGTCCTGAATGTGTACTTTCTTATAAAAATAGTTTCACCAAATTTAAACAATTGTAGATAGAGCCGTACACTTCGCCATACAAACTGCTGAGAAGTTTTGGTTTTCCAGCCTCTCACATCTTCTTACCTTCCCCCTTTCTTACTTCTTAATCAATTTGTAACATCAAAACAGCCAATAAACCAGCCAAAAAACATCATATTCATTCAATCATTACATCAAGAAGTAAGAAAATAAAGCCACAATCAACCATCCCATACCCAATAAGACAAAAACAAGTTGAATCTCTACCTCTTTGGGATGTGATTTTGCTAGATTTTGGAGTTTGGATTGATAAAACCTTGTTAAGCTTAAAGGAGTGATGGAGTTGGTTGAGAGGAGAAGAGGAGAAAGAGGCTAGAATCAGAGGAGAAGTGGCACAAGTCAGCATGACAAGGAAGAGAGAAAATCTAATTCAAGCAATAGAAGGGTAGTTGGCTTTGTGAGTTTTGATTAGCTGAAATCTTGTGGTTGGATTTCAGCCATATCTCCTCCTTTTATGGCTCCCCTTGCACCACCAATAGCTAAAGGAATGGCTGAGTATTCAGCTATTAGTTATGGGGTTTAAGGTATACAATTTTATTGATTCGGGTCTGACAGTTTAAAATACCGTAATCTTACCAATTTTCTTTGAATCGGTAAATCGGTTTAAGAAAAATTCCTTTGAAATCTCTTATACTTCTAACATAATTCCCTCATATCTAAACTTAATTAATCGCTAATTAATTGATCCTAAATAAGTATTTAGTTGAATTCTAATTAATTTCAATTATTCAATAAAAATCAAATGACTAGGCGAAAGTGATAAGAAAAATCCAATGGATGTTACAAATATGATATAGAGACCACAAGATTTGAGGTTGAAAAGGCATTCAACCCTGTAAAACAAAGTGGTGGTCATACATGGCTCGTAAACTTAAGGAGAGGTACTTACCAGTGTGGAAAATTCCAAGCATATAAAAATCCATGCTTTCATGCCATTGCTGCTTGTGCTGCTATGAGTATAGACTTTTACAATTTAGTTGATCCTGTTTATTCAATTGAAAATATTGTCACTGCGTATAGCAAACAGTGGTGGCCAATTGGCAATGAGGATTACATCACAGCCACATTTGGCTGGATATTGGTTCCAAATTCGTCAACTCTTCATGCTAAGGGCAGGCCAAAGTCCACCTGCATAAGGAATGAGATGGATTTGAGAGACTTGCAGCGAGGGCAACGGTGTGGAATATGTAAAAGGGAAGGTCATAACCGACGTCTTTGCCTTCATCTTAATGGAAGTTAGAGCTTCCAGCATGATACTAACACCATAGATGATGAAGATATTTAAATTGTACCAAATTTGTCGTAAGTCAACTGGTGTAATTTCATTTCAATTTGATGAACAAAAGCTTTGATGCAGTAGTTAATTATTTTCTTGCCATTATTACCTTGTTTATCTTGTGATCATTCTCTGAATTACCATTAGTTAAATAAACTATACTAAAATTAAGATTAATTTATTTTATTACTATTAACTATACTAAGAAGAAAAAAAGGATATAGATAAAAATTATAAGATAAATAGATTAAAATCCACAAAATTTACATGATACACATACATTTTTTTAAAAAAATTTACACAAATAATGCATTTTTAATAAATAAGAATATATATCCATATTCAATCATGCGGAGAGTCAAGTGATAATATACAACCACGTTGTCTATCTCTCGCTGTATGATACGGGTTTTTTCTTATACCAGCTGCATCATCTTCAAGGTCAACTACAGATAAAAATTCTTCATTCAAGTCAATACCCTGTGGAGAAACAACATTCAGACCACGCAGAGTGTAAAGGGTTTCATGTGATCATAAATCCATAAACCCCATAGGCGCATTATGTGTGAACTCTACTGGCACATACATAGGGGGTGTAAATTGTGATAGACTTGGTAAAAGGGACGTATGCCTCATCTGGACCATACGAGTGATATGGAGCATAGGAAGCGGTTGCTCTTGCTGTTGTTTGATGTTGAGGTGGCTAATAATAACTTCTTTCAAGACATGAATCCATCGGATTGGCTGATGATGCCGACAAAACATAATATTGACCGTGACCACGTTTAGGAAATGGAGGAAGGTTATGAAACTCTGTTGCCTCTCACCTTCTGCGTCGTTGAAGTCCCTGACCTTCCGCCCATGTCGAAGGTATTGCCACATTCATATCAGGTTGTGGAAAAGGCTACTATTAAACCTAAGCTCCCGCAGGTTTAGTGACCCTGACTAATTCCTCAAACTGTTGCAATAACTCTACTGTTATGTCTCTAACATCATCTATCGAAAAGCTTGAGTCATTGATAGAGGATAAATAATGCATTCACTCTAGTAGGTTGTGCTATTCAAAAGGACCAAAATATTATATACCAATACTACTAATAACACAAAAGTAATTTAATTAACAAAAAGTAATAATACTTACTATCTGCCCTCTGCATACACCATCCCTACTGATCTAGCGATGAGTGTGTCTTAAGTACCACCTCATGTAGGGATCATTCTCACTCAATAACCCTATCTGCTGGTTGCTAATTGCCACATATTGTGCCCTCTCATTCCATATTTGGATAACTAAAGCATATAAGAGCATCTAATTATCACTCTCCTTGCCACGTAGAGTAAGATCATGGAGCTGTTTAGGCTGACGCAGTGGGTCTGGAATACCTTGTTGTAAGCCAAATTGATGCATCACTCGATCCGGTTGATGCCACTCTACAATATGGAAAAATATAAGTGGTAGAACAACTCTCCAAACATGAGAGCCTTCAGGGCATATATGTGGAAGTGACCTATAAATTTCAAGATAGGGCTCCCATACAATCTGCAAAATAATAATAATCAATATTAAAAATTCTATAAAGTTAACATTATCAAATTATAAAGGCATGAATAAGATATTCTTACATTTTTTCCTTTAAACAATCAAGTTTGCGACAATAGTATGGCAAGTCTTGTCGTACGGCCACAAAAGTCATACCACCTATCCATCTATTATTTCACATATTCAACCAAATATTATAAATATGCAATGATTATTTAAACAAAAAACTTATTACAAAAAAAGGGAAAAAGTCATACCTAGCTCCCAAGGGGGCATTGTTGATCTCTGCTGAAGGAGTTAGGGCAATCGATGGGAATCTATCCCACGCCCATATCTGAACCAACATGGCCATGCCTCCAATATCACGCCAATTATAATCCATACACTCGCAAAGCTCGCGATATAAATAAGAGAGCACAACAACTGATTCCCAACTATATTGTCCAACAACCACAAAATCCTCTAAAAATAGTAGAAATCTTAGAGCTACGAAATTTCCAGAATGATCTGGAAATAGGATTAATGCCATCAACCACAAAATATATACTCGAGTGAATCATTGAATCTGGAACTCATTGCCAATATGATCATTTATATCACTAAAATGAGTATTTAACCATTCCATTTTCAATCGATGACCATGAAAAGCATTTTGCGAGGGAGTTATGCCTAGTAGTTGCTAGAGAATGGGTTGTCATGGAGTAGAAGTATTGCCAGTAACTGGTATTCCATCAATACGAAGACCTATTTGAATAGCAATATCTTGCAGTATAATCGTGCATTCCCCCAGAGGCAAATGAAATGTATGTTGAAACGTATGTGTCTCCAACCTCTAAGTGTGCTCAATTTGAAAAAATTCGAGCTTTGCAACTTTAAGAAATCCTGCCTACTCCAATATGGAATAATCTGGACAGGAATATGCTCATCCTTGCCACAAACAAAAGATTTTCCTCTAACAACCAAGACCCGATCAGGATGTCCATTCCAAATATATTGTGAAATGTGTGTTTCTTGCATTGTCAACTATGATGCATCTTCTAGCCCGGGGTGAATGACGCATGATGAAGAAGAAGAGCTAGATTCCATCTATAAAAAATAATTAATTAATTATTAAATTGTTTATATACAATAGTTATATAATTATTTTAATATTACTTTTACTTTTTATTACTTTATTTCTTCAGTAAAATAAATTAAAATTTACTTGTTAAACGTGCTAAAAAACTTTGAAAATATTATGTCAATCAACATGTCAAAAAATAATTATATGTGGTCTAATAAATTTTTAAAAAAGATTCTTTAAATAAAAACTAAATATATAGATAAATATAATATATTTTAACACAACAATTTAAAAAATAAATGAGAAAAATTAATGCCTAATGAAAAAAAAGATTCTAAACATATTTTCTAAATTAATGCCTAAATATATCCTTATAATCTAAAAGTTAACTTAAAAAAATTTACTATAAACTATCATACTTTTCTTAAAAATTTTAAAAATCTGTTTAAAATTAAACTTATTGATAAAATCAAAATCTACTCTTAAAAAATAATAAACTCAGCAAAATATTATACATATGAATTGAATGAATTAATTAAAATTTATAAGCAATAAATAAAATTAAAATTACCTTAATAAGAATTACAAAATTGCAGAAAATGATCAAGCAAATTGTAAGGGTAGAATCAACTATTTTGCACTAGAAAAAAAAAATAAAAACTAACTAAAGCAGAATGACGGGGAGAAGTATACGGGTGAAGGGGATGGGGGAAAGGGGAGAAGAGGATGGTATATAAAGAAGTTGGTGGTGCACCACACTGACAACGGGATGCACAGAATGTCCCCCGAAGTGGTGCAACCTGAACTAGCACCATCCAAGGGACTTGTGCTCGCACATCATGTGAGGTCAGGGGGAATAGAGGTGGCGTGGCCTCACCCAGAGCCATCCAGAAGCTCAGGTCCTATCGTTGTAAGATGCCAACAAAGTAGCGCGGCCTGAAGCAATGCCATCTGAGAGCCTTGCTGCACTTGTCATGTCGGTGTCAGGCGGTGTGTGTTGGTGGCGAACCATCAAACTGCACCATGCTTCACGTCCAACTCTAGTGTGGCAAAATCAACCATAGACAGGCAAATTGTTTCTAAACTATGGTAGATTGGTATTTAGCTCGTAAATGCGCCATAGTTTGGTCAAAAAGCCGTTCTTCCTTTCTTTTCTTCGTTTTTTTTTTTTCCTTTCCACTGTTACATCTTTCATTTTACTCCTTCTCAAGTTTGTGTCTTTCTCTCTCTTGCTTTCTCAATCTCATCTTCTCCCTCAACCTAGTAGCTACTATTTCACTACCTATCTCTCCCCCACCTTTAACACCAGGGAGTCTATCCCTCTTTGGCATTTTTTCGGCATCTCTCTCTTTCTCTATCTGTGGTTTTCTCTCCCTGCTGTGTGTGCTCCTTTCCCCACCATAGTTCAACCTTCCAGTGGAAGGGGACTTTGATTTTGTGCCTCAAACTATCCATCGCTACAATGGCAAGCCACTCCCTCTCTTTATACTGGTTTATTCTCTTTGAGTTAATAGACATAAGTTGATCCTCTTTTGGTACTGGAAAAATTAGACAATATATGTGAAATTAAGTCTTCAATTATAAAGTTAACTTTTGAGGGGGGTATAGTGAGTAGATTAATAGTTAGAATTTTAAATTTTGGTTTGCCAATTGAGTTATTTAGATTCTCTAGTGACTAAAGGAGTTGATAGGAAGAATATGGTAGTCGCTTTTGATTAAATTCTATTGAAGAGGTTAGACATAGAGGATGGAGATTAGATTTTAAACCAAATCATGTTTAAGTTGAGAATAATTAGTTATGTATAATTTCAGATCCCCCAAGAGATCAACTCGCAAGTTCTGTAGCCCACAAAATGTATGGTTATTTTATTTTATTTTTTTCTTGCAATTAATATTAGTCTATTTTAGTATATAGTGACCGCCTATTGTTATATATTTAGTTAATCATGATATTTTGACTAATGATATGATTATCATATAGTTTGATATATCTATCAATTCGTAGGTGGTTGTTCTGGTTTTGAGGAAATTTTACTAGTATATAATTATTGAAGGTTCTAAAGCTTTTTAGAAGATACCATGAATTGTATAAACAGAAGGACAAGCTCTGATCTTTTGTTTGGATTACTAAACAGATTTGTTGAATAAATTATATTTTGGATTTCTGAACTTGGGTGAATACTTTTATTCTTCAAATATTGATTTGATATTTGTTATTTTAATTTTTATTAATATCCATTACCTTGGTTTCTATATACTTTGTGAGAGGATTCTTAGTCAAACGGTAGCTAGCGGTCGCTGACGCTAGCCTTGGTGCACCTTGGTTCGAACCCAGCTAACAAGGGTGTTGCTAGCTCGGTGTATGTGTGTGTGTGTGTGTGTGTGTGTGTGTGTGTGTGTATGTGTGAGGCCAATGCACACCACCAACTTAGATCTGACCTGAAAGGGCTAACCCTCATTTGGAAGTTTATCAAAATTGGAAGCCTCCTTGCTTTGGTATTTATATTTGAGAAATATGTTTTAAAAGTATGAAAATAATGTAAATTCTTTATATATATGCATAGTTTATAATGTTGATTTCTTTTACTTACATATTATTTAAAACGATGATTCCTTAGTTATGCTTAGTTCGTGATATTAATGCTTTATTATGTATAGCTTATTTTTTTTCTAGAGTTTGTCCTCATATGTTATAGTTGTATTGCCCTTCACTGAGTCAGTTGGACTCACTCCCTCCTTTTCTTTTTTATTTTAGACTCTAGCCCAGGATCTAACTCGGCTCCTCCAAGTTCTTAGAGTTGCTCTATAATCCATAGGTAAGATCTTGCGACCTGATAATTTATTTTTGTAAGATATGTATATAGGGCTTATGGATTTTTTGGAAATTTGTTTTATTTAGTGAATGGGATGTAAATAACAAGTATAAATGTGTGAGAATATATATATATATATATATATATATATATATATATATATATATATGAATTACTAGACAGTGCTCTGAGAGCCTCAATTTATATTTGTTGATTAGTGGTCTGGAATAGTTTGGCCCATATAGGGAAGCTAGAAAAATAGGGGAGGTTCTGTTCATTTTCCATAGAATAGTCATAGCAGACTTGCTAGAGGTTTACTACCCCTAGTGCCGGTCACGACTCCAGGGTGGTTCGTGACAAAATTAATGTCAAGAACCACTAAATATTTAATTTTAAGGAACATGAAATGTCACAACCTAAGCCTAGGGTTATGATTAGTGCATAGGATATGGACTAGCCACCTAATAAATCCAACTAAACTTCTTATCGAAAATCTGAGAGAGTTTTCCTTAAAAATTGGACATTCTAGAGTATATATATATATAGTTCAACCATAACCATAGGACCCAAAAGCATTCTTAGAATGCATAAATGAGGTGAAATACATTAATGTCATAGCAAAAAGTGGGCATATAGGAAGCGAGATCTTGCCTACAGTTAATGGAGTATAACTAAGATTCATACATAATAGAATATTCAAAGTACATTTTAATTACACCACTTAATAACCTTTTATTGGTATAATATTTTAAAAATCCCAACATTGGATTACAACTTTATATCTTATAGATCATGTTTATAAAATTTCAAATTAATCTAAAACCTTTTAACATACATTTTATATACATCAAAATAAACATAATATATACGTTTAAAATATACATGAATAAGAGCTATTTGATTATGCTCTTAATTATGTTCAATTTTTATAAAATTTGGTACAATGATCTTCATGATAGGTAAATATAATTCAACAGTTGAATCGACAAAAAATATATTATATAGAGTTATTAAGTGATGTAATATATACTTGTCGGGAAGGTCCACATGGATATGTGTTGAGCTCACCAAAATGATCTATATTTCTAACTGGTTGAAGAGCTTGAACTGGAACTTGCACAAGGATCTGAAAAATGTAGAATAAAAATGTGAGTTAGAGAGACCAAGTAAGAGATAATATATCTATAACAAGAGTAGAATTAGCTTAAGCATGAGTTTTTCACAAAAGCATATTTAACAGAGTGAAGTTTACAAAGTAAGGAGTAAACGTATCAAAGAAACAATTCAGATCAATCCAATATAATATACAAACATCAAATCCAATATAATAGAGAGTTAGAAAGGGAGGTCTCAAATATAGAATCAAAACGTATATCTCACCAACAGGGTTCGCCGGAAAGATCAACCATAAACACCCTCATAGGACCAAATACATCTGGATGTGTTGGCCAATATGCTAGGTTAGCAACACCCTTTCTAATTGGGATTCAAACCAAAGGTACAATAAGACTAACGTCTATTACTATTAGCTACAGTTCTTGTCAAAGATTTCTTCTATAAACATTTATATCATATAAGCTCAAAGATATTTTATTTATCATTATCCATAATGCCCAATCTTATCTCATCAGAATTTCGAAGTTCGAAGTAGCAATGATTTCCAATCAATATGCAATCATCAAAATAACCAAAGTTCAGAGTAGCAAAAGTTTCAAATTAGTATGTATTTATCAAAATAGCCAGAGCTCAGTGTAGCAGAGACTCTCAATCAATATGAAATCTTAAAAAATAAAAAATTTCTTCTCATCTAATCAAATCAGAGTGCTTGAAATCAAATTTCAAACTGCTTGTTATAGACATTTAGCTATACATAGTGCAAATCACATTCTTGTCTTTCAAATGTGTAAATGATATACTCAATGTCCATCACTTGCTAAGGTATCTAAAGTTTACCCCTGGTCAAGAAATTTTGTTCTCCTTCAAGTCCTCTCTTCAACTACAAGGTTATGTAGATGCGGATTTGGGAACTTGCTCAAAAAGCTGTAAATCCATTTCTAGTTACTGTATGTTTCTTGGAGATTCACTTAAATCATGAAGTTGAATACCAGTCTCTAGCAGCCATCATTAGTGAAATTTCTTAGCTTGTTGCATTACTCAAAGACTTTGGCATTGACATTCCTCAAACAATAGTTTTTTGTGATAATAAGGCAACAATCCAAATTGCTTCCAATCCGGCTTTTAAATGAGAGGACAAAACACATCGAAATTGATTGGCATTTCATTAGAGAAAAAGTGCTCCAAGGAATCATTTAGTTTGTCCATGTGCCCTCTACTCATCAAGTTGTCGATGTTCTTACTAAATTTCTATCCAATCCTCACTTTCAAACCTTATCATCCATGATAGGATTACAGAATATCTTCCTCCCGTCTTGAGGGAGAGTTTTACCAAATGTGCTTTAATGAGTTGTATTCAATTAGTTAGTCAACAATTAGTAATTGTTAATTAGGATCTATTAAGTTTGTTAAAGTCACTTTCTAACATTAGAGCCACGTAGCTTTCTAAGAGCTACGTGCTCCTTCCTTGTACTCAAAAGTCCTTGTACAAATCCTCTACATTAATAAATGAAATACACCAATTATCATTTGTTCCGATTTCTATCCTAATAAAAAGCATTAATAAAGGAAAGACTCAATCCCATGTTTTAAATTATCACTAATGGTGAAATATCGACTCAAATTGGAGTGGTATCTAGTTTTTAAGTTCAATGAGAAAAGTCCATCATTAAAGTGATTGCAAGTATTTACTAATTATATATATCCATATGTATTCTCAAGCTATAAAGTACCTAGTATCATAAGTAATTAAAAAGATTAGATTGAGATTTTCTCTTATTGAACCTATAGCTTATATTTGCTGAAGGGCTTTACTATGGGAGCACTTCTGATAAAGTCTATCTGTATGATGTGCATGTTTTCAACAATATTAAAGATTAATTTTTCTTAGTTAAAAAATTATGATAACATTTTTTAATCAATTTGATAGTACTATTGTGATCTCCTAAGCAGTAACAAAAGCTCCTATCCTCTCTTCCCAGAAGTGGTAACATGAAGCTTGAAGATTAGGTTGGGCTCAAATTTTTTTTGTTTTTTGGTAGAGAAAGCAAAAGCACAAACCATGGTTGGGTTTAAGTTAGGTAAATTATAAATGAGTAATCTTTTGTTACTTTATACATCAAAGAACGATATATTAGGTAAAAATTGCATTCTATTTTTTGAGTAATGGCATTTCACAAATTTGTAGAATAGAATTTAGAGTTGAAATTACTTCCTATATTTCTATTCATTAACAAGATCAAAGAATCTTCTTATTTCAAGATTGAATGAAGAATGAGATTCCATTCCTTCACATGATACAAAATATTAGTGATCAATTTTAGTGAAAAACAATAATGAAACATGTACACACTGCAATTGCTTAAAATGTTCAACCAACCCGAAAGCCATATATCTACATAATCATTGTAAACAACAACCACCAAAACAAAAAGTTAAAACAAACAAACAACAAAGAAACAAGGCAGTATTGAAATGTTCAAATAGCATAAGCTGAATCACTTTATTGAACACAGTCTTCAATTAAACTGGAATTGTCCTACCAAACCCTACTTTAGCACCATATTCTTCATTCTCCCCACTCAACTCTTCTAGTAATTTTCATTTTGATTCTGGAACTAGTAAGGTGAACAGCATGCCAAAGAAGTTGATCATACCCAACACAATGAGAGAGTTCTTAACCCCAATACCAGTTGGATACCCTAGATTAGTCATGCACAGATCCTTACTTTGTGCAGCATATAAGAAGCTAGATGCACCCACAATTGCTCTTGTTGTTCCTGCAGTAGTTGAGACTCTGTGACAATTAGACCTTAGCCTTGCTGGGAAAATCTCTGCTGGCACAACGAATGTGGCTGCATTTGGACCAAAACTAGAAAAAAAAAAAAGGTAAGTGATTACATTGCAACAAACACATTTCGATTCTCTTTCTTGGTCCAATGATTGTATGGTATAGCCAAAGCAAACATGAAGACAGTCATGAAGAAGAAACCCACAATTGGATGGCAAAACAACCAAAGTAATCAATAGACGCCACTATGAACCAGTAACCTGGCACAATACTACATAGTGCTATAAGTGTTTGTGCTCTTGCAATCCTATAAACCTCTTCAATTGCACTCATTTTCCTTGCTGGATCGATCCATCTAATAGCACTAAAAATGTCCTTTTGGAAAAGTTTCTACCTATAGAGTGCAATGTCCAACAAGAACCAAGTAATAATGGTTCCCACCAAATGCTATCCATGGAGCTTGGCAAATTCCTTGCTGAACAAACCAAACTTATTGCTTTCAACATCTGCCAATTTTTGCATATTCTTCTCTTCAGCTTCCAATTCAACTTGTAAAACCTTAAACATGTCTGCGGTAGCTTTTCTAGCATCCTTGGCAACAAGGGTTGTGTAACGAGCAGTCTCTAGCATCTTCATACACTAGTAGTAGGTAAATAAAGCAGGCACTGCACCAAACATCAAGATGATACGCCAAACATAATCAAATGCAGCTAGCACCAAAGATTTTTCATGACTTTGTGCATAAGTAGGAACCTTGTATTTGTGGTCAAATGCAGAAGAGACAATCAAGGCAACTATCCTACTAACCAAGATTCCAAATCCTTGGATAGCAAACACTGCAGCAATGAATGCACCTCTTGTCCTTTTGTTGGTATATTCAAACATGATTGTAGCTGAAAGAGGGTACTCACCACCAATTCCAAATCCAAGCCAAAACCTGAAAAACCAAAGTGTAATCATGACATTTTTTCTACTTCTTATTCCAAAATGGATCCCTGAGGCAATGGAACAAACTACGATGAGGATGAGAATTAAGCCATAAACCTTTTTTCTACCCATTTTGTCACCGAGCCAACCAAAGAATAGCTGGCCTGCTAATGTACCACATAGTGAAACATTAGCCATAGCAGATTGAACTTTAGGAGGAAGAGTTCCGGGCTTCAAACTACTTAGATCTATATAATATATCCTCCCTAGAAGCTCAATGATAAGGGAAATGCAAAAGAGATCATAGGCATAAGCGAAGAAGCCTATTCTAGCTATCAAAATTACAGTGAAGTGGTACCATTGTGTCTTTGCCACATCAAGTGCATTAAGCACTCCCAATCCTCCTAGCATCTCCAAATTTGGTACCTGCTACATTTCAACCAGTGACTCAAAGTATCTTACGCATATACAAGCCATAAGTTTCATTGGAAAAGTTAAATACTTGAACTTGATTCAACTACCCACGCATGTATTTCTCTATTCAAGAACATGTATTTTTGGTTGTGGTTTCAAGAATTTGTAGTTTCAAAGTGCACATGATGCATGTGCTTAATTTAACAATTCTGTCCCAAAATGGGCTTTGGATGATAGCACTATCAATCAAGTCATGAAAAAATGAGCTTGGCACACTTTAATGGACCATTTGACACATTACCTACTAAGATTGCCAGTAATTTAAATTATCACTTAGAAAGATTGTTACTTTTCAAATTACCGATAATGTTGCAATGTAGTGTTTAGTATACATAGGTAATTTAACTGGCAATTCACATTATCATATTTGGTATATAAAAAAGAGTATTAGGTAATATATGTCTTTTACCAATAATAATAATAAAGGAAATATTGCTACATTAGTGATAATCCACATAGCCACCCTTATGGGGACAATCCACTTTATTACATTAGTAATAATTTATATTACATTAGAAATCTGAATTGCCAGTAATGCTGTCCAGCCAAACAAGGTAATGTTGTGAGCCCAACCAATCAAACATTGCTACTAATCCACTAATCCAAATGGATTACCCTATATCAAATGCTACCTAAAGGAAATGAGTTCATAATTATGGACTTGAAGCTTAGAAGTTTAGAGGGAAGCAAGTTTATAAGTAAGATATCAATGTTTAGAAAAATGAGCCCAAATAATCAAGGAGTTCAGACATGAATTCAAAGCTCAAAAATAATGAACTTGGCAAGGAAATGAGCTTGGGAATAATAAACTAAGCCATTAAAATGCTCAATGAAATAAGATCGAAGATGAATACAACCAAGGAAATGATCTCAGAAAATAAAGGTGATATCCCTTTCCCAATAAATTCATAAGCTTGGAAAAGCGAACTCTGCACTCTTCTCTAAAAAGACTTAACCAAGAAAAGAAGTCATAAGGCTTGAAGCTCCAAACAAGAGCTCAAAGTGTCAGTAAGTAAAGCTGCTGAATAGTTGAATAGCTCAAACCAAAGCTGATAAGACTTATGTTAAGACAAAGTGCCCCAAAAGTAAGCTAATGGAAACAAAGCTTGAAACTCAGATCTTATCCTTCTTAAAGGAAAAAAAAAACACAAAAAAGTAATTCAAAGGGATAAAGACATCAACTCTAGACTTTACATTATAATTTGAACCCGACTATCCACACTTTTCCCTCTAAGAAGAAATGACCATGAACCTTCAAGTAATCAATAGTGGGAGCATGATCTAAAGATCATCAACAACCTAGATTTAATCTATCAATATCAATCACATTAAATGCTTAGTGAAAATTGTTTCCACTAACTACTTATCACGGGTCTAGATGCGACTCTCAATACTAGCCAAAGAGAATTGGAGACTTGCACCTCAACAACTAAGATATGCTCGAAATATGGGCTCGAAGTATAATCGCAAATCATGATCCTCGGATTATAACCAAGCTTGGGGGGCGGTATACTGGGCCATTTCTTTTGGCTATAGCTCAATCCATTAACCCATAAGGTTAGAAGCATGGAGCATACTTTGAATTGAGGATATCAGAAAAATATCTCCCAAAAAAGTCTCATTGATCAAGCATGATTATCAGAATCCCTTGAAAATTGGAGAGAATCAGAGACTTTAATTAGAAGAGAGAGAAAGCGGTTTAACTGCACCTAATCTTTTGAGATCTACTTGATCATAAATAGATAACTTTATGGGAGGCCAAGGTAAGTAACTGATCTTTTTTTTTTTTTGGGGAAAATGAGTAGAATATGTTCTGATTTGAGCATTGGAGTCTCCTACTGGTCCTTTATTGGAGTTGTGAGTTTATGAAGAGCTCGAGCCAGTGAGAATATCATCAAAAGCCAGAGAACAAGTCAAATATATATTCAAATAGAATTTTAAATTATTCATCATTAACAGAAAAAAAAATGAAAACATATCTTAATTAAGTATTAAGAAACACATTTTCCAAAATATCAACTTATCACCTAGTGTTAATCAATTGGATCCCATATATTGTTGTTTTTTCATTTTATTACACCAAATAACATTTTTATGTAAGACATCCTTTTTTTTTTTTGGCAAGTTAACCAAGTAGTTTTGCAGTTCTCTTCTATCAATTGATAATTTTCTCAAAAAAAAAAAAACTTAAACTAAAGTAAATAACAATAAGACTAACTAAATTGCTTCAATAACATTAATATCAATTTTCACACCTTACTTCTTGTTTTTCCATCCTTTTATATAATTATATAGGACACTTCTCTATATGCAACAATGTGAAAAAAATTGATTTTATATTTAATCATATGTTATAAGAAGAAAAAATATACACTATAAAAAATTTGAAATACAATTGCAAATGACAAATATACAACCGAAAAGAACAAAAAATGGATTTGTCTTACTCACAACTTCTTAAAAGGAGATAGCTGCAAAAAAGATAAGTACAAAGATATCATCAAAATGATAAAACATACTTAAATATCAATTATCTATATAGTTTTAATACTTTTCAAATAGTTTTAAAAGTTATATGCCTTTGTTTTTTTTATATTAATATATTTTCATTTTATTATAAATAAATAAATAATATTTTTACTTTATTGCATAATTATTTTAATCATTTCTGTGATATTTAATAAAATATCAGTTTAAATATAATTTTAGTCCTAAAACATACGGATCATTTTGATTTTAATCTCTCTAAAACTTTTGTTTTGGATTCGGTCCCTCTTTCTCCATTATTAAGTTATTGGTTCCTATTGATTACACCAAGTATTAAGTGGTGATACTTATAAGATTCAAAAAATATTTATATGAATCAAAAATAAAACTTTTAATATTTGTAAGGATAAAGCATTTATTCTAAGATATTTATAAAAATCAAAATTTAGATAGATAAAAACTAAAAACAAAAAAGGGAAAAAAAAGAAAAGTTTAAATCAAAATAAAAATTATAAAGAACCAAAATTAAAATAATTCATATTTATAAGAATTAAAAATATATTTAAACCTAAAATACTCTTACATTTTATTCGGTATGCAAACTTGGGAGAGAGTCGCATTGCAGTCTAGTTTCCCTTATTGGGGCCCCCTCCAAAAACTTAACGGAATAAGACACAAACGCATAGACAGAGGCGAAGACAAACTGCAGATAGGGGATCTTATGACTAATCAAATTTGAGCCAAGTTGGTTGCAGCCGTGAGTATCGATAGCACAAGAAAACAAAACACGTGAGGAAAAATCTACGTAAAAACAAGGAAAGAATGACCATTGAAAGCCATTTCCCCATTGGATGAGGTTTTGTGCCGCAAACATCTTCAAGAATTCCATGTTAGATGGAGGAAATGAAGTAAGGAAGGGGTTTGTGCTGAACTGATGGTTATGATATTGTACCACGGAGGCTTCTAAGTTCTAAGATTATGCAGCGTCAAGGGGTTTGATGGTCTTTAACTTACACAGAACACGTTAGGACTTAGGAGCATCTATTGTTCCACGAAAAAGTAACACCGCCCCCATAATGAATCACTTTCTGGTAAGCTCGTTAAGAAATTAGAGAAAGTAAAAGAATGGGAAATATACAAAAAGGAAAAGGCCTAAGGAACCTTAAATTTTGTTTGTATCTTTGTTTCATTCGAAAATAATATTATTTGTACTATATTTTAAATTCATTATAGACATAAAATCAGAGAAAAAGATATAAAATAATAAGTTTATTACTTTTTCTTTTTTAAATTCCACACTTTATATGTTTCTATCGTATTGTGGGTCTATAATAAATGTAGAAAAAAACGAGTTGAAATAATATTGCTCGTTTCACTTCATAGTTGGGAAAAAGTGACTTACATTGACGAAGTCCGAAGTCCAGACACCGGAGACCAGAAGTATGTGTTGTGATGGATGCATTGGGGAAAAAAAATGAAAGAAATAAAAGAAAGCATGAAAATGGCATCGTCAAATTGGTAAAAGGAGCAACCGGAATTTCAATGGTGGAATTATTATTATTATTATTATTATTAATTAAAAAGAGGGGACTACCACCGTGGATGCTTTTCCACTTAGGAAGGAATTAACTCTCTGTTAGGTTTCATACATAGCCAAAAAGTACAACATAACTTTCCATTTGAAAATTTGTTGGGTGGGGATTTCATATTACAAACACGTAAATCAACCTACTACATGCGTTAATTTATATAGATCATGTTACCGATTTATTTATATTTATTAACACGGCTTTATAAAAAAATAAAAAAAAAAAACTACATAGCGAGAAAAACTTGTTAAAATTTTTAAGAAAAACAACGACGATTATTGAATAAAATAAAATAGAGTAGAGTTACTCACAGTCACTTATATATCAAAAATTGATTTCCTTGTTAAAGCGTCCGAAGTTTCCGCCTAAAAATTTTTTCTTTTTATTAATGGAAAGGCCCTCACTTGCCCACCCATCCCACGAAGAGACACAGAGAAAGAGAGCTCTGACCTTGTCTGAAACTAGCTTGAAGGAGCAAAGACTTAAGTGTTTAATGCTACAAAGAAGAGGTATAGGAACTGTAAACAGCTATGTCTATACATATATATATATATATGTATGTATGTAGGTATGTATAACATAATACCACCCACATCAGGAATGCCTCCAAAATAATAATTAAAAAAAAAAAAAGAATCAAATGTCAGCATCCATGGCATATGCTCAATTTAGCATTCATCCTTTTCATGTCAACGCTTTACAAAAGCGTACCGTGCTGGGTTCATCCTTTTAATTGGATCATTCGATTATTAGTATACCAAAAGATAAACTTGTTGGTCGGCAATTGAAGTTGCATTTTTTTTTTTTTAGTAATTTCGACCTCACCTAGGAGAAATGGTAACTACTGAACATTTAGCTAAGGGTGTGTTTAGTATGGGATAAAAAAAAGAGTATAAAATTTTATAGATAAACTTCCTACATAATTTTACACCTCTTTTTTATCTCATAACAATCGCACCCTTATAGTTGCTTGTCATCTCTTATTTTATATAATTTACGTACCTCTTAGTATATTCCAAATGGAATGGGTAAGATCAGACTATGACAACCCAAGGACGCTGTAATCGATTACGAACCTTTTTTTCGGAAGAATTTTGTGCATTTTGAGCCAAGCTACGTAGTTAATCAATTACGTAGTTAATCAATTACCCAAGGACGTATTTGTTTCGTAAAATAGAAAAAAATGAATTTTTTCAATTCAAAACACACACACACACACACACACACACACACACACACACATATATATATATATATATATATATATATATGAAAAAATAAAATATTTATTTTTATTAATATATTATATTAACATATTCAATATAAATAAATATATTTATTTATTACAAAATTATCCATAGGGATTACAAATTAATAATAATAATAATCGAGTTTCAAAATGTCGATTCAAAAGCGCGATTTCAGTTTTCCTTAGATGGAAATTTTATAAATCTATACTATTTATAAAACAAAGATTGTTACATATGGAAATTTTACACGTGTCAAAATATGATGAATTTTTTTTAACTTTATTTATCAAAAAAATGATGAATTCTACATATTTTTATTTTAAAAAATTCTAATTAAGGAAGTATATTAAATGTGTTTAAATTAGACAAAGAAAGGAAGAGCATCCAAAAATTTCTTTTAGTAATGTATTATTTAGGGAGCATATAAAGAATACAATTAAATGAAATTGATATATTTTATTTATTTTTAATATAATTAGTCAAGTCTATTTTATATATCAATAAAAAATATTTTAAAGAAAATAGTTTAATATTTATCTATTCTATTATGAAATGGATGGAAAAAGGGGGTGGGAAGCTTTTAGAATATGCTTAATATGAGCGTAAAAATGAAAGGTAATTTTTTATAAATTCCGTTCATGTATAAAATTATATATAAATTAGTGTTTTTAACCCATGCAAAGCATGAGACTTTAAAAATTAAAGTTAATATATATAAATTTTAAAGAATATAAGATAAAAGTGGTTTAATTTTTTTTTATGGATGCATAAATTTTTAATATTTATATAATAAGAGTAGATGAGAAGTTAAAGCATATCCATAATATTTATTTACAAATTTTTGCATAGAGATTCAACATAATGTTTATAAATATTAAATATCCTACTAATCAAATATCACCTATTGAATTTATAAAAGAACATTTTTATTTAAAAAATTTAAATTTAATCTTTCTAAATATAGTAAATTTAATCTTTTCAAAATTTATCCTTATGTAAAAGTGATTTTTTTTCAAATAAATGAATGTATTTATTTTTCCCTGTCCCTTTTTTAACTTAATTTTCCTTTTTTTTATTTTTAAAATGAATGTATTTAATGTAGAATTATCCTTGTTGCAATATGTAAAACTTTCCATATTAACTTTTTCTATTTTATTAATAGTATAGATACATAACCATAAATTTTTTCTATTTTATTTTCTATTCTAAAATGCATTTATCTAATAATGATTATTGTTTTTAATTTTAATTTTTATTTCATATTTGAACGTTATATATAGTTATTAAACAAATGCGAAATGATAAAAACTTAGTTGATTTACATTTATCTTTTTTTTATTAAATTCCATGTTATACTTTCACAGTTAATTCATTTAATAGGATAATATATATCAATTTTGAATATTTTATATTTAAATATTAGTTTATTATTTTATATTAAAATTGTATCTTATAAAATAATTAAATTAATTTTTTGTTTTTCTAACTAACATAATATTTTTTTTAATTTGTGCATTGTATGGGTCACAAGACACTGGTTTTATATGTTTATAACTCAAGATATGTACAAAATATAAAAATAATGTCAAATTTTTAATAATGCTGAAAAATATAATTAAGTTAAATTAAAACCCAAGCTTATAAAATATTAATGTGTCTAATAACAATCAATTAGATATAAAAGAGATCCAAACTAAATATGAGGCATAGTCAATATATCAAAATCTTAATTATCAAATCCCTCCATGTTTAGCTTGTAATATCCGGTGTCAAGTACTTGACTACCATGGCTAAGTACAAGAATACTTTTATGATCTAGTACTCAAATACTATACCTAGGTACTTGAGTATTTTTTCAATTCCGCTCTGTTGTATTTGAGTATAAAAAACATGTACTTAATAAATACATAATACGTTAAGCAAGGAGTAGTTGAGAAAGATCCCTTGAGCCATTAAATATGACTAAAGGAAATCTATCATTTCGAGTCCTAAAATTTTCTAAGTATGAATTCAATGCCTCTTTAGGAGATTATTTGATAGGAGCATTTTTTTTATAGACTAAAAGTTGTGATAATTATTTCTTAGATATTAAAGAGTTAAAAAGTGATTTTTAATGAATTTTAGATAGTTATTAACCCCTCTATTTTTAGCCTGAAAGTTTATAAAAACTCAATTTCCCAAATTCGAACTAGAACCCAAAACTAGAATTTTGATTCTTAAGATTTTTTATTTTTTAGATATTTTTATTGAGTCCAAATTGGGGCATATTTTCTTCTTTTTATTGATATTTTAAAGTTAATCATTAACCTAAAATAAAGAAATATAAATAAGTAACATATGATACTACTTATTCTCTCTCTCTCTCTCTCTCTCTCTCTCTCTCTCTCTCTCTCTCTCAACTTGCCCTCAAGAGACCCAAATCGTGTCTCCCTCTCTTTGTGTCACCCTCTCTCTTAGCTTCTCTTCTTCTTCTTCTTTTTCTTTTTCTTCTTCTTCTCCCTCCCTCACTTCGCCACCTCCAGCCACCAATGATGGATCCAAAAAATTGAAGTAATGGAGGCAAAGATAATACATATACATAACAAGAAACTTTATACATTTTTTATCTTAATGTGGGGTCAAACATAATAAGATAATAGGGGCAAAAGGTATATATATATTTAAGAAAGTTCACAAATTTTAATGGGGGCATATGCCCCCAACACTATACACTTGGATCCGTCCCTGCCAGCCATCGTCATGATGCTACCACTGCACACAATCATGCTTGTGGTAGTTCCCTACGTTAAGTGTGATTTTTGTGTAGTTTGGTGCGGGATTTCAATTTTAGTGAGAGCCAGCTATAACCACTCCAATTTTCCTCTTCCTTGGGCTCCAAAAGGCATTCCTAAGGATCAAATCTCTATCTATTTCATGGGTTTAGCTAAATATCACTATGGGTGTTGGATTTGAGTAGTTAATATTGGAACCTGGTGTTCAAATTAAGAATTTTGTTGTTGGGAGATATTTTGAGTTAATTCATGATAGTACTAGATACGTTGGAGGATTGTTCAAGTGGCTCTATAGCTCCATAGAGTTGAACCACCACTTCTTAGATTGAGTATTGTGAGTGGATAGTGTATCTATAATTGTTTTCCATATACATATGTATTTATATATTCCTATGAATACCTACAAATATGATTGTTAATTTATCATTAAATGATTTGGTTTGTCCATCGTTATGATATAGGTTAATGAGATTTCAATGAGATTATTATGTTTATGCTTTTGTTACTAATGCATGGGGCAAATTTTGTTAAATGATATTTTCTCTCTTGTTTTGAATTTATGATATTTGAATGTTGGTTGAAATCATGCTTGGTATATGGATTTTGGAAATGTTGATGGTTGGACTCTAATAGTTGATTTATGACAAATTAGTGGAAGGAAATATGTTTTGGTTTATATTAATGGAAAATTTGATGATTTACTTATGATAAAAAGGAAAGTGATTTTTGTGGGAGGAATCTTTGACAGAAACTGTAGCTAACGGCAGTATATGTTAGCCTTGGTGTATGCTTAATCCAAACTCCAACTAGTAGGGATGTTTCTTGCTTGGCTTGTTTAGCTGATATGTCCAGATCTGTTATGGTCATGCTAGGGACGAGAATTGAGAGCTGCCCAAACGTGAATATGGATTATGATATGATTATGATTATGATTCTAGATTTGAGACCTCCCTTTTAAGTTTATTTTGCGCAATGATTTGATGTTGAGATATAATATGTTTCAAGGTATTTTCATATATGTACCTTTTTTCAATTGATTAAAAGCAATGCACGATAAACTATAGTTTTGAACTTGTCCCATATATACTATAGATATGTATCCTTCCCTAAATTATATAATTCACTCCATTGTACCTACTATTTCATATTCCAATGTTGATCCAAGTTCCGCTCCTCCAGCCTAGTAGGATTGTAGTTTATCCATTTTGGTGAGCCCAACACTTGTGGTGTGGGCCTTTGTATAATCCAACTTTCTTTTAAGTTTTCTGATTGGGGGAATTTATATTGATGTAGTGCTCTATTGACAACAGGTAGGTTCCTAACTTTTGTTATGTTTAAAGTTGTTAGAATATTTATGTATGCTCGGGACATGTAATTACATATGTATCTATTATTCTGAGAAGGTTGTGGACATATTTTATTTACAGGGATTATATGTATCTTGAGAAAAGGCCTACTTTTAAAGGAAATTTTGTCTATTTTTCTATAAAATCTCTTGTTAAGCTTGCTAAGGAGTCAAAACTCTCTAAGGTCACTGCCCAAAATGGGTTGTGACATAGCCTTTTGCATATCCCATGCTAAACCAAAATTGAGACTAGGGTGCTTAAAACCAAACAACCAAGAAAGCACATAGCCTAAAACTAAAAACAAAATAATATCAATGGTTATTGGAGAATGCCAAGTCAATAAACAAAGAAAGCACTCAAAGTAGTTTCAAGGATTTCTTCATAATATGCATTACACACATTCCATCTCATCTTAAAGAAGCAAGGTAAATTCACTTGAAATGGATAGAATCAAGCATGATAAATCTTGCCAAATAAGTGTTTGGCAAAGCAACATCATCTCTCAAGAGTACTCTAGGGTAAAGAGTGTCACTTAGATCTTCTCATGAGAAATCGCACTACTATAAAATTACTTATCTTCTACTTTTTCACTACTGAAAAACACATGTATACTCAAATCAAGATGGTTTTATTTAAGGTTGTAATGGGACAAAATTAAGGGAGTGAAATAATATAGATATATAAAGAAAAATTTAAAAAGAATAGAAGAACATTGGGGAGGCAATTAAGTTGTCAATGTAAGGATTCACCCCAATCCGTGATATGCTATACAATTCTCTTTATTTCCTGTTATTTTCGCCTTACTCATCATTTTTTTCAATCTCTTGCATAATTACACATTGATCTCCTCTACCACATTTGAATCATATATTAAAGAGGGAATAACTTACACCATAAGAAATTTGAAAATAGCAACTATAGATTACAAGTATAGATGGGTGAAAGAAACAATGAAAGTATTTTTCTTTCTCGCAACTTCTCTTAAGAATACAGGCGTGAAAAAGAGAGTAACTGCAAAAATGACATCAAAATGATTAAGCACATTTAAATATCATACATCCATATGATTTCAATATATTCCACATAACTATAAAGTGAATATACCTTTATATTATTTATATTACTAAATTTTCACTTTATCAAAAACTAATATTATTATCATTTTATTAATGGTCATTTTATTTGTAATTATTTTTATAATATCTAATAAATATTTTATTCATCGGTGCAACACGCGTGTTTTACTCTAGTTTATGATCAACTTTTGTGCTTAATATTGGGACAGCTACCAATTTTAGGAGTTCAATTTAGAATGGCATTAACATATTGGCTAACAATGTAATTACTTACGCTTTGTGCGAAGAATGAAATTTTATTGAATAAGAATATTAATCAAAATAGGAAATTAATAAATTGGAATGAGAGTTCTATTCGAGTTCAAGAATTTTGTAAGAAGTAGTGCAGAAGGAATAAAAACGTTATTACTGTATGGTGTACGGGACAAAATATAAAATAAATCTAAATGTAAGTGACATAAGAACTCTTAATCAGGAAAATAAACGAAAATTAATCTTTGTGCACGTTTTTAACAATATTAAAGATTATTTTTTTCTTAATAGCAAAATTATTATAACATTTTCTTTCTATCAATTTGATAATATTATTTGTGCTCTCGTTAGCAGCAACAGAAGCTTTTATCCTCTCCTTTCAGAAGCAATAATGTGAAGCTTGAAGCCTGTGTTGGGATTAGGTTAGGTAAATTATATAAGAGTAATCTTTTGTTAATTTATAAATTGAAGAAGGGTATATTAGGTAAAAATTGTTGAAAATTCTATTTTTTAAGTAATGGCATTTGCACAAATTTATAGAAATGAATTTAGGGTGCATTTGGTATGGAAATAAAAATTAGATGAATGAATTTTTTATGTAATTTTATATATAAAATTTATCCAAGAAATTTTTGCCCCTACTTTTACCTCATAAAGTTGAGGCAACGTTTGCAATGCTCTATATGCGTCAAAGGTGCATTATGCACCTTGTGATTCAATGGTGCAAATATAACAGTATATTTATATACCAATTATTTGTAATGTATTGTAATAATTTTTTAATTTTATTTCACTTTAAAAAATATAATTAAATACATTTTTAGCACAAAAATAT
Source organism: Pterocarpus santalinus (assembly GCA_031439595.1). NCBI lineage: Eukaryota > Viridiplantae > Streptophyta > Magnoliopsida > Fabales > Fabaceae > Pterocarpus > Pterocarpus santalinus. Next base: position 41,913,998 of record CM062523.1, on the reverse strand, counting down.
TTTTTAAAAATGATCCTAAAATTAAATAATTTTTTTGAAAAATATTCTCAACAATTCTAGAGTATCATAATTTTTTTTGATTTATTTGGATGATCTTGAAATTAAATAGTATTATCCTAAAATTAAATATAATTTTTTTAAGATATTCTCTATAATTCTAGGATTACACAGAAAAATTTTGGCTAATTTTAAGATGTATTTAACTATATTTTTAAGTTTGACAAAATTAAAAAATTATTACAATATACCATAAGGAATTGTGTATCAATACACCTCACAATCTTTGTTGTTGAAATGCAAGATGCATAAAGCATCTTGGCCAGCGAAGTACACCACATCACTCGCCGTTGAGTTGAAATGCATTTCTGTTCATAATCAAAACCAAAGAATCCTCTTATTTCCTTTTTTTTTTTTTTTTGTGTTGTGGGGGGGTTGCGGGGGGCGGCTTAATAAATGGGTCAAAAGACCCAAAAACAATAACTACAACCCCTTATAATAGGGATCCTCACACAGTCCTCTTATTCCAAGGTCGAATGAGGAATAAGATTCTGTTCCTTCACACGAAGCAAACAAAACATTTGAGATTAATTTTAATTAAAAACAATAATGATATGCGTACACACTGCAATTGCTTAAAATGTTCAACCACCCCAAAATGGGTTTATCTACATAATTGTTGTGAATAACAATCTTCTATGCGCTTCGCGGTCCAAGGTGCACTATGCACCTTGTGACTGTAGCGCATCAGATGGTGGAGATTTGTGAGGTGTATCGATATACCAATTACCTATGATGTACTATAGTAATATATGAATTTTAAAAAAATTAAAAAATATAATTAAATATATTTTAAAAATTAATTTTTATATACTGATAGTATAAAATTATACTAATAATATAAAATAATTTTAGACTATTAGTATAATATTACACTAATAGACAGTGTAAAACTATATTGACAAAATAAAATTATACGGATAAAATTTTTATAATTTTTAGAAATTAATTTTTATATACTAATAGTGTAAAATTATATTGACAGTATAAAATAATTTTATACTGTCAGTATAATCAAAAAATTTTATCAGTGTAATTTTACTTTATCAGTGTAATTTTACTCTATCAATGTAATTTTATACTGATAGTATAAAATTATTTTATATTACTAATATAATTTTACACTGTCAGTATATAATAATTAATTTTTTAAATATATTTAATTATATTTTTAAATTTTCTTAAAATTAAATATTATTACAGTATATCATAGGTGATTGATGTATCGATACATCTTACAATCTCACCATCAGATTGCAAGGTGCACCATGCACCTTGACCAGCGAAGTGCACTGTAGATAGCGCCCCAAAACAGAAAATTAAATCCAACAAACAGCAAAGAAACAAAGCACTATTGAAATGTTCAACTAGCATAATTTCAATCACCCTGTTGACCACACAGTCTGCAATATTAAACTGGAACTGTCCTACCGGACCCTGCCTCAGCACCATCTTCTTCATTCTCCCCACTCAACTCCTCCAGTGATTTTCCTTTTGATTCCGGAACCAGCAAGGTGAACAACATGCCAAAGAAGTTGATCACACCAAGCATAATGAGAGAGTTCTTAATCCCAATGCCAGTTGGGTAACCCTGATCAGTCTGACCTTGATGCTTGTTTTGTGCAGCATATAAGAATCCAAATGCACCCACAATTGCTCCTGCTTTTCCTGCAGCAGCTGAGATTCCGTGACAAGTAGACCTTAGCCTCGCTGGGAAAATCTCGGCCGGCACAACGAATGTGGTTGCGTTCGGACCAAAATTGGAGAAGAAGAAGGTGAGTGAGTACATCACAACAAACCCAATTCTGTTCTCTTTCTTGGTCCAGTGATCATATGGTATAGCCAAAGCAAACATGAAGACAGTCATGAAGAAGAAACCCATCAATTGGATGGCGAAACGGCCCATGTAATCGATAAATGCCACTGTGAACCAGTAACCTGGCACAGTACTGCATAGTGCTATTAGTGTTTGAGCTTTTGCAATCCTATAAACCTCATGGATTGCATTCATATCCTTTGCTTCAGGGAGCCATCCAATAGCACTGAAAATGTCCTTCTGAAAAAGGTTCTGGCTATAGAATGCTATGTCCAGCAAGAACCAAGTGGTAGTGGTTCCAACCAAATGTAGCCCATGGCGCTTGGCGAATTCCTTGCTGAACAAGCCAAACTTGTTCTTTTCAGCTTCTGCCAATTTCTGCACTTTCTCCTCTTCAGATTCAAGTTCAACATTTAACACCTTAGACATGTCTGCAGCAGCTTTTTTAGCATCCTTGGCAACAAGGGCCGTGTAGCGAGCCGTCTCTGGCATCTTCATACGCCAGTAGTAGGTAAGTAAAGCCGGGACAGCACCAAACATCAAAATGATACGCCAAACATAATCAAATGCAGGTAGCACCATAGACTTTTCATGATTTTGTGCATAAGTAGGAACCTTGTATTTGTGATCAAATGCTGAAGACACAATCAAGGCAACTATCCCACCAGTCAAGATTCCAAATCCTTGCATAGCAAACACCGCAGCAATGAATGCCCCTCTCGTCCTTTTGTTGGCATATTCAGACATGATTGTGGCTGAGAGAGGGTAGTCACCACCAATCCCAAACCCAAGCCAGAACCTAAAGAAACAAAGTGTGGCTATGACACCGTTTGCACTGTCTCCAAAAGAGAGCCCCGAGGCAATGGAACACACCACCATGAGCATAAGAGTTAAACCATAGACCTTTTTTCTTCCCATTTTGTCACCAAGCCAACCGAAGAATAGCTGGCCTGCTAATGTACCACATAGTGCAACACCAGTCACAGCAGATTGAACTCTAGGAGGAAGAGTTCCGGGCTTTTCGTTGTTAATATCTGTGTAATATATCCTTCCCAGAAGCCTGGTAACAAGGGAAATGCAGAAGAGATCATAGGCATCAGTGAAGAAGCCCATTCCAGCTATCACAATTGCAGTGAAGTGGTACCATTGTGTCTTGGCCACATCGAGTGCATTAAGCACTCCCAGTTCTCCTGGCATCTTTGAATCTGCTACCTGCTGCGTCTCAACCAGAGATTAAAAGTTACCTACACACATGCAAATCACAAGTTTCACAACCTTTACTATATACACCAACCATGCAGGCCTGTAGCCATATGCAAGCAATACAATATTCTTGCTCCCTTTATTACTACTTTGTAAACGAAAAATACAAAGAAAACTGGGATTTTAAAAAATATCTGAAGCTCGTTGGTGTCTAATTAATTCTCACTGACAGTAGAGAAGGAATAAAATAAAAGGAGTTTCACTACTCTTACTAATTATAAAGATAGAACATAGATAAGCACAATACAATTATGTAAGGAATTAACAATCTAGGTGGGGATTTATATAAAAAAAAGAAAAATTGCTGCTAATTGCTACCTCCAGCAGGATGATGTATGGAATTCATAAACTACTTTTACTTTGGTATTAAGAAACAATAATCATGGTCAATATATAGCCCCATATTTAAATGAATTGACCCTTGCTAACAAAAATTCTGCCATACCAGCTCCAAAATCCGGACAGCTGTTCACAAAGTTTCAGCTATTTCCCCTAAGTTGCTTATAATATGGCTTGAATATTCCACTTGAGGATGCCATGGCAATAAGAACTTGGAATTAGAAATGGTTTAGAAACTTGCTGGCAATTTAGTTTCAATTTCATTTCTTGGTGGCCCCGCCAAGCCATAAGGTAAGAAAACGTAATGGAAAGAAAGAGACAGACAAATAGACAGAGCCGAAGACAAACTGCAGATGAGGAATCCTATGACTAATCAAATTTGAGCCAAGTTAATTGCCATCCGTGAGTATCAGTAGCACAAGAAAACAAAACATGTGTAGAAAAACCTACGTAAGAAAAGACAAGGAAAGAACGAAAATTGAAAGACATTTTCCCCATTGGGAGAGGGAGGTTAATTTTGTGACTAAAATATCTTCATGAATTCCATGTTAGATTGAGAAAGTGGTGGAAGTAAGGAAGGGGCTTGTGGTGGTTATTGTTCCAAGAGAAATTAACATCACCCCGATAATGAAATCGCTTTCTGGTAAGTTCATGAAGAAATTAGAGAAAGTAAACAAGGAAAAGAAATGAAAATATACAAAATGGCAAGGGCCAAAGAGGCCTTTTATTTTGTTTGTTTATATCCCTGTTTTCACTTGTTCGATAACTGCTAGTAGTAGAGTCGGCCAGAAGAGTGAATTGGACTGACAAATTCCAGACTCCGGGGACCAGAGGTATGTGAATTGTGATGAATGCATGGGGAAAAAAATGCATGAAAATGGCATCCTCGGATTGGTAAAAGGAGCAACCAGAATTTCAATGGCGGGATGATTATTATCATTATTATGATTATGATTATAATCCAGAAGGTTATGTGTGCTACGGGCTAAATACTTAAAAAGCGTGGCCTCTCACTATAGATGGATGCTCTTCCACTGAGAAAGGAAAAAGTACAACAAAACTTTCCATTTGATGAGAAAATCTTGCGTGGGGATTTCCTATTGCAAACATGGTATGACGTGTTAAATTATATAATTCATGTTAATACAAATATCAGAAAAGCTATACGGCGAAAAAAATTGTTAAAATCTTTGGTTAAAAGAAATAGAGATGATTATTGGATAGAACGAAGTAAAACAACCTCCTTATTCATTCAATAATTAACATGGTATATTACATCATTTTAACAAATAAATTCAAAGAAAAAATAGCTATCTGACATTTCATATAAAAATTGATTTTCTTGTTAAATTGGGAAGTTTACACCCAAAAATCTTTTTTCTTTCCATTAACGGAAAGGCCCTCACCTGCCCACAAGCCACGGGACCGAGAGAAAAATAGAAAGCTGACCAGCTTATCAGAAACTAGGTTGAAGGAGTCAAGACCATAGACAAGTGTTAGTGTTGGAATGAAGAGGTATGGCCACTGTGAACAGCTAAAACTGTATATATAGACAATCCTGCCCAACCCAGGAATGCCTCCAAAAGAAAAAAAGAATCAAATGTCAGCATCCATGGTATATGCTCAATCTTAGCATTCATCCATCTCATGTCAACGCTTTACAAACGCGTACCGTGCTTTGTTTCATCCTTCTTTTTGGATCATGTGATTATCACTATACCAAAAGATGTACTTATTTGGTCGGCAATTGAAGTTACATTTTTGTATAATTTCGACCTCACCTAGGTGAAATGGTAACTACTGTAACAGTTACCCTTAGTAGTTGCTCCTCTTCTCTATTCTTATACAATTTCCTAATAGCATATCCCGAATGAAATAGAGTAAGATCAAACTATGACAGTGGTTCAGGTTGACCAACTACATACACTCATTAACATAACTATTTGCTTGATTATAAAAACAACAAACTTCTTGATTTTTACATCTCTTTTCTTCACAACCAGCTAGCGTGCTTGGTTACATCATTTAACGTGCACAAATGCACAGATTTTCTATGATATGATGCTATAACATGACACATCCAATGGGCCAACCGTATCTACTTGCAACGTTGCCGTTACCGGATTTAACGAGAAATTGAAACAGCTCAGAATGCTGACCCTAATATGAAAAAAACCAAAAAAAAAAAAAAAAGAGAGATCAGAAATATGGATGGTTACATCGAGCAACTCGTTTTGGATCAATGTCAATATAAAAGGAAGAATTCTTGAGAAATTTAGCTAAGACGTTATAATATATATGTGGGATTGGTGGATGGGAATTGATAAACCAAGTTATATATAACAATTAGCTAATTTTTTTAATTAATTGACCTAATTTTTTTATGTATAAAAACTTAGGTTAAGGGAAAGACTTCCTTCGATTTAGAGTCAGTGCCCTAACTCTGAAGTCATTGATAGAAAGGCCAACCAATTGAGTTAATCACCGTTGGCAATGACTTGACTTAATTCATCCCTGATTATGCATAAATTCTTTTTTGATGTAAGATAATTTATTATGGATGATGATTGACTTAGTTTAACTGTTAGAATTTAAATTTTATGTTACAAAAAAAGTGTACCCTTTTACTTCAACCTTTTAATTAAATCTCCAAACAGATATAATTAAGAGACAGAGATTCTTTATCTTTTATTTTCCCCCACCTTCTCTAACTTCTGAATATTGAAATAAAAACCAAAAAAATAAATTGAGAGGAAATTCTCGCGACTGATCCAAACCAAAATTCGTCCAGATATAAAACATGTATTTTTTTCCCCCCTTTATTGGTTGTTTAAACGATCAGAATTCGATTCTAACTTGAATCGGATCACCCCCGAAAGTTGTGCTTTTGCTAACCGAAATATATATTGCCCCATCATTGTATCTTATAGTGCTATTCTCATTATTTCTAATTTTAGCAGATAAGTATTTTGGTAAAACATAAGTGTGATCAATTACTCTATACATCACAACAAGGGTTGGACATAACTGCTCAAAAAAAGGTACCCGTTACTACTATACAAGCTAATTAAGCGATGGGATACAGTAAGAATCAATATGTAAACACCAAACATTTAATTGGTTCAAATAGTTTAGGCATTTGGCATTTATTATCCTTAATTAAGTACAATTTTGAATTCGAGTCTTCTAAGTAAAAAAAGACTAACACCGAAAGGATTTTACCACTAAAAATATAGAAGAATTAGTATGAAAACTTTGCTGATAAAAAATTTTTAAAAAGCAAAAAAAGTCTACATAAGCTAGTGGCACAGCAAATCGACAAACAAGAGACAGCATGGAAACCTCGCTGGTTAGCGCTTGTTTTAGATAGAGACGAATTAAATGCTTAGAAAGTTATTTCCAAGAAACACACAGAAAAATGCAAGCCCCAGCCATTTTAATTTGGTTATGAGAAGTCAACCAAAGAAGTTTGAGTTACGACCAAAAAAAGTAAAAAAAAGGAAGAGAAGTTTGAGTTAAAAGTAGTTCGAATGTAATAGATTGAAATTGTAAATTTATGTTATACCGAAAACTGGTTAAGTACTAAAAATTGGTAAACATAAAAAGAGAACTCATTAGTTGAAAAGAGCTGATGGAATTCAATTTATGGCAATTTATGAGTAGAAGACCGATTAGCGAGCCAACTTCATTCACCAAATTATGTTACATAATATTTTTTACTAAACAAAATTATATTTTGTATAATATATGATAGATCCTACTGTAAAACACAAATATAGGAGATGAGGTAGGTATGTAAGCTCTTTTAACATAACTACCTTCTATTTTAAGGTGCATTTTACTATGCTCCACCTTAAAAATAGTGTACCACGCACCAAGTTATCTAAGAGTCTATAATTGATAATGTAATCTTAAACCCTCAACCTAGCATCCGCTCTAAAATTTTCTTTCTCCCATAAACTCCTACCCTTACCCGTTACCTCTACCCCCTACCCCCTAGCCTTGACGTCGCAGCCTGATGACCATAGCGTTCTCGTAGGCCTCTGCCCTTGGGATCTTTCTCTTCCTCCTCTTCCTCGCCACCGTCATTGCCGCTTGCTTCACTTTCCCCATCGAAAAGGTGTTCAAGCGCAAGAAGGCCTCTTGCTACTCCCCATCGTTGTAGCAGACATTGATGCGCTTGAGTTGGAGGTTGGAGTCGCTACTCTACTTGCTAGTGTGGTCGATGCCGTGCTTTTCACAGATCACCTCCCAGAACTTGGCCCCTATCTGGTTGCCGCACTGCCCACCCTGCATGTGCAAGATTTCTCTCATTTTCTAGAGAAAGTGACAGAGAAAGGGGAATAATTAAATAATAAAAGATAATAATAGAAGGTATTTTTGCATTTAAAAAGGGCAGTACTGACCAAAAGAAGATGGTGGGAAGAAAATAATAGTACATCGATAGAATTCGAGAGAAGATACCATGATGGAAATCAGTGCATAAGGCACCGTTGAAATGCAGAACATATCAAACGGCATGCTATTTTTGAAAGCCAACGTGAAGTACAAAAGGTACGAGTACAAAGCACACGCATGCACTTGAAGTATGGTGCCGCAAGCAGCACTTACAAGTATAATTTTCTCGATGTATAAATCACACAACTGGAAGACACAATCCTGGAATTATTTTACTACATAATAAATATATTAAAGTGGCAATCGCTCACTTCTGGAATTCCATATAGGCGCACTTCCTTCACGTATCCTCAATTTCGTGCTTATCATATTATTTGAGTCCGAATCAATGAACCTTTTATTGCTGATAAATTACTTGATACAACATGTATCAAAAAATTATTTGATGTAACAATCACAGAAAGTCGCATTTGACGGATATATTTTGTACTGTATTCCAATTCACAATGGATTAGATGGACACATAGATGGATACAGGCTTGCTTTTTATGCTGTTTTGCTTGCATATTTTCACATTCAATCAAGATATCATTTATATAAAATTATAAAATACTTTTGAGTCCATTTAACATCTCAGAAACAAAAAGTAGAAAAAAAAAAACATTCATATATCTCTTAAAAAATATTTACGTTATTTTCTAAATCGATTAAATAATAATTTTCTATCGATTGATCAAATGGATTTTAACTGAATTTTAAAATTCATCAAATTTTAATTAATGTGACTTAAATTAAGTTACTGCACTGTGAGGATAAAATTTTTTCAGTCTAATTTTTTTTATTCATAATATTTAAATTTAAAATCTTATTTAAGAAAAATAAGTATTGAATTAATAAAATTAACCAAATATTTGGTTTATCTCTTAAATTCAAATGGTTGTTTTTAGTTGTAATTAATATTAATTTTTCTTCATCTTAATATAACTTTAAAGACACACGTTAACAAAACTTCTATAATTAATTTGACCTTTTTCAAAGAGACAAAATAGAAGTAGAAACTCACCAAAAGAAAGAACAAAAAAAAAAAAAAAAAGGAAGAAGTGAAACACAGTTTGTTCAAAAACGCGTTCAATTAAAAAAAGGAAGAAGTAGAACACAGTTCGTTCAAAGACGCATTCAATTAACCGACAAGCTGTCGGATGAATGGTAAAAAGTTTTTAAGTGTAATAGGTAAGGATGGATAGTGTAAAATAATTTTATATTATTAATTAATAAAAAAAATAATAAATTATAATAAATTTTTTATTATAATAAATAATTATTTATATAAATTGATATTTTTTATTATTTTTATTAATTAATAATTAATATATTTAAATTAAATTCATAATTTAATTCTCAAAAAACTAAGGACAAAGCACACTTAACAAAAATACAAATTTAAATCTAAAAAAATATAAAAAAATAATTATAAATATTTTATTTATTAAAATTATAAGAAAAACATCACTCATAATTTTATTTTAAAAAAAAAAAACGTGTTCAATCGTAACAGAGCGTTTTAAATAGAATAATACGCCTTTTTTTTTTTTTGTTGTTGTCTAGAAAATAATATGATTGGGCCAGTAATATTACATGGTCCACGCGGTTTTGGGTTCCCAATACATACAAGAGCATAGGACATCCCCAAGGTTACGCGATCGTGACAACTGACAACTTGAAAAGGAAGCTGCCTCTTCTTGTCCCCCCTATGTTTGCCATGGAACTTCGTGCCCAAAAGCAAGAATTTATTAATTTCAATGAAAATTAATTTAATTAATCAATATATTTCTATAATTTGATCAAATTTTTAACTAAATTTTTATAATTTAAAAATTTTTAATTAAATTTTTATATTAAATAAAATTTTGTAATCAATTTTTTAAAATAATATAATATTAAAAAATTTTAAAATTTCATAAATTTAATAAATACTTATCCAATTTTATGAGATTGAAATATTAAAATTTATTTAATTTAATAAAAAGTTTGTAATAAAAAATTATTTATGGGATTTAATTATAAAATTTTATTTAAATAAAAATATAATTAAAAATTTTTAAATTATAAAAATTTAATTAAAAATTAGATCAAATTATAAAAAATAAATTAATTAAATCATAAAAATACAAACTTGAAACTTGAAAGTCTTAATGCTTTTTGTTCAGTAATGTGTTACCTTTGACGAAAATGAAGGAGAACCGCTATTCAATTTAGAGAGAGAGAGAGAGAGAGAGAGAGAGAACCGTAACAAACTACTCCTATATGATCGGATGATGTTAAAACTTCACTTTCAACAAGCCTCCGTGTTTAATTTTGGAGCGTGTCATATGAGCCTTCGGCATTTTGTCTCTTAATTTGAAAATTTTCCAATTGATTGGTACAAAAACAAAGAGTGCATGTACGTTGCGCATATAAATGCTCAAGCTACTCCATCAATTTTAATTTATTTGTCAATTTTAACAACTTATTTCATTCTTAAAATAATATATTTAAATAAATTAATAAATAAATTAAAATAGAGGAAATATTTGTTACCATATTTGCCTCGGTGCCTCATGCCGAAGGGGGAAATTTATTAATTTCATTGTCAATTCAAACTTGAATGCCTCAAATAATGTATCTTATTATTCAGTAATGTTTCCCTTTTGCAAAAAAGAAAGTTGGATTGGTTTTCTTTTTTTTTTTTGGGTAAAGTAAATTTGCTAGGTTTTAAAAAACTGTTTTTTATTTTTATTTCCTATTTTTAACATTAATTTCAAAAATGCTATATTATTTTTAATTTGTTTTCTGTTTAAAACTTTGTAAACGAAACATTGTTTTTACTGTTTTTTAACAAAATTTTAAAAATAGAAATGTGTTGAAATAATGTGATATTTTTATAAATAGAAAATAAAAACAAAAAATATTTTCTTAGATCAAACTGCTCTTACCAAACTACTACGATCGGATAATGGCACAAATTTCAATAATTCTTCCTATTCCTTTCTTCATCCCAAAACAAATAATCGTTTCAAGAAAAAAAAAAAGATAAAATATCCATTTTTGTTTTGACAAAAATTTTAGGAATAATTACTCTTCCAAAATTAAAAAATTTATAAGTAATTTTTTATCATTTAAAAAGGGAACATACCAAATAATCTTTAAAATTTCTATACAAAGGGAGTAATGTATGTTTTTTTTTTAATAGTGAGAGATTACCCATAAATTTTTAAATTTTGAAGAACTAATTTATTTTCCGAAATCTTCTTCAAAGATTAAAATAGGTATTTTGTAAAAAATAAAATAAAATTTATTATGCCATATTATTTATCTTTTTAGAATTTTAAGATAAAGCATAAGAAAGTTAGCTTTCACTTGTGACTAGCGTAATCGAACAAAAACAAATAATTTTAACAAATTTTATACTTTCTAAGCAAGGCTAGTTCTGCTATGCACTGATTTAAATATGGTGTGTGGTGCACCAGTTTAAAATTTGATGGTGCCTCATGGACTTGATGTCATCCAAACCATTTATTGAGCTATATTGATATCTGACAGAAGAGATTGAAAGATGGTGATTGATGGATCACCAGTGGTCCTTGCCCCTTCCCAGCTCACTCCCTGCCCATCCGCCAGAGCTAAATCCACCACATCGCCACCACCGATCTACTTGCACCACCGCTAGTTCGCTTAAACTGCCACCATCTTGACCTCGAGTTTACTAGGGCTCCAATTTGCAAAGAAGGCGGCTGGTTCGTGAGGTGAAGATGCAATGAAGGTGAAGGGGAGGTGTGGCTGCTCGCGGTGGATCACAAGGTGATGACGATAGTGCAATGATTAGCATGCTGGACAATGGCGATGCGGAAGGATGCAAAGGTGGGATGGAGGTGAAGTGGCGACATGGCTGGTTGCGATGGCTCGCAAGGTGGCAATGGCAGCGCGATGGTCGGGAAGCTGGACGGTGGCAATGGCAGTGTGATGGAGCTAGTCAATGAGCTAGGTGACAGCATGAAAAGGGACGAATTAAGTGTTCTCCCTATTTGTATTTAACAACACTTTCAAGACGCTTTTACTTGCATTTCTTAGATATGGTTAAATGACAAATTGAGCAACCCCTTCCTTGCACCTTGTCAAACTTAACAGGTGTGTGGTACACTATATTTAAATTGGTACACCACATAATAAGCTTTTAAACAAATAATAATATCCATAGTTTCGTTGGTCCTGTCCTAGGTGCACCGAGACAAGTTTGGTGCGCAGTTCATCATATCCGTTCATCTTGATAGAACACCCATACAACTATACACTATGGAGCGCTCTAACTTTTCCTCATGATCATCTTCTCCGCTGCCACCACGCTTTTTCTCCCTCTAAACCACCCGCCCAGCTGCCACCCTGCCCCTGCCCCCGTCACCCCCTCAAGGTCGCCAACACGCTTCACGCCCCACATCCTCGATGTCGTGACTGGCTAGTGATGGTAGAGGGATGATAGCAATGCAGCTCTGGCATGGTCCCCACCGCTGCGAGGCGGAGGACTGCCAGCTCGTGGCTTTTCAGGACCCCGCCATAGGCGAACTGCTTCTCGCGCTTCAGAGGTTGGCGAGGCCATTCGGTGAGTTGCAGTAGATGACGGCGACCCACATGGACGACAGCGATGGGGGTTGGTCGGAGGCTGAATAGCGGCGCAGCAAAAGCGGAAGTGGAGGTTCGGGTGAGGGTATTTTTCTGGAGTGATCTGACAATAATTTAGTTCATTGATAGTCTAGGATAATATCAGCCACTGATCAAATGTTGAATGGCTGTGATTAACTAGTGCGTGGTGCATCTGATTTGCCTGGTGCACCACAGGCAGACTTGGTTTCATTATATACTTTTAAGTTGTGGTGCTTTTCGTAATCTATCATGCACACATCTAAACCGAAGGATTAATCGTACATCCACCACATATGATGTATAATAGCCGCCCCACTCTCATTGTCTTCTTCCTCCTCCTCCTTTTCTTTTTTCTTTTTGCTTTTTTCTTCCTTTTTCTGCATCAGTGCCACTGCCAATCCCGTGTCACCGCCGACTCGATCCTCTAATCACCACCTCCACCTTGCAGGAGCACACACAACACCATCTCCGTCAAGCCGCCCTCCACTTGCTTGGCTCTTTCTTTGGATGAGAGAGAGACAAAGAGAGTATGAGACGGTGGTGGAGTCATCGATGGGGTACTGGGTCAGGTGCTGGCGACGGCGGTAGCGGATGAGAACAAGCTGCTGAGTAGGAGGAAAGGTGCGTTGTGGCCGCAGCTGATCCTTGCCCACTATCGCTTGGGCTAGCACATCGTCGCAAAGCTATTGGAAAAAGGGGTGGGGTGTCTATAGTGCTTTACAATTGTGTAGTGTATGCATGTTTCAACTAAATATATGGCACTGCCACCTCATTAATGCATAGTACACCATATATAATAGGGAGCATAGCAAAATACGCCTTAAGTTATAATTGTTCATGGTGCCAATGGTGGTGGTTAGCTCAGTTGCTCGCATTCCTCTTATATATCACTGTCACTTGAGTCTAATTTTAAAATTTTCGATTCATGAGTGATTGGTAAATAACTTAAAGGCATACTTTAATCTTATATTGAGTTTACCCTTTCCCTCCCTCTAAACTTTTTGTTAATTAAAAAAAAAAAGGAATAGCTGCTCAAGGTTAAAAAATAAGAAAGAATAGGACCCTGACATGGGTTTTAGATCATAAACCCAAAGAGATATGGAAGAAACGTGGCCTCATGGCCAAATTTTTGCAATAGGTAACTTAAATTTTGTACATGACATTCAAAGGCATCTTGGTAAACCTGCCATGATAATACAACGGGATGTGAAAAAAGGTTGATTAAGAGAACTATCTCTCACACCAAAAGATAAGAGAAAAGAAAACTGAAACCTGAGGCTGGGATCTCCATTTTCTTGGCAGCATTATACATGGGGAGAATGTCCCAGCACAAGAGGGGGAAAAAAAAGACATTCAGCTGTACTAGAAGTTAAAAGGTAAAGCAGGGATAATATTTGCCGTATTCTTAATAGCTCACAAGGTATATTGCTGGTTACATTTTCTTCCTTCACACTGAAGCGAACAAAGATAACACTTCCTCCAAGTCAATTTTGGGTATGCAAGTCCCAAGGATCCATGTCAGCTTACACATTTCATACTTTAGCACCAAGAAATGCCTGCAGGAAATGAGTAAAGCAAAAGAAGAATGGCAAACATCTTAGACCATACGATGCAAGTGTTCAGTCTTTCAGAAAGAAGGTAAATAATTAAAACAGAAAAATGTCTTCATGATTTTCTCAATAACTCTTGCAGTTAAAATTTTAATAGAAAGGTGATAAGTCATTCATATCTAGAAGATGTAACCATGCTTAATTGTATTTTCTGGAAAATCAGAGTCAGATATTCAGAATGACTAACAAATACCAATTGTATAAATGAAGCATTCAAAATGATAATTTAATATGCCTTCCTATAATACATGATTACACAATGCAAGATTATCAGCCATCTCAGCACAAGCAGAGTCAGCAAGAGAATCCAGATTAACCGATTTTGTTATGGTTCTCCCAATTTGAATTGTCGGTTAGGAAGTTTAATTGGAAGTTGCTCAAGTGGTTGGTTAATTAGTTCACCAAGTTCGGTACTATATAATAGATAGCTAGACAATGGAATTCATGATGTGGCTAGCATGTTCAGAAGTATCTGATGACAAACAACAAATGTGAAGCGCAGAAGTTTTCACCATACTATGCATTTTGCTTATAATAACAAAGCTAATACTATGGTAAACATGAAATAAGAATAAATGTATCACGAAAGCAACATTACACCGATAGAAGCAAAACCAATATTAGCAACTGTAGCAGTTCAGCTACATTAATAGCAATGTGTAGACATTTTGAGACTGACCAAATATTGACCTAAAATTCTCAAAGTGACTAAACATTTTGTTATTACCTGTCATTTTCTACCACAAACTCATAATAATAAGATTAGTCCTACTTTGACTAATTCTATAGTTGCTTCCACGGGCACAACTTGCGGAAAAAAAAAAGAAGGAAAATTGAGCGGGTAGAACAATGTGTGATGCAGTTAAGTAAAAACAACAATAAATATGATAACAATACCTAAACTTGCTATACTTTCAATAAGAGATAAACCACAACAAAAGATATATATGATAAAAATGTTACTATAATGTAACTGTAATAGCTTATATGCTCTTCGTCTTACTGATATTTTGCCTCCCACAGCCAAAATTAAAGGGGACTTTTGAAGGGGCAAGTTACTATATATTCATATTCATATATCATATGCGAAACTACTTTAGTTAAGGGATTAAGATTACATACACACACACACACACACACACACACAGAGCAAAGGTAGGTCTGACCCTGTTTGCAGAAACATTTTCTGTTTTGGCCATTTGCTTGCATAAACTTAAGAATGCAGACTTAGTTTAACAATAATGTGCATTTACCATATGAGGGCATGTAGGATACCATATGTTTTAGATCATTACACAATCTTTAATTTCGAAATTTATTTGCAGTGCGCAAAATAACAATGTTAATAAGGTCAGGTACATGTGGGAGAACTCCTCCTTGAAAAATTTAGCCAAAATCATTTAGGACTGATTTAACAACATAAATCACTCCCACCATTCTCTACTGCAAATTCTGTGCCAATGTTATTTCCTGAATAAAGTTATGCCAGTCAGTAATCAAACTTTATGCTCTTACAAATAACATCAAGAAACATCCGAGATAATATTTTTATCATTTACTACTGAGCAGGTGCAAGTACCGGATTTAAGAAATCAAAATACCTTTATTTTTGTTGGAGTACTGGTCTTAAGTGTATTTGTGCTCCCAAAACTAAAAATAGGCCTTTTATCCTCTGGCTTTAATATTTGAAAAGAGCACATAAGTGTCTCATCAACAGTCATCATTGCCCCAGCATTGTCAAACTCTCCACAGTAATTAGGTGCTGAAAATATGGTCACAAGTTGTCTATCAGCAAAGAATTCATATCCATCTTCAACAACCTGCAAAAAGAAATATAAATCAGCAGGCTACATGCTTGAATCTTGATCACTCTTTATAACTGCATACTTAAACTACAAAAGGATATGAAACCTGATGTGCTCGGCAAATCAAGTCAAGATCATGCTTTTCAAGAAATTGTGTCACCCTGTCAGCACCAAAAGTATATGAAACTCCACGTTCATTCTCTCCCCAGCCCTCAATGTCTGAACTAGGATCAGACCACAGGAGGTCGCATAGCAGACCGGTTTCGGGGACTTCTGTGGGACGCGGTAGACTCTGTATCTGATTTAGATTGCGCAAGTTAGGAGAGAGTCCACCATGCATACAGATTATCTTATCATCAATGAGAGCAGCCGTGGGCAAGCAGTTGAAACAATCTGTAAATATTTTCCAGAGCCTGACATTGAACCTCCTTTTGCATTCATCATAAAATCCATAGATACGGTTTATGGAAGCACATTCATGGTTGCCCCTTAGAAGGAAAAAGTTTTCAGGATATTTAATCTTATAAGCCAGAAGTAGACATATTGTCTCCAGGCTTTGCTTTCCACGATCCACATAATCCCCTAAAAATAAGTAATTGGACCGAGGTGGAAATCCTCCATGTTCAAAAAGTCTCAGAAGGTCAGAATATTGACCATGGACATCTCCTGGTTACATAGTGAAAAGAAGCAAGATGTTAGATCCTACCTTAAATTATGAAAGAAATGTTTGATTTTGACAGAAGAAACACACGTATGATAATTTCCATAATCCCAAAAGCTAATTAATATTTTGAACCGGACTACAAAACTAATTATTGCATAAAGTGAAGATTGACAATGAACTACTACTTATTAAAAGAAAAGTTAGAGCAATGACTACTAATCAACAAAGAAACTAAGGTAATCAGAGTTATTTAATTCCGGGAAACGGAGAAGTTAAAATGGCACTTAGTTAGAACACTGCCCTTAAACAAAAGGTTCTGAAATCAGAGTATTTGGCCATGAGGGCTGTTATTTGTACCACCAGCTAACACAGACACCCACACACAGAGTTGGAAAAAAAATTATGAAAGGAAAAGAAAAAATGAAAAAGCAAAGGGGCCGAGAGAGATAGAGAGAGGGTGTCAAGTGTCTTGGTGAGGTAAGGGTTCAAATCACTTTTCTCTCTGGCCATAGGAACATACAATTTAGAGTACGTTACATCAAATATTTCCTATATATAGGCAGAGTTACATTGGCATCCTCCGTACTTCAGCATATCAGAGAAGCAAGAATATGCATTATAATAAAATATCCACAATAACAGAGTTTAGTTCTTCTTCGGAGTTTGGCCAAAAATATAAGACAAACAAAAACAGTATAGAATGTGGTTATTCTGTTGGGCAATGCTGTTAGTATATTGAAAACCTTTAGTCAAGAAGCTTAAAACTTGTAAAATTGAAAAGCATAAAACTAATGCACACATGGATGTCAGATATAGTGAAACATGAGACTACACGGCGTTGTTATGTATGATGAACGGAATGATTCTGCGGGAGAGTTAAGCTTAATAGACTGCTGAAGGTCAATAGTCACGTTAATGACAGTAAATCAAGGTACTTGAACTGAACAGGTAACAATTTCATGTCTTATTATTTACAGATGATAGCATGTGATAAATTTTCCAAGAACATAGAAGAGATAATTTCATTCCGTTAATGGACATCATTTATATGTATACTTCACTTTGTGTCATCACATGGCCATTTTTCAAGACATCTTTTCCAGGATTTTGCTTGGCTAAAGTCACAGTGAAGACAATTAAATTTTTATATTGCTTGGTTTGCAGAAAAAGTTATGAGAAAATCTCAAGTTGAACTGAGGAAGGTTTTGTGACACAATTAAGTAAACTAAAAGAGATGATTTCAGAACCTGCACAACAATCAAGAATAAGAAAGAGACAATACAACATTGCAAAAACAAAATAGAATGCATTCTAAAGAATCTCAAGTTACCAACTTCTCAATTTGATCTCCACTTCAGTAATTAAATATCATTGAAAGAAAATATTATGAGAAACAATTAACAAAAACCTTGATCCAAACAGTTTTTACTGAAAATTTGATTTTTGGATAGAGCTGAAATCTCAATCAATTGATCTGCGCAGCCAATTCTCCCAGTTTGTGGGATAAGGTTTTCATTTTCCTAGAAATTAAAGCAACTTTGGACCAGATTATTTTGTTTGAAATTGAAACTAAAAAAAAGACCTCATTAACTGATCAGAAACCACATAGAAACGCATGGCCATATACTTAAATTCACTATATATATATATATATATATATATATGTAAGCAGAAACATGGGGTTGGAAATAGATACCACATATCTTAATTGGTGCCTCTAGTTCCAACAGATTGGGCTGCTTCAAGAAGATATCTTTGGATACCACACAAAGCTGCTTGATTTCTGCCTCAGAAAGCTGCACCTGTTTCCCAGGTCTCCTTCTGACATCAAGCAGCCTATTGATGATAGCATCAAGAACCCCATGTTCCATAACTATGGCTCTGAGCTTGTTATCTACCCTCAAAGTTAAGCAAACAACAAAGCAAAAGGGAACAATAAAAGGGCTAAGAAGGATAAAGAAGAGGGTGTTTATGTTGAAGGGTCTTAATATATAAATGGCATCACTTAGAAAACAAGGACAGAACTTCAACCGAAAGAAGGGAATCCTTAGTTTTTGGGCATATAATCTTTTGAGGATCACTTTTTTTGGTTCTGTTTATAGAGCTTTTTGGAAATGAACGGCAGCAGTTGAGTTGGGAGGACAAGAATAAATTCGGTAGGAGGAAAGAGTAGACTTCAAACAAAACAGAAACACAAAGAGAGACTCATCATACAGAGAAGGGAAAAAAAAAACAAAGAGGATAAGCTGAAGGAAACGAATGAGGAGTAAAGTGAAGTGTGGCTTAGTGGTGTGTGTGTAAGTGGTGAGTGCGCATGGAGGACCCAGAAACTCAAAACTCCCAACTCCAACTGTCCAAGACATAGACATGCAGAGATTGGCTAAGCAATTGGCACTGTGTAAGTGGCCTTGACAAAATATTTTTTATTTTTTATTTATATAATTTAAAATAATAATTTAAATAAGAACAACAACTTCAATCAAAATTATAATAATAATAATAATAATAATAATAATAATAATAATAACGATTAAATTGTTTCACTAAATAGAGTCAGCTACATAATTTATACAGTGTCATATTATTTTGTTACAAATCCTATTTTTTTATTTAATGAAAAATTTAACTTTAGAAAAAGGATCACCTTAAATCAATATATTTTTAGGCTCGTCAAATACTTCTAAAAATACTTATAAATTATTTACAATAGAAAAACTTAGAAATCAAATCTAAGCCATATCATATGTGAACCAAACCCTCTTGGCATACATCATATACTTTTTTTTTGTGGTATACATTGTGTACTTTGAAATAATACTTTCAACAATTTTGAATTTTATATAATTTTTTAATCTGATGACATATGATTATATGTTTTTAATAGACTAATCCAATACTCTCATAATTTCTAGCAGCCCAAAAAAAGTAAGAAACCATTTGCAAAAGAACGCACTCAGTTATTGCTATCTAATGATCTATGGGCCTCATTCTTGTTTATTATTAATTAATTATTATTGTTGTTATTGAACTTAGCTTTTTAATTGTATTTGATCTTGTATTATATTTCTCTTTTATATTTTTATTTATTTTAATATTGATTAATGCATTTTTTAATTATATTATTTAATTATATATTATTATATCATTAAAAAATTCATTTAATATATTGAAAGTAAACTCTTTCTTTTTTCAATTCTTTTCGCTATTTTTTTTTTTTTTGATGTTATGATGACCATATTTACATACTTACAGAAAAATGATTTGATTGTGAAATTATGGCCTAACAAAAGATTTTATTTCTCTTTGTTCCACATGACTTCTTTTATCTAATTATAAAATGGATTAACTAGTGCTTTATTTATTACTCTAAAAAACTATTTATACAAAACGTTTAGCACAATAAACCACCTATTTGACTATGCACAAAGAAAAACAACTGTTTGAGTACATAATTAATTAATAGTCACTAGCCAACATTTTACACTGTGAGTAATTATGACAATTTAAAGTTTTACATTTAAAAGATGGTAATATTTTACCTAAGTATTGATATATTCTCCTATCAATTAACTTAAGAATTCTCTTAATTCAAAATGTAACTCACAATGGCATGAATTGTAATTTACACAATATTTAAGAGCTATTTAATATATATGAGTAAGATTTTAAATTAAGAATATTTTTAGGAACACCATTTAGGAGGATTTCTTATTTATTAAAATTTATGTAAGTAAAAAGGTCTATTGATATACCCTCTTAACAATTAAATATTTGAAAAATCATGAAATTGAGAGAAAATTACCTAATAGACCATTTGCAAAATTAGACCTCCGTTGTGCTTGGTGATTGCTATGTATAGGGCCATCAAAATAGACTAAATCTATTTAATCACCAAAAATGGATAGATTGAACTTAAAAAATAATAACTCATTTAAATTAACTCATTTTCAACTTGATCCGTTTAACTTGCAGGTTAAACAAACTAGCTCGTGCAGGTAAACAGCAAGCCCGTTTACCCACGTTTCTTTTTTTTTTTTGGAAAGAGATATAAATTTATAATATTAGTAATCAAATTTAAGATATTTTTATTTTTTTAATAAAAATAAGAATTTTTATCATTTTTTAATCAAAATAAAACTTTTGAAACATGAAAAGCAAATAAAAAAAAAAAGAGTTAACCTGTCGCAAACGAGTAAAATATGATGAGTCCGTTTAACCCATCTATTTTACGGGTTTAAATAAATCGACCTAGCCGTTTGACACCCCTAACTATGTATAAATCTATTGGTCCTATTTAATTATTTATGTTGTACTATATAAGACAAATTCTTGTTTGATTGTCAAAATAAAATTGTTATGCAGTTTTTCGAGAAAGAGTGATTTTACTAAAATCTGACAACTGTAATCGACTCTTTGTCGGTTGCCAAGCTAATGTTATTAACAGAATTATCCTGTCTTGTGTCTCCTTTAATAGCCTGAATTCGATGTGAGTGTAGCTTTAATTGCAGCGGCCGCTGAGCTCGTGGCTCGGATGGTGCTGCCCAACCCCCTCAAAGGCAGTAGTGCGGGGTTTCGATGACCCATTTCCTTTCTTCAAACCCCAGCCCAATTGTCCCATACATGGCAGTGCCCTGTCAAACAACGGAAAAAAGTGACCCAAAAATGAAAAAAAAAAAAAAAGAAATGCTCCTTGGGACAAAATTTTATGAATCGGTCCCAACTCTTCAACTTGACTATTGAGTGTAATATGGATTAATCATAATTTTCATTTTATATTTGAATTGATAGTTGAACAAGAAACACTAGATACTAACCTTGATTGTTGCGCAACACCAACCATGCATTAAAAATGACACGTGTCGTAGATCATAGGCTCAACAACTTTGTAAAAGGGCCATGACATAACTCATGTATTTGCACCACCATTCGAACACAGAAACCAAGAGCCAAAATGTCTCCGAAATACGTGTCACTGTATCTGCTAGTGCTAGGATTGGTGCTTCTAGCCACCACCTCTCAAGCTCGTGGCCTTGATCGTCGTTTACTTTCCAAGGAGGAGTCCTCTGAGACAGACGGTTGGGAACACGAACACGACCATCACCATTACCCACCTAAGAAACACTGGCCTCCTACCACACAAACAAATGAGCCTTCAAAAGTGGACCAATCAATCCCACAAAACAAGCAAGCAGAGGAGGAGGATGGCCACCAGCATCCCTACCATCCTCCATGAAAGAAGCATCACCTTACGAAAAACTAAGCTTGTGAAGCTATACCATGCACTACTGGGAAAAATATGGTCTAAGACTTGAAGTCTTGAAATAAAAGCTTCTATGTTATTTATCTTGTGCTGAACTTTGGCGTGTTGAAAAAATAAACCTGTTCAAGCTCCATGCATGCGATAGGATTTCCGTCTTCTTTCCATCAGCGTAATCTTGTGTAATGCTATGTTATTTATGAAATAAATTGTTTGTTGTTCTCTATGACTGATCTTGTGTATATTTGCTGCAAATATATATGCAATATTTACAAAACCAAAAATATCAGTTATATTTACAATTTATTTATGTCTTCACTTTCTAACAAGTTAGCATAACAGTTTGAAAAACTCAAGTCATCAGCCAATAATTAACTGGGGTTTTAAACAACAAAAACACAGTGACTATGTTGAAAAAATGGTGATAGAGTTGTGAAGTAATATTTCGAAGCATGGCTATATATATGCAGGTGGCTTCTGCGATACCTCTTTAATATTGTATATTTTGTGTCTTTTTTTAGTATAGCGAATGTGAAGTTGGTAAGTGGTGTAGTGTATGGTGCACCTTTTTGTCTAGCTGGTGCATTATAGACAAAACTCCCCACCCCTCCATTTTGTTGCAACTAGGGGTGCAGAGAGGTCTAGTCAGGTCTAGTCGGGTCGGGTCGGGTTGAATTTTGGCTTTTTTTTTTACCCCCAGCCCAAACCAACCCAACCCGAACACTTTCGAGTTGGATCGGGTCAGATATTCGGGTAGACAGCCAATTTTTCTTTTTTTTTTGTGGATGAAAAATATACTGAAATACCCTATTTTGTGATATTTTAAAACTTTTAAATTGTATTTTTGAAATCTAATTATAATCAAATATATTTTAAAAAAATTACATACATAATTGATAATTCCATAATCATAACCAGGAAATATATTATATATCATACATTATATAATATCAATCATCAATAAATTTAATTATATATTAATATATTAACAGAGTCTAAGAGTCAATATTTATAATTATATTTTTGTATATTAATATATAAGTGAATGAGTCATTATTTATATATAAAAAAAAAGAGGTTGGGATTGAGGTTCGGGTTGGGTCGAGTCGGGTAATAGGTTTAATTTTTAAATCTGTTACCTGAACCAAATATTGGACGGGTTAATTAGATTTTACCCGATTACCCGACCTGAACAAATTTTTTTGCACACGGGTCTTCAGGTTCACGGGTTGACCCATACCCATACAAACCCCTAGCCACAACACCACCCGCACCATCGCGCCACAACCCTTGCCCCATTCCACCATCAGCAAAGCACCACAGCCATCACCGATGCCTGTGGCTGTCGTGATGGACCACCACTACCACATCTTCCCCCTCAATTGTGAGTTTTGCCACACCATGCTCTACCATGGACGGATTTATACTCAACCTCAACATTCGTCTTCTCGCAAAATTCGGCACTGACCTCAACCACTACAACAACGTTGGTGGTCTCATGATGCTACACATAGCAGTGAGATATGTAAAACCCGAGATGTTGGTGCGGATCCCAACATGAAGGATGATCAGGGACAGATGCTGTTGGAGTTAAGAGCTTTCAGCAGTGGGGGTTTTCTGGCTAGCGGCAAGGGGTGGTTCAGGAGCTTCCAGTTGGGGCTGATTTTCGAGAGGAAGAAGAAGACTATTTCCACAAGGGGGTGTATAGGTTGCAGTTTTGGTTCGAGGGGGTGTCAAAGATTGGAAGCGGAGGCTGAGCTTGCGGTGGCAAAGTATAGTCCAGAAGCGACATTGGTTGAAGATGGTGGTTGGGCCATGGAGAGTGACTAAAAACGGAGAAGAAGTGTTTGGGGAAGGTGATACGGTAAATTGTTATTAGTTTTAAGCTACGACTAGAATGCACAAACTAGATAAAGGTGCATCATGCATCGCACCACTTGTCATCTTCACATTTGCTACACTCAAAAAAGGCACAAAATATACAATATTATAGAGGTACTAGAGAAGTGGCCATATATGCCTCCTAGGTACATACCAAATACAAGTGGGTGGTGGTTGCATACTAAAATTTTATTTTACTATTTTAATTTTTAAGTATTTGAGTACGCTTTTTATAGGAGTAATAGGTATAACTTGGATATAGTAAAGTATGACTCTATCCAACAAAATAGTTTTAAGAGTGGTCTTATTTGTACTAATTGTTAGGACTCATTTATGGGATTCAATAAAGTGTTTCTTGACTATTGATTGGGAGTGAGTCCTACTTTTTTTTTTCTAACCAATAATTAAAGGACGCCTTAATAAGCCCCATAAAATGAGTCTCAACTATAAATACAAATAATATTTTTGGTTGTTTCAATGTTAAATTCAAATATATATTTGCATTTTTCTTTCATTCTTGTGACACCAGGCACCTTAACACTTTTGGATGCTCTTTTATTAACGGAATGAAATTTGGATTTTTTTTTTATTAACGGAACGAAACATAATTATTTGGAAGAGATGGGCAAAAAAAAAAAAAGAAAGAAAGAAAGGCTGAAACAAAATTACCTTACTTCTTATCTAGAAGATTAATAAAGAAATGAAATGGAAATTTATTTTATTAATCTTCTTTAAAACTTAATAT
Source organism: Pterocarpus santalinus (assembly GCA_031439595.1). NCBI lineage: Eukaryota > Viridiplantae > Streptophyta > Magnoliopsida > Fabales > Fabaceae > Pterocarpus > Pterocarpus santalinus. Next base: position 41,889,489 of record CM062523.1, on the reverse strand, counting down.
TATAAATGAGTGAAATGGAACAGAATATTTGTAATTTTTAGCCTCCAAAATAACCCTCACTATATATCTTTACAAGAACTAAACTTTCAACAAATAAGCAAAAAATTATTTAAAACTACTAACTGAACCTCAAATAATCATTAAATAAATTTTTGTACAATTATTCAATATTAAAAATAAGCTTCAATTATAGAAGTCCATTTTAAAAAAGGTAATCTATAAAAATTCAGCTCATCTTGATATTAGTGACACACAAATCCACTCCATCTGACAATTAATAACTAACACAATTTTTTAATTAAAATTTACCATAATTTGCACTTCTTACATAATTCAAGTAGTAATATAATTTATTAATTACATTAAAATTTGATATTATTAGCTCTTGATAATTTCACTTTTGTGATTTTTAATCTTAGAATTATTTTTAAAATTTTAAAGTTTTTTTATTGATTATGTATTAAAAACATTTTTTACTTTTGAATTTTATAGTATTCTATATTTAAGTTAAGGGAAGAATTGACAATATAAAATTAGTTTCATGTAACATTTTTTTTTTTTGTTTTCCAAGGGTATCTCCCTCCTTATTACCAGAAAAAAAAAAAAATTAATCCCTTTCAGATATAATCAGTCTTACCCTCTCACTGGAGCTTCATGTAACATTTTATTTAGTAACACATAACAATATTACTCTTTTGCCTTTGAATTTTATAATTTCAAAATCAAAATAATTACACTAATATGTTAGAGATAATAATTACACTACTTTGAATTTAATTACATTAAAATTTAAAATTATTAGGTCATGATAATTTAACCTTTATAATTTTAGTCTTCAGAATTAATTTTCTTCAATTTTAAAATTTTTAAAATTGATTATATATTAAAAATATTTTTTAATTTTAAATTATTTAATATTTGATAGTCAAGTTTAAAGGAAGAAGTGACATTAATATCCTACAAAAAATTTAGTTTTATGTAACATTTTATTTAGTGACACATAACAATATTAATCTTTTATCTTTGAATTTTATGATTTTAAAATGAAAATAGTTACACTAATATGTTAACTTATGATAATATATATATACAACTAAAAGGGTAAAACCATAGTTATGGCTCTCACATTTTACAAATATTTGAACATAGTCCCAAATTTTTTTGTTTTATTTATGTACCTGACATTTTTAAAATGCGTCAATCTTATCATTTTGATAGACAATATCCAAATTATAAATAGAAAAAGCTGAAACTAGGGTCAAATTTTGATATTAATAATATCAAAATACCACTAATAGAGATTGTTTGCCATCAATTCAACAAGAAAAAATCTCAGGTAATTGAATATTAAAGGGGTTTAAATAAAAAAGAAAACTTTTATTTTCTACAAAAATATGGGAAAATGATGATAAACAATATTATCTCATTCAGATAAGTAATGAACACACCATCGTAAATATTATAACCTGATATTCATATTAGTTTTGTTCCATTTATAATTTGGATGTTGAAATGGTAGGATTAAATCATTTTGAAAACATTAGGGATATAAATTGAATCAAAAAAAAATTGGGACTAAATTAAAATCATTGTAAAATATGAAGAACGTAAATGAAGTTTTACCTTAATTAAAATTCACTTCATCTTGCAATTAATGGCTCGCAAATCTGCTCTACCTTACAATTAATGACAAACACATTTTTTTTAAATTAAAATTTACTCTAAATTGCATTTCTAACATAATTCAAGTAGTAATATAATTGACAATTAAAAGCCATTTTAATTTATAATAATTAAAAATAATATTTTTTTGACGTTGTGTTGCATATATTTTTTAATTTAATTACATTAAAATTTAATATTGATAGCAAATGATAACTTAGCTTTTTTGATTTTTAATATTCACAATTAATTTTCTTAAAATTTTAAAGTTTTAAAATTGATTATATTTTAAAAATATTTTTACATAGAAATATTTAATATTTAATGATCATGTTTAAAATAAAGAAGTGACATTAATATCCTAAAAAAAATTAGTTTTATGTAACACTTTATTTATTTACACACAATATATTAATCTTTTTATCTTTGGATTGTATACTTTTAAAATCAAAATAATTACACTAATATGTTAGCTTAAGATAACATATATATAATTTCATTTTGTAATTAATGACTAACAAATCCACTTAATCTTACAATTAATAACTAACATAATTTTTTAAATTAAAATTCATTCTAATATGTAATAGTAAAAAATAATATATTTTAACATTATGTTGTATATAATAATATTAATCTTTTATTTTTGAACCAACACATGATCGGCCGGAGTGACAGATACTTCTTCCCCTTAATCAATGGTCTCAGATTCAAGGTCTGAATATGGAGCAAATGGTGCTGCGAGAATCATACCCTCTATAAAATCTCAAATACTTAACCACGATTGCCTCCAATAGAAGGATATTTGTGGTTTTGACCAAAAAACACTTTTATTTTTTAATTAATTACATTAAAATTTAATATTATTAGCTCATTAAAATTTAATTATCTTAAATTTTTTAATTTTTAAAATTTATTATATTTTAAAAATATTTTTACTTTTAAATTATTTGAAGAGTAAATGTTCATTTTCGTATCGAAGTTGTATGTGTGCTACACTTTACTCACTAAAATCAAGAAATTAACGATTTAATCTCTGAAGTTGTAAAGAATGATTCAAATTGATTAGTCATTTTGATTATTCAATTTAGTTCTTATGAACGGTACTCTATAAACTAATTTGAATCACTTTTTATCAACTTTACAGGCTAAATCGCTAAGTTTTTAATTTCAAAGATTAATGTGAAACACACATACCACTTCATGGACCAAAATGAGCATTTATTTAATAGAAGTCAAGTTTAAAGGAAGAAAACATTAACGTCTTGGAAAAAATTAGTTTCATGTAACATTACCCACTTGCAACCTTTTTGTAAACTCAGAGGCTCAATTATGAACTTTTAAAGTATAAAAATCTATTTGAATTTTTCCAAGAAAATTTAATGACAAAAAAATTAATTTAATCAAACTAAATTTATCTTTCGATCGGACAAAATATTTTTTACTTCTAAATTATTTAATAGACTAAGATTATATATATATATATATATATATATATATATATATATATATATATATATATATATATATATATATATATATGAAAGGTCAATCATCAAATAATATAAAGTTATACTTGCCAAAACCAATATTTTGTAATAGATAATTATATGTTGCATTGTACAAAATGACCTATAAATTGAAAATTCATACAGTTGAGATAAATAAAAAATACATATATTGTACTAAAAATATTGTGTAGACTAATTAAAAAAATATACAACCTTACTATATTTAATTTTTAATTACTATCACATATTTCTTTAAAAGATATTTTTATTAAGAATAATTTTAAAAAATATTAATAAAACCATGCAACGTGCACGGGCGATATTCATAGCGAAAGATAATTTTTCACTTATACAGACACTAGTGTTAAAGCTAACAAGAAAATATTTTAAAAATCATGAGATTGTGAAAAAATTACCTAATCCACCTTTTGCATAATTGGACCACCCTTGTGCTTGGCGGTTGCTATGTATAAATCTATTGGTCCTATTTAACCAATTTCTTTTAACTACATTTCCTATTTAACTATTTATGTAGTATATAAGACAAATTATTATTTGATTGTAAAAATAAAATTGTTAATGCAGTTTTTCCAGAAAGAGTAAATTTATTAAACTTAGACAACTTGAATCAACTTTTTGTCAGCAGCCAAGTTAATCTTATTAACAGTGTTATCATGTCTCGTGTCTCTTTTAGTAAATTGAATTCGATGTGAGTGAAACTTTAATTGCAGTGGCCCCTGAGCTTGTAGCTTGGATGGTGCAGCCCAAGCCCCTCGAAGGTGGTAGTGTGCGATTTCGATGACCCATTTCCTTTCTTCGAACACCAGCCCAATTGTCCCATATGGATGTGGCAGTCCCCTTTCTACCTACGGAAAAAAGTGACCCTAGCAAAGGCGCGTTCTACGATGTACTTCGCTGATCAAGAAATGTGATGCACCTTGCAATCTGATGGTGAGATTATGAGGTATATTGATGCACCAATAACTTATAATGTATTGTAGCAGTATCTAATTTTAAAAAAATTTAAAAATATAATTAAATATATTTTAAAATTTAATTATCATACACAGATAATATAAAATTATACTAACAGTATAAAATAATTTTACACTATCAGTCTAATCAAAAAATTTTATCAATTTAATTTTACTCTATCAGTATAATTTTATATTGACAGTATAAAATTATTTTATATTATAGTATAATTTTACACTATTAATATATAAAAATTAATTTCTAAAAATTATAAAAATTTTATCAGTATAATTTTATACGATCTATTAATATAATATTATATTGATAATATAAAATTATTTTATATTATGAATATAATTTTATATTATCAATATATAAAAATTAATTTTTAAAATATATTTAATTATATTTTTAATTTTTTTAAAATTAATATATTACTATAGTGCATTATAAATAATTGATATATCAATACATGTCACAAATCTTTATCGTCTAATGCGCTACTGTAACTGCGAAGCACGTAGAAGTCGGAGCCCCAAGCGAAAACCAACTTGCGACAAAATTTTAGGAATTGGTCCAACTTTGCAACTTGATCATTGAGTGTAATATGGATTAATCATAACTTTCATTTTATCATATATGTACTGCATTGCCAGTCAAACAAGAAAAACTACAGTATATCTTAACCTTGATTAATGATTACAGCGCACCACCAACCATGTATTTTAAAATGACACGTGTCGCTATATGATAGGTTCAACAACTTTATAAATGGGCCACGACATAACTCATGTATTTGCACCACCATTCGAACACAGAAAACCAAGAGCCAAAATGTCTCCGAAATACTTGTCACTGTATCTGCTAGTGCTAGGATTGGTGCTTCTAGCCACCACTTCTCAAGCTCGTGTCCAGGATCGTCGTTTACTTTCCAAGGAGGAGTCCTCTGAGAAAGACGGTTGGGAACACGAACACGAACACTACCATCACCATTACCCACCTAAGAAACACTGGCCTCCTACCACACAAACAAATGAGCCTTCAAAAGTTGACCAATCAATCCCACAAAACAAGCAAGCACAGGAGGAGGATGGCCACGAGCATCCCTACCATCATCCATGGAAGAAGCATCCCCCTACGAAAAACTAAGCTGGTGAAGCTATACCATGCAATACCGTGAAAAATATGGTCTAAGACTTGAAGTCTTGAAATAAAAGCTTCTATGTTATTTATCTTGTACTGAACTTTAATTTGGCGTGTTGAAAAAATAAACCTGTCCAAGCTACATGCATGCGATAGGATTTCCGTCTTCTTTCCATCTGTGTAAACTTGTGTGATGCTATGTTATTTATGAAATAAATTGTTTGTTGTTCTCTATGACTGATCTTGTGTATATTTGCTACAAATATATATGCAATATTTATAAAACCAAAAATATCAGTTATATTTACAATTTATTTATGCCTTCACTATCTAACGAGTTAGCATAATACATAGTTTGAAAAACTTAAGTCATCAGCGAAAAAATTAAGTGGGGTGTTAAACAACAAAAACACAGTGACTATATGTTGAATATAAATATTTTTTTTTCTTGATTGTTGAATATAAATATTAACTTCATGGAAAAAATGGTGATACAGAGTTGTGAAGTGATAATTCTAAGGATGGCTATATATAATTATATATGCATACCAGGTACGTACCAAGTACAAGTAGGCAGTGGGTAAGTACTAAAATTTTATTTTATTTTTTTATTTTTTAAATATTTGAGTACGATATGTATAGGATTAGTAGGTATGACTTGGTTATGGTAAGGTACTATCTAACAAAATATAATCATTCTATGTTATTTATACTAATAGTTGGGATTTATTCTATGAAACTTAATAATGTGTTTTCTAACCATTAGTTGGAGTGGGTTCCAATTTTTTTTTTCCAACCAATAATTAAGAGATATCTTAATAAATTCTATAAAATAAGTCTCAACTATAAGTATAAATAGTATTTTTGGCTATTAATGTTAACTTCAAATATACATTTGCATTTTTCATTCATTCTTGCGACATCATGCAGCTTAATACTATGTTTGGATGTTCTTTTTATTAACGGAATGAAATTTGGATTTTTTTTTTTTTTACTAACGAAACATAATTATTCGGAATAGACTGGAAAAAAAAGAGAGAGAGAAGGATTGAAACCAAGTTACTTTACTATTTATTTAGAAGATTAATAAAGAAATGAAATGGAAATTTATTAATCTTCTTTAGAAGTTATATTATAAATAAATGAAATGAAACAGAATATTTGTAATTTTTAACCTACAAAATAACCCTTACTATATATCTTTACAAAAACTAAACTTTTGACAAATAAGCAAAATATTATTTAAAACTGCTAACTGAACCTCAAATAATCATTAAATATAAGTTTTCATATAATTATTCAATATTAAAAATAACTTTCAATTAAAAAAATCTATAATAACATATAACTCCATTTTAAAAAACGTAATTTATAAAAATTCACTTCGTCTTTAAATTAATGACTCACAAATATATTTCATCTTATAATTAATGACTAACACATTTTTTTAATTAAAATTTACTATAATTTGCACTTCTTACATAACTCAAGTAGTAATATAATTTACAATCAATACTCATTCTAATTTATAATAATTAAAAATATATTTTTTTATATTGTGTTGCATATAACAATATTAATATTTTATTTTTAAATTTAATTACATCATAATTTGATATTATTAGCTCTTGATAACTTAAATTTTGTTATTTTTAATCTTCAGAATTATTTTTTAAAAATTTTAATTTTTTTAAATTGATTATATATTAAAAAAAATTTACTTTTAAATTATATAGTATTTTATATTACGTTAAGGGAAGAATTGACAATAGCATCCTAAAAAAAATTAGTTTTATGTAATATTTTTTTTTTAATTTTTCACGGGTAACCTCTTCCTTGCCCTCCCACTGGAGTTTCATGTAATATTTTATTTAGTAACGCATAACAATATTAATCTTTTACCTTTGAATTTTATAATTTCAAAATCAAACTAATTACACTAATATGTTGGAGATAATAATTAAACTACTTTGAATTTAATTAAATTAAAATTTAAAATTATTAACTCCTGATAATTTAACTTTTATAATTTTTAATCTTCAAAATTAATTTTCTTAAAATTTTAAATCTTTAAACTTGATTATATATTAAAAATATTTTTTACTTTTGAATTATTTAATATTCAATAGTCAAGTTTAAAGGAAGAAATGACATTAATATTCTTTAAAAAAAAAGTTTTATGTAACATTTTATTTAGTTACACATAACAATGTTAATATTTTATCTTTGAATTTTATGATTTTAAAATCAAAATAGTTACACTAATATGTTAACATATGATAACATCTATCTATCTATCTATCTATTTATATATATAGCTAGAATGGTAAAGTCTCATTTACATCTTTTACATTTTATAAAGATTTCAATTTAGTCCCAAGATTTTTTTTTGTTTTATTTATGTTCCTAAAATTTTTAAAATGCTTTAATCTTACCTTTTCAATTGATATTATCCAAATTATAAACCAAAAAAATTGAAACTAAGATCAAATTTCGATATTAGTAATATCCAAATGCTAACAATAGAGATTATTTGCCTCAATTCTTCAAGGAAAAGCTTCAGATAATTGAGCATTAAAAGGGTTTAAATAAAAAGGAAAAGTTTCTTTCCTACAAAAATATGGGGAAAATAATGATATACAATATCATTCCATTCAAATAAATAATGAACACATCATCACAAATATTATAATTTGACTTTCATATCAATTTTGTTCCATTAATAATTTGACTACCGAAATGATAAAATTAAGATGTTTTAAAAATATTAAGGATGTAAATTGAACAAAAGAAAAAATCTTTTGGAACTAAATTGAAATCACTGTAAAATATGAAAGATATAAATGAAGCTTTAATGTAACTAAAATTTATTCCATCTTTCAATTAATGACTCACAAATCCACTCTATCTTACAGTTAATGACAAACACATTTTTTTAATTAAAATTTACTCTAATTTGCACTTATAACATAATTCAAGTAGTAATATAATTTACAATTAAAAGTCATTTTAATTTATGATAATTAAAAATAATATTTCTTAACATTGTGTTGCATGTATTTTTGAATTTATTTACATTAAAATTTAATATTGATAGCAAATGATAACTTAACTTTTGTGATTTTTAATCTTCAAAATTAATTTTCTTAATATTTTAAATTTTAAAAATTGATTATATTTTAAAAATATTTTTACATAGAAATATTTAATATTTAATACGCATATTTAAAAGAAATAAGTGGCATTAATATCCTTAAAAAAAATTAGTTTCATGTCACACTTTATCTATTTACTTACAACAATATATTAATCTTTTATCTTTGGATTGTAATTAATGACACAAATCCACTTAATCTTACAATTAATAACTAAAACAAATTTTTAATTAAAATTCATTCTAATTTGTAATAGTTAAAAATAATATATTTTAACATTATATTGTATATAATAATATTAATATTTTATTTTTGAACCAACATATGCTCGATTGGAGTAATAGATACTCCTTCTCCCTAACCAGTGGTCTCAGATTTAAGGTTTGGGTATAGAATAACCGATGTTGGGAGAGCCATACCCCTATGAGATCTCAAATACTTTAAAATGATTGCCCCTAGTAAAAGGATATTTGTGGTTTTGATAAAAAAAAAAATCTATTACTTTTTTAATTTAATTATATTAAAATTTAATATTATTAGCTCATTAAAATTTAATTCTCTTAAAATTTAAAAAAAAATTAAATTTTAAAAATTGATGCCACACTTTACTCGCTAAAATCAATAAATTAATAATTCAATCTCTAAAGTTAAAAAAAGTTATTCAAATTAATTAATCATTTTTTGATGATTCAATTTAGTTCTTACGAATGGCACTCTATGAATTAACTTAAATAACTTTTTTCAACTTTATAGGTTAAATCGTTAAGTTTTTAATTTCAAGGACTAATGTAAAGCACATATACCATGTTGGAGACCAAAATGAGCATTTATTTAATAGCAGTCAAGTTTAAAGGAAGAAGTGACGTTAACAAACTTAAAATATAAAGATCTATTTGAATTTTGTCAAGGAAATTTAAGGACTCGCAGATTAATTTAATCAAATTAAATTTATCTTTCAATCGGATAATATATATGATAATAAACAAAAGTAAAAATCAATCGTCGAATAATATGAGATTATATTTGTCAAAACTAATATTTTGTAATAGACAATCAAATATTGTATGGTACAAAGTGACCTTATAAAATAAATTGAAAATTCATACAGTTGAGATTTATAAAAAATATATATACTGTACTATTAATATTGTGTAGACTAATTAAAAAAATACATAACCTTACTATGTTTAATTTTTAATCATTACCACATTTTTTTTTTACAAAAATTTTATTAAAAATAAATTTTAAAAAATTAATAAAACCGTGCAACGTGCACGGTCGTTATTTATAGCGAAAGATACTTTTTCACTTATACGGACACTAATGTTAAAGCTAACAAGAAAATATTTTAAAATCATGAAATTGAGAGAAAATTACCTAATCGACCGTTTGCATAATTGGACCACCCTTGTGCTCGGCGGTTGCTATGTATAAATCTATTGGTCCTATTTAACTTTTTTTCCTGTTTTTTGTACATGTCATATTTAATTATTTACGTACTGTATAAGACATATTCTTATATTATTGTAAAAATAAAATTGTTATGCAGTTTTTCCAGAAAGAGTGATTTTGTCGGCAGCCAAGTTAATGTTATTAACAGTATTATCATGTCCCGTGTCTCATTTTAGTAAACTGAATTCGAAGTGAGTAAAACTTTAATAGCAGCAGCACCTGAGCTTGTAGCTCGGATGGTGCAGCCCAACCCCCTCGAAGGTGGTAGTGTGGGATTTCGATGACCCATTTCCTTTCTTCGAACACCAGCCCAATTGTCCCATAGGGATATGGCAGTCCCCTTTCTAACTACGGAAAAAAGTGACCGAAACAAAAAGCTACTTTAGACAAAATTTTAGGAATTGGTCCAACTTTGCAACTTGATCGTTGAGTGTAATATGAATTAATCTATAATTTTCATTTTATATTTGCATTGATAGTCAAACAAGAAACACTAGATATCAAGTTATCAACCTTGATTGTAGCGCTTCACCAACCATGCATTAAAAATGACACGTGTCGTTAGCTGATAGGTTCAAAACATTATAAAAGGGCCATGACATAGCTCATGTATTTGCACCACCATTCGAACACGTAAACTAAGAGCCAATATGTCTCCGAAGTACATGTCCCTGTTTCTGCTTGTGCTAGGTTTGGTGCTTCTAGCCACCACTTCTCAAGCTCATGTCCAGGATCGTTTATACAATCCTACTAATAATTAGAAAGTTGGGTATTAATTAAGGGAATAAATAAGAGATTATTACTATTGTAACTCATAAGTGAATTCAATTAATTTGGTGAACTTTTAGTTCAATTGAAATTTTTTCTCCTTAACTCAAAAGAAGGAGAAATTAGATTCTAACATTCTCCGACCTTCAGATTTTCATTCCCGTAATGGATGGGACCAAATGATATTACCTTGGGTGAGCAGTACTTAGCGAAGTTGGGATTTTGAGTAAAAAAGCAGGAACTCTTTGGACTTGGGACTTGAAATTTGGTTATCTCCTTCAAATGTTCGCTCTGTTAGTTGGACAACCTTTTTCATCTACAGGGGTGTCTAATATCTCAGCCATTGTCCAATGGTTAGAGTTTGCTGGATTTCGAGGTGCAACTAATAGCCCCCTGCAACAAACAGTTTTTTTTTTTTCTTCTTTCCTTTTTTTTCCCCTTTCTCCTTTTTCTCACTTTATATTACACTCTCCTTTCCTAAAAGATAAAAAGATGCTACATTTTAGTGCATTTTTATATTTTATGTTAAACTTTTATTATTTTATTTTTATTATCTTATTCTGTTGACCAAAATACTCTTTATTAACAATTATACATATTAAAATATTTTTTTGCAATATAAAAAAAAAGATATGACTCGTAATAATATATATAACAACATTGATGCACAGATATTAGTTTTTAATTATTATTATTATTATCATATAAAGAGAACAAATTATTAATAATAACTATAATTTATAATAATTTTATTTTAGAAAAAAGTAAGAATTACGTACTATTCAATTTTTTCAATAATTTTTTCAATAATTTTTACAATTTTTTCAATAATTTTTTCAATAATGTGTTATAATTAATGTTAAAAATATGAATGTTAATAAAATATTTTTATATTAATTTATTAAAATAAAAATAAAATATCAATATTATATTAAATTTTATGTTTTAAAAATTATTAAATAAAGATTATATAATCTTAATAAATATTGTGCCGTTAATACTCCCATATCAATTATGAAGAATTTATAAAGATGAAATAATTTTAATAATATTAAATAAAGTACTTTATATAATGGATAATTTAATAAATTTATATCCATTAAAAATATAACTTTAATTGGTATGTATTGCTAGTGTAAAATAGTTTTGTATTATCAACTAATAGAAATAAAAGAAAGTGAGAAATCATGGTGGGTCTCTTATTATAATGGATGGTTATTTGTCTAAATTGGCACTTTCTACTATTTCTATTAGCTGGTAATATAAAACTATTTTATATTATTAATATATTTAAATTAAATTTTAAAAATATTTTGGAGTAAAATATATATTTTAAAAATAGAATAGAGAGCTGTATAATACGATTATGAAGGAAGCATGTGTCAATAAAAGAGTATGAGGAAAGTGCAATTTACTCTAGTTTTGTTTATATTGGTGAGCGATTGGTTTGCTTCAAATTAGACAATCAATGTAAGCTACATCATCTATTATCTGTTACTATAGATAAAATCGCTATCAACTTTTATGTCCAGCTTTAACTTTTCATTTTCGGTATTATATTTCATTATTTTATATGTTAAAAACACCGTTGACATTACATAAAGTATTCAAAAGCCTGCAAATTATTTAGCAATTTCAAAAAAAAAAATTTAGGGGCTAAATTATTGCCACACAAAATTTTTATATACATCAAAATTTAGTAATTTATATATTTGAAATGTACATAAATAAGAGTCATTTTATTGTATTATTGTTAATATTTAATTTTTATAAAATTTGATATAAATAATCTTCATGATAAATAATTATAATTTAATATTTGGATCAATAAAAAATATTTTTTATAACGACATATAAATAATGTAATTATACTTATAATTATACTAATATAACTTAATTCTATTCTATAATATTTTAATTTAAAACTTAGTAGTAATCCTAAATCCCTAATCCAATTGTTCTCTTCTCCTTTACATCTTCAAATAAAGCTGCACTTTCTTCTTGCTTGGCTTCTTCCCTTCCCTTTCCTTCTTGCTACTTTGCCTCCTTCTTCCTCACCCATCGCACATCGGCGCCACCCACTGCTCCCAATCGCAAGAGCCCCTACGCTCCCAATTGCAGATGGCAGAACCTTTGCTCAGCTGCATTGGCACTGCCCACTGCTCTGCGACCACATCGCCCACTGTCACACAACCGGTGTCGCCTGCTACTCCATGACCACGATGCCCACTGCGCGCGATTCCACCCCAGCCTCCACTAGCATTGATCAGTGTAAAATCCTCTTTCGGAATGAAAATTTTGATGTAAAATTAGTGTATATTTTTATTTTATGATTTTATGCCTGAGACCATTTGAGTTCTTTTATCAAATAAATATGTCAACTTCAAATATTCATTTTGTTGTAATTTTAATTTGCTATTTTGAATCAAAAGGGAAAAAAAAATTCATCAGTGTAAATTGACATTGTTTGATTGGGTGTCCTGATATATTAAACTAGTTTGGGCAGGGTATTGAAATTTGCTCACTTTTAAGTTGTTCTGCTCACATTATGTTGTTTTGTTGTGTTTTAAAATAATTTTATAGGAATTTAAAGAAAAGCAATGGGTAGGGGCAGGTAAGGTACATGAGAGAATGGTTCTTTGATAGAGTTTGAGTTTTGATTGTTAAAACTCATGAATAGGGTAGAGGCGGTTTGAAGATAGTTTAATAGAGTGCGGGGCAGGTTGGATTGAGCTAAAATCCTCTCCGGGTCTCTTTGGATTCCAATTTGGGATTGCCAGAAGGCCTTCTAGGAGAAGGAAAATGACTTTGTACAGTAAAGTGAGGTGTTTGGTTTAACTTTTTCCAAAAGGTCTTCTTCCAGAAGGCCTTTTGGAAGAAGTATCTTTGAAGTTACTTTTCATTCTATAAAAAAACCTTTTGAAAAGTAACCTTACTATTACTCTCACATCAACAACCAAAAGTAATTTTACTTTATCCTATCCAAACAAAACTCATTCTCCTAAACTTACTTTTGACATATTCAAACCAAACAAAAATCATTCTTTGAAAAATAATTCCTCTAAAAGACCTTCTTTCAAAAGACCTTCTTTTAAAAGATCTTCTCCCAAAAGTCACACCAAACGGACCCTCCATTGTCACCCCCTACTTTGGATATGATTGACACAAAAGGGGGAAATACAAAGCTTAAAACTTTGGATATGATTGACACGAAGGGCCGAAGATATAGCATTCCTTAAACTTATAGTAGCCATTACAAGGAAAGATACTCGCTATGTATGTAAATCATAAGATAACGCTTTTCTTCTACTATATATAACACTTTTTTGTATGATTTTGACAAGTTTGCGAAAGAATAAAATTCACACGAATATCATTATTCCGTTCATAATTTTAAAATAAAATAAAGCAAAACAAAAATCGAGCACACATATAGCAACAACAAGTACTTATATTGCAGTTTAAACGAGCAGAATAACTGAGATAAAACCTTTGAAATCACGTCAAATCCACTGGCTCCAAGCACACACAAAAACAAACTTGAATGCAATCACACACATGAACACTGGAAAAGTAGACTAGCTTAGAAACAGCATATGGGTACTACACTCACTTGTTCACTCATGATGAAGGAGTTTAAACTTCTATACTTTGCAGATTGTATGCTGAAATCCTTCAAAACCAAGGAGGGAAATTAATAGCTTGTTTGGAATGATATTATTAATTGAATTCAATTTTATTGGTAATTGAATTCTTATGTTTGAATAAATCAACAAATTATAGAATTGAATTCATTTACATTGTTTGGAATATATATAAAAATAAAATGAATTCTTTATCTTGATTATTTTACCTTTTATTAATACAATATCATATTTTAATAACAAACTTAATTATTCATTAGATAACATAAAACAATTAAAACCAAACCAAATATGCCTTTGATTAATAAAACCAAAGTACTCCACAAAATAAATCAAATCAAAGATTTAGTTTCTTGAAGTTTTTTCAAGCATGAATCCTATGTTTCAATAAATCAAAGCCCACCCAAAAATAGGGAGAAGATAAAGCAAAAAAAATAGCACATAAAAAAGGTAGCACAAAAAAAATGAAAATCTAGAAAAAAAAAAGCAGCACCTAGAAAAAAAAAAGTATTAATAGGTTAATAAAAGAGAAAGTATTGAGATTGAAAAGAGAAAGAAAGAGAAAAGTATTAATAAAGTTGGGGCATTTTAGATATTATACTTTTAGTATCAATTCCATTAAGTTAGGAATTATAAATTAAACCAATTTTGGTCTGATTTACTTTTGACACTTTTAAAGAAATTGAATTGCATTGAGATTTTAATTCTATGCTATTAATTAATACCAAATTAAGGAGTTAAATTCAATTTTTTGAGTGAATTAAATTTTAAGGTTTTTCAAATAGGCTGTAAACCACTCTATCTCCAAACATAGGAATGCAACAAGAAAGAGATTCTAAAGTAACTAGTTAAATAGAAAGGCTAAGGAAGATAGAAGAGAATGAGAACTTACCAAGTAAAAAGGCTGCAAAGAAGAGAGATAGGGGTGTGTGGGGAGGGGAGGAGTGGTGGACAAATTAAATATTGGAGCCTTATGTGATATTGAATGTGGGTTACTTTCTTAATTTAAAGAGAGGAATTAGCAAGTTAAAGAAGCAAAGGAAGGAAAGTAAGAGTGTGATTAGATCAGTCATGAAATCAAAATTATTTCCAATCAATTATATGAAAAATAGTTTTATACTTAGATGTATTAACTTAAAAGTAGAAGATTAATTTTGATGTACTATCAGTGTAAAAGAGTTTTGTATTATTATTCAATCATATTGGTTAAGTCAAATACTTTTATTAATGTGACAATATATAATGGAATATCTATGTAAAATTTTTTTATACTGACAGTATATCAAAATTAAATTCTAAAAATAATTATAAAATAGTGTATTTTGTTTGGATTGTATAACATAATGCTTTCAGATAGTAAATTACTTATTAAAAAGGATATAAAATAATTTATCTATATTATATAATATTTTATATTTAGGATTAATTTATTAAAAATATCTTAACTATTAAATAATTGGTTTTCCTTATAATTAATCATAAGTTTTAAAAATAATCTTTTTAAAAAAATTGGTTCTAATGTAAATAAAATAAGTTGAAGATTACAACAATTTTATCTATGTTTGCCAAACATATCAAATTATATTGAAAATAATTTATTTTAAAAAAAAGCCCTTTTTAGCTTATAATCTCATTATCCAAGCATGAAGAAATGAATCATCAAAGAAAAAGAGTAAACGAACGAAACTAAATGCTAGAAATTTTACTTCCTTTTTTCATTTATCTTAAAATATTTTAGAACTTTCCCTCTCTAAAACAGTGGATATGTACCGGACTAACAATAAGAAAATTTTTACTTTCACTACACATACCTTTCTTGTTAATGCCAAAACTAAACTATTCCTATATACCTATTCTTTTCTATCGTGTCGTAAAAGCCTTTGCTAAAATGGCAATTTGGGGCTTTTAAAAGCCAAATATGCCATAAATAGATTCCTTGAGTGTTTTTTTCTTTCTTCTTTTTTTTAAATTTACTTTTGACTTGAACATCAGAATGTTTTTAGATGCATATAGAGATCCTAGTTGCATATAGTGGGAGAAGATTAGAAGGGATAGAGAATGTGGATAATTTCCTTTCTATGAAGAAAGGAATCATTGAAGAAAAGGAAGCAAACAAAGTAAACTAAGTGCTAGATATTTTTCTCTTTTTCAAATTTTATACAGACATTTAATTATATTTATCAGTAAAAATAATTAACTTTCATATTCACTATTTAAATAATTATGCAAATAGACAGATCTAACTAGATTATAATATAAAAATAATTTATGCTATCAATATATCAAAATTAAACTCTTATTTTAAATTGCTCCATGACTTGTTATTTGGCTCCTCTTGGCTCTGAAGGCGGGGGCCCTTGCTTTGTACTTAACCAACAAAAAAAAAAAAAAAGAGAGTAAGACTTAAGACACCAAATCAATGAGCAAAAGGTATGCAAAGTAACTTAATAAGAGGGCATGGGATGTATGAAGTATAAGGCACCGTCTAATATGCTCTTCAGAGTCCACGGTACCTTGACCTGAGTAGGCAATCGTAGACATTCAATAAGCCTCGAAAAATGTGTGTGGCTTAGATGAGAGAAAGGAAACCTGGACAGTCGATTCCAGACTACCAGTGGGACCCCCCTCCTATGCGGCAACAATGGAGCCCCCCCCACCTTCCCCACAGCATAGCAACAAAGTCATTCAGCTTGCAATGACGATAGAAGCAACAGCAGAGGTGGAGGCCAATGCAAGAATCAGCGATGATGGTTGATGGCGGAGCACAAGGTTTTACCATCAACGGATTCCAACGGGAACAGCTTGAAGCAACTCGATATTGTTGATGTGGTGCAGCACACCTTCCAGAGCTCGAAGACTCAAATGCCAAGATGGCCAAACAAGTTAATCATTGCATCAGATGCATCGAATGGGTTTGATGGCTCTCATTACATCATATGTCCTTGGTGTTGATAGTAACAAGTTAATCCATTATTCTTTCTCTAGATCTATGCTGTATGTATGTTTATTGCTTGCTATTTTTTATAGTGCAATTGATAATTATACAATGAGAGGGTAGATTTTTAGCAACTTGTTTTTCTGTTCATTTCAGGTGCATAAAAATGGCTATTGTTCACGACATTGCAGAAGGTATGCTGATTTGCAATTTGCCTTGCATTAGTTTTTCATGTCTGTTATTCAATAGCTTGATCCTTGAACTGTTTGACTAACCCTACATTGTTAATAATGGGGGAGCTACGTTCAAGAGAGATGACTCACCAATGAGATTTTTTTGGGGTCTCGCGGGAGAAGATGGATTGAGGGGAAGAGAGAGTCAAGAATTTATGGGGGAGGGGAGAGAAGATGCAGAAGTCGAAAAGAGTTCTTGAATGAAAGAGGTGAAACAAAAAATGTCACAGGCTTACCTCAAACAACCTATAATTTTAAGTGGTGTGTGATGCATCTTGATTGACAAGGTGCATCATAGCATTCGTTGAAATATAAAGTATAAACTACTTAGGTAATAGAAGCATGAACAGGTCGTGTAAGAGATGGGGGTTATCAAACACTTGATTTGTTCAAATTATTCGATATTTATTTTTTTTAAATAATATTTTGAATTTGAATATTGTAAACAAAAATATTAATATTAAGAAAATTTTATCTTTATAATTAGACTAATTGAAGTTTAGTGATTATAATTTAAATAAAGATAGAAAAACATTAAATTTAATAATTAATTAAGGAAAATAATTTGATTATATAAGTTAAAAATTATAAAATTAAGACAAAAATAACTAAAGTTCTTACAAAATAAAAACTATAAATTTTAGTAAAAATATTCACTTTTTCTTAAAAATTATAAAAAAGAATAAATATTCGATGTTTTAAAAATAATTATGCAAAATGTAAGTAACATAAAAATAAAAAATAATAATTAAAAATATTACAATTTTCTTATTGAAAACATAAATATTTTTTATTTAAGTTTCTAATCTTTGTTTCACTAAAAGTTTCTGTTATTTTTATAATATTCCTAATTTTCATTTCATTTATATTTTATAAGCATTTGCTAAAAAAAATTAATGTAAAAATATTTAAATTTTTAACAAATATTTTACGTAAAAGTATGTCACATTAAAATACATAATAAATAGCTACAAAAATGTAAATGAAACGAAAATTAAAAATAAGATTTAATTTTTATACACTTACACTATTATCTAATTAAATTTTTTTTATTTACATGACTTTTAAAGTAGTAGAGATAAAGATTATATATATTTATTTATATATTAGTATATAATTAGATGATAGTATAAATTTTTTTTATATATAAATTAAATCCTTAAAAATAATAATAAAAAAATAACAAAATTCTTTAGTGAAAGATTTTGAAATATAAAAAATACGTTTCTGTATTCAATTAGAGCAAGAAGGATGCAACCAAAATTTTTATCAAAAATTATAACGATGATTAAATGATATAAAATAATACTTATCTAAATATTAATAATAATACCATATTATTTTGATACTAAAATTTTTGCAAAAATTCTTATGTTTATTCTTCCTTCAATTATTAATTAAAAAACGTAAACTGATGAGGAAAGCCTATTCCAAATCGATACTTGAAGGCGCCGCCCTCCCCCCGCCCAAAGGCCAAACCGCCAGCCACCACCCTAGCTGCCCATCGCCGCCGTTGCTGCGAAGAGGGAAGGCCGTCGCTGAGTCGATACTCGCTTGTTTTCGGTGGTTCACCGCCTCTGCTTTGTCTACATCTTGGCTGGTTCTGCTCTGCTTGGTCTCCAAAGGTTAGCCGCCTCTTTGTTTATTGTTGTCATTCTCTATCTCTCACTCATTCGCTATTTCTTTTTGTCTCCTCTGTCAATTAATTTGCAAGGGTGCGTTCGATCCCCTAGTGGTGCTTTATTATTGTTGTTATGTGTTGCTGTTGCATTGCATACAACCTGTTTGGGGAAAAGCCTCCGTGATGAATGGTTATTTGTTGCTTTCCACCTGTACCTGTTTGATGAAAAAAGCTCTGATAAAACGTATTGCAATTTTTCAGCGTTGTTCGATTTATTCCACTTCATTTAAAAAAAAAAAAATTTTGGTTTGGGTTGCCTCATTTTTCAGATAACCGACCCAGCCCAACCCATCCCATCCCAGCTTCAAGTGATTGGATTGGATTCCATTTGTTTTTATTTCTTTTTGGTCCAACCCGATCCATGAAGTCCGCGTAGAACATAACCTTGTTTTCTGGCACCTTCCGCAAGACCGAAACGAACTCTTTCCGTCTCTAAAGTGAAGTTCCCAGCTCCCTGAATCCTTGATGCCCACAAGCCTAATCGTAGTTGCTGTGTCATCGATCAGGTATCGCGCAATTATATGAACTGTTTTGAGTGCTATTCTTGACCACGCTATCTTTTTGCTTCTTTCACTGCCCTTTTCAAGCTTTCTGTTTTCAGCTGACAAAAAATGTGGAACTTTTAAATGCACTAGCCCAATTTTTCATTTGAACAGAGTAAAATTTAGCTCGAATCCTTCTTAGGAAACGCAGCGCGTAGTTTAAATCTAACAGATGTTTTTATTTTCATTAATTGCAAAGATTAGTGGGGCTTAAATTTTCCCCTTGTTTGCAAAGACATTTTGTTCTAGTTCCAAGTTTTTGTTTTTCTCAGGTAGTGAGATTTCCAAGTGCATTAGGAGAGAACATGGCATCAAAAAGGGAAAGGGAAACTAACGATGGGGTAGAGGAGGAAGGGCTTGATTTTGAGACAAAAAGGCAGAGAAAGGATGAGGAGTCTTCCCCCTCTCCTCCTCCTGTCTCCATTGCAAATCCTCTTTCTGGGTTGGCCAATAATTATGCTGACATTGATGAGGAAGAAGATTATGATAGAAGGGAAAGGGTTACTACTAGTGAGAGGAGGAATGATGGGTCCCAGAAAAATGGGCATGGATATCAAGAGGATGATGATAGTGATGAAGATGAAGCTCGTGAACAAGTATATGGTGGAAGAAGCAGTCGCCAAGTTGAGGTTCGGAAGGACTGTCCTTACCTTGATACTGTTAATAGACAGGTATTCAACTTATCGGGTTCTTTTGTAGGCAGTAATTTTGCTTGTTTTGTATGCATATTTGAGTTTCGATGATGTCGTGCAGGTTTTGGATTTTGACTTCGAGAAGTTCTGTTCTGTCTCTCTGTCGAACTTGAATGTGTATGCATGTTTGGTTTGCGGGAAGTATTATCAAGGTAGGGGGAAGAAGTCTCATGCCTATACACATAGCCTGGAAGCGGGACACCATGTTTATATCAATCTCCGAACTGAGAAAGTCTATTGTCTACCCGATGGATATGAAATTAATGATCCTTCATTGGATGACATTCGTCATGTCCTTAACCCAAGGTTAGTCTAATTTGTCTATTTTGCTTTGCTTGCTATACAGAAATTTTTTAGGAACGGATTTCTATTTCTAATATCATTGGCTATTGGCTGTTGACTATTCTGATATTTTGTTCATTGATCCAATATATGTCATCTACTATTGGGTGGTTAGAGATTTTTATCCATTCTGAAAGATTCAAAATTGAAACTATGGAAGTTCCGATATCAAATAAGTGTTTTTACCAGAGTAGTAATTATTTTGTTATTGTTTGTTAGGCCATCTGTGTTGATCTTTGTGGACTCTCTCTTCATTATATACCAATTAGACGAGGAAACTTGTTTTTATAAGTGCTGGGTTCAGGCATTGCATTGCATGCACTTCATAATTTATTGCTTGATGAATTCTATTATGTACTTAGCTTTGTTTTGCATTTGTGATCTTTTTTCTGCCTGTGGATTTGCCGTCCTGTTTGTAACATGATTGCTGTTGAAGCTCATAGTTCCCTTTGCAGTCCCCTTAAAAGATCAAACCTCAGTTTTTCTCTTATTCAGAATTACAGTTGTTGTTGTTGTTGTTGTTGTTGTTTAATGGTTATCCTATATTATACCAGTCTTGCTTTTCCTTGCTACTACATTGAATTCTAGTAAAGATGAAATACTAGGACACATCTAAGGGCATTCATATGGTTCTCTGTCTGCAGGTTTACTCCAAAGGATGTTGAACTAATTGACAAAAATAAGCAGTGGTCTAGGGCACTTGATGGTTCTAGTTACCTTCCTGGAATGGTATATTTCTTCTTCTTGCTTATATTAAACAATAAAAATTTGCATATTGTTGATTGGTAGTTAGATATTCATTTCATTGGGTTTATTTAATCCATTATGATATAATTTTCAGGTGGGACTTAATAATATTAAGGAGACTGATTTTGTGAATGTAACAATTCAATCCTTAATGAGAGTTACCCCCTTGCGGAATTTTTTCCTTATACCTGAAAACTACCAACACTGCAAATCTCCACTTGTTCAACGATTTGGGGAACTCACAAGAAAGATCTGGCATGCACGGAACTTTAAAGGACAGGTTTGCTTTTGATATAGTCATTGTCAATGTAGAATTTTTATAATTTGGTGCTTATCTTTTAAGATGCATGTCAACAGGTCAGCCCACATGAGTTTCTACAGGCAGTGATGAAAGCCAGTAAGAAACGGTTTCGGATAGGGGTGCAATCTGACCCAGTTGAGTTCATGTCATGGCTTCTTAATACGTTACATGCAGATCTTAAAACTTCAAAGAAGAATACCAGCATAATTTACGAGTGTTTTCAGGTTCTTTCTTATCCCTTCTTATTTTCTTATCTTTTGGTTTATATGTTGTTGCTAGCTGCAACTATCTACTTAAGTTGTGGTTGTTGTTTAAATAGGGTGAACTTGAGGTTGTAAAAGAGGTTCCTAACAAGGGGATTACTGATAAGAAAGAAAACAGTGAGGACCAAAACAAGAATGAGAAACTTTCAGATAGTGTAGCTGAGCGAGATGCATTTGTCAAAGAAACTTCCAAAATGCCATTTCTAATGCTAGGGTTGGACTTGCCACCCCCTCCTCTTTTCAAGGATGTGATGGAGAAAAATATAATACCGCAGGTATTACTTCACTTAATGTTACTTTGCCTTTTGTATATGAGATGCTGTTGTCAATATAATTTATATAATTTACATTGAGGTGGTCCTACTTTGAAGCGTGGATCTTGTTATTTTGGCTGTAACTGTTACATCTGAGAGACATATACGAGAATAGGAAAAGGAAAATTGTGGATATAAATTTCAGTTTGTGACACCAACACTGGTGACTCATTGTCGCTTATTAAACTGTTTTTCTAAAAACAAAACAGGCAGTTTGTGATACTAGTTAAGAGATTTTGCTTATGCTGTCTTGCATCTACGCATACAGTTAATAGTTATATTCTCCTGTTTTCACCAACTGATGTGACTTTTGCTTTTGTTTTGAAGCACTCCCCCCCCCCCTTCTCTTCCATGCCCCTCTTCCCCCCTCCCTCTCCTGCCTGCTAATAAGGTCTGGTTTATAGGTTCCTCTATTTAACATACTAAAGAAGTTTGACGGTGAGACTATCACAGAAGTGGTCCGTCCTCATATAGCAAGGATGCGCTATCGGGTTACCAGATTGCCTAAATATCTCATTATTCACATGCGTCGATTTACTAAGAATAATTTTTTTGTGGAAAAGAATCCTACATTAGGTAAGAATTATGTTGAAAATGACCCGTAATTTATTCCAGTCAATGTTAGCCTGCTTATTTCTAAGTTTACACTTAACCCAATTAATTCTTGTTTCAGTCAACTTTCCTGTGAAGAACCTGGAGTTTAAGGATTACATTCCCTTGCCAACACCAAAAGAAAATGAGAAATTGCGATCTAAATATGATTTAATTGCCAATGTTGTTCATGACGGCAAACCTGGTGAAGGTTTCTATAGGGTCTTTGTTCAACGCAAATCAGAGGAACTATGGTAAATTCTGTTTTTTGATCAGACAAAAATGCATCTATTTCTTTTTGGTACACAAAAGTTAATCAGTTTGAATGTATGCTTGAATGATAGGAATTAACACCTTGATTATCTTCTTTTAGGTATGAGATGCAGGATTTGCACGTTTCAGAAACACTTCCTCATTTGGTTGCACTTTCAGAAGCTTATATGCAGATATATGAGCAGCAGCAGCAACAGTAAAATAGACTAAGTTCAAATCCTGTTTGAAAGCACCATGTCCTAGAAAACGATTTGTGCCGCAGTTTGAGAATGAGACAGAATTCACTTGCATATATAGCAAATTGGTTAACAGGTATCAGTTAGAGTTCATATTCTTGGGGTGAAGAGAGAGAGAGAGAGAGAGAAAAAAGAGAAGGGGGGGGGGGGTTACTGATGTATTGCATAGCCCCAAGGGATTTAGTAGAATTTTTCTTGTCCTTAAGCTGCTAGTTTTCCTTAGTGATCCGTTGAATGTGCGATATCCACTAGGCTTATTCCAGATTTAAGTTGCATTGTACTTTTCATTCCCTTGTTGAGGCGGTTAAGTAATAGGCTTTTGGTATTTCTTGGTCTGTGAACTACCAAGTTGCCTGATGTATGAGATATTTCTTTTTACTGTGTACGAGTTGACTAATATATATTTTTGTTGGGACAATGTAAATCTATATAGACATGTTGACGCCATTGTGCTAGTGTGGATTATCAGCTACATGGACATAGGTATAGCGATTAGGCGGATATTGTTCCTTGTGGCCAGCTATAATAACGAACACTGTTGGGGTTACTTGTTCTGGTAATCTCTGATCTATTTTTTTAACTTTGAATGCCGTAACCTTGGTAGTAAGCCAGTAACAAGTAATTACTAATTGACAAGCTTTTCGTGAAAATTTGATGGCTTAACCCTGTTTTGGTGTATTACAAATCCTTTGCAGAAGTTTAAGCACATAACTTAGAGAATTCATACTTCATGTAAGCGGTTTTCTAAATGGTGTTGATGTGAGGAGAATTTGAGGATATATATTTATAATTAATTTAATCACTTAAGTTACGTTAGTCATCACTATTTCTTATTTTTAATTTTATGTGGCACTATGAATGACGGCTGGAAGACCTAAGAAATAAGAATTTCTCTATTACGAGGAGCAAGTGATTGCAACGCTGGATCCTAGTTGGGCAATCCTTCAAATGAGGGCAAGAGATGGCCACATAGGCGCTCTATCTATGGACCTAATCTTCCAAAGGCCTCTATGGTGGTTGTGTCTAAGACGAGTGAATGAGTTCAAATTGTGCCTTTGAATAAAATAAAATGGGAGTTTCAGCTTCTTTGGGTTTTTTTTTTTTTTTTTTTTTTGCTTTGGAGAGGGGGGTGAGGGTGTATTTGGTAAGGGGGTAGGAAAGGGATAAAAAATTTCATGTATGAATTTTTTACACATAAAGTCTATCCATGAAATTTTGTTCCCATTTTTTATCCCATACTGAAGAAACCCTTAATGAGGAAAAAAAAAAAAAAAAAAGGCTCTACATTGAAGTGACGGACTTGCTCTTTTTTCCTCAACTTCTTCCTTTCAAGGGGACTTCAGTAAAGTCTGTCATGTTCCAAAACTGCACAAGCATATCACAAACAATAATAGCCGCCTGTTTATTTGCTAAACTTGGACAATCAGAAGGAATAACAAGAAGTCAAGAATACACGATCGCATAGATCTCTACACATATCTATTCCTCATATTAATCTTAACTCCACTATTTTTACACATTACCACCACTCATTGGTACCTTGATTTGGCGTTCAGTTACCTGAAATTCCTCTCCCAGTGAATAACCGTTTTTGGCAAGGCATTTTATGTTATCATTCCCCATGAAGAGGAGTGACCCTCAACCCTGCCTAAAGGCATGTGTTCCCATGACCCGGCCTCCCAAGCCTTCACGTTCTCCTTCCTCTTCTCTTGGCCTTCAAAGTGCACATTAACAAAATGGAGAGCATAATAACAAAGCAATCTTCTGTGCTGCTCACTTCTTTCTCAGGCTTCAAACCCATTGCATAGTTCCTCCGTTGGCAAATGGAGAACAAAGGATCCATTCTGATGCAAAAGTATGAACTTGGCCGTTTGCTTGGCCAAGGCAACTTTGCAAAAGTTTACTATGCAAGGAACTTGAAGACAGGCCAGAGTGTTGCCATCAAAGTCCTTAACAAAGAGACGGTCATGAGGGTAGGCATGATGGAGCAAATCAAGCGCGAAATCTCCGTGATGCGCCTCGTGAGCCACCCCAACATTGTGCAGCTCGATGAGGTCATGGCGAGCAAGACCAAGATATACTTTGCAATGGAGTACGTGAAAGGTGGTGAGCTTTTCTACAAAGTGTCCCGGGGGAGGCTGAAGGAAGATTTGGCTAGAAAATATTTCCAGCAATTGATCGATGCTGTTGATTTCTGCCACAGCAGAGGGGTGTATCACCGCGACCTCAAGCCAGAGAACCTTCTCTTGGATGAAGATGGGAACCTCAAAGTCTCGGATTTTGGCTTGAGTGCATTGATGGAGTCCAAAAAGAATGATGGCCTTCTTCACACTACATGTGGGACACCAGCTTATGTAGCACCTGAGGTGATTAGGAAGAAAGGATATGATGGGGCAAGGGCAGACATTTGGTCTTGTGGTGTGATCTTGTATGTTCTATTGGCAGGGTTTCTTCCCTTCAATGACAAGAATATGATGGAAATGTATAGGAAGATTACCAAAGGAGATTTCAGATGCCCACAATGGTTCCCTGTAGATGCAAGAAGGCTTCTCCATAGAATCCTTGACCCAAACCCAAGGACAAGAGTCACTATGAACAGGATCATGGAAAGCAGATGGTTTAGAAAGGGGTATGAGCATAATGTAGTACCCCAGCTGTCACCTTTGTCCCCAACATATGGTGGTGAAGATATCTCAGATGTTGAGGCTGCATTTAGTTCATCAAATGAAGTTGGTAGCCCAATATTACCAATCAAAGAAGAAGAAGTCCCCATGAAGCTATATCGTTTCAATGCATTCGATATCATATCGCTCTCTTCAGGATTTGATCTTTCTGGTCTGTTTGAGAAAGATAACAGTCAGAGACAGCATGCAACATTTACTGCTAAAGTGCCACCCTCAATGATTGTGTCGAAGCTTGAAGAGATAGCACAGATAGATTGTAGATTTAAGGTCATGAGGAAAAATGGAAATGTCAGACTGGAAAGAAGCAAGACAGGGCGAACGGCCCAACTCAGTATAGATGCAGAAATTTTTGAAGTTACACCTTTCTTTCATGTTGTTGAGGTGAAGAAAGTTGCTGGGGACACATCGGAATACGGGAAATTCTGGGAGCAGGATTTCAAGCCTTTTCTAAATGATATAGTTTGGGCTTGGCAAGGCTGTGAGCAGCAGCAGCAATAGAAGCATCAAAAATGTTTATAGGCTTCCTTTTTCTTGGATCGAAGGTGCTTCCATGCATTTTTCAATCCAAATGTAAACATACTGCAAAGTTGTTTTCATCGTTCTGTCTTTCATATAATTTTTCTTCCTCTATAAAGTTTTAAAAAAAAAAATTGAGAATAGAAAGATGATTTCTCCTTCTCTGTAAATTGTTTAAATTGCTCGTGGGTAGTTACTTTCAACTGGTATTGGAAACCTTGCTGGATCACTTTGAGCCTGGTCATGTCAGAACAAATATCAGAATAACAAGGCCAAGCAAAGCTCCACTTTAGTTATAAAATGCACTATTTGTTAAAAGATGTAAACTATTCTTGAGTCTATAGCTAAGGACTTAAAAACTTTTGACATGTACGAAAAGCTACCTCCGCCAACTAGTTAAGAGGTTAATTTTTGCTGCCCTCATTCTAGATAATTATATAACACATTCTAGCTCAAGACAGAGTAATAATTATACTACAATGTCCCCTAAAGGAACTTTGTGTGAGGTATTATTACAAATATAAACTTTGAGGCTAGCACCAAGCAGTTTAAACTTATAGAATAGTTTATTCTGGAAAATATTGTAGAATTTTGCATTATTCATTATAAGTACTCACAGGGCTAAGAGGATATCAACCAGTGTACGAAATTAGAGAGATTTTATTGTTACGTATAAAATTTGGTGTTTGCATAATTGCCTTGCTGATTGATTTTGTACTCACAAGATCATTTGAAACAGGGCACCTGCCATTGTAGAAAATATTCAATCGTGCTTATTTCTATCTTTATAAATTGACTTAACTGGGATGCAACTTGATTGGCTAAAATTTGAAACCACGTCGCCTTTAATTGGCAGTCCTTCGATATACATTCATTGTCATATAATGGTTCTTTCCCAACATGCTTTTAAACATTCCAAACCGGGAACCTACTTGTCTGAGGTATTTCTAGTGTTAGTTCATACTTGATGACATAGCCTAATATAGAACGGGACAAGGCAATCACTGCCAGAGATCACAATTGTGCTAACTGTATAACGGCAAACTCAACATTTCCACTGTATACTATTGTCTGCTTCTGATTGGTGCTACGCAGTAACCATTTGTTTGAGAAACTTAAGAGGGAGGAAAATTGGATCAATGAAAATTGACAAAGGTTTTTGACAACATGCATGCATTCATGCATCACCACATTACACTTTCCCCACTTTTTCCCTTCTCTTTCTGTAGTCATTAGCATATGGTTCACAATACCTTCTCTCCAGAAAGGATTTTGAAAATCAGATAGCACGTCATTGAATGGATCAAATACCACAGTGTGAAACTATCACTCAGTTTCACTAACTCTTTGTTTGTTTTCCTAGAGTACACATCCACCCATAAGGTGAAAGACTAGTCTTCCGGGATTCGGTTAATGCCAAAACGAGAACCCTTTCCAATGGTATTTTTTCCATACATATAAATCCCAAGATCCAATCCCGGATCACATACTTAAGGGACCCGATCTCCTTACATTTGAACCAATAATTTGCTTGTTAATTTCACTTATTCTAACTACTTGCTAAGATGATTTTCATATTAGTTGCCACTCCTACTTTTCCAGCCCTCCTAAGGCTTAGTAAATGCTTGCCTATTTTTATTCAATTAATCGTTTCGGTTGGAAAATGCATCCCCCTGATAAAGAGTGTCTCCAAATCTTTAGTATTGAATTTCTCTCCTAAACCCCAACCAGATAAAATCAAAATAAAGTTTTCAATGACAGCACGCAAGAGTCTTTATCAAGGTACCAACTCTTGTGAGTTGTGACTCTCACAATGGTGGCCAAAACGTTGGCAAGTAGTATTTTTTGGTACAAAGGAGGAAAACGCTGTAAGCCATCTAGCTAGCTAAGAATAATTGACTTTCTGAAACCCAACACTTTTTGTTTTCTTATAAAATCATATCCCAACATTTCTTGGCTTGTTTCCTATCTCTCTCATGTCACGTCTAGTGTGGAGAATGGTGATTTCATTTTATTTCGTTGGCATTCTTATGTTTGCCAGTTCAATAAAGTATGGAATAGTCATTATATTCTTGGTCTTTTTTATCTTTATTTTTATTTTTATCATAGAGTCACTAAATTGTAGATTTAGCTAGATTCCATTTCCTATATCAAACGTGACATCAATAGATATGGATGGATGGATACTGGGGTAGAAAATCCTTTGAGACCGACACGAGTTTATCTAACAATATAAAATAATTAGAAGCATCATTGAACTTCTATTCTTCTTTCTTGTAAATTACAAAAGAAAAAAAAAACAATTAGTGAGTCTGCATTTTCATGGAAAAATTTGGAAACATGACTAATAAAAAAATAATACAACAGGATTTGAATAAAAATTATAAGTAGAATTTTAATTTAAAAAAACATTAATAAGACGCTTATCATATTTTAACTTAGATTGTTACCAAAAAAAATAGTGACGTAGATATATCAATCAATGTTTGGAAACCATTTTAAATAAATATGAATTTTGGTTATTTAAATGTTAAATGTGATAACTAACTAATATTATTTATCAAACTAATACTTTAATTCAATATCTATATAACTAAAATTTATATTTAGTTGAATTGTGATCATGATATTTTTGTTACTGAAAGATAATATATCAATTTAATGTTTATATAATTAAAATTAATACTTATTTAAATAATTAAACTACCACTATAGTGATTGCTACCGTAGCTCTCAATAACCGTGAATTTGGTAGATTTTGGGCGTGGATGATGAGAATTGTGACATATATTTTTAGAAGGGTACACATTAGAAATATATGAGGCATATTAAAAGACGTAAAATTTGGAACTTGGAACTCGGAACTAGCATCAAAACGGAACTTAGAACTCGCATCAAAGTGAAACTCGAAATTTCGAACTTGCATCGAGTCTAGCCCAACTTTATCATTTTCTAAACTCGTATCGAAGTTAAACTCATAATTCACACCAAATGGAACTCAAAATTTGGAACAAGTATTAAAGTGAAACTCGAAACTCAAAACTCGTTGCCTTGAGAGGTTCTTACTGTGCACCACTAAATGACAAAATCCACAAAATTAATAATTTTACATGTTCACTAGAGAATTGGCCTTACTTGGTTTATACTTCCATATTTTATTAGTTGATTAGGAGCTCATTTGGTTTAAAATTTGGAGTTCTAAAAGTATTTTTATTAGCATAAGAATAAAGTTATATAGTAATTTAATATGTTTGGTAATTTTTTTTTTCATTCTAGTAAAATTATTTTTTAAGCAACTAAAATTATATTTTGAAAAAATATTTTTGAAATTATTTTTTATTTAAAAAAATTTTAAAATAAAATCTTACTATTATTCTTATATTAATAATTAAAAATAATTTTATTTTATTTTATTGAATCAAAAATTATTTTATTAAATTTATTTTTGATATATTTAAATTAAATATAAATTAATTCATTTTAAAATAATTTTTTAAATTTAATTATTTCAAAAATAATTCTCATAAAAATTAAATCAAATGAAAATAAACTTTGTTATTGTCATTATTAACTTGCGGTTGTAGTTAAAGCCGTACTTGCCATGCGGTTTCCACTAGACGCGTGGATCGTGTGTGTCAAGATTTAGGGCCTATTTAACTTTATTTTTAAAATAATTTTTTAATAATAAAAAACAAAAAATCTATTCAAATAATTATTTTGAAAAATAAGTTTAAAAAATAACAAAACAAAAAATTTGTTTGACAAATATTTTTAAAAATAGAAAATAAGCATAACATAAATGTATTATTATCATAGCATCTTCAATTCTAATCATATTCTAGATCTCAATTTTAACTTCAATCTTTGTCATACTAGTGTTTGATACCTATGCGGCTATGCTACGTGTGGGGTAAATAATTAATTTTTAAATAAAATAACAATTATAAAAATTAATTTAATAAAGTGATTAAAGTTTAATAATTTGAACCTTAGCAACGCAAAATAGATAAAAAAGAATATTAAATGCATAATAAGAACTATAATTATTAAATAATAGCACATAAATAAATTCATCTCTTAATATATTACCTCCTTTATATGATTATACCAAAATGAAAATATAAACTGGTTTTGAGACTCTTGAAAGTTATAATCATATTAATTTTTTACCACTTTTCAATGACTGAATAAATAATTATGATTATTAGTTATGTTATTATTCAATTAATAAGTTTATTTTTTAATTAATTTTTATTATTTAATTATATTTTCTTTTGATTGATTTCTTAACTTAATAACAGACATTAATTTATCCTTTAAATTGAAAAAAAAGGAAATTTTCGCAACTAATATATAAAAAAACAGGGTTTGAATAAAAAAAATTAAAATAAACTAAATTTGTAACACTTCCCAAATAATTTCATAAGAATAATTTACATGTAAAATATAACATAATATTATTTTATAACACTACACAATTATATACAATAGTAGATAATTGTGAAATGATCATGAATTGATGTTCAACGTAGCAACAAACCCAGCATCGAAGAGGCCCCAGTGTTGTTCCCAAATTGTTTATTTACATGAAATGGGCAAATAAAGCTTCAATTCTTGGAGGATATAATCGTCTAGATATGATTAGGAAAGGAATAAACTTGCAGTTGGAAAGGGGGAAAAAAAAGGGAAAAGAGCTGGGACTTAGGATGTGAACAAATAAAGAAAAGATTTAAATAATTAAACATACTGCATAAGTTCATATACAACAAAAGAGATGGCCGCATGCCAAACCAAAATGCAATGGAAAAAGTAAAATCACAAAATACTATCTGATGTCTTCTAATGCCTATTAATGTGCAACAAAAGGAATGAAATATACTTCGTAATATTCTGCAGAGGGGTGTAACCAAAATGAAAGCTTCATCATTTGCTCGCCATCCACACCAAATGTTTTCATCTCTTTGAGATGATAATGGAGTAATAATTGAGATAACATGCTTTTACATGCTTATTATCATTTTAAGCTTGAAAATTTTTTCACCGATCCTTCCAATTACCAAATACAAAGTTATAACCTCTATTTGGTTTGAAAAAGACAATCGTTGAAAGATTGGAAGTGGTTATCTGGGCAAGAAAAGACCAAGACATAGGTCTGCCCACCTCAATAGAAAACAACGATTATTGAGAACCTTTTAATAGCATATCTATAAATCTAATTAGCATCACCCAACAAGGCCATACACAAAGAAAAGCACACATACAGGGGACATCGGTAGCCAGAAGCGGAGGAAAAGAAAAATAAGTGTTCAGGAACATCACTTATTGCTATTAGTTCTACACCAAAGCAGAGAATGATTTTAAATAAAATTCATCGATCCATTTCATTTATTTAGATTTGTTTGCCAATCAAGTCAGCAGACAATAACACATGCATCTTAGCAAGGTAGCATCCTTCAACTTAAAATCAAACCTCAAACCTGCAATAACACAGGAACAAAATCCTTAGATAACTCATGTTACTCCAAAATTCAGTCTCACAACCAAAAAGCAGCACTAGATACCCCAATTTAAGGAGAATTTTTGGCTCCCCTTTCAGCATTAATGCAACAATTCCACCAGGACTAAACCCTCTTCATTTTATTTCGATACTTGAAGCAAAGTTTAGCTCAAGATTCTCACAAGCAAATTAATTCCACTCATTCATTTTAGCTAGAAATTGAATAATTTAAATTATTGATTTTCACTGGACTCTTTGCAAGTAAACAAAATCATTCAACCAAGAACACTGAACAAAATAAAGAGCAATGGACTAATGATTATGTGAACTAATGATATGTTACCTCCATGAGACTCAAAGTGGGGGAAATTTCCTTTAGTTGTTTCTCAATTTTAGCCTTCTTACTCACCAACACTGAGATTGATGTCACTTACATTGTGATAGACCTTCGCTTGTGGGTCTAACTTTGATGTCCAACTTTGCAAATCCTACGAACAAATCAAAAACAAAATAAATAAACACACACACACACACACACACACACACACACACAAAAGGAAGAGAAGGCGTTGCGGTGTAATCAGCTCGCACCAGAGACCAACGTGCCTGTGTGAGACTTCAGCTCATGTTGCCATCACCTCAGCCACTTTGTCACATCGTTCCACCATCATTGCCGAGCTCCACTATAGCAAACTCCTCTACCGCTGCTAAAGAAGATGGTATGATGGGTTCTTGCTGGTGCTGAAGGAGTGCTTTTTTTAACATTGAGAGATTCGAAGAGTGCTCAAAAGCAATAAAACAACATAATCATAATAATACCACCATGTTTTCCCCTTGTTTTTAGATCAACAAAGGATAAAATACCATGAAGTCACTCTCTATTTCTTGTTTTAAAACTTATTCTAGTTTTTAAAATCAATGTCAAAAAAACATCTTACCAAACAGGTTTTTTTTTTTGTTTTTTTTTGTACTTTTAAAAATTGAAAATTGTTTTTGAAAATCACTATCAGGCCCTTAACTACTACACTTGATATGTATCCTACGCTTGCCACAAAATTTTGGGAATTGGTCCAACTTTGCTGCTTGATCATTGAGTGTAATATGGATCAATCATAACTTTCATTTTATATATGTATTGTTTTGACAGTCAAACAAGAAAAACTAGAGTATATCTTAACCTTGACTATAGCGCACCACCAAACATGTATTAAAAATAACACGTGTCATTATATGATAGGTTCAACAACATTATAAAAGAGCCATAACACTGCTCGTGTATTTGCACCACCATTCGAACACAGAAACCAAGAGCCAAAATGTCTCCAAAATACTTGTCACTGTGTCTGCTAGTATTAGGAGTGGTGCTTCTAACCGCCGCTTCTCAAGCTCGTGTCCAGGATCGTCGTTTACTTTCCAAGGAGGAGTCCTCTGAGAAAGACGGTTGGGAACACGAACACGAACACTACCATCACCATTACCCACCTAAGAAACACTGGCCTCCTACCACACATACAAATGAGCCTTCAAAAGTGGACCAATCAATCCCACAAAACAAGCAAGCACAGGAGAAGGATGGCCACGAGCATCCCTACCATCCTCCATGGAAGAAGCATCCCCCTACGAAAAACTAAGCTTGTGAAGCTATACCATGCACTACTGTGAAAAATATGGTCTAAGACTTGAAGTCTTGAAATAAAAGCTTCTATGTTATTTATCTTGTAATATTGTCTGTTCTGAACTTTGGCATGTTGAAATAATAAAGCTGTCCGTGCTAGATGCATGCGATAGGATTTCCATCTTCTTTCCATTTACGTAAACTTGTGTGATGCTATGTATTTATGAAATAAAAAGTTTGTTGTTCACTTGTTCTCTATGGTTGATCTTGTGAAACCAAAAATATCAATTATATTTACATTTATATCTTTCTTTAGTTTCTGACAAGTTGGCTTAGTAGTTTCAAAAACTTAAGTTAAATGGGATTTTAAACAACAAAGCACACTGACTGCGCAGAATATAAATATTAACTGCATGAAGAAGAAAATGGTGATAGAGTAGTAAAGTGATATCTCGATCTCTTGGACTTTAAGTTGGTGTTTGACACATTACTTAACAAAGATTATTGGTAATCCAAGTTACCACTAAAAAATATTGCCATTTTTTAAATTGTTTGTAAAGTTATGATATAGTATTTGGTATTACACAGATAATATAATTAGCAATTCATATTACCTTAATTATTTGATATATAAAAGGAAGTATTAGGTAATATATATATCTTTTGTTACTAATAATAGTAGCAGCAATAGTAGCAACAATAGTAGTAGTAATAGTAGTAAAACTGCAGTTTAGTCTCTTGAAAAATTTGTGTTTTAACACTTTATTTCTTGAAATATCATTTATATACACTTGAGTCCTCTAAAGATTTGATATTACAACATTTCAGTTTTTGGGGACTCAAGTATATGCAATTGATATTTTGAAAACTAAAGTATTAAAATAAAAATCTTTTAGGGACCAAACTATAATTTTACTCTTAAATTAAAACATCCGTCTCATCTTTAATTCTTTTGTTTAATAATCAATCTTGTACATAATGTGAAGGAGCCTATTTTGTATAAAAATAATAATTTTAAGATTCAAATCCTAAATATCGCATACAAAATTTACGTCAAATCAGTTATTTAGTTGTACTGTAACTAATTGCATTTTGATATCTTTGATTAAATACAAGAATGAAATGAAAAAATAAAATAAAATCAAATGATAGTTTTTTTTAATAGACGATCAACTTTTTAATGTGAAAGAAAATAGAGCTTAATACATGTTTTATTTCTTAAAAAAAAAGCTCTTTCATTTTAATCTTTTAAAATAATTTTATTTAGTTTAGTTTTCATATTTTTTAAAAGTAAATGTAAATAATTTTGAAAAATTTGAAAAAAAAATATTTTTCATCTTTATGGCAAGAATCACTTCCTCCGTTTTGGAAATGCTTGTAATTTTAGGGTTTAAATAGGCATTAAAAAAATTAATAAAGTATTTTAATAATAATAATAATAGGTAATTTAATTTTATAAAATTATTCTTATATCAAAATTATAGTTTCATCCATGCTTTTCCTGGTTACTTTATTAATAATATAATTAATATAAAGATAAAATTAACAAATAAATAATATTCATAATATTTAACTTAATAAAAGAGTAAAACTACAGTTTGATCTTTGAAAGATTTGTATTTTAATACTTTAATCCTTAAAAGATCAATTATAATTACTTGAGTCCCTAAAACAAAAATGTTATAATACCAAATCTTTGAGCAACTTAAGTGTATGCAATTGATATTTCGAGAACTAAAGTATTAAAACACAAATATTTCAAAGACCAAAGTGTAGTGTTACTCTAATAATAATAATAATAATAATTTATTATAATAAAAATAAAATAATTATTATTACTAGTATTAATTGTTATAATTAAT
This sequence comes from Pterocarpus santalinus, assembly GCA_031439595.1. Classification (NCBI taxonomy): domain Eukaryota; kingdom Viridiplantae; phylum Streptophyta; class Magnoliopsida; order Fabales; family Fabaceae; genus Pterocarpus; species Pterocarpus santalinus. The sequence continues at coordinate 41,853,855 of CM062523.1, read as the reverse complement.
AATAATGATAATAATAATAATAATAATAATAATAGGGTTACCACATGGGTAGTAATCCATATAGACACCTCATGAGGGCAACTCACATTACCACTTTGAAGGTAATGTGGATTGTCTTAGAAATTTGGATTGCTAATAATATGACTCAACCAAGCAAGGCAATGTGGTAGGCTCAGGTAATTCTAAATTGTATTACCAGTAATTCAGATAGATTATTCCATACCAAACACTCTTTAATAGTCTAATTAGATTGCTACTCTTAAGCATGCTTATTTCTCCATGGCATAAGTGCCGGTACTAGGTACATATCAACTACGGTATATGTTGGGTACGTTTAGGTACTTTTAAATATTTGGGCATGATTGGATACGGTTTGAGTATGACTAGGTATGAATTGGATATGGCTTGGTATGACTCCACCTAGAATATAGTTGTTTTAATGGTAACTTGAAATCAATCTTTGTATTCTCCTTTCATTCTCATGACACACCATGTTCTTTTACACTATATTTGAATGTTCTTTCATTAATGGAATGAAATAAAATTAGTAGGAATAGATTGGAAATGGAAGGAAAGGAATAGAACAAAATTACCTTGCTGCTTGTTTGGAAAATTAATAAGGAAATGGCACAAAACTTCATCAATCTTATTTGGAAGTTATATTATAAACAAACAAAATGAAATATTTGTAATTCTTAACTTCCCAAATAATTCTTATTGCATATCTTTACGAAAACTAAACTTTAACCAAATAAGCAAAAAATTATTTACAATCTCAAACTAAACCTTAATATAACCATAAAATAATTTTTAATATTATTACTCAATATTAATAAAAAGTTTCAATAAAAAAATCTATAAGAACATATAAATCTATTAAAAAAATAATTTATAAAAAAAATATTACAAGCCTAATACTTTCAATTAATATGATAAATAACATGCATACAAATCTCTAAATTTTAATTTCTTAGAGAGTGGCTTGACACAATATACTTTAACATTTCCTTACATCTTTCAAGTGGATATCCAAGTTTTTATATAGCATCATTCCTTAGCTCTCATATATAGCATCATGAAGTTGAACAACATGATGATAATGTTGTATATATGGGTCTTAGTGTGTTTCAAACTTAGTTTGTCTACGTGTATTTAGCTACAGAAGAAGTCCCACATTGCTCATGAAAATGTTTTAATAAGCATTTATATATGATGGTACTTAATCGGTAAATACCTTATGGTATTGAGGTAGCATTGTGGACTTGGGCCTTAGTTAAATACACGCGCGCCCCGCCTCCCCGCCTCATCTCGTCCGCGCGCGTGTGGGCCTGCCAAACTTTTACTACCCATACGAATTTATTTTAATTCTTTTTTACCGTTGCAGCTCTTTAATGCTCCAACGGCTCTTTTTCTAATCATTATTCAACGGCTAGTTGCAACAGCTCTTTTTCTGACCGTTATTCAACGGCTGCTTTGCAACGGCTCTTTTACAACAGCTATTTCTTTTACCTATATAAAGCCTGCTACATGGCTCAACAAAAACACAGGACTACCACCACCTCTCTATTCTCTCTTCTGCGCAGTAGAAGCTACCCCCACTACTTCTGCTACGTTTTCTGCTTCTTGCAAGGTCTGTTGCTCAACGTACCGGGATTATTGTGTGGACGAGTTCCTATGGAGACCCAAGTCTAATCCTGGAGGGTTAACCGTCAACGCCATTCCACCGAGCATAGCTTTGGGTAGGGCGGAATTAAACCCTTAAGGACAGTGCTTTGCACGATTCGTGGTAACCTTGTTCTACTACTACTTCTTATTGTTGCTATTGTCAATTTTATTCATATTACTTAAAGCTAAAATACTAGTGTTCAACATAATTTTCTACAACAGATAAACCATTGGTAACATACATTGCTCAACACCCAACTCCTCTAATTGTTTTCATATTGCCTCTATTACATATAGTATATCTTTTGTGGCACTTGGCAATTTTAGTTGTACACTTCTCTATGAAGGGAATGAACACATGTAGCCATTGTAATTAATCCACATTGTCTAGTAACTTTATAAACAATAAGGGATAAAAATATGAAATACTTTAGTAACTTTATAAACAATAAGGGATAAAAATACGAAATACTTATTTTTGACATATAAAATTTTTATTTTCCTTCATTCCACTGCAATTTTGGGAGAATAAATAATAGGCTTTTGAGAGGGAAAGAGGAGGAACTATTCCCCTTGAGTTCTTTTTCCTTGCTATTAATTATTAAACTCCTAAACAAGGGAACGTTCAACTCACATCATTCCCTTCTATTTCTCTCATTAACTTTGATACAAACACAATCTAAGAGAACGAGCAATTGACACTCCAAGTCCAAACAACCACAACACCTTGGGAAACCAACAAACACTAGAAGTTACTAGCAAGTAAAAACAGGTGAAGACAAGCGACAAAAAAAATAAGTTAGTTCTCTCTGCCTATTCGAATGACCAAAAGAAGTTTTCCATTTTCCACCCTCCATCTATTCGAATGACTACAAGTAACAACTTTCCAAAGATGATGACATGTAGAATTAGCGATAGGCTATCAATATTGATTTTTATTTGTTCTATGTTATTTTATGATTATGTTTAAAATTGTGTTTATTATTATTATTATTATACGACTTACTTGTACACTAGTTTTGTAAAATTTTTGTATCTCATACCTATATTTGTACTCATTACTAGTACCGTACTTCTACCTGTGCAACATAGGAGCTCTGTAACTAGAATATGAATTTTTAATTAGTGAAAAAGGTTAGCATCAAAAGAGAAATCAAAGTATACAGAAGAAATTCACATAAAAAAGAAATTATTGATCATGATCTAGTGATGAATCATTGTTCACTCCTTAATTCTCCTTTCAAATATTCTTCTCATAAAAGCTAGCTATTAGACTCAACAATTATAAGCTAGCTATCGCTTATAATCCCTTTAACCAGATGTCTCAAGTTTGAGCAATGGGAATGGAAAAAAATTTTGCTAGGAGACCCAAAACTCCTTTTGGAACCTTTAAGGGTCGAGACGGATTAGTCAGATTCATGGTCATAGGGTCTGGTGAATTGGTGGGCTTCACTTGAAAAAAAATGGCTACTGCTTATAATAGTAAATTTGGTAAAAAATAATAGTAAAAGATAATAGAGAAAGAGGAGAAAGAGAGAATTCGATCATTGATATTCTCAAGGGATGTTATACATGGAGCACCTAAAGGGCTATTTATAATTAAAGGGTGAGATAAACAAGATATGATTAAATAACATATTCTATCTAATCAATTTTAACCGAATTAGGATAAAGATATGAACATCCACATTCAAATTTAATAATATTTCATAGCACTCCCCCTTGGATATTCATTAGGGATATGCTTTGTTAAAACCTTACTAAGAAAAAACACTTTGGGGAAAAATCTTAGTAAAGGAAAACGAGTACAATATCCTCATAATGGGAAGTGTCTTGTTAAAAACCTTATAAAAAAAAACCCAGTGGGACAAAAATCTTAATTAAGGAAAAAGAGTACAATATTTCTTCCCCTCTTTAGAGCATCATTTAAGGTCTCAGAATTGACACATTCCGATGTTGTGCATTAATTTCTCAAAGGTAGAAGTAGGTAGTGACTTGGTAAATAAGTCTGCAAGATTATCGCTTGAATGAATTTGTTGGACATCAATCTCCTTGTTTTGAAGATCATGCATGAATAAACTTCTAAAGAAATATATTCTTCTTTTAGTTGAACTATGCATGCTATATTGTCCTCGTATAAAGTTGTGGAAGTTTATTCCTTATAAATAATCCACATGACACTTGAATATGTTGATCCATTGCTTTCCACATGTAATAACTTGTTTGAGCATTAATGTGGATCTAACAAATATTATATAGTTTCGACCTTGTAATTCTTTTTCTTGTTTTTTGTGATCACTATTTTGGAAAAAAAAAAGTTATTCATTGTTCAAGAGAAAAAAATATGAAGAAAGAGGGAGGGGGAGTGCGAAGAAACTACGTAATGACCATATTTATCTTCTTCCTGTGCCAAAGCGTATATGTTAGATTGAATCGCGAGTCACTACAAGAAGGAGGATAATATTTTGGTAAAAGATAAGGATAATATTTTTCCAATAAATTGTATTTTCAATTCTTTCCTTTTTCTGACATTGGTGAACTATACTTTTCATTTTGTCCAGGATTATAATAACTAAACCTTCTCGCTTTAAATTTTCTTACAAAAGATTTAATTTTAAATGCTCCATCAATTCATAAAAATAACCTAGTTTAGAGTTAAGCATAAGAATAGAACACAAGTAACATTTTTAAAGGAGTAGATCTTACCTTTTGGGGCATAAGAGAGTAGAGATTGTAAAATTGGTCAACTTGTCTCTACCTATCATGGATTTCCTTAAAATAGAACGGGGAGGGTTGATCAATTTTAAAAAGTAGAGTGGCATGTTCTTAGTTTTTGGTGAGTTAGTGGGCCACCTTGTTTAAGAAAATAAATTATTGGATTGTTATGTTAACTGGTTATCTCACCTAAAAATAAATAAAAATGATGGCTTATATAGGTTTACTCATGGATTAACTTGCTAAATTGCTTAATTTTACTTAAAAATAGACCAAAAAACAAAAGAATGAAGTTAGGCAATGACTTGCCTAACCTTTAAAATAAAAGAAAAAATTTTAAACTTAGCATCTTTGGTAGGTAAAATGACTCGCGCGTCGTAACACGAGCAAATTAAACCGAATAGCGACTATAGTATAGTAGCCAACTCGGATCGTTTCCCAAAGATGAACACACTATTTGATCAGAAAATTCAGGGGGGTTTTTATAACAAACACTTAAAATGCAATACTGAATTCTAAAGCAAACAGAAAACGAAAAGGCTAAACCGAATTAAAATTCTAATCCAAGACACACAAGAAGAGAGAAATCAACACTCAATCATTGGATTCAAATGTACATGCACACTCCAATTCGATGATTCATTTTAGATTTAATTGAAACCTCAAATCAAACCTAGCATTCACATGAAAATCTCCATGCATTCAACTAATCACTCAAGCCATTCGGTTTAGAGACCTCTAAAACCGAATTGATTTTGGATTAGCTTCCAAACCAATGCTCTCATCTCATATTCAGAACTGAAATATGAATCACACTCTTGAACAATTGAATCACATATATCAACCGAATTATACATGATTTGATTGACTCTTAATCAACATGCATGAATGAAAACCTCCAATTCAATTACGAGATTAAGAAGAAGAGAAGAGGAGTGAAACCGAAATTGGAATTTCCATGTCTTGATGCACCAATCCTCAAGAGCTTGAGTGCTTCTCTTGATGCCTTGGATCAGAGGAGGATCACCCCTCCATTAATGGAGGAAAACGCAAAAGAGAGGAAGAGAGGAAGAGAGGAAGAGAGGAAGAGAGAAAGAGAGAAAGAGAGAAAGAGAGAAAGAGTTTTTTTTTTTTTTTCAAAGAAGGTCAAATTTACAAAAATGAGAAAAAGAAGGTCAAAAGTCCCTGAAGCATAATCAGAATTTCTATATATACCTCTAATTAAAAGTCACTAATTACTTAATTAAAATAATCCTCTTTTCCTAAGCTAAATTTGGATAGCTCAATTGCCCAATTTGGATGCTTAGAGAGAAAGTTGTGCCCAAAACAAGTTGAGTGGGCTCTCTTAGACTCAGCAGCGACTTTCAACACGTTTTTGGGCCTCATAACGGTTCTTCTTGGCTTAGTGTTCTGAACATAAAATGAAGCCCTGGATGTTAGCTTTCCAATGCCACCGGAATGGGCTCAATTGAGTCCCTGTAGCCCAAGATATGGTCCAATCATTGAAGGCTGCTCAGAAACCGCGCCCAAACGCTTCAGTTCAGTTCCGAGCCCAATTTCGGCTTTAAGATCTCAGAGTTAGCCCTTGCCCTCTTCATAGAAATTGTAGCTCTATCTCTTAGCTTTCCTACAAATCAAGAAGCATAATAAAATGAGGTATAGAGCTCAAGATATGATCTAAACACTGAAGCAAGTCAAAATAACCGAAATGCTGCAAAAATTAACTAAGTCTCACTAAGATCCAAAAGAAAGAAAATGATCTAAACTCAACCAATTAAGCGCAAAGGAGGATTAATGAGACAAGTATGAAGGATAAAAATAGTATAAAAATCTAATTCATCAAATTCCCCCACACTTAGCTCTTGCATGTCCTCATGCAAGACTCAACCTAAAGGAAACTAAACAAGGAAAATACCAAAATCAACTACAAACCAAAGTAGAAAAACTTATTCTCCAATGAATCATCAAAAGTGCCAAGTTTAGGGACAAAGTAGTATGTGAGGCATCAAGAATTTTCCAACAATCAAATCAAATGATCCCCACCTCTCTAAAGTATAAACCAAGCAACATCACTCAAAGTGCAAAGATCAAGTATGAAGAATCTCACAAGATGGTGGGTGAGTGTATGAAACTCACTAACTCTCAAGTGTGTGGGTAGAAATGTTTCACTCAATTCACCTCAATGGATCATGCATTACCATAGGCTTGCTAATCTTCTACTTCTCCACTACTTGCAATCATATGCAACACAAATCAAGAGGGCTTCATTAATGGTTGTAATGGGGTTAAGGTAAGGTAAGGGTAAGAAAAATAGGGAAATGACAAGGTAGAACCTAAGGCAATAGGAGAAATATTGGTCAAGATATAAGCCAAGTTCACAAATGTGGGGGGTTTCCCAAAGTCATTCCATAACATATTCATTCCCTTCATGAACACTCCCATTTTGTTTGCCCTTTCTTTTTTTTTTTTTTTTTCTTTTTCTTCTTTTTTTTTTTTTTTTTTTTTTTTTTGCACACTTGCAATTTATGCTTTATTTGTAACCATCCACACTTGCAATTGATGCATATATGACTTTCATTTTGCACCCCCCCACACTTGATCTCTAACACAATAGTGATAATGAAACCAATGTCTCCTATTCCCTAAGGTTGGGTAGAATCATGGTTTTCCAAATGGTTTTAGGCTTGTAATGTGCTAGAATCAAAGAAAGAAAGGTCAACAAGGCTCAAAGGGGTTAACAAGGGAATTAATGCAAGGTGGGCTATATGGCCAAGTGGTTAAAAATGAAAAGAAATGCCTCTATCATGTCCATGAATGCATATGAAAATGTAGCCTCAAAGAAGAATTAAAGCAAGTTCTAGAATGACATAAACTATGAGGGTTGACACACAAGAAAGAAAGGAATGGTATGAAATGCAACCATCCAAAACATAGCTCAAAAGCTCACAAGGGTAGTATTCATCATACTCAATCCAAGCAAATCAAGATCAATCACTCAATTCACACATTGCAAGAGGGAAAAGAAAAAATGAAATCATGTTGGAATTCCATCCACCTCAATATTTAATGTCCTAACTCAACAACCATCAATTCATCAAAGAAGAACAAGAGCAAAGATTATTTCAGCAACAAAAACAAACCCAAAATGCAAGACTAGCTGGAAAAATGCACGAGAGATAAACTAAAACTAATCATCCTCCCCCCACACTTCAACCCAACATTGCCCTCAATGTCATGCAATAGAATAGAATGCAAGGCAATTAGAAAGAAGTAGGAGAGGGAAGAAGAAAACATCCCTATCAAGCATAGGTGGCCGCTAACAAGTGAACCTCCTCAATGGTGTCCACGGATAGCTCCTCATGAAACAGCTTCAGACGGTGGCCATTCACAGTAAAAACTCTGTCCGTCCCAGGCTCCACAATCTGCTAGGGAAAAATCTGAGTAACAATATAAGGACCAAGCCACCGGGAACGAAGCTTACCAGAGAAAAGCTTGAGGCGGGAGTTGTAGAGGAGCACTTTCTGGCCGACTGAGAACTCCTTCCGCAACAACATCCTATCATGGATGAGTTTGGCCTTCTCCTTATACATGCGGGCATTCTCATAGGCCTCTAAACGGATCTCCTCCAATTCCTGAAGTTGGAGCTTTCTATGAAGCCCGGACTGGTCCAGATCCAAGTTGCAGTGTTTAAGCGCCCAATAAGCTCGTGCTCGATCTCTATCGAAGGTGGCATGCCTTACCAAAGACAATCCTATAGGGGGACATCCCCAAAGGTGTCTTGTAGGCAGTGCGATAGGCCCATAAAGCATCCTCAAGTCTCTTGCTCCAGTCCTTCCTGTTCGGCTGAACAGTTTTCTCCAAGATCTGCTTCAACTCTCTGTTGGAAACCTCCGCTTGGCCATTTGTCTGCGGATGGTATGGGGTTGAGACCTTATGGGTGACACCATACTTCTTCAAAGAAGGTAGCCATGTTAGGTTGCAGAAATGGCTTCCTGGTCACCGATGATAGCTCTAGGCACCCTAACACGCAAAATATCGTGATCCGACAAAATCTATGACAACATGAGAATCATCATCCGGTGGCCTTGGCCTCCACCCATTTAGAGACATAATCAACAACCGGAATATGTAAACAAAACCAAAAGAAACAGAAAAGGCCCCATAAAGTCAATACCCCAAACATCAAATATCTCACAAAACAATAAGGGTCAGCTGAGGCATCTCATTCCTACGGAAATACTACTGTCTTCTGGCATTGTTCACAATTCCTACAGTATGTGTAGGCATCGCGAAACAAAGTGGTCCAGTAAAAACCTGCATCTATGATCTTCCTAGCAGTCTTATTTGTGGACCAAAGTGGCCACCGCAGCCAAGGGGGTGACAAAACTGTAAAATAGATGGCATCTCAGACTCATGCACACTACGCCGAATGACCGATCACTACACATCCTCCACAAGTATGGATCATCCCAAATATAGTACTTAGCCTCACTCCTAAGTTTATCTATCTGATGCTTTTTAAAATAAGCAGGTAACTCAGCAGCAACCAGATAATTAACTAGATCAGCATACCATGGGTCCTTACCTTGCAGCTGTAGAAGCCGCTCATCCGAAAGGTCTCACGGATAGGAAGAGGCTCTAGGGTCTGCGGGATTCGGCTCAGGTGATCCGCTACTAGATTCTCGGCTCCACTTTTGTCCTTGATCTCTATATCAAACTCCTGCAACAGCAACATCCACCTAATGAGCCTAGGCTTAGCATCTGGCTTCTTGGCAGAACTTCAAGAGTCTTTGCATGATCAGAAAAAACAGTCACTTTAGTTCCCAAAAGGTAAGCACGGAATTTATCTAAAGCAAAGACAATGGCTAGAAGCTCCTTCTCAGTGGTGGTATAGTTGGCCTGCCTAGAGTCCAAGGTCCGGGAAGCATAGGCTATAACATGGGGTATCTTCCCGACCCTCTATGAAAGAACTGCTCCAACTGCAAAGTTGGAAGCGTCACACATCAGCTCAAATGCATACTCCCAGTTCGGCGGTTGAAGCACCGGGGCAGAGATGAGGTGCTGCTTCAGCTGGTCAAATGCCCTCCTACACTCATCATCGAACTGGAAGTCAACCTCCTTCTGCAATAGTCTAGATAATGGGAGTGCTATTCTGCTGAAATCCTGGATGAATCGCCTATAGAAACCTGCATGGCCAAGAAAAGACCGCACTTCCCGCACGCATGCGGGGTAAGGCAAAGAAGCAATGACATCTATCTTGGATTTATCAACAGAAATACCCTCCCCAGAGATAATATGACCTAAGACCACACCCTGCCTAACCATAAAATGACACTTCTCAAAATTTAAGACAAGGTGTGATTCAACACATCTACCCAAGACTCTAGCCAGGCTATCCAGACATGCATCAAAAGAAGAGCCGTAAACAGTAAAATCATCCATGAAAACTTCCATACAGTCCTCTAGAAAGTCAGAGAATATACTCACCATGCACCTCTGAAATGTACAGGGCGTTGCATAAGCCAAAGGGCATCCTTTGGTATGCAAATGTGCCGAATGGACAGGTGAAAGTGGTCTTCTCTTGATCTTCTGGTGCAATATGAATCTGAAAATAGCCAGAGAAACCATCAAGAAAACAGTAGTGAGACTGACTTGCCAATCTCTCTAGCATCTGATCGATGAAGGGCAGAGGGAAGTGGTCTTTTCTGGTGGCTTGGTTCAGCCTCCTATAGTCAATGCACTCTCCACTGCTTCGCACTCGTTTGGGTACCTGCTCACCATCTGAGTTCTTCACTAGTGTAATACCGGTCTTCTTCGGGACAACTTGCACCCCGCTCACCCACTTGTCAGCCTGAAATTGGATAAATGATGCCAGCAGACTAGAAGCTTGCCGACTTCTTTCTTGACCACATCCAAGATCGAGAGGATTGATCTCCTCTGGGTTGCCTCACCGGTTTCACACCTCTTCTAATCGAATTGCTGCATGCACGTAGAGGGGCTAATCCTAGGTATGTCCGCCAATGTCCAGCCTAAAGCCTCCATGTTCTGCCTTAGAATGTTTAACAACTTCTCCTCTTGTTCTGGCAGCAAATCCTTGGCTATGATGATGGCGACTTCTCATTGGGTGCCAGGAATGCATACTTCAAGTTTTCTGGCAGAGGCTTCAACTCCAAGGTAGGTGGCTCTTGTATGGAGGGTGCTAATCTTGGAATTTGTTCTGTTTGTTGAATTTCAGCACCTGCAACACATGAAGAATCTTGCACAATGGCATTAGAATCAAGAAAAACAGTGGATTCATCCATACTATTTAAACCGGATCCACGTAACTGGATCCATAGAATCTGCACAAATAGAGTCAATAGAGTCACTATATATGTAATTTAAAATGTATGAATAGCAACCAAACCAGAATTTTCTGCAGTAGAAAATGCAGAATTTGCACTCTCAATAGCAAGGTTAACAACTTCGAAACCTGCAGAAACTAAATCAATACCTGCAGAGTTCAAGTCTACAAAAACTGCACAATCAGAGTTGGAATTAACAGAAACAGAACTAGAAATTTCAGCATGTAAATTAGCATAATCAAATGGTTCAGAATCTGAATTATGGAGGCATGCATCAATCTCAGCACAAACAACACATTTATCATGAATTCCATCACAATCAGAACATTGAAATTCATCTTGAAAGCCTACAATTTCTGGAAAATCATCCAACAAATGTTCATGCACATTATCAACCAATGAATCAATAATATCTAAGTGAAAAACAGAATGCTCTTCCGGTGGGAATTTCATGGCATCACACAAGTTAAAATTCACTTTGCTATCTCCAAATTCCATTGACAAGGTACCAGAATGCACATCAATCTTGGTTTTTGCAGTTTTTAGAAATGGCCTACCTAAGATCAATGTTGGTTGATTAATATGCATGTCATCCTCCATATTCAACACATAAAAATCAGCAGGGAATATCAATTCATTTACTCTCACCAAGACATCTTCTAAAACTCCTTCGGGGTGGGTTGTGCTCCGGTTGGCTAGTTGAATGACCACTCCCGTTGGCTTGAGCTCTCCCATGTGCAAGGACTTGTAAACCGATGTTGGCATGACATTGATTGAAGCACCAAGGTCTAGCATGGCTTGATTGAATTGCTTGCTCCCTATGGTGCATGGGATGGTAAAAGTGCCCGGATCCTTGCATTTAGGTGGAATGCTCGGTTGGATGATGGCGGATACATTTCTGCCCATGCTGACTTTTTCATTTCCCTTCAGCCTCCTTCTATGAGTGCATAAGTCTTTGAGGAACTTTGCGTATTTGGGAATTTGCTTGATTGCATCCAGGAGTGGAATATTAACTTCAACTTTTCTGAATGTCTCCATGATCTCCTTGTCCAGTGCATACCTTCTCGCCGCTTCTTGTTTTGTGTCACTCTATTGGGGAAGGGCAGTGGCAATTTCTCACTTTGTTCAACTTGCTTGCTATTGCTTGGTTCCGCATAATTTTCCTCTGATTCTGCAGAATCAGATTTTTCTTGTATCCTTGGTTGTTCTGCATAGTCTGCAGAATCTGGTTGTTCAACATCAGGAATCTTAAGTTGCTTGCCACTTCTCAGAGTGATGGAACTGACATTCCTTGGATTGCTCACGGATTGGGAAGGGAGGTTTCCAGAACCTTGGGATTTCAGCTCACTCACTGTTGTAGCCAACTGACCAATCTGTGTTTGCAGACTCTGGATCTTTGGCCATTCTTTCTTTGGCCGAACACTGCTGGTTGCCATCTCGCTTCACAAGTTACGCCAAACTTGGTTCGAAGCTCTTGCTTTGTGGCTGGTCTGGTTTAGCTTGCTGCGGATACTGCTGTCTCATGTTTGGTCCTGCAGCATTGTGCTTGAACTGATATTGAGGCTGCTGCTGCTGCTGCTGCAATTGATTAGTATTACCATATCTCAGGTTTGGGTGGTCTCTCCATCCGGGATTGTATGAATTAGAAAAGGGGTCATAATTCCTCTGCCGTTCTGCGGGTCGCTGATAAGGCCTCCCAGAAATATTCCAAAGAATCGTTTCATTGCCTTCTTTCAAGAAATGCGGACATTGGTCTGTTGCATGACCTGGTATACAAAGAAATTCCACAAAGGCTTGCTGGTGGTGGTGGTATGGATTGCTGAGGCTGTTGTATCTGACCAAGTGCCATTTGCCTCACTAAAGTTGTCAACTCATCTATTCTGTTCTCCATCCTCTGCTGGTTCGGATTATAGGTATTCACTTCATTCACTCCTCTTGTGGGCACTATGGCTCGGGTACCAAATTGTTGAGCATTTTCAGCCATGTTAGCAATCAAGTCCCGGGCTGCAGCAGGGGTTTTATCTACCGAGCTCCTCCGTATAAAGATCAACCATACTTCTATCCATTGGCACCGCACCTTCATAAAAATACCGAATGAGGAGCCTGGTCACTAATCTGGTGGTGTGGACAGCTTGCACACAATTTCTTGAATCTCTCCCAATATTCATGTAAGGTCTCACCATGGATCTGCCTTATGCCACATATATCTTTTACGATTGCAGCAGCTCTTGAAGCAGAAAGAATTTCTCTAGAAACAACCTATTCATGTCTTGCCAAAGATGTAATGGAACCAGGATGCAGATAGAAAAGCCAATCCTTTGCAGCTCCATCAAGTGAGAAAGGAAAAGCTCTCAATTTAATGTGATCTTCATCAACTCCCTGTGGCCTCATGGTGGAGCACACCACATGGAATTCCTTGAGATGCTTGTGTCGATCTTCTCCCACTGCACCATGGAACTTAGGAAGCAAGTGTATCAATCCTGATTTGAGCTCAAAATCCGCATGCAATTCTGGGTATTGGATGGCAAGAGCTTGGTAGTTGACATCTGGTGCTGCCAGCTCTTTCAAAGTCCTATCATGATTGTTAGCCATGTTTTCTGGAAGCAACTGGTCAGTCTCAGAACTCAAATCAGTGAATTCAGATGCAGACTCACTAAAACTATCACTATGCAAGCTACTACTATGCAAATGACTAGTATGAAGACTATGCACACTACCCTGACTCCTAATGAGCCTATGGAATGTTCTATCTATCTCAGGATCAATATCACACAAATTTTGAGGATTGGACCTGGTCATGCATGATCAGACAGAATTACTTACAATGCAAGAAAAGCACTAAAAATGCAAGAACACAAGCACCAGCATGCACAAGCACTCAAACTAGGTCAAGGGGAGGTGGATCAGATCAGTTTTAGGATGCAAATGAAGCACAAGAAAGCTCAGATCAAAATAAGCTTGTTTGCTACCTGAAAATTGAATTAGAAAAATCAGAAAATCCTAAAAATGAAGAAAAAGTGGCCTAAATGAGGTCTTTTTTAGAAATTGGTGGCCCAAACCGCCTTTGGCGGTTTGCCTAGCTAGATCTCAAAAAGTTATATGAAATGGACATATCATTTGCATCAATCGAAATTATATGCAAAAAGTTATGCCCTCTCAAAGTTTTGGTCTACTTTTTTTGAAAAGTCACAGCAAATGATGGAAATTGCCAAAATTAAGTGTCACCTGACCCTATGGGTCACTTTTGCTCAGAAGGATGGTGAAACTTTGGACAGCAATCCTTGGTTCCAAACTCCCACTTAGGATCCACTTCCGTACCTCCTATTAGGCCCCCTTATGCTCCCTTGGTGTAATTCTGTAAAAACAGGGTCAACACTCACAACCAAGGTTAGCAACAATCCTAATATGATTAATGTGGTCTATAGAAGCAAGGAAAGGTACTGTTCTATTGGTTGATGCAGAAAGTGCTATGACAGGTACTCGAAATGCTATGCAAGGTGAGGCTAAAGATGCTACTGATATGGATGCAGACTAAGGTTTATATGAATGACTATTCTATGATGTGAACTCTATTAATGTCTGCAGACTAGAAAATGTAGAATGGAGGTTATGTACGAACTAGTCTATGAGCTAGTTATGCAGATGAGGAATTTGCCTAGCCTAGCTTATGAAGGTTCCTAAATGCAGAATGCAGAATGCAGAATGCAGAAGAGAAACCAGAGTGCAAGGATAGAAGTTAAATATGCAGAGTGTAGGACCACACAAAGAAAATAGAATTGGACACTAACACTAAAACTAACAACTCAGAACCATCAAACAAGACAAACAGAAAACTGCAACAGAGAATTTGGGGAGCTATATGGATGCAAAACCACAGCATAAAACAGGATTAAACACTAAAGACTCAGAAACACTACTAATTCAGAACTACTCTTAATGCAGATTACTCCTAGTGCAGAAACTCAGAAATGCAGAATATGCACAAACACAGCAACTCATGAACACAAAGACACGTAATCACACATGCACCGACTACACAAGCACAAACAGGAGTTAGCATGATATTCACGGTATGAACATGATCAAACATAATGTATCATCCCCTGTGGCGCCAAAATTTGACTCATGGCGTCGTAACACGAGCAAATTAAACCGAATAGCGACTATAGTATAGTAGCCAACTCGGATCGTTTCCCAAAGATGAACACACTATTTGATCAGAAAATTCAGGGGGGTTTTTATAACAAACACTTAAAATGCAATACTGAATTCTAAAGCAAACAGAAAATGAAAAGGCTAAACCAAATTAAAATTCTAATCCAAGACACACAAGAAGAGAGAAATCAACACTCAATCATTGGATTCAAATGTACATGCACACTCCAATTCGATGATTCATTTTAGATTTAATTGAAACCTCAAATCAAACCTAGCATTCACATGAAAATCTCCATGCATTCAACTAATCACTCAAGCCATTCGGTTTAGAGACCTCTAAAACCGAATTGATTTTGGATTAGCTTCCAAACCAATGCTCTCATCTCATATTCAGAACTGAAATATGAATCACACTCTTGAACAATTGAATCACATATATCAACCGAATTATACATGATTTGATTGACTCTTAATCAACATGCATGAATGAAAACCTCCAATTCAATTACGAGATTAAGAAGAAGAGAAGAGGAGTGAAACCGAAATTGGAATTTCCATGTCTTGATGCACCAATCCTCAAGAGCTTGAGTGCTTCTCTTGATGCCTTGGATCAGAGGAGGATCACCCCTCCATTAATGGAGGAAAAGAAAAGAGAGGAAGAGATAAAGAGAGGAAGAGAGGAAGACAGAAAGAGAGAAAGAGAGAAAGAGACAAAGAGTTCTGTTTTTTTTTTCAAAGAAGGTCAAATTTACAAAAATGAGAAAAAGAAGGTCAAAAGTCCCTGAAGCATAATCAGAATTTCTATATATACCTCTAATTAAAAGTCACTAATTACTTAATTAAAATAATCCTCTTTTCCTAAGCTAAATTTGGATAGCTCAATTGTCCAATTTGGATGCTTAGAGAGAAAGTTGTGCCCAAAACAAGTTGAGTGGGCTCTCTTAGACTCAGCAGCGACTTCCAACACGTTTTTGGGCCTCATAACGGTTCTTCTTGGCTTAGTGTTCTGAACATAAAATGAAGCCCTGGATGTTAGCTTTCCAATGCCACCGGAATGGGCTCAATTGAGTCCCTGTAGCCCAAGATATGGTCCAATCATTGAAGGCTGCTCAGAAACCGCGCCCAAACGCTTCAGTTCAGTTCCGAGCCCAATTTCGGCTTTAAGATCTCAGAGTTAGCCCTTGCCCTCTTCATAGAAATTGTAGCTCTATCTCTTAGCTTTCCTACAAATCAAGAAGCATAATAAAATGAGGTATAGAGCTCAAGATATGATCTAAACACTGAAGCAAGTCAAAATAACCGAAATGCTGCAAAAATTAACTAAGTCTCACTAAGATCCAAAAGAAAGAAAATGATCTAAACTCAACCAATTAAGCGCAAAGGAGGATTAATGAGACAAGTATGAAGGATAAAAATAGTATAAAAATCTAATTCATCATAAAACAAGTTATCTTTAGCATGAGGCTCCTCAGAAGCCCCTTAATAGGGTATGTGATGGGATATGGAGGGTACGGAGAGGAATTTGGAATAGAGAATATTTGTAGGAATAAACCTTGCTACTTTCCTTGCATATCTTTAATTCTTTCCAATTATTTATTGATAAGGGATGAACATAAGTTTAGTTAAGAATATATTTACAGAAAGCTATTAAGTAATGTAATTATGCTTAAAGTTACACGTGTCACTTTAGGCAATTGTTACACTGTTAAATAACATTTTATTGCGTAATTTTTTACAAAACCTATCCTGGAATTAGAAGTTTATATCTTATAGATCAACTCTACAAATTTCATATTAATCTAAAATCATTTTATATATTTTTTATTGATTGCATTCTTATTCATGTTCAATTTTTATAAAATTTGGCACAAATATTCTTCATGATAGGTAATTGTAATTCAATAAAAAAATATTTTATAAAGAGTTATTAAGTAGAGTAACTTGTCAAGTATTAAAGCTATTTTGGTAAACAAAATGTATGGAGAGAAATGTTTTCAGCCACAAAGTTTTGGTAATGGAGAAAGAAAATAATTCTAACCTTTGTTTATGGATAGTTGTCAACAAAGGAGTTCACCTATAAATTGAGCTTCCTCATTTCATCAATTCATCAAGTCATCCAAAGTGTGTTCTCCTTTTGTCAAAAGAGTGTTTTTATTATCTCCTTGTGATAGAGAGAGTTGTAATCATCAAAGAAAATTATTCAGTTTTTTTTTCCATATTTTTGTATAAATTTCTATTTTATCATTTCTATATTTTAGCTACTTCATATGCCAGGTACCTAATAGTGGTATCAAAGCCAAAGGTTGCTGATTGATAATTCTTCAGATTGCGAGTTACTGTATTTAAAAAAATAAAAATTATGGCAGCAACATACAAGATTGAGAAATTTAATGGAAGTGATTTTTCCTTGTGGAAATTGAAGGCGAAGGCGATTATGAGGAAAGACAATTGTTTAGCCGCAATTGAAAAAAAACTCATTGGCATTGTTGATGACAATTGGATAGAGATGGATGATAGTGCTGTTGCAAATTTGCATTTGGCATTGGCTATTTCAATCTTGTCAAGTATTGTAGAGAAGAAAACAACAAAGGAAATCTAGGATGCACTTGTCAAACTGTATGACATCAAGTCACTTCACAATAGGATATTTCTAAAGAGGAGGTTGTATACTCTTCGAATAAGTGAGTCCACTTCTATGACGGAGCATATAAACAACCTGCATATGCTATTCTCATAGCTTACAATGTTAGATTACAGAATAGTAGAGAATGAACGTGTTGAGCTTCTACTTCAAAGTCTACTTGACTCATATGATCAACTTATCATCAACATAACAAACAATAATATTATTGATTTTCTATCTTTGATGATGTTGCTGGTGCCATTCTTGAAAAGAATCAAGGCACAAAAATAAGGAATATAGATTGGAGAATTCAAAGTAAGCTGAGGCATTGTCGATGACGAGAGGGAGATCAATGGAGTGCGACTTAGTGGGAACCATGGTCAGAGTAGATCAAAGTTAAGAAGAAGAAAGAGCTTCAAATGCCACCATTGTGGCATGAGAGGACATATGAAGAATGATTGTTGGCATAACAAGAAATATAGAGAAGACTTCAAATACAATAACCTCCCAAGGATGTGTTGTAAGTATCTTTGATGATGGAGAAATTCTGAATAGCGAAGCAGCATTGGTACTACAGCTAGTAAACAATTCACTAATGTTTAGATAAAGAACTTGAGAGCAACTTAGCACATGACTCCATGCCATGATTAGTTTTGTACTTATGAACTTGTCTTGAAAGGATCTATGTTCATGGGAAACGATCATGCCTTGGAAATTGCTGGTGTTGGTACTATCAAAATAAAAAAGTTTAATGGCTCCATCCTCAAAATTCAAGCGGTACGACACATGAAAGGCTTGAAGAAGAATTTGTTGTCTATTGGGCAAATAGATGACCTTGTGTGTAAGACGCATATTGAAGGTGAGATCTTGAAAGTTGTTAAAGGTGCTTTTGTGGTGATAAAGGCAGAAAAGATCGCAGTAAATCTATACATGCTTATTGGAGACACGTTATGTCACAACTCAACCCAGGACGTGACCAGTGCATAGGGACATGTGCCTAGCGAGCCTATATTAGACCTTTTTTTTCTAAATAAAATCAGATAGATTCTCCTTTGTATTTAAGACTATTCCCAAATAAGGATCCTCGCCCTGCAAAACAATACAAGTACACAAAATCATTGGGGATCTAGACATTCTCAGAATGCACCCTGCAGCACACAACATGGGAATTTAAAATGTAATCATACTTATGGAAATATATACATACATATCCATCATGAACCTTAACCCATAATTGTCGAAATGCAACTTGACTTAACTAAAAAAACATGCTTTTATTACAAATTAAAGCTGCTACAGGGAGGACCCTGCCTGTGGACTAATAGAGCACTTTTAGAGATTATACAATTAAGCCTAAATGCTGAATCTTCTAGTTAACTGTGGAAGCTTGAGCATGATCCCGCACCTGTCTAAAAACATGGAGAGAGAAAAGAGTGAGTTATATAGACTCAGTGAGGGATAATATATCTATAATAGTAGTGGAACAAGTTTTAGAATTAACTTTTAGCAAAAGTATAACTTATAAGCTTCTTCAAAAACTTATACATCATCTCTTAAGAAAAGACTTTGTTTATATGTTAACATACTATAAACTTTATGGTAAAACATACCTTAAGTATAATCTGTCCTTAAAACATCCATAGGTCCTTAATCACATTTTTCTTTCTGTTGGATATATATATATATATATATATATATATATATATATATATATATATATATATATATATATATATATATATATATATATATATATATATATGTATAATGCTTTTACAACTAGATGTAATAAATCATATACATAATAAGGATATAAGAATTGGGCTTAAAGATAGAAATACTTTCTCATAACATGAAAAGTAAATACTTGTCTCAAATTATCATAAAGCTTAAGGAAGGATCCTATTTCAGAAATAGCTGCCTGACTGGGTGGCCCTGTGGCCAAACTCCAACAGTAAAAGATAACTTCACACCTGTGCGTGTCTATATATTTCGGACATGTTGGTTGACATGCCGGGCTAGCAATCACCCTGCTAGCTGGGTTATTCGAGGTGCACTAAGGCTAATGCTGCTGCCATTAGCAAATAGTTCTGTCATAATTTCCTCCCTCTTGGAAACCTCTGCTCATTACTAATTCGTTATTATTAAGATTTCTTAATAATTTTACTCCAGACATCAAGTCTGGATTCTAAATACATTGCTTAAGTTCTTAAAGCATTAACATTTCATAGTTCTCAACATATCAAGCTTTAAAATCCAAATATCAATTTGGATGTAATTTATAGAAATCAATATTAAGCTTACTTCATAGAAATCTATAATTTCTAAACATCATATCAACTTCAAGCCTTTATATAGTTAAAATCTAATAAGTTGAAATCATAACTTTCTCTATCAAACCGCTCAAGATATAATACTTTCAAACTATTTAGCTTAAAGTATCTAGAGCTTTTTCTCAAATTATTGAAATTTGGGTATCTCTTTCTATCAAATCACACAAATCATTGGCTTTAAAGACATAACAATGTCTAATAACTTGAAACTTCATATTTTTCTATCATATTACTCAAATATCATGGATCAATTGCTTTAAGAGCTTGTCCCACTCATATATACTCAAACATATATATACATACACATAGTTAACATAATTACTTCGAGAGTTCTCTAAATATGAAGTAAAGCACATCAAAACATTCCTTTCATAATACTTCACTAAAACGCACTTTAGGCATATGCTTAGGAAATTAAGGATTAGAAACAAACTATAGATATACTATCACTTACAACTAAATTTCAAGTCAAGAACTCAAGGGGTGGTGCCTTCGAGCCAACTAGTAACTCCGGGGAAGAGTCCAAAGCTACAAAACATAACAAACCAACATGAATAAGCTTCTAGGAACCAAACTCAACCCTAATCAATACCCAAAACTCAAAATCCCTAATCCATGAACCCCACACCCACACCATAAAAACCCTAAGAACCCAAACTCCACCCTATGGAATAGACAATCAATCAACAGCTAAATGGATACCAAAAAAAAAAAAAATCTAACCTTCATCTTAAAGCTTTAGAAGGAAGATTGGAGTAAAGGTGAGTGGTGGGTCTTCTCTACTGTTCACTTTCTTTCACTACTAGAGGAGAGAGAGAAGCTTCAGGGAGAAAAGGATGGTGGGGATGATGAAGAGGAAGAAAGGTGATTTGTGGAGAATTCTTGGGGAAGAGACTAATAAGCTATGGGTTTGAGATATGAGGGAAAGAATTTAGAAAGAGAGACATGGAGGATAGAGAGATTTTGGAAGAAAAATGAAAAAGGGGTCGAAATCCCCAAATTTATCTTGCAACTGGTGCTCGAGCTGCCACCTCATAGCGCCTGAGCACCCAGTTGCCTGAAACTTCCAAATTCATTTTCTGACATCTGGCGCTTGAGCGGGTGATACCTGGCGCTTGAGCGCCCAATGGCCTGAAAGCCACAAGTTTCCATTCTCACAGTAGGCGCCTGAGCGCCCAACCATCAGCAAAGCTAGCACTCGAGTGCCCAAAGTTGGCGCTTGAGTGCTGGCACCCCTTCTCTCTTTTTTATTTTTATTTTTTTTGCTGAAGAAAACTTTACATATATTTCTAATGTAACTCCACTCCAAAACCTCCAATACTCAAAGATATTAATAATAATAAAAAAAATCATCCTATGCTTCATAATTCAAGAAACTTAAAACTTATATTACACATATCCTTAGGGCATTACACATTATAGGAGGTAGATGTATAGTTACATTAGACAACCAAGAAGAAATGACAATGTTGTGGCATTGTAAGCTAAAATGTGGCTTAAAGATTCTTGTAGAACGTAATCTCATTCCTAGTCTAAAATCGATAAATTTACCATCTTGTGAGCATTGTGTGACGAGTAAGTAGCATAGATTGAAGTTTAATAGATCAAATTCCTAGAGTAAGCACATACTAGACTTGATTCATTTTGATGTGTGGGAGTCACTAGAGATATCCGTAGCAGGAGCAAGGTACTTTGTATCATTCATTGATGATTACTCTAGGAGACTATGGGTATACCCAATCAAGAAGAAGTCCGATGTGTTTCCAATATTTAAAGACTTTAAAGCAAGGGTAGGACTTGAATCCAGAAAGAGGATCAAGTGTTTGAGGACTGACGATGGAGGAAAATACATAAACGGTGATTTTATCAAATTTCACAAAAACAAGGATATTCAAAGGCAATTCATAGTTTTATATACACACATTAACAAAATGGTGTAGCAGAGTGGATGAATATGACTATCCTAGAAGAACAAGAGCTATGTTGAGAATTGTAGGATTGGCCAATTTTTTTTGGGTAGAAGCAGTTAAGATTGCCTATTATATGATAAATCGGTCACCATAAGCTATGATTGGTTTGACGAAACTAATGCAGATATGGAATGGCAAACTAGCAAATTATTCTTCTCTCCATGTATTTGGATGTCCTGTGTATGTGATGTACAACTCCCAAGAAAGAACAATGTTGGATCTAAAGTTCAAAAGATATATATTCTTAGGTCATGCTGATGGAGTTAAGGGGTATTGTCAGTAGGATCCCACTACTTACAAGGTTGTTGTTAGCAGAGATGTGACATTTGCAGAAATGAACTACAAGGAGAATAAGGAAATGATAGCACTGTTAAAGAAACTACTATAGTTCAGATTGATGAGAAATTTGAAGAAAATAATTCATCTAAAGCAGAACTAGAGCACAAGGAACAAGGACTAAATGAGGCCAATGATATAGAAGTTTGGTGGACAACCCACCAGACAAGATCGCCATCATCGCACTCAAATTATGTTATGGCAAGCCATGATGCATATTGCCTTCTAACAGAGGAGGGAGAGCCATCAATGTTTCAGGAAGCTTTAAGTTGTTTGGATGCTTCTTAGTGGATGGTAGCAAAGTAAGAAGAAATGGAAGCCTTGCATAAGAATCAGACATAGGAACTAGATGCACCTCCAAAGTGTCGAAAAGCCATTGGTAACAAATAGGTTTACAAGATCAAAAGAGATGACAATGATCAAGTGGATCATTTTCGTGCAAGACTAGTGGTCAAAGAATGTGCTAAAAATGAAGGCATTGATTTCAATGAGGAATTCTCTCTAATAATCAGACTTACCACTATCAGAGTAGTCCTAGCTAAGTGTGCTACATTTGATTTACATCTTGAATAGTTAGATGTAAAAACAACTTTTCTTCATGAAGAAATTGAAAGAAATATATATGCTTTAATCGAAAGGCTTTGACGAACAAGGAAAAGAAAACTTGTTTTGGCAATTAACCAAATCTCTATATGGTCTAAAGTAGGCACCAGGATGTTGGTACAAGAGGTTTAATTCCTTCATTATTAGTTTAAGTACAGCAGACTGAGTTTAGACCATTGTGTTCATTACAAGGGTTTGGTAATAAGAAGTTCAATAGTTTGCTATTGTATGTGGATGATATGTTGGTAGTAGGCCTTAACAAACATCAAGTCCAAATATTGAAGGCACAATTGGCTAGAAAGTCTGATATGAAGGACTTGGGACCTACAAACAAGATTTTAAAAATACAAAATCATCAAGATAGAAAAGATAAAAAGATTTGGCTTTCTCAGAAGAACTACCTCACAAAAATCTTGTGGTGCTTCCACATGCAAGATTGTAAGCCAATATTTACCCCACTTCCTATTAATTATAGTTATTCTCAAGTATGTGTCCTAGCAGTGAAGTAGAGAGGATGGAGATGTCTCGAATATCATATGCATCAACAGTAGGAAGCCTTAGGTATGAAATGATCTGTACAAGACCAAACATTGCTCAAATAATTGGAGTAGTAAGTTGCTTTATGGGAAATTCAAGTAAAGAGCATTAAAATGCTGTTAAGAGGATCCTTAGATACATAAAAGGAACCTCAGGTTCTGCATTATGCTTTGCAGGATTAGATTTTCTTATTAAAGGATATGTTGATTTAGATTTTGCAAGTGATCTTGACAAGAGAAAGTCTACTACAGGTTATGTGCTCACACTTGCAGGCGGAGCAATAAGCTAGCTATCTAAGCTACAGACTATTGTAGCTTTGTCTACAACAAAAGCTGAGTACATGACAGCTACTCAAGCATGCAAGGAAGTTATTTGGATTCAAAGGTTAATGGAGGAACTCAGGTACAAACAATAGAGGATTCTTGTGTATTGTGACAGTTAAAGTGCCTTGCATATTACAAGGAATCCAGCCTTTTATTCTAAGACAAAGTATATTAGAGTACAATATCACTTTGTCAGAGAAGTAATGGAAGAAGGGAATATGAACATGCAAAAGATACACACCAAAGATAAAGATAACTTGCAGATGCTATGACAAAGGCAATCAACGCTAACAAGTTCATGTGATGTAGATCCTCGTATGGCTTATCAAAAGCATAAGTAGTATGAAACTAGCAAGAAGAGACAGCTTTTGAAAGCTAACCAAAATTATCTTTAAGTGGGAGAATGTTAAGTGTTAAAGCTATTTTGGTAAGCAAAAATGGATGGAGAAAAGCTCTCTTTGTTTTTAGCCACAAAGTTTTGGTGATGGAGAAAGAAAATAATTCTAACCTTTGTTTATGGATGGGTGTAAACAATGGAGTTCACCTATAAATTGAGCTTCCTCATTTCATCAATTCATCAAGTCATCTAGAGTAAAAATATTTGAGTTTCTTTGAGAGATATTCTCCTATATAAATAGAGAGAAATGTGTGCTCCCCTTCTGTCAAGAGAAAGTATTTTTGTTGTCCCCATGTGATAAAGAGAAATTTTAATCCTCAAAAAAAGTTATTTAGTTTTTTTTCTTATTTTTATATAAATTTCTATTTTTTCATTTCTATATTTTATCTACGTCATATGTCTGGTACTTAACATAATATACTAACTCCTCCTCTCTTCCCTTAATTGTTATTCTCGTTGACGGCTCTATTCTTACTATGGTCATGTTTTCCTGCCCACTTCTTCGTCTTTGTCTGTCTGTTTGTCTGTTTGTCTGTCTCTCTCTGTCTGTCTCTATCTCTATCTTTGTCTCTCTATCTCTTGTAACATCCCCACTTTTATAAACAGAACGTAATAAAAACTTTGAATTATTTCCCTTAGGCAGTGTGAGAATTTCTCAGGTAGCGTTATACCATAATGATCTTCACACTTAGAATTACAGGGTAGTGTAACACTGCCATTGAAAATATGACACTGCCATATGTTAAAAATTAAGTAATGACAAAAGTGCCCTTGTAAGCTTTTGTTAATTGCCGTGATGTCCATAATTTTTAGAAATTATATTTTGATTCCAAAGACTTATTCCCACAATTACCTTAAAACTTTTTATGAAATGACCTTTATATCTCCACATTTGTAGAATTAGCAGAAGGTGATTTTAAACAGAGCAAAATCACGTGATGAAACCGTAGAAGTTTAAATCTCTGCCAATTGGGCCATGGAGGTAGTCGGGTGTGAAATGATGTGGAGTGTCCCTGGATTAGCTCAAAATTACGGAAATGCCATTAGTTACAGAACGGAAAACAAAAAGGCTCCGAATTTGCGAAATTGTCTAATTTATGCCATTAATCTATTTATTCGGTTTCGACAGTTATGTAAGGGCAATTAGAAGTTAATTAAATATTAATTAGGAGTTAATTAGATGTTAATTAGAAGGATGAGACTTAGGAATAATTAGAATAGAGATATAGAAATTCTCTCAGAGTCATTTAGTAAAGTTTTGCCGATTTGAGTAAAATCGGTGAAGATTGGTATTTTAAACCGCCAGAACCGAATCAGTAGAATTCCACACTAACACCACTACTTTGAGTGGCTGAAAATTGAGCCACTTCTACCCCTATAGATGGCACCAATTGGCTACCAAGTGAGTGGAGAGTGTAACGTCCGAAAAATTTTATCATTATTAACCGAGTTGTTCGGTTTTCATCGAATAGTTGGGATTAATTAGTATTCGATTAAGCATTCACTTAAAATCAATTAAGTGTGATTTAGAAGGATTAGACTTGATGGAATTAGATTAGAACCATAGGAAGCCTCATAGAGATGGAGGGCCAAGATTCAGCCACCACACCTTCACAAGTGGCACCAGCAATAGCCATGAAGAAGGAAGCTAAGCCAAGTTTGAATAAGGATTGAAGTCCACCAATCAAAAGCTATCTTCCTTCATAAGTTTTCATTTTTTTTGTTCCTTCTCCCCTTAAATTTTCAGCCTCCCCACAATAGATGCAGACCAGCCTCATTTTCCCACTTTCCTTCATCTTTTTTCACTTCCTCTCATCCTCAAACTCAAGCTTCAACCATCAACTTCACTCCAAGATCAAGTTCCACCAAGATTTCACACCACCAAGGTAGAAATTTCAACTTTCTCCTTCTTTTTTTTATTTTTTTATTTGGGGCTGCTTATGGTCCCTTGTTTATCCATGATTTTGATGTTGCGAGGGGTGGGGATGATGAATTAAGGTTGGTTTAAGGTGTATATGTGAGTTTGAATTGAAGATTGGATGGATTGATTTAAGGAAAATATGAATTCAAGAAGAATTCAAGAAGCTATTAGGGTTTTCCCCTCGACAGTCTGTACGGCGGAGTGTACGACTCTATCTACAATCATTTAAATTTGATGAATCCATTTTTATATGAAACTAGACATTTAGGGCTTTCCATACATATAAAATATAATGCCATTGGATTAGTATAGAATTAGTTATGAATTTTTGAAGTTTGACCTAGAATCTTGGATTTCCATCTAGGTAGTGTGAGTTGAGAGGGGTGTGACTCACCTTACACAACTCTAAATTGAGTGAAACTAACATTGTTTGAAAGCTAACATATAAGGGAATATCCCATAAAAATTTCAGAGTCAGATTCATTGCTAATTATTCCCAAAATATCAATGAATTTACCTTAAGTTCAAACTGAGCTGGAACAGGGTAGTCCAGTAGGGTCAAGTTACGGGGCTTATGTCCCAAAATATAATAATATGCAACTTCTTTCATTTGAAAGCTTGTTCTATTAGCTTTAATTTGACATAAATTTGATATGATTTCACGTAGATTTCTATTTTTAGTGAATTTTCACTTATAAGGATGCAATTCTGGCTAAATACAAGGCAGTCTGAGGTAAAATACTAATAACTTGAGTAACTTGAGTTATACAAATCAAAATGAGATGGGACCAAAAGGGTTAGAAACTAGACACATAGAGCTATGACATATCCAGAATCCAGTTTTAAATGAGTTGACTAAAGGTGGATTATACAAAATTCAGGCAGAATAGGATGAAGTAAATAAAAAACTCTATTGATGTTTGTATTGACTTTGATGAATGATATTGTGAATATATAATTGCTGTTCCATATTGATTTGCATGTTTGAATGATTTTACTGGTAGTCTGGCACTATTTATGGGGAAGTGGACTCGATCCATTATGCTGCCGAAATTTCGGCAGAAATATGTGAATTATATGAATGTTATAAACATTTATATGTTATGCTCATAAGATTCATAATGCAAGAAAGATTTAAGTATGCTATGAAATATATGAATGAATGCATGTAGCATATGTATGTATAATCATGTCCAAAGAAGAAAAAGATTTATGAGAACTTGCAAGAAAGACGTATCAAGTTACCACATGAGGCATGGCATAGACCCAGCTAGCATGGGCTAGAGCGGTACTGTCTATGACTTGGGCCAGTCCTTGACCAGATTTAAGGGGAATAGACCGGTGTGAAGGTCAGGAAAAGTAAACTCATCACTCATGTATAGGTACGAGTTCAGACCTGAAAAGCAGGCTATTACCCAGGGGTGAGAGAGGCCATTCACCTCCGGGGGACCAAGTACCAAAGAGCAAGATCAAGTTGCAAGTTAAAGAAAGAGATGAATTAAGTCAAGTACAAGTATCTTCATGTGCATCCTAATCCTCTCATTATGTCATAATGTTATTATGATTCTTATTGAAGTATGTTATACTATTCTTATTTCTATGTCTGTCACATAATATGCCAAGTGGTTGTTAAAAAATAACCCGCTTTGAGAAAGATATTTTCAACTTAAAATTGAACCACTGCTTTCGTATATGTGTTCACATTTTCATAAGAAATCGAAGCGGCTGGAATGTTTATGATGACACCGTATAAGTAATAGCTCGAGTTTACCTACTACTAAGAACCTTAGGTTCTCACTGCCTGCTTGTATGTTTTTTTTCTTTTCCGTAAACATTCCAGCACCTAGGTTGGAAATCAAGTGCGAGGCAGAGTACTGGGACATTTACTGAGCAAGACTCGGTCGCGAACCAGACCAAGAGACTATTGAAGCTACCTAGCGACTAGTCGAAAGCAAGTTCCATGTATTATGTTAGTCACAATTTCTTTTAAATTGTAATTATTTTATTCTCCATGTATTAGAGATGATAAAGTTTATGAACTATTATTCAGTAATAAAGTGTGTAGTTAAAGGGCTATGTATTATATTTTCCACATTTTAAAGCTTTCTTAGCACAGTGACAACCTTTTAATATAACTCCATGACTCGAGCATGACTTATATGATAGAGATTGTTTCATTTTTGGTATCAGAGCAGTCCATCCTGTATAGGCCCATGGATGGACTGATTATGCTTCCGATGCATACTCTGAGAATCTAGATAAACCATGTTTTAGGTCCTCGCATGAAGAGGACATAGAAATATTATGCATGATAGCCTTGTTATGAGTGTTGTAGACTACCTGTTGCACTTGACTGAATGTTGAGCTTGATCATCTCAATATAAGGTTTTGTGTAAATAGAAGCCTAAAACACCTTGTAGGCTTGTTAGGAACCTTCTAAACATAATTATGAGGGGCGAAACTCCTAGAAAGTAGTGATGGCATAAAGGGGTAGACAATTAAGCAAGTTAAGGAGTGTAGAGAATTGGGGATTCAATCAAAGGAATTGTGTCCAATGGTTTGCTATGGACATAGTAAACCTAGTTATATCGAAAAAGGTTGTTTGTAAAATATTGTCAGGTAGCCGAAGATTTCCCATCATCAAGGGCAGGATCTTAGTTGGAGACAAGCTGAGTAAGAATCCTCTTCACCCTAATGGGGCTTGTTTCAAGCTTCATTACGATTACCCAATCCAGACTATCTTCTCTAGCTTCAATCTAGGGTCTTCTTTTACCTGGTTTTGTAACTTTAATACTCGACAGGAGTAAGATGATTACCCACTGATGAGGTTATCTTATGTGGCATGGATAGTGCCTTTGTTTTCTTCATAGATGAGATTACCCTGAAGGTACCTCGCCAGCAAATTCAGTCAATGCTTTTTATTTTGGATTATGGTAATACCACATTATAAAGACCTGATCCTTCATTAAAATACTTGTAGAGTGGATAGATAAAGCAGAGAATTAGTGAAAGAAGCTACGGGCAGAAGCTTCAGTTAGGTATAGGGGAGAGCTTTTTAAGTCCCCGGCTAGAGAATGGAGTGGCTTCTCCCTCAAGAGTACTGAAAACAGACATATGGCGATTGCAAATTGGAGGAGCATTAAGTGGAATTTCAGCTTCAAAGGGAAGTAGTTGAACAAACTTTGAAGGAATCCATCCAACTGCACATTGCATCAAGATAGAGATACGATTATATATGACACAGAGAAAAGATGGAGTTACAAGAGTGAGTCCGGAAACATTCTTTGGAAGAAAAGACAATATATCCCCTATTAATCCAAAGTAAGAACACTTTCGGACTAGGGTGATATAAGAAGCAAGCTTAATGCTCTCTATCCATTAAGGATAGAGGAGGAATTGAAAGGTTTGGTTATGCTGAAACTCCATCAACCGTAGTCACCATAGGAACCATAAGATGAGGCCATCTTCGACATGTTATTAGTGGAGAGATACAACTATTTAGAGAAGAAAGGCAAAGTCTAACAATTGCCTTTAGGTACCATTATATATGCTATGGGTGGAGTAACTCGATAAGGAGTGTATTCAGATTCAGGCGAGAGTAATAAAGACTTAAAGTATGCAACTAATCCCGATAGACCAAGGAGCAACAGCAAGGTTGGTTCTGACAAATGAAAATAGACAAGTTTCCACAGGAACAATAGAACATAGTAGGAACGAGGTAGGAAAAGAGGAAGTTTGGATTTCTGACTGGCCCATTAAAAAGAGAAAAGCTACCCAGTATAAGATTACGATGCAAATAAGATTGTGTACGAAATACCAAGTAAGGTTACCTTGGCACTGGTCATAAGTGCAACAGACCCAATGCACCCTAAGCAAGACCGGATGATGCACCAATATAAGATCAAAAAGGATTTCGAAGCGTACCCCATGAGGGGCGAGGTTACGATGTCGGAATTAGAGGCAGTCGGAAGAGTCTCCATACCTTGGGCCAGATTAAATGCGATCATCACTAATGCACTATGTTCCATCAGAGTTCCGTAGTTAAGCGTGCTCGGATGAGAGTAATATTAAGATGGGTGACCTTTTGGGAAGTCCTCATATTGTAACTTCAACAGGGTAACAAGACCATCATTTCCATCTTTCATAGCAAATGGATTACATCCTAGGGGCAAGATGTTACAAGGGATAACCAGAAGGCTTAATAGCGAGAGTAATGTAAAGTTTAACCAAAAACTTGATATATATTATACTAGGATTGACCATCAATGAGAAATGCAGTGTTGGTAACCATGAGATTCCTTAAATTGGTATTTAAAGTTTAGAAGAAAGTGGATGTCAACATAATAAACAAGGAATCTTCTCACTACCAAATTAAAGAAGATAGGAGAGTGATGGAATCTTTTCAGCTCAACAATCCCTTTTCTCATATTGAATTAATCATATTCTGGGGAAAAAGATATTGCAATAGTCATTGAGAAGCTCAACAAGGACGACAAAAAATTCGATTAGTAGATAATGAGAAAAATGGAATAGAGCCCACAAGAAGAGGAGGAATTTCAAAACAAGGCTTATAGTTGCAGTTTATGAAAATTTTCTAGCCCTACACTCTAGACTCAACATAAGGGAACTCATCATTGATCAAAGGTGGTCAAGTGGAACCAAACCTTGCAAACCGCTAAATTGATTTCCCAAAAACTTTGATAGGGCCCCTATGATCATTACCTGTCGAAATTAATTCTTGCTATGGACAATAGTTCTTGTAACGATAAAACTTCTCGAGTTGGTGTCAAAGATTCAAGACACAAGCAATGAAAAGGTTACCAAAAATCACAGTGCAACAGTAGTTAGACACATGATAAGAAGGATAAGTAACTTTCTCAGCGAGCTCGTTAATGGATCAGGCCGTCATCAAGATAAAGTGTACTGTGGGCGCTCATATAATCTATGGGGACTCTTGGCGTGTGTTGGGAAGGTATCTTGTAGAAAAAAATGGGATAAGGGAGACTCTATAACTTCTCTAAGGAAATATGGCTATTAACCCCCATTTTTATGCCGAATCACATATACCTTGATAGCTAAAAATCAAGGAGAATAAGAGAATGGTAATAAGAAGAGCTATGAATCTTAAAAACTTAAGTTGCATAGTGGGAGTGACCTGAGATCTTCCCACATATAATGGAGCATGAGGTAAAATTTATAAGGAAAAGGAGTTTTAAGACAAAGCTCCTAGCTACAATCCCGAGAAGAGACCTAAGCCCATATTTCTAAAGGACTTTAATGGAGAGAATTTATTTTTGGACTAAGGGTATTCACGTGAATGAGAATCTTGGAAAAAGTTGTATGAGCCTCCTAAAATTTTGATGCAACCATTTTCATTGTTATACATTAACATCAATCATGACAACCACTGGTAATCCTTATAATTGCGAATCTTCAAGGATTGATATCTAAGGTCTCAAGTGTAAGGAACAAAAGATTTAGTAGTTACTATTAAGTAAAAGTAATTAAGTTCAAAGTAAAGGAGATGAGGAAAGTCTCCAATAAACTTAATGAAGGTTCAAGACACCATTGATATGAGATAAACTCGGGCACCCACACAATTTTTAAGGGTTGTTTGCACGTACTAAAACAATATCATGTAATTACCGACAATTAATTTTAGGACGATGCACGAACCTGAAGAAGAGATTACCCCAATAAGCTAAGAGAATACTCCTAAATACTCGTAATCCTGGAATTTTGAGGACAAAATTCTTTTTAAAGTGAGTAGAATGTAACATCCCCACTTTCACAAACAGAACGTAATAGAAACTTTGAATTATTTCCCTTAGGCAGTGTGAGAATTTCTCAGGCAGCGTTATGCCATAATGATCTTCACACTCAGAATTATAGGGTAGTGTAACACTGCCGTTGAAAATATGGCACCGCCATATGTTAAAAATTAGGAAATGACAAAAGTGCCCTTGTAAACTTTTGTTAATTACAGTGATATCCAAAATTTTTAGAAATTATATTTTGACCCCAAAGACTTATTCCCACAATAACCCTAGAACTTTTCATAAAATGATCTTTATGTCCCCATATCTTTAGAATTAGCAGAATGAGATTTTAAATAGAGCAAAATCATGTGGCGAAACCGTAGAAGTTTAAATCTCTGCCGATTGGGCCATGGAGGCAGTCGAGTGTGAAATGATGTGGGTGTCCCTAGACTGGCTTAAAATTATGGAAATGCCATTAGTTACAGAAAACAGAAAACAAAAAGGCTCCGAATTTGCGAAATTATCCAATTTACGCCATTAATCTATTTATTCCGTTTCGATAGTTATAAGGGCAATTAGAAGTTAATTAAACATTAATTAGGAGTTAATTAGATATTAATTAGAGGGATGAGGCTTAGGAATAATTAGAATAAAGATATAAAAATTCTCTCAGAGTCATTTAGTAAAGTTTTGTTAATTTGAGGAAAATCAACGAAGATTCGGTATTTTAAATCTCCAGAACCGAATCAGTAGAAATTTACACTAGCACCACTAGTTTGAGTGGCTGAAAATTGAGCCACTTCTACCCTTATGGATGGCGCCAATTGGCTGCCAAGTGAGTGGACAGTGTAATGTATGAAAAATTTTATCGTTATTAATCGAGTTGTTCGATTTTTTATCAAATAGTTGGGATTAATTAGTATTCGATTAAGCATTCACTTAAAGCCAATTAAGTGTGAT
Source organism: Pterocarpus santalinus (assembly GCA_031439595.1). Lineage (NCBI taxonomy): Eukaryota > Viridiplantae > Streptophyta > Magnoliopsida > Fabales > Fabaceae > Pterocarpus > Pterocarpus santalinus. Next base: position 41,821,211 of record CM062523.1, on the reverse strand, counting down.
TTAGAAGGATTAGAGTGGATGGAATTAGATTAGAACCATAGGAAGCCTTATAGGATTTTCCTAAAACCGTTTTACCGATTTGAAGAAAATCGGTAGAATTTCGGTATTTTAAATTGTCGAGACTGGACCAATAGAAATTATACCATGAAAACCCCAGGATGGAGAGCCAAGATTTAGCCATCACATCTTCACAAGTGGCACCACCAACAGCCATGAAGAGGGAAGCCAAGCCAAGTTTGAATAAGGATTGAAGTCCACCAATCAAAAGCTAGCTTCCTTCATAAGTTTTCATTTTTTTCTTCCTTCTCCCCTTAAATTTTCGGCCTCCCCACAATAAATGCAAACTAGCCTCATTTTGCCACTTTCCTTCATCTTCTTCCACTTCCTTTCATTCCCAAGCTCAAGCTCCAACCATCAACTTCACTCCAAGATCAAGTTCCACCAAGATTTCACACCACCAAGGTAGGAATTTCAACTTTTTCCTTTTTTTCTTTAATTTGGGGCTACCTAAGGTCTCTTGTTCATCCATGATTCTGATGTTGTGAAGGGTGAGGATGATGAATTAAGGTTGGGTTAAGGTGTACATGTGAGTTTGAATTGAAGATTGGATGGATTGATTTAAGAAAAACATGAATTTAAGAAGAATTCAAGAAGCTGTTAGGGTTTTCCCCTCAATGGTCCGTACGGCAGAGTGTACAGCTCCACCTACAGCCGTTGAAATTTGATGAATCCATTTTTATATGAAATAAGATATTCAAGCTTTCCATACATTTAAAATATAAGGCATTGGATTAGTATAGAATTAGTTATGAATTTTTGAAGTTTGATCTAAAGTCTTGGATTCCCATCTAGGCAGTGTGAGTTGAGAGGGGTGTAACTCATCTTACACAAATCTAAATTGAGTGAAACTAATGTTGTGTGAAAGCTAACATATAATGGAATATCCCATAAAAATTTCAGAGTCAGATTCGTTGCTAATTATTCCCATAACATCAATGAATTTACCTTAAGTTCAAACTAGGCTGGAATAGGGTAGTCTAGTAGGGTCAAGTTATGGGGCTTATATCTCAAAATATACTCATACAAATGATATGCAACTTCTTTCATTTGAAAACTTGTTCTGTTAGCTTTAATTTGACATAAATTTTGTATGATTTCACCCAGATTTGTATTTTTAGTGAATTTTCACTTATAAGAGTACAATTCTGGCTAAATATAGGACAGTCTGAGATAAAATACTAATAACTTGAGTTATACAAATTAAAATGAGATGGGACTAAGAGGTTAGAAACTAGACACATAGAGCTATGACATAAATCCAGGTTTAAATGAGTTGAATAGGACTAAAGGTGGATTATACAAAATTTGGGCAAAATAGGATGAAGTAAATAGAAAACTCTACTGATGTTTGTATTAACTTTGATAAATGATATTGTGAATATAATTGTTGTTCCATATTGATTTGCATATTTGAATGATTTTACTAGTAGTCTGGTACTATTCATGGGGAAGCAGACTCGATCCGTTATGCTGCCAAAATTCCGGCAGAAATATGTGAATTATATGAATGTTATAAACATTTATATGTTATGCTCATAATATTCATATATGCAAGAATGATTTAAGTATGCTATAAAGTATATGAATGAATACATGTAGCATATGCATGTATAATCACGTCCAAAGAAGAATAAGATTCATGAGAACTTGCAAGAAAGACGTACTAAGCTATCATGTGAGGCATGACATAGACCTAGCTAGCATGGGCCAGAGCGGTACTGTCTAAGACTTGAGCTAGTCTTTAACCAGACTTAAGGGAAATAGATCAGCGTGAGGGTCGGGAAAAGTAAACCCGTCATTCATGTATAGGTATGAGCTCGGACCTGAAAAGCAGGCTATTACCTAGGGGTGAGAGAGACCATTGACCTCCGGGGGACCAAGTACCAAAGAGCAAGAATAAGCTGCAAGTTAAAGAAAAAGATGAATTAAGTCAAGTACAAGCATCTTCATGTGCATCTCTAATCCTCTCATTATGTCATAATGTTATTATGATTCTTATTGAAGTATGTTATACTATTCTTATTTCTATGTCTGTCACATAATATGCCAAGTGGTTGTTAAAATATAACCACTTCGAGAAAGATGTTTTTAACTTAAAATTGAACCACTACTTGCGTATATGTGCTCACATTTTCATAAGAAATCGAAGCAGCTGGAATGTTTATGATGGCATTATATGAGTAATAGTTCGAGTTTACCTACTGAGAACCTTAGGTTTTCACTGCCTGCTTGTATGTTTTTTTCTTTTCCGTAAACATTCCAGCACCTAGGTTGGAAATCAAGTGTGAGGCAGAGTACTGGGACATTACTAAGCAAGACTCGGTCGCAAACCAGACTAAGAGACTATTGAAGCTAGCTAGCGATTAGTCAAAAGCAAGTTCCGTGTATTATGTTAGTTATAATTTCTTTTAAATTGTAATTATTTTATTCTCTATGTATCAGAAATGATGTAGTTTATGAACTATTATTCAATAATAAAGTGTATAGTTAAAGGGCCATGTATCCACATTTTAAAGCTTTCTTAGAACAGTGACAATCTTTTAATATAACTTCATGACTCGAGCATAACTTATGTGATAGAGGTTGTTACATCTCTCTCTCTCTCTCTCTCTCTCTCTCTCTCTCTATATATATATATATATATATATTTGGTTATTGTAAATATGTTTCATTTTATTTGATGATAAGAATAATAGACATGGCATGCCATCATATTTCGCTATGAATTTTTTAAATGTATGTCCTATTGAGCATAGTTTTATACACTTACACATTTAATAACTTTTTTATAGAATACATTTGTTGTCAATCCAACTGTTAAAGTATAACTGCATATCATATTGATTATTTGTGCCAAATTTTTGAAAAATTGGACATCAATAAGAATGTATCAAATAATTCTTTTTTCTATATTTAAGAAATATTTATTATATTGATTTAAATGTATATAAAAAATGTATTAAGTAACTTTGGATTAATGTAGAATTTTATAGACATTATATATAACATATAAACTTTTAATTTAATGGTTAGTTTTGTAAAAAAAATTCTTCAATAAATGGTTATTCAATGGTGTAAGATGAGTTTGACTTACACTATATATATATATATATATATATATATATATATATATATATATATTGTTTGTTTTATCTATATTTTCTTGTAATGAAGAGCTTGCTATATATCTCTTTGAAATCTAGTTTTTGAGTCGTACGTTCACAACAACAAAACCTTTGTTGTGACTTTTTTCTTTTCTCATTTATCAAAACTTAGTATTATTTATTTAGTTGTTTATTTTTAATACTTATGTTTTTGGTTCTAACTTTATTGTCCATTTTGTCCTAAGATATATGTTGTAATTATTTGCAAGTAATATATGGCTACATTAGAGTTTCCTATAGTTAGGTTTTCAAGATTCGTAAAGATCAAACAACCATTGTACTTATTAGTCGAACATTAATAGTCAAACAAATGCGTAGAAATTTTGCCAACAGAGAGAACCAGTCATCAGAAAAAGAAAGCGAAAGAAAAGAATAAGAGATAAGCGCAAACTAATTAGTGCACTTGCGGTCATTTCCGGCCGCAGGCACATTTGAAAATTTGGTCCATCCAATTTTCAACTTGATTAGTGTTGTGATACGTCGGCCTAAAGTGACAAATAAAGTAGCATATAAAACAAAATCGTGTAAAAAATTTGCGTGGTTTAGTTTATAACTTGTGTCTTTGAATAAAGGCGATAAGTAAATATTTTACCAAAAAAATTTGATGCAAAATATAAAGATGGACACACTTTACTCAAAATTCAAATTTTAAATACATAAAAAATATTTTACAGTATTTTTTTATTGGTGTATATACTTAACAATGAAATTAAGAAAAGAATTTAAAAGGAAAAAAAAAAACTGTCTTAGCAAAGGCTGAAATGAGAATGAAAATTAACTTGGTCGAACAAATTTTCAGCTTGATTATCGTTGTGATATGGCTGGCTAACGTCTCAAATAAAATAGCAAATAAAAATAACTGAGGCAAAGAATTAACGGGATTCGGATTATGACATGTTTACGGGTAAAGGTAATGTATAAATATTTTTTATGTTAAAAATTTAGATTGAAGGCAAAGACTAGCCTCAACTTAGAGTTAAGGTATAACTTTTGAATTTATCAAATAATTATAAAAGTATTAATAGATCATTTTAAAAAAAATTATAAATCAACTCAAATTATAATAATGTATAAAAAGAAGATTGATTAAATGAATCAACCCCTATTAATGATAATAAATAAATATTTTGTTAAAGAAATATAATAAAAAAATTGAACACGCTATTTAAAATTTAAATTCTAAATATGCCAAAAATATCTTATTGTATTTTTTCATCTATAAACACACTTAACCCTAGAAGAGAAAATTTAAAAAGAAACAAAAAAAAAAAAACTCTCCACGATCTCCGGGGCTTATTGAGAATGAAAGATTGGATGTTTAACACCCCCATTTTATAAGCCATTATTACAACTATTTTTCAATGCAATTATTTAAATACCAAACATGGAATAGTTTTGAGTAAAAATTTCTCCCTGCCCTCAGCGCACAGAACAACCTGGTGGCTGAGTTACATCCCTGTGCATGATTTTTGAAGGAGAGCATTTAATGCTTTGATTTCTTTGGAGCAGCAAAATTTGAAACGTAATGTGACGTGTGCAGCAAATGCTCCTTGCAACGTGTGGTTTGCATTAAAAGCCCATGAACCAACTTCTCATTTTGCCACTTTGCCGAAAAGCAAGCCACCATAGTAACGATTAGAAATTTTGCATAAAACGGACTGAACTTATCCATAACAATCATTGTACAATGAAAATGTTATAGAGATTAAATTTTTATCAAATTTTCAAATAATATAAATTATTAATTTTATCTTAAAATAATTCTTTATTTTTAAAATTGTATATTTTCACAAATAATTATTTTTAAAAAAATTTATATAATATCAATTTTTTTTATTTATACGCTATTAAGTATAAGAAAGAGAATAAGTAGAAAGATACTTAATAAGGAAAAATCTAAATAAAGATAATTTTATAAAATATACCTAAATATTTTTGATATTGAGATTTTTTTAATTATTTTTTAATTTATGTGTATATTTAAAATTACATAAATATTTTTAGACAGAGATAATATTTATTAAATTTTTGATAAATAAATAATTACTATTACGTTACTCTATCTAACAGTTTTATTTGTATTTTATATTCTACATAACTTTTTTGACTGCATATATAATACATTACTCATAATTTGCATGTCCAATAAGAAACCCTATTTATGTGTAGCACTTGTCCATAATAACCTCGAACTGAGTATTAAAAAATAATAACACGTGTCATTAGAAGATAGATTCTATAACATCATAAAAGGGCCATGGCATTACTCTGGTATTTGCACCATTGGAACACTGGAAAGCGCTTTGAGCCAAAATCTCTCCCCAGTGCTTGTCACTATGGCTACTAGTGGTACTAGGGTTGGTGCTTCTAGCCACCACTTCTCTCGCTGATCTCCAGGACCGTCGTTTGCCTCCTATAGTTGTTCGGCCACCTTTCGGTAAAAGGCCACCTTTGCCTTCTGTAGTTGTTCGGCCACCTTTCGGTAAAAGGCCACCAACCACGGAGGAATTCGCCACGGTGGAAACGTCCGAGGATGGCCACGAGCCTCCCTATAAGAAGCATCCATGGAAGAAGCATCCCCCATCCAAAAACTAACTTGCTAGCGCTCATCTAAAGAATAAAGTAGCGAACTATTGGAATAGTGCTCATCTAAAAACTATGGGAATAAAATCTTTTATGTTATTTTGGCTAATATGTATGCATATGTAGTGAACTTCGGCTTGTTTAAAGAATAAAGATGCATGTCATGCATGCAACTAGGTTCCTTACTTCTTTCCGGCTGTGTAAACTTGTGCCATGGCATTGCTATTTGTTGTTGTTGAATAATGTCTTATTTTTTGTTTGGAGTGATGTGCGTACCATTTGAAGTTGCTGCAATAATTTTGAAGGAGTATGCGTGGCTTGATATTGAGAGGTGCCGTGATTTTTTTCTTTTTTCCCAATGGAAAATAGACGAAAGTCCACTAATACTGCCGGTACCTTACTTAGGAATTAGACAAGCCATCATTCCGTGCAATAACTTGATAGAAACTGGTACATGATGACGTTATTGCCTTTTCTATATTGACTTTAGAAGCATTAAATAGCAGAAAATATTAGACAGTAACAAAATTCTTATTATAACAACACTTTATTATACTTCTCAGCTATATTTATTATACTTTTAACAACATTTATCATATTTTTAGCAACATTTATAGAAGTGTTATGTTAACTAAATGTTGCGAACAGTTGAATATGTAGTAGTGTTACTAGGATAATGTGGTATTGTTATTAATCTTTGAATCAATGGGTAATCTTCACTTTTTTGATTTATCCAATTGTTCTCCTTAGTTTTTGGCAAATAATTATTTCTGACCTGTAGCATTACTTTTAATTAGTTTTCTTTTGGCAACATATCATACATCAACCCACATCGAGGCTTCTTGCACCTTTACAACTCATTGCTTCCGCATTTATTTCCTAGTCATTTAGCATTCGTTTGGTTTACAATAAAACGAGAGGAAAGTAGGGGAGAAGAAATATTTGGAAAGAATCTTGCTTTTTCTCTCGTAACAGCGTCGAAAACAAGAGGGAAGAGAAAAGTATGAGTGACCCTACTTACAATGTTTTCCGCACTCGTCTGAAAAGAAAACAAGGGGACTAGAGCGTGGATTGTAAAATTACTTATTTGTTCCAATTGTTTTTTTTTTTTAATCATACAAATATCATAAAAAAGTCATTTTTATACATTCTACTCAATCAAACGAAAGAGGAAATAGATAATTTTTTCTTTAATTTTTTTTTCCATTTTTCCCCTCATCCAAATAAAGTATTAGAGTTTGTACGTATTTTTTTAATGTGAAGAATTCTGAATGTACATGAGAGTCTGGATTTTTGTGTAGTGTCATTATTTGTATATCATAGAAACATAAAAATAAAAGATACAATTAATTAACGTAGTTTGTTTTGTAGCCAATGTCTATCGACAAAAATGACAATCAAATATTTATTAAAGAAATATAATACAAAATTCAAAAGCTATTCATATTTCATTCAAAACTCAAATGCTAAATACATTCATAATATCTCACAATATTTTCACACTGATGTATATAAACAACATACCATTCTTCTAAGATTATTGAAATTGTGGCAAATAAGATAATGAAATATTTACAAATAATGAACTTATCTTTTACTATGGTTTTGTAGCCTCTCATATACTTTTGTTTTCTGTTTTCTCATGACCAAATATTGGCGTAGATTTTTTCCCATTAACTTGCAAGAAAAATATATTCTTTTTCATGTTGGACTTACTTTAGTTAATCAGTGGTCAATCTAGTGACTCATAAGCATAGTTATAAAACTTGACCCGATCAAAACACCAAGTCACTAGGTATGTGGTTCAATCAGTAAGTTGTTGGTTGAACTAGTTGAATTTCATATATAATTAAATAAATATATAAATATATTAAAATTAAAATAAATAATATTTAATTATGACTATAAAATAAATAAAAATAAGTATTATTTTTTTAGTTGTTGAATTATATTTCCTAGGCAATCGAGGAGGGGCAAAAAAAGGCCATGACAACAGAAAAAAGCTTGAAAAAGACAAAATCCAATCAGATTGTAAAATGCACCCAACTACCTCCTTTTTTTTTTTTTTTTCTTTTGTGAGTACCAACCACCTCCTCTTCTCTTTCTATAATCTTATCCAAACTTAGATTGCACCAATCAAAATTTTTCTTTCTTTAATCAAATAAGAAAAACCAAAATAGATTTATTTCCTTCAACACCAATACTATAGCCTCCCCACAGCCACACCTTTCGAGTTTCAACAATTTCCCAATCCACTGCCTCCCCTGTGTGCACCCTTCATCTCCCTACCATTCCACACTATATGCCACACCCAAAGCCTTGCCACCTTCAACACTTCACGATCAGCTGCGTCCCCCCTAGTTCCATCTTGCATCCTCTGAGCCATGCTTCTCTCCCTGAGCCACTCTAGGTCCATCTCAAAGGGCCTCCAACTCCATGCCCACATCCTCGGAACTGATCTCCGATCAATCCCTCTCCTCTTGCAGTACCTTATCAACTTCTACTCAAAGACTCAACCGCATCATTTGTTGAGCTCCACCCAAGCCATGGTGGGCTTCACCTTCAATAGTTTTTTTTTTTGATTTAATAAATCTGCAGCTCCCTTTATTTTGGCCTAATTTTTAATTAGGTCCCTATAATTTAAAAATTTTCAATTAGATCCCTATATTAAATAAAATTTTGTAATCAAATTTCTGAAGTAATCTATCATTGCAAATTGCTGGTTAAATTGAATAAATTTTTACGTTTAAATTTACAAAATTAGGTTAGGACATGTTAAATTATATAAAATTTTAAATTTTTTTGTAATTTTATGCTGTTCTAAGGGCCTGATTACAATAATTTATCTAATATAGGGACCTAATTAAAAATTTTTAAACTATAAAAATTAAATTAAAAATTAAGTAAAATTATAGGGATTTTTAGAATAATTAAACCTTTTTTTTAACTTTTTTGGGATTGCTGGATAGAGCAAACTGGCACTTCACTGGATCACCGATTTTTAAAAAAATCGACTAAGTTAATCCATTTTACACTAATTCTTATGCAAATATGATCCATTGTATAACTTGAATTGGTTTCTTGGTCTGTTCGCTGGTTCATTGGTCGAACCAATTGATCTGGTTCGAGTTTTATAACTATATTCATAAAGAAATGTTTTTGATATATAACTTTCTTTTACATTTTTTGATATCCTCTTTCTATCTCTTTTCTCTACTCCTTGCTTTTTCACTTTTTTATTTTCTTTCATAATTTTTTTCTAATTTTGTGAGTGAGTGTTGGGATGTCCATAATTTGTAGTGATACAAATAACAACTCTTATGCTCATAATGCTTCCCCAGCTTAGCTTTTTGGTAATGCACGACACCACCTAACCTTCCAATGATAAGTGGTAGGAATTTGAATGTGTCTCGATGTTTCATGAAATTTTATTTTAACAATTTAGTGTAGGGAGAAAAAAAAACATATTATTTAGAGTAAATATATATTTTAATTTTTAAAAGATATAAGCGACATTAATTTAATTTTTTAAAATGTTTTGATCACATAGATCCTTAAAATTTAAAAGATGATATCACATCAATTCTTAATGTTTTTTGCGGAGTGTGTTTTCGATAATAATTTGAAACTTGATTATTATATTTTAGGGAGGTGCTACTTGGTACGAATACCAAGAGTACAGAAGTGTACGAAACATTTGACAACCAATAAAATTTGTTATTTTAACGGAAATCAAGGAGAAGGAGAGAGTTAATTTACAAGGGAGAAAAATTTAACGTTCCTATTAAAAGCACGAAAATCCCCGTAAGAAAGACTCAGATATACTTGTGTTTAATTAGAGGTAACTTTCGAAAGTAGCTTTACTAATCCTCCAGATCTTTTTACTTTCAATTACGTGCTTTTCTTTTCCATTGTCGTCATTAGCTGTACCTATCCATTATGGTTGAACATGACATTCAGTATTGACCGCTTCTAGATATTAACAATAAATTATAGCCAGGTTTGGGGCTTTACGAAATGGTATAATAGAGGTTATACTGCATAGTCCATATTGATTAAGTGAGAGATTGGGTGATAGTACATAAGCGGCAAGAATGAAACAATAAACAACTTGGGCTGGCATTGTTTTTAATATCAACGTTGGTTGGGTTGCTTCTAAATTTTAATAATTTAGTTTATTTTCAAGGAATAATTAACCTTTTATTGCAAGACATTAACTAACGTATTAGTTTTATCAAATACAAATAATTTTAACATTTAAATATATTCTTAATATTGCCTTTTTCGTTTATATGTTTTTCAGAATTATAGTTCATTAACCTAAAAAGAAATTATTATGTGTTTATTTAACATGGAATTGACTATTTTAAATTGAACACGCACTTCAAAAAGAAAGAAATATCGATCACTAACTGAAAGATCGACGGTTGATATTACATATTTATGTATCTTATGCTGGAATATGCTTGTAGACTGATATAAGTTAACATAATCTATGAAAACTCAAATTAATTGGATAATTAGGTCATATTGTTTAAGTCCAAGTTTAATGATTATTATTGTTACTAGACATTTTTTTTTTTTTGACGAGAGACTAATTGTTGTTGTTAAGCACTACTCATTTGTGCTTAGCAACAATAAGGCAAGAGTAGTGCGTCACTTATTATTGTTAAGCACAACTCCTTTCTAAGAAGGTTATTGCGTCATGTGTATGAATAGCTCATTTTGTTACTATCTTCCACTATCCTATTTTTCACTAGCCACCCCATTGCGAGAATTCGCCCCATCACACTAACGCAAGAGCACAATATTGTGGCATATGACTAGTACTCTCTCGTCTTAGATGATCATGATCGTCTTTAGAATTTGTCATGGCAACCTCACTATTGTCATCCTTTCCAAGCACTCCTATCCGAAGGTGGAAATGGTAAGAGAAGGGGTTTGAATCGTGCTTTTTTTTTTTTTTAAAACTTTTTATATCCTAAAAAGGCCAAAGAAACTTTTATCAAGTTTTAAGATTTGAATTATGGAAGCGATTAAGGCCAGAAACAGAAAGTTAACTTTTACAAGAAATTTTCTAAACAGCAAAGAAAGATAAACACTTAAAACTTATAACAGAAAGTGTAAGAGTTGCAAGTAAAGGACAGAGATAAGGAAAGCACTCAAGAAATTTTATTCTAGATCGGCCAAACCACTTGTCTATGTCAAGTTCTCAACAAACTAGTTAAGATTTTATATCAAAGAGTATTCTTGTATAAACTTCTCCAAGCTTTCAACAAAGTAGTCTTATTCTAGCCTCTCCAAGCTAATCAAAACTACTACCAAGTCAAGTTACAAATAAGTACAATGTGGAGTGACTTCTCACAAAACTCACTAAGAGGATATTTGCTATTACAAAGCTTTAAGAAGATTTTCTCGAAGAAGATTTAGAAAGAAACTTTTTGGACATTCAGAAGGTTGAGAAAGATGAAAGCTTTTGTAATTTTCAATAATAGTTGTTTCAACAATTTTTTCTAATCATTTCTTCTTCATCTTCAAGACTCATATAGGTTTTAAAATATAGCCATTGTGACTTCAAGTCTTGAGCCTTGAGCTTTCAAATCTACGGAGAGAGAAGTTGAGAGCTTTTTTTCTCAACAAGCAAGTATAACACCAAAGAGAAAATTAGCCGTTTGAGTCAACTAACTCTATACAGTGTCAGCGCACCTTTTGGAGATATGCCTTGTCACATTTTGACCTTTGGAAAATATCTTTGAACATAGAAAGGTAAAATTTGAATAATGTCTTATTTACTTAGAGCAACATTGTAGAAGAAAGCCTTCTGACCAAACTTTCTAGATAAAACATCCTTCTAATTTGCTTATGTGCCTTTTGGTGACGTGATAGCCTTCTGATGACATATGTTCATCTTTTTGATGCTTCTAATAATCTTTTTTATGAGAGAAAAGATCATTGATAGTGCAACTTCTTTCATGAAGTGATCTTTCCTTTCAGATTTGTTTGAGATATGAAAGATATCCATAGAATCTGTTTGAAATAAATTTTTACATGATCCAATTCTCTCAATTTGGCATCTCAATTTGGCGTTTAAAGAGATCTGTATAAACTAAGATAAAACACTCACACAAGCCATTAGTCCTTACAAAATTTTCATAAGATTTGATTTGTTATCCATCAAACCCATGAAGTATATATCCAAAAGATCACCTGGTGGCTTTTGAAGGGTGTTCGAGCTTACACTATCATCTAATATTTTAGTGTTATGTATGTGAAAATTTGATATTAAATTATTCAAGGAATTGTTAATTATTAGGTTTTGGTTTTGAATCGAAAATCCCAACAATTGGTACTATATATAGTTTATTCTTGATTATAGATTATTCTTGCCTAATGGTTAGGTGATGTAGTTCTTTCCGAGGCATGGTGGTTCATGGAGAGGGGGGATACTTGCAAAGACTCTCTGATGCTCAAGTTAGAAATGTTCTTAGAGGTAATATGTATGAAAAGGTATTCCATTATATCTTGGGGGCCCAAGGCCTTTATATTCTCTAGGTTTCTTAGGTATAGTCTACATGAACAAAATCTTCCTCGATTGTAAGAATCATTGATTCTCCATTGAATGCTAGGGTTGTGATTGGTGTTGATCCATTGTCATTAAATCCATAATCATTGTGGTTTCCTTATTTAGCATAGCCTATTCAACATTGCATCGGGAGTTAGAGGAATGTAACAAGGCGATAAAGGTAGTATACAAATATCAGTTATAATGGGGCCACGACGAGCTCTTGAGTGAGCTCATGCTCACCTACAAGCATCCAAGTATTGACCTTGAGATTTAGTAGTCTGGATGTAGGCGTGCAATTAGGTCTAGAAGACTAGTCCGATCTACAACCCCTGAGCTTGGTCGAAATAGGATTAAGTGCGAAGCTCTTATATACTGTCGAGCTTGTACCGCATTAAGGTGAGCCTCGAAGGGCATGGTCCTGCCAAGGTGAGTGAAAAATCCTCAATTTCTCCTTGTGTTAAATTATCTCAGTAATCTTGAGTAATTAGACATTTAATGAAGAATTAAAGAATAAAGGCTTAATTGGAGGATAAAAAGGGTATTTGTGAAGAGAAAAGTTAAGAGACTACTTAATTAAAATTAGAGAATTTCAAATTTAAGCAAGTCAAACTCTTAATAGCTAAAATAAACACTAATTTCTCATAATTAGTTCAATAAAGTTTAATTAAAAGTAATTAAGCTTAATTAAAAGTTCAATTTTTACTAATCACGATAATATGAGTTAATCACTAATCCTTGTTTAATTGAGTTAATTAAGTGGCAAAAGTACTTAATCATATTATTAGAATTCAAATTAAGTCAATTAGACAATAAAGTAATGATGACATCACTAAAATGAAAAAGTAAGAGACAAGGTTGTTTTATGTAAGAACAATACTAGGATTTGTATAAAGTAAACCCTTTAATTAACCATTTTATCCCCTTAATTATAACAAAAAGAAAAATATCCCCTTCCCTTGGCCATTTGAAAGTCACGGCCACATCACACACAACACACACACTCACTTCATTTTTTCAAACTCACAATCTCTCTCTAACCTTATCTCTTCCAAGAAGCCCTCATCTTCTTCTTCTTCTTCCTTTCTCTACCAACACCATAGCCAAACCTTGTCACTAGCCCTTCAAAGATCACACTTTTGGTCTTTGAAGATAAGATCTAAACAATCCAACCTCCATTTTTCTCAAAAAGGATGCAAAAGCTCTCACCTTTTTCCTCTTGTAGCAGTAGTCACCATCACCACCTTGGAGAAGCCATCTTCATCTTCTTTTTCTCCTTCAAGAAGACACAAACACACCTTAGGTAGTGGTTCTTCATCTTCTTCTTTTTGTTGTTCAAGAAAGCTTGAAGCTTTGGCTCTCACTATGGCCAAGAGCTTCAAGTGACAATTTGAGAAAAGCTCCATTTTCTTCTTGAGAAAAGTTTCCTTTTTTGGAAAAGTTTGTTTCTTGAACCTTATTTATGAGATTTTATGTGTTTGTTGGAGGTTTCTTTTCTTGAATGCTTTAAAAGTTTTCATTTTCTTTTATGATCTATGTGTTCTTGGTGTTCTTTGTAGTTATTGGAAAGAAATATGCTTTCTTGAAGACATTCTTGTTCAAATTTGTTCTCTTGATATAATGTGTTCATGATTGAAAATATTCTCTTTTGACATCTTCAGCATGATTTTGATGTGATCAAAGAACATTCCTTAGCATAAAAATTTTAAAAGTTTGCTCCTTGAAGGCTAGAAAGTGGCATCTAAGAGGTATACTCTCTTAAAGGTTCATTTTGTTTTTCTCAAAGACAAGATAATGCATAAAGATCCAAACTTTCTTCAAATATGAAGCTTTTAGTTATGAAGGTGAAAACTTGCAACTTTCTTTACTAAAAATTGAATCTTGAGACAACTAATGAGTAAAGATTTAAACTTCCTTAAAGATTAAAGCTTTATAGTCTTAAAGGAGGAATCTTGTAATTTTATTTAATAAAGTTTAAATCTTGCAAATTTAATTAATAAAGGTGGAATCTTGAAGACAAAATCTTGAATAAAGGTTTGAACTTTCTTAAAGATTAAAACTTTTAGTCTTAAAAAGTGCAATCTTGCAACTTGTTTGAAATAAAAATCACTTCTTGATGATGGTAAGACATGGTGTTGTTGGGCTTATGTGGTTACGCATTATCATAACCCAAGGGACTAAAGAGATCTCAAAATTCTTTGGGAACAAAAGTATGATTAGGGCCTCTAATCATACCATGAACCTAGGAATAACTAGCGTACTATCTCAAGGAGATTAAAAGATGTGAAGACAAAACTTTGGCTAAAAACCCTATGTAAGTTTTAGCCTTAACAAAAAGAAAAGGGGAAAAAAATAAAGTGCTAAACTTTTTACTTGAGAAATATATCTAATAAGATGTGTAAATAAGAAACTTAGTAAGTTATACGGTAAAAATTAGACTGAAGTCTTAATAAGACTATTAACATGCAATGATTTTGATTTGCTAATTGAGAAGGAAAATGCTTAATACCTAAATTTGAAATAACTAATGTCTAAAATGTATGATTGAATGAATAGACATTTCTCTTAAGTTAAAGATACAGGAAGAGGTATGAAAACCCTTAAACAAAGTATGACTTTACTCAAAGTGTAAGTGGCTAAAAGCCTATAACACACATATATTTTAAGATTATGTGATTCTTTCATGGTAGGCATGAGGATTCATATGATGACTTATAAGACTTTTCACAAAGAATAATAAAACCTAGACACCTTTTAGGGTATGAATATATGATGCTATTAAGCATGATATTTGGCAAGTTTGAGTAAGTACTGATTCATGATTAAATGATTGCTGGTGCTTGATATGATGATATGAAATGAATATGACTTGTTGTTGGTTGAATTTTCCATGCTTGGCAAATTTTGGGGAAGCTCTAGTCTAGCTATTATGCTGTCAGATTTTTGTCAAAATTGTGAACTTAGATATATCTATTGCATGCCTAAATGTATTATTGTCTTTGATAATGCATATGAAAATGTAAATGTAATATGAGAGAACGAATAATTGGACGTGATCCTTGAAAAGGGAAGGTGAACCATAAAGATAAGATAAGCGGATGTGATCCTCCAAAAAGGAAGGTGATCCATTAAGAGACCCCTTTACTTTGGAGGTACGGGGCCCGGACCTTTCCAATTTAAAGGAACCGTTGTTAGTTTAGTCTAATTTTAGAGTAGTACTATGTGACGACGGTCACGGTATGAGCTCATGTCCAATAACAGTCTATCCAACGGTACGTAATGTAAAGGATGTTAAGCATGTGCTAAGTATAAAAGTAAAGTTAAAGAAAAGACTCTGGTTAAGTCAAGGTGAATGAAAGTGCATAAAATACCCATGCATCTATATTTATGTTGCATTCATATCCATGAATGTCTTATCCCTATATTTATGCTCGTATATGAATGTTTATATTATGTTCTCATGTATGTACATGCCCTATGACATTGCATCACTATATGTTATGTCTATAAGAATGAAATGAACAGAAAATTGCTTTGGGAGTATATCTTTTCAAAACCCTTGAAATTGAATTGATGCATGCTCACCTTTTTATAATTAAAGCCAAAGTGGCTTGGACGACAATGATGATACCCTAATTGTCTAGTTAGAACCCTACTGAGAAATCTTGTATTTCTCACCCATATGTTTTCATGTCATCTTTAGATGGAGTTGAACGTATCCATGGCAGTGTGTTTGGTGGTACCTGACTGGATGTGACAAGCAGTTTTCGTGTTACAACACCTAGCTGAGGAGGATTGAGATAGTAGCTTAGCATTTTTACTTCTTAAGAGCCCTAGTTGGGCAATTTATGTATAATTAAGAGCATGTAGGAAGTCTTGTTACTTAACTTGGCCTATTACTTATATGATAATTATTAAGTGTGATTATGGCTCTTGATTTATCTATGATTACATTAATGTCTTAAAGTATGATGTCATGTTGTTTCTACTTTGTCATACGCTTGTTAATAACTCAACGATATGAGGAACAATATCTATAGGTATACGAGTAAGTCAGTGCTTAAAGGCTTAGTTTTCAAGTATAAAGGATTTACAAAAAAAAAAAATTATATGTTGTTTTGCATATATTATGCTAATTTCAATTATAAGAACTTCCGTTAGTTAAGGATAACAACTAGTAATGCCATAAAATGGCTTGAGCACAATATAGCATTATTAGGGTGTTACAATGAGTCTATATGGTGAGGTCTTAAGCTCTGGATAAGTTTTAGGAGCTAAAACATTTGTATTCCCTTAACGCATCAATTTGGTGGTGGCGGGGAAGAGTACTGCTGCCTCTGTTCGCTCTAGATTGGCATATGCTTTACTAAAGTCTTAGTAGTGCAAAGAGTGGTTATGCCATACAATCTTGCCTGCTGATTATGAAACTACCAATTTCAGGCCATGGCTCGATTGTGTGGTTTGGATTTTGTTTTGATGTGATGATTAAAAAGATTGGTTGTTAGATAAAAAATAACCTTAATGTCTTTTAATTAAGGAAAGATCTTTCCCCTTTATTTCTTTTCACTTTACCATTTTAAAAATGCATAAAGTTCTACTTCAAGAGTTCAAACCAGAGTCCACTTCTGGGTTTTGTTCGCTTTTCCTCTTTTCAAGCTCCAACTTTGTTCTAGAGCCCATGCACTCTTTATTCCTAATGAGCATTCTTTTCTTCTTCTATCTCTAAGCATTCCTCTTTTTTGCATTTTAGCCCTAGGTTCTTTATTTTTCTACCTTATCATCTTATTCCACTTTCGAGGGTAAGCGAGAGCCATGGGTAAGAAGAAAACTGAGAGCGCACTAGTGTGAGACATTGAGGCAGGGGCTTCAAACCCCAACTATTAGGTCAATACTAAGGTTAAGGAGGCATAGTACAGGATAGACAACGACCATGCCCCCATAAAACTCGTTGAGGAAGTAGAGTTGGCTCGTTTTGGTGACAAAGATAGTTTGAATGTCTTTTATGTTCCCTTGAGGATAAGGTGTGCAACACTAGGGAACTCAGGGATGTCGAGTTCATCTATGTATACAAACCATGTTCAAGGACCTAAGAATTAGGCTCCTTTTTACTGAATTCATGTGTACGGTCTTGGTCCAAATGAATGTTACTCCTACGTAACTTCATCCCAATAGCTGGGCTTTCGCCCATTATTTTGAGGTGTTGATAGAGTTCCTAGTTGAGGTGCCTAATTTGATTGTTTTCTTTAGTGTTTTTTTCCCATTGTTTCGAGGTGTTGATAAAGTTCCTAGTTAAGATGCCTAATTTGAATGTTTTCTTCAGTTTTTTTTTCAAGTGAAAGGAGTATGGAAGGGCAGAGACTGTTTGCTCTATTCTAAAACAACTATAAGGGCTTTAGGCAATAATTCTTCAAGGTGAGATTCTCGAAGGGTGAGTGGCCTTTTTACTTGGATGACAACAATGAGGAGGTTGTGGTGCTGAAAGGTTCCTTTTTGTACTAGAAATTTGATATGAGGTAGATCTTGGACATGGGGAAGGAATGCTTCTTTTGAGTGGGACTTGGTAGAGTTTTTGGTCAGCACGGCCCCATGGTCACCTTATTTCTAATCCTCGGAGCCATTCAAGTGTGATGTGGATAGCCTAATAGTCACTTAGCATATGGGTTGGTTTCCCTTAAGTTTGTATTTGTTTCATAATGCATTTGCTCACTTCCTATTTGATATTGTGTTGCTGAGCTTGAGCTCTTGTGTTTGTTTGTTTTGTATATAAGATGGCTCCAAAGATGATTGCTGTAGCCTTTTTGACAAGGAAGAACCACAAGAGGAAAGTTGTAGATAAAGGGATCAGCAGAGCCATTATCCTCAAAGTTGTAGTCGTAGACTGAGGTTGGAGATTTCAGGGCCAAGGAAGCCTAAAAAGGCTCCTCCGAGGCTGGTGTTGCCTCATTTAAAAAAGGCATCCTTAAAGTCCCCTTCTTCTCTTTCTTGATAAGTGTAAAAACTCACTCATTTGTTGCTATGATTTGATACAGATTTAATGCTATTTTATATAGATTTTATGAGTTTTAGCCAAAATATATATAAATCTAATTTCTTATATTTAATGAGCTATTAATGTTAATTTGGGAATATTTGGTTATTTTATAGGTTTTATGGTTGATTTTAGCTTTATTTGCAACGAAAGGTATATATGGCATTAATTGGAGTTTCTTGAGCCTAAATCTAAAAGAATTCTGGAAAGTGCCGATAAAGAAAAATTTATATATTTTTCTATAGAGATTGGATTTGAATGATTTAGGATGATCTTGAAAGATAAGAAGGAGATCTCCAATTTTACTACTGACATCAAATTCGGATTCAAATTTTATCTATAATAAAAATCAGTTGCAAGTTTAAAGAGCAAATCTATCCTGATACTGTCTAGCCAGACCTATGGCCTGTATTTTGCTAATATCTTTAGCTACAAAAATGACATTCATGTAGTTCTTGCAGTTTTTGAAAGCTAACAAATTTTCTACAGCTTTGTCTCTGATGAAAATTTGCTAATTTTGACTGTAGAGATTGCAACAATGCTTGCAAGTTGACAGTCAAGATTGGAGTTGCACTTTAACATGAATTGGTTTTTCCTAGCCCAATTGGGATACAACCAAGAGTTAATTAGACCTATTCTACTCACCAAAATCTATGAGTTATTTAAAAAATAAAAGATAAGATCCTTTTAAACCTAATCTTTGATTTAAATAGAGGAGAGTTTAGAGGCTAAAGGGGGGTTCCAATAGTTTCTGCTTACAAACTACCATATTGGAATCCTTATTTTAGAAGAGCATAAGGGAGTAGAAGCTTGAGAAGAGGACATTGGCTACTATCATTGAGCAATCATTTTCCTTTCTCTTATCTTTTCTTATATTTATGATATTTGTTTCTATATTGACTACAAATATTGTATCCATGAGTAGCTAAAACTCTTGTTACTAAGGCTAGGATGTAGCCTATGTGAATGATGATGTATTGACTTTTGTATTGGTTTTATTTGAATCTAATATATTTATATTGAGTTTTGATTTTTATTCTTAATGCTTTCCTTAGCTTGATCACCTATAGGGATGAACTCAAAGTTGTGTAAACTTTGAGGAATATAAGTACATGCTTGGAACATCGAATAGAAATCATTATCTACCAACTTGTTTATGAGTAGCGTAGGATAGTGTGGGACATTAGTCAAAGGGGAATCACAGAATAATAATTTCTGTTGCCTTAAAATTTAATGTCTTGGAAGTCCGATTGTCTTTTAAGTTTTAGAATAGGGTTAGTATATGAGGGGAACTCACTGCTAATCAATTTAGGATCCCTTCCCTTTAATAAAAAAGATAAGTTCAAATAAATTCTAAAAAGTCAATACCTATCAGTAACATAGAGAAATCAACTCCTTAACATGCTTTTCCATTAAATTCTTAACCTTTAATTGACATTAATTGCTTTCTTTAATTTTCTTGATTATTGCTTTTAATCGCTCTCATAATATTTTTTGGTTAGCCTAAATAGAGTCTATTTGGTAATTGTGATAGTCAATTTATTCAATCCTTCTGGATTGACACTCTACTTCCTACTTACAACTTGATCAACCTGGTGCACTTACCAGTAAAAATAGGTTAAATTAAGAAGAGATTGCCTGTCAAGTTTTTAGTATTGGTGCGGGGGTTTGAATTTTAATCAATATTAAGAATAGCCAAACAGAAACTAATTCAGGAATTTATTTTCTTGATTTTAATTTCAATTTTAATTTTTCCATTTTTAATTTTTCTAATTTTATTTAATTTTCAAGTGTATGCCTATATTCAAATCCTTGGATTCTTTCATTCTCGATCTTGAGATTGAAAGAACTTGGATGAAACAAAGAAGACTCATTTGGTTGTCAAAAAAAGAAGAATTAAATACAATGGAGAATGCTGAAAATACTACACAAAGGAGGACTATAAGAGATTATATGAACCCATCCATAGGTGGATATAGTTCTAGCATAGTGTGGTCTCTTATTCAAGCTAACAACTTCAAAATCAAGCTGACATTACTTCAACTGATATAACAAGAGCAATTTGGAGGTTTTCCATCAAAAGATCCCAACATGCACATCATGAATTTCTTGTTAATATGTGACACTATGAAGCATAATGGAATGCCCACTAATGCCATGCACCTGAGGTTATTTCCATTCTCATTAAACGATAAAGCTAGAATATGGCTTCAATCTTAACCTGTTGGAAGTATAACTACATGGGAAGATTTGTCCCAAAAATTTCTTTCGAGGTGCTTTCCACCATCTAGACATCTTTAGTTGAGGCACGAGATTACTTGGTTCTTACAACATGAGGGAGAGACCCTACACGAAGCCTGGGAAATATTAAAAAATCTACTGAGGAGATGTCTCAATCATGGATTAGAAGACTAGCAGTAGGTGGAAGCATTTCATAATGGTCTTAATCCCATGACTTGGAGCATAGTTGATGCAACCGCTGGTGGTTCTCTCTACATGAAGACTGCTAATAGCCTCAAATGACTATCAATTCTCATCCCCGAGAGGAATTAGGAAGAAAAGAGTCTATAAGCTGGACACTCTAAATAGTATTCGTGCTAATAATGCTGCTTTAAAACGACAGGTGGCTAATTTTTCTAAACATTTGGAGGAGATGCAGAGAAACTTCATGGTAGAAGTACAAGAGCCAACATGAAATTTCTATGGGAATAATCACCCCAATGGTCATTGTGAGGAGCAACCGTCAAAACAAGTGAATTTTATATGGAATTCACTAGACAGCAAGGCAATCTCTACTCAAATATTTAAAATCCTAGTTGGAGGAACCATCAAAATTTCTCTTAAAGAGATCATAGTCATCAAAAAGCAGACCAACAAAGTAGCAAAATTGAAGAAAGTTTATCCACACTTGTGGCCAACCTTGACCGATTCTTGAAGCAAATTGAGAAGAGATTCTAGAATCAAGGGGCAATTATCAGGAGCTTGGAAACACAAATGACTCAAATATCTAAGCTCCTAGTTGAAACACCAAGAGGAGTACTACCATTGGATATTATAGTGAACCCAAAAGGCCAATGCAATATTATCTGTGCTTGTCATGAGGGCCCTAAAGAAGCCAATAAAGAGGTTCCAAAGCAAGTGTTGCAAGTTGGTGAATTTATAGAGCTTGATATTAATTTATTTACCATGGACCATGAAGAAGAGCTAGAATTTGAAGAATCTTTCAATGAAGTGCTGGTTCAAAGCAATGAAGTGGAAGAACATACCATAGTGGTCTAGTAGAAAAATGTGATGCAGTGATTTGAAAGAAGATACAGCCAAAGCTTAAGGATCCTGGGAGCATTACACTATCCTGTAGCATAGGTCCCCTATCAATAAAAAGGCCCTTGTATGATCTTGGAGCTGGGCGTTGGGGTAAACTTGATGCCACTGTCAATTTACAGGAAATTGTGCATTGAAAATATCAAAACAGCCAATTTGATTCTCCACCTAGTAGACCAATCCACTAGACATCCACAAGGTGTTTTGTAAGGAGTTTTAGCGAAGGTTAGAAAGCTCACACTATTAGCTGACTTCATAATGCTTGACTTGGAAGATGAGAGATACATCCGTCTAATTCTTGGAAGATTGTTCTTAGCCATTGGCTGTGCTATGATTAATGTGGAGCAAGGAGAGCTTACATTAAGGGTGGATGAAGATGAGAAAATTTTGAGAGCTTGCATCTAAGAAGATCCACTAGATAAAACTAAGTCAAGCCATGGTGAAAAGGTCAACAACTCAAAGAAGAAGAAGAAGAAGAAAGCCAAGCCTAAAGAACCTCCAAATAAAAAGCTTGAGAAACTTGCTCAAGCAAAGAAGGTTAGAGTTTATAAACCACCTTGGAGGAGAAATTTAGAGAAGAATCATAAAGAGGTAGTGAAGCTAAAAAAAAACAAGTAGATCAAGAAGCAAGATGATTTACTAATGACTTTAACAAGGAAGTAATGGTGAAGGCATTGAAGATGCCAACACCAACGGACAATATTTGAGGCTATTGAAAGTCCAACTAAGGATTATAAACAAAGTGCTTTATGGTAGACAACACGATTTTTCTATATATTTCCTTTATCTTTTAGTTCTTTGGTTTCTTTAGCTTTCTTTCCAGCTTTTGTTTTTATTTTGTTGCGTGTGTTTGAGAACCCATATTATTTCAATATTGGACTTGATTTATGCTTTTTAAAATCTTTTTCAGGAGTAGATTGACATAATTGAATAGCAATGGAGCTTGGAATAAAGTAATGAGTGTATAATATACACTTATTTAGTGCTTAATTTGATATGATTTTGTATTTTAATTGTTAAGAAATTTTCCAATTTATATATGATATTTGGAATTTTATTAAATTATTGAAACTAATGTTAAATTGGAAATTTTTTAAATGAATTTGATTGCTTTGAAGCTTATTTTATTTAATTTTACAAGAAAGGCATTTTTTTACCTAAATAGAAGAGTTTTGGAGCTTACTTGAGGTGATTTCTAGAAAGCATTACAGTAGAAAATCTGTATCACTCTATAGAGATTGGATTGAGACAAATAAGGATCTTTTAGAAAGCTCAGGAAATGCTCTACAACTTTGTTGTTCAGGTCGAAACCTAGTTTTTAGAGCTTCTCGGTGAAAAATCTAGTTGTAAGATTGAAGGTTGCTATTGTCCAGATGTTATCTAGTTTGACCTTCGCTAAGTATTTTGCCAGTATCTTGAGCTATAAAAGTTCAATTGAGATGCTCTTTGCGGTGTTGGAAAGCTAATCTAATTATCTACAACTTTGTGTATGGATCAGGAGCAAATTTCAATCCATTTGAAAGTTATGGAGCTTGGAATTCATTGGTCTAATATCTGTCTAGTACTAGAACATGACTAGATTTATTCTAGCCCAAACTAGTCATGACCCATAGCTAATAGGGCTACTTTCTAGCTGTCTTGTGTGCAAAATTGATCATATTAGATGGAAAAATAACCATTTTGGCCCCCAAGCACTTATTTGGAAGGGATGAAAACAAATTTTTGGGAGGTAGTTTGATATCTTATCCTATCTAATCTTTTCTTATTCAACAAACCCTAGAATTAAGGAGAGAATAAAAATAACTTTTCAAAGGGGGCTAGGGGGAGTCTTGGACTCTTGGTCTTTGGTTGGCTTTTTGGCCATCTATGACTCCTTCTTGGCCATGCTACATTCTCTTCTCATTTAATTCCCTTGGGAGACATTAAGTAGGAGTTATAGATTTGGCAGCTACATTAAGAAAGAAGAAGTGCATGATTGGGAGATCCATTCTTCTTCTCTTTTCTCTCTATGATTTATATTTATAATATACATTCTATCTATGGACTTGTATTTGTTAAATAAGTTAGTTGGTTAAACACCTTATACGAGTGTATTTGTGGATTTGCAGCCCATGAATTAATATTAGAGTTATTTGGGCAATGTGGAAACATGGTGCATAATTGAGATAATAAAATGAAAACCTTAATTCATAATTGTCTAGGAATAGAGATTATGAATTTCATGGGGTTTTGTGGGGGGATTTACAAATCAATAATGCCTTAAGTTTTAGGATTCAAGTTAAGGAATCAATTGAGTTCTAAAATCTAGGGAGGATTGGTGTGCTAGAGAAATCAGGTACTAATTAAATTAGGAATCCCTCTCCATTAGTTGATTAAATAGATTTTCATCAGATTAGGAGCTCAATAATCATAGGAACAACTAGGTGAAATCGGACCCTTAGTGCTCTTTCCTTTGATATCTTTCTTATTTATTTTGTATTTTTATTTTATTTGATTTTTTATTATTGCAATCTTCCTAGAATTTGTTTTTGTTATTTGCATTACTCTCTTTGTTTTGAATGCCTAGATAGTTTATGAGTTAGGAAATTGGAACTTGGTTAACTCAATTCTTGTAGGAATAATACTCTACTCACACTTTATTACTAGTACAACTCAGTGTACTTGTCGGTGCTGTTACCAAGCTTTTGGTGCCGTTGCTGGGGATTGATTTTCAACCAATATCATTAGTACCTAATAAGGATACTAAATTAGGAAAAGTTTTCTTTTTCTTTTATTTTAGGTTTATTTTATTATCTTATTCTTGATCTTTTGTTATTTTTTGATGTAATTGGAATGGATGTAGTTGAATAGTTACTATAGATAGATCAAATACAATGAGGAGTAAGGAATCCTTTTCTATGGACTTGCGATTTCTATGGACTTGCAGTTTCTATGGAAGAGGCCATCCAAATGGTTATTGTGAGCTAAACTATCTTGTGTGTCAAAAGCAGGCTACCTATATGGGTAATCCTCCAAGATTTTAGAACAATCCATACTTGGAAGGGAGGAACTACCTTAATTACTCATGGAACAACCGAGGATCATACATGTACTACTAGCAAAGTTATGAGCCTAAATGAATCTCTTCATTAGAGGCTACATTTAAAGAGTTTAACTAAGTCTATGAGTAGATTAGGTTGTAGTCAAGAATGTCACAACTCAAGGCCACCCTTGATAAGTTCATGCAACATATTGAGAAGAATTTAAAAACTCAAGGAGCCTCTCTTTGAAACTTGAAAATTCATATTGAACAAATCTCGAGTTAGATGGCAGAAGAACAAGAATGCACACTCCTTGTCAATACAAAGGAGTAGTGTAAGATTGTTACTTGGGAGGATAGTCAATCACGTGCAAGCCTAAGAGTGGAGGATAAGTCCAAGGAAAATGAGAAATTCACCCACAAAATTCACTTAGCAAATGATTTATCTTTAGAATAAGCACTTGTTGAAGCATCTTTCATGGAGAGCATTCAATTGGGAAGGCCAAAATAGTGGTTGACATAGTCAACTCCTCCTGACCTTCCCACGCTCGACCTATATACTTCATCATATGGGTCATAGGGGCAAAAGAAAGGGCCTATACCAGAAGAACAAAACTGATGATCATGGAATATATTGGCCCTAATTGCCGCTTGCGCCATCAACATGGTGGCATTAAGCACCAAGTCGCACCGGGTCGAAGTGCTAGTGCTAGGTAAGGAACTCACCATAAATCACTACACAGCCTATCGATGTTCTAAAGATGACACAGAAATATAGGAGTAAGAAATATAATTTCTTAGTAGGACTCTAACTAGACAATTAAGTGTCATCATTGTCATCCCAGCCACTTCAGGTTTCTTATAAAAAGGTGAGCATGCATCAGTTCAATTTTAAATGAGTTTGAAATCATTCATTTCCGAAGTGAATTGCTTGTATGTCTTTCTCTTATAAGCATATCACGATAAATAATGACATGATAAGGCATACATGTACATGCATAGGCATAGATATAAGACATTCATAAACATGAACCAAAAAGAAACCTAGATGAATGCACATTTTATGCAATTCCATTTACTTTGACTTTTTTTTTCACTTTAGCTTACTTTGACTTTGACTTGACCAGAGTCCTTCTTTTACTTTACTTTCTTACTTTCATACTTAGCACGTGGATAATATTCTTTCTATAACCCTTGGATAGACTACTATAGGACCTGAGCTCATTTTGTGATCGTCATCACATAGTTTTGATCTAAAATCAGACTTAACTAACAAGCGGATACCTCTGAATTAAAGGAAAGGATTGATCTTGGCCGCATGGCTCAAAGTAGAAGGGTCTCTTGGTAGGTCACCTTCCCTTAACGAAGTGACTGAAGGATCATAGTATTTGTGGATCATCTTCCCTTATAGAAGTAACTGAAGGATTATATCCAATTATTTTTTTTCTTTTTCTTGTCATAAAACTTGGTGTTAAGTCTTATGTTATAAGTGCCTTAGGTTGAAGAACTTAAGTCTTTCTTATCTTAACATAAGATACATATACGCATGTGACAAATATTTCTAAGTCCACAATTTCAGTGAAAATCTGGTAGCATAATAGCTAGACCTAAAAATTTTCCAAAATTGCAAACCTACACATAACAAGCATATAGAGCATTCATATCATATTCAAATATTCTCAAACAATCCATCACATGCATAGATTATGATTCTTGTGGATTTCTCCTCAAGAATCCCAGCACTAAATCCTAATATAGTTATAATACATTGATCAATATTCTCATTAACAAGTAACTTCATCATGTCCCACATGATTATGTAATAAAGCACACCAATGCACACAAAGGTCTTATGGACATAGTTGGGTGATTATGTGCAATCTTTTAGTTTACCACTTTGCCTAGATTAATCTCAAAGAGATATTTTTAACTCCTTATCTTTGCTTATAAACCCTTAAAGTGTGCATTTTTACTTAGTATAGTCTCTTTTAACTCCTATATTTCCTCTTGATAATTTTTCAAGGCTATGACTTATCTTAGGGTTTCTAGCAAATTTTTATTTTGTGATTTTTATTTAAGGGACATGCATGTATTCCTAATTTTAGGACAAAACAAATGGCCTTAATCATTTCTCCAAGGAGGTTACAATGACTTCACCTTACTCTCTTTGGATTATGACAATCCACGCTTATGTTATAACACTTGAAACAATACTTATTTAATCACTTAGATTTATCAAGTTTTGTACTGTACTTAATTAACAACATTTCGTTTATTTTTTTCTTCCTAGAGTCAAATTTATGACTAAATTTTGCCCAAGTTCAAATTTTTATTCTCTTTGTTACAAAGTGTGTTAATATCATATGTAAATCATAGATTAACCCTTAAAAGTTTCAAACTCTTTTCCCTTTTATTTTTTCTTAAAATAACTGAAGCCATCTACAAGCAAGCATCAATTTTTATTTTGTTTTACTTCTTGATTTCACTTGTTTATGACTTATTGAGGCTTATAAACATAAATCTAAGCTGAAAAAGCTTTACTCTTATGAGATACTTGGTACAATTAAATCTTTTCCTCGGTTCATGTCTTAAGACCACTTTCTCATGGTTGCTTTTCCAATAATCAACCAACAACTCAAGAAGCAACTTTATTAGAGATTTGATCAGGTAAATAAAAAACAAGCCAAGGAATCAAACTTAAAAAAGGTGACAACTTTTGTCTTTTTCAAGAGGTAAAAACAAAGAATAAGCTAAAAACATCATAGCCATGACTAAGGCTAAGTGTTCCTGATTAAAAGCGGGTAAAGATTAAAACTTTACACACTCCCTCAAAAGATGAACACATTAGAAACTCAAAGAAAGTAGTAGAAATGCAAAAGATGGCATTTTACTCAAGAGGCTAGAAACTTTGTGACAATGCTTGAAACTCAAAGCTATGGTCAAGCTTGAGCATCCATAGTGTAACATCCACAATTTTGTGTCATGCTAAATTACCTAAGTAACCCTGAGTAATTAGGCACTTAATGAGAAATTATGAGATTAAGGCTTGATTAAAGGGTTAAGGAAGAGTTCATGAGTTAACTTGGATGAGAAAAGTCAAGAGAATGCTTAATCGAGATTAGATAATCTCTGATTAAGCAAGTCAGAGTCTTTATAGCTTAAATAAGCACTAATCGCCCTTAATTAACTTAGTTGAGTTTAATTAAAGATAATTAACGTTAATTCTAAGATTAAATTTTGTTAATCATGTTTTGTGTATTAATCACTAATCCTTGCTTAATTATCTTAATTAAGTTGCAAGAGCACTTAATCATATAATTAAATTCAAATTTAGTCAACTAGACAATAAAATAAAAAGTGATGTCATTAAAGCATAAAGCATAAAGCATAAGATAAGAGTGCTTTATGTAAGAGGTTGACCATATTTTGCCTCCCCATCATCCAATTTGTCCCCCTAAACCTTAATTAACACAAAATAACACAAAAATATCTCCCTCCTTCCCCTTTATGTTGGACACCACACTCGCACACACACACTCACATTTTCATTTTTCCTCATCCTATTCTCTCTCTTCAAAACCAAGTCCTTTAACTTCTCTCTAAACTTCCTCATCTTCTTCTTTATCTTTTTCTTCCTTTCTCCACCACCACCACCCAAAATCTCTCACTTAGCCCTTCAAGGACGCCATCTTTGGGTCTTTGGAAACAAGATCTAAACACTACAGTCTCCAGTTTCACAAGATCTCAAGAGCTTCTCCTTCCACCAAGCCAAATCGCCACCATCTTCAAGGAAAGGAACCATCATCATCTTCTTCTTCTTCTCTAGTTTTTGCACCATTTCTAAGAAAGGTAGTGATCTTCATCTTTTTATTTTGTTTGCTGAAGAAAGCTTGAAGCTTGGTCTTTTCATGACCAAGATCTTTAAGTGAAAACTTGAGAAGATCCTTCATGCTCTTCATGAGCAAAAGTTTCCATTTTTGGCAAAACATGTTCTTGTTGTTCTTCAAGTGTTCTTGATGTTTCTACTTTTGGAAAAATATGTTCTTGTTGTTCTTCAGGTGTTCTTGATTTGGAAAAATATGCTCTTATTATTCTTCAAGTGCTCTTGATGTTTCTACTTTTGAAAAAATATGTTCTTGTTGTTCTTCAAGTGTTCTTAATATTTCCACTTTTGGAAAAATATGTTCTTGTTCTTATTCTTAAATGTTCTTGATGTTCTTGGTGGTATCTTGCTTAAAGTTGTTCTTTTTCTTATGACGAGTTTATGATTAGAAAAGTTTCATCTTTACATGCTTTTCATGATTTAATAAGACTATGAACATCCTAAAAGCTTAAAACTTTAAAAAGTTTGCTTGTTGAAGCATAAAAAGTGGGGCAAGTTTAGTGCCTTCATAAAAGTCTCATTTTGTTTTGTTTTGAAGACAAGACTACATGTAAAAATCTAAGCTTTTGGGATAATAAGCCTTTTTGAGTTAGAAAAATGATGTCTCGTCACTTTATGTTTCGAAGATTGATCCTTGGAAGCAAATCCTTTTATAAAGTTTGAAACTTGAAATCAAAAAGGTCACTTTTGGATCATAAAAATGTTAACTTTTATAGAGATCAAGACTTTATAACTTTAGAGCTAATGTCTTATATCACTAATTGATAAAGTAGGAACCTTTTTAATATAGAGACAACTTTAAATCATAAAGTTGAGACCTTGATGGTCTTAGAATAATTAAAAGAGTCAACTTTTATAAAAAAACAAGACTTTTTAGTTAAAAAGTTAGTAATTTGTATCATTATTTCATGAAGATCTAATCTTTAAGATAAGAGCTTAATTTTTAAAGGCACTTGCTTTTATAAAGAATAAAACTTTATGACTACTTTATAAAGAATGATAACTTTTATAATACTTAAGGTAAGATCTTGTTATGTTAGTGATAAAAGCTTGAAACTTTGTAACTTAGTTAAATTAAAAATCACCCTTACTGATTAGTGAACATGGTGTTGTTGGGTTCATGATATAGTTATGCGTTGTCATGACCCAAGGATTAGAGAGATCTCGAACTTCTTGGGAACAGAAGTATAATTAAGGCCTCTAAGCATACCATGAACCTAGGAATCACTAAGTGCACTATCTCAAGGAAAGGAAACAATCATTTAACTTAATTAATTTGAATAAGTGTTCCACAAGACAAGAACTAAAGTAAAGAATAATTTCATATGAGAGCTAAGTAACCAAAAGACCACCTACCCATATCTTAACTATGTGATTCTGTCATGGGTAATCACGAGAAATCATATGATGATTCATAATGCTCTTCGCAAAGAATAACACAACTATGAACCCCCTTTAGGGTATGAATGTATGGTGCCATTCAGCACGACGAATGACAAGTTTGATTGAACTTTGTCTCATGATTGAATGATGAGTGTGATGAATGATATAGATATGATGAATTGTTCGCTGAAAGTTTATGATTGGCATTTTGGGAAAGTTGCGGTCTAGCTGTTATGCTATCGAATTTCCATTAAAATTATGGACTTAGTCATATCATTGCATGTGTCTAGTCAAAGAAGTACCATGTATGTAAAATATAATGATAAGAAAAGGAATCATCGGATATGACCCCTCGATCACTTCCGGGAAGTGAAAGACGGTAACCCACAAGGAACCTCTATGAGGGAGGTAAGGGTGACATGGAAGACCCTCCAACTTATGGGTAACCAATATTAACTTAGTTTGATTTGGTTTAGTACTGCGTGACGATGGTCACGAAATGAGCTCATGTCCAAAAGCAGTCTATTTCAAAGGAAAAATAAAGAATGTTAAGCATGTGCTAAAAATGAAAGTAAAGTCAAAGTAGAACCATGGTCAAATTGATGAGTTGCATAGTCATGCGTGTTTCTATATTTCTCATGCGTATTATGAATGCTTATACCATGCTCTCACATGTATATGCTCTTATATGGTCGCTTTGAGTTTCTTTCTATAATGTTTATATGGGAAAGATTAAAAGAAACCTGGTGGGAATCTATGTTTTCAAACCCTTTAAAAATAGAACTTATGCATGCTCACTGTTTTCATAATTAAAC
The DNA here is from genome assembly GCA_031439595.1 of Pterocarpus santalinus. Taxonomy (NCBI): domain Eukaryota; kingdom Viridiplantae; phylum Streptophyta; class Magnoliopsida; order Fabales; family Fabaceae; genus Pterocarpus; species Pterocarpus santalinus. The sequence goes on along the minus strand of CM062523.1, from coordinate 41,790,393 downwards.
CCGAAGTAGCTGGGACGACGACGATGACACATTAGTGGTCTACTCGGGGTCCTACTGAGAAATCTTGTATTCTCACTCCTACATTTCCATGTCGTCTTCAGACGGAGCTGATGGCATCCTCGGCAGTACTCCCATTGGTACCTGACTGGATAAGACAAAGAGCTGCCATGTTTCTTCACCTAGTTAAGGAGGATTGAGAGAGTAGTATAGAATTTTCATTTTCTTAAAAGCCCTAGTTAGGCAGTTTATGTGTAATTAAAAACATGTAAGAAGTCATGCTGCTTAATTTGACCTATTACATATGTGATATGTAACACCCTCCCGAGCACAGTACTATGCTTAAGTCATAGTACCACACCCTGGTGCTGTTACTGTTACCTGAGTGGACCTCATCTGACAGCAACTTCAGCCATCTTCGGAAACTTCTACAATTATCTGGAGACAACATGGAAATAGGAGTGAGAATTATAAAATTCTCAGTAGGATTCTCTAATTTTTATACATAGTGTCATCATGGTCGTCTCCAGTTTGCTTCGGTTTACTTTGAAAAAAGTGAACATGCTGCACAAACTGTTTAATTTTACATTTCGAAAAATGTCTTATCCGAAGCAAAGTTCATTGTTACTCACATACTGGTCCTTTGGGAAAGTGTACACAAGATTAATTCATGAATAATACCATGGATAATAACTTCAACATATAAAACGCACAGAGCATTAATCTAACGGGAACATCACATCTGTACCTCACTTAACTTGCACTGGAATTCATACATATACATAGCATTTTACCTTTCTTTCATTCGGCACACCTAGGCGTTACGTATCGCCGTCCCTAGGGTGCTTGGATCTGTCTACACTTGAGCATTACGTATCGCCGTCCTCAAGTGCAGCATCATACCATATTCTAGAGTATGATCGCCATGTCATACCCCATTAGAGCGTGATCGCCATGTCACGTTCCTTAGGAAGATGGGATCGTCATGCTATATTCCAGAGTATGATCACCATGTCATACTCCATCAGAGCGTGATCGCCATGTCACGTTCCTTAGGAAGATAGACTCATCATTATATCTTTACATGCCACATTCCAGAGTATGATCGCCATGTCATACCCCGTCGGAGCGTGATCGTCATGTCACGTCCCTTAGGAATATGGGATCCTCATGCTATATTCCAGAGCATGATCACCATGTCATACCCCATCAGAGCGTGATCGCCATGTCACGTTCCTTAGGAATATAGGATCTTCATTCGGTACTTACACTAGCTGGGTCATGCCATGCCTCATGTAAGTCCTACCCCCCATATTCTCACACTAGCTGGGTCAATGCCATGCCTGATGTGAGTGGGGCATATACTTAAATCTTTAGCCTTTAAGTCTTTACTCTTTAGCCTTTACTGCCCTTGGGTAGCCTGGCCTTGGAGTGAGCTTGTCAGCTCAACTCGTGACCGTTGTCACACCGACTCACCCACAAGGGAATTCACATCTTTATGTTCACACTTAATATACTTATATCTTTTCATTCTAATGCGTTGTCAAGCATAGTCATGCTAAATGTACTCGTACATATGCTACATCAGTATTTCTCATATATCTCACATCCTACTGCTTCTTGATTTATTCTCATATATTTCATATCATAAATTCCTTGTAATTTAGACACTCATGGTCCCCTAGACTCCTGCCGTAAATTCGGCAGCATAACGGATCAAGTCCGTCTCCCCATGAATAGTGCCAGCTCTCACGGGCAACTCAGTCATAACAACATAATCAACTTAACATATATATCAATATCAAACTGGCCATCCTCAACTCAAACTTTATATGTTTCCCTAATACTTGTGAAATCTTCAATTGGGTCACTTTGTGAAACTATCACTTTGGCTATTCTGCTACCTTCTATTCGATTCTGCCCGAATTTCATATGATCCACTTTTATTTCTATTCAACTCATTTAAATCTGAAATTTGGATATATCATAGCTCTATATGTCTACTTTGTAACCCCTTTGGTCCCATATCATTTTGATCCATATAACTCAAGATATTTAAATCTTACCTCAACTCGTTCAGTCACTAACCCGAGTTACACCCCTGGAAGTATAAATTCACTAAAAATCTAAACTAAGCTAAAATCATGCCAAATTGATCTCATATTGAAGATAACAGGACAACCTTTCATTTGCCACAAGTTTCACTCCATTTGCTTAAGTATACCTCGAGTTATAAGTCCTGAAAGTCTACCTTTCTGAACTACTCTGTTTTGGCCTAGATTGGACATAGGACAACTTCCTCGAATCATTGGGAACAATTGGGACCATAACAAACTCGGAATCTTATATTGGGGTGTTCCCCTGTGTGTAAGCTTTCTAACAAAATTAGTTTCACTCGATTTGGAGTTGTATAGGGTGAGTTATACCCTCCTCATGTCACCCTGCTCGGATGAATGTCCTGAACCCTAGGTCAAACTTCAAAAATTCATATCTCCCTCAATACTAATCCAATAACCTTATATGATATATCTATGGAAAGCCCTGGATGTCTACTTTCATCTAAAAATAATTTCATTGGATTTGACCGATTGTAGGCGGTGCCGTACGCTCCGCCATACGGACTGCCGTGGACTCTCCACTAAGACAGCACCCTCATCCATTTACTTCTCTTAGTTTTCTTATTCTAATCTTAATCCCAACTCAATATTTCATGTTAACTCAATCATGATCCATCATAATACATCTATTAACTCATCGAATACATGAAGAAGAATACAAGTTCATACAGCCATAGGGCAAATAATTCAAGAATAAAAAGTAGAATCCTACCTCTTTGGAGTATGATTTGAGCTAGGTGCTGAAACTTGGAGTGTTAAAGCCTTACTAAGCTTGAAGGAGTAATGGAGTTAAAGAAGAGAAAAGAGAGCTGAACCAGGGAGAAAGTGGCGTAGAAAAATGGGGCTGAAGGAGAGAAAGAGATGAGTTTATAAGCTTGAGGTGGTAGTTAACTTGGAGGGCTTTGATTGGCTGAATTTTTTTGTGGACAGAATTTAGCTACGTCTCCCTATCAGTGTAACTTGCCGCCATACTGTTTGAAATCGGAACTCGCATTTACTCTATTTCAAGTCGGAACTCATCCTTATTATACTTGAGTTCGGAACTCGTACAAGCTTGTTTGTGACTTTGGGGAAATCTTGAATCAAGGTCGGAGGCCGTAAGTCGAAAGCTCACAATCACATAATCTCGAAACTTCCTATTTGAACTCGGGAATGCTAATGCTGGATGTAAAATCGGAACTCGTGTGACTGAGGATTTGCTCAAGGGTCCGAACTCGTGTCCATCCCAATTGAGTTCAACACTAAGGTCGGAACTCTGGAATTCGGGTCACATTTCCAAACACAAGTTAACAAACTCGGAAGTCGTTGGAAATAATCCATACGAAGTCGGAAGTTGTACAAGGCATGAAGTTGAGAATCCAGCAAGACTAACTCGGAACTCAGGAATAATCCTCTTATCTGTGTTTCAAAGACGAAGTCCGAAATCGGAATGGATCAATCCTGAGGGCGAAGCCGAACTCGGAAATCGGGATGTTACATGATACTTATTAAGCGTAATGATGACTCTCGAATATCTATGATTACATTCTTGGCTTATGGTATTATGTTATGTTGTTTCAATTTTCTCACACGTTTTATTAGTAACTCAGCGATATGAGGAACAATGTCCATGCGTATACGAGTAAGTAAGCGCTTAATGGCTCAGTTTTCAAGCATAAAGGTTTTACAAAAAAAAAAAATTACATGCTATTTTAATGTATTACGCTAATTTCAATGATAAGAACTTCCACTAGTTAAGAGCAACAACTAGTAATGCCATAAAATGACTTAAGCATAGTATGGTATTATTAGGGTGTTACACATAGCTTGTCATAAAAGGAAAAGAGTCTAGAAAGAGGTTCCTACCCACAAAATGATGATTCCAGGAAAAAAAGGTTGAAGCTTTGAAGTGAAAACCATCCTCCTTTACTCCAAGATAGCCCATGATTTTTTGCTTGAGAGGAAGATGAGACTTGTTGCTCTTTTGCCTTGGATGAGATTGTGTGAGTGTGTTTGCATGAGCTAGAAGTTGTAGTCCTCACAAGGTTTGTAAGGGTGGTTATAGAGGTTTGAGATCTTAGAGAGAAAGAATGAGGAAAATGAAGAAGTAGAGGGAGAGTTAGGTTTCTGTTGCAATGAGAAAATATGAATGAGTCTTGGAGAGGAAGGAGTGTGCTTTGCAAAATTGTGAGTGAGTGTGTATGTTAGTCTTGTGGTCGTGGGCTTCACTAAGGGGGGAGGGTGAGATATTTTGCTTTTGTTGTAATTAAGAGGACTAAATGGATTGTTAAGGTGATTATGTGAGAAAAATTGTTGTACTTCTCTTACAAAAAGCAATTGTGCCTTGTACTTCATGTTTTTGATGATGAAATACTTGCTTTATTGTCTAGTTGACTTTTAATTTGAATTTGATGATGGGATTAAGTGTTCTTGCTACTTAAGTGACTTAATTAATTAGGGATTAATGATTAACTCATGTTTCCATGATTAGTGAAATTAAAATCTTAATTAAACTTAATTAATCTTAATTAATCTTGATTAAGTTAATCATAGATAATTAGTGCTTAATTAGTTTCTTGGGGATTCGATTCACTTAATTAGCAAGTTTCTAATCTTAATTAAGTATTCTCTTAGTCTTTCCCTACTTAATTACCCTTCTTATCCCTTGATTAAGTCTTTATTCTTTAATATTTTATTAAGTACCTAATTATTCAAGGTCATTGAGGTAATTTAGCATAAGGGAAACTAGGGATGTTATATTACTCCTTGCCTTTTAAAAGAAGTTTGTCATCAATATTCATTACTTGTCAATGGGTTAGGATATTCTTTCCTCATCTTAGACTCCAATTCTTATGTATGCTCTTCCATGTTTTCTCTACCCTAAGCCATTTTTACCAAGGGTACAGTCTTGTTCTTTAGCTGTTTTAGCCCATAATCCATGATCTGTGATGACGGTAGGTCAAAGGTTAAGTCCTCTCTTAACTGTACATTTTCTGGTTCAAGCAGATAATTAGGTTTAGAATTATATTTTCTCAATTGGGATACGTGAAAGACATCATGAAGATTTGACAAATTTAGAGGCAGGGCCATTCAATAAACGATTGACCCTATACATTGAATAATTTGAAAAGGACCAAGAAAACTAGGGCTTAGCTTTTTCTCTTATAGCTCTACCTATACCCCTTATAGCAGTGATTTCATGAACACATGTTCACCTTTTATCGGCATAACTTTTGTGTTGCTTTGTGCAGTAAGAATCCTTTCCTTTATCCTCTTTACTTGCTTTGTAGCTTGTCTCACAAGGTTAGGTACTAAAAAGCTTTACTCACCGGGTTCATACCAACACAAGGGAGATTGACACTTCCTTCCATACAAAGCTTCATAGGGTGCCATAGCGATGCTCACATGATGACTGTTGTTGTATGCAAACTTTATTAGAGGTAGGTACTTATCCCAACTTCCTTGATTATCGAACATACAAGCTTTTAGCATATCCTCTAAAGTTTGGATAGTCATCTTTAATTGTCCGTTAGTTGGTGGGGGATAAGTTATACTTAGAAAAAGTCTCATCCCAAACACCTTTTGCAAGGCTCCCAGAATCTGGATGTAAACCTCGGGTCTCTATCCGAGATTATGGTTGATGGCATATCATTGAGTCTTGTTATCTCCTGGACATGCAGCTGGGCTAACTTCTCCAAAGGATAAGTAGCTCTAATTGGTAAAAGTGAGTAGACTTGGTTAGCATATCTACAATCACCTATACTTTATCATGACTAGCTTGTATTTTGTGACAACCCTTCATAAAGTCCATAGAAATACTCTCCTACTTCTACTTAGGGTTCTCCAATAGTTGCAGCATCCTAGAGAGTTTTTGGTGTTCAATCTTCACCTTTTGGTAGACCAAATACTTACTCACCAACTCAGCTATGTTCGTGTTTATTCACAGCCACCAAAACATTTTCTTGACATCTTAATACACCTTTGTCATACCAACGTAGTGGTGAAATCACTTTTATGAGCTTCCTTCAAAATCATTCTTCAAAGGTCACCATTCATAGACATGTAAACCCATTCTTCATACTACCGCAATCCATCTATACCTCATGTAAAACTTTTCAGCTTCCCTTCTTCCACCGGGGCTATGATGTTTAGGAGATCCTCATCCTTCCTCTAGGATTGAGCAATTTGGCTCTTGAAATCACTTGTTACCTTAATCTAATTTAATCTTAAGCTACCTTAATCTACTTTAGTCTTAAGCTACAAGAGGTTAAGGAGACTTTTAGGTCAAGATCTCTAAAACTTTCTACCAGCTTAACCTCCTTAACCATTATCCAGGATGCATGCAGCAACTTTTGACTCAAAGCATCTGCCACCATATTGGCTTTCCCAGGATGATAGTTCAAGCCGAGCTCATAATTTTTTAAAAACTCCATCTACCTTCTTTACGTCACATTTAGCTCTTTTTGATCAAAGAGATATTTCAAACTTTTCTGATTAGAAAACATGTCAAACCTTATTTCATACAAATAATGCCTCCATGTCTTTAAGGCAAATATTACGGCCGCTAACTCGAGGTCATGGATTGGGTAGTTCACTTCATAAGGCTTCAGTTGCTTAGAGGCATCTTGTTCTAGTTTTGCATTAAGACACAACCTAAACCTCTCCTAGAGGCATCATAGTAAATCTTGAATGGTTCATTTGGGTCAGGTTATACCAACATAGGGGTTGAGGTCAACTTCTCTATTAATTCTTGGAAACTTTTCTCACACTCAAGAGTCCAAACAAAAAAATTATTCTTTCTCGTCAACTTGGTTAAGGGTAGGGATATCTGGGAAAATCCTTTTCTGAACCTACGATAATAACTAGCCAAACATAAGAAACTCCTTGTCTCCGTTACCAAGATTGGTCTCTCCTAAGTCATCACAGCTTCAATTTTACTTGGATCTACTGCAATTCCTCCTTATGATGCCACATGCCCTAAGGACTTCTCTTGTTCCATCCAAAACTCATACTTTGATAACTTAGCATAAAGCTTCTTGTCCCTCCTGATCTTTAGCACAACTGATGTGGCTCTAGCAAAATACCGGATCGTACGAGTAATAAAGTGATAAATAAAGTATCGTTCCCACGAGGATATATCAAACACTGAATAGTCTAAGGGAATAACTATTTGCATAGAATGGAATTACTGATGAGGAAATTAAAATAAAAATAAAATAAAATAAATAAGAAAAATAATAATGAAAAAAATTCTAATAGTGTGGATAAATGCAATGGGATGGATGCTAGGGTTAATTAATTTCACTTATTGTAAACGCATTTACTATGAATTTCCCTTAATCAGTTTCTATCCTAATTGACTCACGGTCGGTTCCTTTTAATTTATTCTAAGCCTCTCTCATGGTCAAGCAATATTCTTTATCCTAAACTAATTGCTTAATCTCTTAGCACAAACTAATCTAGGGAAAGGTTGAAGCTCTATAGGTTCCTATATTGACTGCATGAACTGCGTTTGTCTATCTTTAGTTTTCGCTCAGCTCACGGTGTTTATGTTAAGAGGCTTTGTTCACAAACCCTCTCTCGAGTTATTGTAAATCCCCAAATCAATTAATTAATGCAGCCTTGATCAACTATACTAAACGATTGTGATCAAGTAACTAAAAGGCATTAAGCACAAACAAAAATACTAAGCAATAGAGATAGAAAACAAGATTAATATTAATCCATGAGTAAACTTGTCATACAAAAAGGGTCTATTAATGTTCTAGCAAAAGAAAACTAGCTCATAACTGAAGAAAAAAAACAATGGAAGAGTATGAAGATGAGAAGATAGAAGAAACAAAAGCCATAAAGAATTCTGGCTAAAGACAAGAGATTTGGAAGAATGTGGATCTCTCTGTGTTGAGCTTGAGCTTTGGAATCCTTGAATCTTCGCCTTCAATCCCTCTCGAAGAAGTCTTCTATCTTGGGAGGTGTTTTGAAATGTCTAGGGATCCTTTTTCTGACCTTATGTGTTGCCTTTTATAGTCTACGGATCCTTTTCTCAAATTTTGGCCCGAACCAGCAACTTGCTACAAATGGCATCGTGCTATAGTGCAAGGCAGTGCACTATAGCGCGCCTGCCTGGTAGTGCTAACCATTTTTACACATTTCCAAGCTTTGTAATGGTAGAATAATTGGAATCTGGCCTCAGAGATAGAGATAGCCATTGTAGATCTTTGAGAAGCTTTCCAACGCAATAAGAATCACCTCAATCAGAGTTCTACAACTCAAGATACAAGTGAAAGAGTGATGAAAGGTCAGACTTGATAGCATCAGAAATAAAATGAAGCTTCAATGTTGTTTCGCCCTTTTCGCCTAGAAGACTTAAGAACTGGAAAAAGTGTCCAACAACAAAGTTGAAGATCTTCTTCCCTTCTTTCCAAAGAATCTTGAACCATCATAATCCAACTTCTAGAGAGCTAGATATTGAATTTCCAATGTTGAAAGATCTTGATTTTATGCAAGATAAGCTCTCTCATGGCTCCCAATTCCAACTTGAGTGCTTCTACCTAATAACAAGTAGACCAAAAACATAAATAAGTATCTAAAATATAACAGAAAATAAAAGTACCACTTAATCTAAACTACTCAACGAAAATCAAACAAAATATTAACTAAACTAAACAAGTATATTCTAAATTAAATAAAAATTAACTAAAAATATAACTCACTACAAGGAGTTATCGACAACCTTTAGATGCTCTTCTTGTTCCTTCTTTATTCTTAAATAGATGAGGATATCATCTATGAAAATAACAACAAACTTGTCTAGGTATGGTCCAAAGATTCTATTCATATAATCCATGTAAATAGCAGGGGCATTCGTCAAACCAAATAACATCACTATAAACTCATAATGTCCATACCTTGTCCTAGAATTTGTTTTACGTATATCTTACTCTTTCACCCTTGTTTGATGATACCCAGATCTCAGATCAATCTTTGAGAATACAGCTGTTCCTCGTAGTTGCTCCATAAGGTCATCTATTTTAGGCAAGAGGTACTTGTTCTTAACTGTCACTTTATTCAATTGTCGATAGTCTACATACGACCTCATACTTCCATCCTTCTTCTTCACAAATAACAAGGGAGCTCCCTAGGATAACGTACTAGGTCTCACAAACTTCTTCTCCAACAACTCCTCTAATTAGCTCTTCAACTCTGCTAACTCCATTGAGGACATTTTATAAGGTACTATAGAGATTGGTCCTATTCCTGTTGCCAAGTCTATAGAAAACTCAATTTCCTTTTTCGAGGGAAACTCGAGTATGCCGTCAAGGAATACATCTGGGTATTCCCTAACTATAAGATCTCATATAACACTCGTTCAAGTTCCACTTCACTTGCTAAAAGGAGAACATATCCCTAATTCTCAACTTTATAACTCCCTAATTCTATAGAATTCAAGAATAAACAGATAGATTTAATATGTTCAACAGGCATAGTGGGAAACATAATGGATTTTTCAGATCAATTTATCATAATTAATTGGTTGAAAGCCAATCCATGCCTAGAATCAAATCCAAACCAGACAACAATAGACCAATTATATCAGCTACTTACGAAATATCTACCATTAGTTTGAAAGCAACATTTCAAGAAACATTGACAAGTCCTAGCTGGTTTCTCAGTGGGAGTAGAAACTATCAACATACGAGATAACTCAGACGTAAGCAACTCCAATCTATGTATGTAGTCATGAGAAATAAAGGAATGTGCAGCACTAGAATTATATAGTACAATTAAGGTCTTATTGTTAACCTTGTATTTACCTTAGATCAGGTTGTTGGACTGAGTGGCCTCTTCAATGTTGAGGGTGAAGACTTTCCCTTCATATTGGAGCTTATTGGCAGGGGGTAGTAACTTGATGGTACAATCCTTGATGATGTATCCGAGCTTCCTACACCATAAACATGCTTTCTATTCAGCCAAGATGGGGCATCCTCCATGGTGCTGGCCACACTTGGGGTTGGTTTAACCTTCAGTGGACCTTGGTGAGATTCTAGCCAGCTTCTAGGGCTGCTTGCCCTTAAAGCCTCCTCCTTGAAACAGCTTCTTCTATGGTTATTGCTTAAACTTTTACCCTTGAGGTGCTAGCTTATTCTTGTATGCCTCTAATCTTGTAACAACTAACATCCTATTGCAGTCTTCCACTAGATGGCACTTGTTAACCAATGTTGCATAATCATGGATCTCCATGCATCCTATTGATGCTAGGATGTCTTTCCTTGGCCCTGCTTCAAACTTGACATAGTTCCAATTCTCATCTGGGTCCCTTTGATAGATCATTGAGAACTTGCATAGCTCTTTGAATTTGGCTGTGTATTAGCGATGCTCTTTGTCCTTTGTTGTAGCTTCACTAACTCAAGCTCCTTCGCATTCCTCACAGATGCAAGGAAATACTTCTTGTAGAAATACACCTTTAAAACCTCCCATGTAATGTGAGTTTGCTTACCTTCCAGCAACCTCTTGGTGCCTATATGCTAGAACTCAACATTTGCTTTCAACATATAAGTAGCAAAGGCTACCTTTTGCTCATCAGTGCATGCTAACACTGAGAAGACTTTCTTGATGGCTTTAATACACTTATCTGCTCGGTCAAGGTTGTATGTTTCTCTGAAACTTAGCTAATTCACTTTCTAGAACTCCGCAAACTTGCAGTATTCTAAGTCTACCTTAGCTCCACCATTGTGTCCTTCCAGGTTCTTATTAGCAGCTTGTTCCTTCATGGCAGCAGCCATTTTTCGAAGTGTTCCCATAACATTGTCAGGACCTTGGAGCATTCCCGAAAAGGATAGTAGGCTTACTCTTGGCAACCAAGCTTTTCTAGCAAAACTAGTTCTAGGTGATGCCATAGAGCTTGGTTTCTCTACTTTGATAGGTGGCAATGGGTGCCAAAGAGATTTTGGAATGTTATCTTACTTGAGCTTAGGCTAGGTAACACTAGGGCTGAACCAATAGCATCCTACAGGCCGGTTCCTACCATGTTGTGAACTTAGTTATAGCCAAGGGGGCTTCCCTAAACTTCTAAAATTGGAAGTTGTTTAGCCTCTTTATGCTACTCATCTCCCAATCGGCTAGCTCGTTAGCATATAAACTAGCCCTTTGATCAAAATTGGCATATAATTTGTAAGGAATAAGGATTCCCTGAACCAAGCCGAATTGCCGAGCTAAACCCTATGTGTTATAAAGCTCGACAGAGGTCTTATTATACCTTGAACTAGGCTTCACACCATTAAGGAGATCACGAGTCGTCAAGACACTGCTCCACTATAAAGTTACTTGGTGTTGGCACCAAAAAAGGATATGTGCCCTCGACCGAGAGTAAAACTTAGTCGAGAGTAATTTTTACTCAATTCCTAATATTGGTCGAGCTATAAGCTAACATGGCCAAAGAAGATTATTACCTAAGACATGGGGTAAACATCAATCAGCCAAACACAAGTTCAAATTATTGATTAGCTTGGTAGAAAATTAATCTGGAATTCAAGACGGTGGATCTAAAAATCCTAAGAGGATTCTTGGAAGAAGGCTTCTAGGCCTAATGCTTGGGATACAAACATAGATCATATCATACCGAAGGCATGTGACCACACCCTTGCAGCATAGTTTAAAGGAGTCTTTGGTTAAAGGGTAAGGAAAGTCACACTGGTGGTCATTAAAGGACAAATATGGAAGAAATCTTACCTATAAATATAGCAAGAATAAACCATTATTGGGGCCTATTCCTCAAATCCAAAACTGCAGCATTTTACTTTATTTTACTTTACTTGTACCTCTATATTTCTTTTTAAGTTTTATGCACTTTGCTTCCAGCACTTTTAGCTTTCTGGTTTCAAGTTTTATACATTTGTACTACCTCGTCCCATTAAGCTTTCCATAAGGATTCCGTCAATGGAGCTTAAAAGGGTTTTTCTTATTGTAATTGGTTGAAGAGTTAATACAAATTTTGCCAATTACAATATATTTATGTTCTACTCCTTGTTTTGGTTATACTATTGATTGATCTTAGCTAAGTGGTTTCTTTGCGTAACTTGGGAACCCATATCCGAGGAGCAGATTTCCCTCCTTGGTGTAATCGTTTGACTTTTGGAATCGAGGGCCCTGGCTAGTTCATTTCAAAGTCTGGCATGCCTAGCATATTAACTTAATAACTGAAAATAGTCCAAACATATTTTTGGCATGCCTGAGGGGACCCCAATGGATCAATCGAAGTATTCAAAACTCGGATTAGATTATACTTGGCATATGATATTAATATTAGGAAAGACGGACATGCCAAGCTTATAACCACCAAAATAGAATAACTAGAAAGTTGGATGTCCATAGGAGACCACATCGGCAACATCTCATGCCCCTCCGAAAGCCGTAAGTTCGTAGCCAGTGTAAAATATCATGGCCTAGACTATGGTTAGCACAATTGCTTCTTCATAAAGCAATTCCCTATTATTTCAAGTGACTATTATGTCCATATCCTTTATACGTTAACAAATTGATATAAGACTAAATGATATATATAATGCTTGAATTATCTAAGTAATTAGCTTATATTATTAACCCTATGGTTCATAACGAAATCCAAGTGGCCCAATAGTAGGCTAGTATAAAGGATAATTCTACATTGGCTGTGCCCTAGGAAAATGTAGCTAGTGGTCATGCCTCGACTAATCAGTTAGAGAGAAACATGTTCAACCACCAAATTGGCAATATGGGCAGGTTGCACAGGCTATGTTCTAGGAAGCATTGAATTACTGGCAGTATCCATTAGTCAAATGGTAATACATGGGGTACAACCCATGATCCATTTGTAATGGGTGGTTTCAAAGTTAGTGGGAGTTCGGACTTAAAAACATGTATAATGGACACAATATGGCTCCACCATACTCGGGAGTAGTTAACAGCACTAGCATTTCATGTGCACAATAACTGCCCATAATTACTTTAGGAGGACCAACATATACTTACTCAAACCAAAATATGTACTCACAAACACAAAATTCATACACATAAACTCAAATTGCATGTCCTTAACCAAGTGTTCACATTCCTCAACCTCAAAATTTGAACATGCAAGGACTTGGGAATCAAGCTACTTATAGGCAAGAGGCACCATTACAAGCTCCAATTCCGGTGCAAGTAGACCTTCAGGAAAATAGCCAGGCTTTAATGGACTCAACATGATTGCCAAAGCTATAAAGCTACATTTTGGTGTCCAACTTAGGCCATTAGATAGGCTAGTTTATAAGAAGCCATGCCCAAATTGGGTCGATAATATTCCTTTGTAGATAGGCTACAAAACTCTAGACTTCTCTACCTTCTCTGCTGAAGATGGGAAGTCCACAATGGAGAATGTTAGCAGATTTATGGCTCAATGCGGCAAATACTATAAGTTGAAATCCTTTATCTCTAATAGGGGTTGCCTTCTCTTGGTATTTCTCCTTGGCTCCAAATTCTGTCCAAGGTTGGTTCGATATGGAAAAACTATTCCATGATCATTTTTATAAGCTGCAACCTGAGTGTTTATTACTAAATTGATGAGCCTTAAACAATTGCTAAATGAGCCAATGGTCGAGTTCCTCGAATAATTTAGAAGGCTAAGGAGCCGGTGCAATGTACAATAGCCAGAATTTGCATATGCCATAATTATAGTGAAAAACATGCATCCTCAACTGAGGGAAAGACTAATGGTTATAGAATATTCTGATTTAGCATAGTTGACTTCTCGAGCTTGCAGATTAGAACAGTACATTTTAGAGAAAGATCAAAGGAGGACTAGCCATGTTGGCTTAGAGGACCACAAATGATTTTTGTTATTGAATGCGATTTAGCTGAAGAAGATGCTTGGTAGGAACCTGAAGTATAGGTAGATATAATGACAGCCGAGTTTGAACATGGCAAGCCATATGCCTGCCTGACTCTGATACCTTTTAAGGGAAAGGAGGTGGCCAAACCCGAAAAGGAGTCTTATTTGTTTGATATTTCCAAGGAAGGCTAGATATTTGATTGTCTTGTGAGAGACAAATAAATTAAGCATCCAAAAGGCCACAAGACCCCTCTAGCCGATGAGATTAAAGGGAAGATGTATTGCAAGTAGAACCATTCTTGGACTCACACTACCAATAATTGCATTGTCTTCAAAAATGCGATTCAAAAGGCATTAAAGGAAGGAAGGCTTTAACTAGTCGAGAAAGGAGATATGACTATGGACACCAACCTATTTGGTTTGTCTGTAAACATGGTGTCAGGTTCTATCACTCATAAGAAGCAAAAGAAAGGCAGGATCCCTAGGCAAGAGAAGAAGTTCAAAGAGAAGGATGAAGCTAGACTTTCCTGTAAGCTAGTATGGATGTCAAAAACTGTGAAAGCACAAAAAACTAGGATGTAGAGCACTAGCCAGAGGGTCAGTGTTTTCCAAAGATTAGAAGGCTAATTTCAAGGGAGAATTGGATATCAAAGCTAATCCAAAAAGTAATCTAGCCACCTTAGTCTAGCCCAGAAAGCTGATAATAAGACAAAAAGCCTGTACAAGCTATAACACCCAAAATCATTGATCATCCTTTGTCGAAAGAGTCTAAATGTGTTGTAGAGTTCAATTTTGAGAAAGGAACTCTTTCCCTCAAGATTACGGTGCTAGACAAAGAATAACCTAAGATAAGCAGAATGATCAAGCCAAAAGAGGAAGTCAGAATAGAAGAATGGGTAGTGAATCGCTAAATAGAAAAATGAGAGGTTAAAAGAGAGCAGAAACTACCACTAACTAGAACCTAGAAGAAGAGGCTAATAACAGTCTATCCTGGAAAGCTGATAATAGGAAAGGCAGAAAGCCTGTACAAGCTACAACACCCAAAATCACCGATCATCCTTTATCAAAAAAGTCTAAACATGTTGCAGAGTTCAATTTTGAGAACTTTTTCCCTCAAGATCATTGTGCTAGATAAAGAATAGCCTAAGATAAGGAGAATGACCAAGCCAAAAAAGGAACTCAGAATAGAAGAATGGGTGGTGAATCATTAAATAGAAAAATGAAAGGTTAAAGGAGAACATAAACCACCATTGACTAGAACCTAGAAGAGGAGGCTATAGTGAAGAAGGACCAAGGAAAAGGTTATAGGGATTATGGCTATGCTCGAGCAATCTAAGAAAGTAGAAAGAAAGCAGGTAAAGTCTTCAATAACAATTCCAAAGTTAGAACAAGTTATTGAATTGTCTAGAGAGTTGGATGAGATGATTGTCGAGTTAATGGAGAATTTGGATGTTAAAGCTTTGCTTGCCGAACTTATAGAATTTATCAAAAAAGGAAAGTATTTAGAAAATTTGTTAGACGAATTTCAAGATGACCAAGTCATAGTCTCTAATGTTGGTATCATTTCCTCTAGAGTTTGCAGATCAAGAGGGCAAATCATGGTATCTAAAGGGAGATATAATGGTAGAAGAAGTTGAATGTACAATTTGTAACACCTTACCAGACAAAATACTATGCTTAAGTCATAATATATTACTTGATAAGTTATTATGTGTGACTAGCTGATTAAATTCCATTCTCTGCTTCATTATTCTTACCCATTGCTTTTCATAATTTCTGTTTGATGATGAAATAAATACTAGATAATCATTGTACCGGAAGTAAAGTAACACAAATAAAAATGCGAAATAGATAGAACTACTGAAAACTGCATCATATATATATATATATATATATATATATATATATATATATATATATATATATATAAACATTTGTTTTTCAAGTTTGACTATGATACAATAAACGGTATAGGCTAGTAAAATGCGGCCGCTAACACAAAAATAAATCGGTCTGTCTATATAAACAGTGCCCTATCTGGTCCCCACGGGACATTTCATTTGCAACTCCTGAATCCTACCCATCTGCCCATGACCCAGACTACCAAAAGAGGGTCATCTTGTACACCTATTGCTGCTACGGTGGGTACTCTAACTAGATGGATTCTGAGGAAAGGAATCTGTTCGCCATGCTGGCGCTCGCAGAAGTAGTCCATGCTCGGAGCAGTGGATGAGGAAGATGAACTTTCTGCCTCAGACAGATCCTCCTTAGACATCGAGACTGAGTTTATCAGCTACAGTAGTGAGGCTGACGGAGCCATGGGAGCTGCTGCTACTACCGGTGCTGCTGCCACTACCGGTGCTGCTGCCACTACGTGTGGAGGTGGAAAGGGATGCACCATGTATAGCGGAATAGTAGTGTAAGGTGCGGCGAGGTCGAAGAGTGGGTGAGCAAGGGGTACAGCAAAATCTCTACGAAAAAAGAAATAAAAACGGAACTGACATCTACCAGATACATATATACAATCCAGAAACGGGTCTAGGTGGATATGGAGCTCAGGGAACTCGATGAATAGTGTAACACCCTAATAATTCTGTTCTATGCTTAAGTCATATTGTGGAATTACTAGTTGTTACTTTTGCTCGCGGGACTAACATTACCTTTTAGAAATTACTTTGTACCAAAAATAGGGGTAAAATTTTTTTTCTACAAAACAAGTGAACTATTTTTGAAATCGAGAGCCATGAGCGTATCGTGAACATATAAAATAACACTGCTATCCCATACATACATCGCATTTAACAAGCATAGAAACCATAAGAGTAACCACAACCTTAGATAAAGGTAACATTCATTTCACGACCATCCAAGATAATACAATGATAGTCATACCAGAGTCATACATAAGATAGTAATGGGTCCGATATCTATCATCGGCCCTACACAAGAAGCCTACCAATACATAACAAAAGGAAATACATCAGAAAATCCTACTACCCAAGCATGCCATACAACAGAATGATAACCCTATAACTACGACCAAAAGGGGCTATCCTCGTGCTTGGCTCTGCATGCAGTCGTCACATCAAGCATCTGGCGGGAGGAAACCGTTCCCATATCCACCAGGAGAAGTGCCGCCACGTCCCCCTCCTCGAGCACGTCCTCGCCCACGGGCACAGCGCAGGTACGAATGAACCCACGCCCGCGAACCGGGGGTAAAGTTGGGCCAGCAGATGAAGCAGAAGAATCAGAAGATAGATGAATCATCGAAGGCTGCGGTGAACCCGAACGATGAGATCCCCCAGCATGAGTCGGATAGAGGGGCTTAGACAGATTGGTCTCCACATGGAAGCTCAGATAAGACGGCTCTGAGGGATCGAAATCCAGTGAAATAGTCGGAGTCAAACGGGTATCCGAGTCAGTCTCATCATCATCAGTGGGGTATCTCGGTGGCTGAAAGTAGGGGCGGATGTCATCCATAGTAACCTCGCCGAATGGCTAATGCGGTTGGAAAAATGGGCTCATCACGGGAGTCTGAAACTGGCGGTCGTGGAAGATGTAAACCCTCATCGCTGCATTCACCGACAGCACAGAGGCGTTCAACACCGGGTCAAAGCGCTAACGCCACACCGGGAACTCAATGTAGATCACCACTGTGCCTGACGTCGACATCCTCTGAAGACGACACGGGAAACGTAGGAATGAGAAATACTAAATTTCTCAATAGGATCGCGACTAGACAAACACAGTGTCATCGTCATCGTCCCAGCCACTTCGGGTTTAATTATAAAAACAGTGGACAGATATAAGTTCAATTTTTAATGGTTTTGAAAACTTAGACCCCGAAGCGGGTTGCTTTTAAACTTAACATCATACTACATCATCAGAATCTAACATACATACTGAAAGATAGAGTAAACATTCATAATGCAAATGGGCAGCAAAAGTACATGCAAGGACATGCATCATCATCAACTTAACCATGGTTATACTTTTGACTTAACTTTCCTTTTTAGCACGTGCTTAACATTCTTTACTTTCCTTTGAAATAGATTGCTTTTGGACATCAGCTCATTCCGTGACCGTCGTCACGCAGTACTAACCAAATCAGACTAAGCCGATATTGGTTACCTCTAAGTTGGAGGGTCCTCCATGTCACCCTTGCCTCCCTCATAGAGGTTCTTTATGTCTTTGTGGATCACTGTCTCTTACTTCCCTTACCGAAGTGATTGAAGGGTCATGTCCCATTGATTCTTTTCTTATCTTTATACTTTACATGCATAACACTTCTTTGACTAGACACATGCAATGATATGACTAAGTCCATAATTTTAACGAAAATCTGGTAGCATAACGGCTAGACCGGAGCTTCCTCAAAATGCCAATCATCAACATTCAACCAATAGTTCACCATATCATTACACTCATCATCTAATCATGAGACAAAGCTCAACCCACCTTGTCATTCATCATGCCGTATGGCATCACACATTCATACCCTAAAGGGGTTTATAGTTGTGTTATTCTTTGTGAAGAATATTATGAATCATCACATTATTTCCCATGGTTACCTATGAGAGTATCACGCAGTTAAGACAAGTGTATATGGTCTTTTAGTTACTTAGCTCTCGCATGAAATTATTCTTTACTTGAATTCATGTCTTATGGAACACTTATTCAAATTTAGTTAAGTGATTGTTTCCTTTCCTCGATATAGTGCACTTAGTGATTCCTAGGTTCATGGTATGCTCAGAGGCCCTAATCATACTTCTGTTCCCAAGGAGTTCGAGATCCCTCTAATCCTTGCGTCATGACAACGCATAACCATATCATGAACCCAACAACACCATGTTCACTAAACACCAAGGTTGATTTTTAACTTAACCAAGTTACAAAGCTTCAAGTTTTTATCTTAAAGATTAGATCTTTATGAAATAACAATGCAAGTTACTAGCTTTTCCACTAAAAGTCTTGCTTTTTATAAAAGTTGACTCATTTAATTATTCTAAAACCATTAAGGTCTCAACTTTATGACTTAAAGTTGTCTTTACATAAAAAGGTCCCTACTTCATCAACTAGTGACATGAAACATTAACTTTAAGGTTAAAAAGTGTTAATTTTTTATAGAAGCTCTCTCCTTTAAGCATTGTTTTGGTTCAAGATCTAAACTTTATGAATTAATTGTTATAAAACAACACTTTTATAACTTAAAGGTCTCATTCTTGATTAGAGTTTGAAACTTTATAAAAGGTCTTTTCTTTAAGGTTTGATTTCTAAGACATAAAGTGACAAAATATCATTTTCTAACTCAAAAAGGCTTATTATGCCAAAAAGCTTAGGCTTTTACATGTATTCTTGTCTTCAAAACAAAACAAAAGAAGACTTTATGATGGCACTAAAACTTATGCCACTTTAAGTGTGTCAAGAAGCAAACTTTTTAAAGTTTTAAGCTTTCAGAATGTTCAAAGTCTTGTCAAATCATGGGAACATAAAAAGGTGGAGCTTTTCTAGTCATCAACTCATCATAAAAAGGAAAGAACAACTTTAAGCAAGCTACCAACAAAAGAGGAAACTTAAGAACACATGACGAACATCAAGAACATATTTTTCTAAAAGAGGAAACTTAAGAACACATGAAGAACATCAAGAACATATTTTACTAAAAATGAAAACTTTGGCTCTTGAAGAGCATGAAGGATCTTCTCAAGCTTTCACTTAAAAATCTTGGTCATGAAAGAACCAAGCTCCAAGCTTTCTTGAATAAACAAAATGAAAAAGATGAAGATCACTACCTTTCTTGAAGATGGCGCAAAACAAGAGAAATGGAAGAAGAAGATGACGACTCCTCTTGATGATGAAGGTGGCGGTTTTGCAAGAAGGAAGGAGAAGCTCCTGAAATCTTGTGGAAATGGAGGTTGTAGTGTTTTGATCTTGTCTCCAAAGACCCAAAGATGAGGTCTTTGAAGGGCTAAGTGAGTGGTTTAGGGTGGTGGTGGTGGAGAAAGGAAGAGGAAGATGAAGAAGATGAAGAAGTGTTTAGAGAGAAGTTAGAGAATTTGGCTTGAAGAGAGAGAATAGGATGAGTGAAAATGAAAATGTGAGTGTTTGTGTGTGTGTGAAAGTGGCGTCCTACATTAAGGGAGGGAGAGTGAGATATTTTGCTTAATTTTGTGTTAATTAGTGACTAAGGGGACAAAGTGGATGATGGGGAGACAAAACATGGTCAAACTCTTACATAAAGCACTCTTGTCTAATGCTTTATGCTTTTATGACATCACTCTTTACTTTATTGTCTAGTTGACTAATTTGAATTTAATCATGTGATTAAGTGCTCATACAACTTAATTAAGATGATTAAGCAAGGATTAGTGATTAACACACAAGGACACGATTAACAAAAATTTAATCTTGCGACTAAGCTTAATTAACCTTAATTAAACTCGATTAGGCTAATTAAAGGTGATTAGTGCTTAAGTGAGCTATAGGGGCTCTGACTTGCTTAATTAGAGATTATCTAATCTCGATTAAGCATTCTCTTGACATTTCTCATCCGAGTAACCCCTTAATTAAGCCTTAATCTCATAATTTCTCATTAAGTGCCTAATTACTCAAAGTTACTAAGATAATTTAGCATGACATGGAATTGAGGATGTTACAAATAGAACTCCAGTTGCCACATTCTCCATGATCTGAGAATGACGCGGAAGTATATAGTAGGGTGAGAAATAAAGATTTCTCAGTAGGAAATCCTAAATCTAAGCATTCCTGTCATCGCTGCCATTCTCATGGGTTTTGGATTTTAGTTAATTAAAAGAAAATGTTACATCAACAGAATGTTCTACTTAATTAATATTAGAAATTGTAGAGCAAAACACGGCTTAGTTTTACTTAAGGAAGTAAAGGAAATTAAATAGAGAAATAAGCAACCATACCTGGGAATTTAAACATCTAATGGCACTATTAACTCAATGCATGATAACAGAAATTATAGATATGCATAAGAAATAATGCACTTGACCTTAACTCATATTTTTCCATACTTGGTCCTCTGGGAGTATATTGGCCATAAGACTCCTAGGTAATAGTCTGCTTTTCAGGATCGAGCTCGTTCCTATACAGGGTCGCTAAGTTTGCTTTCCCCGACTTCCTTACTGATCTATTCCCTTTAACTTTGTTCAGGGGCTGGCTCAAGTCACATGGAAATCCTTCCTCATTCTTATAAGGGTAGTATTACTTGTCTCATGCTTTGACCAATGCATGCATAACTTGCAAATTCATATTAATTGCAATCTTTGCCAAAATTTTGGCAGCATAACAGATCATGTCTGCTTCCCCATAAATAGTGCCAGATAACGAGGAAATCTTAATCAAACAACAAATCCAATATAAAACATCATATTCGTACCAAGAGTATAACTATATCAATAGAGGCAAGTTTTAAAATCTTAAGTCTTAATCTATCTTGCAAGCTTTTAATTCGTATTGATATTCCCGAGTTCGTTTTCCAAGATTGAATGGGGTCCGAGTTCCGAGCTTATATAAGTTTCGACCTCCTAGGGTTATGTTCGACCTCCGAGATTGATTTTGGGTCGAGTTTTGGAATTACATGTATAAGAGTTTTATTGGCTTGTGATACCGATCTCCGACCTTAATCTACAATTGTTTCTTCAAGACTTTTATGAGTGTGTTTCCTAAATTTTGAATTCTAATATTAACTATACTCGATCTAGCTCTCTGTTTGCTAAGTTCCGAGTTCAACCTGAAGTATACCCGATTTAGCTCTCTATTTGCTAAGTTCCAAGTTCTGATATTAACTCAAGTTATTTGTGTTTTGTTCCAGACTACCCTATTTCTAGCCAGAGTTACACTCTTATAAGAGAAAATTCATGAAAAATAGAAATCAAGGTAAAATTATGTGAAATTTATATCAATGTAAATCTAGCAGAGTAAGCTTTCAAATAAAACGAGTTGCATATCATTTGAATAAGTATAATTCAAGATATAAGCCCTGAAACTTAACCTTACTGGACTACCCTGTTCCAGCTTAGGTTAAACTTAAGATGAATTCATTGATTTCCTGGGAATAGTTAGCAATGAATCTGACTCTAAAGTTTTTTGCAAGATGTTCTCTCATGTGTTAGCTTTCAAACAACGTTCGATTCGCTCAATTTGGAGTTGTGTAGGGTGAGTTACACCCATCTCAACTCACACTGCCCAGATGAAAGTCCTGATTCTAGGTCAAAATTCAAAAATTCATAACTACCTCTATGCTAATCCAATGGCCTTATATTATATACGTATAGAAAACCTTGAATGTCTAGTTTCATATAAAATTAGACTCATGAAACTTAAATGACTGTAGGTAGAGCCGCACACTCTGACATATGGACCGCCGAGGAAAAACCCTAATAGCTTCTTAAGTTTTCTCTTTTCTTCAAGTTCTTTCATACAAATTCCAACTCTAATCACAATACACATGCAAATTCAATCATAAACCATCATCATCACTCCAAATCACATGAATATCAGGAGGAAAACAAGATCCCCACATAGCCCAAATCAATAAAACAAGAAGAGAAGTTGGATTCCTACCTTTTCTATGTGTGATTCTTGTTAGATTTGTGGTTAGAGTTGGAGAAATCTTGTTGTGGCTTGAAGGCTTGTGGGAGAGGAGGATGATATGAGTTGGGATGAGATGAGACGATGGACAAAAGAATGGAGAGGGGTCAGCATATAGGGACCGAAACTTGCAAGGGTAGAAAAGGAAAATTTAAAAACTTCTAAAGCAAGTTTCATGTGATTGGTGGATTTGAGTAGGTTATTTAACTTGGTTTGGCAGCCCATATGGAGGGCTAAGATGGCGCCACTTGCATGGGTAAGTTGGCTAAATCTTGGCCATCCATCCTAGGGTTCTCATAGTATATTCCTATTGATCTAGTTTCGACAGTTTAAATTGCCGAAATCTTACCGATTTCTATTAAATCGGTAAACCAATTTTGGAAAAAAAATTCTGTGAGATTTCATATATTCCTAATCTAATCTCATCA
The DNA here is from genome assembly GCA_031439595.1 of Pterocarpus santalinus. Classification (NCBI taxonomy): domain Eukaryota; kingdom Viridiplantae; phylum Streptophyta; class Magnoliopsida; order Fabales; family Fabaceae; genus Pterocarpus; species Pterocarpus santalinus. Next base: position 41,767,408 of record CM062523.1, on the reverse strand, counting down.
AGCCTAATCACTTCTAAATCACACTTAATTGGCTTTAATTAAATGCTTAATCGAATTCCGATCAAAACCCACTTATTCGATAAAAACCGAACAACTCGGTTATTAACGATAAAATTTTCTTTCGGACATTATATTACTACCCTCCTAAAAAAATTTTTGTTGTCAAAATTTAGTACCTGAGAATAATTCAGGATACTCCCTTCTCATATCGGATTCTAATTCCCACGTACAGTCCGCTGAGTCTTCTTGTCCCCATGCCACCTTCATTAGCTGTACAACTTTGTTCCAAAGGTGCTTGATGCTTCTGTCCACTATCAGTGCTAGGGGTATACGAAAGGTTAAGTCATCCTTTAACAAGATTAATTCAGGTTCCAAGACATGAGTAGGGTTAGGATGGTATTTTTTGAGTTGAGAAACATAAAAGACGTCATGAAGATTTGACAGATGTGGAGGTAAAGCGACTCGACACACAGCTGACCCGATTCATTTCAAAATTTGAAAAGGACCTACAAAGCCAGGGTTTAGCTTTCTAATTTTAATGGCTATGTCTACTCCAGTTGTGGGTGTGATCCTTAGGAACACATGGTCTCCTTCTTGAAACTCCAAGGGCTTTCTCCTGACATCCGCGTAGCTCTTCTGATGGCTTTGAGCGATAAGTATTTTGCTACAGATCCTTTTGATTTGCTTTGTAGTTTATCTGACTAGTTCTGGTCCTAATAGACTCTGTTCTCCTGATTCATACTAGCACAGAGGAGATCGATACTTCTATCCATATAAAGCCTCATACGAAGCCATGTCAATGCTAGCATGGTAATTGTTGTTGTACGCAAACTCGGCCAATGGTAAATATCGATCCCAGCTTCCATGCTGTTGCAAAATGTATGCTCGTAGCATATCTTCCAAAGTCTGAATAGTTTGCTCGGTCTGGCCATCTATTTGTGGATGGTATGCAGTATTTAAACATAACCTAGTACTGAATGCCTTCTGGAGTGCTCCCCAAAATTGTGAGGTGAAACTTGGATCTCGATCTAAAATGATTGCCGAAGGAATACCATGTAGCCGTGCCACTTCTTGAATGTACAATTGAGCTAGTTTCTCTAGAGGGTAATTTGCTCGAATGGGCAAAAAGTGAGCGGGCTTAGTTAACCTATCCACTATGACCCATGTAGCGTCATATCCTGAAAGTGTTCTTGGCAAGCCCATCACGAAGTTCATAGAAGTGTTCTCCTACTTTTATTTCAGAATCTCTAAGGGTTGTAGTGTCCCGACTGGTTTCTAATGCTCTCTATTTTTACCTTTTGGCAGATTAGACATTTATTCACGAAATTTGCCGCATTTGTCTTAAGGCCTAGCCACCCAAACATCCTCTTGAGATCTTGATACATTTTGTTAATGCCAAGATGTATAGTAAACTCGCTCTTTTGAGCTTCTCCAAGATCTTCTTTCTGAGGTTACCCTCCTTAGGTATGCATATTCTCCTTTGATATCGCCATATTCCTTCTGCATCCCGAGTAAATTCTGTTAGCTTGCCAGATTGCACTATTGCACTGTGTGCTGGAAGTCATCATTTCTTTGTTGTGCTTGCTGGATTTAGTCTTTGAAATCATTGGTTATCTTAAGTTAGTTTAATTGAATGGCATTAGGGTTGATAGAGATTCCTAAGGTGAGGTCTCGAAAACTTTTTATGAGCTCTGTCTCCTTGATTATCATCCATGCCACAGTTAAGGATTTTCTACTTAGAGCATCTGCCACCAAGTTTGCTATGCCACGGTGGTGCTTTAGTTCAAATTCATAATCTTTAAGAAACTCTATCCACCTTTGCTGCCTCATGTTCAATTCCTTCTTATCAAAAAGGTATTTCAAGCATTTGTGATCAGAAAATACTTCAAACTTTACTCCGTAGAGATGGTGTCTCCATATCTTTAGGGCAAACACTATTGTTGCTAACTCAAGGTCATGTGTTGGATAATTTCTTTCATGAGTTTTCAGTTGCCTAGAAGCATACGTGATGACATCCCTATTTTGCATTAACATGCACCCTAATCCTTTCTTAGAAGCGTCACAGTTGACTTCGAACGGTCCATGAGGATTCGACAGAGTAAGTACTGGGGCTGTCATCAATTTTTCTTTTAATTCTTGGAAACTCTGCTCACACTCAGGTGTCCATTCGAATAGGGCGTTCTTCCTGGTTAACTTTGTTAAGGGTAGGCTATTTGAGAGATGTTCTTAACAAATCTCCTATAATATCCTGCCAAACATAAGAAACTCCTAACTTCCGTAACTGTCGTTGGCCGTTCCCGGTTTACTACTGCTTCTACTTTACTGGGATCTACTGAAATTCCCCCATGGGATACTACAAGGCCAAGAAATTTTACTTGTTCCATCCAAAATTCACATTTGGATAGCTTGGCGTAAAGTTTCTTGTCTTTGAGAATTTGCAGAACCAGTCGCAAATGTTCTGCATGCTCCTGCTCTATCTTCTAGTACACATGTATGTCATTAATGAATATCACCAGAAATTTGTCAAGATATGGTCGGAATATCTAATTCATGTAATCCATGAATATTGTCGGTGCATTTGTCAACCCGAAGGACATCACAGTGTATTCATAATGTCCATAATAAGTTCAAAATGCCATCTTCGGAATATCTTCTTCTTGAACCCGAATCTGGTGATATCCAGACCGAAGATCAATCTTGGAAAATATAGTAGCCCCTTGTAGTTGGGCCATGAGATCATCAATCTTTGGCAATGGATACTTATTTTTGATCGTTGCCTTGTTCAGCTACCTGTAATCCACATGTAGTGCATGCCTCTGTCTTTCTTCCTAACTAACCGAGCTGGGGCTCCTCTTGGTGATGCACTTGGCCTAATAAATTTCTTTTCCAAGAGTTCTTCAATCTACTTGCTAAGTTCGGTCAACTCCAAGGGTGACATTCGGTATAATGCTATAGATATTGGTCCTGCTCCTGGTACCAATTCAATGGCGAACTCAATTTCCATCTCGGGAGGAAAATCAAGAATATCTTCAGGGAACACATCAGGATATTCCCCAACAACTGGAATATTATCCAACTTCTAATCAACCTCCGCTATGCTGGTTGATAAGAGAATATACCCTTCACTTTTATCCCTACGGTGGTGTACTACTAAGGAGTTTAAATAAAGGCTTATAGGGATTACTGATTCAGAAGATGAAACAGAAGGAAGCACAATGGATTTATTAGAGCAATTTAACAAGGCTTAGTTGGTAGAAAGCCAATCCATACCCAAAATGATGTAGAGGCCGGACGAGGGAAGACAAATTAAATTAGCTGAAAAAGTTCAACCTCCTATCTGACAGGGGACATTCATACAAATATGATTAGTCTTAACAGGCTCATTTGTAGGAGTAGAAACTAGCAAGTTAAAGGGTAATTTAGAAATAGATACATGCAATCATGAGAGATGAAAGAGTGAGATGCACCTGAATCGTATAAAACAATCAAGGTCTTACCATTCACTTCACATGCGTCTTGAATCAAATCTTCCGACTTGTTGACCTCCTGTGCATCCATAGTGAAAACTCTTCCATGACATTGTGGCTTGGGAGTCATCTGCGAGTTTCTCGCAGTCATAGATTTTGTGGCCTGACTTACCACATCCAAAATAGACATTTTGACCTGTCAATCAAGGGCAATTGCCATGATTCCTGCCGTACTGGCTGCAGGTCTAGTTCCCAAAATGTCTCTGAGGTTGCTTGCCTCTGTTGCCTATAGGCTGAAACTTTCTTTGTTGTTGAAAGTTAGGCTTGAACCTTAGGCCTTGCTCAGCTAATCCCTTCTTAAAGTCACTGCCAGTTCACCTAGCAACAACTAACTTTTTATTACAATCCTCCACTAGGCGGCACTTGTTCACCAAAGTAGGAAAATCTCTTATCTCCATTAGTCCTATGGTGGTAAGGATGTCTTCTCTCAGCCCACCTTCGAACTTCATGCATTTCCACACATCGAGGTTCTGTTGATAGATGGTGGAAAATTTGCATAACTCCTCAAATTTAGCAATTTTTCCGATACACTACTACTGCCTTGTCGATGGTGCATGAACTCTAACTCCTTAGCATTATGGATAGAGACAGGGAAGTACTTCTGATAGAACGCATCTCTAAATACGTCCCAAATAACATCTGTTTGGGATCCCTCTAATAATCGACGTGCACCATTCCACTAGAACTATGCATCTACTTCCAGCATACAGGTGGCAAAGGTCTCCTTATGATGATCCCTATAATCTAATACAGAGAAGACCTTCTCCATAGATTTAACCCATTCTTACCTTATCTGGGTTAAAGGCTCCCCTGAAGCTGGTGGTTTGGCCTTCTTGAACTCAGCAAATTTGAGGTATTCTAGATCTGCCCCAGGGCCATTATGATTCCCTCCAAGACCTGCTTCTGGCTGCCTTCTTAGTTGGCCATTCTTTTGAGTCGCCGCAGCTGCCTGCTCATGCATAGCATGTGCCATTTCTCGCATTATGTCTAGGAACTCAGTAGATTCCTCTTCAACTGGGAAAGTTTGCAGCCTACCTCGCCTTCCAGAAGCCATCAAGTTCTGAGCACACAAAACAAGAGTATTTGAGTTGATCAGGCTCAATACTAAGTTCGGTATGCTATCAAGTAATAGCATACGGTTAGGCAATCCTCTCACATGCATCCTATCCATATGGACAAGACTCAATGCATGATAATATCTAAAGAATACAGAGCATATGCGAAGTATAGTTAGTCCAATCCTTAGGCCTATATTAGGACAAACTGCTTTGATACTAAGATGTAACACCTTATCAAACAAAATACTATACTTAAGTCATAATATATTACCTGATAAGTTATTATGTGTGACTAGCTGATTAAATTCCATTCTCTGCTTCATTATTCTTACCCATTGCTTTTCACAATTTCTGTTTGACGATGAAATAAATACCAGATAATCGTTTTACAGGAAGTAAAGTAACACAAATAAAAATGCAACATAGACAGAACTACTGAAAATTGCATCATATATATATAAACATTCTATTTTTCAAGTTTAACTCTGATATAATAAACGGTATAGGGTAGTAAAATAAGGCTGCTAACGCAAAAATAAATCGGCCTGTCTATATGAATAGTACCCTATCTGGTCCCCATGGGACATTTCATGTACAACTCCTAAATCCTACCCATCTGCCCATGGCTCAGACAGCCAAAAGATGGTCATCCTATACACCTACTGCTGCTATGGCGGGTACTCTAACTAGATGGATTCCGAGGAAAGGAATCCATTCGCCATGCTGGCATCGGTAGGAGTGTAGTCCATGCTCGGAGTAGTGGACAAGGAAGATGAACTCTCTACCTCAGATGAATCATCCTCAAACATCGAGATTGAGGGTATCTACTGCGATGGTGAGGCTAGCAGAGCTATGCGAGCTGCTGCTGGTGCTGGCGTCGCTGCCACTGCATGTGGAGGTGGAAAAGGATGCGCCATGTATATCAAAATAGCAGTGTAAGGTGCAGCGGGGTCGAAGTGTAGGTGACTAAGGGGTACAGCAAAATCTCTATGAAAGAAGAAAAAAAAATGGAACTGACATTTACCAGATACATATATACAATCCAAAAATGGGTCCAGGTGGATATGGAGCTCAGGGAACTCAATGAATAGAACTCCGGTTGTCGCGTTCTCCATGATCTGAGAATGACCTGGAAGTATATAGTAGGGTAAGAAATAAAGATTTCTCAGTAGGAAATCCTAAATCTATGCATTCCTATCATCACTGTCATTCTCAGGTGTTTCGGATTTTAGTTAATTAAAAGAAAATATTACATCAATAGGATGTTCTACTCAATTAATTATAGAAATCACAGCGTGACACATAGCTTAGTTTTACTTAAGGATGTAAAGGAAATTAAATAGAGAAATAAGCAACCATACCTGGGCATTTAAACATCCAATGGTACTATTAACTCAATGCAAGATAATAGAAATTATGGATATGCATAAGAAATAATGCACTTGACCTTAACTTATATTTTTCCATACTTGGTCCCCTAGCTGTATATTGGCCATAAGACTCTTGGGTAATAATCCACTTTTCAGGATCGAGCTCGTTCTTATACAGGGTCGCCGGGTTTACTTTCCCTGACTTCCCCACTGATCTATTCCCGTTAACTTTATTCAGGGGCTGGCCTAGGTCACATGGAAATCCTTTCTCATTCTTATAAGGGTAGTGTTACTTGTCTCATGCTTTGACCAATGCATGTATAACTTGTAAATTCATATTAATTGTAATCTTTGCCGAAATTTTGGCAGTATAACGGATCATGTTTACTTTCCCATGAATAGTGCCAGATAACGAGGAAATTTTAATCAAACAGCAAATCCAATATAAAATATTATATTCATACCAAGAGTATAATAATGTCAATAGAGGCAAGTTTTAAAATCTTAAGTCTTAATCTATCTTACAAGCTTTTAATTCCTATTGATATTCCCGAGTTCGATTTCCAAGATTGAATAGGGTCCGAGTTCTGAGCTTATATAAGTTCCGATCTCCGGGGTTATGTTCGACCTCCGAGATTGATTTTGGGTCGAGTTTTGGAATTACATGTATAAGAGTTTTATGGGCTTGTGATCCCGATCTCTGACCTTAATCTACAATTGTTTCATCAAGACTTTTATGAGTGTGTTTCCTAAATTCCGAATTTTGACATTAACTATACCCGATCTAGCTCTTTGTTTGTTAGGTTCTGAGTTCAACCTTAAGTAAACTCGATCTAGTTCTCTTTTTGCTAAGTTTCAAGTTCAACCTTAAATATACCCGATTTAGCTCTCTGTTTGCTAAGTTCAGAGTTTCGATGTTAACTTAAGTTATTTGTGTTTTATTCCATAATACCCTATTTCTAGCTGGAATTACACTGTTATAAGAGAAAATTCACCAAAAATAGAAATCTAGGTGAAATTATGCGAAATTTATATCAATGTAATGTTAACAGAGTAAGCTTTCAAATAGAAAAAGTTGCATATCATTTGAATATGTATAATTCAAGATATAAGCCCTAAAACTTGACCCTACTGGACTACTCTGTTCTAGCCTGGGTTGAACTTAAGATGAATTCATTGATGTACTGGGAGTAGTTGGCAATGAATCTGACTCGAGAATTTCTTGTGAAATGTTCCCTCATATGTTAGCTTTCAAACGACATTCTATTCACTTAATTTGGAGTTGTGTAGGGTGAGTTACACCCTTCTCAACTCACACTTCTTGGATGAAAGTCCTGATTTCTAGGTCAAACTTCAAAAGTTCATAACTACTCCATACTAATCCAATGGCCTTATATTATACATATATGGAAAGCCCTGAATGCCTAGTTTCATATAAAATTAGATTTATGAAACTTAGATGGCTGTCAGTGGAGTTGTATACTTCACCATACGGACTGCTGAGGAAAAGCCCTAACAACCTCTTGAGTTTTCTCTTTTCTTCAAGTTCATTCATACAAATTCCAATTCTAATCACAACACACATGCAAATTCAGTCATAAGCCATCATCATCACTCCAAATCGCATGAATATCATGAGGAAAACAAGATCCCCACATAGCCCAAATCAATAAAACAAGAAGAGAAGTGGGATTCCTATCTTTTCTATGTGTGATTCTTGTTAGATTTGTGGTTGGAGTTGAAGAAATCTTGTTGTGGCTTGAAGCTTTGTGGGAGAGGAGGATGATATGAGTTGAGATGAGAGACGATGGAGAAAAGAATGGAAAAGGGTCAGCATATGGGGACTGAAACTTGCAAGGGCAGAAAAGGAAAATTTAAAAACTTCTAAAGGAAGTTTCATGTGATTGGTGGATTTGGGAAGGTTATTTAACTTGGTTTGGCAGCCCATATGGAGGGCTGAGATGGTGCCACTTGCATGGGTAAGTTGGCTAAATCTTGGCCATCCAGCCTAGGGTTCTCACAGTACGATTTCTATTGATCCAGTTTCGACAGTTTAAATTACCGAAATCTTACCGGTTTCTCTTAAATCGGTAAACCAGTTTTAGAAAAAAAAATCTGTGAGATTTCTTATGTTCCTAATATAATTTCATCAAGCCTAATCACTTCTAAATCAAACTTAATTGGCTTTAATTAAATGCTTAATCGAATTCCGATTAAACCTACTTATTTGATAAAAACCGAATAACTCTGTTATTAACGATAAAATTTTCTTTTGAATGTTACATTATTGCCCTCCTAAAAAAATTTTTGTCCTCAAAATTTAGTACCTGAGAATAATTCAGGATACTCCCTCCTTATATCGGATTCTAATTCCCACGTACAGTCCGTTGAGTCCTCGTGTCCCCATGCCAGCTTCACTAACTGTATGGCTTTGTTCTGAAGGTGCTTAATGCTCCTGTCCACTATCCATGCTGGGGATATATGAAAGGTTAAGTCATCCTTTAACTGGATTGATTCAGTTTCCAAGAAATGAGTAAGGTCAGACTGGTATTTTTTGAGTTAAGAAACATGAAAGACATCATGAAGATTTGACAAATGTGGAGATAAAGCAACTCGACACAAAACTGGCCCGATTTGTTTAAAAATTTGAAAAGGACCTATAAAGCCAGGGTTTAGCTTTCTAATTTTAATGGCTATACCTGCTCCAGTTGTGGGTGTGATCCTTAGGAACACATGGTCTCCTTCTTAGAACTCCAAGACATCCGCATAGCTCTTCTGACGGCTCTGAGTGGCAAGTATTTTGCTACGGATCCTTTTGATTTGCTTTATAGTTTGTCTGACTAGTTCTGGTCCTAATAGACTCTGTTCTTCTAATTCATGCCAACATAGAGGAGACTGACACTTCCATCCATATAAAGCCTCATATGGAGCCATGTCGATGCTAGCATGGTAACTGTTGTTCTATGCAAACTCAGCCAATGGTAAGTATTGATCCCAGCTTCCACGCTGTTCCAGAATGTACACTTGCAGCATATCTTCCAAAGTCTGAATAGTTCACTTGGTCTGGCCATATGTTTGTGGATGGTATGCAGTACTTAAACATAACCTAGTACCGAATGCCTTCTGGAGTGCTCCCCAAAACCGTGAGGTTAACCTTGGATCTCGATCTGAAATGATTGTCGAAAGAATACCATGTAGCCGTACTAATTCTTGAATGTACAATTGAGCTAGCTTCTCTAGAGTAATTCGCTCAAATGGGCAAAAAGTGAGCGGACTTAGCTAACCTATCCACTATGACCCATATAGCGTCATATCCTAAGGGTGTTCTTGGTAAGCCCATCATGAAGTCCATAGAAATGTTCTCCCACTTCCATTTTAGAATCTCTAAGGGTTGTAGTGTCCCGACTGGTTTTTGATGCTCTTTTTTTACCTTTTGGCAGATTAGAAATTTATTCATGAAATTTGCCACATCTATCTTAAGGCCTGGCCACCAAAACATCCTCTTGAGATCTTGATACATTTTGTTAATACCAGGATGTATATAAACTCACTCTTATGAGTTTTCTCCAAGATCTTCTTTCTGAGGTTACCCTCCTCAGGTATGCATATTCTCCCCTGATATCGCCATATTCCTTCTACATCCCGAGTAAATTCTGTTAGCTTGTCAGATTGCACTTATTGTACTGTGTGCTGGAAGTCATCATTTCTTTGTTGTGCTTGCTGCATTTGGTCTTTGAAATCACTGGTTATCTTAAGTTGGTTTAACTGAATGGCATTGGGGTTCATAGAGATTCCCAAGGTGAGGTCTCGGAAACTCTCTATGAGCTTTGTCTCCTTGATTATCATCCATGCCATAGTTAAGGATTTCCTACTTAGTGATCAATTGAATTTTTATATACTTATGTTCCCTCATTCCTAGCTCATTAATTCTCTTTTGTGCCTAATTGTTTTGAATTGGACCATTTTGTATTGTTTGGATTTTGTTTGGGTTTGAGTTAAATTTTCCAGCATTAGGCAAATTCTGACACTATTTTGGTTTTTGGGTTATATCTTGAGTTGTAGAGCTCATTTTATTATGATTCTTACTTTGTAGAAAAGCTGAGAGATAGGCTTACAAGTTATATGAGAAGTCAGAGGCCAATTTTGGTGTTAAGGAGCTGAAATTTGGCCTAGAAGTGAACTGAAGTAGTGCAATCGTGGATTCTGAGCAGTGTGTGGTATTTGGGCCATATCTCGGTCCAAAGATGTCCGATTGAGCCCATTCTAGTGGCATTTTGAAGCTGACATCCAAGGCTACAATTCTTCTTTAGAGTGAAAATCCAAACGAAACCGTTTTGATAGCCAAAATGGTAAAAGAACGTTACTTACAGAATTAGTTATAATGATTTCATGCTTTTAATGTAACTTTCTTTCTATAATTCAGATTTTGGCAAATAAGGTGTCCAGATTCAAAGGAGAGAGAAAGAATTAATGTAGTAATTACAATTTAATATTTTTTGGCAGTTTTGAAGGAGACCAGACTTGTAACTCAAGGGGCAGATTTTTGGATAAGCAATTTTCGATTTTGACTTCTTCTTCCTCTCTTTTCTCACGCCCCCTACCTTACATCCATTTTCCTCCATTCATGGAGGAGTAAACATCTATCTAATCCAAGGATTCAAAGACAACATTAGCATTCTTGAGGGTTGTTGCTTCAGAGTTCATCAATTCGGTTTCTTCTACTCCCTTTTTCCTTGTTTATGATTCAATTTCGGATTTGAAGATTTTCAATACGATATTGTGATTAACTACTTGGTTGTTTGTTTGCTTGCATATTACTCGATTGTTTAATATTGCAATGCAATGGTTTTGACAAGTGGAATCAGGTTTCAGATTTGAACTTCATGATTAATTGCATTAGTGCTTGAAAATTAACACGAATTGATTAGATTCTAGATTCTGAGTTTAATCATTTATATATTAATTGAATGCATGAAGTTTTTCATGTGTAATGGAGAGGTCGAATTGAGGTTTCATTTGAACGTGACATTAATTAGTGACTGGTTTGTTGACATACAATTAGAACTCGATGATTGAATGAAAATGGTCTTCTTTTGATTCTTGGATTAGATGTTTCAAATTCTGTTCATTTCTTTTCTATTCACTTCGGTATTTTAAATTCCTAAACCCCCCCAATTGCCTGATCATATAACAATGTCATTACTGGGAAACGACCTGGGTTCCACCCTTTGCTACGAATTTAGTGTAATTTGATTTTTATTATAATTTGACCGAGCTCGGCACTCGAGTCAAATAGTGTCTGCCACCACGTTTGCTTTGCCAGGGTGGTACTTTAGTTCAAATTCATAATTTTTAAGAAACTCTATCCACCTTCCCTGGCTCATCTTCAATTCCTTCTGATCAAAAAGGTATTTCAAGCTTTTGTGATTAGAAAATACTTCAAACTTCACTCCGTAGAGATGGTGTCTCCACATCTTTAGGGCAAACACTATTACTGCTAACCCAAGGTCATGTGTTGGATAATTTCTTTCATGAGTTTTCAGTTGCCTGGAAGCATACGCGACGACGTTCCTATTTTGCATTAACATGCACCCTAATTCTTTCTTAGAAGTGTCACAGTGGACTTCGAGCGGTCCATGAGGATTCGGTAGAGTAAGTACTGGGGCTGTCGTCAATTTTTCTTTTAATTCTTGGAAACTCTGCTCACACTTAGGTGTCCATTCGAATGGGGCATTCTTCCTGATTAACTTTGTTAGGGGTAGGGCTATTTGAGAGAATTTCTTAACAAATCTCCTATAATATCCTGCCAAACCTAAGAAACTCCTAACTTTCGTAACTGTCGTTGGTCGTTCCTAGTTTACTACTGCTTGTACCTTACTGGAATCTACTGAAATTCCCCCATGGGATACCACATGGCCAAGAAATTTTACTTGTTCCATCCAAAATTCACATTTGGATAGCTTGGCATAAAGTTTCTTGTCTCTTAGAATTTGCAGAACCTGTCACAAATATTCTGCATGCTCCTGCTCCGTCTTCGAGTAAACAAGTATGTCATCAATGAATACTACAACAAATTTGTCAAGATATGATCGAAATATCCAATTCATGTAATCCATGAATATTGCCGATGCATTCGTCAACCCAAAGGACATCACAGTATATTCATAATGTCCATAATGAGTTCGAGACGCCATCTTTGGAATATCTTCTTCTTGAACCCGAATCTGGTGATATCCAGACCGTAGATCAATCTCGAAAAATACAATAGTATCTTGTAGTTGGTCCATGAGATCATTAATCATTGGCAATTGATACTTATTTTTTATTGTTGCCTTGTTTAGCTACCTGTAATCCACACATAGTCACATGCCTCCATTTTTCTTCTTAAATAATAGAATTAGGGCTCCCTATGGTGATGCACTTGGCCTAATAAATTTCTTTTCCAGGAGTTCTTCAGTCTGCTTCTTAAGTTCGGTCAACTCCAAGGGTGACATTCGGTATGATGTTATAGATATTGGTCCTGCTCCTGGCACCAATTCATTGGCAAACTCAATTTCCATCTCGGGAGGAAATCAGGAATATCTTCAGGGAGCACATCAGGATATTCCCCAACAACTGGAATATTATCCAACATCTAATCAACCTCCGCTATGCTAGTTGATAAGAGAATATACCCTTGACTTTTATCCCCACAGTGGTGTACTACTAAGGAGTTTAAATAAAGGCTTACAGGGATTATTGATTCAAAAGATGAAGCAGAGGGAAGCACAATCGATTTATCAGAGCAATTTAACAGGGCTTGGTTGGCAGAAAGCCAATCCATACCCAAAATGATGTCAAGGCCAGATAAGGGAAGACAAATTAAATTAGCTAAAAAAGTTCAACCTCCTATTTGACAGGGGACATTCATACAAATATGATTGGTCTTAACGGGCTCACTTGTAGGAGTAGAAACTAGCAAATCATAGGGTAATTCAGAAATAGGTAACTGCAAAGTTGACATGTAATCATGAGAGATGAAAAGTGAGATGTACTTGAATCATATAAAATAGTCAAGGTCTTAACATTCACTTTACACATGTCTGGAATCAAATCTTCTAACTTGTTGGCCTCCTGTGCATCCATAGTGAAAACTCTTCCCTGATGTTGTGGCTTGGGAGTCGTCAGAGGGTTTCTCATATGATATTGATAGATTTTGTGGCTTGGCTTACCACATCCAAAATAGACATTTTGACCTGCCAAGCAGGGGCAGTTGCCATGATTCCTGCTGCACTGGTAGTAAGTTTGGTTCCCAAAAAGCCTCTGAGGTTGCTTGCCTTTGTTGCCCGTATGCTGAAACTTTCTCTACTGCTGAAAGTTAGGCTTGAACCTTGGACCTTGCTGAGCTAACCCCTTCTTAAAGTTACTGCCGGTTGACCTAGCAACAACCGACTTTTTATTACAATCCTCCACCAGGCGGCACTTGTTCACCAAAGTAGGAAAATCTCTAATATCCATTGGTCTTATGGACGTAAGAATGCCTTCTCTTAGCCCACCTTCGAACTTCACGTATTTCCACACTTCATCGAGGTTCCGTTGATAGATGGTGGAAAATTTGCATAACTCCTCAAATTTAGCAATGTATTCTGATACACTACTATTCCCTTGTTGAAGGCGCATGAACTCCAACTCCTTAGCATTGCGGACAGAGGCAGGAAAGTACTTCTAATAGAACGCATCTCTAAATATGTCCTAAGTAATATCTGTTTGGCATCCCTCTAATAATCGACGTGCACCATTCCACCAGAACTCTGCATCTGCTTCTGCCATATAGGTGGCAAAGGTCAACTTCTGATGATTTGTGCAATCTAATGCGAAGAAGACCTTCTCCATAGCTTTAACCCACTCGTCTGCCTTATCTAGGTTAAAGGCTCCCCTGAAGCTGGGTGGGTTGGCCTTCCTAAACCAAGCAAATTTGAGGTATTCTAGATCCACTCCAGGGCCATTATGATTCCCTCCAAGACTTGCCTCTGGTTGCCTTCCTAGGTGGCCCATCATTTGAGTCGCCGCAGCTGCCTGTTTGCGCATAGTGTGTGCCATTTCTTGCATTGTGTCTAGGAACTCAGTAGATTCCTCCTGGACTGGGAAAGTTCGCGGCCTACCTCGCCTTCCAGAAGCCGTCAAGTTCTGAACACACAAAACAAGAGTATTTGAGTTGATCAGGCTCAATACTAAGTTCGGTATGGTACCAATTAATGGCATACGGTTAGGCAATCCTCTGACATGCATCCTATCCATATGGACAAGACTCAGTGGATGATAATATCTAAAGAACACATAGCATATGCGAAGTCCAATCCTCAGGCCTATATTAGGACAAACAGCTCCGATACCAAAATATAACACCTTACTAGACAAAATACTATGCTTAAGTCATAATATATTACCTGATAAGTTATTACGTGTGACTAGCTAATTAAATTCCATTCTCTGCTTTATTATTCTTTCCCATTGCTTTTCACAATTTCTGTTTGACGATGAAATAAATACTCGATAATCGTTGTACTGGAAGTAAAGTAACACAAATAAAAATACGAAATAGATAGAACTACTAAAAACTGCATCATATATATATAAGCATCTATTTTTCAAGTTTAATTATGATACAATAAACAGTATAGGGTAATAAAATGAGGCCGCTAACACAAATAAATCGGCCTGTGTATATGAACAGTATCCTATCTGGTCCCCACCGGACATTTCATGTATAGCTCCTAAATCCTACCTATCTGCCCATGACTCAGACTGCCAAAAGAGGGTCATCCTGTATACCTACTACTGCTACGGCGGGTCCTCTAACTAGATGGACTCCGAGGAAAGGAATCCGTTCGCCATGCCGGCATCCGCAAGAGTGTAGTCCATGCTTAGAGTAGTGGACGAGGAAGATGAACTCTCTACCTCATACGGATCCTCCCTAGCCATCTAGACTAAGGGTATCTGCTGCAATGGTGAGGCTGGCGGAGCCATGGGAGCTGTTGCTGCTGCCGGTGCTTCTGCCGCTGCATGTAGAGGTGGAAAAGGATGCGCTATGTACAGTGAAATAGCAGTGTAAGGTGCGGCAGGGTCGAAGAATGGGTGAGTAAGGGGTACAACAAAATCTCTATGAAAGAAGAAATAAAAATGGAATTGACATCTGCCAGATACATATATACAATCCAGAAACTGGTCTAGGTGGTTATGGAGCTCAGGGAACGCGATGAATAGAACTCCGGTTGCCACATTCTCTATGATCTGAGAATGACATGGAAGTATATAGTAGGATGAGAAATAAAGATTTCTCAGTAGGAAATCCTAAATTTATACATTCCTATCATCGTTGTCATTCTCAGGTGTTTCGAATTTTAGTTAATTAAAAGAAAATGTTACATCAACAGAATGTTCTACTCAATTAATTATAGAAATCGTAGCCTGAAACACAGCTTAGTTTTACTTAAGGAAGTAAAGGAAATTAAATAGAGAAATAAGCAACCATACCTAGGAGTTTAAACATCCAATGGTACTATTAACTCAATGCATGATAACATAAATTATGGATATGCATAAGAAATAATGCACTTGACCTTAACTCATATTTTTCCATACTTGGTCCCCTAGGAGTATATTAGCCATAAGACTTCTGTGTAATAGTCAGCTTTTCAGGATCAAGCTCGTTCCTATACAGGGTCGCCAGGTTTACTTTCCCCGACTTCCCGACTAATCTATTCCCCTTAACTTTATTCAGGGGCTGGCCCAAGTCACATGGAACTCCTTCCTCATTCTTATAAGGGTAGTATTACTTGTCTTATGCTTTGACCAATGCATGCATGACTTGTAAATTCATATTAATTGCAATCTTTGTCGAAATTTTGGTAGCATAACGGATCATGTCCACTTTCCCATGAATAGTGCCAGATAGCCGGGAAATTTTAATCAAATAGCAAATCCTATATAAAACATCATATTCATACTAAGGGTATAATAATATCAATAGAGGCAAGTTTTAAAATCTTAAATCTTAATATACCTTGCAAGCTTTTAATTCCTATTGATATTCCCGAGTTCGATTTCCAAGATTGAATAGGGTCCGAGTTCCGAGCTTATATAAGTTCCGATCTCCGGGGTTATGTTCGACCTCCGAGATTGACTTTGGGTCAAGTTTTGGAATTACATGTATAAGAGTTTTATGGGCTTGTGATCCCAATCTCCGACCTTAATCTACAATTGTTTCATCAAGGCTTTTATAAGTGTGTTTCCTAAATTTCGAATTCTGACATTAACTATACCCGATCTAGCTCTCTATTTGCTAAGCTCCGAGTTCAACCTTAAGTATACCCGATCTAGCTCTCTGTTTGCTAAGTTCCGAGTTCCGATATTAACTCAAGTTATTTGTGTTTTATTCCAGACTACCCTATTTCTAGCCAGAATTACACTCTTATAAGAGAAAATTCACCAAAAATAGAAATCTGGGTGAAATCATGCGAAATTTCTAATAGAGTAAGCTTTCGAATAAAACAAGTTGCATATCATTTGAATAAGTATAATTCAAGATATAAGCCCTGAAACTTGACCTTACCAGACTACCCTGCTTCAGCCCGGATTGAACTTAAGATGAATTAATTGATGTACTGGGAATAGTTGGCAATGAATCTAACTCTAAAATTTTTTTTGGAATGTTCCCTCATATGTTAGCTTTCAATCAACGTTGGATTCACTCAATTTGGAGTTGTGTAGGGTGAGTTACACCCTTCTCAACTCATACTGCCCGGATGGAAGTCCTAATTTCTAGGTCAAACTTCAAAAATTCATAACTACCTCTATACCGATGCAATGGTCTTATATTATTATATATGTATGGAAAGCTTTGAATGTCTAGTTTCATATAAAGTTAGATTCATGAAACTTAAATGACTGTAGGCGGAGCAGTACACTTCACCATACGGACCGCCGAGGAAAAACTCTAACCGCTTCTTGAGTTTTCTCTTTTCTTTTAGTTCTTTCATACAAATTCCAACTCTAATCACAACATGCATGCAAATTCAGTCATAAATCATCATCATCACTCCAAATCACAACAATATCATGAGGAAAACAAGATCTCCACACAGTCCAAATCAATAAAACAAGAAGGGAAGTTGGATTCCTACCTTTTCTATGTGTAATTCTTGTTAGATTTGTGGTTGGAGTTGAAGAAATTTTGTTGTGGCTTGAAGGTTTGTGGGAGAGGAGGATCATATGAGTTGAGATCAGATGAGATGATGGAGAAAAGAATGGAGAGGGGTCAGCATATAGGGACCAAAACTAGCAGGGGCAGAAAAGGAAAATTTAAAAACTTCTACAGCAAGTTCCATGTGATTGGTGGATTTGAGTAGGTTATTTAACTTGGTTTGGCAGCCCATATGGAGGGCTGAGATGGCGCTACTTGCATGGGTAAGTTGGCTAAATCTTAGCCATCCATCCTAGGGTTCTCATAGTATGATTTCTATTGATTTGGTTTCGACAGTTTAAATTGTCGAAATCTTACCGATTTCTCTTAAATCAGTAAACTGGTTTCAGAAAAAAATTATGTGAGATTTACTGTGTTCCTAATCTAATCTTATCAAGCCTAATCACTTATAAATCACAATTAATTGGCTTGAATTAAATGCTTAATTGAATTCTAATCAAACCTACTTATTCGATAAAAACCGAACAACTCGGCTATTAACGATAAAATTTTCTTTCGGATGTTGCATTACTACCTTTCTTAAAAAAAAATTGCCCTCAAAATTTAGTACCTGAGAATAATTCAGGATACTCCCTCATTATATCGGATTCTAATTCCCACGTACAGTCCACTAAGTCTTCGTGTCCCCATGCCACCTTCACTAATTGTACGGCTTTGTTCCGAAGGTGCTTGATGCTCCTGTCCACTATCCGTGCTAGGGGTATATGAAAGGTTAAGTTATCCTTTAACTGGATTGATTCAGGCTCCAAGAAATGAATAGGGTCAGCTGGTATTTTCTGAGTTGAGAAACATGAAAGACATCATGAAAATTTGATAGATGTGGAGGTAAAGTGACTCGATACGCAATTGGCCTGACTCGTTTCAGAATTTGAAAAGGACCTAGGAAGCAAGGGTTTAGCTTTCTAATTTTAATGGGTCTGCCTGCTCCAATTGTGGATGTGATCCTTAGGAACACATGGTCTCCTTCTTGAAACTCCCAGGGCTTTCGCCTGACATCCACATAGCTCTTCTGATGGCTCTGAGCGGCAAGTAATTTGCTACGGATCCTTTTGATTTACTCTGTAGTTTGTCTGACTAGTTCCGGTCCTAATAGACTCTATTCTCCTGATTCATACCAACACAGAGGAGATTGATACTTTCGTCCATATAAAGCTTCATACAGAGCCATGTCGATGCTAGCATGGTAACTGTTGTTGTAAGCAAACTCGGCCAACAATGAGTATCAATCCCAGCTTCCACGCTGTTCCAGAATGTACATGATAATTGATTTTTTATCACACTTTATTTCTGCAATTGAATAATGATCATGGGGCAATTTAGTGTGTAAATATTGGTTTTTGGTCTAAATTGGATTTTGGGCTTTTAAGTGGAATTAATTATAAATTTTGTTTCAGGTTCCCAATTAAAGGCCAAATTCGGACAACAAGGCAGTCATGAAATGCTGGAGCAAAGTTTAGTTAATTAAGCGTCCAAATTGCAACGGACCAAAGCCATTAGTTTTCAGTTTTTTTTTTCTTTGTTCGGTCTGGTTCTTGTCTTTTGAACCGGTTTATTTTTTTTGTTTTTAAGAGTTGGAAAACAAAGGGACTGAAGGCGGATATACTTGGGAGGAACTTTTCATTTTTTGAGGGATTCCAAGTTCTGTATTTTCGGATGTTCAGTATATTCAACCTTTCTTTCTTTATTTTCGGTTTTTGTTCTACCATGGTTGGCTAAGGCACTAATCGACCAACCCATGAATTGAGTTTCTGCCTTCAATCCAGAGGACGTTTTTGCTTCATACTGAGTTTGTTCTTTTCCTTTCCCTTCTGTATTTCGATTCTGTATAACTTAAGGGAAGGGGTGTTGAATGTTAGATTTAACATTTAGGTTGATTAATCGAAAGCGCTTAAAATCGGAACGGGTTTAAGTGAGCACTGTACATTGAATGAGTGAACACGCCGAGTTTCAGATAAAATGCTAGGTGATCGCCTAGTAGATTCGTTTTTTCTAAATGAATGTACGGATTCCGATTCGTTTAGGATCAACCACGAATTCAGTGATTCATTGTTCAATGACGGATTTTAGGGACTCAAGTCTGGGTTGGTTGCTCTAAAATTGTTAATTTCGTTTTACTTATCAATTATCTGTTATCTGTATTGAAATTGAACAAACCCCCCCTCCCCGAGTTTTCCTTTCTGTTGTTAATTCTGTATTGTGCTATTTCCGATTGAGCAAATTGGTTCATTGCGAATTCCTTGGGAAATGATTCAGGTTGCTCTATATTGCAAGTTTTTCTTTATAGCCTAATTAATTTGAGTGAGTTCGGCAGTCACGTCAGTACACTCGCAGCATATCTTCCAAAGTCTGAATAGTTCGCTGAGTCTGGCCATCTGCTTGTGGATGGTACGTAGTACTTAAACGTAACCTAGTACCAAACGCCTTCTAGAGTGCTCCACAAAACCGTGAGGTGAACTTTGGATCTCGATCTGAAATGATTATCGAAGGAATACCATGTAGCCATACCACTTCTTGAATGTGCAATTGAGCTAGCTTCTCTAGAGGGTAATTCGCTCGAATGGGCAAAAAGTGAGTGGACTTAGTTAACCTATCCACTATGACCCATATTGCGTCATATCCTGAGGGTGTTCTTGGTAAGCCTATCACGAAGTCCATAGAAATGCTTTCCCATTTCCATTTCGAAATCTCTAAGGGTTGTAGTGTCCCGGCTAGTTTCTGATGCTCTATTTTTATCTTTTTGCAGATTAGACATTTATTCATGAAATTTACCACGTCTTTATTAAGGCCTGGCCACCAAAACATCCTCTTGAGATCTTGATACATTTTGTTAATGCTAAGATGTATAGTAAACTCGCTCGAATGAGCTTTCTCCAAGATTTCTTTCTGAGGTTACCCTCCTCAAGTATGCATATTCTCCCCTGGTATTGCCATATTCCTTCTATATCCTGAGTAAATTCTATTAGCTTGCTAGATTGCACCAGTTGCACTGTGTGTTGGAAGTCATCATTTCTTTGTTGTGCTTGCTGGATTTGGTCTTTGAAATCACTGGTCATCTTAAATTAGTTTAACTGAATGGCATTGGAGTTCATAGAGATTCCCAAGGTGAGGTCTCGGAAACACTCTATGAGCTCTGTCTCCTTGATTATTATCCATGCCATAGTTAAGGATTTCCTACTCAGAGCATCTACCACCACGTTTGCTTTGCCAGGGTAGTACTTTAGATCAAATTTGTAATCTTTAAGAAACTCCATCTCTTCTGCCTCAAGTTCAATTCCTTCTGATCAAAAAGGTATTTCAAGCTTTTGTGATCAGAAAATACTTCAAATTTCACTCCGTAGAGACGGTGTTTCTATATTTTTAAGGCAAACACTATTGCTACTAACTGAAGGTCATGTGTTGTGTAATTTTTTTCATGAGTTTCCAGTTGCCTGAAAGCTACTCGACGACGTTCCTATTTAGCATTAACACATACCCTAATCCTTTCTTAAAAGCATCACAGTAGACTTCAAACGATCCATGAGGATTCGGCAGAGTAAGTATTAAGGCTATTGTCAACTTTTCTTTTAATTCTTAGAAACCTTGCTCACACTCAGGCATCCATTTGAATGGGGCATTCTTCCTGGTTAACTTTGTTAGGGGTAGGGCTATTTGAGAGCAGTTCTTAACAAATCTCCTGTAATATCCTGCCAAACCTAAGAAACTCCTAACTTCCGTAACTGTCGTTGGCCATTCCCAGTTTACTACTGCTTCTACCTTACTGGTATCTACTGAAATTCCCCTATGGGATACCACATGGCCAAGAAATTTTACTTGTTCCATCCAAAATTCATATTTTGATAGCATGGCGTAAAGTTTCTTGTCTCTTAGATCTTGCAGAACCAGTCACAAATGTTCTGCATGCTCCTGCTCTGTCTTTGAGTAAACAAGTATGTCATCAATGAATACCACCACAAATTTGTTAAGATATGGCCGGAATATCCGATTCATATAATCCATAAATATTGCCGGTGCATTCCTCAACCCAAAGGACATCACAGTGTATTCAAAATGTCCATAACAAGTTCGAAACACCATCTTCGGAATATCTTCTTCTCGAACCCGAATCTGGTGATATCCAGTTCGTAGATCAATCTCGGAAAATACAGTAGCCCCTTGTAGTTGATCCATGAGATCATCAATCCTTGGCAATGGATACTTATTTTTTGATCATTGCCTTGTTCAGCTGCTTTTAATCCACACATAGTTGCAAGCCTCCGTCTTTCTTCTTAACTAATAGAACTGGGGCTCCCCATGGTAATGTACTTGGCCTAATAAATTTCTTTTCCAAGAGTTCTTCAATCTGCTTCTTAAGTTTGGTCAACTCCAAGGATGACATTCAGTATGATGCTATGGATATTGGTCCTACTCCTGGTACCAATTCAATGGCGAACTCAATTTTCCTCTCGGGAGGAAAATCAGGAATATCTTCAGGGAACACATCAGGATATTCCTAAAAAACTGGAATATTATCTAACTTTTGATTAACCTTCGCTACGCTGGTTGATAAGAGAATATACCCTTGACTTTTATCCCCATAGTGGTCTACTACTAAGAAGTTTAAATAAAGGCTTACAGGGATTACTGGTTCAGAAGATGAAACAGAGGAAAGCACAATAGATTTATGATAGCAATTTAACAGGGCTTAGTTGGCAGAAAGCCAATCCATACCCAAAATGATGTTGAGGTCGGATAAGCGAAGACAAATTAAATTAGCTGAAAAAGCTCAACCTCCTATCTGACAGGGGGCATTCATACAAATATGATTGGTCTTAATGGGCTCACTTGTAGGAGTAGAAACTAGCAAATCATAGGGTAATTCTGAAATAGGTAACTGCAAAGTTGACATGCAATCATGAGAGATGAAAGAGTGAGATACACCTGAATTACATAAAACAGTCAAGGTCTTACCATTCACTTCACATGTGTCTTGAATCAAATCTTTCGACTTGTTGACCTCCTATGCATCCATAGTGAAAACTCTTCCCTGACGCTGTGGCTTGGGAGTCGTCTGAGGGTTTCTGGCAGGACATTCATAGATTTTGTGGCCTAGCTTACCACCTTCAAAACAGACATTTTGATCTGCCAAGCAGTGGCAGTTGCCATGATTCTTGCCGCACTGGCTGCAAGTCTGGTTCCCAAAAAGCCTCAAAGGTTGCTTGCCTTTATTGCCCATAGGCTGAAACTTTCTCAGCTGCTGAAAGTTAGGCTTGAACCTTGGGCTTTGCTAAGCTAACCCCTTCTTAAAGTTACTGTCGGTTGACCTATCAACAACTAACTTTTTATTACAATCCTCCACTTGGCAGCACTTGATCACCAAAGTAGGAAAATCTCTAATCTCCATTGGTCCTATGGTGATAAGGATCTCTTCTCTCAGCTTACCTTCGAATTTCATGCATTTCCACATTTCATCGAGGTTCCATTAATAGATGGTGGAAAATTTGCATAACTCCTCAAATTTAGCAATGTATTCCGATACACTACTATTCCCTTGACGAAGGTGCATGAACTCCAACTCCATAGCATTGCAGACAGAGGTAGGGAAGTACTTCTGATAGGATGCACCTCTAAATACGTCCTAAGTAATATCTTTTTGGGATCCCTCTAATAATCGACGTGCACCATTCCACCAGAACTCTGCATCTGCTTCTAGCATGTAAGTGGCAAAGGTCACCTTCTAATGATCTGTGCAATCTAATATGGAGAAGACTTTCTCCATAGCTTTAACCCACTCATTTGGATTATCTAGGTTAAAGGCTCCCTTGAAGCTACATAGGTTGGCCTTCCTGAACTCAGCAAATTTGAGGTATTCTAGATCCACTCCAGGGCCATTATGATTCCCTCCAAGACCTGCCTCTAGTTGCCTTCCTAGATGGCCCATCACTTGAGTTGCCATAGCTACCTACTTGCGCATAGTGTGTGCCATTTCTCACATTGTGTCCAGGAACTTAGTAGATTCCTCCTGGACTGGGAAAGTTCGCAGCCTACCTCGCCTTCCAGAAGCCATCAAGTTTTGAACACACAAAATAAGAGTATTGGAGTTGATCAGGCTCAATACTAAGTTCAGCATGCTAGCAATTAATAGCATATGGTTAGGCAATCCTTTCACATGCATCCTATGCATATGGACGAGACTCAATGCATGATAATATCTAAAGAATACAGAGCATATACGAAGCATAGTTAGTCTTATCCTCAGGCCTGTATTAGGACGAATTACTCTGATACCAAAATGTAACACCTTACCAAACAAAATACTATGCTTAAGTCATAACATATTACCTGATAAGTTATTACGTGTGACTAGCTGATTAAATTCCATTCTTTGTTCATTATTCTTACCCATTACTTTTCACAATTTCTGTTTGACGATGAAATAAATACTAGATAATCGTTGTACTGGAAGTAAAGTAACACAAATAAAAATGCGAAATAGGCAGAACTACTGAAAACTGCATCATATATATATATATATACATCTGTTTTTCAAGTTTGACTATGATACAATAAACGGTATAGGGTCGTAAAATGAGGCCGCTAACATAAAAATAAATCGGCCTGTCTATATGAACAATACCCTGTCTGGTCCCCATGGGACATTTCATGTATAGCTCCTAAATCCTACCCATCTACCCATGACCTAGACTGCCAAAAGAGAGTCATCTTATACACCTACTGCTGCTACGGTGGGTACTTTAACTAGATGGATTCCGAGGAAAGGAATCCATTCGCCATGCCAGCATCCGCAGGAGTGTAGTCCACGCTCGGAGCACTGGACGAGGAAGATGAACTCTCTGCCTCAGACGAATCCTCCTCAGACATCGAGACTGAGGGTATCTGCTGCGGTGGTGAGGTTGGTGGAGCCATGGGAGCTGCTGTTGCTGCTGGTGGTACTGCCGCTGCATGTGAAGGTGGAAAGGGATGCGCTATATATAGCGGAATAGCAGTGTAAGGTGCGGCGGGGTTGAAAAGTGGGTGAGTAAGGGGTACAGCAAAATCTTCATGAAAG
This sequence comes from Pterocarpus santalinus, assembly GCA_031439595.1. Lineage (NCBI taxonomy): Eukaryota > Viridiplantae > Streptophyta > Magnoliopsida > Fabales > Fabaceae > Pterocarpus > Pterocarpus santalinus. Next base: position 41,743,166 of record CM062523.1, on the reverse strand, counting down.
AAGAAATAAAAATGAAACTGATATCTACCAGATACATATATACAATCCAGAAACGGGTCCAGGCAGATATGGAGCTCAGGGAACTCAATGAATAGAACTTCGGTTGCCACATTCTCCATGATCTGAGAATAACGCAGAAGTATATAGTATGGTGAGAAATAAAGATTTCTCAATAGGAAATCCGAAATCTATGCATTCCTATCATCGGTGTCACTCTCAGGTGTTTCGGATTTTAGTTAATTAAAAGAAAATGTTACATCAACAGGATGTTCTACTCAATTAATTATAGAAATGATAACCTAAAACACAGCTTAGTTTTACTTAAGGAAGTAAAGGAAATTAAACAGAGAAATAAGCAACCAGACCTGGGAGTTTAAACATCCAATGGTACTATTAACTCAATGCATGATAACAGAAATTATGGATATGTATAAGAAATAATGCACTTGACCTTAACTCATATTTTTCCATACTTGGTCCCCTGGGAGTATATTGGCCATAAGACTCCTGGGTAATATTCCGCTTTTCAGGATTGAGTTTGTTCCTATACAGGGTCACCAGGTTTACTTTCCCTAACTTCTCCACTGATTTATTCCCCTTAACTTTGTTCAGGGGCTGGCCCAAGTCACACGAAAATCCTTCTTCATTCTTATAAGGGTAGTATTACTTGTCTCATGCTTTGACCAAGGCATGCATAACTTGTAAATTCATATTAATTGCAATCTTTGCCGAAATTTTGGCAGCATAATGGATCATGTCTGCTTCCCCATGAATAGTGCCAGATAACCAGGAAATTTTAATTAAACAGCAAATCCAATATAAAACATCATATTCATACCAAGAGTATAACAATATCAATAGAGACAAGTTTTAAAATCTTAAGTCTTAATCTATCTTGCAAGCTTTTAATTCCTATTGATATTCCCGAGTTTGATTTCCAAGATTGAATGGGATCCAAGTTCCAAGCTTATATAAGTTCCAACCTCCAGGATTATGTTCGACCTCCAAGATTGATTTTAGATCAAGTTTTGGAATTACATGTATAAGAGTTTTATGGGCTTGTGATCCTGATCTCCGACCTTAATCTACAATTGTTTCTTAAAGACTTTTATGAGTGTTTTTCCTAAATTCTGAATTCTGATATTAACTATACCCGATCTAGCTCTTCGTTTGCTAAGTTCCGAGTTCAATCTTAAGTATACCCGATCTAGCTCTTTATTTGCTAAGTTCTAAGTTCAATGTTACGTATACCTGATCTAGCTCTCTGTTTGCTAAGTTCAGAGTTCCGATATTAACTCAAGTTATTTGTGTTTTATTCCAGACTGCCCTATTTCTAGCTAGAATTATACTCTTATAAGAGAAAATTCACCAAAAATAGAAATTTGGTTGAAATTATGCGAAATTTCTAACAGAGTAAGCTTTCAAATAAAACAAGTTGTATATCATTTGAATAAGTATAATTCAAGATATAAGCCCTGAAACTTGACCCTACTGAACTACCCTGTTCCATCCCAAGTTGAACTTAAGATGAATTCAATGATGTACTGAGAATAGTTGGCAACGAATCTGGCTTTGGAATTTTTCGTGGGATATTCCCTAATATGTTAGCTTTCAAAAAATGTTGGATTCACTTAATTTGGAGTTGTGTAGGGTGAGTTACACCCTTCTCAACTCACACTGCTCGGATGAAAGTCCTGATTTCTAGGTCAAACTTCAAAATTTCATAACTACCTCTATACTGATCCAATGGCTTTATATTATATATGTTGGAAAACCCTGAATGTCTAGTTTCATATAAAATTAGATTCATGAAACTTAAATGGCTGTAGGTGGAGCCGTACACACTGCTATATGGACCACTGAGGAAAAACCTTAACAGCTTCTTGAGTTTTCTCTTTTCTTCAAGTTCTTTCATACAAATTCCAACTCTAATCACAACACATATGAAAATTCAATCAAAAACCATCATCATCACTCCAAATCACATGAATATCTTGAGGAAAACAAGATCCCCACACAGCCTAAATCAATAAAATAAGAAGAGAAGTTGGATTCCTACCTTTTCTATGTGTGATTCTTGTTAGATTTGTGGTTGGAGTTAAAGAAATCTTGTTGTGGCTTGAAGGTTTATGGGAAAGGAGGATGATATGAGTTGAGATAAGATGAGACGATGGAGAAAAGAATGGAGAAGGGTCAGCATATAGGGACCGAAACTTGCAAGGGCAGAAAGGGAAAATTTTAAAACTTCTAAAGCAAGTATCATGCGATTAGTGGATTTGAGTAGGTTATTTAACTTGGTTTGGCAGCCCATATGGATGGCTGAGATGGCGCCACTTGTATGGATAAGTTGGCTAAATCTTGGCCATCCGTGCTAGGGTTCTCACAGTATGATTTTTATTGATCCGGTTTCAACAATTTAAATTGCCGAAATCTTACCGATTTCTCTTAAATCGGTAAACCGGTTTTGGAAAAAAAATTCTGTGAGATTTCCTATGTTCCTAATCTAATTTTATCAAGCCTAATCACTTTTAAATCATACTTAATTGGCTTTAATTAAATGCTTAATCGAATTCCGATTAAACCCACTCATTCGATAAAAATCGAACAACTCGATTATTAACGATAAAATTTTCTTTCAGACGTTACACAATTCTAGTCCCAATAGAGCAAGAAGAGTTAAATTTCAGGAAGTGGATTAAAGCAAGACACCTCTAACTTCTCTTTTGGGACCAACACTACACTAAAGCTAGACTAAAGCTCATGTAAATGGGAAGCCCATCGATAGGGTTTTGATCAATGGAAGGGTTGTTTAAACATAATGCCTTATAGTTCTATTAAAAAGTTTGAAAAAAGCCGTAAGACCTTAAAGAAGCCAGTATGACTATATCCAATTTCACTAGAGGAAGTACTCCGGTATTGGATTTCCTTATTGCCAAGCTCACAGTGGGATCGAGGATAATTAGCACTATGTTCCTTGTAATGGATGTGAAGCCAGGATATTCTATCCTATTCAGCAGAGAGTGGATTCATGCTAACCAGTATATGCTATCCACATTTCATTAGTAACTTCAATTCTAGAATTGAGACCAGGTTATAGTGGTAGATGTAGACCTTTTACCCTTCATTATCGATAGGAGGAAGTAGGATGCTATGCTTTATTCTCCAATGATAGAGCCTTTTTCCTAGCTTGAGCATGTCACATTAGACTCTATCAAATCCTTTGACCTATCACTGGATAGGTTTGAAGTTATTGGAGGTCAACCCAAGGCTTACATAGAACCAAAATAATGGAGCCTAAAAAGCAAGTATTGTAAGAGCTCTTGCAATGGCTAATGTGGTGCTTGTTGGAACTAGAATTTAGGAAGGTATTGTGGAAACACAATCAGTTGAGAAAGACCAAGTGGAAGAGGTAAATAATGAAGAATAGGGTGTAGTGAATGAAGAAGTTATGGAAGAAAAGAAGTAGAGCTTTGAAGCCTAAGATCTTTTGGTGGAAGTAAATCTGCGAACTAAAGAGGAGCTGAAAATGACAAAAATTAGTGGTTTGCTATCAGAAAAGAGCCAAAACCAACTAGTCCAACTTATTAAAAAATATCGAGATTATTTTACTTGGGATTACCATGAGATGTCAAGGTTGTCATGGTAACTAGTAGAGCATTGGCTACCCATTAAAGAATAGTATAAACCACACAAATAGCTAGTTAGAAGGCTCATCCCATAACTTTTGCCAAAGATTAAGGAAGTGATTGAGAGATTGCTAAAAGTAAGGTTTGTTAGGATAGCTAGATATGTCAATTGGTTATCGAATATAGTCATTGTAATTAATGAAAATGGGCAAGCTAGGATTTGTATAGATTTTAGGAACTTAAATTTAGCTACGCCCAAAGATAAGTATGTAATACATATAACTGATATGCTTGTAGATGCAGCAGCAAATAATAGAATATTAACTTTTATGGACAGTTATTCAAACTATGATCAAATTTATCTAGCTGAAGAAGATATTCATAAAACCATATTTTGTTGCCTAGGGTCCATTGGGATCTTTGAATGGATTGTCTTGCCATTCGGGTTGAAGAATGCAAGGTTAACCTATTAAAGGGCAATGAATTTGATACTCCATGATTTAATTAGCAAAAATATGGATGTTTATATTGACGATGTTGTAGTCAAGTTAGATAACTTCATACAGCACTTGGCTAATTTAGAACAATCATTTATAAGAATACAACAACATTTATTAAAGACGAATCTAGCTAAGTGTGCTTTTAGAGTTTTAGCTGGCAATTTCTTAGGCTTCCTAGTACACAGCCAAGGAATTGAAGTACATAAAAATAAAGTGAAGACAGTGTTGGAAGCAAGACCTCCTAGAAATAAGAAAGAATTGTAGAGCTTGATTGGCAAAGTTAATTTTTTGAGGAAGTTCATAGCAAACTAGGTTGGGAAGATGAAAGCATTTTCACCTCTATTGAGGCTAAAATTTGCCAAGGATTTCACTTGGAGGGAAGAACAAAAGGTGTTTGACCAAATCAAAGAAAGCCTCGTGAATCCTCCAGTAATTACACCTCCAGCTTTTGGTAGGTCTTTGAAATTATACATTTTAGCCACTAATAATTCCATCGGTAGCTTATTAGCTCAAGATCCTAAAGATGGCACTAAGAAAGCAGTGTAATATTTGATTCATCTACTCAATGATGCCAAGACTAGGTATACACCAATTGAAAATTTGTGCTTATCCTTGTTCAATGCATGTATCATGCTAGAGTATTATCTTTTGCCAAGAGAAGTCTTGGTAATGTGTAAGGTTAATATTGTTAAGTATCTACTAAATTGGCCAGTGTTACAAGGCAGACTTGTGAAATAGGCCTTAAAGCTTAATGCCTTTGCCTTGAAATATGTCCCTTTGAGGGTTGTTAAGTGCCAAGCCTTAGCCGATTTTCTGGCCAAGCTTCATTGCATGGATGTCCAAGACCCAATGGATAAATGTCAAGGATATGTTTAGCTAGAACCTTGGGTGTTGGCATTTAGTGGTTCCAAGCTTCAAAAGGGAGTAGGGGCCGAATTTTAATTACTAGTCTATGGGAGTAAAAGCCGATACATGTGCTTATTGGTCCTAGAATGCTCCAACAATCAAGTTAAGTACCAAGCTTTAATACTTGGCTTGAGGCTGCTTATAACCATGGATGCTAAGTTGATCAAGATTCCAGGAGATTGCCAACTTGTAATGAAATAATTGATTGGAGAATATAAATACAATAATCCAGTATTGATGGAGTTCCTAGAGTTAGCTCATTCTCTACTCCAACAGTTTGTCGAGGTAATAATTTCTCATATTCTTTAGAATGACAATGAAATTGCTAATGAGCTAGCACCACAAGCTTTTGGATTTCAACTAGGAATGAATGAGATTAACAACATAATGGTTATCGAAACACAGCCAGAGGAAAGTAAAGATTGGAGTGTAGAACTCAAATAATATTTGAGCAATCCTTCATCTAAAACCGAATACAAATTGAAACAAAAGGCTTTGAAGTATGTATTGGTTGATGATGAGTTATTCAAAAGGACTTAAGAAGGGTTATTACTTAAATGTGTAAATGACATGGAAGCCAATAGAATTATGCATGAAATGCATGCAGGCATTTGTAAAGCGTACAAATCAGGCTCAAAGATAAGATAGCTAATCCATATGTATAGTTACTATTGGCCTCCCATCTCGGCCAACTATATTGCTTATACAAAAGGATATGGGGCCTGCTAGATATATGGACCACTCCAAAGAGTGCCAGTTGAGGAGTTACATGTAACTATGAAACCATGGCTATTCAGAGGTTGGGCTATGGACTTGATTGATATGATTCATCCTCTATCATCTAAATGCCATGTATTCATCATAGTGGCCATTGATTATTTTACTGAATGGGTGAAAGCTCAGCTATTAGTCAATGTCACCTAATCCAATGTGATTAGATTAATTAAAACTCAAATTATATATCAGTTTAGAGTACTTGAAACCATAACTATGGATGATGGTACTATGTTCACAAAGGAAAAGTTGAAAACATTTGCCCAACAATTTGGCTTTCAGCTAGTTCATTCTTCCCTTTATTATGCTCAAGCTAATGGGCAAGTAGAGGCTACTAATAAAATACTAATTGATATGATGAAGAAGACCATGGAAGATAAACCAAGAAGGTGGTAGGAGGTCTTATCTAAGGTCCTATGGGCCTACAGGAATTTTAAGAATAACGGCATTGGCTTAACTCCTTATTGGTTGACATATGGGCAAGATGTCGTGTTGCCTTTAGAAGTAGTCGTGAACTCACTCAGAGTAGCAAAGCAACATGGGCTATAGTCAGAGGAATATATTCAAGTTATATTCCAAGAGCTGGAGTCAGTCGATGAAGATAGATTAATGGCTTTGGAGAACATTCAAGCTAATAAAGCCAAAGTATCCAAGTTATATAACAAAAAGGTCAAAGTGAAATGCTATGCCAAAAGTAATCTAGTATAGAAGGTTGTATTACCTATTGGAACTAGAATTGCTAAGCTCGGCAAATGGTTGCCTAATAATGCATGATCTTTTATTATTACTCGGGTTATTTATGGCAGTATATATAAATTAGCTACTTTGGAAGGATAAGAATTGACAACTGTAAATGGAAAATACTTGAAGAAGTACTATCCAATGATGGGAAAAATAATTAATATTAAAGAAAGTGAAAGTACTTACCACAAGTTGGCTGAGTAGCCAAGGAAAGTATAAAGTAATAAGGAAGGAAAATAAGAAAACCTAGGCTATTATGCTTGATCCTTAGGTGGATTAACAGATTGATCCCCAGCAGTAATGTCTTCTACAGGCCAGTTTGTCTCTTTAGGTTGTGCATCCTTAGGCTACTCCCCCCTTGGCTCTTGTAATTTCTTCTAGAATAGGAACAGGCCTGGGTAAGTTAGTGGTTAGCTTAATAGCCGAGGCTTCCATCTTTGCTTGCTCAAGAGAGACTGAGGCAGTGATTATATTAGTCACTACTAGAGCCACAGCAGCATCAACAACCTTCTTCTCGGTTGAAGCCAACAAGTCCCTGCACTCTACCCAGGATAGTTCCATCTCTATCAGGCCTTGCATGCTACTTTCCACTTCATATTGCAAGATTAGCTCCCATTCCTCTAGCATATAGATTTTCCCATTGAGAGTTTTAGCCTGATTATATAATTAAAGCTTCTTCTTAGAATTAACCTTAAGATTAGTGGTGACAATGAAAAGCTCTGGCTGGATTAGTTCAGTTCTACCTATAGCCGAGTAATTTCCTCATGGATTTTAGCAATTTGATCTTGTATGACTTGTTGCCACTGCTATTTCACTTTCTAGTCGAGGCTTTTAGCTTGGAACTAGTTCTTGAGGTTTTCTTTCTATCCCTATAAATCAAATAGCTGAGATAAGCTCTTGAGACTAGAGAATCTATGCTTTTCATACACTTTGTAGTTAAAGGCCATAGTCTCCAGCTTGATGGCTAGTTATTGGCAAGCCCTTTTGACTTGAGGAGCCATTGAGGCATCCATTTATTTGGCAATCCTCAAAAAGGACTTTTACAGTTGAGCAAATGCCATAGGATTTATAGGGAAAGTCCTATTGAGGTGCACATGCATAGTCTCCAAATGTTTGGAGATGGAAGAAGAAGCTAGACTACTTGAAGAGGAGAAGAAGTATCTATCTAATTCCTCCATGGACAAAGCTAAGTCTCCCTACTCCTCCACAATAGTGGTAGTTGACTATGCTACAGGTGTTGCCTGAGCAGGTTCTTCGACAATAGGAATTCACGGCATGGCCTCTTCTTCTTCATCTTTGGAAGAAAGGATCATTATCCTCTGTTGTGGATATTAGGCTTTAGCCTTTTTTGCCCTAGTTGGCTGAAGTGGAGGTATTGCTACCTTTGATTTATGTTTTTCTACTAAGGGAAATAAAGTTGAGGTTAAAAGAAGGGAATTGAGATGTATATGAAGTTTAACAAAGACTAGATCATATGACCTACCGTGCCAGCTGATTCTAGTATTGGAAGAGTTCTAGTCAAAGGAGTGGCAACCTTTGGAAAAGCTACATTAATAACCTAAGGGGAGATGGGCTACCCTATCTAGCTATTGAATGTAGACGTTAGAGGGACTCGCCCAAGCTGAGAGCTTGAAAGAACACTTGTAGATGTGAAACCACAGAGTAGCCAATGGCAGTTCATACCTAGATGAGGAAATGAAAGAATTAGCCTCGGTTGTGCCATTGTCCAAATTATAAAGGGTAGGATTGAGAATGAAACTTCAGTTCTCTTCGTTAAAGACTATAAGGGTAGAAAGGTTAGAAATTTTGGATGAAGAGGCCATTATTTTTTCTAGTAAAAATCAATAAAAGAAGATGAAGAAGAAGATAAGGAAGATGATTTATGTGCCGAAAGTTCACGATTTCTAGAAATGTTAGGGTTTGCTGAGTCAAAAAAAGCAAAAGACGTATTGAATAGAAGAGAGTATTCAATGTGAGGTGAGTTAGAAGGTAGTAGAAGCTCAGTACACAAAAGTAAAAATAAGGAATGCTAATTGGTTAATCTTATACTTGCCATTTGGGTAGTCATGTAGCCATTATTGTAGCATATTTATAGTGGGCATATAACCAACGACCGTTTAAAATAGGTAGTTAGTTAAATAAACCGATTTCATTAGACTAATCTCGATACAAAGCATCAACTAGCCTAATGCAAGGGGGCGTTATGTTGGCACCAAAAAAGGATAAGTGCCCTTGGCCGAGAATAAAACTTAGTTGAGAGTAATTTTACTTAGTTCCTAATATTGGCTGAGCCGTAAGCTTACATGGTCGAAGAAGATCATTGCCTAAGACATAGGGTAAGTATCAATTAGCCAAACACAAGTTTAGATGATTGATTAGCTTAGGCAAGAAATAAATCCAGAATATAAGATGGTGGATCTGAAAGAGCCTAAGAGGACTCTTGGAAAAAGGTTTCAAGGCTAAGTGCCTAGGATACAAACACTGATCATATCATGTTGAAAGCACATGACCATACCCTCATAACATGATTACAAGGAGTCTTTGGCTGAAGGGCAAGGAAAGTCACACTAGTGGTTATCAAAGGACAAATATAAAAGAAATCTTGGCTATAATAAAGCAATAATCAGTTATAGCATGGGCTCACACCTCAAATCCAGAAGTCCATCATTTTACTTTATTTTACTTTACTTGTACCTTTACCTTTCCATTTATGTTTTATGCACTTTACTCCTAGCACTTTTAGCCTTCTAGTTTCAAGTTTTATACATTTGTACTACCCAGTCCCATTAAGCTTTCCATAAGGATCCTTCATTGGGGCTCACAAGGGTTTTTCCTATTGTAATTAGTTAAAGAATTAATACAAACTCTCTCGAGTGCAATATGTTTATGTTCTATTCTTGGTTTTGGTTATACTATTGATTAATCTTAGCCAAGTGCTTTCTTTGGGTAACTTAGGAACCCATATCCAAAGAGTAGATTTCCTTCATTAGAGTAATCATTTAACTCTTGGAATCAAGGACTCTGGCTAGCTGATTTCAAAGTTGGGCATGCCTACCATACTGACCTAATAGGTGAAAATAGCCCAAACACTTGAAAGAGCTCTGAGTTAGTAGCCAAGAGAGCCATTGCCAAATTCGAACTAGCACACAGTCCTGGTCTTGATAAGGACAAAGGTGAGGGAAGTTCTTCACTCGCATCTTGATTAGGATGTTGGCCATCACATAAGCAGAGAGTGAAAGAAATGGGAACTATGTATAGAGATCTCCATAAATAGCAGGCTCAATATAACGAGTCAAGTTAGCTTCGATAAATAGCTCTGGCAAATATTGTTGAACACAAAGTTGAAGAACTAGAGCATGCCAAAGATTGACTTGATTGACTTGCCTTTCTTTACTCGAGAAGCCATTGTGAACAAACTTTTATAAAGGAAAGGCAAAAAAAAAAAAAAAAAAAAAAGACCACCAAGATTGAGGCAGTTCCTATGGAGGATGACATTGACATAGGGAGCAAATTCTCCTACCACAGTAATCAAGCCGATACAGATGAAGAATCTACATATCCAGAATAAGAGGAAAGCTATGTGCTCGAAGTCATCAACTGGGCCGCTTTCTTTGTTGAATGTAGTGATGAAGGTGGAACAAACATAATTCTTCTTATTGACCTGAAAGCCTAAGTCATTGCCAAGCAGGTCATGGAGGAAAGGGATCTTATCCTTGTGAATGTTTATATTGTAGGTTTTAATGATGACAAAAGGATGACAAAAGGATGCGATCAAAGAGCATAAAATTACTTGAAGAAGACCAAATCAAAGACCGACTAGGGGTGTAAATAGGTTGGTTCAGATTGGGTCTGGGGGGGAAACAAATATGAACCGATTACTTTTAGTTGGTTTGGTTTGGTTTGGATTCATGAATCTTTTTGACCAAATCCAAACTGAACCGAACTAACTAAATTCAAGTTGGTTTGGTTTGGGTGATCGGATAACCTGTTTAATTTTTTTATTTAATTTTAGGAAAAAAATATAATTAAAAAAATCACAAAGCATCAAAATCTTCATATAAGCAAATTTCAAATTCTATCCTAATATCTAAAAGTTAAATCGTTCTAATATTGTCATTAACACAATTAAAAGAAACACAAACTTCAAACAATTTTCATTCAAATCTATTACCATCAAAGGGCATTAACATAACACTGCCCAACTTTAACATCCATTAACATAATTAAAGGGACAAATTATCCATGCTTAAGTTCATAAATCCAACAACAATACAACATAACTTGTATTACAAGTCCATAAAGTCATGGACACAAATACATTCATCATCTCCAATTCATGATTTGAATACTTAATCTACTTCCTGAAATAGGGGGAAAAAGAAAGAACAAAAGCAATATTATATAAAAGCTTGCGCTTGCAAAATAAAATATAACATTAATTCACACATCATAATTAATAAGCTTGCAGATTAAAAATGTTACCTTAATTGATAACAAATAACAATAACATTAGTGAAAGATCAAGTGAAGCATCATTCTCATTTAGGAACCAAGTTGTGACCTTCAACAGTTAACATATTAAATAAATGAATTAATTTCATGATAATTCATATGAACTGAATAAAAGTAATGGTTTAGTATAAAAAATAGTGAAGATAGTAAATGTGACCTCAACTTATTAAAAATAGTACCAAGTCCAAGTTCAGGATCCGAAGATAATCTAGATAACTTTTCAATACATAAACATAAAATGAAAATGATATTAATAAATAGTAATAATAAAGTTTAAGCAATTCTTGCAAAAAGTAATTTTCAATATATAATTGATTCAACCTTCTCAACTTCATCTATTTCTTCCCTCATATCAATAGTCTTCTTAGGAATCCCCAACCAGTTTTGAGTACAAATTAAACCCTCAACAGTAGTAGGATGCAAACAGCTGTGAAATGGATCAAGAACTTAACCTCCAATGCTAAATGCAGATTCAGATGACACAGTAGACATTGGAACAACCAATATATCCCTAGATATATGAGAAAGAGCATAATACTTCATTTTTTCCCCTTTCCACCATTTCAAAATATCAAATCAAGCAATGTTGTCCTTAACATCATCCTCCAAGTATCTCTCTAACTCATTCCTTTTCATCTCACCTTGCTTTTTCCTTACTTTCACCCTAGACTCATTGATAAGTAAAATTTTGATACATTGATTAACCCTCATATTTAGTTTATTGGACCTTTTTTGTGCTTAATTGATCATTATTAGACACATTCTATGAGTTTGGGCTTTAATTGAGCTTAATTAGATTTTTCAGCATTATTACAAATTTATACTATTTATGTGTTTTGAGAATATCTTGAGTTGTCGATCTCTAAAAATTACAATTATATTGTGGGAATGCTGAGAGAAAGATCTACAACTTTGATGAAGAAGTCAAAAACTAATTCAGATGTCTATTAGGACAAATTGGGCCACGAAGTCAGAATAGGGATGTTGCACTGGAACCTGAGCAGTGTGCACTAATTGGGCCACAACTTAAGTTGTAGACATTGGATTGAGGTGAAACTAGTGCCATTTGAAAGCTAAGATATAAAGCTTCAATTCGTATGAGATTACTCTCAAGAATAATGACATCTTCATGGACTTATTGGCTGTTAAAATTGACTGACGAAAATAAACGTACAACCTAGACATACTATAAAGATTGGGCCATAACTCTCTCATTTCAAGTCCAAATTAAGCAAATTGGGTGTCCACTTAAAGTTAAGAGGTAGAGGATTAATTTGGAATCAAGGGCATTTTTGGATTTTCATATTTGAGGTCTGATAAGAAGGAAGAAAATCGAGATATGAATGAGACTCCTCTCCAATATTTTTCATTCTTCCCTCTTCTCTTCTCCTCTCCTCTTCTTTTCTTTGCTTTTCCTTTCATTTTGTAAGATACTTGTTTTAGGTTCTATTTTGTAACCTTCATTGCTATGGAGGAGTAGAACTTCAAGCTAGTTCAAGGAGACTCCAAGGGCATTATGGTTGTAATCTTGAAACCCTATGCTTGAATCTTAATCATGTTTGTTTTCTTGATTCTTTGCCCTCTTTTATTTGTAAACTTCCATTGAATCGTATTGATATGTGGGTTTATAAATGAGGAATTATTTGTATGATTGCTAATTGGTGAACTTGATTAATTAAAGAATTAGGAATTAGGTTTGGGTTCAAACCTAGGCTAATATAAATGGGGCTAGAAAACAATATAGGTTAATTAATGTTGAGTTCTCAATTATCTAATCAATTGTATGTTGGTTGAATGCCTAGAAGTCTCTAGGTAGAATTGTGAGGTTATTAGCAAAGTTTTTTCTATTAGCTCAAATTAGATATACTCCATGTGTTTGATATATTGTGTGCTAGTGATTGATTCACCTTATCCCTAAGGAACTCTTTAAACTAGTATTTATTTTTATTTCACCTAATTTTCTTTTATAGCTTATTTATTGCATATTTACTCAAACTCCCTTGTTACTTAACTAGATAGCAATATCCTTATGAGATGACTTTAGTTGTACTATACTTGAAATTTAGTGTAATTAAGTATTTTAAAATTTTAATTTGGAGCATGCTGCAACACTTGCTACCACTCATCCTCCCAACCACCACTATCATCATTTCCAGCATGAGATTGAGAGGCAAAACTGGAAGCTATGCTACTAGAATCACTAGTATCAGGAATGGGATACAATGCCAAATAATGTTCAAACAATTTGTTGATAATATCCTTCAACTTTTTCAACATATCCTTACACTTATCTACACCATACATCCTTTGAAAACAAAACTCAATATAATAAAGCTTATAGCGAGGATCAAGAAAAACAGCTACAAATAAGAGCTAGTTTATCCCACCATATTCCCAATATTTATCAAACTTGACTTTCATATTTGTAGACATTCTTTGTAGCCTTGTATCATTGCTTAACCTCCACTTATTCTATGTCTTTTGAATGTCACATAATTTTTGCGAAAAAGTATTAGATGTGACATGTAAGGATGCAGAAAAAGAGAGAGTTACATCATAAAAAATCTTCAAAGACTCCACAAAAGCATGAACACGACTCCAATCATCATTATTAGGATGTCTTCCATCATTATCAATAGCAACCAAATGAATCCTCATATTCAAGGTGAGGAAATGCCATGTTAAAATTTTCAGCAGTTTCTAGCATTAAATATGTGGAATTTCACCTAGTTGGAACATCAAGTAAAACTATGGCCTTAGAATCTATATTTGCCTCTTGGACACACCTCTTAAAAATTGGCCAACCACGCAATAGCCAAATTGTTAGCACTTGCATTATCAATAGTTACACAACAAATCTTTATGATCCCTCATTCTTTCAAACATTTCTCTAAGGCTCCCCTTATAGTTTCACCTTAGTGGTCAGTAATCAAGTAAAAGCTCAGTATTTTTTTATTTAACTTCCACCCATCATCAATATAATGTGCAGTTATACACATATAATTCATATTCTGAATTGAGGTCCAAGTGTTAATTGTGACTAACACCATTTGATGATTTGCAGACAAGTAGCTTTTCAATTTATCTTTCTCTTATTTAAGCATGTTCATGCAATCTTTAGCAATAGTAACGTGAAAAGGAACTTTAAATCTTGGTTGTGCCTCACTCATGAAATCTCTAGATCCTTGATTTTCATCAAACTTAAAAGAGAGTTCATCCACAACAATCATTTTGGTAAGAGCAAGGCGGGTTTCCTCTTATTTAAATTCAACATGCTTGAAGCTAACAAAATTTGGATCATCCTCAAATTGCTTTCCAAGAGAAATTGTTTTTTGCTTTTCATCAATTTCCTTGTTAGGATTTTTCACACAAACCTTCAAATGTTTTAGCATATTTGAGGTTCCATGACTAGAACTATTGCATGCATATGCCTTCTTACAATAGTTACAAGTAGCCGTATTATTTTGTTTACTAAAATGAGCCCAAGCACTACTAGGCCCTCTACTTGGTTTTCTTTTTGGCACCTTTCTTTGTGATGGCGGAGCTTCTTGTCCTAGTATTAGAGTTTCAACTTCTTGTGATTGTGGTGGTGTAGGAGGAGTTGGTGATAAGGCTTGTTGTGGAGCCTTTTCTTCTATTTGCATCAATTGCATGTTAGTTGTTGTTGGAGCGAAAGCACTCCCAACTTGAGTTCCACTAGTGTTTAGATTACTCATTGTTGGTCTCAAAAAACCTAACAATAAGAATCGAACACATTTAACGAAAGGCAACAGAAGTGCAAAAACAATAAAACAAAAACTATGCATATTCAATTTTCTTTTATTTTTGTTTTTGTCATGCTTAGGCATTTAGCACACCAACACCTAATGTTTAATCTCCAATGATCAAAATCCCTAAAGATCTAACAAGAATAAGTGAACCTAACTTAAACTCAACCTTCTCTTTCTTTGTAAGCACTAAGAAAGGGGACATTTCAGATATTGGGGGAAAAAGAAGCCAAACAAACCAAACCAGATTAATTCCACCAAAATTAGTCTTATCATAAATACATAAAGTTCGAGTCCCTCAAACAGAGGAGAAAAAAATGACATAAACACAATATACACAACCAAAGTATTTTGAAAAAAGGTCACATAGAACATAAACAACAGCATAACCTCAAAATATATAAAAGAAAATCAATAATTTGTCCTCAAATTGCCAGAAATATTAAAACTGCCAAACAGGTATATTTTGTCCAATTTATATTCAATAATTTAATAATAAGCAACAAAAATAATTTTTTTTAGCAATAAAAAGCAGAAGCTGACCTTCAAGTCTTCAACGGTGTCGGCGATATCTTGAGCCTCGCATGCGACGCGTCTACTATGAGGAGTGATTATGGGACTTGGTGAGTCGGCGAAGCAAGCAGCGACTATGGGTTTGGGCTTGAGGCCAAAATAGTATGGAAACTTGGCAAAGGTGTGATAGGCAGTTAATGGAGAGAAACTAGTGGCGGTTATGGCAAGGCAGTGGTGGTGGACTTGTGGATGAGTTAGGGTAAGGGACTTGGAAAAGGAAAAAAGGAAAAGGGAAAGGGAAAAAGGAAAAGGGTTGGGGATGGTGGGGTCTATGTCTATCACTCTAGTCCTCAGTACTCATGTAAAGTGACTGTGTCTGAATTGTGCTTTTGGAAAAAGAGAGAGAGAGAGAGAGAGAGAGAGAGAGAAAGAGAAAGAGTATATGGTTGGGTCAGGTTGGGTAACAGATTATAAATCTCTTAATCTATTACCTGAACCAAATATTAATCGATTCTAATCGGATCGAGCCCGATGAATTGAACCGAACTGAACCAAGCCAAACCAATTTAATCGATTTGGTTTGAATTTATTGGATTCATTAGGTTGACTCGATCCGCTTACATCCCTATGATTGACCATGTACAAGACTCAACGGTATAGATTTCTAGGACTTAGGTTCCTATTGTTAAAAGCTTTTCTTTTAATAACTCTCATGACCAATCTTTTTGAAAAAGATAAAATTGATTTTGAAAAGTATTTCAGTAAGCTATTGATTTTGAAATTATGCTTTGAATCCAAAAATAACTTGTTTTAAAACTTAGCCTACGGAAAACTTGTTTTTAAAGTGAGAAAATTCATATTTTAGAAAGTTGTAATCGATTAAACAAAGTTTTCAATCTATTAAGTTCATTAAAGATTTTAAAAAGTCATTAAAACTGTGTTTCTAAAGTAAGTAATCGATTATTACCAGGTTGTAATCGATTACAATGCTGACTAGTTTTATGCTAATTTATTAATTGCATCAGTTATAAGTTCTGGAAATTCATGTAGTCAATTACTTAGGGGTTTAATTGATTGCAATGTTCTTAATTTTACCAAGAAATGTACTTTTTGCTCATTGTAAGCGATTACAATGGGCTATAATCGATTCCAACAGCACGAAAATCCTCCAATGGCTAGTTTTGAAAATTCATGCCTTTCGGGAAATTACCCAAATGACTGGTATGAATCTGAGGACTATAAATATCGTTTCTTTCACAGATTTTCAAAGTAGAATACTCAAGGATCAAACACTCTTAATTATTATTTCCATACTTTGATTTCTTAGTTTTGGTGGCCAAAGAGAGTTATCATTTGAAAAGCTTTATTGCACTTTAACTGGTAACATATCCTCTAAGAGAGAGTGACCTCCTTCCATCTTTATTCTTTCTATTGTAAGAGGGTGAGACATCCCTCAAGTGAGTAAAGGGTGAGGTATCTCTTTGTTTTTGAGTGACTCAAAAACTAGGGTGAGGGATACCAAAAATGTGACTGCTCAAAGGATAATAAAGGTTTCCAAACACATGTTGTAGGATTGGATATAGTAGAAAATCCCTGGTAAATTACTTGGGGCCTGGTGATTAATTGGATTTTTATATACTTATTTTCCTTCTTATTTAGTTCATTAATTCTCTTTTATGCCTAATTGGATTGATTTGGACTATTTTGTGTTGATTTGATTTTGGTTGGGCTTGATTTAAATTTTCTAGCATTAGGCCAACTCTGACACTATTTTCATTTCTGGGCCATAACTTGAACTATAGACCTCATTTCATCGTGCTTTTTTATTTGTAGGAAAGTTGAGAGATAGGCCTACTAATAAAGAGGTTAGAAGCCAATTCTGATATTAAGGAGCTGAAATTTGGCCTAGAAATGAGCTGAAGGGATGCAGTCATGGATTCTAAGCAAGATTCAATTTTTGGGCCATATCTCAGTCTCCAGAAGCCCAATTGAGCCCATTTCGATGGCATTTGAAAGCTAACACCCAAGGCTACAACTCACCTTCAGACTACATATCCAAACAAATGCATTTTCATAGCCAAAACCATAGAAGAATATTATTGACTGAATTAGTGAACTTAATTACATGTTTCTAGCATAATTCTATAATTTAGAATTTTGCAAATAAGGTATCCAGATTTATCTAAGAGATAGGGGATTAATGTAATAAACCATTATCAATTTAATTTTTACGTTGTTATTCTGTAATGGCCAAGGTAAAGGGGAGGCCAGATTGTTGGAATAGTTGGGTACAAAATTTGGAATAAGCAAATTTTTGGTTTTCTCTTTCTTTCATCCCCTTTCCTCTCACGAGCTCTCTTCCTCCTTCACTTGTGAATTTCTCTTTTCCTCCATCCATGGAGGATTAGCTTCCTCTCTAATCCAAGGATTCAAATAAGCATTGGCTATCTTGAGTATAGGTGCAACCATACTTCATCAAATCAAATCAGTTTTCTACTCCCTCTCGTTCATTGTTCTTGATATAATTTCGGGTTTGAAGGTTTTCAATTCGGAATTGTGATTGATTATTTGATTGCATGCACATTACTCGGTTGAATAATGGTGTAGTGCAATTATTTGATAAGTAGAATCATGTTTCAGGTTTGAATGTGAGATTAACTGCATTGATGCTTAAAGTTAACGTGAATTTGTTAGGTTCTAGAGATTTCTGAATATAATCACTTATGTTTTAACTAAATGCATGAAAGTTTTCATGTGTAATGTTGTATCCGAATTGCGGTTTCATTCGAATTGAATGTTAATCACTGTAACATCCCCATATAACGTAATAAGAAATAATGAAAATGTCATCGAGCAAACTTTTATTATTTACAGCCTTGCCCCTAAATATTTTAGAAAATGACATTTAGGTCCCTATATCAATAGGATTAGTAAAATAAGGTTTTAAACGAAGCAGAATCACGTAACGAAAACGTAGAAACCTAAACCTCGGCTGATTGAGCCACGGAGGTATCCATATGTGAAATGACGTGAGATGTCCCTAGACTTATCCATAATTACGAAAATGCCATTAGCCATTAACAACAAAAACCAGAAAGGCCCTCAACTTGCAAAACGTTTAATTTACATTGCTAATCAATTTATTCAATTTTATTGAATCCTTAAGATTAATTAGAAATTAATTAAAGGTTGATTAAAAGTTAATTAGATGTTAGATTAGAGAGATTAGAATTAAAAATAATTAGAATAGAACCATATAAAACTTCACAAATTTCTTCAAAACTGTTTTACTGATTTAAAGGAAATCGGTAATATTACGGTATTTTAAATTGCCGGAACCAAATCCCTAGAATTATATGATGAAAACCCTCAAATCCAATGGCTGAAAATTCAGCCACCTCCCTCACCAAAGTGGCGCCACCCAAGCCACAAAGAGGGAGCATTGTTGGCTCACTTATGAGCCACTTATTCCAACCACCACCTCTATATCTTTTCCATGTAATCCTTTCTTACTTCACCAAATTTTCGGCCTCCCTCTCTCCCCCCACAGACTTTCCATCATTCCCTCCCAT
This sequence comes from Pterocarpus santalinus, assembly GCA_031439595.1. Classification (NCBI taxonomy): domain Eukaryota; kingdom Viridiplantae; phylum Streptophyta; class Magnoliopsida; order Fabales; family Fabaceae; genus Pterocarpus; species Pterocarpus santalinus. The sequence continues at coordinate 41,724,255 of CM062523.1, read as the reverse complement.
CTTCCTTCCTTTTCACTTCATTTCTCTTCCATTTCCAAGCTCCAAGCACCTCCAACATCAAAACCCTTCATCTAATCAAGCTATCCTTCAATCTAGCCCATAACCCACAGGTCCCTGGATCGAAACCAGGCTCTAGTAATGGACAAGCTTATGAAGAAAGGATTAAGAATGAGTTTGCATGATTGCATAAATGCATGATTTCATGGGATAGTTATGTTAAGATGTTTACAGTTATTTATTATGTTTGTTTATTGCCATTTGTTCATTTATTCTGTTTATTATTCTGTAAATCATTATAAGTAATCTATTCTGTTTCTTATGCCAACTAAAGTAAAACCGAACTTTGCCTCGGGCCAGACTTTTCCTTAAACTCATTAAAATGGATAGCCTAGTTTGAACACATGCTTTTGGAATTAAATAAAAATTGAGGCAACTGAGAATGTATGTGATATCATATACCCACTATACATGAACCCTACAAAGAATTTCTTTAAATTCTCACCTCGTTTTGTGTTTTCCGCATCATTTTCAGATGTTAGCGATGGAATCCACAGCCACCCTCTTCATTGAGATCCTAGACCTGCAGCTTCACCATGACTCCAAGTTGGACTCGTTGAACATAGCCTGCTCCTGCTATTTTTGCCTCTACTTTTTAGTAATAGGAATGTTGTTGTTCCTTTATTTTATCTGCTTTTAATATATATATGTATGCATATATAGACTGAAGCGTTGGCTTCCAACCTACATATGTACGTATATAGTTGATAATATATCATTTATTCGTATCTTTTCTGTCATGTTATGTTAAACTTTATTACGTTTTATACTGCTATTCACGTTTATTATATAGCGCCGTTTCATCTATTTTGTGATTAATACTAATCACGAAAGATAAGCAGAGTATTAACACGGTAACACAGTCTACTTAATTTCATGCTATGACTTAAGCCCATCCCAGGTCCGATTAGGACGAACTGCTCTGAAAGTTTAGAAAGGTCGTGCCTTAGGTCCTTACATGACAAGGACATAGTTATCTACGCATGGCAGCCTTGTTGTATGCTGTAGCTTATCTGTTGCACTTGACGACATATTAAGCCTGATCACCTCAATATGAAGTTCGGTGTGTGCGAAGATCTACGACATTCAGCTAGCTTTCTAGGGATATAGGAATTTTGAGGGCAAAATTCTTTTTAAGGGGGGTAGTATGTAACATCCCCATATAACGTAATAAGAAATAATGAAAACGTCATCGAGCAAACTTTTATTATTTACAGCCTTGCCCCTGAATATTTTAGAAAATGACATTTAGGTCCCTATATTAACAGGATTAGTAAAATAAGGTTTTAAACGAAGCAGAATCACGTAGCAAAAACGTAGAAACCTAAACCTCGGCTGATTGAGCCATGAAGATATCCATATGTGAAATGATGTGGGATGCCCCTAGACTTATCCATAATTACGAAAATGCCATTAGCTATTAACAACAAAAACCAGAAAGGCCCTCGACTTGCAAAACGTTTAATTTACACTATTAATCGATTTATTCGATTTTATTGAATCCTTAAGATTAATTAGAAATTAATTAAAGGTTGATTAAGAGTTAATTAGATGTTAGATTAGAGAGATTAGAATTAGAAATAATTAGAATAGAAACATATAAAACTTCACAAATTTCTTCAAAACCGTTTTACCGATTTAATGGAAATCGGTAAGATTACAGTATTTTAAACTGCCGGAATCAAATCCCTAGAATTATATGATGAAAACCCTCAAATCCAATAGCTGAAAATTCAGCCACCTCCCTCACCAAAGTGGCGCCACCCAAGCCACAAAGAGGGAGCATTGTTGGCTCACTTATGAGCCACTTATTCCAACCACCACCTCTATATCTTTTCCATATAATCCTTTCTTACTTCACCAAATTTTCGGCTTCCCTCTCTCCCCCCACAAACCTCCCATCATTTCCTCTCATCTTCCTTCCTTTTCACTTCATTTCTCTTCCATTTCAAGCTCCAAGCACCTCCAACATCAAAACTCTTCATCTAGTCAAGCTATCCTTCAATCTAGAGGTAGGATTCCAATTCTTATCTTGATTTTCTGATTTGGGTGGCTGGTGATGGTTTATTTTCTCAATTTTTGATGCATTGATTGAATGATTATGATGATATATGGTTGGTTTATTGGCTGTTTGTGAGGTTAAATTCGAATTGGTAGCAAGAAAGGATGAAAATAGGAAGAGTTGAAGGGCTGGAGAACCAAAAACCCTTGACAGTCCGTACGACGGAGTGTATGGCTCTGCCTACCGCCGATTAAATTTAATGAAACTATTTTTATATGAAACTATACATCTAGGGATTTCCATAAATATATCATATAAGGCTTTTGGATTAGTATTGAGAGAGTTATGAATTTTTGAATTTCAACCTAGGTTTTTGACTTTGATTCTGGGCAGACTAGGTTGTTCAGGATAGAACTCGCCCTATACTACTTGAAAATGAATGAAACTAACTTTGTTAGAAATCTTACACATAGGAGAATGTCCTGCAAAAATTTCAGAATTAGATAAGGTCCCGTTTGCTCCTAGTGATCCAAGAAATTTGCCCTATGTCCAAACTAGGCCAAAATAGAGCAGTTCAGGAAGGTCAAATTTCGGGGCTTGTAACTCGAGCCCTACTAAGGCAAATGGAATGGGACCTTTTGTAAATGAAAATTTGTCCTGTTAGCTTTAATATGAGACAATTTCGTATGATTTGAGTCAATTTTCGATTTTTAGTGGATTTTTACTTTTAGGTGTCTGATTCTGGCCATCCACTAGGTAGGCCGGGATAAAACCTAAATAACTTGAGCTATGCTTATCAAAATTAGATGAGAATAAAGAGGTTTGAAAATAGACACATAACACTTCAACATATCCAAAATTCAGGTCTAAATAAGCTAAAATGAATTTAGGGCTTCATTTCTAAAAACTAGGCAGAATTGATATAATGAGCATAATTGAATATAAGGGTCTAATCCCTACATGATTGATATTAATATGATATATAAGTGTTCAATCCCTACATGATTGACATTATTGTGATATGTTTGCTGCTCTATGTTGAACTTTTGCCTGATTGGTTTTACTGGTAGCCTGACACTATTTATGGGGAAGCGGATCTGATTCGTTATGCTGCCGAATTTTTGGCAGAATTGTAAGAAGGTTATAAGCATTTATATGTTATGAATATGTATGTGGAAATCATGTATGCAAGAATATGTGAAAGTAAATGATGAACCATATGTATGAATGCACTCAGCATGACTAGGCATGATTATGTATGAGAATGAAAGCATATGAATATATTGAATATGGGTGCCTTCACCTGGAGGCAGTTATGAGATCCCTCCTTGTGAAGGCAGCTAAATGAGATAAGATTGGGTCCTTTCACTTGGAGGCAGTTGCACTTGAATCTCTCCCTGTGAAGGCAGCTAAAACTATGAGATCCCTCTATCTTGGAGGCACATGGTCAGCTGAGATCCCTCTACATTGAAGGCACGTGGTCAGCTGAGATCCCTCTATTGTGGCACATTACCAGAAGAGATCCCTTCAATTTAGAGGCACGTGGGTCTCCTTGTGGGATAGTCTGTGTGACGACGGTCACGAGTTGAGCTAACGAGCTCACTCCTAGATCAGACTACCCAAGGGTAGTAAAGACTAAAGATTCAAATATATGCAAGCACCCCACTCACATGAGGCATGGTATTGACCCAGCTAATGTGAGTATAGGGGACCGGACTTACACGAGGCATGGCATGACCCAGCTAATGTAAGCAATGAAAATGTATGGTGGCAACATCCATGACATTGACTCATTATAGGGCAAAGAAAGTTAAAGAAAGGCATCAGGATATTTGCATGAATTGAAAGATGAGAATTTGCATAATGACATCCCATGTTTAATTGATGCTGAAGCTGTACTATCTATTTATGCTGTGATTATTTTCTAAATAAGAAATATTGCCAATGTGACTCAAGCACGTGAATAAAATGAACTTTGCTTCGGATAATTCATTTTCGAACTATAAAACTGAAGAGTCTATTAACATGTTCACTTTTTTTCATAATAAACCAAAGCAGCTGGAGATAATAACGATGACACAGTGTGAAATTTATTAATCAATCCTACTGAGAATTTTATAATTCTCACTCCTATGTTTATTTCCGTGTTATCTCCAGATAGTTCAAGAAATATTGGGAACAACCAGAGATTGCTGCTAGACAAGGTCCGATTAAGTGACAGTAACAACTCCTAGGTGTTACAATCACGGATTTGGTTTGTCAAATTATTTTTAGAATTCGATGATAGAATAGCCACTATTGAAGTGCTCTAGAAAAATTGTATAAATTCTTTATATCCTTATTCATCTATTTAATTCCTTAATCAAGTGCTTCAATAAAAACTCCAAAAAGTGTTTTTTAAGAAACGATTTGCAAAAAACTTTAGAACTTAATTCACTCCTTCTTGAGTTCTTGAGGCCACTTAGTAACAAGTGATATCAGAGCCCAATTCTTGTATAAAGGCTTAACCACTTGAAAAGGTGATGACCTTTTCAAACTTTTTATTGTTTGAAGGTGCTTCCGTAAATAGGTCACTCGTCTTTAATGGGGATGAATATTCCTATTGGAAAACTCATATGAGAATTTTTATTAAAGCAATTGATTTATATGTTTAGGATGCAGTTGGAAAGGCCCTTTCGTCCCAACTAATGTAGTTGATAGAAAAAGTGTTCAAACACCTAGGAGTGAATGCACTGATGAGAATAGAAAGAAAGTTTAATAAAATTTGAAAGCAAAGAATATCATTACCTCCGTACTAGGACTTGATGAATTTCTTTTGTGTATCAAATTGGAAGACAACCCAAGAGATGTCGAACATCCTATAGGTTACTCATGAGGGTACTAGTGAAGTAAAAAGGGTTAGGATTAACATTCTTACACATGAGTATGAACTTTTAAGAATGAATCAAAATGAGAGTATTCAAGATATGCGAAAGAGATTTACACATGTTGTCAATCATCTTGCTTCATTGGGAAAGGCATTTCCAAATGAAGATTTAATTAACAAAGTTTTGAGATGTTTGAACAAGCAATGGTGGCCAAAGGTGACAGGAATAGAACAATCAAGAAACTTGGCTACTATGACTCTGGCCACCATTTTTGGCAAACTTCAAGAGCATGAGTTGGAACTCAATAGACTCAATCAACATGAGAAAAGTGACAACAAGAAGAAAAGAATAGCTCTCAAAGCCACCTCCTCTACGCATGAAGGAAGTGATGAAGATGAAAATAATGGTTTAGAAAGAGTAGAAGCAAATGATGAAAACTTTAGACTTTTGATTAAAAAGTTTGGAGATTTCTTAGGAAGAAAGGAAACCAAAGGAAAACTCCCTTTCCACCAAAGAAGAATTTCAACAAGGGAGAAGATGCTTTATCTATTCCAAAATGCTATGAATGTGGTTAACCTGGCCATATGAAAATGGAGCATCGAGTTTATTTAAAGAAAATGGAGAAATTTGGAAAGAAATCAATCAAGGACAAGAAAGGCAAAAAAGCATATATAACTTGGGAAGAGAATGACCCAGAATCATCTAGTGACTCTGAAAATGAACCTGCAAACCTTAGTCTCATGGCTAGATATAACGATAGTGATGGAGAGGTAAAATCTTCAAATCTTCATCTCTCTACTTCATTTGATAAGTTACAAGTTGCTTTTCATGATTTGCATGAAGAATCCTTGAGGCTTTACCAAACTTATTATAACATCCCTAATTTCTTTATGCTAAATTTTCTTTTATTTTGATCGAGATTGGAACTCGGATCTCGTAGCTTAATTTTCCCATTTTGATTGAATTCGGAAATTAGAGCTCGCAACTAGATTATGCTCATTATGCGCTAAGTCAAAACTCGTCTCCTCTTGTTGAACTCGGGGGTCAATTCAGAAATCAGAACTCGTGTTTATTTTTTTTGAACATAAAGAGCAACATGGAAATCGGAGCCTCGTGTTGCTTGTTCTAGTTGAGATAGGATCCTGGAACCTAGGGATCATTTCTCCTACCAAAAATCGAGGATAATACTCAAAGTCAGAATTTGGAGCATAATGTTGCTGGTTCAGCTCAAAGTCAGAGACTGGAACTCGTTACCTCCTGTTCTGCTCAAGAACTCGAAGCCACTATTCTAACTAAACCCGAAACTCATAAACCCGGCACTACCTGTTGTGCATGAACTCGGAACTCGAGAAAGCGTAACATTCCCAAAATTTTTCCCTTATGCCAGGTTACCTCAATAATCATGAGTGATTAGGCACTTAATCAAGAATTAAAGAATGAAGACTTAATTAAGGGATAATTTTGAAGAGAAAAATTAAGAAGATACTTCATCAAGATTAAAGAATTTTGAATTAAGCACTAATCACAAATGATTAGCTTAATCAAGTTTGATTGAAGGAAATTAAGCATAATTAAAATTTCAACCTTGTGAATTATACCAACATGAGTTAATCATTAATCCTTGATTAATTAAGTTGCAAGAGCACTTAATCACATCATCAAAATTAAAATTCAGTCAACTAAACAGTAAAGCATCAGTGATGTCATTAAAGCATAAAGTATGAGACAAAGTTACTTTTTGTAAGAACTAGTATACCATTTGTCTCCTTCATCATCCAATTTGTCCTCCCTATGTAATATCCCGAAAAAACGGTGCTTCTAATTAGCACTATTAATTGAATTATTTCATTTTATTAAAGAGATACACTCAAATAGGAAATAAGAAAAATGCCTTGTGCAAACTTTTGTTAATTGTAGCCTAGCTCCAGAACTTTTAGTAATTATATATTGACCAACAAAGGTTATTTCCATAATGACTCTTGAAGTTCCTAGAAAATGACATTTAGATCCATGCCTCTGAAGAATTAGCAAAATAAGATTTTGAACGGAGCAGAATTACATAGCAGAACCATAGAAACCTAACTCTTAACCAATTGAGCCACGGAGGCATCTAAGTGTAAAATAACATGGGATGCCCCTAGACTCGTTCAAATTACAAAAATGCCATTAATTACATAAAACAGACAATAAATACTCATCGGCTTATGGAAAGTCAAAATTGTGACATTTCGAAACACAATATGTTTGAATTTCACCATTTTCTATTCTAATCGGTTACATTAGAAAATTTAGAGCAATTAGGATTGAAATATAAACATTAAGGTTAGAAAAAGTGGAGTTTGTTATATAGAAAATTAAAGAAGGTTATTGTAATGTCCAAAAATTTTAAAACGTTTAATTTATATTGTTAATCGATTTATTCAATTTTATTGAATACGTAAGGTTAATTAGAAGTAGATTAAAGGTTAATTAGGAGTTAATTAGAAGTTAATTAAGGAGATAAGGCTTGAGAAAAATTAGAATAGACATATAGAAAACCTTATCAATTTATTTAGTAATGCTTTAATTGGTAAAGATTCGGTATTTTATACTGCTAGTATTGGATCAACGAAATTTTATATTGAAAACCCTTAATTGGATGGCTGAGAATTCAGCCACCTCCCCCTCTTAAAATAGCACCACTTGTAGCCAAAAAGGAGAGGAAAACTTGGCCAAACCACAACCACTTAACCATCCACCAATGGGGAGCAACTAGTCTTTATCACTTGTCTTATAAAACCTCCAAAATTCCTTCCCACTCCTTCAAATTTGTTCCCCATATTCTGCTGAGTTCTTCTTCTTTTCTTCTTCCACTTCACTTCATTCTTCTCCCTTGTTCAAGTTTCATCATTGAAAAACTTAAGTCTAGCTGGCCTATACATCAAGAACAAGGTAGAATTCTTACTTTTTGCTTGATTTTTCTATGATATGTTGCTGATAAGAGTCTTATTTCCACTCTTTTACTTGATGATATAGGGTGTTTATATGATCTTTTATGGCTGGTTTGATGTGTGATTATTGAGTTTGAACCAAAATTTTAATGAAAGATTAAGAAGGAAGCTAACCAGAATTGATTGAATAGAGAAAACCTAAACTATCTGTACTTCAAAGTGTACAGTTTCACCTACAGACATCAAAATACAGTGAAACTAATTTTTCATGAAACTAGACATTTAGAGCTTTCCGATCATATAAGTTATAAGCCATTGGATTAGTGTTAGGTGAGATATGATTTTTTGAAGTTCACTCTAGATTTTTGCCTTTAGATCTGACCAGAGTGGTTTATGTAGGGCATAACTCCCCCTATTCAAATTTAATTTGAGTGAAACAAATTTTTTTAGAAATCTTAAATATATAGAAACATGCCATAATAGTTTTAGAGTCAAATTAGATCCCTGTTGCTCCTAGTAATTCATTGAAGTTGCCTTACATCTTGACTAGGCTGAAACTAGGTAGACAATATTAGTCAAATTCTAGAGCTCATAACTCAAGCTCTGTTTACTCAAATGAAACAAAAATTCTTGAAAATGAAATTTAGTTCTATTAGATTTAAATGATATAAGTTTCATAAGAATCCACTATGATTTTTATTTTTGATAAATTTTCATATCTTAGACCCTAATTCTAGCCATCAGCTGGGTAGACCTAGGTTAATCCTTAATAACTTGAGCTACACTCATCAAAACTTGATGGGACTAAATACATTGAAAACTAGACAAACAACACTTCAATATAGTAAAAATTCATATTTAAAGGAGCTAAATAGTAATTATAGCATAAATCACAAAATCAAGTAGAATTGGATAGTGTAGGCAAACATGTCAAACTGAAGGTTTAGCTACCTTAGTGTATGTATGAATGGCTATTAAGACTTGAGTGCTGCAAATTTATCATAATGCTAAAAGGTTAATGTACTAGATTAGCTTTGCTGCTATGACTGATTATCTGTTTAAACTAGCACTATTCACAAGAAAGTGGACCTGATTCGTTATACTGCCAAAATTCTGGCAGAAACATGTGAACGTTAAGCATATTTATATGTTAGATATGAAGATATGTCATGCAAGTATGAATACTTGAAAATAAGGTATAGAGCATGTGCATAAGGCTCTCAAGCATATGTATACATAAATACATGAACATATGAACGATAAAGGAATATGAAGGAGAGTTAAATAAGATAAAATGTAGGTCCTTTCACTTGGAGGCAATTATTTGGGTCCCTCCTTGTGAGGGCAGTCAAAATATGAGATCCCTCTACCTCGGAAGCATGTGACCAAATGAGATCACTCCGAATTAGACGCATATGGTTCCCCTTGTAGATTAATTCTGTGTGACGATGGTCACGAGCTAAGCTCACTCCTAGATCAGACTACTCAAGAGCAATAGAGATTAAAGATAAAGACATAAGCATGGAAATACCCTAGGGACAGCGATATGTAACGCCTAGATATGTCAAGTAAAGAAAGCAAAGGAAGCATATAAGCATATTGATGATTTTATGATGCAGTTGCATATGCATAAGTTATATTTTGTTATCATTATTTTGACATTGCAAAATGTAACATCTTACCAGACAAAATACCATGCTTAAGTCATAATATATTACCTGATAAGTTATTACCTGTAACTACCTGATTAAATTCTATTCTCTGCTTCGTTATGCTTACCCATTGCTTTTCACAATTTCTGTTTGACGGTGAAATCAATACTAGATAATCGTTGTACCGGAAGTAAAGTAACATAAATAAAAAATGTGAGATAGATAGACCTACTGAAAACTGCATCATATATATAAACATCTGCTTTTCAAGTTTGACTACAATACAATAAATGGAATAGGGTAGTAAAATGAGGCCACTAATACAAAAATAAATCAGCCTGTCTACATGAATAGTACCCTATCTGGTCCCCACGGGATGTTTCATATACAACTCCTGACTCCTACCCATCTGCCTATGACCCAGACTGCCAAAAGAGGGTCATCCTGTACACCTACTACTGCTACGGTGGATACTCTAACTAGATGGATTCGAGGAAAGGAAACCATTTGCCATGCCGGCATCCGCAGGAGTGTAGTCCACGCTTGGAGCAGAGGATGAGGAAGATGAACTTTCTGCCTCAAACGAGTCCTCCTCAGACATCGAGACCGAGGGCATTTACTATGGTTGTGAGGCTAGCGGAGCCATGGTTGGTGCTGCTGCTGCGGGTGGAGGTGGAAAAGGATGGGCCACATGAAGAAGGATAGCAATATAAGGGACAGCAGGGTCAAAAAATGGGTGCAAGAGTGGTATAGCAAAATCTCTCTGGAAGAAGAAATAAAGGCGAAACTGACATCTACCGGATATGTACACAGAATCTACGAATGGATCGAGATGGATGTGAAGCTCAGGAAACTCAATGAACAGGACGCCAGTTGCCGCATTCTCCATGATTTGAGAATGACGTGGGAACATACGGTATAGTGAGAAATAAGAATTTCTCAGTAGGAATCCTAAGTTTATATATCTGTCATCACTGCCACTCTCAGGTGTTTTGGATTTTGGTTAATTAAAAGAAAACGTTACATTAACAGGATATTTTACTCAATTAATCATAGAAATCATAGCCCGAAACATAATTTGGTTTTACTTAAGGAGATAAAGGAAAATTAAACAGAGAAATAAGCAGCAAGACATGTATTTTAACTTAATTAAGTGGCAGCTATAAAGTAAATAAAAGTACATATATAACAGATAATAGTGCAATTAATTCAAAGCATGGTAATGGAAACTGTGGATATGCAAAAATGATAATGCACTTGACTTTAACTCATATTTTTCCATACTTAGTCCCTTGGGAGTATAATGGCCATAAGACTCCTGGATAATAGTCTGCTTTTCAGGATCGAGCTCGTTCCTATACAGGGTTGTCGAGTCTACTTTCCCCGACTTCCCCACTGATCTGTTCCTCTTAACTTTGTTCAAGGACTGGCCCAAGTCACATGGAAATCCTTCCTCATTCATATAAAGGTAGCATTGCTTATCTAATACTTTGATCAATGCATGCATAACATGTAGATTCATATTAATTAAAATCTCTGCCGAATTTTTAGTAGCATAACAGCTCATGTCCGCTTCCACATGAATAATGCCAGACAACCAGGAAATCTTAATGAAATAGCAAATTCAATATAAAGCATCATATTCATACCAAGAGTATAATAATATCTATAAAGGCAAGTTTTAAAATCTTAAGTCTTAATCTATCTTGCAAGCTTTTAATTCCTATTGATGTTCCCGAGTTCGACTTCCAAGATTAAATGGGGTCTGAGTTCTGAGCTTATATAAGTTCCGACTTCCAAGGTCATGTTCGACCTCCGAGATTGATTTTGGGTTGAGTTTTGGAATTATATGTGTAGGAGTTTTATCGGCTTGTGATCCTGATCTCTGTCCTTAATCTACAATTGGTCTTCCAAGACTTTCATGAATGTGTCTCTAATTTCCGAATTCTGACATTAACTATACCCGATCTAGTTTCTTATCCACTAAGTTCCGAGTTCAACATTAAGTATACCCGATCTAGCTCTCTGTTTGCTAAGTTCCGAGTTCAACCTTAAGTATACCCGATCTAGCTCTATGTTTGCTACGTTCCGAGTTCCGATATTAACTTAAGTTATTTGTGTTTTATTCTAGATTGCCCTATTTCTAGCCAGGATTACACTCTTATAAGAGAAAATTCACCAAAAATAGAAATCTGGGTCAAATCATGCGAATATTATATCAATATAAAGCTAAGAAAGCAATCTTTCAAATGAAAGAAGTTTCATATCATTTGAATAAGTATAATTCAAGATATAAGCCCTCAAACTTGACCCTACTAGACTGCCCTGTTCCAGCCCAGGTTGAACTTAAGATGAATTCATTGATGTACTGGTGATAGATGACAATGAATCTGACTCTGAAATTTTTATGGGATGTTCCTTCATACGTTATCTTTCAAACAACATTGGATTTAATCAATTTGGAGTTGTGTACAGTGAGTTACACCCTTTTCAACTCACATTGCCCGGATGAAAGTCCTGATTTCTAAGTCAAACTTCAAAAATTCATAACTACCTCTATACTGATCCAATGGCCTTATATTATATGTATGGAAAGCATTGAATGTCTAGTTTCATATAAAAATAGATTCATGAAATTTAAACGGCTGTAGGCGAAGCCGTATACTTCGCCGTACAAACCGTCGAGGAAAAATCCTAGCAGCTTCTTGAGTTTTCTCTTTTCTTCAAGTTCCTTCATTACAATTCCAATTCTAATCACAACATTCATGAATAACCGACTATAATTCATCATCATCACTTTAAATCTCATCAGTATCATAGGATACACAAAACCCCCACACAACCCTAAACCAAGGAAAATAAGAAGAGGAGTAGGATTCCTACCTTTCCTATGTATGCTTCTTGTTAGATTTGTGGTTGGAGTTGAATAAATCTTGTTGTGGCTTGAAAGTTTGTGGGAGAGGAGGATGATATGAGTTGAGATGAGATGAGATGATGGAGAAAAGAATGGAGAGGGGTCAGCATATACGGACCGAATCTTTGCAAGGGTAGAAAAGAAAAAATTTAAAAACTTCTAAAGCAAGTTGCATGTGATTGGTGGATTTGAGTAAGTTATTTAACTTGGTTTGGCAGCCCACATGGAGGGCTGAGATGGTGCCACTTGCATGGGTAAGTTGGCTAAATCTTGGCTATCCATTCTAGGGTTCTCACAGTATAATTTCTATTGATCCGGTTTCGACAATTTAAATTAATGAAATCTTACCGATTTCTCTTAAATCGGTAAACTGGTTTTAGAAAAATTCTATGAAATTTTCCATGTTCCTAATCTAATGCCATCAAGTCTAATCACTTCTAAATCACACTTAATTGGCTTTAATTAAATGCTTAATCGAATTCCGATTAAACCCACTTATTTGATAAAAACCGAACAACTCGGTTATTAACGATAAAATTTTCTTTCAGACATTACATTACTACCCTCCTAAAAAAAAATTTTGTCCTCAAAATTAGTACCTGGGAATAATTTAGGGTACTTCCTCCTCATATCTGATTCTAATTCCCACGTACAGTCCACTGAGTCTTCGTGTCCCCATGCCACCTTCATTAATTGTACGGCTTTGTTCCGAAGGTGCTTGATGCTCCTGTCCACTATCTATACTGCGGGCACATTAAAAGTTAAGTCATCCCTTAATTGGATTGATTTAGGTTCCAAGAAATGAGTAGAGCCAGGTTGGTATTTTCTGAGTTGAGAAACATGGAAAACATCATGAAGATTTGACAGATATGGAGGTAAGGCGACTCGATATGCCATTGGTCCAATTCGTTTCAAAATTTCAAAAGGACCTATAAAGCAAGGGCTTAGCTTTCTAACTTTAATGGCTCTACCTACTCCAGTTGTGGGTGTGATCTTTAAAAACACATGGTCTCCTTCTTAGAACTCTAATGGTTTTCTCCTGACATTCGCGTAGCTCTTCTAACGACTTTGAGCTATAAGTATCTTGCAACGGATCCTTTTGATTTGCTCTGTAGTTTGTTTGACTAATTCCAGTCCCAGCAAACTCTATTCTCCTAATTCATACTAACACAGAGGAGATTGACACTTCCGTCCATATAAAGCCTCATATGGAGCCATGTTGATGGTAGCATGGTAACTATTGTTGTACGCAAACTCGGCCAACGGTAAGTATTGATCCGAGCTTCCACACTGTTCCAGAATGTATGCTCACAGCATATCTTCCAAAGTCTGAATAGTTCGCTCGATCTAGCCATTTGTTTGCAGATGGTATACAGTACTTAAATACTACCTAGTACCGAACGCCTTCTGGAGTGCTCCCCAAAATCGTGAGGTGAATCTTGGATCTCAATCTGAAATGATTGTTGAAGGAATACCATATAGCCATACCACTTCTTGAATGTACAATTCAGCCAACTTCTCAATCGTGAGGATAATTTGCTTAAATGGGTAAAAAGTGACTGGACTTGGTTAGCCTATCCACTATGACCCATATAGCATCATATCTTGAAGGCATTCTTGGTAAGCTTATCACGAAATCCATGGAAATACTCTTCCATTTCCATTCCAAAATCTCTAAGAGTTGCAGAGTTCTTGCTGGTCTCTGATTCTCTATTTTTACCTTCTGGCAGGGTAAACATTTGTTCACAAAATTTGCCACATCATCTTAAGGCCTGACCACCAAAACATCCTCTTAAGATCTTGATACATTTTGTTAATGCCAGGATGTATAGTAAACTGACTCTTATGGGCTTCCTCAAGTATCTTCTTCTTGAGATTATCCTCCTTAGGTATGCATATTCTTCCCTAATATCGCCATATTCCTTCTATATCCTGAGTAAATCCTGTTGGCTTACCTGATTGCACTAGTTGCACTATATGCTGGAAGTCATCATTTCTTTGTTATGCTTGTTGGATTTGGCCGTTGAAATCACTGGTTATCTTAAGTTGGTTTAACTGAATGGCATTGGAGTTCATAGAGATTCCCAAGTTGAGGTCTTGAAAACTCTCTATGAGTTCCGTCTCCTTGATTATCATCCATGCCACAGTTAAAGACTTCCTGTTTAGGGCGTCTGTCACTACGTTTACTTTACCTGGGTGATATTTTAGCTCAAACTCGTAATTTTTAAGAAATTCCATCCACTTCGTAGCCTCATGTTTAATTGCTTCTGATCAAAGAGGTATTTCAAGCTTTTGTAATCAGAAAATACTTCAAACTTCACTCCATAGAGATGGTGCCTCTATACCTTCAGAGCAAATACCACCGCTGCTAACTCTAAGTCATGTGTTGGATAATTTCTTTTGCAAGTTTTCAATTGCTTGGAAGCAAACACGATGACGTTCCTGTTCTGCATTAATACACACCCTAATCCTTTCTTAGAAGTATCACAGTAGACTTCAAATGGTCCATGAGGATTCGGAAGAGTAAGTACTGGGGCCGTTGTCAACTTTTCTTTTAATTCTTGGAAACTCTGCTCGCATTCGGGTGTCTATTTGAATAGGGCATTCTTCCTGGTTAACTTCATTAGCGGTAGGGCTATTTGAGAGAAGTTCTTGACAAACCTCCTGTAGTAACCTGCCAACCCTAAGAAACTCCTGACTTCCTTGACTATCGTTGGCTGTTCCCGGCTTAATATCACTTCCACCTTACTGGGATCCACAAAAATTCCCCCATTGGATATCACATGGCCAAGAAATTTAACTTCTTTGACCCAAAATTCACATTTGGATAGCTTGGCGTAAAGTTTCTTCTCTCTTAGAACTTGCAGAACCAGTCGCAAATATTCTGCGTGCTCCTGCTCCGTTTTTGAGTAAACAAGAATGTCATCAATGAATACCACCACAAATTTGTCGAGATATGGTCGGAATATCCGATTCATGTAATCCATGAATATCGTTGGTGCATTTGTCAACCCGAAGGACATCACAGTGTATTCATAATGTCCATAACAAGTTCGAAACACCGTCTTTGGAACATCTTCTTCTTGAACCCGAATCTAGTAATCTCCAGACTGTAGATCAATCTTGGAAAATATAGTAGCCCCTTGTAGTTGGTCCATGAGATCATCAATCCTTGGCAATGGGTACTTATTTTTGACTGTTGCCTTGCTCAGCTACCTATAATCCACATATGGTCGCATGCCTCCGTCTTTCTTCTTAACTAACAGAACTAGGGCTCCCCATGATGATGCACTTGGCCTAATAAATTTCTTTTCTAGGAGTTCTTTAATCTATTTCTTGAGTTCGGTTAACTCCAAAGGTGACATTCAGTATGGCGCTATAGATATTGACTCTGCTCCTGGTACTAATTCAATGGCGAACTCAACTTCCCTCTCGGGAAGAAATTAGGAATATCTTCAGGGAACACATCGAGATATTCCCTAACAACTGGAATATTATCTAACTTCTGATCAACCTCTGCTACGTTCGTTGATAAGAGAATATACCCTTGACTTTTATCCCCAAGGTGGTGTATGGCTAAGGAGCTTAAATAAAGGCTTACATGGATTATTGATTTAGAAGATGAAACAGAGGGAAGCACAATGGATTTATCAGAGCAATTTAACAGGCTTGGTTGGCAGAGAGCCAATCCATACCC
This sequence comes from Pterocarpus santalinus, assembly GCA_031439595.1. Taxonomy (NCBI): domain Eukaryota; kingdom Viridiplantae; phylum Streptophyta; class Magnoliopsida; order Fabales; family Fabaceae; genus Pterocarpus; species Pterocarpus santalinus. The sequence goes on along the minus strand of CM062523.1, from coordinate 41,708,136 downwards.
AAAATGATGTCGAGGCCGGACAAGGGAAGGCAAATTAAATTAGCTGAAAAAGTTCGAACTCCTATTTGACGGGGGGCATTCAAACAAATATGATTGGTCTTAACAGGCTCACTTGTAGGAGTAGAAACTAGCAAGTCATAGGGTAATTCAGAAATAGGTAACTACAAGGCCGATATGCAATCATGAGAGATGAAAGAGTAAGGTGCACCTAAATTGTATAAAATAGTCAAGGTCTTACCATTTACTTCACACATGTCTTGAATCAAATCTTCCAACTTGTTGACCTTTTGTGCGTCCATAGTGAAAACTCCTCCCTGGCGTTGTGGCTTAGGAGTTGGCTGAGGGTTTCTAGCAGGACATTCATAGATTTTGTGGCCTGGTTTACCACATCCAAAATAGACATTTTGACTTGCCAAGCAAAGGTGGTTGCCATGATTCCTACCGCACTGGCTGCAAGTCTAGTTCCCAAAAGGCCTCTGAGGTTGCTTGCCTTTGTTGCCCACCAACTGAAACTTTCTCTGCTGCTAAAAGTTGGGCTTGAACCTTGGGCCTTGCCGAGCTAACTCCTTCTTAAAGTTACTGCCAGTTGACCTAGCAACAACAAACTTTTTATTACAATCCTCCACTAGGCGGCACAAAGTAGGGAAATCTCTGATTTCCATTGGTCCTATGGTGGTAAGGATGTCTTCTCTCAACCCACCTTCGAACTTCATGCATTTCCATGCTTCGTCGCGGTTCCGTTGATAGATGATGGAAAATTTGTACAACTCCTCAAATTTAGCAATGTATTCCAGTATGCTACTATTCCCTTGATGGAGATGCATGAACTCCAATTCCTTAGCATTGCAGATAGAGGCAGGGAAGTACTTCTGATAGAGCGCATCTCTAAATACGTCCAAAGTAATATCTGTTTGGGATCCCTTTAATAATTGGCATGCACCATTCCACCAGAACTCTGCATCTGCTTCCAGCATATAGGTGGCAAAGGTCACCTTCTGACGATCTGTGCAATCTGATACAGAGAAGGCCTTCTCCATAACTTTAACCCACTCGTCCACCTTATCTGGGTTAAAGGCTCCCCTGAAGCTGGGTGGGTTGGCTTTCCTGAACTCAGCAAATTTGAGGTATTGCAAGTCCACCCCAGGGCCATTATGATTCCCTCCAAGACCTACCTCTGGCTACCTTCCTAGTTGGCCCATCATTTGAGTCACCGCAGTTGCCTGCTCACCCATAGCGTGTGCCATTTCTCGCATTGTGTCCAGGAACTTAGTAGATTCCTCCTAGGCTAGGGAAGTTCACGGCCTACCTCACCTTCCAGAAGCCATCAAGTTTTGAACACACAAAATAAGAGTAATTGAGTTGATTGGGCTTAATACTAAGTTCGGTGTGCCAGTAAATAATAGCATACAATTAGGCAATCCTCTCACATTCATCCTATCCATATGGAGAAGATTCAATGCATGACAATATCTAAAGAATACAGAGCATATGCGAAGCATAGTCAGTCCAATCCTTAGGCCTATATTAGGATGAACTGCTCTGATACCAAAAATATAACACCTTACCAGACAAAATACTATGCTTAAGTTATAATATATTACCTGATAAGCTTAAATTCTATTCTCTGCTTTGTTATTCTTACCTATTGCTTTTCACAATTTCTGTTTGACAGTGAAATAAATACTAGATAATCATTGTACCGAAAGTAAAGTAACATAAATAAAAAATGTGAAATAGATAGAACTACTAAAAACTACATCATATATATAAACATCTACTTTTCAAGTTTGACTACGATATAATAAACGGTATAGGGTAGTAAAATGAGGCCACTAATACAAAAATAAATCGGCCTGTCTATATGAATAGTATTCTATTTGGTCCCCACGGGACATTTCATGTACAACTCTTGGCTCCTATCCATCTGCTCATGACCCAGACTGCCAAAAGAGGGTCATTTTATACACCTACTACTGCTACGGTGTGTACTCTAACAAGATGGATTCTGAGGAAGGAATCCGTTCGCCATGCCGGCATCCGTAGGAGTATAGTCCACACTCGGAGCAAAGGATTAGGAAGATAAACTCTTTGCCTCAGACGGGTCCTCCTCAGACATCGAGACTGAGGGCATCTGCTATGGTGGTGAAGCTAGCAGAGCCATGGCTGGTGCTATTGCTACGAGTGGAGTGGAAAAGGATAGGCCACATGAAGAGGGATGATAATATAAGGGACAACAGGGTTGAAAAGCATGTGCAAGAGTGGCACAACAAAATCTCTCTGGAAGAAGAAATAAAGGTGAAACTGACATCTACTGGATATGTACATGAAGTCTATGAATGGATCGAGATGGATGTGAAGCTCAGGAAACTTAGTGAACAGGACGCCGGTTGCCGCATTCTTCATGATTTGAGAATGATGCAAGAACATATGTTATGGTGAGAAATAATGATTTCCTAGTAGGAATCCTAAGTTTATATATCTATCATCGCCGCCACTCTTAGGTATTTCGGAGTTTGGTTAATTAAAAGAAAACGTTACATCAACAGGATATTTTACTCCATTAATTATAGAAATTATAGCCCAAAACACAACTTGGTTTTACTTAAGGGGGTAAAGGAAAATTAAACAGAGAAATGAGCAACAAGACATATATTTTGACATAATTAAGTGGTAGCTGTAAAGTATACAAAAGTACATATATAGCAGATAATAGTGCAATTAATTCAAAGCATGATAACGGAAATTGTGGATATGCAGAAATGATAATGCACTTTACATATTTTTCCATACTTGGTCCCTTGGGAGTATATTGGCCATAAGACTCTTGGGTAATAGTTCACTTTTCAGGATCGAGCTCGTTCCTATATAAGGTTGCTGGGTTTACTTTCCCCGACTTCCCCACTGATCTATTCCCCTTAACTTTGCTTAGGGGCTGGCCCAAGTCACATGGAAATCCTTCCTCATTCTTATAAAGGTAGCATTTCTTATCGAATACTTTGATCAATGCATGCGTAATTCATATTAATTAAAATCTCTGCCGAATTTTTGGCAGCATAACGGATCATGTCCGCTTCCCTATGAATAGTGCTAGACAACCAGGAAATCTTAATCAAACAGCAAATTCAATATAAAACATCATATTCATACCAAGAGTATAATAATATCTATAAAGGCAAGTTTTAAAGTCCAAGTTCCGAGCTTATATAAGTTCCGATTGCCGGGGTCATGTTTTACCTCTGAGATTGATTTTGGGTCGAGTTTTGGAATTACGTGTGTAAGAGTTTTATGGGCTTGTGATCCCGATCTCCATCCTTAATCTACAATTGATCTTCCAAGACTTTCATAAATGTGTCTCTAATTTTCGAATTCTAACATTAACTATACCCGATCTAGTTTCTTATCCACTAAGTTTCGAGTTCAACATTAAACATACCCGATCTAGCTCTCTATTTGCTAAGTTCTGAGTTCAACCTTAAGTATACTTGATCTAGCTCTATGTTTGCTAAGTTTTGAGTTCAACCTTAAGTATACCCAATCTAGCTCTATGTATGCTAAGTTCCGAGTTCCGATATTGACTTAAGTTATTTGTGTTTTATTCCAGACTACCCTATTTCTAGCCAAAATTACACTCTTATAAGGGAAAATTCACCAAAAATAGAAATCTGGGTGAAATCATGCAAAATTTATATCAATGTAAAGCTAACAGAGCAAGCTTTCAAATGAAACGAGTTATCATTTGAAAAAGTATGATTCAAGATATAAGCCCTGAAACTTGACCCTACTGGACTACCCTGTTCCAACCCGGGTTGAACTTAAGATGAATTCATTGATGTACTGGGGATAGATGGCAATGAATCTAACTCTAAAATTTTTATGAGATGTTCCCTCATATGTTATCTTTGAAACAACATTGGATTTAATCAATTTGGAGTTTGTAGGGTGAGTTACACCCTTCTCAACTCACACTAATCGGATGAAAGTCCTGATTTCTAGGTCAAACTTCAAAAATTCATAACTACCTATATACTGATCCAATGGCCTTATATTACATATGCACGGAAAGCACTGAATGTCTAGTTTCATATAAAAATAGATTCATGAAATTTAAATGGCTATAGGCAAAGTCGTACACTTTGCCGTACGGACCATCGAGGAAAAATCCTAGCAGCTTCTTGAGTTTTCTCTTTTCTTCAAGTTCCTTCATACCAATTCCAATTCTAATCACAACATGCATGCATAACCAACTATAATTTATCACCATCACTTCAAATCTCATCAGTATCACAAGATAAACAAGACCCCCACATAACCCCAGACCAAGGAAAATAAGAAGAGGAGTAGGATTCCTACCTTTCTTATGTGTTCTTCTTGTTAGATTTGTGGTTGGAGTTGAAGAAATCTTGTTGTGTCTTGAAAGTTTGTGGGAGAGGAGGATGATATGAGTTGAGATGAGATGAGACAATGGAGAAAAGAATGGAGAGGGGTCAACATATATGGACCAAATCTTTGCAAGGGCAGAAAAGGAAAAATTTAAAAACTTCTAAAGTAAGTTACATGTGATTAGTGGATTTGAGTAAGTTATTTAACTTGGTTTGGCAACCGATATGGAGGGCTGAGATGGCGCCACTTGCATGGGTAAGTTGGCTAAATCTTGGCCATCCATCTTAAGGTTCTCGCAATATAATTTTTATTGATCTGGTTTCGACAGTTTAAATTACCGAAATCTTATCGATTTCTCTTAAATCAGTAAACCGGTTTTAGAAAAAATTCTATGAGATTTCCCATGTTTCTAATCTAATTCCATCAAGCCTAATCACTTCTAAATCACACTTAATTCACTTTAATTAAATGCTTAATCGGATTCCGATTAAACCTACTTATTCGATAAAAACCAAACAACTCAGTTATTAATGATAAAATTTTCTTTCAGATGTTACACAAGGTGTGTTATTATTATTATTGTTGTGAAGTTTCACTCAATTTCCTATATTATGCTATGATTCTCATTCTATTTATCAAGTGCAAGAGTAAAATGAACCCTGCTTCGGACAATGTGTTTTCAACCTATAAACCTGAAAGGTTCATATGCTCATCTTTTTCATAATAAACTGAAGTAGCTAAAAATAATAACGATGACACTATATATGATAGTTTAGAGAATCCTACTAAGAATTTTAAATTCTTACTCCTATGTTTATTTCTACATTATTTCTAGATATTTCAAGAAACCCTGAAGATGTCATCCTAGACCGAGTTGACTAGGATGAGTGGAGATGGCTAAAGGTTGCTGTTAGACAAGGTCCATTCAAGAAACAGTAATAGCTCCTGAACATGGTACATTGACTTAAGCATAGCACTGTGCTTGGATGTGCACGCTAGACCTTACTTAACACAGAATCAAAAATATTTCCCCCAAACCCCTTTATGAAACCTATGGCCACTTCACACACCCCCACACTTCCATTTCATTTTTTCAACTTCTCATTCTCTCTCTAAGACTTCTCTCTACTCTTTCTTCTTCTTCTTCTTTATCTTCTTCTTTATTGTTCAAGACATCATAACCAAACTTTCATCACTAAGCCCTTCAAAGATCATACTTTTTGATCTTTGGAGACAAGATTTAAACACTATACCCTCCAAAAACTCAAGAGCTCTCATTTTCTTCAATTGAAATTGCCACCATCACCACAAAGGAGGAGTCTTCTTCATCTTCTTTTCTCCTTCCAAAAAGGCGCTATTTACATAGTTGTTAGTGATCTTTCACTTCTTCTTTTTGTTGCTCAAGAAAGCTTCAAGCTTGGCTCTCAGCATGGCCAAGAACTTCAAGTGAGAACTTGAGAAAAGCACCATAGTCTTCTTGAGCAAAGATTTCTATTTTTAACAAAGTTTGCTTCTTGAGCTTGTTCATGGGATATTTTGTGTTCATTTAACAGTTTCTTTTCTTGAATACTTCAAAAGCTTTGATTTTTCTCTCTTGATGCGTGTGTTCTTGGTATTTTGTGAGTTATTGAAAAGGAAGATGCTTTCTTGGTGATATCTTATTTAAAGTTGGTGTCTTTCTTTATGAAGAGTTTATGATTGAAAAGGTTCTCCTTTTACATACTTTTTTTTATTTTGATGTGATGAAGAATATTCTAAAGCATAAAACTTTAAAAGGTTTGCTTCTTGATGTCCAAAAAGTGGCACTAACCATATGTTGTCTTCAAGATTCATTTTGTTTTTCTTGAAGACAAGAAATTGCATAAAGTTTTAATCTTTCAACAAGAATGAAACTTTTTGGTCATAGAAATGAAAACTTGCAACTTTATCTTGTAAAGATGGAATCTTGAGGTCAAAATATTTTGTAAAGTTTCAAACTTTTTTCAAGAAGTATTCTTTTAAATCCTATGAATGAAATCTTATAACTTTAAGTTATAAAGCTAGAATTTTGAAGGCATGATAATGATTAAAAGTTTCAACTTTATTAAAGAATAAGACTTCTTAGCCATAAAGATAGAATCTTGTATCATTATTTTATAAAGGTTGGATCTTTTGAAGAGATGAATATAATTTATAGGTTCATACTTTCCTAAAGAATGAAACTTCATAATCATAAAGGTGAAATCTTGTTATTTTATGTAAAAAAGTTTGAATCTTGTAACTTGTTTGGAATAAGAATCACTCTTTGATGATTGGTGAGCACATGCTATTGTTGGATTCATGAATGTGATTATGCATTATCATGACCCAAGAGACTAGAGGGATCTCGAAGTTCTTTGGAAACAGAAGTATGATTAGGGCCTCTGAGCATGCCATAAACCTAGAAATCACTAGTGTACTATCTCAACAAAACTAAAAGATTTGAATGCAAAATGTTAGCTAAAATACCATATTAGGCTTCGGCCATGTTAAAAAGGAAAAAGAAAATAAGTGTCAAACTTTGTTAACTTGAACAAACTATTCCTTAAGATGTGTACAAAAGAAAGCAATTAAGTTTTTTGGTAAGAATGAATCCCTAAAGTAAAATGTAACTTCACTCAAGAATCAAGTAACTAAGCCTAAAATACACATTCATTTTAAACTATGTGGTTTGATGCGCACTGTCACAATACACTCAAATGGACTAGGTTTTGAACAAAAGAGTATAGTAATAGGTGCAAACCTAGATCGTTTTCCAAGGAATTACTCTAAATTTCGTGAATACATTAGGATAACCAAGGTTGGGGGGGATTTCATTAACAAGAATTCAGAAATCTAATCAAAATAGAATTAAGGACAATTGCAGAAAAATCACTTGATTAAGGATCAACTTAGGAAATTCATTCACATCAATTAGGATTCGTCATAGATTCATAAGAAATATTTCGCATTCAATTCCATTCCGTTAATTTCAAATTAAACACAAGAAGATCTTCAAGCTTTTAGTTCAATTTTAACCTAATTCCCAAATCTAAGATTAGCCTTTATTTTAATCTAATCCAATTCAAATTAATCAATCCAAATCTAATTAGGATTCTATTCTAAAACAAAGAATTCTATTCTAATCAGAATAGCTTGATCAAGCATTGATCAATGTTTGAGAGACAAAACGAAAAATCAGAATTGTAGAGAGAAAGAGAAGAATAGAAACGGAAATTGAATCTAATTAAACACTAAACCTCAGAATCCATGCATTGAGTGATGAATCTCCGAAGTTGAAAGGAAATTTAGCCTTCCATCTCCATGGACAAATAAAATAGAAATGTCCAAAAAATATCAAAACTGAAAATAAAAATAATGAAAACTTATTTTCTAATGAAACCTAAACTCCTCAAATTCCATGTCTCCCCCAAAATTTCTACCACTTGTCCATTCATATCTAATAGTGTTTTCAGAAAACTAAAAACCTCAAAAGAAGGCCAAGCCCATCTGAAACAAATAGGCCCAAGAAGATCTCAATTCTGGGCCCGTTTACTATAGGCTCTTTGCAACAACAATTATGTCCAGAATCTGACATATTTCGATCTTGAGGTCTTTATCAAAGTTGTAGGATTTTTTTGTTATCTTTCCAACGAGCTAAAGATTGCTTAATTTCGATATTTGTAGCTCAAGATATGGGCTGCAGAAGATAGAAAGGTCAAAATAAGTATAAAATCCGAAAATTAGCACACATTTATGCAAGTTCTCAATGAAGGTCAATGTCATCAAACTCATTTATTTGTATCAATTAAAGCACAATTATGATGTAAACAAGCTAGGAATAACACTAGAATATGCATAAATGAATGCTCTATCAAATCCCCCCACACTTATCTTTTGCACATCCTCGGGCAAGGCTAAAATGAAAGACTAAGGAAATAGAAATCAAAACATGCACAAGAAACAAACATGCACTAAACAACTCTTTCTATGGAAATCAAGGTAGTAAAACTATGAGCAAAACCAAGCAAGGTCAAGAGAACAAAGTAATCATGGATATCATTTCTCACACTTAAGTCAACAAGAGAAACTAATCAAGTCAAATGAATGGATCAAAAGTAGGAAACCTCACAAGTCATACTCTCAACTCTCAAGTGTTTAGGTTACTACATATCACCCAAATGTACATCATGAAGCATGCACAACCATAAGCTTGACTATTGTTTTACTTCTCCACTACTCAAAATACATGTACACAAAAATCAAGAGAACTTTAATGGGTTGTAATGAGGCTAAGGGAAAAGGTAAGGATATGTAGGGATAAACAAGGCAATACCAAAGAAGCATAAAAAAACAATGGGGAATGATCATAGAAGCTAGCGTGAAAGTTACCCAAACAATGCCAATGTTAGATAGCAATCCTTAATTTCCTTTCTTTCCTTTTTTTTTTGTTGGAGATTGAAATTTATATATTTTTTTTCATTTTTTTTAACATATGCTACTACTCTTTTTTCCTTTTTTTTTTTTTTAATTGTTGACACAACTTCAAGGCCACCCCTACAGTTGTTCTTAAATCATTCCCAAAGCTCTTTTATCCTCAACGGTAAGGTCAACTCATGGTTTCCCACTTTAGCTTGTAATGAGCTAATAGAACAAGAATTGGTTAAAACATGCTCAAGGGGCTCAACAAAGGATATAATGCAAGGTTGGCTATTTGGCCAAGTAGCGTATTCAAGAAACAGTGTCTTAATCATATTTATGTATGCATGCAAAAATGTGACCTCAAAGAAAACTCAACGCAAGTTCTAGTGTGACATACAATCATGAATGCAACACACAAGAAAGGAAGAAAGAATGACATGATGTTGTCATTTATACAATAGGCCCAAAAAAACTCTCACAATGATCCATACAAATGACTGTTAAAGCTCACTTATTGAATCCAAAATGCAAGTCATCCAATCCATTCAAACAATGAACTTTTTCACTCACTTGGTATATGCTCATAACCTTGAAAACACTTAAAAACCAATAGACAGCATGCAAAATAGAATGTAATAACAAAAATAGGAAAAACAACAAAAACAACAAAATGTTGTGCCTCCCCCCATACTCTAAAGATTACATTGCCCTCAATGTGAACAACATGAGATATACTGGACAATGTAGAACAATCAAAACGAAAGTGGGGTTAGAACACTCCCCTATGATCAATCGAGGTAAATAGCCAACCCAAAGGTGGCTTCCTCTAGCGCTTGCTCCTTTAAGTCCCCTTGAAAGTGCTTGAGTCGATGCCCATTAATTTTGAAGCCCTTCTTGGTTCCTATGTCTTGAAGCTCCACTGCACCATAAGGAAAAGTGTTAACAACAAGAAAAGGACCATACCACCTAGATCTTAATTTACCAGGCATCAACTTAAGTCTAGAATTGTATAAAAGAACTTTTTCACCAATTTTGAACTCTTTGCGCCTCATTATCTTGTTACGAAATGCTCTGGTTCACTCCTTATAGATGTTGGAGTTCTCATATGCTTCCTTACGAATCTCCTTCAACTCTTGTAACTGAAGCTTCCTATGCGAACCGCATGCTTCCAAATTCATATTGTACTACTTTACCACCCAGAATGCCTTGTGCTCTACTTCTATCCAAAGATGACATGCCCTATCAAAAATAACGCGATAAGGGGACATCCCTATCGGCGTTTTGTAGGTAGTCTTGTATGCCCATAAAGCATCCTCTAAGCAAAAACTCCAATCCTTCCTATTAGGCTAGACTGTCTTCTCCAAGATCTGCTTAATTTCCCGGTTGGAGATCTCTGCTTACCCATTCGTTTGGGGGTGGTATGGCACTTTATGCATGACCCCAAACTTACACAGCAAGTCGTCCATGGTGTGGTTGTAGAAATATGATCCCTGGTCACTGATCAAAACTCTAGGATATCCAAACCTGCAAAAAATGTATGATCTAACAAAATCTACAATAACTCGAGCATCATTAGTACGAGTGGCCTTTGCCTCCACCCACTTGGAGACATAGTCCACAGCTAACAGTATATAGGCAAAGCCAAATGAAACAGGAAATAGACCCATAAAATCTATACCCTATACATCAAATACCTCACAGAAAAAGAGAGGTTATTGAGGCATCTCATTTCTATGCAAAATAATCCCGGTCCGCTGGCATCGCTCACATGTCTTGCAGAAGCTGTGTACATCTCAGAACAAGGTGGGCCAATGCAATCCAAAGTCCAAGACTTTTTGGGATGTGCGTTGGGGCCCGAAATGACCACCACAAGCCAAGGAATGACAAAATCTAAGTACAGATTGAAACTCATGGTTTGGCGCACATCGTCTAACGATCTGGTCACTACACATCTTTCATAAGTAAGGATCATCCTGTATGCAGTACTTGGAATCACTCTTTAACTTGGCAACCTGTGCTCTTGAAAAGTGTGTTAGGATCTCTTTGGCAGCAAGATAATTCACTAGGTCAGCATACCAAGGATCTTGCCCCCGTATCTGGTACAGCTACTCATCTGGAAATGTATCACGAATGGGGAAATTCTCAAGTGTCAGTTGAATTCTACTCAAGTGGTCTGCCACTAAGTTTTCTGCACCACTTCTATCTCTAATCTTAATATCAAACTCCTGCAAAAGAAGCATCCAATGAATCAGTCACGGCTTAGAATATGACTTCTTAAGCAAGTATCTCAAAGTTGCATGATCAGAGAAAATAATAACTTTAGAGCATAGCAAATATAAATGAAATTTGTCTAATGCAAAAACAATAGCTAAAAGCTCCTTCTCCATAGTGGTGTAGTTCGCCTGTGCTTTATCCAAGGTATGAGAAGCATATGCAATAACATAAGGTTGTCTATCCACTCTCTGACCAAGGACTACACCAATAGCATAGTTGGAGGAGTCACACATGAGCTCAAATGGAATGTCCCATCTTGGAGGCTGAATGATAGGCGTGGAGGTCAGGCATCTCTTCAACTTATCAAATGCATCCTTGTAGGCCTAATCAAACAGAAACTCCACATCTTTTTGCAAAAGGTTGGACAGCAGCAGGGCAATCTTGCTAAAGTCTCTGATGAACCTCCTGTAAAGACCTATATGTCCGAGAAAAGAGTGCAGTTCCCACACACAGGTGGGATAAGGTAAAGATGCAATCATATTAATCTTAGCTCTATCTATCTCAATGCCCCTACTAGATAAAACATGCCCCAATACAGTCCCCTCAATTACCATAAAATGACACTTTTCATAGTTCAGAACCAAGTTAGACTGTATGCACCTATCTAAAACTCTAGATAAACACTCTAAACATGCATCAAATGAGGAACCGTAAACAATAAAGTCATCCACGAATACATCAAGTAAAGTCTTTAGAAAGTCAGCAAAGATGCTCATCATACACCTTTGGAAGGTGCCAGGTGCATTGCACAAACCAAATGGCATCCTCCGATAGGCAAATAATGTGATCAAGGAAGATAAAGTAGACTCAAGAAAGCAAAGGCAAGGAGGAGATCCTTTGGAAGGACTTGGTGGACCAATGACTAGATCCAAATCAAAGAGAGCTAAGGAAGCTTTGGGCCAAATGATTTCAAGTTTGTTTGAGGCAAAGCCCAATCAAGGAGATAACGACTCAAGACTAGTCCATTGTGTTCACGTGGCTGAACAAGCTTAGTTATATCTTTGGGCTTGTTAATTTTAAGTTAGTAATAATGTAATTGGGCTTGTAATTTCATACAGCCCATCACTTATTTTTAGCTATTTAGTCTTTTACTCATTTTAAATAAGTTTAGTTTTTAATCTTGGGCTAAGTGTTGCAGCCTATTTGCTAAACTTTAGTTTATTTTATAAACATTGTAAACATCTTTTGGAAGGGATTTTTGGCAAATTGAAATCAGAATAGTTTTAGTAAAAGTGTCTCTTTGGTTCTTGCTTGGAACCCTAGGTCTTATCAAGAGTTTCCAATTGCTCTTGTGGCGATCACCCTTGGCTTATTAATCATCCTTGATTGTGGCGCCCTCCAATCTATTTTCATTCCTTGTCTCTTCCATCTTTTTGTGATTTTTATTTCTACTTGATTAAATTACAACCACAATACACCGGAATTATGGTTCATGGATAATGGATCATAACATTTGGTAATCAGAGCCAGCTTCTTCAAGTTGCAGAATTAGTCAGTTTCTTTGGTTCATATCTTGAGTTTTCCGCATCATATTTCGGTGTTTCTTGGGTCTTTTCTAAAGTTTAGAATCTCATCTTTCATCTCATTTTTGAATCGTTGAATTCTAAATTTTACAGTTCGAGATACAGCGATTTTTTTCCGAACTTAGTCTAGTGCGATTTTGCGATTTGTTTTCTTTGAGTTCTTGTTTGATTCATCCATTCTACTTTGCTTAATTTCTTGATGTTCTTCTAATTTCTATTTTTGTCTTTGTTGATCAGTGGGTTAAAACAAAAAAAGGTGCAGAATGTTCATCATATGTTCTTGACATTTTTGGGAGTTGTTTCATTCTAATCTTTCTAAACTCTGTTAGTTTGATGTTTAGTTGTTAAATATGTGCTTGTTTTGACGTGATTCTAGTTGGTCTGTTCATCTACAATCATCAAGAACAGATTGAAAAAAAAAAAAAATAGAATTAAAAAAATGCAGAATTTGAAAAAAAAAAAAAGGTCAAAATATTGGCTTATTTCTTATTGTTCTTCAAACCTTTAGCTTGTTCTATCTTGTTTGGCCTCTGATTTGAGTATGCTTATCCTTGTTTAGTTTTTCTTGCTTGTCTCTTTTAGATCTTAAAAGTTTTATCTTAGAGTTTTCTTTTGTTTGACCTCTCGTTTGTTTTGTGATTTGACATAAGTGTTTGTGGAATTTCTCTTTAAATTGACTTGTGATTCCATTTAAGAGCCTACAAGAGCACTTGAGTGGTAAAAGGCAAGAGAGAACCTTACGCAAAAGCCTATTAGAGAGCAACAAACACGAGTGATATGTGAGAATTGAGCGGTTAGAAAATCAAGGACATCCTGATGCTGATGGAGGTAGAAGGAGGTTTGATGGAAGGAGAAGAAGAGATCATGAAGTAGATCCAAGAGAGGACAGAATTGAGGGAGTAAAACTCAACATTCCCTCTTTTAAAGGGAAAAGTGATCCGGAGGCATACTTAGAGTGGGAGATGAAGATTGAACAACTTTTTGCTTGCCACAACTATACTGAGGATAGAAAGGTGAAGGTGGCAACCATGGAGTTCACAGATTATGCTCTCATTTGGTGGGATCAATTGCAAAAGAAGTGACTTAGATATGAAGAACCTTTGGTGGATACTTGGGTTGAAATGAAGAGGTTAATGAGGAAGAGATTTGTCCCTTCCTATTATCGTAGGGACCTTCATAACAAGCTCCAAAGACTCACACAAGGTAGTAGGAATGTTGATGAATATTACAAGGAAATGGAGGTGCCTTTGATTAGGGCCAATGTGAATGAAGATAGGGAGGCTACTATGGCACGCTTTCTGAATGGGCTGAATAATGACATTAGAGATGTAGTTGAGCTACAAAATTATGTGGAGTTGGAGGACTTGGTACATCAAGCTACCAAAGTAGAGCAGCAACTTAAGAGAAAAGGTACATCGAGGAGGAGCTCTTCTAATTTCAATTCTTCAAATTGGAAGGAAAGAAATAAGAAGGAGGGAGGTACCTCTTCTAGCAACACCATGGCTGCACCTCAAAGGACTCAATTCAAGTCCAATGAGACCTCTAAAAAGACAAGGAGTAGTGAGATAAAATGCTTCAAGTGTTTGGGGAGAGGACACAGCATCCGAATGCCCAACCAAGAAGACTATGCTTCTCAAAGACAATGGAGAAATCACTAGTGAGTCCTCATCTGAATCTGTCCCAACTAGTGAGGATGAGTATGATGAGGAAATTGCACCAGAAGGAGATTTGTTCATGGTGAGGAGGTTGTTAGGCAGCCAAGCAATGGATTTGGATAAAAGCCAAAGGGAAAATATTTTCCACACAAGGTGTATCATCCAAGGGAAGGTTTGTTCTTTAATTATTGATGGAGGGAGCTGCACTAATGTTGCTAGTGCAAGGATAGTCTCAAAACTGAATTTGGAGACTAAACCACACCCACGGCCATATAAGCTTCAATGGCTTAGTGAGGATAGTGAAATGACTGTGAGTAAGCAAGTGGAGGTGGAATTCTCTATAGGGAAGTATGATGATGCAGTTTTGTGTGATGTGGTGCCTATGGAGGCTTGCCATTTACTTCTTGTTAGGCCTTGGCAGTATGATAAGAAAGCTCTGCATGATGGGTTCACAAATAAGTTTTCATTTATACATAAAGAGCGCAAGACTATTCTTGCCCCTTTGTTTCCAAGAGAGGTTGGTAAAGATCAATCCAAAATGAGAGATAAAAGAAAACAGGAAAGAAAAGAAAAAGAGAGTAAAAAGAAAAAGGAAAAAGGAAGTGAAAAGAAAAAGGAAAAGGAGAGTGGAAAAATAAAGGGAAAATTGCAAAATCTGTTTATTAAAGAAAAAGAGGTGAAAAAGGCTATACTCATGAAAAAGCCAATGCTTTTACTTTTGAGTAAAGTAAGTAAATTGCATGAAGCAGGTGCTACTAACTCTCTTCCTTGTGAAGTTTCTTCTTTGTTGCAGGAATTTGGAGATGTCTTTCCCAAGGAGATACCTCACGGTCTACCCCCTCTACGAGGTATAGAACATCAAATTGATCTCATTCCAGGAGATTCATTGCCTAATAGGCCAGCCTATAGAAGTAACCTCAAGAGACTAAGGAGATTCAAAAGCAAGTTGAAGACTTGATGCAAAAAAGGTGGGTGCAAGAAAGCTTAAGTCCGTGTGCAGTTCCAGTCATTCTAGTGCCTAAGAAAGACGAAACTTGGAGGATGTGCACCGATTGTAGAGCCATCAATAATATCACGGTAAAGTATAGACATCCCATTCCTAGATCAGATGATTTGTTGGATGAATTGCATGGTGCCTGTGTGTTTTCTAAAATTGATCTTAAAAGTGGATATCATCAAATTAGGATTAGAGAAAGGGATGAATTAGAAAACTGCTTTTAAGACCAAATATGGATTGTATGAATGGTTGGTCATGCCCTTTGGATTAACAAATGCTCCTAGTACCTTCATGAGATTGATGAATCATGTATTAAGGGAATTCCTAGGAATGTTTGTTATGGTTTATTTTGATGACATTTTGATTTATAGCAAATCCTATGATGATCATCATGTGCATTTGAGGAGTGTTTTGGAAGCTCTTAGGCATGAGAAATTGTATGCCAACATGGAAATATGTATTTTTTTGTACAGATCATGTGGTTTTTCTTGGTTTTGTTGTTAGCTCACAAGGAGTGTAGGTTGATCAAGAGAAGGTGAAAGCTATTCAAAAGTGGCCAACTCCTAAGAATGTTAGTGAGGTAAGAAGCTTTCATGGTTTAGCTACTTTCAATAGGAGGTTTGTTAAAGATTTTAGTACATTGGTTGCACCCTTGAATCAAGTTATTAAAAGGCATGTGGGATTAAATAGGGTGAAAAACAAGAGCAAGCTTTTGTTGCCCTCAAAGATAAATTAACTCATGCATCTATCCTTGCATTGCCTAATTTTGCTAAATCTTTTGAGATTGAATGTGATGCATCTGGTGTGGGAATAAGGGCTGTTTTGATGCAAGATGGGCACCCAATTGCTTATTTTAGTGAAAAATTAAATGGTGCTATTCTTAACTATCCCACATATGATAAAGAGTTGTATGCATTAGTAAGGGCATTACAAATATGGCAGCATTACCTTTTACCCAAGGAATTTGTGATTCATAGTGACCATGAGTCCTTGAAGTATTTAAAAAGACAAGGTAAGCTGAATAAGAGACATGCCAAGTGGGTTGAGTTCCTTGAGCAATTTCCCTATGTGATCAAGCATAAGAAAGATAAGGCTAATGTGGTTGCTAATGCGCTTTCAAGAAGGTATGCTCTATTGTCCACTCTTGAAACTAAATTCATTGGTTTTGAGCATATAAAGGAATTGTATGAGCATGATCCAAAATTTTCTCAGATTTATAAAAATTGTGTGCATGCTGTCCAAAATGGGTACTTTAGGCATAAGGATTATTTGTTTAAAGAGAAAAGGTTATGTGTGCCTAAATGTTCCATTAGAGAGTTGCTTGTGAGAGAGGCACATGAAGGGGGTTTAATAGGGCATTTTGGGGTCCAAAAGACTTTAGACATACTGCATTAACATTTTTATTGGCCACACATGAAACATGATGTGCATAAATTTTGTAAAAGATGCATTGTTTGTAAGAAGTCTAAGTCAAAGGTAATGCCTCATGGACTCTATACTCCTTTGCTAATTCCTGATTTTCCTTGGATTGATTTATCTATGGACTTTATTTTAGGACTGCCTCGGACAAAGAATAGCAAGGATTCCATTTTTGTGGTGGTAGATAGGTTCTCCAAGATGGCTTATTTCATACCTTGCAAGAAGGTGGATGATGCTTATCATGTGGCTGATTTGTTCTTCAAAGAGGTAGTGAGGCTACATGGATTACCTAGGAGCATTGTGAGTGACAGGGACACTAAGTTCTTAAGTCACTTGTGGAGGACACTATGGGCTAAGATTGGTACTAAATTGCTATTCCCAACTACTTGTCACCCCCAAACTGATGGGCAAACTGAGGTAGTTAATAGGACTCTTTCTACTCTCCTTAGGGCTGTTATAAAGAAGAATATTAAGTCATGGGAAGAGTGTCTGCCTCATGTAGAGTTTGCATATAATAGGGCTATCCATAGCACTACTAATTGTTCTCCTTTTGAGATAGTGTATGGATTTAACCCCTGACTCCTCTTGATTTACTGCCTATGCCTAACATTTCTGTTTTTAAGCATAAAGATGCATAGGCTAAGGCTGACTTTGTAAAGAAGCTGCATGAGCAAGTAAAAGCCCAAATTGAGAAGAAAATGGAGTGTTATGCAAAGCAAGCTAATAAGGGCAGAAAGAAGGTTGCATTTGAACCTGGTGACTGGGTTTGGGTACACATGAGAAAGGAGAGGTTTCCATCTCAAAGGAAATCCAAACTCTAACCTAGGGGTGATGGAACCTTCCAAGTCTTGGATAGAATAAATGACAATGCCTACAAGATCGACTTACCTGGTGAGTATGGGATAAGTGCTACTTTTAATGTTGCTGACTTGTCCTTATTTGATGTAGGTAATGAGGAGCTAAATTCGAGGACAAATTCTTTTGAAGAAGGAAGGGATGATGTGATCAAGGAAGATAAAGTAGACTCAAGAAAGCAAAGGCAAGGAGGAGATCCTTTGGAAGGACTTGGTGGACCAATGACTAGATCCAAATCAAAGAGAGCTAAGGAAGCTTTGGGCCAAATGATTTCAAGTTTGTTTGAGGCAAAGCCCAATCAAGAAAATAATGACTCAAGATTAGTCCATTGCGTTCACGTGGCTGAACAAGCTTAGTTATATCTTTGGGCTTGTTAATTTTAAGTTAGTAATAATGTAATTGGGCTTGTAATTTCATACAGCCCATCACTTGTTTTTAGCTATTTAGTCTTTTACTCATTTTAAATAAGTTTAGTTTTTAATCTTGGGCTAAGTGTTGCAGCCCATTTGCTAAACTTTAGTTTATTTTATAAACCTTGTAAACATCTTTTAGAAGGGATTTTTGGCAAATTGAAATCAGAATACTTTTAGTAAAAGTGTCTCTTTGGTTCTTGCTTGGAACCCTAGGTCTTATCAAGAGTTTCCAATTGCTCTTGTGGCGATCACCCTTGACTTATCAATCATCCTTGATTGTGACGCCCTCCAATCTATTTCCATTCCTTGTCTCTTCCATCTTTTTGTGATTTTTATTTCTACTTGATTGAATTACAACCATAATACACCAGAATTAGGGTTCATGGATAATGGATCATAATAGCAAATGTGCCAAAGGGACAGGTGAAAGTGGTCTTGTGCTAGTCCTCTGGGGCTGTGTGAATATGGAAATAACTAGAGAATCCATCCAGAAAATAGTAATGTGACTTTCCCGCTACTCGCTCTAAAACTTTATCAATGAAAGGAAGGGGAAAATGGTCCTTGCAAGTCGCCTGATTTAGCTTCCTGTAGTCTATGCATACTTGTTAGCCATTCTAAATTATGGTGGGAACTAGCTCATGATGCTGGTTCTTTATCACAGTCACCCCGATTTTTTTTGGAACTACATGGACTAGACTCACCCATTCACTGTCTGAAATGGGGTAAATCATGCTAGTTGCTAATAATTTGCTTACTTCCTTCTTAACCACTTCTTGCATGGTGGGGTTAAGTCTTCTTTGGGGCTGTCTAATAGACTTGGCATCCTCATTCAGCAGGATCCTATGCATGCATGTGGAAGGACTAATTCCTAGAATGTTCGCCAAAGTCCATCCTATCGCTTGCTTATGAGTCTTTAATGTATGCAGCAACTTCTCCTCTTGTTTGGCATCTAACTCTGTTGAAATTATCATTGGCAACTTGTCATTGGCTTCTCAAAACATATACTTCAGATGCTTGGGCAAAGGCTTGAGCTCCAAGTTAGGTAGTTGCATAATGGAGGGAAGCAGTCTAGAGGAAGAATCTAATTCTATAACAAGATAAGAATTAGATATACTTGCTGTAATCAAGCCGAAATATTCTGATCTTGTTGCATCAGAATCACTATCTTTATTCTGCAAACATGCCTCAATTTCTATACACATACTACACAATTCTATTTCTGTGCAACCAAGACAAGTGAAGGTGTCATCAATGAGAAATTTTGGAAACTGTGACTGCAGTACATCGAAGAACAATTCTGAGCAAGATTCTCAACCAGCAACTCAATAATATCTAACTGAAATGCACTATGATCCTCCATGGGGTGTTTCATGGCCTCAAAAATGTTGAACTGCACCAGATCATCACCAAACTCCATGTTTAAAATGCTGGAATACACATCAATTTTCATCCTTGCTATTTTCAGAAATGGCCTCCCAAGGATCAAGGTAGGACTGTATGGAGAAGATCCCTCTTCCATGTCTAGAATGTAGAAATCTGCTGGAAATATCAGCTTGTCCACTCTAACCAGTACATCTTCCACAACTCCAATAGGGTGTTCTATGCTTCTATTTGCTAGAGTAATGATCACACGACTTGGCTGCAAAGGACTAAGGTTCAAAGACTTGTAAATGGATGTAGGCATCATATTGATGGAAGCACTAAGGTTAAGCAATGCATTCTGGAAGGTGTAATTCCCAATGGTGCAAGGGATAGTGAACATTCTTGGATCCTTGCATTTCTCAGGCGTATTAGGTTGAATGAGGGCTGAGACATTTCTTCCCATGTTAATCCTCTCATCTCCCTTCAGTTTCCTCTTGTTAGTACATAACTCCTTGAGGAGTTTGGCATACTTGGGAACCTGTTTCATCGCATCCAGCAAAGCAATATTCACTTCAATTCTTCTGAAAGTCTCAAAAAGCTCCTTATCAGAATCTGTAGTTGCTGTTTTTGTTTAGCAATTCTATTTAGAAAAGGAAGAGGTGGTTTTTGTGCAGCATTATCTGAAGTGCTTAGGGCAGAATCCATTTTCTGTACAGCATCATCATCTCAAGATCTTTCTGCAGCTTATCAGACTGATTATGCAGCAAAATGTTAAGCTTTTCATGCTCATTTTGTAGCTTTTTAGTTGGCTCTCTTGTAGGCAATTCCTTGCCACTCCTCAAGGCTATTGCACTCACATTTCCTTGAAGGTTAGGTTCTGGTTGAGAAGGCAACTGACCTCTTCCTTGAGATTTCAGTTGGTTCACAGTAGTAGCTAACTGACCAATTTGTGTCTGTAGGTCTTGGATAGAAGCAGATTATTTTTGGCCATCTACTTCATCAAATCCTCCAACAATGGTTCAGAATTTTGGCTTGGCTGAGTTGGTTGCATGTTTTGCTACTGCTATCGGTTAAATGGAAGAGGCTGGTACTTGTTGCTATACTACCTAACTGGTTGCTGTTGCTGTTGCTGCTGAGGAGGTTGAACATATCTCATAATCAGATGGTTCCTTAATGCAGGATCATGAGACTGATACTGGTATTGGTACCATTACTTTGGAGATTACTGAAAATTCTATGGCTGCTATTGTTGCTGCCTAAATTGTTGCTGACCTCCACTATAAACTCCTTGGATAGAAGCTTGCTAATTATTTTCTTGAAGCATAGGGCAAAAATCAGAGGTATGCTATTGGGAACAGCAAACGAGACAATCTCTTACCATTATCTTTTGTGGAGCATCGTACTGTGCAATAGCCAATTGCCTTACAAAGGTGGCCAACTCATCAATTTTGCTCTCTAGCCTACTCTACACTATCACTTGATCAGGAGTGGAACCAGAATGGGTTTTGTTAGAATTACTCTCCACTATTACTTGTGGCCATGAATTACTAGGAGCAGGTAGAATTGGATAGCCTAACTGATGGACTTCTCTTGTTGGCATTATGGCTCTTGTGCTGAATTGCTAAGAATTCTCTGCCATATTGTCAATCAATGCTCTAGCTACAGTAGGAGTTTTATCCATGAGAGCTCCTCCACTGGCTACATCAATCATACTCCCCTCCATTGGAGCAAGTCCTTCATAGAAATACTGGATAAGCAATCGATCACTGATCTGGTAGTGTGGATAGGTTGCACACAGCTTCTTGAATCTCTCCTAGTACTCATACAAACTCTCTTGAGGAAGCTGTCTAATGCCATTGATCTCCTTCCTGATTGTTGCAACTTTGGATGTAGGGAAAAACTTCTCCAAGAATAGCCTCTTCATGTCATTCCAGCAAGTAACTGATCCTGGTTGGAAGTAGTATAGCCAGTCGTTTACTGCACCATCTAAAGAGAATGGAAATGCCTTCAGCTTAATGCGATCTTTAGGAATTCCTTGAGGCCTCATGGTTGAGCAGACTATATGGAACTTTTTCAAATGCTTATGAGGATCTTCACCTACAGAACCATTGAACTTAGGTAGCAAATAGATTAGTCCAGACTTTAATTCAAAAGGGACTTCAATTTCAGGATATTGAATGCCTAATGGATGATGTGTCACATCAGGTGTAGCCAACTCCTTAAGGGTTCTCTCATCCTGATTGTTATCCATGTTTTCTAGAGGCAAATGTTCAGTTTCAGAGCTTGAAGCAGTATATTCAGATGCAAACTCACTAAAACTATCTCTACTATGCAAACTACTACTAAGCAAAAGACTATGCACACTACCTTGAAGCCTAATAGTCTATGAAATGTTCTATCTATTTCAGGATCAATATCAATCAGATTCCTAGGCTTGGACCTAGTCATGCACTACTAGACAAGATTACTTGCATGCAAGAAAAACACTAAAAATGCAAAAACACATAAAACAACATGCATAAATGCTCAAACCAGATAGTGGGGAATTGGATCAGATCATTTTTAGGATGTAGATGAAGCATAAAAAAGCTCAAATTAAAATTTGCTGGTTTGCTACCTGAAAATTGAATTAGAAAAATCAGGAAATCCTAAAAATTAAGAAAAAATGGCCTAAATGAGGGTTTTTTTGAAAAGTTTGTGCCCCAATCCACCTCCAACTATTTGCATGGCTAGATCTCAAAATGTTATATGAAATGGACATATAATTTGCATCAAACAGAGTTGTATGCAAAAAGTTATGCCATTTCAAAGTTTTAGCTTAAAATTTTGAAAAAATCATACCAGATGATGGAATTTGGCAAAAATAGGTGTCACCTAGCCCTTTGGGTCACTTTTGCTCAGGATGATGGTACAACTTTGGACAAAAATCCCTAGCTTCAAACTCTAACTTAGGATCTACTTCAGCAACTCCTATCTGGCTCCCTTGGTGTAATTTTGCAAAATCAGTGTTGGCACTCTAAAACAAGGTTAGCAACAATCCTAAAATGATTAATGTAGTCTATAGAAACAAAGAAAAACACTGTTTTGTTGGGTGATGCACAAAATGCTACTTCTACCTACTATGCAAGGTAACACTAAAGATAACGTTAATATGAATAACTACTCTAAAGAGAAAATGTACGTCAAATGGAAACTATATGATGCAATAATGATTCTATACTAAATAGTTTATGAAACAGTTATGCAGAATGGGAAATGCCTAAACTATGAAAAACTGCCTAGCATATGAAGACTACCTGAATTGCCTAATTATAATCTGTAGAAACAGAACAGAATTGGGAACTGCAGATATTTTTTTTTTTTTTTGCAACACAGAATTGCAAAATTGAAAACTGTCTAACTGCAGAAACACAGAATAGAATTAGGCACTGTAAACTCAAAACACACAGAATTACCAATGCAGAATTATGCCTAAATATGCAGAATGCATTAAGTGCACACAAAATGATGCAGAATATAAACACATGCGCAAGTAGAACATAGATGCACAGAACGCATACAAGACATGCAGAATGCAAACACAATATAGATGAAAATCCAAATGTGATGGAAAAATAGAATAATTCCCCGGCAACAGCGCCAAATTTGACACACACGGTCGCAATGCACTCAAATAGACTAGGTTTGAACAAAAGAATGTAGTAATAGGTGCAAACCTAGATCGTTTCCCAAGGAGTTACTCTAAATTTCATGAATGCATTAGGATAACCAAGGTTGGGGGGGGGGTTTCATTAACAAGAATTCAGAAATCTAATTGAAATAGAATTATGGACAGTTACAGAAAAACCACTTGATTAAGGATCAACTTAGGAAATTCATTCGCATCAATTAGGATTCATCATAGATTCACAAGAAGCATTTCGCATTCAGTTCCATTCCGTTAATTTCAAATTAAACATAAGAAGATCTTCAAGTTTTTAATTCAATTTTAACCTAATTTCCAAATCCGAGATTAGCTTCTATTTTAATCTAATCCAATTCGAATTAATCAATCCAAATCTAGTTATGATTCAATTCTGAAACAAAGAATTCTATTCTAATCAGAATAGCTTCATCAGGCATTGATCAATGGTTGAGAGACAAAATGAAAAATCAGAATTATAGAGAGAAAGAGAAGAATAGAAACTGAAATTGAATTTAGTTAAACACTAAACCTCAGAATCCATGCATTGAGTGATGAATCTCCTAAGCTAAAAAAAAATTCAGCCTTCCATCTCCATGGACAAATAAAATCGAAACGTCCAGAAAAATATCAAAACCAAAAATAAAAACAATGAAAACTTACTTTCTAATGACCTAAACTCCTCAAATTCCAAATCTCTCCCAAAATTTCCCACTCGTCCATTCATATCTAATGGTGTTTTTAGAAAACTAACAACCTCAAAAGATGGCCAAGCTTATCTGAAACAAATAGGCCTAAGAAGGACTCAATTATGGGCCCGTTTACTATAGCCTCTTTGCAACGAAAATTATGTCTAGAATTTGACATATTTCGGTCTTGAGGTCTTCAGCAAAGTTATAGGATTCTTTTGTTATCCTTCCAACGAGCTAAAGATTGCTTAATTTCGATATTTGTAGCTCAAGATATGGGCTGCAGAAGATAAAAAGGTCAAAATAAGTATGAAATCCGAAAATTAGCACACATTTATGCAAGTTCTCAATGAAGGTCAATGTCATCAAACTCATTTATTTGCATCAATTTTATGCTTGATATGATGATATGAGATGGATATGAATGGTTGTTGATTAGAATTCCATGCTTGGCAAATTTTAGGGAAGCCCTGGTCTAATCGTTATGTTGCCAAATTTTTGTTAAAATTGTGGACTTAGAAATATCTCTTGCATATATGTATCTTATCCTTGAATGTAATACATTGAGGATGAATGATGTAATACCAAGTATCTTGTTATGAAAATAAAAGAAATATTTGGACATGATCCTTCAAAAGGGAAGCTGATCTAGTAAGACTTGAAATCCCTCAACTTTGGAGGCATGTGGTTGAAAGTAAATCCCTCCAATTTAGAGGTATGTAGATCCCCTTGTAAGCTAAGTATGATTTAGATTAGTACTATGTGATGACAGTCACGGCATGAGCCCATGTTCAATAGCAGTATATTCTAAGGGCATGTAAAGTAAAGAATGTTAGGTACATGCTAAGTATGAAAGTAAGGTTAAAGAAATACTCTGGTCAAGTCATGACGTTACATGAATGTGCATGTATCTTCATTTCTCATATGCTTGGTCATGAATGTTTACATTATGCTTTAGTATGTATGTTTCTATTTTATGGCCTTATGTTGCATTATGTTCTATTTATGAGGTTAAGCTTAAAAGACATCCACTTCAGGAACTTATGTTTTCAAAACCATTAAAATTGAACCTATGCATGTTCATCGATTTTATTACTAAACCCAAAGTAGTTGGGACGTCAACGATGACCCAGTAACTGTCTAGTCGAGCAACTATTGAGAAATCTTGTATGTCTTACTCCTATGTTCCATGTTGTTTTCAGAGAATGCCAGCGTTGGGCACTGTGATGATCTTTATTGAGCTTCCTGTTATGCATTGGCACTTCAACCAGGTGTTGAATGCATCCGTGATGACCACTCAAGTAGCGATGAGGTCTACATGTTTCATAGTCATTAGTTTTATGCACCTACCATGAGCCTGTTCTTTCGCTCGCATAAGCCCTATGATGACATTACTTTCGATGATGTGCATCCACCTTTCCACCTTTCGATGTACCCCACCAATGAGCAGACTGACTCTGACACTTGCCTGACCTTGATGTATTATTTGAATTCAAATCCTTTGGAGCCATCGTATCCTTCTGTGATTCACTTGTCCTCAGATTCCTCTTCTTCTGCTACTACCCAAGCACCACTCCCAGTTTGTGGATGTGGATTCATTCATACCCGAGCTTTGCCCCATGGGTGTATGGCACGCTCGAGGAAGAGGACATAGAGATGAGGCACCTAGTAGTTTTGTGAATGGATTTGTTCGGTTCTGAGGTAAAGAATGGTGTGGAGAGCACATGCTAAGCCGGACGCAAGAATAGTTCTGTTTGTATATAGTTTTAGGGTTCTCATTCGTTTTATGGCATGTATGGGTGGCAAATGTTTTATGATGTATTTCTTTTCATTAGTATCTAGTTAGAGATGTTTTGGTAGGACCAGCAGTAGTTAGCAGTCCATGGCTACTTATTCAAGACATATTATGTTACCTATATTATATTTAACTATGATGGCTGTGGAATGATTACTTTTATGGCTAAGTGTGATGATTGTTCTTTACCCTATTTTTATTTACTTAATGCATCGCAAGTATATGAGTAATGAGGTTTGATTGTGTACGTTCACGATATGCTTATGGCTCTTATTTTTCAAAAAGGTTTATTTCTGATAAGGTTCCAAAAAAATTTACCCTTATTTTCGCTGCTAGAAATTTCAAAAAGCTAGTCATGTGTTTGAGAGTAAAAGTAACAACTAATAATCTCCGTAATACGACTTAAATGTAGTATGGAACATTTAAGCTGTTATATTTTGGTATAAGAGCAGTTTGTCCTTAAAGTGCTTGGGGATGGACTAACTATGCTTCTAAGTATACACATTAGTTAAGTCATGCTTTGAGTCTCATCTGTATGATGGGATAAGACATGCATGATCATCTATTCTGAATGTAGTTAGTTGTTATCCACCCAACATAAATGTTGAGCCTGAACAACTCAATGTTTTCTATTTAGGTGAACCAGGAACTACTGGTATCAAGGAGGCATGGTAGGTCCTATAGCAAGTTAGAAGGTCTTGAAGAAGTTATGGGGATACTCCATAAAATGGTTGCTAGCATGAGGGAGCAGGCTGCTAATGTTCATCGTATGATGAAGTGGATGGAATAGAAGAATGAGAGGAGCATTTAGATGGGCATAATGGTGGAGCTAAGGTAGACATAGAATAGCTCAAGATTGTTGAGTTCAGGAAGGTGAATCCACCAAGTTTCAATGGGGCATACAATCCAGACTGAGCTAATGAATGTATTAAAGTCATGGAGAAGATTTTCACAGTGTTGGCTTGCGTCGAGGAGCAGAAGGTAGCCTTTACTACCTATACGCTAGAAGCATATGCTGAGTTTTGGTGGGTAGGCACCAAGAGGCTGTTGGAAGGTGCTCAAACCTACATCACTTGGGAGGTCTTCAATATGCATTTTTATGAGAGGTACTTTCTTGCTTATGTAAGGAATGCGAAGGAGCTGGAATTCATGAGTCTACATTAAGGGACCATGAATATTTCTGAGTATACTACCAAGTTCAAAGAGCTATGCAAATTCTCAACAGCATACCAAAGGAACCCAGATGAGCAATGGAAATGTGTCATGTTCGAAAGAGGGTTGTAGGAAAAGATCGTAGCATCAATAGGACACATGGAGATCCATAACTATGCTGCACTAGTCAACAAGTGCCGCTTAGTAGAGGACTGTAATCGTAAATTGGTTATGGCAAGGTTCGAAGTGTACAAGATAAAGTTGGCACCACAAGGGTAGACATTCAAGCAATAACCCCCGAAGAAGTCATTTCAAGGTAGAGTCTTCAAGGGCAAGCAACCTCAGAAGCCTGCTAGAAATCCACCAAACCCTGCAAATCATCAAGCTTGCTTTAAGTGTGGCAAGAACTATGGAGGATGCCCTTACTTAGCTAGGCAAAATGCGTGTTTCTAATATGGAAAGCTAGGGTACATGGCTAAGGATCGCACCATCAAGTTGCTGCCTTTATCAACAAGCCTTAACATCAAGAAAGGGTCTACACCCTCAATGTTGAAAAGGTCACTTAGTCCAACGATCTGATCCAAGGGTAAGTGCAAAGTTAATGGTAGAACCTTAAATATGCTATATGACTCTAGAGCTATACATTCCTTTATTTCTGATGATTTTGTAGATAGATTAGGAATATTTGTATCTGAATTACCATACATGTTGATAGTTTCCACTCCTACTGGGAACCTAGTCAAAACTTGTCAGTGTTGTTTGAATTATTATTTTCAAATTGATGGTAGGTCTTTTGTAGCAGATTTGATTTGTTTGCTTTTGTCTGGCTTGTATTTGATTCTGGGCATGGATTGGCTTTTTGCCAATCATGCTATGATAAATTATTCTTAAAAATCTATTGTACTTCCCCATATGCCTATTAAGCCTATTAAACCTATTTGTTTGTTCTTAAACTCTGTTAGAGTAGGAATTTGTACAATTGATAATTAGGGATATGTTCTCCTTATTACAAGTGATATGGAACTCGAATAGATATTGGATGAGATCTTCGTAGTTAGAAAATACCTAGATGTGTTTCTTAACAATATGCCCGAGTTTCCCCTGGAAAGAGAAATCGAGTTTTCCATAGAGTTGGTATGCTGGGAATAGGGCCAATCTCTATAGCACCCTATAGGAGGTCCCCAATGGAGTTAACGGAGCTAAAAAGTCAATCGGAAGAGTTGTTGGAAAAGAGGTTCGTGAGATCTAGTGCCTCACCATAGGGAGCCCTAGTGTTGTTTGTGAAGAAAAATGATAGAAGTGTGAGGCTCTATGTAGACTACAAGCAATTGAACAAAGTGATGGTTAAGAATAAATATTCCTTGTCTAAGATAGATGACCTTATGGACCAAGTACAAGGTGTACGTATGTTCTCAAAGATTAATATAAGATCCAGATATCATTAGATAAGGGTAAAAGAAGAGGATATACCTAAGACAACCTTTAGAACAAGGTGTGGGCATTATGAGTTCACGATAATATCATTCGGATTGACAAATGCCCCTGCGATTTTCATGGATTACATGAATAGGATTTTTTGACCTTACTTGAAGAAGTTTGTAATTGTTTTCATAGATGATATTTTCACCTTTTCGAGAACAAAGGAAAAGCATGAAGAGTAGTTGAAGGTTGTGTTAGGAATCTTAAGGGGAAAGAAACTTTATGTTAAGTTGTCAAAGTACGAGTTTTTGATAGAGGAAGTGAAGTTTTTAGGACATGTAATGTCACAAGGAGGAATTGCAGTGGGTCCTAATAAGATCGAGGCTGTGATGAATTATGAGAAACTGTCTTTGGTGACAGAGATAAGGAGTTTCTTATATTTAGCCGCTTATTACCAAAGGTTTATAAAAGAATTTTCCTAGATATCCCTACCTTAATCAAGTTGACAAGGAAAATTGCCCCTTTTGGGTGGATTGTCGATTGTGAGAAAAGCTTTCAAAAGCTAAAGGAAAAGTTGACCTTAACCCCAGTGTTAGTTTTGCCTTACCCTAGTAGACCCTTTGATATTTGTTGTTATACCTTTGGGAGAGGCTTAGGTTGTGTCTTGATGTAGAGTCAGAACATGATGGCTTATGCTTCTCAATAGTTGAAGCCTCACAAAGTGAACTATCCAACCCATAATTTGGAGCTAGCTGCTGTAGTGTTTGCCCTGAAGATATGGAGGCATTATTTGTATGGAGCAAGATTTGAGGTGTTTTTTAATTATAAGAGTTTGAAGTATCTCTTTAATAAAAAATAGTTGAACATGAGCCAAAAATGATGGATGGAATTTTTGAAAGATTGTGAATTTGGGTTGAACTATCACCCTGGGAAGGCTAACGTGGTGGCTGACGCCTTGAGTTAAAAGTCATTATATGCATCCTAGATGATGGTTAAGGAAGAGAAGCTAATGAAGAATTTTAGAGACCTTAACCTTGGAGTTGTCCTGGCCCCCCATAATTTAAGATTGAATCAAATTAGAGTGACAAGTGACTTTAAGGTTCAAATTGCTCAATCCCAAAGGGAAGGAGAGGACTTCCTGAAAACCATAGCATTGGTGGAAGAAGGAAAGTCAAAGGGTTTTGCTCAAGTCTGGATGGATTATGGAAGTTTGAAGGGAGAGTTTGTGTACCCACGAGTGATGACCTTCACCTCTGAAGAAGGGATTTTTTAGGAGTCTCACAAGAACCATTTCACCATACACCCTAGTTTGATGAAGATGTATCAAGATGTTAAGAAAATATTTTGGTGGCCAGGAATGAAGAAGGACTTAGTTGAGTTGGTGAGTAAGTCTTTAGTCTATCAAAAGGTAAAAATTGAACATCAAAAGCCCTCTGGCATGTTACAACTATTGAAGAACCCAGAATAGAAATGGGAGAGTATCTTCATGGACTTCGTGACGGGTTTACCCAAAATGCAAGCTGTTTTTGATGCAATATGGGTAATTGTTGATAGATTAACTAAATTTATTCACCTTTTGCCTATTTGAACTACTCATCCTTTGGAAAAGTTAGCCCAACTCTATGTCTAAGAGATAGTAAGATTGCATGGTGTGCCTATCACCATAATCTCAGATAGGGACTCAAGATTTACCTCTCTATTTTAGGGAGTCTTGCAAAAAGTGTTCGGGACAAATCTTTGCCTCAGTATAGCTTATCATCCCCAAACTGATGGACAATTAGATAGGACTATCCAAACTTTGGAGAATATGTTAAGGGATTGTGTGTTGGATAATCGAGGGAGCTATGATAAGTACCTAGGATAAGTACCTACCCTGATTGAGTTTGCTTACAACAACAATCACCATGCGAGTATTGTTATGGCACCTATGATACTTTGTATAGAAGGAAGTATCAATCTCTCTTGTGTTGGTTTAAACCTAGTGAGCACAGTTTGTTAGGACATAATCTTGTAAAGCAGACCATGGAGCACGTAAGGAGGAATAGGGATAAGATCCTTACGGCTTAAAGCTGCCAAAAAAAGTTATATGGATAAAAGCCTTTAGAGTTCCAAGAGGGAGAACATGTATTCCTGAAAATTACTTCTACAATGGGTGTAGGTAGAGCCATGAAAGTCAAAAAAGTTGAGCCCCTGTTTTCTTGGTCATTTCCAAATCCTAAAACGGGTTAGGTCAATGTATTATCAAATGGTCTTACCTTATATTTTGTCAAATGTCCATGATGTCTTTAATGTGTATCAGTTAAGAAAATACGGGGCTGTTTGGTTTGCCTATTTCTTGTTTTCATTTTCAATGAAAATGAAAAATGGCTATGAAAATATGTTTGGTTAAATTTTGTTGAAAATATTTCATGAAAATATTTTTAGAAATCTGTGTGATTTTGAAAACGTCGTTTTCACGTTTTCAAGATTTTGTATACGTTTTCCACACTTTATATTCATGTATTGGAAATATTTTCAATCAGAAACGCGGTGGCACAATGGTAAATCCGAGCAAATATTGTCTTTTCCACTCCAATGCGCCGTGTTCGAACCTGCTGGTGGAAACCCCTCTTATATTTTTTCCCTTTCCAATGCTTCACGCCACCTATTTAAAGCTTCAGCAAAAACTGGAAATTGTCCAATCCAAGAATCGAACACGCAACCATGTGCACACTACGAGAAAATTTGCCACTGAGCTGTGCCACCTACTAGAGTTTTGGTTGTTCGATTAAATATTTAAATCAATAAATTGTATAGAAACTTGTTCTAACGAGTAATTAAAACTTATTATTGGATCATTCCTTTTTACTACTTACAATCGTATGAAGAAATTTTTTATATTGTCATCTTGCATTTATGATTTAATGAAAAACATAATTAAATTAAAAACATATCAATCTTTTTTACTATTCATAATCATATGAAGAAATTTTATATATTGTCATCTTGGACAAAGTTTAAGTGTAGATTAGAAATGTAACACCCTCCCAAGCACAGTACTATGCTTAAGTCATAGTACCACACCTGAGTCATATCGTTACCTGAGTGGACCTCATCTGACAGCAACTTCAGCCGTCTTCGGAAACTTCTATAATTATCTGGAGATAACATGGAAATAGGAGTGAGAATTATAAAATTCTTAGTAGGATTCTCTAATTTTCATACATAGTGTCATCATGGTCGTCTCCAGTTTGCTTCGGTTTACTTTGAAAAAGGTGAACATGCTGTACAAACGGTTTAATTTTATATTTCGAAAAATGTCTTATCCGAAGCAAGGTTCATTTTAATCATACTCTAAGCATTTGGGAGAACCCATAAAATTCATTCAATTATGATACCATGAATAATAACTGTAGCATATTAAAACACAGATAACATCAATATGCTGGGAATATAACATCTACACATAAAATTACTCGTACTTAAATTCATGCCTATACATGAAACTTGTTTACCTTTCTTCATTATCTTTTTCGTCATAAAATCTTTCGTCTTTAGTCTTTTACTTGGCACACCTAGCCGTATCGCCATCCCTAGGGTGCTTGGATCTGTCTACACTTGAGCGTTACGTATCGCTGTCCTCCCTCAAGTGCAGCATCATACCATATTCCAGAGTATGATCGCCATGTCATACCCCATCAGAGCGTGATCGCCATGTCACGTTCCTTAGGAAGATGGGATCCTCATGCTATATTCCAGAATATGATCGCCATGTCATACCCCATCAGAGCGTGATCGCCATGTCACGTTCCTTAGGAATATAGGATCTTCATTCGGTACTTACACTAGCTGGGTCATGCCATGCCTCATGTAAGTCCTACCCCCCATATTCTCACACTAGCTGGGTCAATGCCATGCCTGATGTGAGTGGGGTGCTTGCATATAATTTAATCTTTAGTCTTTAGTCTTTTACTTGGCACACCTAGCCGTATCGACGTCCCTAGGGTGCATTTACTGCCCTTGGGTAGCCTGGCCTTGGAGTGAGCTCGTCAGCATCACCCGTGACCGTCGTCACACCGACTCACCCGCAAGGGGATTCACGTGCCTCTAGTCTTGGAGGGATCTCATTCTGGTCACATGCCTCTAGTTGAAGGGATCTATTCTGGTCACGTGCCTCCAGTTGAAGGGATCTCTTCTGGTCATGTGCCTTAAAATTGAGGGATCTCATCTGACCACGTGCCTTCAACATAGAGGGATCTCATCTGACCACGTGCCTCCAAGGTAGAGGGATCTCATTGTCTTAACTACCTTCACAGGGAGGGATTCAAGTGCAACTGCCTCCAAGTGAAGGGATTTCATATCTTTATCATTTAACTGCCTTCACAGGGAGGGATTTCAAATAACTGCCTCCAAGTGAAGGGATTCACATTCAATATATTCACATTCTTTCCTTCTCAAACATATTCAAGCATAGTTATACATATGCTACATCACTTACCCCCACATACCTCATAACATAATTATGTCATTCTTAAATATAGGGTTTCTATATACCCATTTATATTTCAATTTATCCTTACATTTAAACATTCATAACTTCTTAGACTTTTGCCGTAAATCCGGCAGTATAACGGATCAGGTCCGTTTCCCCATGAATAGTGCCAGCATCTCACAGACAACTCAGTTATAGCAACATAATCAACTTAACACACATATAACAATGTCAAGCTAGCAATCCTCCATTCAAACTTTATATGTTTCACTAACACTTGTGAAATTATCATTTTGGCCATTCTGCCAATTCTATTCGATTCTGCCCGAATCTTGTATAATCCACCTTTATCTCTATTTAACTCATTTAAATCTGAAATTTGGATATGTCATAGCTCTATATGTCTACTTTCTAACCTCTTTGGTCCCATGTCATTCTGATTTAATTAAATCAAGATATTCACCTTTTACTTCAGCCTATTCAGTCACTAGCCCGAATTACACTCCTGGGAATATAAATTCACTAAAAATCGAAACTAAGCTCAAATCTTACGAAATTGGTCTCATATCAAAGCTAACAGGACAACCTTTCATTTGCCACAAGTTTCACTCCATTTGCTTAAGTACACCTCGAGATATAAGTCTTGAAAGTCGACCTTCCTGAACTACCCTGTTTTGGTCTGAATTAGACATAGGACAACTTCCTCGAATCACTGGAAACAATTGGAACCATAACAAACTTGGAATCTTATATTGGGGTATTTCTCTGTGTGTAAGTTTTCTAACAAAACTGGTTTCATTCAATTCGGAGTTGTATAGGGTGAGTTATACCCTCCTCAAGTCACCCTGCCCGGATGAAAGTCCTGAACCCTAGGTCAAACTTCAAAAATTCGTATCTCCCTCAATACTAATCCAATAACCTTATATGATATATCAATGGAAAGCCCCAAAGGTCTACTTTCATCTAAAAATGGTTTCATCAGATTTGACTGATTGTAGGCGGCGCCGTACGGACTACCGTGGAATTCTCACTCAGGCAGCATCCCAACCCATCCATTTCTTCTAATTTTCTCCTTCTAATCACAATTCTAATTCGAAATCTACTATGAATTTAATCATAATCCATCATAATACATCCAATAATTCATCAAATACATAAGGAAGAACACAATCTCATGCAACCATAGTGCAAGAAATTCAAGAATAGAAGCAGAATCTTACCTCTTTGGAGTTTAATTTGAGCTAAGTGATAAAGCTTGGATTGGTAGAACCTTGTTAAACTTGAAAGAGTAATGGGGTTGATTGGGAGAGGAAGGGACGAAGAAGAAGGCTGGTGCAAGAGGAAGGGGAACGTAAATTAGCTGGGAATGAAGAAAGAAGTCTGACTTAAATAGATGGGGGTAGTTGGAATTGTGGGTGTTGATTGGTTGAAATTTTGTGATTGAAGTTCGGCCATGTCGCCTGTTTTTGTGGCTGTGTTACTCTCCACGTCGTCCCAAAAACTAAGATACGCTTCTGTTCTATCTGAAATCGGAGCTCGTCTCTATCACACCTTAAGTCGGAACTCGTGTTATCCCAGTTGCGACTGGAGCTGAAGTCGTATGTCGTAACTCGTCCCATCTCGTTGTGACTTGAGGAAATCTTGTATCAAGGTTTGAGCTCGGAAGTCATGCAGCTGGCAATCCTATAATCTCGGAATGAACTCGGGAATGCCAATGCTGGATGTAAAATCAGATATCGTAACTCATGTGATTGGAAATTGGCTCAAGGGTCCGAACTCGGGTCCATCCCAATAGAGTTCAACATTAAGGTCGGAACTCGGAAATTCGAGTCACATCTCCAAACCCAAGTACTTAAACCCGGAAGTCGGTATCTTAATTTGATTATATCGGAAACCGTGTATAAACACCTTTGAGCCATGAAGTCGGAAGTCGTGAAGAAGTAAATTATGCCACTTGAAGTCGGAGGTCGGAAATTATGCCCAATATACCTCTAACTCGGAAATCGGTCAAAATCAAAATTGAAGATTAAATCGGAAGAAGGACAGGATGTGAAGTCGCAATTTATGTGGAATCCGAAGGCGAACTCAGAACTCGGAAATAATCTTCTTATCTCAATTTCAAAGGTGAAGTCGAAAATTGGAATTGATCAATCCTGAGGGCGAAGCCAAACTCGGAAATCGGGATGTTACAAGAAAAGTGTTGGTATTAATGCTACTTAAGCAACTCAAATGATACAAGTTAAAAAGATAATTGCTATTCAAATATGGGATAATTATTATAGATGATTAATGACTATCACTTTTTGTACTTTGTTGTAGGGTGATGCTTTTTTCTTCTTTTTTTTGTATTTTTTAGTTGGTTAATAAATTAAAGTATAATAAAGACTGTAATTATAGATAGTACAAGTTATTTTATTCAATTATAGCTCTTTTTAGTGTGACAATAATTTACTCACAAATCAAATATATTCTAAACATATTTTATCATTACAAGTTTGTAGTTGAAGTTTTAGTAGATGAACAAAATATGAAAATCAAATATATATAATTCTTATTATTTAATAATAAATATAATTTTATTATCTCAAATTTAATTTTGAAAGTATATTTTGAAAACAGACAAACCAAACATATTTCCATTGTTTTCACTTTTTGAAAACAGAATTTACTTTTATAAACCAAACATATTTCCAAAATTCAGAAAATATGAAAATGAAAATCCTTTTCAAAAAATGAATACAGAAAATGAAAATAGGAAATATTTTCACAAACCAAACGCACCCTACACTTTTGATCCTAGTCATATACTTGAACATGAAAGTGTATAGTTAATAAAGGACTTAACCTTCATTTTATCACCATCTCGGATAGTGGATTGTGGGATAAAATAGCTAAGGAACAAGGTTGTACCCTTGGTCAATGTGGCATAGGGTAGAAGAAGTATGGAAGAGCATATGTGGGAATTGGAGTCTAAGATGAAAAAATAGTTCCTAACTTATTTACAAGTAATGAATTTTGAGGCTAAATTTTTTTTTATTGGGGGGTAATGTAACATCTCCAATTTTGTTGTGCTAAATTTTCTTTTATTCTACTCGGGATAAGAACTCGAATCTCATAGCTTGATTTCCCCGTTTTGATTGAACTCAGAAATCGGAGCTCAGAACTTGATTCTGCTCATTATGCACTAAGTCGAAACTTGTCTCCTCTTATTCAACTCGAGGATCAATTTGGAAATTGGAACTCGTGTCTGTTCCTTTTGAACTTAGAGAACAACATGGAACTCAGAACCTAGTGTTATTTGTTTTGCTTGAGATCAAATCCCAAAACTTGGGGATCATCTTTCCTACCGAAAATCGAGGATAGTACTCAAAGTTGAAACTCGAAACTTTATGCTACTAGTTCATCTCGAACATCGAGAAGAACTCAGAGACTAGAACCCATTGCCACCTTTTTTGCTCAGTAACCTGAAGCCACTATTCTGACAGAACTCGAAACTCAGAAACCCGATACTACCTGTTGTGCATGAACTCGGAACTCAGGAAACTGTAACATTCCCCAAATTTTTACCTTGTGTCAGGTTACCTCAATAATCTTGAGTAGCTAGATACTTAATGAAGAATTAAAGAATGAAAGCTTAATTAAGAGATAACTATGAAGAGAAAAATTTAGAAGATGCTTAATCAAGATTAGAGAATTTTGAATTAAGCACTAATCACTAATAATTAGCTTAATCAAGTTGGATTAAGGGTAATTAAACATAATTAAAATCTCAACCTAGCTAATCATGCCAACATGAGTTAATCACTAATCCTTAATTAATTAAGTTGTAAGAGCACTTAATCACATCATCAAAATTCATATGAAGTTAACTAGACAATAAAGCATTAATGATGTCACTTAAGCATAAAGTATGAGACAAAGTTGCTTTTTGTAAGTACTAGTACACCATTTGTCTCCTCCATCATCCAATTTGTCCCTCCTAAACCTTAATTAGCACAAAATTAAAACTATCTCCCCCAAACCCCTTTTTGAAACTCATGGCCACTTCACACACCTACACATATCCATTTCATTTTTTCAACTTCTCATTCTCTCTCTAAGCCTCTCATTCTCCAACTTCACTCTACTCTTTCTTCTTCTTCTTCTTCTCCATTCTTCAAGACACCCTAACCAAACCTTCATCACTAAGCCCTTCAAAGATCACACTTTTTGATCTTTGGAGACAAGATTTAAATAGTATACCCTTCAAGAACTCAAGAGCTCTTATCTCCTTCATTTGAAACCACCACCATCACTATTAAGCAGGAATCTTCTTCATCTTCTTTTCTCCTTCCAAAGAGGCACTATTTACACACTAGATAGTGATCTTTCACTTCTTCTTTTTGTTGCTCAAGAAAGCTTGAAGCTTGGCTCTCAGCATGGCCAAGAACTTCAAGTGAGAACTTGAGAAAACCTCCATGCTCTTCTTGAGCAAAGGTTTCTATTTGTAGCAAAGTTTGTTTCTTGAGCTCGTTCATGGGGTATTTTGTGTTCATTTAAAAGTTTCTCTTCTTGTGTGCTTCAAAAGCTTTCATTTTTCTCTGTTGATGCATTTCTTCTTTGTATTTTGTAAGTTGTTGAAAAAGAAGATGCTTTCTTGGCGGTATCTTATTTAAAGTGGGTGTCTTTCTTTATGAAGAGTTTATGATTGAAAAGGTTCTCTTCTTACATCCCTTTTTTAATTTTGATGTGACCAAGAACATTTTGAAGCATAAAACTTTAAAAAGTTTGCTTCTTGAAGTCCAAAAAGTGGCACTAATCATATATACTTTCTTAAAGATTCATTTCTTTTTCTTGAAGACAAGACATTGCATAAAATTTTAATCTTTCATCAAGAATGAAACTTTTTGGCAATAGAAATGAAAAGTTGCAAATTTATCCTGTAAAGATGGAATCTTGAGCTCAAAATATGAAGGAATCTTTTAAATCCTATGAATGAAATCTTGTAACTTTAAGTTATAAAGTTGGAATCTTGAAGGCATGATAATGATTAAAAGTTTCAACTTTCTTAAAAAATAAGACTTCTTAGCCATAAAGATAGAATCTTGTATCATTATTTTATATAGGTTAGGTCTTGAAAAGATGAATATAATTTAAAGGTTCATACTTTCCTAAAGACTGAAACTTCATAATCATAAAGGTGAAATCTTGTTATTTTATTTAAAAAAGTTTGAATGTTGCAACTTGTTTGGAATAAGAATCACTCCTTGATGATTAGTGAGCACATGGTGTTGTTAGGTTCATGAATATGGTTATACATTGTCATGACCGAAGGAACTAGAAGGATCACAAAATTCTTTGGGAATAGAAGTATGATTAGGGCTTCTGAGCATATCATGAACCTAGGAGTTCCTAGTATACTATCTCAAGGAAACTAAAAGATTTGAATGCAAAATATTACTTAAAATACCATATTAGGCTTCGACCATGTTAAAAAGGAAAAAGAAGATAAGTGTCAAACTTCGTTAACTTGAACAAACTATTCCTTAAGATGTGTACATAAGAAAGCAATTATGCTATTTGGTAAAAATGAATCCCTAAAGTAAAATGTGACTTCACTCAAGAATCAAGTAATTAAAAGCCTACAACACACATTCATTTTAAACTATGTGGTTCTCTCATGAGTAAACATGAGGAATCATAAGTTGTCTAATAAGACTTCTTACAAAGGATAATGCAACCAGAGACACCCATTAGGGCATGAATGTATGATGCTATGAAGCATAATATATGGTAAGTCTAATTGAGTGTTGGCATCTGATTGAAGGGTTTTTGATGCTTGATATGATAATATGAGGTAGATATGAATGGTTGTTAATTGGAATTCCATGCTTGACAAATTTTGGGGAAACTCCGGTCTAGTTGTTATGCAGTCGAATTTTTGTCAAAATTGTGGACTTAGAAATATCTCTTGCACATATGTATCTTATCCTTGAATGCAATGCATTAAGGATGAATGATGTAATATCAAGTATGATGCTATGAAGATAAAAAGAAAAGTTTGGACATGATCTTTCAAAGGGAAAGGTGATCTATTAAGACTTGAAATCCCTCTACTATGGAGGCATGTGGCCAAAAGTAGATTTATCCAATTTAGAGGCATGTAGATCCCCTTGTCAGCTAAGTCTGATTTAGATTAGTACTGTGTGACAGTGGTCACCGAATGGGCTCATGTCCAATAACAGTCTATTCTAAGGGCATGTAACGTAAGGAATGTTAGGCACATGCTAATATGAAAGTAAAGTTAAAGAAAGCCTCTAGTCAAGTCATGTAGTTACATAAATGTGCATGCATCTTCACTTTCTCATATGCTTGGTCATGAATGTTTACTTTATGCTTTAGTATGTGTGTTTTCATTTTATGGCTTATGCTGCGCTATGTTATGTTTATGTGGTTAAGCTAAAAAGATGCCCACTTTGGGAACTTATATTTTCAAAACCATTAAAATTGAACCTATGCATATTCAACGTTATTATAATTAACCCGAAGTGGCTTGGATATCGATGATGACACATTAATTGTCTAGTCGAGATCCTACTGAGAAATCTTATATTTTTCACTCCTATGTTTCATGTTGTCTTCAGAGGATGTCGGCATCAGGCATCATGGTGATTTTCATTGAGCTTCCAATTATGCATTGGCACTTTGACCCAATATTAAATGCATCTGTGATGACTGCTGGAGTAGCAATGAGGGTCTACATGCTTCATAGCCATCAATTTTGTGCACCTATCATGAGCCTGTTCTTCCTCCCACCTGAGCCCTATGATGACATTACTTTGGATAATGTGTGTCCACCTTTTCACCCTCCGATGTATCCCACTAACAAGGAGACTAACTTTGACACCCACTTGACCCCGATGTACTCTGTGGAGTCTGATCTTTCGAAGCTGTTGTATCTTTCTGTGATTTGCTTGTCCTCGAATTCCTCTTCTTCTACTACCAACTAGGCACCAATCCTAGTTTATGGATGCGGATTCATTTGTACCCGAGCTATGCCTTGTGGGCATGGGTGCACTTGAGGAGAAGGATGTGGAGATGATGCACCAGTGGTTTCATGAACAGATTTGTTCCATTCTAAGGTAGAGGATGGTGTGGAGAAACATGCTAAGCCAGATATGAAGATAGCCCTTTTGTATGTAGTTTGGGTTTATCATTCCTTTTATGGCATGTATGGGTGGCAAATGGTTTATGATGTGTTTTTTTTCCATTTGAATATGGTTATGAATGTTTTGGTAGTACCAGTAGTAGTTAGCGGTCCCATGGCTACTTACTCAAAACATGTTATATTACCTACATTATATTTAACTATGATGGCTGTGGAATGATTATTATTATGACTAAGTGTGACGATTGTTCTTTACCCTGCTTTTATTTACTTAATGCATTGCAAGTATGTGAGTAATGACGTTTGATTTCGTAAGTTTATGATATGCTCATGGCTTTGCTCATGGCTCTCATTTTTCAAAAAGGTTTATTACCAATAAGGTTCAAAAAAAAATCACACCTATTTTCACTACAAGTAATTTCAAAATGCTAGTTAAGTTTTTCGTGAGCAAAAGTAACAACTAATAATCTCTGTAATACGACTTAATTGTAGTATGGAACTATTCGGGTGCTACACTTATTGCTTCCTCTAAGGAAATTATTTCATCTTTAGAAAAAGGGATATGTAGATTGAACAAAGAATTAGAGGAACTCAAGATTGAAAAAGAAACTCATGAACCAATTAATGCACATTCCACTTACCCTAAATGTCTAGTGTATGAGAATGCAACTACATTCTCTCCTTGCTAATCTTGTAAAAATTTTTGAAGAGGAGATTAATGATTTGAAAAATGCATTTGCTAAATTTACTTTTGGCAAAAATAACTTAGATATATTGTTAGGAAAACAAAGATGTGTTTTTGATAAAGCTAGATTATGATATAATCCTAAGCGACAAAAAAAGTTCTATAAAAACTTCTTTTCTTTATCATCCACCTCTAGCTCTTCGTTTGTAACATGCTTTTATTGTGTTAAGAAAAGGTATACTGCATCAACATGCTATATTAGAAAGAATGGACATGCTAGTGGATTGGGTTCCTAAGGGCTTTTTGCCTAAGTCTAGCAACCAAGGACCCAAGTAAATTTGGGTAGCTAAATCCAAAATTTGAACTTGTGATGTAGGTGTGCCTAAAGGTCAAGAGCTTAAATTGGTATCTTGATAGTGGATGCATCAAAATTCTCACACCTTACACCCAAAAAGCATGGATATGTGACCTATGTAGACAACAATAAAGGAAAAATACTTCAAGTTGGTAAAGTTAGTAAAACTTCCTTTACCTCCATAAAAAATGTTCTGCTTATTAATTGTCATAAGTATAATTTAATTAGCATTAGTCAATTATGTCATAATAGAAATAGGGTCATCTTTTATTCAAATTGTTGCATCATAGAAGGCATTAGTGATAAGCAAGTTAAGTTTGTTGGACCTAGAGTAGACAACATGTACACGATTAACCTAGATGACATTTCCTCAAATAATATTCAATGTCTCATGAGTAAGGAAGATGATTCATGTTTATGGCATAGAAGAATTGCACACATTCACATGAATCATTTAAATATGTTAGTCAAAAAGAGTTAGTAATTGGACTACCAAAACTCAAATTCGAAAAAGACAAGCTTTGTGATGCTTGTTAAAAGGGAAAAAAAACTAAAGGTCCCTTTTAAATCAAAAAATATTGTTTTAACTACTAGACCTCTGCAACTTTTGCATATGGATCTCTTTGGTCCATCTAGAACTAAGTTTTGGAAGGAATTGCTATGCTTTAGTAATTGTGGGTAATTATTTTAGGTTCACATGGACATTATTTCTAGCTTATAAAAGTGAGGCATTTCCTGCATTTAGAAAAATTGCAAAAGTTATCCAAAATGAGAAAAATCTTAACATTGCATCCATAAGAAGTGATCATAGTGAGAAGTTTGAAAATGAATCTTTTGAAACATTTTGTGATAAATGTAGCATTGAGCATAATTTCTTTGGCTCAAGAACTCCATACCAAAATGGAGTAGTTGAAAGGAAAAATTGTTCTCTAGAAGAAATGGCAAAAACTATGCTTAATGAGTTAAACTTTCTTACATATTTTTGGGTTAATGCAGTAAGTACCGCTTGTTATATAATAAATAGAGTCCTAAAAAGACCAATTTTAAAGAAAATACCCTATGAAGTATACAAAGGAAGGAAACCCAATATATGCCACCTTCATATCTTTGATTGTAAATGCTTTGTTTTGAATAATGGAAAGTATAACTTAGGCAAATTTGATGCTGAATCTAATAAAGGAATATTTCTTAGTTGTTCATTGCATAGTAAAGCATATAGAGTCTGTAATAAAAGATTTATGACTATAGAAGAGTCTATTCATATTGCTTTTGATGAGATTGACCTCCTTGGTCCAAGAAAGGATATCATTGGTGACGTAGAAGTTTTGGAAAATACTCACATCAATGACAAAGAAAAGGAGCAAAAGGAAAAGGAAGAAAGTGAGAAAGAAACTCTACAACAAGAGTAAACAAGGACAAATGATTTTCCAAAGGAGTGGAGCACTTCAAGAGATCATCAACTTGACAATGTTATAGGTGATATATCAAAAGGGGTAATATCTTAAAACTCTATTAGAGATGCATGTAATCATATGGCATTTGTTTCTCAAGTTGAACCTAAAAGTATAGATAAGGCCATTATTAATGAACATTGGCTCTTGGCAATGCAAGAAAACTAAATTAATTTGAATGGAACTAAGTTTGGGAACTTGTACCAAGGCCAAGTAATCACCTAATTATAGGCACCAAATGGGTTTTTTGAAACAAACTTGATAGAAATGGTGTCATAGTAAGAAATAAGGCTAGATTAGTAGCTAAAGCATATAATCAAGAAGAAGGAATTGATTATGAAGAGACATATGCTCTTATAGCTAGATTAGAAGCTATTAGGATGTTACTTTCCATCTATTATGGACTTTAAACTTTATCAAATGGATGTGAAAAGTACTTTCTTAAATGTTTAATTTTATCCAAGAAGAGATGTATGTTGACCAACCTCTCAACTTTAAAAGTTTTGATTCACCTAACCATGTTTTCAAGTTGAAAAAGGCTCTTGTGGGCTAAAACAAGCTCCTAGAGCTCAGTATGAAAGGTTAAGTAAATTTCTTTAGAAAAAAGTTTTTCAAGAGGAAAAGTTGATACTATACTCTTTATTAGAAACAAAGAGCATGACATTCTCTTAGTGCGAATATATGTAGATGATATTATTTTTGGTGCTACTGATGAACCTTTCTATAAAGAATTTGCTAATCTCATGCAAAGTGAATTTGAGATGTCCATGATAGGAGAACTTAATTTCTTCCTTGGACTCTAAATCAAGCAAGCAAAAGATGAAATATTTATCAATCAATCAAAATATTGTAAGGAGTTGCTCAAAAATTTAGGGTGGATAATGCAAATGAAATAGCTACTCCCATGAGCACCTCATGCTACTTGGACAAGGATGAAGGAAGTGAGCTTGTAGAAATAACAAAGTATAAAGGCATGATTTGCTCTTCCTTTTATCTAACTGCTAGTAGGTCTGACAATGTTTAGTGTGTGCATGTGTGCTAGATATCAAGCTAATCCTAAAAAATCTCATCTAAGTGCAGTAAAAAGAATAAAGAGATATCTTGTTGGAACAATTAATGTAGGCTTATGGTATCCCAAGGGTGTCTCATTTTATTTAATTGTTTATTCATATTCGGATTTTGCTAGTCACAAAATGGAAGAAAAAGTACTGGTGGGACATGCCATTTGATTAGAAGTGCTTTAGTTTCTTGGCATAGTAAGAAACTACTGCTAAGGCTGTAATGGCTGGAGTTGTGGTGCTCAATTCCTTTAGATGAAGCAATAACTTCTAGATTATGGCATACATCTTGATTACATCCCTATTAGATATGATAACACTAGTGTAATAAATCTCACTAAAAATCCCATTTTGCATTCTAGAACTAAACGTATTGAGATTAGACATCATTTATAAGAGATAATGTACAAAATGGTGATTCTGTAGTAGAATTTGTGGAAATTGCTAAGCAATTAATAGATATATTCACTAAACCTTTACTTGAAGAACATTTTTTTCATATTAGAAGAGAATTAGGAATAATTGATATTTCATATGTATGAATTATTCACGTTATAGTTGGGTTTATATGTAAAATTTCTTTATTTCATGATTCCATTACTAACTTGAGCATCGGATATTCCCTTCAATTTGTTTTGTAGGTACCTCATCATTTGCTAAGTCCCCTAAATGTCAATAATGCCAGATTACGGGTCAATTGCATAGCCTACAATATAGTAATCGATTACAAAGAGGATCTATAATC
The DNA here is from genome assembly GCA_031439595.1 of Pterocarpus santalinus. Taxonomy (NCBI): domain Eukaryota; kingdom Viridiplantae; phylum Streptophyta; class Magnoliopsida; order Fabales; family Fabaceae; genus Pterocarpus; species Pterocarpus santalinus. Next base: position 41,664,190 of record CM062523.1, on the reverse strand, counting down.
AATTACATCTGCCACTGTCCATCCACAAAATGTTTTTGTTAAGATGTAATCAATTACAAAGCAGTTGTAATCAATTACAATTGTTAGGAAAAATACACTAAAACAATCAATTACATGAACTGTAATCGATTACTCCTTTTTGGGTTGATGTAATCGACTACAAGAAGAGTGTAATGATTACGGCTAACTAATTTAAGGTATGCGTGTCCTCTTTCTCTCCTCATTTCAAAATTTTGATCTTTCTCTTTAACATCTCTCTTCATATGCTCCCTCTAAAAAATGTAAACCTTCACCTTCTCTCTTCCATATCTTCTTCATTTCTTTAGCAATTCACTCTATTCTCCTCTACAAAACCCACTGACTTGAGTGTCAAGCTCGGTCAAATTGTAAAATTGAGTTTCAATAACTTGCAATATAGCAGATTCAACTCAGGTCATCTACCAACAATGTTATGCTATGTGAGCAAGAATTCGAGGGGGGTTTTTCATAAAAAAATAAAAACATAGCTAATTAAAATGAAAGTGAACAGAAATTGGAACTCCAATCCAAGAATCAAGATGATCAATGATTACTCTATCATAGAGTTCTAATTATGCATCAATAATTCAACTCGATGGTTAACATATGAATCTAAAAGAAACTTCTATTCAAATTCATGCATTCAACATAGAAAACTCCATGCATATAATTAACTCACACACATTCAATTAAATTCAGAAACTTCTTGAATTAGTTGACTCGGGTTAATCTCAAGTATCAATGCCATCAACCATTAGAAAACTCTAATCCATACTCCTTGGAACAATTGAATTACATACATTAACCAATGAATATGTATTCAATCAAATTTTCAATTAACAATTAAGAGCAAAATCCTTCAATTCAAAATGCAACTAAAAATAGAAGAAAGGAGTAGAGAAAAACTGAATTGGATTGTTAAGTCAGAATGAACCAATTCTCAAGAGTGTCAAACCTCCTTCAATTCTTGGATTAGAAAAGAAATTACTCCTCCATGGATGGAAGAAGAAACAAGTTCAAAGAAGAAAAGAAAGAGGTTGTGGAGAGAAAGGAAAGAGAAAAAAACCAAAAAAAAAAATAACTTCTATTCCAAAATCTGTTCCCATGTTACATAATTCTGGACTATGTTTAAACTCGACCATTACAGAATAAAAACATCCAAAACTAATTCAATTGTCATTAACTACATTAATCCCCTATCTCTAAGCTGAATCTATACACCTTGTTTGCATAATTCTAAATTATGGAGAGGAAGTTATGCTTGAAATTGCCAATTAATGTCCTAGATAAATCCAAGCTGCTATTATGCAATTTTGGCCATGAATATATATCTGTTTGGAATTGTGACCTGAAGATGAGTTGTAGCCTTGGGTATCAGCTTTCAATTGCCATTGAAATGGGCTCAATTGAGCTTTTGTGGACTAAGATATGGCCCAAATACCATACCCTACTCAAACTCTATGACTACATCCCTTTAGTTCACTTCTATGCCATTTGCAGCTCCTTAACATTAGAATTGGTCTCTAACCTTTCATAAGAGTTATAGGTCTATCTCTCAGCTTTCCTACGAGCAAAAAATCACAATGAAATGAGATTTACAACTTAAGTTATGCCCAAAAATGAAAACAATGTCAGAGTTGGCCTAATACTGGAAAAAGTGGATCAAGCCCAACCAAAATCCAATCAACAAAAAATGGTCCAAATCAATCTAATTAGGAACAAAAGAGGATTAATGAACTAAATATGAGGGAAAATAAATATATAAAAATCCAATTAATCACCCACCCACTTTTAATTCGAAAAACCTTGCTTTAATGGGCAATTTAACTAGGGCAGCCAACAAGAGAGCAAAAACCACTAAGATGTCAAAGAATGCTCTAGAAGCCTCTTCATCTTTTCCATCTGTGGCTGTATCTCGGTTCTTTTCTTCCAAAATCCAAATGGATGCCTACATTAAGGTTTTTCAAAAATGGAACCTTGTTACACTAAGGTATCTGGATGCTCCATTCTTTGCTCAGGATAAGTTAGATGTTCATAGGCTTTTAACTAGACGAGAGTTGATAAAATTTCTTATTATTAGAGATACTATTTATCTTGAGTTGGTTAGAGTAGTCTACAGAAACTTGAAGTATAAGGATAGCTATTTATTTTCTAAAGTGAAGGGAGTGAAAATAATTATAGACTCTAGCTTGTTTTATAGGTTGTTTGGCTTGTCTTTTGATGGGGAAGAATTACCAAGACTCCTGAGGATTTGGCATTAGATTATAATATGATTTAGCATTGCATCCATTTTTAGGAAAGGGAAACACCTCTAATAGGAGGGAATTGGTTGGAAAGCTCACTTTAGATAACCGAATCTTACATTACATTCTTGTGAAAACCTTAATTCCTAGAGGAAGAAATTTTGCTTAACTTTTTGTTGATGATGTATTGGTAATGTGGGCAATGATTGTTAGGCATCCCATTAATTGGAGCTATAATGCTATGCACCATATGTTAAAGGCTACGAAGAAAGCAAAATGTGCCTTGCCCTATGGAATGCTTATTTCTACCTTTCTTCAACATTTTGGTGTGTCTTTTACTGGTGAGAAGACCTTAGTTAAGACCTTTCACTTTGCTACTAATACCACAACACTCACCAAGATAGGCTTCAAGGAATACTGTGGTGAGTGCTACATCCCTGATGGCCATCCCTATGAAGACACTTCTCCTACTGTCATTATCCATCCTACTACTGCATCCACCTTTGCTGCTTAGCTTCCTATAGACTTTTTGGGTGTGATGATTCACGAGTAGAGATCTTAGGACCTATCCTATCTTGAGGGTCGTATAGATCAGCTTGAGGTTTGGATGGATTAAGTTGAGAGTGATGTTAGTGCTTTACATTAGCACTTCCTTCTGATTTCGCATGCTTTACCCTCGCATCATTCTCCTACTCATTTCATTCCCACCTCTCATGCTTCCCATCATCTATTTCCTATTACTTTTGAGGATCGCAAGACTTTAAGTAGTTGTGATGATCCTGATTCCTCTAATGACTCTGCCGCCACTGAGTCCGATGCAAGGATGTTGATGACTCTGATGGGGCTTAGCTTGTGCTTGAACTTATATCTTTTCTTGTGTATATATGACTATCAGTTGTTCTTATGGTCATGATTTTTTTCTTTATAGTTTCTGACTTTAGTCTTATCCTTTGACTTTTGATGTATGCTTTGTACTTACTTTATGACCCTATTCATCTCTATGCCTATCTATGTTTTGGACTTAGCTTATGTATATTTCGGTTATTGTGATCGTATCTTTTGGTTATTGGACTTGGCTTGTGTATATTTTGTGTATATCTGTTTTGATAATGCCAAAAAGGGGAGAAATCATGGTGAGGATATAGTCATAAAATAAGGGGCAGCAATCTAAGCAATCTAATGTTACTATGTGCATAATTAGGGGGGAGCAAACTAAAAAGGAGTGCAAGCTTGTATTTTTTTAATATCTTACAATATATCTATTTTATTCCTCTCCTAAGATGTTGGTCATCATAAAAAAGGGGAAGAATGTGAATATTATAGGTTTTAATAATGCTAAAAGGATGACAAAAGGGTGTGATCAAAGAGCATGACATCACTTAAAGAAGACCAAGTCCAAGATTGACCAAGTACAAGACTCAATGGTATAGATTTCTAGGATCTAGGTTTCTATTGTTAAAAGCTTTTCTTTTAATAAATCTCATGGCCAATTTTTTGAAAAGGATAAAATTGTTTTTGAAATGTGTTTAAATAAGCTATTGATTTTGAAATTATGCTTTGAATCCAAAAACAACTTGTTTTAAAACTTAGCCTATGGAAAACTTATTTTCAAAGTGAGAAAATTCATGTTTTAGAAAGATGTAACCAATTAAACAAAGTTTTCAATCAATTAGGTTCATTAAAGATTTCAAAAAGTCATTAAAACTATGTTTCTAAAGTGGGTAGTCAATTACAACTAGGTTGTAATGGATTACAATGCTCACTATTTTATGTTAGTCGATTAAATGCATTAGTTATGAATTCTGGAAATTCATGTAATCAATTACTTATGGATGTAACCGATTACAATATTCTTAATTTTACCCAAAAACATACTTTTTTCTCATTGTAATTGAATACAATGGGCTGTAATCTATTGCAATAGCACAAAAATCCTCAAATGGATAGTTTTGAAAAGTCATGGCTCTTGGGAAAAATACTCAAATAGCTAATACGAATCTGAGGCTTATAAATACCCTTTCTTTAATAGATTTTTAGAGTAGAACACTCAAGGATCAAACACTCTTAATCATTATTTCCATACTTTGATTTCTTACTTAGTTTTTATGGCCAAAGAGAGTTATCATTTGAAAAGCTTCATCACACTTCAACTTGTAACATATCCTCTAAGAGTGAAGCGACCTCCTTCTATCTTTATTCTTTCTATTGTAAGAAGGGGAGACATCCCTCAAGTGAGTAAAGGTGAGGTATCTCTTTGTTTTTTGAGTGACTTAAACACTAGAGTGAATAATTAATGCGCACTGTCGCAATGCACTCAAATAGACTAGCTTTTGGACAAAAGAGTGTAGTAATAGGTGCAAACCTAGATCGTTTCCCAAGGAATTACTCTAAGTTTCGTAAATACATTAGGATAACCAAGGTAGGAGGGTTTCATTAACAAGAATTCAGAAATCTAATTGAATTAAGGACAGTTGTAGAAAAATCACTTGATTAAGGATCAACTTAGGAAATTCATCCACATCAATTAGAATTCGTCATAGGTTCACAAGAAACATTTCGCATTCAGTTCCATTCTGTTAATTTCAAACTAAAAACAAGAAGATCTTCAAGTTTTTGTTTCAATTTTAACCTAATTCCCAAATCTAAGATTAGCCTCTATTTTAATCTAATCCAATTCGAATTAATCAATCCGAATCTAATTAGGTTCAATTCTGAAACAAGGAATTCTATTCTCATCAGAATAGCTTCATCAAGCATTGATCAATATTTGAGAGACAAAATGAAAAATCAGAATTGTAGAGAGATGAGAAGAATAGAAACTGAAATTGAATCCAATTAAAACTAAACCTCAAAATCCATGCGTTGAGTGATGAATCTCCTAAGCTGAAAGAAAAATTTAGCCTTCCATCTCCATGGACAGATAAAACATAAACGTCCAGCCAAAATAAAAAAAATCAAAACTGAAAAATAATAATAATGATTTTAAACTTACTTTCTTTTCTAATCAAAACCTAAACTCCTCAAATTCCTTCCCCCTCTCTCCTCGTCCCTCCTCTCTCTAATAGTGTTTTCAGAAAACTAAAAAACCTCCCAAAAGAGGGCCAAGCCCATCCGAAACAAATAGGCCTAAGAAAGACTCAATTTTGGGCCCGTTTACTACAGCCTCTTTGCAATGAAAATTACATATAGAATCTGACGGATTTCGGTCTTGAGGTCTACAGCAAAGTTGTAGGATTTTTCGTTATCTTTCCAACGAGCTAAAGATTGCTTAATTCCGATATTTGTAGCTCAAGATATGGGCTGCAAAATATAGAAAGGTCAATATAAGTATGAAATTCGAAAATTAGCACACATTTATACAAGTTCTCAATGAAGGTCAATATCATCAAACTCATTTATTTGCATCAATTAAAGCACAATTATAATGTAAACAAGCTAGGAATAACACTAGAATAATGCATAAATGAATGCTCCATCAACAATCCCAAAATGTGAGTGCTCAAAGGATTATAAAGGTTTTCAAACACCTATTGAAGGATTGGAAATAGTGGAAAATCTCAAGTAAATTACTTGGGGATTGGACGTAGGCCACAAGGGGTGACCAAACCAGGATAAATTCTAATTTTGCATCTTGTTATCCGTATCTCGTTACTTAACTGCAAGTCAAATTTAATATCTTGAATCTTCTCAATATTGAAGTGTTCAAGAAAAATTGTACAAATTCTTCATACCCTCATTCATCTAATTAATTCCTTAATCAATTGCTTCAATAAAAACTCCAAAAAGTGTCTTTGAGAAAAGATTTACAAAAAACTTTAGAACTTAATTCACCCCTCTTAAGTTCTCAAGGCCACTTGGTAACAGTTCCTATTAATCAGTAAGCCTGCAATGGCAGTCATATCATACAGTGTAGAACTCATTAAAAAGGAAGGCGAAGGGTTTAATGGAGATGTTCCAGAAGCTTAAGAAACTGTATAGCAAGCCAAAGTTTGGAGGAATCTCCCTCTTCAACAAAACAATCGTGTCAATGATCCTAATTCGTTTCCATTCCTTGCCTTTCTCATTGGTGACTTAGTTAAGCCATTGAATGTACTATGATGAGGGATTCGGCCAAGTAGAGAGCTTAGATGGCCAGTTAGAAATGTGATACCAAGGGGCTGCCAATGGCAACTTGAATTTTGGAGATAAGATGAAAGAATCTATGATCATCTTCCCTTGGTCTAATCTTGGAGGGTTAGGTTGAGCATAAATCTACTGCTTTCCTCGTTAAAATCCTTAAGGGTTGTAACATTGGAAAAGGAGAAAGAAGAAGCCATTTCCTTTGCCAAAGGAAGGTGAGCAGAAAAAGAGGAAGATGAAGAAGAAGAAGAGTTGGTTGAGGAATTGGCATTATCGAGTGAAATGTTAAGGTTGGCAAAGTTAGAAGAAGCAAAAGAAATGATAGCAAAACAGTGCTAACTATGAAGAGAATAAAAAAGCAAAGAGATGGCTAGTACAATTGAATGAGGCAAAAGTAAAACAAGCAATCTAGTCGGGTTCTACACTAGCTATAAAAAGAAACTAGCCATTAATGTAGCTAACTTGTAATGCGTTTATAGCTAACGGCTAGTGAAAGTAGGCAAACGGTAAAATTGAGCCCTTACATTAGCCTAGCCTCAATAGTAAGTATTTGGCTAGCTTAATGTAGGAGGACAATATGTTAGCACTAAATTTGGGCAAGTCTAAATAGCTGACAAAGAGACTGGCCGAGGATAGGCTAAACCAAAGCCCTTGCCTTGGCTAAGTTACAGCACATTATAATTCATAACCGAGGAGTATGGTTCCAGGTTCTAACTTACTAAGTGAGCTATAATGTTTAAGCCATGGCCAAAGACATGTGGCAACATCAACAAGAGGTTTTTAGTGGGAGGAACGATCCAAGGGCTGAAAGGGCAAGCCGAGAGCACTTGGAGTGGTTACTAAAAATAGCTTTGGAGAAGACTTTGCCTATAAATAGGAGAAGATCCACCAAATGTGAAGAATCTTGAATAGACGACACACAAAACATTTATCTTTTTAATTGCATTTACCTTTCCGTTGCTTTTACCTTTAGTTTTAACTCTTTTAGCCTTTAAGCCTTTAGTTTACTTTTATCTTTAGTGTATCTTTTTGCCTAATCACCTTTCTGGTAGGAATTGTAATTAGATCCCTGATATACTTATTGTAACTTATTCAAGTATCAATAAAAATTCTGCCAATTACATTCCATTTCTCTTCTTAATTGGTCTTGGTTATTTACATTTGATCTTAGCTAAGTGCTTATAATTAAGTGATTTGGGAACCTATATCTAAGGATTAGATTTCCCTCCTTAGAGCAATCATTTGACTCTTGGAATCAAATAGGCTAATTCAAGGCTAGCCAATTTCAAGGTCTGGCATGCCTAGCACCCAATTTAATATTAATATAGCTGAAAATTACCCAACATACACAAATTCACATTATACGATAATACTGTTTTCTTACCAAAAACATAGGAGCATCCTCATTCAAAATTTTAAGCTCAAGATTCTAACACAAATCATCATGATCGAAAATCAATAAGCAATATATTCATGAAATTTTACTCCAAAACACTTTCAAAATCGTTTTAGAACACAAGGAACTTAAGGATTCAAATTCAAAGCATCATTTCTTAAAGAAGGATACCTTGGCCGACCATCAAAACAAATGCCCAAGCAGTTTCTACTCTCAAAGACTTTAAAAAGTCATGTTAGAGTACTAGAATATAAGATATAAAATCAATGCCTAAAGCTCCTTAAGAAAACATACCATGGCCAAAAGTCAAAGTAACATAAACACATGCGTGTGATTTGTTTCTACTTAACCTCGAAACCATTTTTGAGCTTTAGAAACATGAGATCAAATTAACAGAGCTAAATTCCTAGAGGAAGCCAATATGGGCAAAAATCATTTATGCATATACACAAATACTTCCATAATTATATTCGAACACTAGAGGCTACAATGTTAGAGGCTGTGACTGCATCGCATGCGCCGTACAGTTGGTCGCCATTTAGGGTGAGGTTGAAGAAGAAAAGGACAAGCAGTTTGGTCAATAAATGGATCATGTGGAGGTTACATGATCAGTAACAGAGAAAATGGACGGGAAACTTGATAGAAGGACCAAAGTGCTCATTTGGTAAAAGAGAAGGTGTCGCATTGTACGTTTTTAAAACTTAAGGGGTAAAATGCACATTCACTAAAATTTAAAGGGTAAAGTGCAATTTGCCTAAGTTATTATTATAGTAAAATTAGTTTCTATGAATGTAAGAATTCTATGCATGAGTACTAGTGTCTTTTCGAATATGAACTAGCAAATAGAGCAAATGGAATATAAGCCAAAGGAATGCTAGTGAGATTATAACCTTTATGAATCATCATTCCACATGTTACACAATGATCTCATTACTCATGCCGCCTTCTCATGAATCATCTAGTAAATAGAGCATGTCGTGTAGTGCATTTTGGCCTTGCACTATTATCTAGATTTCATGAGTAGCTCTAGAGAATTGCCTAAGCTCTAATGGAGGCAACCTTAGCTTGACTAGTTATATAGGTGAATCTATCAAGTGTACACTGTAGTCAAGTATACCACTCATTCACATGAGCTATATGTAACATCCTCCTTGGTATAGTACTATGCTTATGTCATAGTACCATACTCAGGAGTTGTTACTATTACCTGAGCGGACTTTATCTGACAGCAACTTCAACCGCCTTTTGAAATTTCTTGAACTATCTGGAAATAACATGGAAATAGGAGCGAGAATTTTAAATTCTCAGTAGGAATCACTAAGAAATTTCATACCGTATCATCGTTATTATCTCCAGCTGTTGCTTCGATTTATTATGAAAAAGATGGACATATTATATAAAGTATCTAATTTTATAGTTTGAAACATATTATTCGAAGCAAAGTCCATTGTATTCATACACTTTTGTCATTTGGGTAAGCAAATACAAAAAAAGTAATTCATGAATTATACTATGAATAATAATATAATAACATCATATATTGGAAACTTAGAATCTGCATATGTCTTTACTTGTACTTGAATTTATATAGATACACATAATTTTCTTTTCTTTCTTTGTTTTCCTTTACTTGTCATATATATTCTAACATACGATCGCCATGTCATACTCCATCGGGGTATGATCACCATGTCACACTCCTTAGGAATATATTCATCCTGCCATGTCCCAGAGTATGATCGCTATGTCATACTCCATCGAGGTGTGATTGCCATGTCACATTCTTTAGGGGGTGGGATCATCATGCCATATTCCAGAGTATGATCGCCATATCATATCCCATCAGAGCATGATCACCATGTCACGTTCCTTAGGAATATGGAGTCATCATCATATCTCTCATCATAGCACCTTCATTATAGCTTTAATCATAATCAAGAATGCATATGTATCAAAGTGTATTTTCATAACCTAGGTATAGGCTTTGCCAAAATTTCGGTAGCATGACGGATCTGCTTTCCCGTGAATAGTGCCAAGCTACCAGGAAATTTTAATCAAATAGCAAACCCAATATAGAACACCATATCTCCATTAGTTGTCACACACAACAAAATCCTATGAGCAAAGCTTAGGTAGGTAGATGCAAGTTTTAAAATCTTAAGTCTTAATCTATCTTGCAAGTCTTTAACTTTTATTAATATTCCTGAGTTTGAGCTTAGGACCGACTTCCAAGATTACATTCGGTCCGAGTTCCGAGATTATGTAAGTTCCAACTTCCGGGGTTATGTATATAAGGTTAATGTTTTGATTCCTAACTTCCAAGGCTATGTTTAGAATCGATCTCTGAGATGGATTCTGGATCAAGTTTACATGTATAAGAGTTTTAAAGCATCCTAGTTTTCTCGACTTCCGGGATTAAGTATTTTAGGCTTTTATATTCTTGTCCTTGACTTTCGATTTCAAAGTGTTTTATGTGCTGTGTAATTCTGATTTCCGATATTAATCCATAATTGTTCTTTTAACACCCAATCTAGTTTTCTGTTCGCTTAGTTCTGTGTTCAATATTAAGTATACTCGATCTAGCTCTCTGTTTACTAAGTTCCGAGTTCCGAATTCTGATATTGACTCAAGTTATTTGTGTTTTATTCCAAACTACCCTATTTCTCGCCAGAATTGCATTCTTATAAGAACAAATTCACCAAAGTGAAATCATGCGAAATTTATATCAATGTAAAGCTAACAGAGCCAGCTTTCAGATGAAACAAGTTGTATATCATTTGAATGAGTATAATTCGAGATATAAGCTCCGAAACTTGACCTTTCTGAACTGCCCTATTTTGGCCCAGTTTGGACATAGGGCAACTTCTTCGAACCACTGGGAGCAAATGGGACCGAATCTAACTTTGAAATTTTTATGAAATGTTCTCCTATGTGTAAGCTTTCTAACAAAGTTAGTTTCATTCAATTCCAAGTCGTATAGGGCAAGTTTTGCCCTGAACAATCTAGTCTGCCCAGATTCAAACTCAAAAACCTAAGTCAAACTTCCAAAATTCATATCTCCCTCAATACTAATCCAATAGCGTTATATTATATATGCACGGAAAGCCCTGAATGTCTTCTTTTATATAAGAATAGTTTCATCCAATTTAAATGGTTGTAGGCAGAGCCGTACACTCCGCCGTACGGACTACCGAGGAAAAACCCTAACAGCTTTCTGAAATTTCTCTACTCTTCAAGTTCTTTCATACCAATTCTAATTCTAATCACAATATACATGCATAATCAACTATAATCTATCATTATTACCCCAAATCACATCAGTATCACAAGAAACACAATACTCCATATAGCCCTAAACCAAGGAAAGTAAGAAGAGAAGTAGGATTCCTACCTTGTTTAGTTGAATTCTTGTTGATTTGATGTCTTAGATGGAAGCAACTCTTGATGAGACTTGACGAGAGGTTGAAGATGGAGTGGAGATGAGTGTGTATGAAAGAGAAATGGAGAGTGGTCAACTCCTTATGCTGGCCAAAATTCACAAGGGCAAAGAAGGGATTGAACATAAACTTATGAAGCAAGAATTCATGTGATTGGTGGATTTGTGTTGGAGTTTCAACTTGATTTTGTGGCTGCCATCTTTGGATGAAAATGGTGCCACATGTAGGGGTGTTTTGGCTAAATCCTAGCCATTCATCCTAGGGCACCCATAACATAAATTCTATTAGTTTGGTTCCGACAGTTTAAGATACCGAAATCTTACCGATTTCCTTTAAATCGGTAAACCGATTTTTTTTTTAGAAAATTCCTAGGTGGTTTCCTATGATTCTAATCTAATTCTCTCAAGGTTAATTCTTCTAAATGTTACTTAATCGGCTTTGAGTAAATACTTAATCGAATTCTAATTGATCCCAATTATTTGCTAAAAACCAAACAACTCGGTTAAAAATGATTAAAATGTTTCGGGCATTACATTGTAGATTCATTAAGAGTATATACTCATACACTAGTCCTGTAATCACACAGTATTCTTCACACATTTATACACCATGGGAATTGACTATATTGTACAGTATCTCAAATGATTGACAATTGACTTGCTTTTACCCATATGAACCTAACCTTTGAGGAATTCTCAAATTTAGGTCAGGTTAACATCACTCTCAATCCTTGAATTGGGTATAAGCCCCATCCCCTTTGATGTATCGCTCACTATCTTCCTACCTAGTGGCTTTGTCAAAGGATCCACCAAATTCATCTCTAACCTAACATGGTTCATAGAAATTATGTGTAATTATTTTCTTGTAGTTGATAATATGCTCATTTTTTGTACTACTCTTGATATTGTAATTATAACAAAGAGTTTTCTTACATCAAAATTTGATATGAAAGCCATGGGACAAGCAAGTGCAATTCTAGCTATTAAATTCATAAGGAATAGGAGCGTCAAATAGGTCAACCCACACCCATTTAGCCCAAGCCCATTTAGGTCAGGGCCAAAAAGCCCACACTCATAAAAAGCCCATAAGGCCAAAAGCCCATATGGGCCAAAAGGGCCAGGGCCAGCCCATGGGCAAGCCCACTTACAAAAAAATGAAATTTTTTCTACTTTATTAATGGGCTAATTTTAGCCCTAGCCCACATATGGGCCAACTCTAGCCCACCTATAGGCCAATCTTAATTCACTAGATTGACCCATTATCAAAATTTTCAAATTTTGCCTATTTTTTTAATTTTTTCGTCAATTTTTAACTTTTTAATGAATTTTAACACATGGGCCAAAAAGCCCACCTTCAAAAAAACCATAAGGGCCAAAAAGCCTAGATTGGAAAAAAGCCTAATGGCCCAAAAACCTATGCTTTAAAAAAGTCCACAGAGCTAAAGACAAAGTAGAATACATAAATTTTAAATATATATTTTAATGATTACATCTCCAAAATCATAACTACACATCTATTACAAAATTTTCATTAAACTCAAAAGGCCTAAAAACTAATCTTAATAACTAAAAATATGACAATTGCTTCATTCTTCATTTTCATCTTCATAACGCACATTGGACTCTGCTAGTAATGTTTCATAGCCAAGAGTTTTGCAGTCATCTTCATCTGAAACTCAACTAATCAAGAAACAACTTAAAAATCAACTAAGATTATGTAAAATTATGTATTAAAAAAAAGATACACAACAAATTAAGACATTACCATCAGGATTCAAAACAAAGCCATGTAACCAATTCCTGGTGCAAATAATCATTTAGACATGCTTAAGAAGAGTCAAACTTCTGTACTTTGTTAAAACACGTCCACCAATGCTAAATGCAGATTTCGATGCCACGGTAGTGATCAAAATACTTAATACATCCCTGGCCATAATTGATAGTGCAGGATGCCTTTTTTCATTAGTCTTCCAGTAGTTTAGCACATCAAAATCTTCACCATCATCATAATCAATTGGCGGCTCATCCAAATAAAGATCTAATTCGTTCTTTCCAATGGTAGATTTGGTTTCATTTTGAAACATTTTAAACTCCTGAAAGATGTAATATATTAATCATTTGAACAAAAAAAAAAGGCAAAACTAAGAATAAAACTAAAAACCAAATTGGCATAGAATAACATACACTGAATATTTTAGATCTCTTTCGCTTGGTTCTTTCTCCAATTGACTTATTCAACATACTGGATTCACTAGATGATTGAAAAGCAATTGAAGCACTAAAATTGTTTGTATATTCCTTATAAAGCTTCTCGAATTTTTCCCTCACAATTTTTACCTTGTCTTCAGAGGTTAAGGGATCCAATTTTCTATAGCAAAAGTTCAAAAAATCCAACTTTAATCAGGGGTCAAGAATGGCTCCAAAAGCCAAGACTATGCTATAATCCTTCTAGTACTTGTCGAATTTTCTCTTCATTCTCATAGACATGTCCTTGATCACATCCTCTTCATTAAATTAGTTTTCTTCCAACATGCATTGAATCTTCCAAACTTGCATAAAATTCAAGTTTGAAGTCGGATAAGATGAACCTGAAATGAGGTTTGTAGTCTCATAGAAGGGTTCCAAGAATTCATGTAACACCCTACTAATTTAATGTTTTGCCTAATTTATAGCATGAAATTAGTTAGACTGTGTTACCGTGTTAATATTCGACTTACCTTTCATGTTACGTAACAATATTTATCCAAGCATGACAGGAAATACAAGAATTAGTAATGTATTTTCAAAGAGGAAATCCGATTTGAAGATATAAATGATGAGGATCTAGGAACTTGGGAAATGCCCAGGATCCCGGAAACTCAAATTTACAAAACTGAAAAGAAAACCTTTTTCTCAAAATCTGACTATATTTTTAGAACTGTAGAAGAAGTCGTCCCTTTGGATGAAATTGAAAAAACTTTTCAACTTCTTTCAAACAAATCAATCAGAAAACATAAAGAAGAATTTAATTTTCTTCACATAGGGTGCGTTCAAGTCTCCCTCAAACCAACCATCAGATTAGGTATGAACACCTCTGTCCTAATCTGTCTTCGTGATGCTAGACATAATCAGTTTTATGATTCTCTTCTTGGAACTGTTGAAACTAGTATTTGTGCTGGGCCAATTTATTTTAATTGTTTCCCAGATCTTACAGTTAGTCTCGCTGATAGAAATATCATTGATGTACTGACTCTTAATCTTTTGATATCTGGACTTGATATAAGTCTGGATCTGTACCCATAAACTTAACCTACAGGGTCCAATACAAGGTTATGAATTCCATGATCTCTAGGGTCCTCAAACCAAAACAAAATGGAGAAACTACTTTGTTTCTCACAGACACAACTAAGGCCAAGGTAACTGTGCCCAAGGCTATTCAATGGAATGAAATAAACTTTCCTCAAAAATGGACACTCGACAGAGTTGTTCCTGCCAAACCAAAGTCTACTCCTAACTTTCAGGATATCAGACAATATGACATTGGGAAAGTTGAGTTATTCTTTGACAGAAGAAACTCATTCCATTTTGGAACTTCTTCCAGGTCTGAGGTCTCTGAGGATTTTAAGACAGCAGCTTCGGCTATGTCTAGAAAGTCCTTTTCTACGGCCTTACAAACTGGAATCCCAAATATCCGACTTCATGGGTTGGATATGTCTTCTGATCTTCCTAGACCAGTCTATCAAAAGGAAGACGAAGACCAAAAATCTATTCAATCTCCAACATATTCCTCTATGAATGAACCTTATGATGTCTGAGTTCACCATAGATAAAAAATCCCTTAGGAAAAACTTTTACTCTGAGGATTTGGCCCCTCAAAGAAATTTGTTTTTTCAAAATTATCAGGGAAAAAACAGAAAAGATATCCAAGAAAATTTTTATAATTTTCTTAATAGGGTCAAACAAAACATATTTTTCTTTGACTGGTTTCATGCTTATTCTGTTAAAAATAAGGTTATTTATCCTTGGAAAACAGAGTTTAGTGAAAAAACCTTAGATGTTCTTTGGCATCTTAAAAACAATGAAACTGTTCAATCTGAATTTCCTCCTGAAACAAAATTCCAGCTTCCTAACATTAAGGATGCTGATGGCAAACCTATCATTGCATCACCTTTCAAATTCAGAAAGGATGATGAGCCTCTAAATCCAAGAGACATCAAGAGTCTCATGGAACAATCCAATTATACAAACAAGTATCTTCAAACTATAGGTCCAAAACTTCTTGCGAAAACTATCAACGTTAAAGAAGAATCTTCTTCAAAAACTATCTCTGGAAAACAAGAAGTTAAACCTCTTTTCAAACCTTTTAAAGTTACTAAAACTCTTTCTTCTCAAAATGAGTTCTTAAATAAAATCAATGAGAAACTCAAACTTTTAGAAACTGTTGTTCCTGACACTCCACAACAAGAGACTTCTAAATCAAAAATTATTAGTGCTCTTGAAAAAACTGAATTTTCAGAAAATTCTAAAGAACAAAAAATTGAACAGGTTATTTCTCAAAATTGGAAAAAACCTTCAAAGCTTTATTATCAACGCGCTACTCCTCCTGATTTATTACTTGAAGAGAAATCTTTAAGCATTAAGTCCTTTAGCGCCAACAACATCTATGAATGGAACATAGATGGCCAGACTGAATATCAAATCATGAATACGTTGCAACATATGACCATGGTTGCTACGGCGTATTCTACAAACCTCAATTGTTCAGAGGAAACAATTGTTGAGATTTTAGTTGCTGGATTTTCTGGACAATTAAAAGGATGGTGGGATAATTATCTTGCTAATTCCGAAAAATCAAAAATCCTTCATGCAATTAAAACTGAACCTGATGAAACCCCCATCACTAGCAATGGGGAACCTATCCCTGATGTTGTTAACACTTTAATTTTTACAATTGTTCAGCGTTTTATTGGCGATCCTACCCTATGGAAGGATAGGTCAGCTGAATTATTGTCCAATCTCAAGTGTAAAACACTTGGAAACTTCCGTTGGTATAGGGACACCTTCCTTACCAGAGTCTTCACCCGAGAAGATAGTCAACAACCTTTTTGGAAAGAAAAGTTTTTGGCAGGTCTTCCAAAATCTCTCAGAGATAAGGTTAGGGAAAAAATTCGTAACCATTCTCCTAACGGAAATATTCATTATGAGCAATTAAGTTACGGACAACTAATTGCTTATATTCAAAAGATAGCTTTAAAAATTTGCCAAGATGATAAAATTCAAAATCAATTGGCCAAAGAGAAAACTCAAAATCGGAGGGAAATGGGCACATTTTGCGAACAATTCGGTTTGCCTTGCCCGAAAAAGCGATCCAAGCCCAAACATAAAAGGCCTCCCCCGAAGCCCAAACAGCCAAAAAGGGTTAAGCCTCCACCGAGGAAACCCAACACACAACCAAATCAAACTGACAAGCCCATTACATGTTTCAAATGTGGTAAAACGGGTCACATAGCTAGAAACTGTAGGCTTAAAGAAAAAATAAAGGCTCTAAACCTTGAGCCCAATATTGAAGAGCAGATGAATAATCTGCTTGCTGAAACTTCTGAAGAGGAATATGAGATGTCCTCTGAAGAATCCATTATTCCTGATGATACTGAAGAAGTATCTTCTGAAGATGCTACTGAAGAATCATCCATAAATGTTCTCACCAAAGAACAAGAGCTTCCTTTTGAAGCTATAAATGCTATTCCTGATCCTGATGAGAAAAAAATTTATCTCAACAAACTGAAAAATACTTTAGAGGCCAATTCTTCTAAAGTCAAACCTTCAATCCAGACTAATAAATTTAGTCTCAGTCAAACTCAAAATAATTGAGAAAAATTCTGTCAAACCAGTTACTATTCATGATCTTCAACACGAGATCCAGAATCTCAAGGTTGAAGTTAAGACTCTTAAAGAACAACAAGATTCTCAGCAGGAAATCATTGATACCCTGCTAAACAATCAAAGGATTGATGCTATTTCTGATAATAGCTCTCAAAATCTTTCAAACGATGATGAATTTCTTGGATTAATTAACATGTTAAAAATTCAAAAATTTTACATCAATATCAAAATAAAAATAAAAGATTTTGTTCTTGAAACTGTTGGATTGTTTGACACTGGTGCAGATTCAAATTGCATACAGGAAGGACTTATTCCGACAAAATATTTTGAAAAAACTTCTGAACAACTAAGTACTGCTAGTGGTTCAAAACTCAAAATCAATTTCAAACTTTCTGAGGCTGTGATTGAAAATCAAAACCTTAGAATAAAAACCTCATTTTTACTGGTAAAGAATCTTAGTAATGCGGTGATTCTAGGAACACCTTTTATTAGGTCTCTTTTCCCATTAAACATCACCAATGAAGGTATTTTTACTAAATATCTAGGTGAAATAATCAGTTTTCCTTTTTTAAGAAAATCGATTTTAAAAAAGCTTAATTTGATTCAAACTAAGCAAAATCAAATCAATTTTTTAAAAGAGGAAATTTCTTTTAAGAATATTGATTTCCAACTCTCCAAACTAGATGTTCAAAAAAGGATCCAAAATCTTCTTGAACATATTCAAACTTCAATCTGTTCTGATCTCCCTACTGCCTTCTAGCAAAGGAAAAAAACATGTCGTGAGTCTTCCTTATGAAAAGGATTTCCACGAACGACAAATTCCAACAAAAGCTAGACCAATACAGATGAACGAGGATCTCCTCGTTTACTGTAGAAAAGAGATCGATGATTTTCTTCACAAAGGTCTAATCTTCTTGAACATATTCAAACTTCAATCTGTTCTGATCTCCCTACTGCCTTCTAGCAAAGGAAAAAAACATGTCGTGAGTCTTCCTTATGAAAAGGATTTCCACGAACGACAAATTCCAACAAAAGCTAGACCAATACAGATGAACGAGGATCTCCTCGTTTACTGTAGAAAAGAGATCGATGATTTTCTTCACAAAGGTCTAATCCGAAAAAGCAAAAGTCCGTGGTCTTGTTCTGCTTTTTATGTCAATAAACAAGCAGAAATTGAGCGTGGCACTCCAAGGCTTGTGATTAATTATAAGCCTTTAAACAAAGCCCTTCAATGGATCAGATATCCGATCCCAAACAAAAAAGATCTTCTGAATCGTCTGCATTCAGCCAAAATATATTCAAAATTTGACATGAAATCTGGATTTTGGCAAATCCAAATTCAAGAAAGTGATCACTACAAAACAGCTTTTACTGTTCCTTTCGGGCAATATGAATGGAACGTAATGCCATTTGGATTAAAAAATGCCCCTTCTGAATTCCAAAAAATCATGAATGATATTTTTTACTCTTATTCAAACTTTATCATTGTCTACATAGATGATGTTTTAATATTTTCTCAATCTATTGATCAACATTTCAAACATATTCATATCTTTGTGAATATAATCAAAAGAAATGGCCTTGCTGTTTCTAAAACAAAAATTGATCTTTTTCAAACAAGAATCCGATTTCTCAGACATAATATTTTTCAAGGTACCATTGTCCCTATTGACCGGGCAATCCGTTTTGCTGATAATTTTCCCAAACAAATTATTGACAAAACTCAATTACAAAGATTTTTAGGCTGTCTAAATTATGTCTCTGAC
This sequence comes from Pterocarpus santalinus, assembly GCA_031439595.1. NCBI lineage: Eukaryota > Viridiplantae > Streptophyta > Magnoliopsida > Fabales > Fabaceae > Pterocarpus > Pterocarpus santalinus. Next base: position 41,645,350 of record CM062523.1, on the reverse strand, counting down.
TTCTTTTCTCAGCTTAATAATCTTATCAAACCACTCCATGATCGTCTTAAAAAGGTTCCTCCGCCTTGGACGGACGTTCATACAAACATTGTCAAACAAGTTAAAGATCAGGTCAAAAGTCTTCCCTGTCTTTACTTACCTAACCCCCAAGCTTTCAAAATTGTTGAAACTGATGCCTCTGATTTAGGTTTTGGCGGCATTTTAAAACAAAAAATAAATGATAGAGAGCATGTCATTGCATATACTTCAAAACACTGGAATACCGCTCAACAGAAGTATTCTACAATTAAAAAAGAAGTTTTAGCAATTGTCCTCTGCATTTCAAAATTTCAATCTGACCTACTAAATCAAAGATTTTTGGTTCGCGTTGACTGTAAGTCAGCAAAAGACATTTTGCAAAAAGATGTTAAAAACCTAGCATCAAAACAAATTTTTGCAAAATAGGAAGCAATTTTAAGTGTTTTTGACTTTGATATAGAGTATCTCAAGGGCACTTGAAACTCTCTCCCTGATTAACTCACACGTGAATTTTTGCAGGGAAAAGAATGCCAAAATCATCATCCTCCTCTAAAGGAGGAAAAACAAAAGAAAAAGAAAAAGAAAAAGAAAAAGAAAAAGGAAAAGAAATTGTCCTAACCGGGCAATCAAAAAATCAAACTGGGTCATCTACCCAAGAGCCCAACATATCTGGGTCATCTACCCAGTAAACACAAAAGCAAACCAAGGAAGACTATGCCTTCCCAATCCAAACACTGTTAGCCTTTCAAGATCAAGGCCTAACCAAACTCCCAAAAGAGTATTGGGCAGAAATTGCCTCGGACGAAGATGATGTGAATTACCCATTATCCCTCATGATTCAAAATCTGAGCAAGCAAATTACCAAACAAGAGTCATCCAAACAATTGGCGACTACCCAAACAACCACCAAAAAATCCCAAACCCAATATCTGGCAAAAGAAAATTTTATGCCAGTTACTCAAATTGAACCAGAATTTTGGGATAAAAATACCTTCAAAAATCCTCCCAAAAGATTTTCATTTCAAACCTTTTTCCCCAAACAAGACACAAAAATACTATAAATTTATCCTGATAGATTCTGACTCAGTGTCCATCAAACACTACAAGGACAAAGCTAGTCCTCCAAACATTACTCATTCAACTTTCCAAATTCTTAAGGTTTTGACACCATCTGATTTTGGGAAAAATCCAAACAACATTAAAAAGTTTTCTCAAAACTTTGATCCAATTGGATATAATTATTGGGATTATATTCAAGCCTGGACCAACGTATTCTGGCTTCAAAATAAAGCTTTTTGCCATTCATGGCTGATTTATTTTAAAAGGAATGCTTTATACAAATTCCCACATTGGTTTTCCCAATGGTGGAATTTCTTTGGACTAGTTGACCAAATCCTTCCTAGTAGTGCCTTAGAAGGATTTCAAACTTTTTCGAAAATGTTCAATCTTTCAGGAAATCCATTCCCAGTAGATCTCCATTTTTATTCCAAATTTTCATTAGCCTGGATTTTCTCCTGGCGATATGTTTTTGGAGTTCATGAAAACAAAAATTTACTGGCCTTTCTTCAGAGACAGGCATATGTCAAGTGGTGGGCAGAATTTGATACTTCCTGGATCAGTCCTCAAAAAATTAAAGATTGGTTCAAGAAGAATCCCAAACTTCTCTCGGCCTTTGATCCGGAAAGCTGTAAATTTTTGAATCAGAGGTCCCAAATTTTGGTAGCCTTAGGCGCATCCACAAGCAAGGAGTCTTTTGGTCAAAACTTAAAGGATATCCTAAAGCTACTACAAACTGATGAAGCTGAGTGATCAGCCAAACAGGATTTACCACCTTCGTCATCTTCCTCAGAATCATCATTTGGTTTTTACCAGAATGAAGATGATTGCTTCGGAATTGATTTGGGTGAAGACTGTTAAGTCGGCAGAAAACGCCAAACAACATTATCGGCAGAAAATGACAAACAACTCTGCTTCCACATAAATTAAAAGCAGAAGGAATCTACTTTTGGCAAAAGCAGACAAAAGTCTCAGCCACCGAGGTTACTTTATGTTACTGTTGGTGTCTGCTCAAACTTTTACTGTTGTAATAGTCTCGGTTTGTAACCTGTACTGTTTAGGTTTTGTAACCGGAACTGTTGTAATAGTCAATCTAGGTTTCTATTTAAGGAGTGCTCATTCTCCTTCGAGGGGCATCCTTTTGAAACCCTTTGTAACCGATAAGAAAAGAGTTTGTAGGAGTATTCTAAGATACTATTTGTAAGCTTTCTTTATGAAATAAAAATCTTATTTTCCTGTTTACTGCATTTCTCTCTCTCTCAGCCAGTCCCGACGGACTACCGCGCTCTGGCTTTCTTTTATTTTCTGTAATTTATTTTACTGCATTTCTCTCTCCCTCAGCCAGTCCTGACGGACTACCGCGCTCTGGCTTTCTTTTAGTTTCTAATATTTTTATTGCATTGCATTTGCATAGCATGTAATTAGGAGTCCGCCTCTTCCCCTCTTCTATACCCTTGTGATCCCTTCCACCCTTCCGGCCACCCCGTATATATATATATATATATATATATATATATATATATATATATATAATAGAAGCCAACACTTCAGTTTATGTACAGAATTTTGAAATAGGATACATGAGTGGGGCCAACGTACCAAAAGAACATAAGGCCCATATCGGTCAAAATGATCCTATGGGTCCCTAGCGGACATTACAAACCTACTGCTAATCCTGCTACTAAGTCTATGACCCAAAGCTGCGTGTTGTCAAAAGAGGGTTATGCTGTACAACGTCTCCTGCGGCTGATCTACTCCGTCAGATAGCTGTTGGCCATGTCAAGCCCGACCAGAGAGTAATCTGCACTAGGTCCCGAGGAAGAAGAGGCTGATAAACCGGTGGCCTCCGAAGGGTCGCTCTCAGAGCTAAGCGGGATGTCAGGTACGACCTGTGGGGGTGACCCTAGCACAAGGTCAACAAGAGCTGCAGGCGTCGCGGGTGCAGGAGGTGTTGGAGATGGGTGTGCCATGTGCAGTGGGATGAGAGCATACAGGGTAGCAGGATCAAAAGCAGGATGAAATAGAGGGACAACAAAGTTCCTATTACTAAATAGGTAAAGGCGGAAGTGACAGGAACTGGCTATATACAAAGAGTCTAGGACAGGATCGTGGTGAAGCTATAGATCTGGAATCTTAATGAAGAGGGTGGCCGTGGAGTCCATCGCCAGCGTCTGAGAATGATGCGGACATACAAAACGAGGTGAGAATTTAAAGAAATTGTCAGTAGGGTTCGCGTATGGTGTTTAACTGACATCACATTCATTCTCAGTTGCCTCGATTTTTATTTAATTATAAAAATATGTGTTCAAACTGATCTGTCTATTTTAATGACTTTAAGAAAACATCTGGTCCGAGGCAAGGTTCAGTTTTACTTAAGATGGCATAAGAAACAGAATAAATTACTAATAATGATATACAAAATAATAAACAGAATAAATGAATAAACGGCAGTAAATAGACATAACAGACAACTGTAAACAGCTTGACATAACTATTCCATGTAATCAACTCATTCTTGAACCTTTCTTCATAAACTTTTCCATTACATTTCATCATTTTCCATCACTTGGTCCTCTGGGAGTTCTTGGCCATTTTAGACTCCTGGGTAATTCTGCTTTTCAGGATCGAGCTCGTTCCTATACAAGAATGCCGGGTTTACTTTCTCTGAACTTCCCACCAATCTATTCCCCTTAACTTTTTATCCGAGGCTGGCCCAAGTATCATGGAACTTTCATCATCACATATTCCTTAGGTTCATCATAACATAACACTCATGACTTTCTTGAAAATACACGTCTTAACATGTATATCATAACTCATGCATAGATTTTACCGAAATTTTGGCAGCATGACGGAACGTATTCGCTTCCCCATGAATAGTGCCAGTACATCAGAACACCAATTTCTCATAGAGGTCATAATATTGAATTCATAATTCAGCATTGAACTCATAGAAACATTAGTCTCATTAAGGCAGATTTATTGCATCACCATAACCATTCAACCCGGTTTCTGTAAACCAAGCCATAATTCCTATTTAATTCATTTGGACCTCAATTTTGGATATGTTAAAGTGTTATGTGTCTATTTTCTAACCTCTTTGGTCCCATCTAATTTTGATAACTATAGCTCAAGTTATTCAGGTTTTATCCCGGCTTGCCCAGTGACTGGCTAGAATCAGACATCTAAAAGTAAAAATCCACTAAAAATCGAAAACTAATCCAAATCATATGAAATTGGTCTCATATTAAAGCGTATAGGACAAGCTTTCATTTACAAAAAGTTCCATTCTATTTGACTTAGTAGGGCTCGAGTTATAAGCCCCGAGATTCAACCTTGTTGAACTGCCCTGCTTTAGCCTGGTTAGGATGTAAGGTAACTATTTTGAACTATTGGGAGCATATGGGACCGTAACGAACTTGGAATTTCATTGTGAGATATTCTCCTACGTGTAAGCTTTCTAAAAAAATTAGTTTCACTCAATTTGAAGTTGTACAGAGTGAGTTACATCCTTCTCAAGTCATACTATTCGGATGAAAGTCCTGATTTCTGGGGCAAATTTCAAAAATTCATATCTCTCTCTATACTAATTCAATAACCTTATATGATATATGTGTGGAAAGCTCTAAAAGTCTAGTTTCACAGAAAAATAGTCTCATCGAATTTAATGAGCTATAGGCAGAGCTATACACTCTGCTGTATGGACTGCCGAGGGAGCTTTAGTTCTCCAGCCCTTCATACCTTCTTTTTCTCACCCTTTTCTACTTCTTAATCAGTCAGATTTTAAACATACAAACAGCCAGCAACCAGTTCAACATCAACATATTCAGTCACTAATCAATTAAGGAGCAAGAAAATAAAGCTAAGAATCAGTCATCTAAGATCAGGATATCAAGAACAATATTAAGCCTCTACCTCTTTGTGGGTTGTTCTGCTAAGTGTTGGAGGTTAATTTTGAGAGGAGAAAAGAATGAGAAGAGAAAAGAATGAGAAGAGAAAAAGTGAGACTGAAGTAGCGTAAGAAAGGCGCGTGTAAATCAACTCAACGAAGAAGGAAAAATCTGATTTAAACGTAGAGAGGGTAGTTGGGATTGTGAATGTTGATTGGCTGAAATTCTTGTGGCTGGTTTCCAGCCGTGCTTCCCTTCTTTTGTGGTTTAATGTGGCTTACTTATTCTCCACACAAAAAGAGGGGATTCATTTGCACTCTGTATAAACTCGGAACTCGTAACAGTTCTGCGTAAAGTTGGAACTCGTGTTAGGAACATAAAGTCTGAGATCGTAAATCACAGCACACCATTTACCTTAAAATCGGTGGTCCAAGACGAGATCATGGGACATAAACGACTTAAACTCAAAAGTCGGGGATGTTACACAAACTTGGAAGTTAATATCAGGACATAAATCCTCAGGTACCCGGAAATCGGAACGTGCATAATCTCAGAAGTTGGTCACAAATTCAAACTCGAGTGTAAATGGAAATTATAACGCTCTTAGGTTAAGTTCAAATATCGGTAAATAGATAAACTCGGACATCGAATCACATCAATTTGGTTAGGACCTTGCAGGATAAGTAGGAAATCGGAAAATGTACTCGTTTTATTGGAAACTTGAAGATAAAATCGGGAATAATGCCCATTGTACATGAAACTGGAAGATTAGGTCGGAAATCGTGTAAATTGTGGTCGAACTTGGAGATTAGCTCAGAGATCTGAACTCGGGTTCAAGCTATTGGACATCAACCCTGAGATCGGAAATCGTGAAAATTTCACCTTTCATTTGAAACTCGAAGTCAGAAATCATGAGAATTGAAAATTAGGTCGGAAATCATGAAAATTGTCTATTTCACTTGAATAAACAAGGTCAAAAGTCGGAACTCGTTGAGGATGTTACAATACCACCCCCCTTAAAAAAAAATTTATCCTCAAAATTTAGTTCCTCAGAATAGTTCAGGGTACTCTTTCCTCATATTTGATTCTAGTTCCTAGGTGTAGTCCTCAGCATTTCCTTTTCCCCATGCTACCTTTACTAGCTGCATGGTTTTGTTTCGAAGCTGTCTGCTACATCTGTCTACGATCTGTGTTGGTTGTATGCGGAAAGTCAGGTCTTCCTTTAACTGTATAGGTTCGGGTTCTAAGAAGTGTGTAGGGTCAGGTTGATATTTTCTGAGTTAGGAGACATGAAAAACATTACGAAGATTTGATAAATGTGGAGGTAAAGCGATTCGGTATGCAACTGATCCGATTTGCTCCAAGATTTGGAAGGGACTAATAAAGCAAGGATTTAGCTTTTTGACTTTAATGGCCCTACCTATCCCTGTTATAGGCGTAATCTTCAGAAATACGTGGTCTCCTTCTTGAAATTCCAGAGGTTTCCTCCTGATATCTGCATAACTCTTTTGGCGGCTCTGAGCGGTGAGCATCTTACTTCGGATCTTCTTGATCTGTTTAGTGGTTTCCTCCACTAAATTAGGCCCCAATAAAGTTGATTCTCCTGTTTCATACCAACATAGGGGAGATTGGCACTTTCGTGCATATAATGCTTCATAAGGAGCCACACCGATGCTAGCGTGATAACTGTTGTTGTATGCGAATTCAGCCAACTGTAAGTATCGATCCCAATTCCCGCATTGCTCCAATATATAGGCTCGTAACATATCTTCCAAGGTTTGAATTGTCCTCTCCGATTGCCCATCCGTTTGCGGGTAATAGGCAGTGCTTAGGCACAACTTAGCACCGAACGCTTTTTGTAAAGCCCCCCAAAATCGTGAGGTGAACCTTGGGTCTCGATCAGAGATGATAGTTGAAGGAGTCCCATGTAACCTTATAATCTCTTGATTATACAGCTGCACCAATTTCTCCAATGGATAATTTGCTCGAAAGGGTAGAAAGTGTGTAGATTTGGTTAATCTGTCCACAATGACCCATATAGCATCATATCCCATTGACGTTCTTGGTAACCCCATTACAACATCCATGGAGATACTCTCCCATTTCCATTCAAGGATTTCCAAGGGTTGTAACATCCTAGAAGGTTTTTGATATTCCGCTTTCACCTTCTGACAGACCAAGCACTTACCCACGAAGTTTGCCACACTTGATTTCATGCCCGGCCACCAAAACATCTTCTTGAGGTCTTCATACATTTTAGTAATGCTGGGATGTATGACGAATTCGCCTTTATATGCTTCTTCTAAGATTCTTCTTCAAAGATTGTTTTTCTCGGGAACACATACCCTGTTGTGACACCGCCAGATGCCCTTTTTATCTTGGGCAAAACCTATTAATTTTCCTGATTGCACGAGATTAATCGTATGTTGAAAATTAGCATCCTGCTGTTGTGCTTGCCGAATCTGGTCCTTACAGTTACTGGTTATCTTAATTTGGTGTAACTGAAGGGCCTTAGGAGTAGTAAGGATTCCCAAATTAAGATTTCGGAAGCTTTCAATAAGCTCTGTCTCTTTAATCATCATCCAGGCTATGGTCAATGATTTCTTGCTCAAAGCATCTGCCACAATGTTTGCCTTACCTGGGTGGTATTTCAATTCAAATTCATAGTCTTTAAGGAGTTCCATCCATCTCCGCTGCCTCGTGTTTAAGTCCTTCTAATCAAAGAGGTACTTCAAACTCTTATGATCAAAAAAGACCTCGAACCTCACTCCATACAGGTAATGTCTCCATATCTTCAAAGCAAATACTACTGCCGCTAATTCGAGGTCGTGAGTAGGATAGTTCCTTTCGTGTGGCTTTAATTGCCTGGAGGCATATGCGACCACATTTCCAGTTTGCATCAACATGCACCCTAACCCTTGTTTGGAAGTGTCATAATAGACCTCAAATGGTCCACAAGGGTCTGGTAAGGCTAACACTGGTGTTGTAGTTAATCTTTTCTTCAAATCCTGAAAACTCTGTTCACACTCTAGTGTCCACTCAAACGGAACATTCTTCCTAGTTAGCTTGGTAGGGGCAAGGCTATTCGAGAAAAATCCTTAATGAATCGCTAGTAATATCCATTTAAGCCCAAAAAACTCCTGACTTCAAAGGCTGTGGTTGGCCTTTCCCAATTTAGAACTACTTCTACTTTGCTGGGGTCTATAGAGATTCCTCCAGAGGACACTACATGGCCGAGAAATTTTACTTCCTTCATCCAAAATTCACATTTGGATAACTTGGCATAAAGTTTCTTTTCTCTTAAAATTTGCAGAACCAGCCACAAGTGTTCCACATGCTCTTGCTCTATCTTTGAATAGACAAGTATATCGTCGATGAAGACCACTACAAATTTGTCCAGATATGGGCGGAATATTTGATTCATGTAATCCATGAATACTGCTGGTGCATTCGTCAGTCCAAACGACATCACGGTATAGTCGTAGTGCTCATAACGAGTTCAAAAAGCTATCTTAGGGATATCTTGTTCCCGAACTCGAATTTGATGATATCCGGAACGCAAGTCGATCTTGGAGAATACCGTTGAACCTTGTAGCTGGTCCATGAGATTGTCAATCCTAGGCAGTGGATATTTATTCTTAATTGTCACTTTATTCAACTGCCTATAATCCACGCCTAAGCGCATGCTCCCATCCTTCTTTTTGACCAACAAGACTGGAGCTCCCCATGGCGACGCGCTTGGCCGTATGAATCCTTTTTCCAAAAGCTCCTCAATCTGTCTCTTTAGTTCTGCCAGCTCCAATGGTGACATTCGATACGGAGCTATCGATATTGGTCCTGCACTTGGAACTAACTCAATGGTAAACTCAATCTCTCTCTCCGGAAAGAATTCAGGAATATCCTCTAGAAAAATATCAGGATATTCTTTAACAACTGGAATCTCCTCTAGTTCTTGCTCAACTTCTGTCACATTAGCTGACAAGAGGATATATCCTTAACTCTTTGACCCAAAAGAGTTTAGATAGAAGAGTATTAAGGCTTGGTATTCAGAAATTGAGACAGAAGGGAATACTACCATTTTATCAGAGCAATTGAGCATGACTCGATTGGCAGAAAGCCAGTCTATGCCCAGAATTATGTCAAGGCTAGCCAGAGGGAGAGAAATCAAACTGGCTACAAAGGTTTTACCCTCGATTCAAAAAGGAACATTGATGCATATTTGACTAGTTCTAACAGGTCCATTGGTAGGAGTAGAAATCAATAGATAATAAGATAATTCAGAAATTGGTAATTGCAAAATAGCCACACAGTTATAAGAAATAAAAGAATGTAAGGCACCCGAATCATAGAGTACAATTAGGGTCTCATCATCCACTTCACAGGTACCTTGGATTAGTCCTTCAGACTTGTCAGCCTCTTCAGCATTCATGGTAAAGACCCGCCCTTGACGTTGGAATCGAGGCCGCTATGATGGATTCCTAGTTGGACACTTATAAATTTTGTGGCCTGGCTTGCCACACCCATAGCAGGCATTCTGCCCTACTAAACACAACCGATCGCCATGATTCTTACCGCATTTTGTGCAAGTGGGATTCAGAAAAGGCCTCTAGGGCTGCTTCCCTTTGTTGCTTGCTGGAGGAAATCTCCTCTGCTGTCGTATGTTGGGCTTGAATCTTGGGCCCTGTGGGGCCAACCCCTTCTTGAAATTACCAATAAATGCCCTGGCTACAGCTAATTTCAAGTTGCAATCCTCCACAAGTCGGCACTTATTCACCAACATGGGGAAATCCCTAATCTCCATTGGGCCTATTGCTGTAAGAATATCTTCTCGTAATCCTCCCTCAAACTTAATGCACTTCCAGGCTTCATCTGGCTTCCTTTGGTAAATTGTAGAAAATTTGCACAGCTCTTTGAACTGGGCAATGTATTCGGATATCGTTCGGTTTCCCTGATGAAGCTGCATAAACTCAAGTTCCTTGGCATTTCGAACGAAAGCCGGAAAGTACTTCTAGTAAAATACATCCCTAAACGTTGTCCAGGTGATTGCCGTCCGAGATTCTTCAAATAATCTTCGTACACCGTTTCACCAAAACTCCACGTCTGCTTCAAGCATGTAAGTGGCAAAGGTCACCTTCTGATGATCATAGCAATCTAAGACAGAGAAAATCTTCTCTATGGCTTTGACCAATTCGTCAGCTTTATCAGGATCATACGTTCCTCAAAAGCTGGGCGGAATTGCCTTTTGGAACTCAGCCAGGTCAGCTCCTAGGCCATGTGGATTTCCTCCACAATTTGCCTCAGGTCGCCTGCCTAGCTGATCCATCATCTAGTGAGCTATCACGGCCTGTTCCCGCATCACGTGAGCCATCTCTCGCATTGTGGCCATGAAGTCAGTCGAGTCCTCTGGGGCAGGTTCTGCATGTGGTCTGCCTTGCCTTCCAGAGGCCATTAAGTTCTGAGCACACAAAATAAAAGTTATTAAGTTGATCAAGCTCAATACATAGTCTAATGTGCTAGTAAATAACAGCTCACATGGTCAGGCACTTCATACACATGCACACCTATATCTTAACCATACAGGCAAGATCTAGTGCATGTTATCAGTTAAAAGTACAAAATATGCGCGAAGCATCGTTAGTCCAATCCTCAGGCCTTAGCTAGGATGAACTGCTCTGATATCAAAAATGTAACACCCTATTAATTTAATATTATGCCTAAGTCATAGCATGAAATTAGTTAGACTATGTTACTGTGTTAATATTCGGCTTACCTTTCATGTTGCGTATCGCCTCTTTTTTATTTTTTATTTTTGTAAGCCGACAACTTGGCGTGCTAAGTATAATCGACGTGACCAATATGACAGAGCGTAACAATATTTATCCAAGCATGACAGGAAATACGAGAATCAGTAATGTATTGTCAACCATATATATATATATATATATATATAATAGAAGCCAACACTTCAGCTTATGTACAAAATTTCGAAACAAGATACATGAGTGGGGCTGGCGTACCAAAAGAACATAAGGCCCGTATCGGTCAAAATGATCCTATGGGTCTCTAGCGGACATTACAAACCTACTGCTAGTCCTGCTGCTAAGTCTATGACCCAAAGCTGCTTGTTGTCAAAAGAGGGTCATGTTGTACAACGTCTCCTGCGGCTGATCTACTCCATCAGATAGTCGTTGGCCATGTCAGGCTCGGCGAGAGAGTAATCTGCAGTAAGTCCCAAGGAGGAAGAGGGTGATGAGCCGGTGGCCTCCGAAGAGTCGCTCTCGAAGCAGAGCGGGATGTCAGGTACCACCTGTGGCGGTGACCCTAGTGCAGGATCAGCAGGAGCTGCAGGCGCCACAGGTGCAGGAGGTGCTGGAGGTGGGTGTGCCATGTGCAGTGGCATGGCAGCATACGGAGTAGCAGGATCGAAAGCAGGATGAAATAGAAGGGCAATAAAGTTCCTATTACTAAATAGGTAAAGGCGGAAGTGACATGAATTGGCTATATACAGAAAGTCTAGGACAGGATCATGGTGAAGCTATAGATCTGGAATCTCAATGAAGAGGGTGGCCGTGGAGTCCATCGCCAGTGTTTGAGAATGATGCGGACATACAAAACGAGGTGAGAATTTAAAGAAATTCTCAGTAGGGTTCACGTATGGTGTTTAACTGACATCACATTCATTCTCAGTTGCCTCGGTTTTTATTTAATTATAAAAACATGTGTTCAAACTAATCTATCTATTTTAATGACTTTAAGAAAACGTCTGGTCCGAGACAAGGTTCAGTTTTACTTAAGATGGCATAAGAAATAGAATAAATTACTAATAATGATACACAGAATAATAAATAGAATAAATGAACAAACGGCAGTAAATAGACATAACAGACAACTGTAAACAGCTTGACCTAACTATTCCATGTAATCATGCAAACTCATTCTTGAACCTTTCTTTATAAACTTTTCTATTACATTTCATCATTTTCCATCACGTGGTCCCTTGGGAGTTCTTGGCCATTTTAGACTCCTGGGTAATAGTCTGCTTTTCAGGATCGAGCTCGTTCCTATACAGGAATGCCAACTTTACTTTCCCCAACCTTCCCACCAATCTATTCCCCTTAACTTTTTATCTGGGGCTGGTCCAAGTATCATGGAACTTTCATCATCACATATTCCTTAGGTTCATCATAACATAACATTCATGACTTTCTTGAAAATGCACATGTCTTAACATGTATATCATAACTCATGCATAGACTTTACCAAAATTTTGGCAGCATGACGAAATGTGTCCGCTTCCCCATGAATAGTGTCAGTACATCAGAACACCAATTTCTCATAAAGGTCATAATATTGCATTCATAATTCAATATTAAACTCATAGAAACATTAGTCTCATTAGGCAGAGTTACTGCCTCAGCATAACCATTCAACCCGGTTTCTGTAAATCAAGCCATAATTCCTATTTAATTCATTTGGACCTCAATTTTGGATATGTTAAAGTGTTATGTGTCTATTTTCTAACCTCTTTGGTCCCATCTAATTTTGATAACTATAGCTCAAGTTATTCAGGTTTTATCCCGCCCTGCCCAGTGACTGGCCAAAATCAGACATCTAAAAATAAAAATCCACTAAAATCGAAAACTGATCCAAATCATACAAAATTAATCTCATATTAAAGCGTACAGGACAAGCTTTCATTTACATAAAGTTCCATTCTATTTGACTTAGTAGGGCTCGAGTTATAAGCCCCGAGATTCGACCTTGTTGAATTGCCCTACTTTTGCCTGGTTAGGATGTAAGGTAATTGTTTTGAACTACTGGGAGGATATGGGACCGTAACGAACTTGGAATTTCATTGCTAGATATACTCCTACGTGTAAGCTTTGTAAAAAAATTGGTTTCACTCAATTTGAAGTTGTATAAAGTGAGTTACACCCTTCTCAAGTCATACTATTCGGATGAAAGTCCTGATTCCTATGGCAAATTTCAAAATTTCATATCTCTCTCTATACTAATTCAATAACCTTATATGATATATGTGTGGAAAGCTCTAAAAGTCTAGTTTCACAGAAAAATAGTCTCATCAAATTTAATTGGCTGTAGGTAGAGACGTACACTCCGCAATACGGACTATCGAGAAACTTTAGCTCTCCAGCCCTTCACACCTTCTTATTCTCATCCTTTTCTACTTCTTAATCAGTCAGATTTTAAACATACAAATAGCCAACAACCAGTCAAACATCAACATATTCAGTTACTAACCAATTAAGGAGCAAGAAAATAAAGCCAAGAATCAGTCACCCAAGATCAGGATATCAAGAACAATATTAAGCCTCTACCTCTTTGTGGGTTATTCTGCTAAGTGTTGGAGGTTGATTTTGAGAGGAGAAGAGAATGAGAAGAAGAAAGTGAGACTAAAGTAGAGTGAGAAAAGAGCGTGTAAATCAATCAACAAAGAAGAAAAAATCTGATTTAAACGTAGAGAGGGTAGTTGGGATTGTGAATGTTGATTGGCTAAAATTCTTGTGGCTGATTTCCAGCCGTGCTTCCCTTCTTTTGTAGTTTAATGTGGCTTACTTATTCTCCACGCAAAAAAGGGGGATTCATTTGCACACTGTATAAAGTCGAAACGCATAACAATTCTGTGTAAAGTCGGAACTCGTATTAGGAACATAAAGTCTAAGATCGTAAATCACAGCACACCATTTACCTTAAAATCGGCGGTCCAAGACGAGATCATGGGACATAAACGACTTAAACTCGGAAATCGGGGATGTTACATAAACTTGGAAGTTAATATTAGGACATAAATGCTCAGGTACCCGAAAATCGGAATGTATATAATCTCGAAAGTTGGTCACAAATTCAAACTCGAGTGTAAATGGAAATTATAACGCTCTTAGGTTAAGTTCGGATATCGGTAAATATATAAACTCGGACATCAAATCACATCAATTTGGTTAGGACCTTGCAGAATATGTCAGAAATTGGAAAATGTACTCGTTTTATTGGAAACTTGAAGATAAAATTGGGAATAATGTCCATTATACTTGAAATTGGAAGATTAGGTTGGAAATCGTGTAAATTGTGGTTGAACTTGGAGATTAGCTCAAAGATCTGAACTCGGATTCATTCTATTGGACATCAACCCTGAGATCGGAAATCGTGAAAATTTCACCTTTCATTTGAAACTCGAAGCCGAAAATCATGAGAATTGAAAATTAGGTAGGAAATCGTGAAAATTGTCTATTTCACTTGAATCTTAGAAACAAGGTCGGAAGTCGAAACTCGTTGAGAATGTTACAATTCGCACATCTTTTCTGCCGTTCTCCATTCTTCATATCATGGACAATAATTGTAGTTTGTGTCTATCATATTAAGAAGATCAAAAGCTTTCTCAAATTTAATTGCACTTTCCAGCATCATGTATGTTGAATTCCACCGAGTTGAAACATTTAATTTTAAACCAGCACTGTCATCAACTTCAGCTTCCTGCACACACATTGAATTTTATCATCCTTGCATCTGATGCCCTCACATACTTCACACTTTCTCTAATCTTAAATAGTGCTTCACTGGCAACTTTCAAACCCTCTTAGACAATCAGGTTGAGTATGTGAGCAAAACACCACACATGAAAAAATTCTCCATCACACAGCAAATTATTCTGTGTAACATCCTCAATTTCATGTCGTGCTAGATTACCTCAGTAACCCTGAGTAATTAGGCACTTAATGAGAAATTTTGAGATTAGGGCTTAATTAAGGGGTTGACTCGGATGAGAAGAGTCAAGAGAATGCTTAATCGAGATTAGATAATCTCTAATTAAGCAAGTCAGAGCCTCATAGCTTAATTAAGCACTAATCGCCCTTAATTAGCTTACTCGAGTTTAATTAAGGTTAATTAAGCTTAATCGTAAGATTAATTTTTGTTAATCATGTTCTTGGGTGTTAATCACTAATCCTTGCTTAATCACCCTAATTAAGTTGTATGAGCACTTAATCACATGATTAAATTCAAATTTAGTCAACTAGACAATAAAGTAAAGAGTGATGTCATAAAAGCATAAAGCATGAGAAAAGAGTGCTTTATGTAAGAGTTTGATCATGTTTTGTCTCCCCATCATCTACTTTGTCCCCTTAATCACTAATTAACACAAGATAACACAAAGTGAAGCAAAAATATCTCATCCTCCCTCCTTCAAAGTGGACGCCACTTTCTCTCTCTCCCTCCCTCATTCATTTTCATTTTCACTCATCCTATTCTCTCTTCAAGCCAAATTCTCTAACTTCTCTCTAAACACTTCTTCATCTTCTTCATCTTCCTCTTCTTTTCTCCACCACCACCACCCTAAACCACTCACTTGGCCCTTCAAAGACCTCATCTTTGGGTCTTTGGAGACAAGATCAAAACACTACAACCTCCATTTCCACAAGATTTCAAGAGCTTCTCCTTCCTTCTTGCAAAACCGCCACCTTCATCATCAAGAGGAGCCATCATCTTCTTCTTCCATCTCTCTTGTTTTGCGCCATCTTCAAGAAAGGTAGTGATCTTCATCTTTTTCATTTTGTTTACTCAAGAAAGCTTGGAGCTTGGTTCTTCCATGACCAAGATTTCTAAGTGAAAGCTTGAGAAGATCCTTTATGCTCTTCAAGAGCCAAAGTTTTCATTCTTGGAAAAATGTGTTCTTGATGTTCTTCATGTGTTCTTAAGTTTCCTCTTTTGGAAAAATGTGTTCTTGATGTTCTTCATGTGTTCTTAAGTTTCCTCTTTTGGAAAAATGTGTTCTTGATGTTCTTCATGTGTTCTTAAGTTTCCTCTTTTGGAAAATGTGTTTTTGATATTCTTCATGTGTTCTTAAGTTTCCTCTTTCGAAAACATATGTTCTTATTGTTCTCTTGCTTAAAGTTGTTCTTTTCTCTTTATGATGAGTGAATGATTAGAAAAGTTTCACCTTTTTATGTTTCCATGATTTGATAAGACTATGAACCTTCTAAAAGATTTAAACTTTAAAAAGTTTGCTTCTTGATTTCCTTCAAAGTGGCGCAACTTTTAAGCTTCCATAAAGTTCTATTTTGTTTTGTTTTGAAGACAAGAATACATGTGAATGTCTAAACTTTTTGAGTTAGAAAAATGATATCTTGTCACTTTAGGCTTTAGGAATCAAACCTTAAAGAAAAGACCTTTCACAATGTTTCAAACTTTATTCAAGAATAAGATCTTTAAGTTATAAAAATGTTGTTTTATGACATTTCATCCATAAAGTTTAGACTTTGAACCAAAATAATGCAAAAAGGTGTTAACTTTTATAAAGAACAAGACTTTTTATTCAAAAGCTAGTAACTTATATCATTATTTCATAAAGATCCAATCTTAAGATAAGAGCTTAATGTCAAAGGCACTTACTTTCATAAAGAATGAGACTTTATGACTACTCTACTAAGAATGACAACTTTAATAATATTTAAGGCAAAAACCTTGGTATGTTATTAGTAACAGTTTAAAACTTGGTAACTTGAATAAGTTAAAAGTCACCCTTGGTGATTAGTGAACATTGGTGTTGTTGGGTTCATGATGTGGTTATGCGTTGTCATGACCCAAGGATTAGAGGATCTCGAACTCCTTGGGAAGAAGTATGATTAGGGCCTCTGAGCATACCATGAACCTAGGAATCACTAAGTGCACTATCTCAAGGAAAGGAAACAATCATATAATTTAATTAATTTGAACAAGTGTTTCATAAGACATGTACTTAAGTGAAGAATATTTTCATCCAAGGACCAAGTGACTAAAAGACCACAAACACCTATCTTAACTATGTGATTCTATCATGGGTAACCATGGGAAATCATGTGATGATTCATAATATTTTTCACAAAGAACAACACAACTATAAACCCCTTAGGGTATGAATGTGTGATGCCACTCGGCATGATGAATGATGAGTTTGATTGAGCTTTGTCTCATGATTGAATGATGAGTGTGATGATATGATATGCATATGATGAACTATTGGTTGAATGCTGATGATTGGCGTTTTGGGGAAGCTCCGGTCTAGCCGCTTATCTTTCTGGATTTCGTCAAAATTATGGACTTAGTCATATCATTGCATGCGTCTAGTCAAGGAAATGTTATGCATGTAAAGTATAAAGATAAGAAAAGAATCAATGGGACGTGACCCTTCAATCACTTCGGTAAGGGAAGTGAGAGACGGCGATCCACAAGGAACCTCTATGAGGGAGGCAAGGGTGTTCTGGAGGACCCTCCAACTTCGAGGTAACCAATATCGGCTTGGTCTGATTTGGTTAGTACTGCATGACGACTGTCACGGAATGAGCTCATGTCCAAAAGCAGTCTATTTCAAAGGAAAGTAAAGAATGTTAAGCACGTGCTGATAATGAAAGAAAAGTCTAAGTATAACCATTGTTACGTCTATGATGATGCATGTCTTTGCCTGTAGGTATGTTGCCCATTTGCATTATGAATGTTTATTCTATGTTCTAGTACGTATGTTAGTTATGATGATGTGGTTATGATCTTAAGTTTAAAAGCAACCCGCTTCGGGGTCTAAGTTTTCAAACCATTAAAAATTGAACTTATATCTGTCCACTGTTTTCATAATTAAACCCGAAGTGGCTGGGACGATGACGAGGACACTGTGTTTGTCTAGTCGCGATCCTACTGAGAAATTTAGTGTTTCTCATTCCTACGTTTCCGTGTCGTCTTCAGAGGATGTCGACGTCGGGCACAGTGGTGATCTACATTGAGTTCCCGGTGTGGCGTTGGCGCTTTGACTCGGTGCTGAACGCCTCTGTGCTGTCGGCAAGCGCAGCGATGAGGGTCTACATCTTCCACGACCGCCAGTTTCAGACCCCCGTGATGAGCCCATTTTTCCGACCACATCAGCCATTCGGCGAGGTTACTATGGATGACATCCGCCCCTACTTTCAGCCACCGAGATACCCCACTGATGATGACGAGACTGACTCGGATACCCGCTTGACTCCGATTGTTTCATCGATTCGACCTTCGGAGCCGTCTTATCCGAGCTTCCATGTGGAGACCGATCCGTCTGAGCCCCTCTATCCGACTCATTCTGGGGGATCTCACCGTTCAGGTTCGTTGCAGCCTTCGGTGATTCGTTTATCTTCTGATTCTTCTGCTTCATCTGCTGGCCCAACTTCACCCCCGGTTCGCGGGCGTGGGTTCATTCGTACCCGCGCTGTGCCCCGTGGGCGAGGTCGTGCTCGAGGAGGGGGACGTGGTGGTACTTCTCCCGGTGGATATGGGAACGGTTTCCTCCCGCCAGATGCTTGATGTTACAACTGCATGCGGAGCTGAGCACGAGGATAGCCCCTTTTGGTTATAGTTATAGGGTTATCATTATGTTATGTGGCATGCTTGGGTAGTAGGATTTTCTGATGTATTTCCTTTTATCATGTATTGGTAGGCTTTTGGTTAGGGCCGATGTTAGATATCGAACCCACTATTATCTTATGTATGACTCTGATATGACTATTATTGTATTATAATGGATGGCCGTGGAATAAATGTTACATTTATCTAAGAATTGTGGTTGCTCTTATTGTTTTATGTTTGTTAAATGCAACATATGTATGGGATAGCGGTGTTACTTTATATGTTCACGATGCGCTCATGGCTCTCGATTTCAAAAATGGTTCACTTGTTTTAAAAAAAAAAATATTCCCCCTATTTTCGATACAAAGTAATTTCAAAAAGGTAATGTTAGTTCCGCGAGCAAAAGTAACAACTAATAATTCCACAATATGACTTAAGCATAGAATGGAACTACTAGGGTGTTACATTCTGCAAACATAGTAGATGATTTTTCAAAATAGTTTGCATGGTATCATTTGCAGAAGCATTATCCAAAGTAATGGAAAACACCTTTTTATCAATCCCCCATTGCTTCAAACAATCAAACAACATGGCTTCTAATTCAACCCCCATGTATGGAGGCTTCATTCGATAAAAGTTAAGAATTTTACTCACTAGTCTCCAACTTTCATCAACAAAGTGAGCAGTTAAACAAATGTAGCCTTCTGTGGTAGATGTTGTCCACACATCAAAATTTAGATAAACTTGATTAGGGATCTTAGCTATCACTTGCTTGAGTTTGTCTTTCTCTTTCATGTAAATTTTTTGGACATCTGATACCACAGTGTTCCTAGAGTGCATCACAGCACTGGGGTTCAAATAACTAATCCATTCTCTAATCTTCTCATATTCAACAAAGTTAAATGGAAAATCATGTTGGATTATAGCCTGGGCAAGCAAACTACGATGGGTTTTTTGATTAGTCCTAGTCATGCTAGATTTCCCTTCAAGCATTTCAGCCCTATTGGCTTCTGAGTTTGCAATGGATTTACATGTAGCTACATGATGATTTAAATGAGAAGTCCCATAATTATTCTTAGTCTAAGGATTTCTCCCGATTGCGTAGCTACGACCACAATAATTATACATAGCTTTTCAATACCTTCTTTATCCTTCCCAATTTTCGTAAAAAATCTCCAAACATTAGATGTTTCTTTCTTAGCAGAGTCAACACTTCTAGATACTCTAGCAGGCATTTCACAGACAACTTCATCATCCACATTCATAGACTCCATAATATAACTATGTTTATAAATTCCTAAACATTGACAAACAAAAATGTATAAAAAAAAATAAGAACAACTAAAATAGAACGTGTAAAAGCATAACATGCAACCACATATATACGTATAACATTGGTTTCCAAATTCCTCACCTTCATCTCCCTCTTAATAAGGCATGACCCTATCCCATTCAGGAAGAAACTTTTGCTATATTTGGTTAATGCTTGTTCTTTAAATCTCGAAGTTTGTACTTGACGAAATTTCGGCAGCATTTCCTTTTGGTCTCTAAGTGCACGACTTGAGCGCGGTAACATTTATCACGACCAAGTATGCACCCAGAGAACAAAAGGAAATGCTGTGACCGAAATTTCATTAAGTACAAACTTTCATATTTAAAAAACAAACATTAACCAAATATAACAAAAGTTCCTTCCTAAACTCTCCGACTTGGACAATTCAAGATTCAATATAATGAATGGTACAAAAATGTACACATGCTCACTAAAAATTGAATCTTGAACTGGAAACTAAGGTTTCAATCTAATTAGTGGACAATAATATAAAAATAGAGAATCAAGGCACAATAGTCAATAAACATTGCCACATATTCTAGAAGACCACATTTATGCAGAGGAGTGAGTAGTATAGGTTATATGTGTTTTAAGATTTTATATAATTTCCAAATCCAACAGCAGAGGACAGAATATTATCATTTACCACAACCAGGAGTAGGAGGTGAAAATATCATTAGAGTGAAACTTCATTAGAGAGTGAAATTTCATTCAGTTAAGACAAGCATTGGATAAATGTTATAAAATAGATACAAGAACAAAAACCTTTTGTATTGTAACTCAGACAGCTTTTCTTTCTTTTTCTCTTTGTTTCTTAACCTGTTCCTCTGCCTTCACTCTTGCAACAATTTTAACAGCTTTAATTTGGGCTTCAATCCTAACTCTCTCTGTTAGCAGAAGCATACAGTACATCATTAACAGGGATCATAATATAAATTGAACTATAATACAATTCACATCATGCTAGCAGGAAATATAGCTTCATAATCTTTAATCACAACTCAATTTATTCAAAAATTTTGTTATCAATTTGTATAGCCATTATACTGTCAATAGATTTAACATAAGCTTAGAAGGAAGATTCTTGAAGATAAAGGGTTTTGAATTATGAATATGGTAGAGCTCAGCTAGTTAACATGGGGTAGACTTCAGTTCATATTTGCAATGGCAACAGACTCAAGAAAGAGTATATGTTGCTGAAATGGAAAAAGATCAATTTTCAGAATGGAATCAGGATCACAACTTCTAAATAGCAGATTTGATGCAGAAATGGAATTAATGGATGAATGATCGTCAATGAAGCAAAAGTGATGCTATCTTAAATTATATATTATTATAATTGAAATTTTCTTAATTCAATCCTACAATATTATTATAGTAACAAATTATACTAGCATAGAAATGATAGAATATTAAACCACAGGCATTGACATTAATAGTTAATTCAATTTAAATCCCATTAAAGCCTGAACAAAATGTTACATTTTCTATATGATATAATCAGAAAAGCTGAACCTATAGTCCTACAGTTAAACTCAGGAGATCAATTGTGTTCTTTCTAGCCGCTAGTGTGATGAGGATGTCCACATTGAGCTTAGCTTTGCCACTATTGCGTGCTTGACTTCCTAAGAAGTTTTCAACAATATCACATACAATTATTATTAAATAATTCAAGATAAATTTAATTGAAAGAATGAATTCCTTAATACTTTTAGGAAGGAACACAGAACATCCATGAGCAACTGAACTTACATTCTTACTTTATTTCAAATCAACCTCAATTTTATTTTGTCTGCACATTTAAAGCTACCCAAATTTTGCATGTCAAGAAATGGCCAAATTAGGATCATGTTAAAACTCAGTGTATACTAATCTAATCATCTAACGAATCTAGAGTGTGTAAGGATATTTTCATGTGCTGTTTAGGCACACCACAATGCCACCTGAAACTCATCCTTAAAACTGATATTTTCAACTAATTATATATTATCCAGATATATAATTTTCATATCCTAAAATTAAAAAGGAAAAAAACTCATCTATTACAAATAGGTTTAAGCTTTAAGAAACATTTTAGCAAACATTTCAAGGGCATTCACTGCAAATCCACAAATTTGGCATATGCTAATTTTCTTTCAATAATTTTTCTTAACTAAAAATGGTTTTCCCCAATAATCATAGACTCAGAGAACAATCTACAACCAAAATCTCATGAAATACTTGTAAATAAAATTCAAAAGAAAACGAAAAAGATGAAAATTAAAAAAGGAAAAAAAAAAAAAAGAACCAATGAAGAACATAGATAAAGAGTGAAGGAGATTGAGCATTGCTACCTCAAATGAAAAAGAAGGAATGCATCTTCTGTAATCTTGCTTCACTGCTTCGAAGACACAGTGTCAAGCTTGAAATGAAGCTTGGTTGAAGACACAGCATCAAGCTCATAGCAGCAGCGACGGTAGTAATAGTGTGATGGCTTGGTTAAAGCTTAGCTATGGTAGTGGAAGGCGCAGCTATGGTGGTCTGGTGGACAAGACAAGATTGGGAATTTTTCAAAATTAGGGTGATGGAGACATTGAGACGTTGGATGCGCGACAGAGACATTGAGACGGTGAGTTACAAGTTAGAACCAAATTTCTTCCACTTTTTGTTTTGGTAGGGTGACCCACAGGCTTATTGGGCCTGACCCAAAAAAATAAGGGGCTTTAAGGGCTAGGGGCTTTATCTAGCCCCCATTAAGATAGGCTATAATAATGTAGGGATGGAGGATTGGGAGCTGGGGGGCTGGCCCACAAGTTAGGGCTAAATTGATAGGTCTAATAAGGAAGTGTGATAGCATTATACCATCACAAGAACAATATATTGAGGAAATTTTGAAAAAGTTTAGATACTTTAGTGTCAAACCTATGAGTACCACTCATGACACTTGTAATATCCCGAAGAAATGGTACTTCTAATTAGCACTGCTGAGTGAATTATTTTGTTTAATTAAAGAGATACATCTAATTAAGAAGTGAGAAAAAAAAGCCCCTGTGTAAACTTTTGGTAATTTTAGCCTTGCCTAGAACTCAACCACTTTACCCACTTAGGATGGCACCATTTTGACCCACTAGATAGGGGAGAAGTGGCCAAGTCTCCATCACCCAAGCCACCAACCACACCATGACTCAAACACGACAAAATTTAACTAACTTCTAATCTCTTTCCTTGATATTTTTGACCCCGTTAGCAACTGCCCTTTCTTAATTCTTCTCCTCCCTCACTTCACCTTGCTTCTACCTTCAAGTTCCATCCCTCTTCCACACCAAGAACATGCATCTAGCCAACATCTATAACAATCTAAAGGTAGGATTCAACCTCTTCTTTGAATTTTCTTGTGAATTAGAGCTGTTGTGAACTCATTTAAAGGCATGTATTTGATGTTATTATGAGCCTATATGAAGATTTATAGCTAGATTATTGTGTTTAAATTGAGTTTTAGATGATTATCTAGTGATGACAAGCAAATAGAATGGATTAGATTAAGGAAACCTACAGCAGTCCGTACGGCGGAGTGTACAGCTCCGCCTATAGACATTTAAATTTGATTAAACTATTTTTATGTGACACTATACATCTAGAGCTTTCCAACATATAAATTATAAGCCACTGGATTAATATAGAGAGATATATGAATTTTTGAAGTTTACCCTAGGATTTTGAGCCTGATTCTGAGCAGACTAGATTTCAGGGGGTATATCTCGGCTTATACTCTTTCAAATTGAGTGCAACCAATTTTATTAGAAATTAAGACAAATATCAACATTCCATAAAAATTTCAGAGTTAGATATGGTCGCGTTCGCTCCAAGTGGTTTGAGGAATTTGTTTAGGTCCAAACTGAACTAAAACAGGGCAGTTCAGAAAGGTCAAATTACGAAGCTTATAACTCAAGCTCTACTAAAGCAAATGAAATGAAATTTGTGAAAAATGAAAGCTTGTCCTGTTATCTTTAATATGATACAAATTTCATATGATTTGAACTGGTTTTCAAGTTTTAGTAGATTTTTACTTTTAAGTGTGTAATTCTGGCCAGCTATAGGGCAAGCTGAGATAGAACTTAAATAACTTGAGCTGCATTTATCAAAATTAGATGGGACTAAAGAGGTTAGAAAATAGACACATAACACTTCAACATATCCAAAATTCAGGTCTAAATGAGTTAAAATGAATTTATGGCCTAAGTTACAAAAACAGGGTAGAATAAAAGGGAAGCGACAGAAAACTAATTCAAGATCAAGGTTATGAAACTTTGTTTGATTATTGGAGCGTCTATACCTTGCAATGATTTTTCCGTATGAATGACTGTCTGGTTGACTGGTACTGTTTATAATGAAGCGGACTTGATCCGTTATGCTGCCAAATTTTCGGCAAAGTTTTATGAAATTATGATAGTTTTTGTTATGAATATTTATGATATGAACATGAAATTCGATATGCAAGAATATATGAAAGTAAATGATGAAGCATATGTGCGAGTGCAGTCAGAATGTCTATGCATGATTATGTATGAGAATGAAAGGATATGAACATATTAAATGTGGATCCCTTCACCTGGAAGCAGTTATGAGATCCCTCCTTGTGAAGGCAGTTAAATAAAATAAGATTGGGTCCCTTCACTTGGATGCAGTTAATTGGGTCCCTCCCTGTTAAGGCAGTATAAAACTATGAGATCCCTCTACCTTGGAGGCACGTGGTCAGATAAGATCTCTCCGCATTGAAGGCAGGTGGTCAGCTGAGATCCCTCTATTCTTGAGGCACGTGACTAGGAGAGATCCCTTCAATTTAGAGGCACGTGGCTAAAATGAGATCCCTCCAAGACTAGCGGCACGTGGACCCCCCTGTAGGCTAGTTTTGTGTGACGACGGTCACGAGTTGAGCTCACTCCTAGATCAGACTACCTAAGGGCAGTAAAGACTAAATATTAAAACATATACAAGCACTCTAGGAATGGCGATACGTAACACCTAGATGTGCCAAGTAACAAAAGTAAAGAAAGTTAACAAGAGAGATAATCACTTACATCAAATGTATGGCTGCACTCATAAATGCATATTATTTAGTTGTTCTTTGATCTGCTATGCTTATGCTTCAATTCTTTTCCCTGCCTTATTAAAAGACTAATTGTATCTATATACAGACGTTAATTATTCTGCTGTATTTATGTTTAGATTCTTCCTTTGATTAACAAGTGTATGAATAAAATGAACTCTGCTTCGGATAATACATTATTTAGTTGTTCTTTGATTTGCTATGCTTATGCTTCAATTCTTTTCCCTGCTTATTAAGAGACTAATTTTATCTATATACTGATGTTAATTATTCTGCTGCATTTATGTTTAGATTCTTCATTTGATTAACAAGTGTATGAATAAAATGAACTCTGCTTCAGATGATACATTTTTGAACTATAAAACTAAAAAGTCTATTAACATGTTCACCTTCTACATAATAAACCGAAGCAGCTGGAGATAACAATGATGACTCGATATATGATAGTTAATTGAATCCTACTGAGAATTTATAATTCTCACTATATTTCCGTATTATCTCCAGATAGTTCAAGAAATATTGGGGACAGCCAGACGTTGCTATCAAACAAGGTCCGTTCAGCTAATAGTAACAACTTCTGAGTGTGATGCTATGACTTAAGCATGGTACTGTACTTGGAAGGGCGTTATGTTAATGGTATCAGAGCAATTCATCCTAACTGGACCTGGGATCGATTGATTATGCTTCCAAAGAGTCATACTCTGAAAGTTTAAAATGGTCGTGCTTTAGGTCCTTGCATGGAAAGGACATAGATGTTCGTGCATGGCAGCCTTGTTGTGAGTTGTAGTTTCTCTATCGCACTCAACTGCATATTGAGCCTGATCACCTCAATATGAAGTTCGGTGTATGTGGAGATCTACGGCATTCATCTGACTTACAAGGGATAAAGGAATTTTGAGGGCGAAATTCTTTTAAGGGGGTAGTATGTAACATCCCGAAGAAATGGTACTTCTAATTAGCACTGTTGAGGAATTATTTTGTTTCATTAAAGAGATATATCTAATTAAGAAATGAGAAAAAAAAAAAGCCCCTGTGTAAACTTTTGGTAATTGCAGCCTTGCCTAGAACTTTTGGTAATTACATGTTGACCCCAAAGATTTTTTTCCATAATTACCATGAAACTTTTTAGAAAATGACATTTAGGTCCCTAGACTTATAGAATTAGTAGAATAAAGTTTTAAACGAAGCAGAACCACATAGCGGAAACATTGAAACCCAATTCTTGGCCTATTGGGCCACGGAGGTGTCCACATGTGAAATGACGTGGGATGCCTCTAGTAATTCTTGCATTAATTCTATGATCTTGGCTGGCTGAGGATGGATTATTTTCCCAATCTATGATGTATTAATTGAATGATTATGATAATATATGGCTGGTTATTGGCTGTTTGTTTGGTTAAAACCGAATTGGAAGTAAAAAAGAATGAAAATAGGAAGAGTTGAAGGGCTAGAGAACCAAAAACCCTCAGCAGTCCATACAGCGGAGTGTATGGCTCTGTCTACCGCCAATTAAATTCAATGAAACTATTTTTATATGAAACTAGACATCTAGGGCTTTCCATACATATATCATATAAGGCTTTTCGATTAGTATTGAGAGAGTTATGAATTTTTGAATTTTGACCTAGGTTTTTTACTTTGATTCTGGGCAGACTGGGTTGTTCAGGGTAGAACTCGCCTATACTAATTGAAAATGAATGAAACTAACCTTGTTAGAAAGCTTACACATATGAGAATGTCTCATAAAAATTTCAGAATTATATAAGGTCCCGTTTGCTCCCAGTGATCCAAGAAATTTGTCCTATGTCCAAACTGGGCCAGAACAGGGCAGTTCAAGAAGGTTAGAATTCGGGGCTTATAACTCGAGCCCTACTAATTCAAATGGAATGGAACTTTTTGTGAATGAAACTTTGCCCTGTTAGTTTTAATATGAGACCAATTTCTTATAATTTGAATTAGTTTTAGATTTTTAGTGGATTTTTATTTTTAGGTGTCTGATTCTGGCCAGCCACTGGGCAGGCCGAGATAAAACCTAAATATCTTGAGCTATAGTTATCCAAATTAGATGGGATCAAAGGGGTTAGAAAATAGACACATAACACTCTAACATATTCAAAATTGAGATCCAAATGAGTTAAATAGAAATTATGGCTTGATTTATAAAAACCGGGTTGGCTGACAATGCTGAGGCAGAAACTCTACCTTAATGAGATTATTGTTACTATGAGTTCAATGTTAAAATATGTATGCAATGTAGTGACCTCTATGATAAATTAGTGTTCTGATGTTCTGGCACTATTCATGGGGAAGCGGACATGTTCCGTTACGCTGTCGAAATTTCAGTGGAATCTATGCATAAGTTATGATATACATGTTAATACATGTGCATTTTCAAGAAAGATATGAAAGTTATGATAAGAATTATGTTATTATGAAAGTTCTATGCTACTTGGGCCAATCCCGGATAAAAAGTTAAGGGGAATAGATCAGTGGGAAGGTCGAGAAAAGTAAACCCGGCATTCCTGTATAGGAATGAGCTTGATCCTGAAAAGCAGACTATTACCCAAGAGTCTAAATGGCCAAGAACTCCCAGGGGACCAACTGATGAAAAATTATAAAAAATAATGGAAAAGTTTATGGAAGAATGAGTCTGCATGATTACATGAATGCACAAATTACATGGAATAGTTATATTCAGATGGTTGCAGTTGTCTATTAAGTTTATTTACTGCCGTTTGTGCGTTTATTCTGTTTATTATTCTGTAAATCATTATTATTAATCTATTCTGTTTCTTATGCAACTAAAGTAAAACTGAACGTTGCCTCGAACCAAACTTTTCCTTAAACTCATTAAAACAGATAGCCTAGTTTGAACACATGCTTTTAGAATTAAATAAAAAGCGAGACAACTGAGAATGTATGTGACGTCAGATAACCACTATACACGAACCTTACTGAGAATTTCTTTAAATTCTCACCTCATTCTGTATTTCCCACATCATTCTCAGATGCTGGCGATAGACTCCACGGCCACCCTCTTCATTGAGATCCCATATTTGCAACTTCACCATGATCCAGTCCTAGACTCTCTGTATATAGCCAGTTCTTGTAACTTCTGCCTTTACCTATTTAGCAATAGGAACTTTGCTGTCCCTCTACATCATCCTATTTTCAATCCTGTGACTCCTTACATTGCCATCCCACTACACATGGCGCATCCACCTCCAGCTCCTCCAAGACCGCAAAGACATGCAGCTCCTCGACCTCGCACTGCAGTCACCTCCGCAGGCAATTCCAGATATGCTATTTAGCTTAGAGAGTGACCCCTCCGAGGCCACCGGCTCATCACCCTCTTCCTCCTCAGGACCCAGTGCAGATTACTCTCCAACCGGGCCTGGCATGGCCAACAGCTATCTGACAGAGTAGGTCAGCCACAGGAGACATTGTACAGCATGACCCTCTTTTGACAGCACATAGCTATGGGTCATAGACTTGATAGTAGGACTAGCAATAGGTTTTGAAATGTCCTCTGAGGACCTATAGGATCATTTTGATTGATACGGGCCTCATGTCTTTTTGGTACGCCGGCCCACTTATGTATTCCATTTTGAAACTCTGTACATAAACTGAAGCAATAGCTTCTAATATATATATATATATATATATATATATATATATATATATATATATATATATATATATATATATATATATATATATATATATATATATATATATATATGCACGTATATAGTTGATGTTATTGTACTTATTCTTATCTTTTGTGATATTTTGTTAAGTTTCGTTATGCTCTTGGCAGAGCAGAGCGCCATTTCATCTGTTTACAAAAAAAAAATGATGAGATGCGACATGAATCATGAAAGGTAAGCAGAATGTTAACATGGTAACACAGTCTACTTAATTTCATGCTATGACTTAAGCATAACATTAAATTTGTAGGGTGTTACACTTCTTCCCTCATGTTTTATTCTTTTCTTTGGAATTTGATAATTATGGGTTGCTCTTCTTATTGGTTGAGGAAATTTAAACAAACTTCATGTTAAAATTGAAGCTAGCTTATAGTTTTAATTTGGGTGAAATGGAGAGCCAATGGATATTTGACCTTTTTAACTATTTTGGGCAGTGTTTTGAAGTTGTTTAATTGCTTTTGAGTAATAAAGGGATTAATATGTAAATTATGGATCCTTATGTTATATTATTGATGTATACTTTTGATTTATGTGTCTTAGATTAGAGATTCATAAATCGGTATCTTCAATATATATAAACTACTGTTAGGAAAATTATTTTCACCATGTCATGAAGTTTCATGACTCATATTATATCTTTATTATTATTGGTATATCAAGGTGCTAGTTAACCTTATGTTGTGGGTTTGTTTCAGTGAACAGAATTAGACTTTGGGAATTTCAATTAAATAGGAAAGATAAAGATTAAATGGCATTATGAGTTAATTGGTTTGATTTTAATCTTATCTTGGAAGCTAATCAATTTAATTTGTTAGTCTTTGTGGTGGCTTAATTAATAAATTTAATCACATTGATATTAGAGATAGTGTAGATTATTTGTATTGGTCTACCTTGGATTTTGTTTTATTGATATACATCAAATCAACAATTGTTGTTATCAAAAGAATTCTTTTTTCATTACATTCATATCATTTACTCACAGGGAGTAACTAAATTGTTTTGTTAACTTGGTAATTGGGGAAAGGATTGAGTTTATGATTACGCTTACTAAAGATTAATAGGAAAAAGGATTAGGATTTGGATTCTAAACCATGGTTTGTGTTTAAATTGGGGATAACTAAGTATATGCTAGTTTCATATTCCCTGGTAGATCAATCTTCGAATTTGATGGCCCTAAGATGTAGATTGGATGTTCTTGTCGCTCATTGAGTGGACAATTTTTCTATGTCATATGTAGCTATGCAAATAGAATTTGGCTTGATTTAGATAAAATTGAAAGCTTGTTTTGATACATCTTGTCAATTCTGCATATATTTTGCTTAGTTTTGTTTAAATTAGCCTATAATTCCACGTGTTTACCATTATGGGAAATTGCTTCAGTTTTTGAATAAATTAAGCTAGTAAGAACATGTTGAATGTTTTGAAGGAATTCCAAAAATGAATCCTAGATTTTACAAATATAAGGCAAGTTCTTTGAGCAATTGTTTGGTTATTGAATTAGATTGTTAAGAAAAATATGTTTTGGATCATGGAACCTTATTTGATATTTTCACTTTTGGAAACACTATTTAATATTTCTATTTTTGAAACTTTATGAATATTTTGCGGGAAGAATCTCAAACAATCGGTAGCTCGCAGTCACTGATGCTAGTCTTAGTGCACCATGGTTCTGACCTAGCTAGCGGCGGTGTTGCTAGCTCAATAGGTGTGTAAGGCCAACACAACGACCAACTTAGTCAGATTCAAATTGACGAATTCTTATTGTAAGTAATTCTAAATTGGAAGCCCCTCCTCTTTGGTATGTGTTTGAAAAACATGTTACAGGTTTGACATTTATATTTGGGAAAGGTGGTGTTAGTTTATTTTTATTTGTCTGCTAACATTGTTCTATGCTTATGTGTGTGTGCACATGCGTGCGTGCGTGCGTGTGTGTGTGTGTGTGTGTGTGTGTGTGTGTATGCATTTTTATGCTTTCCCAAGAGCTTATTCTCATATATTATTGACTCATTGCCGTCATTGAGTCTATTTGACTCACTTCTTATTTTTTCCCCCTGTTTCAAAGTTAAGCGCAAGTCTGCGAGCGGTTCACCTCGATTGTGAAAGATTTAGAAGCTCCATGAGCTCAACACATTTGTCCATGTGAGCCTTAAGGTTGTTATGGTATCTAATTGGTGGTGCTTATTGGATACTAGTCTATATATATATATATATATATATATATATATATATATATATATATATATATATATATATGGTCTATAAACCACAAGTAGGATCAAACTTCCATTGTGATATATAGTTGTAGTAAAGTTAGTTTTGAATAATTATATCAATACATGTATATGTATGTTTGCATGTTCTAAACCCTAAGAGCATTCTGAGAATGCTCATTGTTCCTGAATTTGCATATTTAATATTGTTAATTTGTTGGTTTAGTGGTTGGGCTGCATATTCTAGTTTGTAACACAAATTATCTTTATTTCGGGAAATGTCCAGTTTTAGGGGAGACTCTATCCATTTCTCTGTAAATTTCCCAGTTAGGCTTGCATAAATTGTTAGAACATAACTTTTGGGTTAGGCTTATTTTGGGTTAGGCTTATTTTCCTAAGCTATTGGGTTTTATGGGTGTTTGGGCACACTCTGGCTCCCATGGTACTAACTGGGGTTGGTATGATCTCTATGCCTCGAAACATAAGTGTTGGAGTGGAAGTTTTGCCTCTGAGCATTCATGTAATTAACTTGCTCATTAGAGGAAGGATATGTAGTGCACTCTCTATTCTAATGGTTCTGATGTCAGAAGTCACAGCGCATGAAGCGTACTGGTGAGGTGTTGCTAAGCAAGTCTAGTTTCTTTTGAATGGTTACATTCTGAATAAAGAGGGTGCATTTGTTCCAAGAGAGCAGTACTAGTGTCAACTCCTAGGTTTTCTCAGTAGGCCTTTTATAGTTATTACTAGCCATCACTTCAAAGATCTCCCAGGATTACTCTAGTGTCTTGTTATTCAGAGAACTAATAGCTATTGCATCAATTATGATTGGAATGGACATTAGCATACCATTGTAAAATGTCTAAATCTACATCTAGAAAGGGATGCCATGATGAGAACACTTGGTTAATAGTTCCTTATACCTCTCTCAAGCTTCATAAAAAGACTCTCCTTCTGACTGAGCAAAGGAGGTGATGTTATTCCTCATCTTAGCAAACTTGGTAAGATGACAATACTTCTCTAGGAATTTTCTAGCCACCGTTTCCTAGGTTGTGAGTACTCCTTAGGGTAGAGACTTCAACTAGGCCTTGGCCTTGTCCCTCAATGAAAATTGAAAAAGCCTCACTTGGATAGCATCATCAATATTTTGACGGTGTCATATATCTCTAGAAAGTTGTTGAGATGCTCATTTGGGTCTTCACTTACTTTCCTTGATTTTTGTAGTTTATGCATAGGAGTAGATTTCTTAGGGAGTTATTCTTTGATCAAGAGATTAAACGAACCCTATGCTAGATAAGGAGAAAGAGGCAAGCTTGTGAAGGCAATTAAAACAACATGGCTAATGAAAATGAGCATAATAATAGAGCCATGAAGGATTATCTGGCACCCATTCTTAAGGCTTGCAAACAAAGCTTCTCATCATAAACATCGTGAGTTGAGCAAAAACTAGAGATAGGCAAATGTAATTCATGTGGTCATACTAGGAATCTATAAATCTTTAATCTTTTCTAAATTAGTTTGTAATTAAGAGATTAGACAATCAATTTAGGATAAAGAGAATTATTTGATTTTGAGAAAGGCTTGGAATTAATTTAGGGAATCCGACCATTAACCAATTAAGGTAAAACTGGATAACTGAGATCTATTGTAATTGAATCCATAGATAGGTAAAATCAATTAGCCCTAGTGTCCATTCCAGTGAACTTGTGTCATCTTTAAAGTGCTATTTTATTTTCTTGTCCTTATCTGGTTTTTAGTATTCACTACTCATTTGATTCTTTTGGTCCAAATAGTCACTCCTGTTAATTACTTGATATTTGATCTATCTTTGTTGAATGATACTTTTCTCATCACTTTATTACTTATATGATCCGATATATATGTCAAAGCCACATCAAGTTTTTGGCTCCTCTTTCCAACTTGAGTGCTTATTACCTAATTGGAATACAATAAAAACATAAATAGCTAATTAAAATAGAAGAAATTGACAAACAAACAAGAAAAGAACCTACATCAAAATAACCATCTAAAAATAACTAAAACATTAAATAAATTCATGCAACCACAACCTAAATCTAAATAAAACAAAACAAAAAGAACTCACTATAGGGAGTTATCACTTACCACTAATCCAAACATACCATAAAAATAATGATCTCTTATCCTTTATCCTACAATTATAGCTCTCACTACAATATCCTTACATATATTTCCTTCATGATTCCAACTTACTTGCATTAGTGAATGACATTTCTTCATGTTGGCCACGAGGCCCACTTTAATGGCTCTCAAAGCCCGGCATTCCAATTCAGAA
The DNA here is from genome assembly GCA_031439595.1 of Pterocarpus santalinus. NCBI lineage: Eukaryota > Viridiplantae > Streptophyta > Magnoliopsida > Fabales > Fabaceae > Pterocarpus > Pterocarpus santalinus. Next base: position 41,612,377 of record CM062523.1, on the reverse strand, counting down.
CACGAATACATATACAAAAAGTTTAGTAGTTCTTCCGACCAACAAAAAATTAGTAGTGCATCGTAATCGGACCAAAAAGATAATACAATATTGTAAAAGTTTCCTAAAATACTAAGTAATTTTATTCATAAACAAAGAATTTTAGTGGGAGACTTTCGTCTTCATTAATTTACTAAACCCTCATAAAATCAATTTTCAATAGCTAGAGTGAATTTAGGGAATGGTTGCAATTTTCAGGTCATTAATTCCATTTTTATATAATATATATTGTGAAGTAAATGTTTACAATGGTCCCCAATGCTATTGGATGATCCATCATGAAAGTTTGCTAAATTACAGTGTAACCATGATTGAAAAATTGACGATTCTATTTACATGACGGTGGAATCTAATCATCCTGCAGTGGATCTTAATAGTAGAATTTTCCATTGGACAATTCGGATTCTCATATCTCGGATGAGAATTCATCAATATCCCTCGAATGAAATTGCTTGGGTTGGTCTCCTGGATGACATTAAATTCTGCAGTGATTTAACTAGAATCCATGGTTTTTCACACACAATTGATCCCCCAATAATCAGTATACTAACAAAAAATTTTGTAAGCATGGATACTCTAATAATTTGGGGGAGGATACGAATTCTATTGTGAAATATAAATGCGAGAATGTTGGAGCGGCCAAAGAACAAATCTCGCTAGGCTTAAGTATTTGTGTGGAAGTCTTCGGCAGAACCCTTTTTTTGTCTTACAAATTACTCACGCAATTTTAGGTTGAGGATGGTGGTTAAGTAAAGTTTTTTTCAAAGTAGAAATTCTAGGATCAATCCATATTCACTGCAACCAATCTCTTGAGGGTAGAACTCAATTTAAATTTATTCATGTAAATTTATTTACAATCAATATTTTTAAAAAATAATTGATTGAATACAAAGTTTGTAAATAAAAGCGCATTTCAATTAAGAAATCTTCGAAAATAATAAAGTATGATTGAATCCTAGATAAAGGCACTTCACATCTACACATCACAATATAACTACGACGCTCATTGTTACCCAAGATTGACTAGACTTTTGAGCCTCTATTATAACTCGACCCAAAAATTATTGTAGCCCAATATGATATTGCCACGTAGCTTATTACACTTCCCACCTTATTCTTCTGTTTCGCTCTTTGAAGAAACTGTGATTAGTGATTTTAAGAGCTCTGTTATCTTAACATAGTAAGTTGGAAATCTTAATTGGCATTTCGCGATTGCAATTTAAAAATGTGTAAATTTTAGTAATATAAGTGTTAATTTGGCATATTACTTATAGTAACAAACATGTGGTGATTGCGATTTAAATAAGTATGAATTTCACTTATATAAATGCCAAATCAATATATTAGCTTAAGGAATAGTTTCCACACAATTAGTTAACATTATGATCAACAATTATATGATTAAAATCCACACTTATTTAAACCGCAATTACTAGATATCATTTGGGTGTCTAACTCACCATTTTGTGTTTATTTACCCACCAATAAGTTCATTAGATTCTAACTAATTTGACTTAAACTGAGTTGACCTATTATAGGAGTAAAACTCTTTTAACATTAGTTTTTTTTTTATCCACAAGACTTGAACTCAAAACCTCGCTTAAAGAGAATAAGTATCAAATCATTTGAACCAATCAAGTGTACATTAGTATTAATTCACTATATATGTACAAAAGATATTTCCTATGATTTAATTATTGGCATATAATAAGCCATAAGAGTAGTCTAGTGGTAAAGGGCTTGCGTAGCATACATGAGGTCAGGGGTTCGAACCAAATAAGTTCTTTCAAGTAGAACTTACAAGACTTCTCTCTTGGAATGAATATCCAAGCCTAATTTCATTAACAATCCATAAATGAATGTTCAATGATGATAATCCCTCTTATTTATAGCCCTAAGTATCTTACTAATAAACCTAACAAACTAACTAACTACTTTGGGGTGTAACATCACCCTCCCCTTCAAATCAACCTTGTCCTCAAGGTTAAGAAAGAAGTACATTTTTATTCCTAAGTACAACCGCTAATATTCCTATCAAGTAAACTCTCTCTATCTCTCTCTGTCTCTCTTTCTCTCTCTCTCTCTTTCTCTCTCTCTTTTTTAATATTTACAAATAATTATGCACTTGGATCCCATTGCTTGATTGGAATAACAACAAATTGGACTAGGCCTCCTAGCATCAACAAACAAGTTTCTTCAATGTTTCCAGGAAGTTAGGCTTGGTTCATGAAATCCAAAAAAGTTGATTCCCTGCAACCCACCTTAACTGAATTGGGCTTCGCCCAATAGGATTAATGTAACACCCTCTCAAGTACTAAATCATCCTTAAGTCATAATATTGCACTTAAGAGTGCTACTAATAAATTAGTGAACCTTATTTTATCACCTACTGTGCTCTTGGAACTATATCATACTAATTGTCTCATTGTATAGAATAAAATATAAATAGGCGAATAAAGAAAATAGAAACTCCACTTGAATAAATAATAGTCACATCGTGGTCACATTTACTAATTTACATAAGCAAACTTTTAGTCTTGCTTAACAAAATTTCAAAAATATAAAAGAGCTCTACTAAGAGTTTCAACTATAATCTTGATCATCCAATACTAATTACACATAACCCTATCAAGGATAAAGGTTTCAGTGTAGCAAAGCATTCCCTGTCGTAGTGCCAATCTCTTATTGTCCCATTTTGAAGACTCTAGTACCACTGAACATTTCTCGTCAAGATGCCTTGGTCTCAATCATATGCCCGAGAAGGATCACTACTATGGCCAACTGAGCCACTTGGAGATAACATGGGAATGCATAGGAGTAAAAATTATAAATTCTCAGTAGGTAGATCTATAATAACATAAATAGTCTCATTGTCATCGCCCTAACCATGTCGTTTTGTTATAAAAAGGTGATCATGCCACAACCAAATAAAGATTCATTTTATAAAGTTCAAAACTATCCTTCCATAGTAAGTTTCTTTTAGTTAAGCACTTAGTCTAAATAACTCAACAATCAATAAACCATACCAATCATAATCAAAATAAACTAGAAATGCACATGATAATGAAAGGATATTTCTTGGCATGCATGTTCTTATTCTGTTCACTTTCTTTATTTCCTCGCTTTCTGAACTTCCTTTATTTACTTGACTTTCTTTACTTCCTTAACTCTCACATAGACATATTCTTGGCCAAACATCTTCTTTTGACTTTAGGTAATATTAATTAAAACAAACATCTTTCTCTAACTTTAAGTGCCTTCTAGTAAATGGTTAGATTCACTCCTCCTGATGGCAATACACTAGGTGTTATGTCTCACGATCCCTATGATGTCTACATGTGTCTGCACTTGAGCATTACGTATTGCTGTCATCAAAAAGCAGTCTTACACATGCTTAAGTGCTACGTGCCATCATTCTCAAAATGTAATCCTCTTTACATGACTGAGCGTTATGCTTTATTGTCCCCAGAATATTAACTTATGCCTGCCTGAGCGTTACATATCGCCATTCTCAGTAGGCAAATTCTATCGTACATGATCGTGTCATCCTAGTCCACTACCTGGTAGAGGCCCGGCACATCACTTAATTAACTTCATAGGCTTTTATGTTCATAATACATACTTTTTATATTCTCATATAACCTAGTATAATTACATCTTACACTCATACTAAACCTCATAAGAGCTATCTCTTAGGAGAAAACTTGAATGAGTTCTGGCACCATAATAGCTATACCAAAATGTTCCCAGAGATTAGGAACAATCAAATAAATAGCCAGCAATTAAGGTGAACAGTCTCAAATGTCATACAATAATATTAATAATCTCAAGTACAAGCACATCTAGAGTGCTACAACATAAGAACATCAATAGTTTCAAGTAAGAGCATATCTAAAGTACAATCACTAAATCTAAATAGCCACTTTAAAAATCCATCAAAATTCCAATTTGGGTCATTTTGATTTGAAATTTTATAAGGATATTGCTCTACCAATCTATTTTCAAATCTATTTGATCCTACTCAATTTTGATGCATGTAACTTAAATTATTTATGCTTTCCTTACTACTATCGTGCTGCAAAATAGACTCAAGCAACTAAAAGTGGAAAATATCTAAAAATTTATCTTGCATTATTTTGCCTTAAAATTTTACAAGCATATATCCATATGAACCCTCTTTCAAATAAAACAAGTCCTACTCAATTTGACTAAGCAAAGCTTAAGTTATAAGCCCTATACTTGGGCTGCCCTATATTAACACTTATAAAGCATAGGAAAATTTTGTGAATTTATTAGGAATAATTCACTGAGAGTTTGAATATGAGATTTTGTAGGCTTATTCTCCTACTTGTTATCTTCCTGAAAAAAGTGGTTGCATTCAAATTAAAGTTATATAGGGCAAGATAAACCATTAGACTACATACTGCCCAGAATTGTACCTCCTAGCTCACTGCACAGAATTGTCCCTCTTAGCTCACTACCTAATTCAAAAATTCATAACTTATTTATCTTAGGTCTAATAGATCTTTAATTTTGTATTATACTCTCCTATGAATTAAGTTTCAATTAAAATTGCTTCCACTTCATTTGAATTTCCTAGCTTTAGTTATTAATCATGGATTAACTATTGTCTAGATTTACCCAGCATGACAAATTTTCTATTTTAGGTTCTTATGATTCTCTAACTCAATATTATTCACTAATCTAACTTCACATGCCTTAAATCACTAAAACAAGATCATATATCATCTTTTTCAACTCCAAATAAGTGTAGTCAAATAAGTTGGAAACCCTAACCCTAGGGAAACTAAATCAAAATAAGGCAAGTTCTAACAAACCTACCTTGGTTCCAAAGCTATAAACACCTCAAAACTTGGCTCCTTAAAACTTCAACTTTCTTAAACAAGCCAAGACAACACCAGCCCCTCTGTCCCTTCCTTACGGCTAAACTTTTCTTGGACAAAAGAGGAAGGTTTTTGGCTTCCTATTAATGGTAGTGATGGTGGTAAGGTTTGGTTTTGGGTAATATTTGAAGGAAACAAGAGGAAGATGAAGGTTTGAGAAGTTAAGAGCCAAAAATGGAGGTCCAAGACAATACCAGCCCCTCTGTCCCTTCCTTATGGCTAAACTTTTCTTGGACAAAAGAGGAAGGTTTTTGGCTTCCTATTAATGGTAGTGATGGTGGTAAGGTTTGGTTTTGGGTAATATTTGAAGGAAACAAGAGGAAGATGAAGGTTTGAGAAGTTAAGAGCCAAAAATGGAGGTGAGGTTAGAGGGAAAGAGTCCACATTTTAGCTTGGAGGAGAAAGAGGGAAGGTGATGAAATCTTGAGATATTTTCATCTTTTAATTGTTTGTATTTTAAAAAAATTGTAAATGGTAAAATCTTGACTTTTTATGTGGTCAAGATTCATGTTTGTCTATGACCAATGTGGTTAATTTTGAACTAGATAAATTAATTTTGTTACATGATAATTAGGTTATTTTGTATTTTAAATTCCTCCCGAATCACTTTCTTGTGTCTTAAGTAACTATTTTTAAAATTTTTACGATGCAGATAAACTTCTAGTACCAACAAAAGTTTAACTATATTATATTATCACTTTTATTATTCTATATTCTCTTTTCTATTTATACATTTAATGTTAATTAATCCTTAACAATGTTAATTATACACATGGTTAAATTAGGGTGTTACAATTAGGGCAATACCCCATCTTTCTCCATCTCTCTTCCACCGTGCCCTAGCCATCACCCTTACAATAGCACCCCTTTCATGGTGCTCCTTTCTCTAAAAGCTATTACGGTAGTCATGCAACCTTCTGCAAATAGATGTAGTAGCCGCCGCTTCTGCCAAGGACCTCCATTAAGCTGTCGGACTCTAGCCACTACTGCTACACTATGCCGCATTCTAGCCACCACTACTACATTGTGCCACCACGACAACGAGGGGCCGTGCCACGTCTACCACTAGCTCTACTGTGTTCGTCACTCGTACTGTGCTTTGCCTGCTTCACCAGAACCCTTCGACCCTTAAATGTCATACACCTAACTGTAACATCCGATTTCCGACTTCCGATTCCATCCAATGTTGAAAATTCCGATTTCCGAGTTTGTCTTACAATTCTGCTTCCGACCTCAGTAGTATCTTCGACTTCCGATTTCGTTCCAAGGCCTACAAGGACTTATTCCGATTTCCGATTTCATGCTCAAATAAGAACGAACGTGATATCCGAGTTCCGATATTAAGTGATTCAAGATAGAAACGAAATGCAACCTACGAGTTTAACTAAATTGGATTTCGAGTTCATTACCAAGATCTTTTCTCTCTTTAATGAAGTTCCAGATCGAAGGAGTACCAGGTTTTATGAATTCCGAAGTTCGCACACAAAGATTTATGTTTCGAATCCATATATTGGGTGCTATGCTAAAAAATCGATTCAAGGATGACCCCCGACTTCCTGGTTTAAGTGTTTTGGTTTCACGCTTTGGCCCCGACTTTCGCTTAAAGTAGTCCGGCCTTGCGATTTCCTGATTACTTCATGCCCAAATTCTCACTGAATGTGAAGATAGTTACGAGCCCGACTTCATCCAAATAGCAGTGCATGGATTCCGACTTTAACAATCACACGAAGTTCCGACGTCACATTCCTATACGCCGCAGCGAGTCTCACTTCTGTCGACGCGTGAGAGCATTTTTGTCACACAAGAAGGAGACATGGCTGAATATTACCCACAAGATTTCACCCAATCAAAGCCACATATCCTAACTACCACTTCGTAGCTTCGCCTATATATCCTCCTCCTCGCCTCTTCAACCCACTCTTCCCACGCTTGTTTTCTTCTTGAATTCAACTCTCTTTTCTCTTCTCCACTCCATCCAGCTCTCATTTCAACGAGCTCCACCGATCATAGAGGTAGAGTTTTCTTCTTCGCTTAATTTTCCACTTGGATGATTGATGGTGATTCAAATCTTTAATTTTTTGATATGTTACTTGATTGATTATGATGAATTATAGCTGGTTTATTGGTTGTCTATGAGATTGAAACTGAATTAGACACAAAGAAGGATGAAGATAGGAAGAGTTGAGAGGCTGGAAGACTCAAAACCTCAAGGTCGTCCGTACGGCGGAGGTATGGCTCCGCCGTCCGCCGTTCAAAATTAATGAAACCATTTTTAGGTGAAACTAGACATCTAGGGCTTTTCCACACATATATCATATAAGACCATTGAGTAATATTGAGGGAGATAATGAATTTTTGAAGTTCACCCTAGGAATCAGAACATCCACTCCGGGCAGTATGGGTTGAGAAGGGTGTAACTCACCCTATACAACTCCAATTCGAGTGAAACCAATTTTGTTAGAAAGCTTACACACAGGGGAACACCCCAATATAAGATTCCGATTTTGTTACCAACTCAGTCGTTCCCAGTGATTCGAAGAAGTGACCCTATGTCCAAACCGGACCAACACAGGCAGCTCAGGAAGGCTAAGTTTCGGGGCTTGTAACTCGAGCCCTACTAAGGAAAATGAAATGGAATTTTTTGTATCTGAAAGGTTGTCCTGTTAGCTTTAATATGAGGCCAATTTCATATGATTTGAGCCAGTTTTCGATTTTTAGTAGATTTTTACTTTTAAGTGTGCAATTCTGGTCACCCATTAGGCAGGCCGATAAACCCGAATATCTTGAGTTATGGTTATCCAAATCAGATGGGACCAAAGAGGTTAGAAAATAGACACATAACCTTCAACATATCCAAAATTTAGGTCCAAACGACCTAAATAGAAATCATGGCATAATTTACAAGAACCGTTGAATACAAGCAGTGAGGCAGTAAGCATATTCTAAAGTGCAATACTTATGTCTTGAATTTAGGATTGAAGCGTGAATGAAATATGTTGATTTATGTATGAAACGAAGTGATTCTCTTGACAAATTGATATGCTAAATACTGGCACTATTCATGAGGAAGCGGACACGTTCCTGCTATGTCACTTAAATTATGTAAAACTCATATGAATTATGAGATACATGTAGGCATGTGCATTTCCAAGAAAGCTATGAAAGCTATGTTATGATGAATTCAAAGAACATGATATGATGAGATTTCCATGCTACTTGGGCCAGCCCCGATAAATGGGCTAAGGAATAGATCGGTGGAAGGTCGGGAAAGTAAACCCGGCATTCCTCAGATAGAACGAGCACCGATCCTCGATAAGCAGACTATTACCCAGGAGTCTAAAATGGCCAAGAACTCCTGTGGGACCAAGTGATGGAAAATGATGAAAAGTAAGAGGAAAGGTTATGAAGAATGAGATTTGCATAACCACATCAAGTGCATGGGTGCATTTAACATGTCATTGCATATTGTTTACACTTGTCCGTGTTTACTCGTGTGGTTGTATATACACCATCTTGCTCTTGTCCTATGTATTAGCAAGGTTGATGGTTTATTCGCTTATGTTATTTAAGTAAAATTGAACTCTTTGCCTCGGACTAGACATTTTTCGCAACCTTACTAAATATGTGTAGTTAAGTTTAATCTCATGTATTAAGAAAATTTCATAAAACTCGAGGCAACCGAGAATGAACGCGAGGTCAAGATACACTATATGCAAACCCCTACCGAGAATTTTCTCCAAATTCTCACCTCCCTTCGCTTTTCCGCTTCATTCTCAGACGTGGGACGATGGACACGACAGCTACCCTTTTCGTTGAGATTCCGTACTTGCAGCTCCACCATGATCCGGCAAGAGGGCTCACCGATATAGCCGCTTGCTCGCTACCAGATTCTATTTAGTGATAGAGATTTTACCGCCCTTACATCATCCCGCTTTGATCCTACTAACCCCATACGCCGAGGTCCCGCCAGACGCGCACATCCTCCACCAGCCGCACTCAGTAGCCCTATGCTGATCCTTCGCACCGGAGTCACCTCCGCAGTAGTACCTGCATATCCCGCCACCTCCGGAGAAATGACCCTTCTGAGGCCATCAAGCTCATCTTCCTCCTCCTCTCTGGATCGCCTCGACTACTCACCACCGGGTCGTGCAGCAACTGGCCACCCGACCAGTAGGTCGCCACGTGTCAGATTACAAAGATGACCTCGTTTTGGTAGTAGCGGCTTTGGGTCATACAGCAGAACATAGTTGAAAACGCCCACCGAGGACCACGATTGAGATCGATCGACCGACATGGGTCTTATGTTTCTTTTGGTACCGACCCCACCATGTATCCTATTTTGAAACTGTCCGTAAATTCAAACAGTGGTTCTTGTCTATATATATATATATATATATACTTATATATTTGATAGTATGTGTGTTATTTATGCCATCAGGTGGTTATGACGAAATAGACTCTATCATGTTCATTGTATGATTAACACAGTAACACAAACTACTTAATTTTTTTGCTATGACTTAAGCATAACATTAAATAAGTAGGGTGTTACACTAACCACGACAACCCCACTGCAAGTCAGAGCTCAAGGAAGAGAAAGGGTAGCCTCGATTGTCGTCCTCTAAGATCCTTGTCCTACAACTCCAAGAAAAGTGTGAAGGTGGTTGTTGAGCATATCACCATTGCAGCTCGAGTCTTCTCCATCATTCACCTCTACTTGTGTTGTAGGTGTCAAAGTTTGCTCAATGTCTACTACTGTCTCATTCCTTTTTCAATTCTCTCTCCCACAGAGCTAGGGTAGCCCTGCCCTAACAAGCTTGGTTATGAACACCATCTTTTTCTTCCCCTTTGGTTTCTGCAATTTGCCCCAAATTTGAGCCAATTAGGGCTTGTTATTGCTATTTTCTTGAGCAATATTTATTTCTTAGTCTATTGATTTTGTGATTGTTGAATATGATGTTGCCTTGTCTTGATTCTGAACATTTATGCCATGACTAGCAAGCTTTTCTTGATTTGTTGTTCTTGAATCTTTAAAAGTTGAATCTGCTATTGTCGATTCTTGATGTGTTAATCCCCATGTTGAGCCTCTATTGGTTGAACCTGCGGTTGTTGATTCTGAATCTTCCACGAATCCTCCTTGAATTCTTTTAAGCCAATAGTTTTGGTTCACACAATCTAGCTAGTGAGACAAACTCTAGGAATAAAGATGGCCTAGCCAATCTCAATTGACACTTGAGGTAGTCCTCCAATCTAGTAATGAAAAAATGAACTCTCCATTATTTAGGGAGACCATTTACCTTAATGGGCAAAGCTTCAAATTATCGTTGGTAATCAGCCATAGATCCTTCTTATTTCAATTCCCCAAAAGCTTCTTCTGCCATGGAAGAGCTCTCAATGAAAGCACCAATGATAAATTTTTGAGATAACCTACAACTTCCGCTTAACTTCAAGTCTAAGGAGCTCCAAGAATAAGAATCACTTTATTCAACTCTAATGATTTACAATGGGGTAATCCCCTTATTTATAACCCTAAGTAACTAACTAATGGGTTTAAAATAATAGGTTTTCGAGATAACCTACAACTCCCCTTTAACTTTGAGTGTAAAGAACTCCAAGAATAAAAATCACTTTATTCGACTCTAATGATTTACAATGGGGTAATCCCCTTATTTATAACCCTAAGTAACTAATTAATAGGTTTAACTAGCTAACTAAAGGATTGGGTTGTAACATTACCCACCCTTTCAAATCAAAATTGTCATGAAGGTTGAGAGAGTACAACCATTTATTCCTACTTATAATGCAAATAAACTACAAGTGAGTTCTCTCTCTGAATATTTACAAATTATTTTCTTCCATCTGGGTCTCATTGTCTTATTGGACTAGTAACAAATAAATTTGGGCCCATGAACATCAACAAATCACTTTCTCAATGCATTGGATAAAGCTGGACTTGACCCATCAAAACAAAACAGCACACATCTATGCTTGCTACATTTCCACACACCAATTAGGCCTAGCCCATTCTAGCAAAGCACCACAATGGATGTGGAAGGGTGACTCTGATAAGCAATATTTTGATACATTAATTAACCATCATATTTAGTTTATTGAATCTCTTTTGTGCTTAATTGAATAATATTGGACACATTTTATAAGTTTGGACTCTAATTAGGCTTAATTGTATTTTTCAGTATTATTACAAATTTATACTCTTTTTGTATTATGGCTGTATCTTGAGTTGTAGATATCTAAAAATTACAAATTTTATATTGTAGGAAAGCTGAGAGAAAGATCTACAACTTTGATGAAGAAGTCAAAAACTAATTCAGATGTCTAGTGGGTTGAATTGGGCCACGAAATCAGAACAGGGCTGTCACGCTGGAACTTGATCAGTGTGCACTAATTGGGCCATAACGTGAGTTGTAGACATTGGATTGAGGTGAAACTGGTGCCATTTGAAAGCTAAGATATAAAGCTTCAATTCATATGAAGATCACTCTCCCAAATAATGATATCTTGATGGACTTATTAGCTGTTGAATTTGACTGACGTGGATAGAGATACAACCTAGACATGCTATAAAGATTGGGCCATAACTCTCTCATTTTAAGTCCAAATTAAGCAAATTGGGTGTCCACTTAAAGCTAAGAGGTAGAGGATTAAGTTGGGCGCAAGGGTAATTTTGAATTTTGACATTTGAGGTCTGATAAGAAGAGAGAAAACTGAGATGCGAAGAGGACTTTCATCTCCAACTTTTTTTTCATTTTTCTCTCTTCTCTTCTCTTCTCTTCTCCTCTCCTCTCCTCTTCTTTTCTTTTCTTTTCCTTTCATTTTGTAAGATACTTGTTTTGGGTTCTAATTTGTAACCTTCATTGCTATGGAGGAGTAGGACTTCAAGCTAGTTCAAGGAGACTCCAAGGGTATTATGGTTGTAATCTTGAAACCCTATACTTGAATTTCAATCATGTTTGTTTTCTTGATTCTTTGCCCTCTTTTATTTGTAAACTTGCATTGAATGATATTGATATGTAGGTTTATGAATAAGGAATTAGTTGGGCGATTGCTAATTGGTCAATTGGTATGAACTTGATTAGTTAAAGAATTAGGAATTGGGTTTGGATTCAAACCTAGGCTAATACATTTGGGGCTAGAAATCAACATAGGTTCATTAGAGTTGAGGTCTCAATTATGTAATTAATTATGTGTTGGTTGAATTCCTAGAGTTCTCTAGGTAGAGTTTGGGGTTGTTAGTAGAGGTATCTCTAATAGCTCAAGTTAGCCGCACTCCATGTGTTTGATATATTGTACGTTAATGATTGATTCACCCTATGCCTAAGGAACTCTTTGAACTAGTGTTTTTATTTTCATCTAATTTTCTTTTATAGCTTATTTACTACATGTTTGCATATACCCCCTTGTTACTTAACTAGATAGCAACAACATCCTTGGGAGATGACCTTGGTTGCACTATACTTCAAATTTAGTGTAATTAAGTATTTTAAAATTGTAATTTGGAGCAGGTCGCGACACTTGCTGCCAGACTCTGACCTAGCCACCATCTACTTGTTCACAACATAGGAAGCCACCATTTGGTTCACCTTTAACAAGCCATCGTTGAAGGCCACTGTGGCCATGGATGCCACCACTAGGACCGATGCGTGCAAATACTATCCTCCACCATCGTCATGTTCACGGGTCAATAGTGGTGGTGTCCACTGTTCCTTCACGCTTCCCTTCTTTTCTTCCTTCGTGAAACACGGGCTACCCCTACGACTGCTACTAAAGGTGCCGCCTTCTCCTTCCACAACACACCAATACCACTAAGAGACCCAAGTACAACCACCAATCTTGTGTGGGTTTACATCGAGGAAGTCACACATTCGACTGCCATTAGCAAATTGTTGATGGGTAGGCACAGTCTTTCTTTAGCTTTCTTCATGCAACTGGACTCACCATCATTTGTCGTTGACACTGTGGTAGGAAGTGCAGTGATTGTTGCCTCAACCATGCTCTTTGGTGATCCTTCCCTTCACATTTTTTTTCGTCCACTCGCGACCAGAAGCTCCACTACCGCACTCGTCATCAAGGGTGATGTCGCAGCCCAAATGTGCCATTCCTTGGTTGCTAGCGAATCTTGCACTAGTGTTTCGTGGCGAGACTCCTCTTGGCCACCCATCTTGGTTCCTTCTTAGTCACCCTCTTCGTTGACCACATGTGAGACTTGCCCCTGTGTATGTATCTTGCCCTCAATGCTGCATTGGTTGTTGTTATTTGGTAGAGAACATGAATTTGGGGTTATTTTGCAAGCTTCGTATGGGTTTGTGGTTTGAAATTCTAGCTTTTGGGTAGGATGTTATGGCTCAATTGATGCCAAAAGTGGTGGTGATTGGGTCTTGATTGTTGAAATCGATGGTTCTTGTGGTGGTGATCTCCCTTGTGGTAGTTGCGTGATCTCTGTTGTTTCTTGAGCCCTAATGGCAACAACACAATTGCTTTCTTGATTTGTTTCTATTGGGATCTCCATGTCGAGACCCATTAACATTGCTATTTGCTTTAGGTATGCTACGCATCGATCCGTATAAGCTGTTGTCTCCCTCACTGACTCGTTGATTTCTTGTGCTGGTTGAGTTGTCTTTGCAATTGGATCCTCCATTGTACACTCTCAATGAAAGCACCAATAATAAATTCCTTCAAGTAGAGCCTACAAGACTCCTCTCTTGAAATAAATATCCAAACTTAATTTCATTAATAATCCTTGAATGAATGTATGTGAGGATAATCACTCGTGTTTATAGCCCTAAATATCTCACTAATTAACCCAATAAACTAACTAACTACTTTGAGATGTAATAGAATCTCAATGCTACTAATAGACCCAATATATATATATAAAATACCAAGACTATTTGTATTTCTCCTTTAAAATGTTGGTCAAATTCGCTTAACCTTCGAAGGAACCTACATATTAAATCTTGGATTTCCACTAAATACAAAACTAACCGTGCTAATTCCCTAGGAACCAAATACGTTAATTTGGACTCGTCTTTCCGTGACTTGACCTCCAGACGTTGACCTTGAAATTTATCAGGCGTAATCATCAAAAATCACGTGGCAATTCGACGTTAGTGATCGTTCTGTAGACGAAACTATGAAAACCCCTCAAACTAAATACAAACAAAAAGATTAATGGTACAAAATTGCAACGCATGAAAATGTTTAAAATATTTATTTTGATTTATCTGTATAATTTACTTAGTTAGAAGAATTAATTTGAATAGAAGATCTTAAAGATAAACTATTCTGCTTATTAACATTAGGTATATCTACTTATAAACATGCAGTGCGGAATTTAATTTAAGGTACCTTCAGATTTTGGAAGAGCATAAATCAATTTTAAGAGATTTGGTGAAAATCCACACATATAGGGCATGTCAGTTTAGATGGCTGTTGTAGTTGCTCAAAATCCAGGAAGTTTCCTCGCAGACAACAAAATTGATTTTCCATTTCTGACTGGCGACTGCAGAATCTGGAAACAAGAGAAAATAGTACAAACAGTAGAAAAGAATACAATAATCAAGGAAAGACCACGTGATGATTAAAATTCAGATTAGTCATGAGATTGTATATTTTGATCTAAGTATTCAACCACTTCAGTTAGATCAGACCACAAATGCCTGAAGAAGCTTCTTTTGGTTCAAACTTGGACTCAAAACAGTTGACGAAGAGTGTTTAAGATATTACACTTGTATGACAGTATGAGGTTTAGATTTGATCCAATTCTAGACATCCCACCAACTTAATACTGGGATCTTTCGTTCTACTTTCCTTTACCATTTCTCCTCTATAAAATTTTTCTCATATAGTGCTGATTTTTTTCGTTTTTCTTCTTTTTTTTAATTTCCATTTGAATAAGTATATTTCGGTACTTTGGATTACTATCTAACCAATGTGCTATCAAGTCTTTGTTTTGTTGATGTGCAGTTACGGTCACGATCAAGACAAACCTATACCTAGCTCTACTATAATTGCAAGTAGCTCTGCCACTTGTTTTGGACAGAATTAAGATAGAAAAGTTTCGTAACCTATCAATATTGTCATTCGGAGGCACAGAAAATTAAAGAAGTATATCCCATGTCATATACCACGTTAACAGTAAAATTGTCGCCCCATGTCATATCCCAGATCATGCTTCCTCGATCAAACGTTAATTGGAAGATTTGAGAGTTTTACACCCACAATAAAAGTAAATTCTTTAAAATTTGCTATGATCATCGTTATCTTTGTAAAATTCTCACATAAAAACACTTCTTTCTCATTCGGCTTTATCATAACTTACTGCATAAAATTCTTGCCACCGCGAAAGCATGAAATTTTGTACACTTGAAGACAAAAAGGTGAGCTGTTTGGGCTATCCTCTTGCGCCCTGTCTATGTAATCTCTTATGACAAAAACTATAAAGACAAAAAGGTTTCCAAAATGCATAAGAAACCCCCATGTGTGCGTCCACGCGTGGCTTAAGCCCGCACCAGCCTCGACCATGCATGTTGACTTATAATATGACATGAGCTAAATCAATAGTCACCTCAATTAATTTAGGCATAATTGCAGCAATTCCTTATCTTCTCATCTTTACAACAAAAGAAGCGAAAAAAAAAAAATTCCCTTAGATTACGTTTAAGAGAAAGGAGAAAAAATGTAAAAGACAGAATCAAATGATAGCCAAACATGATCATTCTTTCATCGCATTATGACATATACTCTTGCTAGGAAAAGAAAAAAAAAATTAATTTTTATGCAGGATTAACATAAAAATAAAAGTTGCTTTACTATTTAATTATAAGTTATCAGATTATTAAAAGTATTTAATTTGTAATATTAATTATATTAAAAGCCACATATTATCGATGGCAATAAGATTTGAACCCATGATCTTATACAAATTATTTAAATTTCTCATCATTAATCATTTTTTAGTAGCTTTAACAGTCACAAATATAATAATAGATATTATATTTATAATGTAAAAAACTTTAAAGTAATGTTATTTTAAAATTAAACTAAAAAATAAATAACAAATACAAGAACAAAAGAAGGAATTAACAAAAAAAAAAAAAGGAATAAACAGTAACATAGAGCTTGGCTCGAAATTATAGATTGAATATTGATTCATTAATCTGATTCACCAGGGACTATGATTCTCAGAGGACATCAATAGTTGTTCTAAATATTCTGCACCTAGATCCTCCAACACAACCACATTGTCTACGCTAAGATTAGTCTCTCTCTTCTTCTTGACACCCATTTTCCTCCTCATGGAGTGCTTCCTCTTCAAAGCCACCACAGGTGAACACCCTGCATGATCATCATCATCTTCTGAGCCACAGTTATTCATCTCCATGAGTGACTCCTTCACCTTCTCAATAGGGAAGTTGAGTATAGCTGAAGAACCCCTCATGGAAAAAGCAGCTTGGTCATAAGCCAGTGCTGCTTCCTCTGCACTATCAAATGTCCCCAACCACACCCTTATGCCATGCCTTGTGGAGTCCCTTATCTCCGCCGCGAACTTCCCCCACGGCCGCCGCCGAACGCCTCTATAGGCCTTCTCCTCGTGCCTTGTGGTGTCAGTGCTACTACCACCTGAGGTTACCTCCTCTTCCTTCACTACTCTGCATGTGTTAATTACTTGTGATTGGGATGTGATCATGCCATAGAGAAGCATCTCTTCCGGGTCATTCTCGTTGAAGGGAAGGCAGCGATTGTTCTCAAATGAAGATTCTGAGGAGAAATCGGAGTTTGGAGAGTGGAGGATGGAGGAACAATGTTCCATTTGAAGTGTGGGAGAGTTCACGAGTACAAGAGTACGTGTGTGTGTTCGTGGGACTCGAAAAAAGAAAGTAAGAAGAGCTGCTCTGTTTGTTCTCAATTTGGAACCTCCACGGCTCCATACTTCCTTATATATACACCCAATTGGATGACACTTCAAAGTTGGTAAAAGTCGCTATTAAAGCCAGTAGGTTAACAAAGTGTGGGACAAGAGCTCAACTGATACATCTCCTAGTCTTAGCAAGCAGTTTGAGCCTATGTGATAGTCGTATGAACTCAAAATTAAATAACATATGGACAAACATAATTTAATAATAATAATAAAAATAATCAACTCTCAGGAAATCATCGCAAAAGGAATAATTCTTAATTATACACACCTTATTGTAAGTACCGAAAATATTCTTTACTATTTCATTATTTTATATATAGAGATTCAAACATTTAAATCAATATGCAATAAACACGGATCTAGATTCTTTAAAATGAGTATCATTATAAAGTGAGAAAATGAAGGATTAATTATATTTATATCATTTAGTGGGATCTATATATAATGAAAATTATTAATTTAATGTTGGTTAATCCCTTACGTTCTCATTTTACAAATATGCTTATTTTAAATGATTCAAATTCGGTGACTATAGTTTAAATAAGTACATATTTCGATTATGTAAATGTTAAATTGACATATCATCTTCATTAATACCTCATTCAATGGTAGATGAGATATGAGTTAGTACGATGTCGTACATAAAATATGTGTCCATAATATAACTCAATGACAAAAGGTACCTTAAATCGAAATGGGCCAAAGAAGAAATGCAATAATGATTAAAATCCAGCGTCCATTCATTGCCAATTTTGTTTGGACATGGCAAATCAATTAGAGCTACTAGCGCCGTACTCAATTTGCCTCTCAGAACCATTCCTTTCTTATCACTTCCCATGAATCCGTGCATTGAGATGGTGCTAACGTACCTTTCAAAAGGAAAAGGGACAAACAAAAAAAATGGACATTTTTCCAAATGGTGGTCCAATGTTGCCGAAACTAACTTAAGATGATCAAACTCGACCCAAAAATGATCTAGTCTGAGGTGGCCTGACCCATTTTGATAACTCTACCAATTAGTTAAGCTTGCCTCAATTAGTGTTAGATTAATTACCAATATGAAGATGGTTTAGGTGATAGATGCTCTAGTCTCTTAACTAGAGATTTCAAGTTCGAACCTTAAGAATAGAAAAAATAAAAACCTTACTAAAAAATCCCTATTCCCTTCAGGAATCTCAATCAGATCGAGTTGAATTTATCATATTCTTGTTAATAGGGCCTCAAATACGGTTAGTTTAATCGAGATTAAAAAAAATGTTTAGAGTAATTAGTGGGAACAGTTAAGCATTTCGTCGTCAATACTGCATTTTTGAAATGGAAGCATAGGATCAACTCTTATTCTCCTAGTCTATACTCTATCTGAACTTAGGCTGACATCACATGATTTGTTGGATGCACTCAATCGTGGCATATCTGGAAGCAGATTCATCTCTACTTTCATCGTGGACACGAGCTTCGGTTTGCCAATGCCAATCTTCATCCAAGAACATATGGTGATAATTTTGGATGGTTTTCCCAAAGGTTAATTGTTTCACATCTCCATTACGAGTCAGCTGAATCTCTATTCTCTTGCGGTGGTCGAGTCTTTGTTGCTTGCTCGCAAAGAGCGCCTGGAAAAACATGTCAAAGATTCAAAAGACACCTGAAGAACGAACAAATTCTTCCTCCCTTTTTATCGATTTGAGATGTGAAAAATATATATGGTGAAGGAATTAAGTTATGCCAATGTAACTTAAATACATTTCTTATATCATTAAATAACTTTTTACTAAAAAGATTAATGTTTACAAGTTTCGCTATTAGATTGGAAATTCGTATTGTAAACATTTGTCAGGAAAATTCTATAAAATTTCATATGAATATATGAATTTTTTTTATTATTTTTTTATATACATTAAAATTAATATAATAAATATTGTTAAATATATACAAGTAAGAAATTATTTGATAACATTCTTATTAATGTCCATTTTTTAAATAAAAATTTAACACAATAATCAACATGAAAAATTGTTATATTTATCAGTGAAATTATCATATTTGGTCTATTTTATCTGTCACTTGAATCATATGCATAAAAATTAATAAACTCAAAATCAAAGCTTAATTATGAAATATATTTTCTAAAATATTGTTATTTAATTTTTAACACCTAATTAATTTATTTTATTAATCTCATACTATATTTTTTAATTGATAGAAGTATGCTTGGAATTGTATGAAAAATTAAAATTTAATAATAAATATTTTATCAGTAAGTAAAGATAATAGATAAAGTGATCAATTTTTTTTTTAAAGTAACAAATAAAGTGGACCACAATTAATAGATAATAATTATATTTTATAAGTGGTGGGTTTAGAATTTTCCCTGGGAGGGGGAGCCTATTCAAAAGGAGGCTGAATAATACTACACGTGGGTCGATAAACAAACGGCGGCCGGATAAGGCAAACAGTGGCATTCTAAGTGCGACATCAATTTATGACGTTATTTTTTATTTTTTAGTGATTTTTTATGAATTTAATTATGAGATGTATCAAAAAAAAACTTACAGATATTTATTTATATATTATTATTATTATATTAATAAAAATATTTAATTTAAATACTTACTATCTTATATATTTTATAAATAAAAATATATAATTAAATAATAATATAACGCTCTTTCATATCGGCATAACATCAAAATTAATTTAAATTCATATTCTGTCATTTAATAACGAATGCTATTAATGGCAAAAGTGGCAGCACAAATCCTATTGGATGTCTGCACGTGGACATGTTCAACGATTACTGCTCCCAACATTGTCATCCTTGGATCACGTTCCGTGTTTGGAAAATAATGCTCATACTAATATTTATATGCTACTATTATTATTATATTTTCTCAATTTTAATATATCTGATCAGGAAGATTGATTTTTAAATATATTATTTTAACCAAATTAATAAATATATTAAAACAAAAGGAGTAGTTATTTTAAAATATAAATAATGTGAATTCAAAAAAATGTATTTCTATTATTTTCTTACTTAAAAAAGAGGTTGTATAAAAGATGGTATATGAATATCAAATCTTTATATACTTACGTATATGATATTTTAAAGAAAAAAATTAAATTTATGTCTTTGGAGTACATTAAAGAATGAAAAATAAAAATAAAAATTATAAAATTAAAAATTAAAAATTTATTATAAGAAAAATCCAAAATATATTTAAGATTATATTTGTATATACTTCAGATATAAGTTAAAAATGCAAAAATAAAAATATGAATATATCTTATTTTTAAAATAAAAATTAATTTTTTTAATAAATGAAATAAATAATAAATATTATTTTTATTTTTAACTTGTATTTTTTAATTACGAATTAACAACGTTTTTAATCCTTTTTTAGCACTACCTTTTTTTCGAAGGTAGTACGTTGCATTACTTTTTAAAAGTTACAATTTAAATTATAGAACTTACCTGAATAGAAAAGTAAAAGAGGGTTTGGCAAATTAACAAAAAATTGGATAACTAGGTTCAATAGGTTTTAAAAAATATTTTTTAGTAATTATCTAAATATTTTAAAATTAATTTTTATTTGAATCAATTTGGATCTAAAATTAGTTTTTAAAAAAAAAAAGCTCAATTTTAAACCGGTTTGATTTCATCCCAAAATTTTTTCTCCTTTTATATCATATCTTCTCAATTTGCACTAATTAATTCTTTTTCTATTAACTTTATTAACCATCCTCTGCTATCATCCACCACCGTTCGCCGCCGTTGTCTACCACCACCCCCCATCAACTACCGATTACCACCGCTGGCCGTCACCAACTCTCATCGATGGCCACATTGTCAACCACTATCTACCATCGTCTGCCGCTCACCGCTCGCCCCATCCGCCATTGTTTGTTGCCATCAGTCGCCACCATTTGCCACCTTCTGTTGCCACCAGCCACCATCTGTAATTAAGAAAAGAGCCGATTCTCTGCCTTTGTTTGACAACCTTGCGTATTAAAGATTTTGCTATTCGTAGATGTCGGGTAATAGCAATAACATAACCTAAGACTAGTTAGACTAAAAGTGGTCTTTCTTCCATCATTTTTTGTTATGCTATTTTTGGCTTTACTCTAACCGAAGCCATTGCATTCTTTGCCCTCAGAATGGCATTTTTGATCTTATTCGTATTGTTTGGTTTTAGTTAGCGATGGTGCGAAGTACGAGCGGAATGAAGGAAAGTTTCATTGTCCATTATTTGTCCATCTACCGTAGTAATAAAAAAAAAAAGAGATAAAGAAATAAAAGAAAAATGACACATGTTAAAACTAATTTCTAAATTATTGAACTAAATAATATTTAATAAAAAATTAATTCATTTTTATACTGATTAATATAACTGATTTTACTTTATATCATACTACTTAATTTTTGAAGTTACCAAACACCCCGTTACAATATTAAGAACATTTGTTTCAGCATAGGTTGAACAGCGCACAGTGAGAGAAAATTTTTTAAAAGGGGCATGGTCACCACACGTTTTTCAATTTAAGTAGTAACAAATAGTACTTTTAAACCATTTATCCGCATCTTAATAAATGCAAAGAAACACTTGAGAAGTCAAGACAGAAAACATACGGGCTTAAGCTTTGGATTTTTTTCCCAACATACTCTTGACAAGCCCTCGATTGAAGGACCATGTAACTGAATCATGTATATAACATAGTAAGTTTCATGAATCATGCTTGTAATTGAATCAGGTAAATAAAATAGGTTTCAAAAATGATTATAACTGTACAAAGATCGGAAATGCAAGTCATTTAGGTACATTTAGATCTAGGAATATATCAAGAGCTAATTAAAATTACATTGCTTGCTGCTAAACCAGATCGAGTTATAAATGCAAACTGTAAAATGGAAAATTAAACACCGAATTATACATAACATCCTTCTGTTTTAATGAATGGTAATATTAAGTGAATTGAAAGCTATTGACATGCTTTATAAAAGGGCATAACTGTTAACATAGAACTATTTACGGATAGAAGAGCACTTAAATTTCCAATCCATAACCATTTTGAAATCCTATCTGATGTAAGTAAAAAAAAGTCTAATGATAGGTCTGAGAGCCCGAAAACTATGAAGGGTCATTATTAATTTGATCAGTATGTGCATGTATGCAATCTCAAATTTATCCAGCATTGTCGTCAATCAAAGGCTGCAGGTATAGGTATTAATATAACAGTTACATAAAACACACGTAAAAGATAGATGTGTCTAAAGAACTTAGGATATTCTTACGAAATGATGAACTCACAAAGAACCAGAATACATAGTTGTTAGTGGAGCTACTAAAGAATTATTTATTTTATTACTCAATGCTTGTATATCCTATTAAGATGGAAGACGAAAAAAAGTTAGTGATTTTGTGCTGTGCTCCAAAACTTTAGATGAAGGATGGTGATTTTCAGATGAAGCAAGAGGCTAGTGTGATTTAAAATAATGCCGGTGAGGGAAAGGGGGATTTCAGTGGTTAGTTGATATATGCATCAATTTAATCCTTATTGATACTAAATAAGTTACTAAAAGATTCAAAATAGTTAGACAGTCTGTCCTTTTGTATTGTTTTCTGCTTTAATCCTTCCAAAGAATGAATATGATGACTTTCTAAATTTGAGAGACACATGTAGAAGGGAATGATATTTGAAGAACTAATGTGATATTCAAGTAATACTCCACGTGGCATTTAATAGCTCAAATCAGCAGCCATCGTGCCACATAATTTCAAAGGATTACTAACTGGAGGATGAATGACATTTTCATCTTTGAGACAGTTATCTAATTATAATAATCTTTAATTAATCTTTGAAGAACTAATATAACAATTCTCATATTTTTTGAGGACCAAAACATAATTTTATTTTTCAAAAAAACATTACAATATATTATATTCGGAAAAAGTTGCACCGGAATCAGCACCTTAATGAGTGGCAGTACTGCTACATTTCACGAAACAGTTTTCGTGAATCCTTTACGAATGATGTGGGAAATAATCACTGATTACCAACGTCAAATAAATAAATAAAAACCCACCTGCTCTTTATCTAATAAAACGCAAACCCAATTACATTGTTATCCAGTTTTGGTATGAGGTTTCACGGAATTCTTCTCGTAGGATTCAGCAATATTTTATAAATATGTAAGTTGACGAATTTTATTATTTTGGTAAAGTAAGTTTTTTTTTTTTTGGGGAAGTCTAACTGTTCAACCTGCATTATTATTGAGAATTAGACTAATTTGATTCAACCCGTATAGATCTCAGAATGGGTTTTAGGTTTTCTAACAAATTTTTTTTTCCATTTTCATTATTCAAGCTTGAAACACCTGAATCAAATCATCTAATCATTTCGACCAACCTACATTAGTTTTTGGTAAATTAAGTTAACAAATAAACATCAAAGAAAATAATCAAACTCTCTAAAAATATTAAATAATATTTTATATATAGTATCATGGGTTTAAATCTAGAATTTGTTTTTTCTAAGAGGGCTTTATTACAGACACGAAGTTGTATGAATAATTTCTAAAAATAAAAAGAAAAAAATATAATAGTATTTGAAAAAGAAAAATAGTTATTAACTCACTATTAAAACTCTTCACTTGTGAATTATTTAAAGACCCGATAAAACATAAAGTATAATTCAGTTTGCAATTTGAGTTGTTATATGAGTGAATTTTACTTGAATTATCTGAATGATGATTAGTCTTATAAAGTGTGATACGATAGTTCTGCGGTAGACCAAAAATTTCTAATACGCTGTAAAACAAGATAATAACGTAAAATATTGTATACTAATATAACGTGACGACGAAAATAATTGGCTGATGCCTAAATTTTATATGTAATTTTAGGATTTATTTTTTATCTACTACTAGTATAAAAGTTTTCTATGTAAACATTTAATCATAAGTTAGTATGTCACTAAAAATATTTAAATCTTAAACTTAAAAAATATACATATATATGATATATAATTAGTTGATAATATAACACACTTTAGAATGTATGAAAATTAATCATAATTTTATTATACCTTTTTATCAAAATTTAAATAGAAGTTAACAGACAACAAATGTCATCGTAACCGAAAAAAGAAAAAAAAGTCATCGGAAGTTAGTTTATCTGGTTGGCTTATTTTGCACCAATGTTTTACCATAATTTGAGTTCAATTAAAATTCTTTTATTGACGAATTATCTATTTATAAACTTCTTTATGAACGTTCATTCTGCTTTAAAAGTATATATAGCATAACCATAAACTTTATCGAGACTTACCCTAAAGGGAAAAAAATGAGCCATACCCTTAATTTATATTTTTAACTAAAAAAAGGGCAACGAATTACCCTAAAGATGTCGCACAGGTAACCGTTTCCATCAACAGAAAGTGTTTAGATTAACTGTATTCTTTTGTTCAATGAATACAGGAATACAGGCGCAATTGTGGGTTGTGATGATTATGTAAACAACACTCCTCTCTCTCTCTCTCTCTCTCTCTCTCTCTCTCTCTCTCTATATATATATATATATATATATATATATATATATATATCTGAATATGTAAGCAATTCTGGGTTCAAATCAATTTGAACTTTTATTATACACATTGCACCAATCGAGAATAAGATATATAAAGCGCATATTAATCTCACGAACCTTCCGAGATGTTACTTGCTCGATTAGTTCTCAGTTCACTTTGGTTGAAAACTTGTCAAGAAAGAAGATAACTGCCTATATTCTTTGCATCTTTTCAAGCGCAATTATTTGAGCCGTAATCAATGCTTGGCAGGTACTTCAAACTCTATCTCATAATATGACAAAGAAAATTTCATTCATAAAAAATTTTAAAGACATTTGTAGATTAAAGAAAGATATATTATATTTAAATTTGATAAAAAAATAAATATATTTTATACTCCAAACAATTAATGATCAGTAATTCTGCTCATTATAAAAAATTATTGATATTTAAGCATTTTTCATATCAAAAATAAATATAAAAAATGATGTAGCTTGGACAATGTATTATGTCTCTTTTTAAAATAAATCCAAACATCTATATCATTTGTAAGACTATCAAATTGGAAATATCTATAAGAGGGAACAAAAACACACACAAAAGGGTGACAAAAACACCACAAAGGGTAATAAAAACATAACAAAGGGTACAAACAAAACTCCCATAAAAAAAAAAACAAAAAACAAAAAATATAGAACTTGAAGCAACAAAAAGAAAAAGAAACCAGAGGGGCTGTCACCAAAGAAAAAATATAATAACCCCCCAATAGTACTCACACAAAGGAAGATCAGAGAAAGATGGAAGAGAAAAAAAAAAGGGTTAGGATCGGCTCTCAAGAGAAACAACACAACTCTATCTCATAATGTTATTTGAAAAGAAAATATTTTTTTTTTACATAACAAAGTGAATACCAAATAGAATACATAAAAAAATCAAATGTTTTATAGATTTTGGACTATTAAATTAAGTTTATATGATTGAACTTCACATTATTTTTGGAGCATGTTATCTCTTTAATGTCTCAAAATATGAGTTCTAATAATAAGACTATTTAAAAATACTTTCTATTGATTAAGTTGATAAGTAACCTTAACCCTTTGAAATGAGGACACAAGATTAAATCTCATCCAAGAAATTCTTATGGAAAAAATTACTTAACTATTTTGCTCTTGATCAAATGAAAATTAATCTCATATATGAACAGTTCAAATAGGGCACGAGTGTATCTTGTGATCGTCGAAGAAAAGTCTTCTCTGAAAATCTTCACTACAGTGTATAAACATGTCACAAGAAATGAAAATTAGGTAAATGAACCATGGAGTTTCCCCTTTTTTTTGTAATTTTTCCTAGTTTAATTCCTAGTATAATAATGGCTACACTTTTACAGAATAAAGTGTCTTTAAACACTTAAAAAGAGATGTCCCATCAACACTCTATCAAATCAATAATAAAAAATATATAATTTTTTAGAGGAATATTATATAAACAGTATTAGATGCCTTTTTCCTAGATATTCTTTCAATCTACTATTAATAATCACTGATATTTATTTTTAAATTCTTTTAAAAAGTTTATTTATCCCATCAAACGGTTCTAGAGCAGTGTGGCACACCACAGTATGTCAAAATAAAACTTCTGAGTTTTTTATTTTATTATTTTTTACACATATGTGGTCAATAAAGATGTCCATGAATTTGGGATAAAAAAGCATTTCTCTCACAGAATATGCCTAAAGCTTTGTAGCTTAATGGCACTGCTACTATTCGAGGATGAATCAAATAATTAATGTTTAATGTTTAATTTTGTAAATTCGACTGAATTTTGTTTAGTTTATCAATATTAGTCTTATATCAATTTTTCAAATAATATAATAGTGCTCTTATCTCTTTTTCAGTCCATTTAGTGGTAAAATGCACTTAATGCTTTCCGATTGATAAAAATAGAGAAGAGGTCATTAGTTTCAGAAAATATTTTTTTATTTTTATTCTTGAATTTTAATTTTATTTATAAAAGTATCATCTTATTTTTATTTTATTCTATTTTCAGGATCTTGTAAAATAATTTTAGAAATAATGTTCTTTGATTTTTACCTTTTCTTCACAAAATTCTAGAAATAGAAAATAAAATAAAAATAATATGGCCTTATAATTAATATTAAAATAAAAAAAAACAAAAAACAAAAAACGTTTTTTAAATAAAATTTGTCCTTATTTTTCTATTTTTATTCCAATTGTGCTAATTCAAATAATATGATTTTTTTTTTCCTTCCCTACTTGTTGGAATGTTTCCTATATTTACACATAGCTGTTTTCTTGTCCTATGCGAATTTTCAGGCCTTCTAAGTCGGTTGCAAAGGGTTCATGTGAAAGGTTTTACTATAAATCATATCTTGCTGCAAGTGGATGCGACTTCCTATTGTGAATACCAAAATGAAAATGACCCCTTATCTGAGTCACCAAGGCATGAATGAATTGTCTTTGAGATCATTGTTTGTTTGAGTCTTTGACGATGAGAAATCATTATCCGTAGACCATAGTGTACAAAAGCTTTGAATCACAGCTGGAACTGGGTGCATGGAATGGTCAAGATGCACGCCCCTTGGACTTGTTTCCAAGTCGCCAAAACTAAAATTTTAGCTAATCTTTTGAGAGTCCTAGGGAAAGATTGGACTGTTACTTGATGGAGACTTTCGCCATCAAAATTAGCCCATCAATACGCATGTTTGAAATTCAAGACTTTCCTATACATGCAGCTTCTGAGAAAGCACCTTTCAGGATAACTACACTGCAATCTCTCTCACCGTATGGGACAAACCAATGTTTCTTTCAAATTTAGGATTGTCGTGTGGTTGATAATAACATACTAATCTTATTTCTGCCTCTCGCATCCTTACCATATTATATTTCTTAATGACCGTTTCTTCAAACTAATGACGGCTATATATATATATATATATACACACACACAGAGAGAGAGAGAGAGAGAGAGAGAGAGAGAGAGAGAGAGAGAGAGAGAGAGAGAGAGAGAGAGAGAGAGAGAGAGAGGTGGAGATTCATTTACCTCTTGATATACTTATTTTATTGAATAAATTTTTATAAACATTAAATTTTATTAATACAATCGTTGAATTGGAAAATTTCACTAAGTAAATCAAGTATATATAAATTTTCATATAATTTTAAAAGGATTTAATACTTCATCGTCTTACTTTATTTTGACATATAATATGCTTTTAAAAATATAAATCAATATTAACAATAGATTTTAGATGTTTATCAATATTCATTTTTTTAAAAAAAAATTTCTATACTTGATCATCAAATTAATCACATAATTCATCGGTTGGATTGATAAAATTTAATATTTATAAAATTAAGTAGATTAAATATAGAAGATTTATGTAACACTCTCGAGACATAGACACTATACTTGAGTCATGGGTTATATTTAGAGATTGTCACAGGTACTGAAAAGGCTTTAAAATAAGAATATATATAGTATATGGCCCTTTAAAATTCATACATCTCTATTAAATACAAATTTTCATATTCGAGTATTTGCTAAATAAACATATAATCCTAAATATAAATTGGAAAACTTTACTAAAACAATACCCAAACACAGGTATTGTACTAGGTTCTCACTTCTGCTACATGTCTTGATGCTTGAGTTGGAGTTCAAGTGTTTGCACTCCCACCAGTATCTCTGATTCGTAGTAGTCCTAAAGCCTAGTTACATACTTGAAGCCTAACCTATATATTGGAATATTTATGGGAAACAAACAAACAAGTAGTAAGAACCTAAGGTTCTCAGTAGGTATACTCAATCCATTAATCATACAGGATATTATCATAAACATTCTAACCGTTTCGGTTTCTTATGAAAACGTGAGCATATTCATATAAGTAATAGTTCAATTTTAAGTTTGATAACATATTCCTTGAAGTGGATTAGAGTTTAACACTCACTTGGCATATTCATGGCAAGTATAATAACAATAACAATACAACATTTCAAATATGATCATAATATCATTTATAACATAATGAGATGTTTAAATATGCATAAGCTAATGCACCTTCTTGACTTATTCAAATGCACCTACTTCATATCTTACTTCCAAACATTCTTATATGCATGATGCTCATGTATATAACATACACATACTCATGGCTTTTATATAGTTTTTCCATAATTTCGACAGCATAATACCTAAAACGTAGAAGCATTCCAATATACAAACAGTCAGCCACTCCCAGCAATTATATTCATCATAAATAATATATCAATACAATATTTTGTTGGTGTGAAGTTGTATTAATTTTATGCCTTTGAATATTTCATGACATATGGGATCCTTAAGTTAAGACAATTCTCAAGTTATGTCTTTATCCTTAAATCTATTCTATTTTCTAAATTCCATTATAATTATATTTTAATTCATTTTAATCTAAAAATTTAATAAGTTATAGATCTGCTTATCTATTTTTGGACCTCTTTAATCTCACTAAATTTTGAGATATATAACATGAGTTATTAAAGTTTTACTCAATGCTACCTTCTTTCAGAACAAACTTGCATACTTAATTTTAGAAAATCACTAAAAATTCATCTTTAATATTTTTAATACGAAATTTATACTAATATGTAGCTATTTGAATCATCTTTTAATCCTCACAAGTTTTACTCGATTTGGGTAACTAGCACTTAAGTTATAAGCTCCTCAATTGCACTACCCTATTTTAATCCGAATAGAGCATAGTCAAATTCAAATAATTACTGAACAAAATCCACTCATGATCTAAGTCTGAAGTTTTTATGGCATATTCGCCTATGTATTAATTTCTAAAACAATTAGTTTCACTTAATTTGAAATTGTATAGGATGAGTTGTGCCCTTCATATCACACTCTAGTCAGCATAGAGAGTGAATTCCAATAGTTAACTTCTAAAGTTCATAAGTAATTCATTTTAAATTCAATGATCTTATAATTTATATCATTGGATTGCTCTTAAAGTCTATTTCATTTAAAATTAGTTATATTCAAATTTGAATTCTTTGGGATGAGTTATTAGATTTGCTGTATGGATGGTGTATTAGGGTTTCATCTCATAGCTTCTCTGTTTTGAGTTATTTTTAATTTTTTGCTATAATTTTCAATCTAAACCAAGTTTTCCTATTTTAAATCACTAGAAACAAGCAATATCAACATCATACAAGAGCAAATCATGAATGATACAAAGAATACCACATCAACCACACAACCATAAAACACAAACAAAGCTAAAGATTTGAGCTACCTACCTCAAAATTCTTAAAACTATGGAAGCAAGGAAGACAAAAGAAATATTCTAACCTTCTTTCTTCACCATGGCAGTAGCTCACATGGAGGTGAAGAGACTCTAGTTGATGTTAAATCATTAAATTGATGGAGGGATATTATAGAGAAAAAGATAAGGATCAATTTTCATAAAAAAGGCATGTGGTTTTGAGGCCAAGAAGGCCTCCAACTTTGAGCTTGGAGTTCAAAGCCATGGAAGTGGTGGAAAGAAATGAGGTTGAAGAAGAAGAGATGGAGGAGGAAAATTTAGAGCAGGTGGTCGAAATTATGAGGGGCAAAAAGGGAAGAATTGGTGACTTCCTTACTAAATTGGCTTGGCTAGCTTCTCTTTGAAGTTTTGTGGGTTAAATCTCATTGATGTTTTTGGAACAAAATTTAAATTAACTGAAGTTTGAGTCTTACGTGGAGCTAGTTCATCCACCTAGAGTGCCGGTGTGGCTCATCTTTGGCCTCATATTCTGGCTATTCCTTTGAGAGGTCTATCTAGTCCCCGAGGGATTATTCTTCCAGGTTTGTCATACCCAAAGATAACATAAGACCCTTGAGGATTAATTTAAAGTGTTCGGTTATCAATTTAGGTATTGTGAGTTACTTGAGATTATATATAAACATATACACAATGTGAGTAATATAACACTTGTATTTAAAGTCAAGTGTAAAAAGTACCAATTATAGAGTTGTTACATATATTTTAGTTGTCTACTAGTATCGTGGGGTTCACGTAATCCTGAAATCAGGATTTTTCTACTATTGTACCTCCTGACAGCCACAAACCTTTATTTACAGCTTTGCCATTATAATTTAAAAATTATAATTTTACCCTTCATTCTTCTATGACTTCTTATTTACAGTTTTGCCCTTATTTCGGACTCGAGCTTCCTTCTATCTTGATCTATCTTCAGAGTTCGGGATGTTACAACTTACTCTTAAAGTAAATGGATTCCTTCCCGTATATTAAAATCAAGTTACACTGGTGTAACTTTAAGTAACTTTTATACCATAAATAACATTTGATTGGTGTAATTTTTTTATAAAATCTACCGTTAGATTAGAAGTTCATATCATATACATCATGTTTATAAAATTTTATATTAATCTAAAATCGTTCGATATATTTTTAATCTATATCAAAATCAATGTAATATATATGTTTAAAATGTATAACAGTAAGAACTATTTGATTACATTTTTATTGATATTCCGATTTTTATAAAATTTGGTATAGATGATCTTTATCATTGATAATTGTAATTCAATAGTTGCATTGATTAAAAAATAGAACCTGTAGAAAGTTATTAAATGGTGTAACTATACTTAAAATTATACCAGTGTAACTTGTTCCTCACTCATATATATAATTGATAAAATTCATTGTTCATAAAATGTTATTAAGTAGAGTAAGTATATACATATATCAAGGAAGATGTATTCCCTCTTGCATGGGGACAAGAGTGCAAGTACAAATCCAATTGACTAGTTGTGAAGGTTTTGACTATTTGCCATAGTGTTTGTGTGGAGTAAACCCTCAAGTTAGTTCTCAGTAATGTTCTTGGTGGATACATTGGTCTCTGATAAAAAATAATTGATTTTGTGATCCTTGACTATCACAAAAATTAAACATTTGCGGTCCCTAACTCACTTACAATCTGTAAAAAATAAGATGTAAAGGTAAAATGATGATTAAGATTTTCCTAACCCCATCCCACATAACATTCTCTAAATGCACAATTTGCATAACTTAAACCCCCTCCAAACACAGAGTTTTAATCTATCACAATGTGTTGGGGGGTCTAAGTTATGCAAACTGTGTATTCAGAGGATGTTATATGGAATAGGGTTAAGGAAGTTCTAGTTATCAATTTATCTCTACATCAGACTTTTTACTAGTTGCAAGTGAATTACAACCATGGATGTTCAAATTTTGCAATTATCATGGACTATGGACTAATTATTTTTTAATCAGGGACTAATGTATCCATTAAGGACATTGTCAAGAATCGATTTGGGGATTTACTCTTTTTATGTGAGGCCATTCTATGGGTATTGGGTAATAAGCCCATTTGGTTAAGATTGCAAGAGAAATATTTCTTCAAAAGTAGAATTAGAAGTAGAATCAGAAAATTGTTTTGTATTTGGATATAATTGTAGAATACTGAAATACTTTTTGTTATAACTTGAAGCGTTAAATTGGTTGGATGTGATAAATATATAAAAGTACTTTTTCTATAAAATTATAGTATTAGTGTATAGGGAGTGATATTTTGAATAAAAAGTTAAGGCTAGAATGGTAATAATATGGGAAGATAGTTAGTTTCAAAATTTGAGGGGCATATTTCTCTCTTTTCTATAACATCTACTTTTGAGAGAAGCAACTCACTATATGTTTCTCCAAAAAGTAGAAAAAATGATTATTTTTTATTTTTTCTTTATCTGAGAAGCACAAATAAATAACAAAAAAAGTTTTGGGAATGCTTGTTTTTTTGAAAAATTAAATAGTGAATCTATATTTTAGTCTTTGAAAGATTTTTATTTTAATATTTTAGTTTTTAAAAAATTAAATATATACATTTTAGTTCTTAGAAGAATAAATATATACACTTTAGTCCTAAAAAAAATTAAATGCATATATTATAGTTTTTGAAAGATTTTTGTTTTAATATTTTGGTCCTTAGAAGATTAATTCTTTTGAGGATTAAAATATATGTATTTTAATCTTTTAAAGACTAAAATGTTAAAACTAAAAAATTTCAAGACTAAATTATATGTATTTAATATTTTAAGGACTAAATTATTAAAAAAAAATATTTTAGGGGTTAAAGTATATGTATTTAATATTTTAAAAATTAAATTATTAAAATAAAAATATTTCAGAGACTAAAATATAGTTTTATTCAAAATTTAAAAAGAAAAAGCACTTTTACTTATTCCAAAAGCACATATAAACGGGCATAATATGAATTATCACAACTTCGTTACCATTTTTGGCTCTCTGACCAAGTTGTCCTATTTTGTATTTGGAGAATTTTATCGTGCGTGCTTCTGGGCATATATCCATTTTTCCACCAAATGTCCATTTTCTTTTCTTCTCCTCCCAGTAAGTTAGTTATTTTTTTAATTCTTTTTAAATATTTTGCCCATAAATCACATGTATTTTTATATATACCACAAACTGTCAAGCTATTTTACTTAATCTTCACAAAAGCAAGTCTACGATTTCCTGTAAAAAGAGACAGAGTAGGTTAAAGTTTAAACAAAGCGACCTTGAAAAAATTATATCTCGAATTAAGTATTGTTCTAGAAATTTAACAATGAAAGCTTGTGTTGTCAATCCGATCATATGAATACTCTCTTTTTTTTTTTTTTTGACATAATATAGCAATAATTCTTTATTTCTTTTACTTGTTGCTTATAGTGATTAATTAATGTGCTAAATAACTCAGTTGAAAATGAGAAAAAGTAAACGATAGTTTCACCACATTGAATGGTAGGAAAAGAAAGGTCAAATGGTTTACAAAATATGAATCATATCAATAAACAAGTGTAGTTATTTATTTATTTTTACTCTTTTGCTATAAACTATAAAAAAAAAAAAAATACTAGAGAGTGTATATATATTCGTTCCGTGTTATTCGTTGTTCTTGCACCCAAAATTAATCATAGCTCGAATTTCGGATTTGTTTTGCCAAATGCTAATAATAATTGTAAAAGAATATATAGAAAGAATTCATAAATAAAGCTTTTCGTATTCAGTTTCTTACAACAAATCACAACACCTTATATAAAAATATTTCATAATTTTTTATATGATAAATATTAATTTATTTATCTTATTCAAATCTCACTTTACGAAACACATTATCGTGGAAAAGTCAGCATATAAAAGAGCACAAATAGAACCTAAATATAAACATAGATATTAGATAATATCGACATGCATGGTTTATATCAAAACCATTAAAAACACATATGTGCTTAAAACATATTGATCTTTTATTATGAGGCCTTAATTCTTGACAGGAGGTGACACTAAAGGTCTGTATCCTTCCATCACTTCGACATAGATAGAAGGGAGGTCGAGCTTTAGATTTTTCTAAGTTGCCAAAAGACCTGAAAACAAAATCAAATGCCCAGTACCTCGAGGAACTGATTAGTTCATGTAGGAACAACATTTAATTCTCCCAGTATGTTGGATGCTTAGATGTATACATTTGTAATGCCATGTTAAAATAAAACTTGAGTAACAGGTAATTTTAAACTTTCATATGAGTTCAAGTCTTTGGGGGTATTTACTTAAACTGTACAGTGATAAAGGGATTAGGCTTAAAATTAAATGAAGACTTTTTTTAAGAAGTTTATTCAAAAAAAAAAAATTCAGCCACACAAAAATTTATTTTTATATATAGGTTTTTTTTAACAAGAAGAGGAAAAGACCAATAACTCTCTCTCACTATTCTAATATCTCTCTCTTGGCCTCACCCTTCTTCACTCTCCCTCACTGTCACTTTTCCTCCCTCCCCTCACCACCATTACTCCTCTCTTCCTCACCACCTCTGCTTTGCCCTTCTTCTTCCCCTCACCACCTCATGTTTCCTCTAATTTCACGTTGCTCTCCCTTTGTGTTTCCTTCTCTCTCGTGCTTCCCTAAGTCTCAGTTCCTCTCCCTGGCTGTGAGCTTCCTTTCTCGTCGCGTCGTACTCCACCGCGGGTCCTTCTCCTTTTGCCGTGCTACCCCTTCTTGCAATGAGGGGGGCTATTTTTGTCTTTCCAAAACCAATTAGCCCTTTTGGGAACGACACTTTGACCTTGGGACCCTGAGGAACTTCTCCATCGCCTTTTGGAGCGTATAGTGAGTAGATAACCTATCTATAGAGTCTTTCTTTTATATATTCAAATATAGCTCTACTAGATATCCAACTTTATTTTTATGAGTCTTCAAAGGATGGAAGGTTAAAGCTATGCCTAAAGAGCTGAATTTTCTATGGCAAGGTAATTGTCTGTAGCAACCTTTTTACTTGTCAGGTTTAAATGGGTTAATTTTGTAAATATATGTGAAGTGGTTTTGATATATTGGAAAGTGAATCGATTGTATGGTTTATTGTTGTTTATTATTTTGGATTGATCTTTGTATTAATTATATTATTGTGCCTATATAACAAGATAAACAGCTTGAACTGTTAATTGAGCTTTGATTTGTATGTTTGGGATGGAATGAAAAGTGCCTAAAAGGATTGACACTTAACCTTCTAGGAGTAAAGTGCCATGGATTATAAATTATCCTGGGGCTACCTCTTAAGTCTTGGAGGGCTAAGAACAAAGTACCATGAGTGATAAAATACTCAGGGGCCACCACTTGAGTCCTGGTAAATGCCAGGAACAAAATGCCATGGGTGATAAAGTACCTAGAGGCCACTACTTGAGTCTTGGTTAGGGATAGGAACAAAATGCCATGGACCAAATAGGCATCCGGGGGCCACCTCTTGAGTCCTAGTCATGTTATGTAAGCTGTGAATTTAGATATTTGATTGTTGTAAATTCAGATGTGATTGATATTTTGGTAATTGAGACCTCCCTCTAAATACTTACTGATAAATGAGTTCCTAGTATGTTTCAATTAATATATCTTATGTCACTAGACTTGATAGCCGTGTTCTAGACATATTTTATGTTTTAAGATAGTTATGTTATCCTTTTTTGAGTCCGTTTGACTCACTCTTTTCTTTCTCTCTCTCTTTCTCTCTATGCTTCAAACACAGGTACTGATCCCATGCCCATCTCTTTTGGCTAATTAGAAGCATTAGGCCTTTGGTTATGCTCCATTAGCTCAAAGGTAGGATCATGTTTTCTTGGTGTTGCTGTATAAAGTATTATAGTTTAATCTTTCAGTTTTTGAAATCTATTTTGAGAATGCCTGATTGATTTATTATTCTGAGACTATAACAAGAGTTTTGTGTTACATGAGGATTGTCTAATTTTAAGGGAAATCCTAACCATTTTCTGTAAGAGTTTCAATGGGCTTGCTAGGTATTAGCTCCTTGCATGCGTTGGTCATGATCCCTAGGTTGGGTCATGATGACAACATTACTATGATGAGAAGCAACTTGTCTCACTGTGGCCTTCACTTGAATTCTCAAAATTCTTTAGCTCCATCCTTGCAAAGAACTCATTGAAGGTTCTAGGGAGTTGGAGCAAGAGATAACTCTCATTGGCGGTGTGTGCTTTCTACTTACTATCTTTGTCCGCTTTTAAGTATTTATTTAAAAAAAGTATTCATTTAATTTTATCCAATATGAGATGGGTTGGAATCGGGTTATTTTGTAGTCAATTGCCTTAAGTTGAGTGAAGACCTTAGGAGCAATGTGAGGAATGGCTCTAAGCTTGGGAACAGTCTACCAAAATATTTAAAGTCTCTCTTGAATTCGATAGTTGTTTCTTTGTTTATGTAAATAGGAATGTCAATGTGATAGCACAATCCTTGCGAGGAGAGTGCGATTGCAGTGAGACCAAACTGTAAATGTTATTGACTTGATGTATTCTTATCTTATTTCTAAAGTTGAATGAATGAATCATATTTTCCCTCAAAATAAAAAAGTATCCATTTAATTAGGAAAAAAATTTTTGTCCAACATTATTTGTCATTTGAAAATTTCAATAAAGCATTAATAAAATATTTTTTTAAATTAGCACCAAAAAAATTATTTTTGTTAAATTTTTATCCTTAATACATTGAAAGAGAAGATTTAAGAGAGCAAAAAGAGTAAAAAGATAGAAAACAATAGTTTGAAAAATTCTTGGGTGTTCATAGAGTATTATGTAGATGTATTCATGGCCAATAATTGACATTTCAAGATAAGACCCACTGCTAACTAACACTCTTATCTAATATGTTATTCTATTATTGACTATGAGTATAATCTACGTGATGCTGATGGAGCATATAAGAATTTCTCTGATAATTTAGCCTAACTCAAAAAAATAATAATAATCTATATTTGAACCATTTTAATGATTTCTTAGTCTATATGTCAAAACTTGATAGACAAATAAAAATGGATGGATGTAACGCATGCTTTAAGAATTTATTTGCTTAGACTTAGCTAGCTATTGTTTCTCGAGGGCATGATAATTGGCATACTAATTATGTCTTTCCCTATCACTCATAATTCAGGAAAGGTCCTCTAATTGTTTTAACATCAACATTAGATTGGACTAAACATTTAGATAAATTCAGGAAATTTAAAGGAGGGGTTGAAAATAATAGATCATATTATTAAATAAATGTTATAATATGTGCTAATGATAAAAGTATTTTTTTTTAGTATATATCGTCCTATTTTGGAAATTGATCACAACATTCTTTCAAATCATAAAACTTGTTGATAACTCTTCGGCAAGTGCACCAAATAAGTTTTTGAAAGTGTTTAAAAATTTGCAGATTAACATTCCATTTGCTGAAGCCTTGGAGCAAATGCCTTTGTATGCCAAATTCGTGAAAGACTTGCTTTCTAGGAAGAGGAAATTGAAGGAAGATGAAATAGTGATACTAATTGAAGAGTGTAGTGCTATCATCCAGAGGAAATTACCATAGAAGCTGAACGATCCAAGTAGTTTCCATATTCCGTGCACTATTGGTAATTTGACCATTGTTAGAGCATTATGTGACTTTGGGGCAAGCATCAATTTGATGCCGTTGTCTATCATGCATAAGTTGGAGATTAAGGAAGTGAAGCCTACCATGATTTCATTGCAATTAGCTAATCGGTCTATCAAGTTTTTGTATGGGATAGTTGATGATGTGTTAGTAAAGGTTGATAAATTCATTTTCCCTGCAGACTTTGTGGTGTTGGATATGGAAGAGGATTATGAGATGCCTCTAATTCTAGGAAGACTATTTTTGGCAACAGGAAGGGCATTGATTGATGTCCAACAAGGAGAGCTTATGCTGCGGGTGCATGATAAGAAAGTAATTTTTAATGTGTTTGAGGCTATGAAGCATCCAGCAGAGAAGGAGCATTGCCTAAGAATTGATGTGATTGACCCGTTGATAAAAGAAACTTTTCATAAAGAAGTGTTAGCATGTCCTCTTGAAACAACTCTAGTAAATGCAAAGATGTCAACAAATGATGAAGATAAACCAGAAGTTGTTGAGTGTGTTAAGTTTCTGGAAGCTTTGCCACCAATCATGCATCTAAAGGAGAAGGAGAATTTGTGGTTGACAAAGGAAGTTGTGAAAGAAGAGCTTTTGAAGCTTGACTTGAAGCCTTTGCCATCAACTCTCAAATATGCATTTCTTGGAGGTAATAATTCATATCCTGTTATTATTAGTGCATTTTTAAGTGAGTTGGAAGAAAAAATATTATTGAGACTTTTGA
This sequence comes from Pterocarpus santalinus, assembly GCA_031439595.1. NCBI lineage: Eukaryota > Viridiplantae > Streptophyta > Magnoliopsida > Fabales > Fabaceae > Pterocarpus > Pterocarpus santalinus. The sequence continues at coordinate 41,574,220 of CM062523.1, read as the reverse complement.
GAAAGCATAAGACTGCTATAGGTTGGACTATCAATGATTTGAAGGGTATAAGTCCGACTATGTGTTTGCACAAGATTTTGTTGGGGAAAGATAGCAAGCCTATTGTACAACCTCAAAGAAGGCTAAATCCAACAATGAAGGAGGTGGTTCTGAAAGAAGTTCTGAAATTGTAGGATGCTGGAATTATTTACCCCGTTTCTGATAGTGCATGGGTAAGTCCTATACAGGTTGTGCCTAAGAAGGGAGGTATCACTATTGTGCCTAATGAAAATAATGAATTGATACCTATAAGAATAGTTACAAGTTGGAGGATATGTATAGATTACCACAGGCTGAATATGGCAATAAGAAAAGACCACTTTCCCTTGCTATTCATTGACCAAATGTTGGAGAGGTTAGCAGGGCATGCTTACTATTGTTTCTTGGATGGGTATTCAGGCTACAACCAAATTGTGGTAGATCTTGTAGATCAAGAAAAGACAGCATTCACCTGTCCTTATGGTGTTTTTGCCTATCAGAGGATGCCATTTGGCTTATGCAATGCCCCAGCTACATTTCAAAGGTGTATGCTTTCCATTTTCTTTGATATGGTAGAAAAATTCATTGAGGTATTTATGGATGACTTCTCTATTTTTGGTAGTTCTTTTGATGCCTGTTTGTGTAATTTATCTTTGGTTTTAAAAAGATGCCAAGAAACAAACCTTGTTCTAAACTGGGAAAAATGTCATTTTATGGTTACTGAAGGTATTGTTCTTAGGCATCGAATTTCATCCAAGGGTATTGAGGTGGATAAGGCTAAGGTTGAAATTATTGAAAAATTGCCTCCTCCTGTGAATGTTAAAGGCATTAGAAGTTTTCTAGGACATGCAGGTTTTTATAGAAGGTTCATTAAAGATTTTTCAAAAATTGCAAAACCTTTGTGTAGTCTTTTAGTTAAGGATGCAACTTTTGTGTTTGATGAGGATTGCTTGCATGCCTTTGAGACTTTGAAAGAAAAATTGGTTTCTGCTCCTATAATTTCTGTACCTGATTGGAGTTTGCCATTTGAATTGATGTGTGATGCTAGTGACTTTGCAATAGGTGCTGTTTTAGGTCAAAGAAAAAATAAATTGTTGTATGTGATCTATTATACTAGTCATGTGTTAAATGATGCAAAGTGTAATTATGCAATTATTGAAAAAGAATTGCTTGATATTGTTTATGCTTTTGACAAGTTTTGGTCATATTTAGTTGGGTCAAAAGTAATTGTTTACACTGACCATTCCGCTCTTAAGTATCTCTTGAAGCAAAGCCAAGGTTGATCAGATGGGTGCTATTGTTACAAGGGTTTGACTTGAAGCTGAAGGACAAGAAAGGCATAGAAAATTTGGTTGTTGACCATTTGTCCAGGGTTGTTCAAAAAAGAGGTCAGGATGTGCAGCTATTACCAATTAAAGAAGAGTTTCCTTATGAACAGTTGTTTGCTATTCAGGCACTTCCATGGTTTGCTGATATGGCCAATTACAAAGCTGCAAAGGTTCTTCCAGAAGGTTTGAGTTGGAATCAAAAGAAGAAATTCTTACATGATGCAAGGTATTTCTTTTGGGATGAACCTTATCTATTCAAGAGGTATGCTGATGGGATGATCAGAATGTGCATTCCAGAGGAGGAGGTGCAAGGTATTTTATGGCATTATCATGGCTCTAAGTATGTTGGACACTTTCGAGGGGAAAGAACAGGAGCTAAGGTCTTGCAGAGTAGTCTTTATTGGCCCACAATTTTTAAAGATGCTCGGTCTTTTGTTGAAAAATGTGATAGATGTCAGAGGACGGGGAACTTGTTGTAACATCCGCGAATTCCGACTTCCGATCCCCATTATTTTTGACAGTCCCGATTTCCGAGTTTCCTTACACTTGGCCTCCGACCTCAACACTAGCTTCGACTTCCGACTTCGTTTCAAGGCTTACAAGGGACTTCTTCCGATTTCCGACCTCAGGCATGCAGCTTACGCTCTCCGATTTAATGGATGGAGCTTACGATTTCCAACCTTGTAAGCGTGGGTAAATTTTGACCTCCTCGGTATGAATTCCGACTTCCAATTTCGCGAGATGAAATGAGGGTGACTGATGCTTCCAACTTACGAGTTCGTTGTCGACTTCAGCACTTTTACGACTTCCGATCTTATCGCTCAAAGAGTAAAATGTTCGATTTCCGACTTCGTCTCTGAGGCTCAGATGAACTGAATGTATTCCGAATTCCAACATTATGACTCACAACTGGTACAAGATCCGATCTTGAGTTCAATATTAGTAGCTCTCACTTCTATATCTTTTCGAGTTCCGGGATAGAAAGTTCATGATTTACGAGTTCTGACCTTAAGTGCTTGGCTTCTCACCAGGCTCTACTTTTAAGTTTCAATTAGACTGGATGTTTTCTGAGTTCCGACTTCATATACAGGAGGTTCACGAGTTCGACTTTATGTAGCGTCGGAGTTCCGATTTCGTTTCCAGAATATGCTAGAAACTCCTACCACTTAGGCGACGTGGAGAGTGATTCTACCACACAAAGAGGGCAACCAATCACAATCTTCCAAGTTAACTCCCACTCATGCCTATATAACACACTATCCTCCTTTGAATCAGACCATTATTCACGTTGCTTTTCCTCTTCTCCATCAGCTCTCTTTTCTCTTGCTCACACATCCAAGACTTAAGCAAAGTTCCAGCCTTGTTCATCCAAATTTCAAGAACTCAGCACCAAAACACTTAAATCAAAGGTAGGGGTTTTAATTTCTTGCATTAGATCCATGCACTTGGCTGGCTGGACTGAATTAGTTTCACCTTAATTGATGTGTGAATTGAATAATTATACTTGGATTAATAGAAGATTTTGAGTTAGAAGTAGAATTAGAAGAAGAAAACTAAGAAGATTAGATGGCTGGAGGTGCTGTCCTGGTGTAGAGCCCGCGGCAGACCATATGGTGGAGCGTACGGCGCCGCCTACGATCGGTCAAATTCGATGAACCTATTTTTAGATGAAACTATACATCTAGGGCTTTCCATAGACATATCATATAAGGGTTTTGGATCAGAATTGAGGAAGATATGAATTTCTGAATCTCGACCTAGGGTTTTGACTCTGGCTCTGGGCAGATTGGGTTATTTAGGGTAGATCTCGACCTATACTACATGAAAATGAGTGAAACCAACCTTGTTGGAAAGCTTACACGTAGGAGAACAACATCCAGAGAAATTCCGAGTTTGTTATCCACTCAGTTGTTCCCAGTGATTTGAAGAAGTTACCCTATGTCCAAACCAGGCCAACATAGGGCAGTTCAGAAAGGCTAAGTTTCGGGGCTTGTAACTCGAGTCCTACTAAGGCAAATGAAATGGAACTTTTTGTATATGAAAGGTTGTCCTGTTAGCTTTAATATGAGACCAATTTCGTCTGATTTGAGTGAGTTTTCGATTTTTGGTGAATTTCTATTTTTAGTTGCCTGATTCTGGCTAGCTAATGGGCAGACCGAGATAAAGTTTAGATATCTAGAGTTATAGATACCGAAATTAGATGGGACCAAAGAGGTTAGAAAATAGACACAACCCTGTAACATACTCAAATTTGAGGTCCAAATGAGTTAAAATGAAATTGTGGCATGAATTACAAGAACCGGGTTGGTTGTATATGCTAAGGCGTAATTTCTGTCTTAATGAATTTGATATGACTTGGAGTTTTATGTTGGAGTATACATGTGAATTTGTGCTTCTTGTGATATATTGATGTATTGATTGGCTGGCACTATTCATGGGGAAGCGGACACGTTCCGTTATGCTGCAAGTTTGGTAGAACCCATGTACAAGTTATGAATCACATATGAATGCATATACATTCTTAAGAAAGTCATGAAAGTCATGAAAAGAAGCATGTTATTATGCAAGTTCCATACTACTTGGGCCAGCCCCGGATAGAAAGTTAATGGGAATAGATCGGTGGAAAGGTCGGGAAAGTAAACCGGCGTTTCAGATAGGAACGAGCTCGATCCTCGATAAGCGCACTATTACCCAGGAGTCTAAAATGGCCAAGAACTCCCAGGGGACCAAGAGAGATGGAAAAATGATAGAAAGTAATGAAAGAGTTTATGAAAGCAAAGTTCAAGAATGAGTTTACATGATTACATGAATGCATAAATACGTGGAGTAGTTGCATCAGGATGTTTACAATTGTGCATTACAATTGCTCATCGCTATTCATTGATTTATTCCATTTATCATTACGTGCATTAGTATTTGTACTTATTTCGTTTCTTATGCCAATTAAAGTAAAATTGAACCTTACCTCGGACCAGACATGTTTTTAAACTCATGAAAATGGACTTTTAGTTTGCACACGTATTTTTAATAATTAAGTAAAACCCGAGGTAACTGAGAATGTATGTGATGTCAGTCCCAGTATAACCGAATCCTACTGAGAATTTTCCTGAAATTCTCACCCCGTCTTGTGTATTCCGCATCATTCTCAGATTCAGGCGATGGATTCCACAGCCACCCTTTTTATTGAGATCCCTGCACTTCAGTTTCACCATGACCTGGAGTTGGACTCTCTGTACATAGCCGGTTCGTGTAACTTTCGTTTGTACTTATTTAGCGACAGGAACTTTGATGTTCCTTTACACCATCCCCTATTTGACCTTGCTGCCCCTTATATTGCCATCCCTCTACATATGATGCTCCCACATCCCGCACCTCCTCGCACCAGCAGACCACGACCTCCTCCTGAGTCACCACCGCAGGTAGCCCCCGACGTCCCGCTGAGTTCCGAGAGTGACCCTTCCGAGGCCACCGGCTCGTCGCCCTCTTCCTCCTCGGGACCTAGCGTGGACTATACTCCGGCCGAGCCTGGCATGGCTAACGGCTACCTGACGGAGTAGCTTAGCGGCAGTGGATGTTGTACAGTATGACCCTCTTTTGGACAGGATGTAGCTTTGGGTCATGGGTTTGACTGTAGAATTAGCAGTAGATTATGAAATGTCCTATGAGGAGCATAGGGTAGGCGATAGATGAGGCGTGGTCTTTTGATACACTAGCCCATGTATGTATTTCTACTTTAAATCTTTGTACATAAGCTGAAACAGTGACTTCTGATACATATACATGTTTACACGTATGCAGTAACATTGTTATACTATACTTATCTTGGTGATATTCTGTTTGTTTCAGTTTAATATAGTAGTACGCCGTTTCGTCAATAGAGACGATTTAAAAGGGAAATTATAAACAAGAAAGGTAAGAAAAGTATCAACACGGTAACACAACCTGACTAGTTTCATGCTATGACTTAAGCATAACATAAAATTAGTAGGGTGTTACACTTGTCAAGAAGAAATGAGATGCGACAAAACTACATTTTAGAAGTGGAGTTGTTTGATGTATGGGGGATAGACTTCATGGTTCCTTTCCCTTCATCATACTCTAATCTATATATTCTTGTTGCTATGGATTATGAGTCAAAGTGGGTGGAAGCCATTCCATCACCCACTAATGATGCAAAAGTTGTTGTGAATTTTCTGAAGAAGAACATTTTCACAAGATTTGGAGTTCTGAGAGCACTTATTAGTGATGGAGGGAGTCATTTTTGCAACAAATAACTTGAGGTATTATTGCAGAAATATGGAGTGAAACACAAGATAGCTACTCCATACCATCCTCAAACAAGTGGTCAAGTTGAGGTGTTTAACAAGGAGTTAAGAAGAATTTTTGAAAAGATAGTTGGTGCATCTAGGAAAGATTTGGCAAGGAAAATTGATGACGCACTTTGGGCTTATAGAACAGCTTTTAAAACTCCCATTGGAATGTCTCCATATCAATTGGTATTTGGAAAATCTTGCCACTTGTCAGTGGAGTTGGAACATAAGGCTTTTTGGGCAATAAAATTTCTGAATTTTGATGCTAAAACTGTCAAGGAAAAGAGGTTCCTCTAACTCAATGAACTTGAGGAATTTAGGCACAAGGCTTATGAAAGTGCTCACTTGTACAAGGAAAGGACAAAGAAATGGCATGACAAGAAAATTTCTTTCAAGCGTTTTGAACCAGGACAATAGGTATTACTATTTAATTCAAGGTTAAAGTTGTTTTCTGGGAAGTTGAAGACAAGATGGTCTGGACCATTCGTGATAAGCAAAGTTTCTCCATTTAATATTGTTGAGTTACTTGAGCCAAGTTCTGGGAGAAAATTCACAGTAAATGGGCATAGGCTGAAGCATTATTTTGGAGAAGAGATTGATAGGCAGAGATCAATCTCAACATTGTCTTTAAAAATTGCAAGACGTCAAGCTAATGATGTTAAAAAAGTGATTATTGGAAGGCAACCCAATTTTTAGGATCCTTTCATTTTATTTTGTTTCATTTTATTTTCTTTATTTTCTTTGTTTTGTTTTAGTTAATTTTTTTTATTTTTCTATTTATTAGTCTTCCTTAGTTGTTTTATGTTTTTCCTTAGTTATTTTATTTTATTTTATTTTATGATTTTAATTGTTATTTTGTTTATATATATGTGAAAAAAAAGGCTAACCGCTTAGGCGCCCATTTGGAGCGCCCAGGCGTTCACTGAGCAAAAGAAAAAAATTGGTTTCAGGCTGTTCACCGCCTGGGCACTTCGTGCCACCACTTGAGCACCATCTGTGCAAGGAAAAAAATCATTTTCAGGTGATCCACCACCCAGGCGCTATACTTATACTGCCCAAGCGCTGGCATTAAAAAAAAACATATTTTAAAATGTAAAAAGCTGCAACCTCTCTCTTTTGCACGGTCTTCTCTTCTCCTCAACCCTTGTTTTCTTTTCCTTCTTTTATGTAAAAAGCCTCTTTCTAGTTTCACTTCTCCTCGTCTAAACTCATTCATGTTCATAGTTATTTTGGACACTCAATCCATGTTTCTTCCTCCTTTTCACCTTCTTACCCCATAACCTCCATTGTTCTTCAAAGAACCTCCATTTCAAGCATAGAACTCAATCCCTAGATCACATAAAATTCAAGAAATATTCCTAAACCTTGAAATTCATGTAGTTCATCTTTGGAGCCAATTCATATGCAGTTTTTTCAAATGATATAAGAACCCTAGTTTAATTGTGAAATACAACTCATAATTTCTTGCATATAAACACAAAAGATGAACAATTAATCCAAGAAATCCAACATCAAGTATCAGAAATTTAGCCCCAATACGTCTATTTCAGACCTAATCCCTTCCCCTAGCTATAGAGTTTAGCAACTCATTTTATGGAAGAACAAAGAAAGGAAAAGTGCAAAAAATTTCATAAAGAACCAAAGAATTGGAAGGATGAGTCTTCAATCTTCCTCCTCCTCTTGTTCCCAAGTTGTTCCCTAGCTTTAGAGCCTCGTCTCTGTGTTTCTCTTCAAGTTTCCCCTGCTGGATAGCCCAAAAGTCTTATGTTTCCCTTTATTTAAGTGAATCTGATTTGTGACAACACGCTTTGGGCGCCTAGGCGCTAGGTGTTGGGTGCCTAGGCACCAGACCACTTAACAGCAAAGTTAAATCAGCAAAATCAACGCCTGGGCGGCGAAAGTTTAGCGCCTGGGTGCTCAAATATCCACAAAAATACTAAAAAAAATGCAATAACATAATAACTAGTAAATAAGCATAAAAAACACTCATCAAAGGTAAATTTAAAATGGTTTTAGATTGCTTTAAGCTCTTAAAATCTCATCACTTTGATGGAACATCACACCCCCAAACCTAAGATGTTGCTTGTCCTCAAGCAAAAGTAAGTAAAAGAACAATATTGACACCTAACAAGAATTGTGTATCATATGTGCTCTCAGAAAAACTCCTCAACATCACAGTTAAAAAATAAGCATAAGGAAACAAACAAAATCATACAATCACTACATACATTCCTTATAACCCAATCCAAAATGCACAAAACCATAGATCAGTTCCAAATCAAATAATCCGAATTGGATTATGCAGATACTCAAGAAATATCTCAAACTTAGTCCATATTTTTCATCCTTGTCTCCACTAATGTAGAAGTAATGCACCAAGGTGATCGAAAGGGTCTTTTAAAGCTTGTAATGTCAGCCCAAAGGTGAAGGTTAAGAAAGAAAGGAAAGGAAAAATTAAAAACTAGGTCAAATATTTGAAATATGCATCATAAATTATACCGGACTCTAAAGTATTGCTACCACTCTAACAACTTTTTTTTCACCGAACTATCTTCTTCTTCTTCTTTTTTATGAAACTATACAATCCACAACTATAAGCATTTTCTCTTTTTCTTCTCTTTTTTTTTTCTAGAAGAATTCACAAAAGAAATAAAATCATCAAAAATAAAAAATGTGGCAGACACTTTTGAAATGGATAAAATATGAAATGCATAACCTCAAATACCCAACAAATCTTATTGAAGGTAGGAAAATGTTTTTTTTTTTCTTTAAGTTTAAAGAGGCAAGATAGATGTGGGTTAAATAAAAGAAAAGGCTTTTAATCATTTTTTTTCAGCTTCAAAAAGGGACCTAGGGATACACGTTATTGGGTTGGCTTGAAAAGCTCAAACGGTCCAAAGAATGCCCTAATCATTTCACCAAGATGCACTACCCTAGAATTTTGCCTCAAGAGGGAATCAAACATGTTCCAAGATAAGATATTCCGCATAATCTTTCTCTAGAAAATTAACCCGGTCCATCCCCAAGAAAATGCACGTCCTAGATCAAAGCAATAATAAGCATCATGAATGAGAGTATGATCCATTGAAAACATTGTTTTCATGATACTCCAAGTTTATGAAAATTCATATAATCATTGAGCACTCAACACAATTCTCAGAACAAAACTTTTAAAATTGTACAATCAAATGACTCTTTCTTTCAAAAAAAAAAAAAACACCACTGTTATAAAGAAAATATAAAAGACACCTAAACTCCTAAACACCAACTAGAAAAGCAATAAACTAAAAACAATAAGCAAAAGAAAAAAAATAAAAAATAAAAAGAAACAACAAACTTCCCCCATTTTTCTTTGACTTCAATCTTCATCAGCATCTTTTTCTTCTTCTCTAGCCTCTTGCTCCTACTCAAAATCAGCTGGCCTTAAAAGATCCTCATCCGGTACTAATGGTTCATCCAGTTCATCCGGTCCCATTCCTTGCTCAACAGCTATTCATCTCACCATTACTTCTAATCCTTGAATAGCTCGAATGAGATATTGATTCTGACGAATGCTCAACCTTTGAAATTTCTCCAAATGTTCTAACCTCTAAGCGGTGGTGAGAGGATGCCTTGGCGTACTGGAACTAGGCTGTGTAGAAGATGATGGTTGCTCTTGTCCTCTCTGTTGAGTTTGAGGTCTCCGAGTCTCCTAGGCTATAAAAGCTGTAGTTATTAGCCACTCAAGTAAAATTGGAATATCTCTTTCAATATCCACTCTTGCTCTCATATACAACTGTGTAATTAAATTCGGATACCCCAAACTTCCAGACCATGCCTGAGCCATTTCATGAATTTTTAAAGCAATTAAACTCCCCACATCAATTTGTGTACCTCTCATTATACAATGAATGAGGATAGCCTATTCCACTTGCACTTCTGAATGATTTAGCTTAGTGATAAGTCTGGACTAAACAAATGTACACTAAGCCCATGGAACTGGTATTAAATCAGCTTTCCTTAGACATAAGGGTCTTCCATGAGCATCCATTTCCCATGTTGCACCTTCCTTGCATAGATCTCTTAACATACCAGTCAGTCTTTGTTCATGCTCTATCCTGTGATCATAACTACAATAATCAGGGTAATGATATCCTATGCCAAAGAAAGCATCTATGGCTCTTGGACTGAAATCAATTTCTTTCCCTCAAACAAAACTCTTGAATTCACTTTCTTCACTTTGCTCTTGCTCATCATTGGGCACCACATATGCATTGGCATAAAACTCCCGAACCAGATTCATTTTTCCTGTCCCAGTTTCTTTCTTTAATTTGATCTTGGATCTTAGGGTATTCTCCTTTTTGCAAACTGAATCCTCTCTCCCGCACCAATGACCGAGTCAAGAAGATGTTCTTAAACCGTTCTTCATGTGCATGGGTCTTGAAACGAGTATGATCAAATGTGTTTACTGAACTAGAGCCAGCCTTGTCAATTCCCCTTTTCTTTCTTGGAGGCATGAGAATTAGTCGCCTGCAAATCAACCCAACAAATTGTCAAGATAAAAGTCCCAAGTTCATTCAAAATGAATCAGATTATTCAAAGATGATTAACACCCACTTGGGACAACTTCCTAAAAGTCTATGTTTCAAAGATAATTAGCAACTCATCAAGCTAACATGGACTCTTGTCAACTCAAAGCGTGCCAAACTCAAGTTTTCATTCACAATGAACTTATGCAACATGAATTCTCTACTCCTTACCATTAACATTGACATTCCAATCAACACAAAAATTCAGCATAATATTCAAACAATTTGTATGTACATTCCACTGGGTTTATGGCAACACTACATGAAAGAAGAGAAAAATTATCCAGGTTAAATTCAATACCCGGTCACAAACAATTTCTATTCATCATGAATACACAACTCACAATTCTTCCAAACGAATGCTTTTATCACATCCACACCCGCATTCATTCACATTCTAAATTCATTCCAACCAAAACTGACTTTACTTTCAACATTCAACTCCAATAGCATACCATCCAACGTTCAAATTTTCTTCTCCCACTTTTTTTTTTTTAAGACTGTAACATGCCCAAAAACAATAACCCAATTCAACATATAGTTTGAACTAAGCCTATCTTAATAAATATCAGCACATTTACATTAGCACATTGTCATTTCTTCAAACACCAAGTCATCACTCAGCCAACATATTAGTTCTATGAGCCAAAATCATACTCAATGGTACCCATTTTTCCAATTTCTATTTTCCCCCAAATTGCAAGCCTATCATTCACCAAGAACCAGACATGCAATCTTTCAACTTGCAACATGAGATAGAGAGAGTTGGAAGAGAAGAAGATCTTACCTCAACGAGACACCCACAACAAAATTGCAGAATTTCACCAAACCGGCGGTTAGAGCTCATAGAGATTTTTTTTTTTTTTTGGTTGCAGAAATGGAGGTTCTTTGAAGAACAATGGAGGTTATGGGGTAAGAAGGTGAAAAGAGAAGAAGAAAGATGGATTAAGTCTCCTAAATAACTATGAACATGAATGAGTTTAGAAGAGGAGAAATGAACCTAAAAAAAGCTTTTTACGTAAAAGAAGGAAAAGAAAACAGGGGTTAAGGAGAAGAGAAGACTGTGCAAAAGAGAGAGGCTGTAGCTTTTTACATTTTAAAATGTGTTTTTTTTTTAACGCCAGTGCTTGGGCGGTACGAGTATAGTGCCTGGGTGGTGGATCACTTGAAAGTGATTTTTTTCTTTGAGCAGATGGCACTCAAGCGGTGGCACGGAGCGCCCAGGTGGTGAACAGCCTGAAACCAATTTTTTTCTTTCGCATAGTGAATGCCTGGGCACTCCAAATGGGCACTGAGTAGTTAGGCTTTTTTATTTTCACGTATATATAAACAAAATAACAATTGAAATCATAAAATAAAATAACTAAGGAAAAACATAAAACAACTAAGGAAAACTAATAAATAGAAAAATAAAAAAAATTAACTAAAACAAAACAAAGAAAATAAAGAAAATAAAATGAAACAAAATAAAATGAAAGGATACTAAAGATTGGGTTGCCTCCCAATAAGCGCTTTTTTGACGTCATTAGCTTGACGTCTTGCAATTTTTAAGGACAATGTTAAGATTGATTTCTGCCTATCAATCTCTTCTTCAAAATAATGCTTCAGTCTATGCCTATTTACTGTGAATTTTCTTCCAGAACATGGCTCAAATAACTCAACAGCACTAAACGGAGAAACTTTGCTTATCACAAATGGTCCAGACCATCTTGTCTTCAGCTTCCCAGGAAACAACTTTAACCTTGCATTAAACAGTAATACCTGTTGTCCTGGTTCAAAACGCTTGAAAGAAATCTTCTTGTCATGCCATTTCTTTGTCCTTTCCTTGTACAAGTGAGCACTTTCATAAGCCTTGTACCTGAATTCCTCAAGTTCATTGAGTTGAAGGAACCTCTTTTCCTTGACAGTTTTAGCATCAAAATTCATAAATTTTATTGCCCAAAAAGCCTTATGTTCCAACTCCACTAGTAAGTGGCAAGATTTTCCAAATACCGATTCATATGGAGACATTCCATTTGGGAGTTTTAAAAGCTGTTCTATAAGCCCAAAGTGCGTCATCAATTTTCCTTGCCCAATCTTTCTTGGACGCACCAACCATCTTTTCAAGAATTTTTTTTAACTCCCTGTTAAACACCTCAACTTGACCACTCGTTTGAGGATGGTATGAAGTAGCAATCTCGTGTTTCACTCCATATTTTTGCAATAACACCTCAAGTTATTTGTTGCAAAAATGACTCCCTCCATCACTAATAAGTGCTCTCGGAACTCTAAATCTTGTGAAAATGTTCTTCTTCAGAAAATTCACAATAACTTTTGCATCATTAGTGGGTGATGGAATGGCTTCCACCCACTTTGACACATAATCCACAGCAACAAGAATATATAGATTAGAGTATGATGAAAGGAAATGACCCATGAAGTCTATCCCCCATAGATCAAATAACTCCACTTCCAAAATGTAGTTTTGTGGCATCTCATTTCTTCTTGACAAGTTCCCCGTCCTCTGACATCTATCGCATTTTTCAACAAAAGACTGAGCATATTTTAAAATTGTGGGCCAATAAAGACCACTCTGCAAGATCTTAGCTGCTGTTCTTTCCCCTCCAAAGTGTCCACCATACTCAGAGCCATGAAAATGCCATAAAATACCTTGCACCTCCTCCGATGGAATACACCTTTTGATTATCCCATCAGCACACCTCTTGAATAGATAAGGTTCATCCCAAAAGAAATACCTTGCATCATGTAAGAACTTCTTCTTTTTATTGCAACTCAAACCTTCTGGAAGAACTTTTGTAGCTTTGTAATTGGCCATATCAGCAAACCATGGAAGTGCTCGAATAACAAACAATTGCTCATCAGGAAACTCTTCTTTAATTGGTAACAACTGCACATCTTGGCCTCTTTCTTGAGCAATCCTGGACAAATGGTTAGTAACTAAATTTTCTGTGCCTTTCTTGTCCTTCAACTCCAAGTCAAACTCTTGTAACAATAGCACCCATCTGATCAACCTTGGCTTTGCTTCAAGAGATACTTAAGAGTAGAATCGTTACTGTAAACAATTACTTTTGACCCAACTAAATATGACCGAAACTTGTCAAAAGCATAAACAATAGCAAGCAATTCTTTTTCAGTAGTTGCATAATTACGCTGTGCATCATTTAACACACGACTAGCATAATAGATCACATGCAATAATTTATTTTTTCTTTGACCCAAAACAACACCTATTGCAAAATCACTAGCATCACACATCAATTTAAATGGCAAACTCCAATCAGGTACAGAAATTATAGAAGTAGAAACCAATTTTTTTTTTCAAAGTCTCAAAAGCATGCAAGCAATCCTCATCAAACACAAAAGTTGCATCCTTAACCAAAAGACTACACAAAGGTTTTGCAATTTTTGAAAAATCTTTATGAACCTTCTATAAAAACCTGCATGTCCTAAAAAACTTCTAATGCCTTTAACATTCACAGGAGGAGGCAATTTTTCAATAATTTCAACCTTAGCCTTATCTACCTCAATATCCTTGGATGAAATATGGCACCCAACAACAATACCTTCAATAACCATAAAATGACATTTTTCCCAATTTAGAACAAGGTTTGTTTCTTAACACCTTTTTAAAACTAAAGCTAAATTATACAAACAGGCATTAAAAGAACTACCAAAAATAGAGAAGTCATCCATAAATACCTCAATGAATTTTTCTAACATATCAGAGAAAATGGAAAGCATGCACCTTTGAAATGTAGCTGGGGCATTGCATAACCTAAATGGTATCCTTCGATAGGCAAAAACACCGTAAGGATAGGTGAATATTGTCTTCTCTTGATCTGTAGGATCTACCACAATCTGGTTGTAGCCTGAATACCTATCCAAGAAACAATAGTAGGCATGCCTGCTAACTTCTCCAACATTTGGTCAATGAACGGCAAGGGAAAGTGGTCTTTTCTTGTTGCTGCATTTAGCCTGCGGTAATCTACACACATCCGCCAGCCTGCAACTGTTCTTGTAGGTATCAATTCATTATTTTCATTAGGCACAATAATGATACCTCCCTTCTTAGGCACAACTTGTATAGGACTTACCCATGCACTATCAGAAATGGGGTAAATAATTCCAGCATCCCATAATTTTAGAACTTCTTTCAGAACCACCTTCTTCATTATTGGATTTAGCCTTCTTTGAGGTTGTACAACAGGCTTGCTATCTTTCTCCAACAAAATCTTGTGCATACACATAGTTGGACTTATCCCCTTCAAATCACTGATAGTCCAACCTATAGCAATTTTATGCTCTCTCAAAACTCTCAATAATTTTTCTTTTTCCAACTTACTCAAAAATGCACTAATAATAACAGGATATGAATTATTACCTCCAAGAAATGCATATTTGAAAGTTGACGACAAAGGCTTCAAGTCAAGCTTTGGAAGCTCTTCTTTCACAACTTCCTTTGTCAAGCACAAGTTCTCCTTCTCCTTCAGATGCATGATTGGTGGCAAAGCTTCCAGAAATTTAACACACTCAACAAATTCTGGTTTATCTTCATCATATGTTGACATCTTTACATTTACCATAGTTGTTTCAAGAGGACATGCTAACACTTCTTTATGAAAAGTTTCTCTTACCAACGGGTCAATCACATCAATTCTTAGGCAATGCTCCTTCTCTGCTGGATGCTTCATAGCCTCAAACACATTAAAAATTATTTTCTCATCATGCACTTGCAACATAAGCTCTCCTTGTTGGACATCAATTAATGCCCTTCCTGTTGCCAAAAACGGTCTTCCTAGAATTAGAGGCATCTCAAAATCCTCTTCCATATCCAACACCACAAAGTCCGCAGGGAAAATGAATTTATCAACCTTTACTAACACATCTTCAACTATCCCATACGGAAACTTGATAGACCGATCAGCTAATTGCAATGAAATGATGATAGGCTTCACTTCCTTAAACTCTAACTTATGCATGATAGACAATGGCATCAAATTGATGCTTGCCCCAAGGTCACGTAATGCTCTAACAATGGTCAAATTACTAATAGTGCACGGAATATGGAAACTAACTGGATCTTACAGCTTCTGTGGTAATTTTCTTTGGATGATAGCACTACACTCTTCAGTTAGCATCGCCATTTCATCTTCTTTCAGTTTCCTCTTCTTGGAAAGCAAGTCTTTCATGAATTAGGCATACGAAGGCATTTGCTCCAAGGCTTCAGCAAATGGAATATTAATCTACAACTTTTTAAACACTTCCAAAAACTTAGAGAATTGCTTCTCTTGATTATGCTTCTGAAGCCTTTGTGGAAATGGAACTCTAGCATATGGAGACACTTCAATTGGCTTGTCCCAATCTACTTCTTTCTTTTTCCCCTTCAAAGGCTCACTAGATTGCTTCTTCACCTGTTCTTGAGAATTGGTTGGAACCTCAGATGAAGGATCTTCAACTTCCACAGCATCATCTACTAGAGAATTTTCAGCTTTTTTACCCTTGCTATCCTTGGGATGCACCTCCAATGTCTTGCCACTCCCCAAAGTAATTGCCTTGCAATGCTCCTTTGGATTTGGCTTAGTATTGCTAGGGAAGGTTCTTCGTGGTTTCTCTGCTAACTGTTTAGCAATCTGCCTAACTTGATTCTCCAAGTTTCTGATTGAGGCTTCTTGATTTTTAAAATTGGCCCTTGATTCATGCATGAAACTAGAGGTCTGCTGCACAAAATTTGTTGTTGACTGAGATAGCTTTTCCAAAGCAATTTCCAATGCAGATGGTTTTGTTGAGCAGGTGGTTGAGCTAGTGGTGCTTGAAAAGGTGCATTGAAATTTTTCTGAGTACCTTAATTACTCTAAGAAAAATTTGGGTTATTCCTCCACCCAAGATTATATGTGTTAGAAAAGGGGTTATTCTACTACCTTGGAGGATTTCCCATGTAGTTTACCTGTTCAACAGATAACTGAGCTGCTGTATTGGCTTCACATTCTCTATTTCCATGTTCATCACCACAAAAGTCACACATTAAAGGTTGAAAACCTACAGCTCCAACTTGCATTTGCCTAAATTGTTGAGTGAAAGTAAACAATTGTTGAGACATAAGCTTATTCTGAGCCAATATAGTATCAAGTGTCTCCAGCTCCATAACACCTTTTCTTCCCACTGACCTCTCGTTTGAAGCCATGAAGTTATTTGCAGCCATGGTCTCAATCAATTGAAAGGCTTCTTCTGGAGTTTTACTATGCAAGGATCCTTCGGAGGCTGCATCCACCATTGATCTGACAGATGGTAATAATCCATCATAGAAGGTTTGAATCTGAAGCCAATCTGGAAGAGCATGATGTGGACATTTTCTCAACAGCTCCTTGAACCGCTCCCATGCATCATAAAGTGACTCTCCATCCTTCCGAGAAAAAGTATTAATTTCATTCCTCAGCTTTGCAAGCTTCTAAGATGGGAAAAATTTCATAAGAAATTTGTTGACTAGATCATCCCATGTGGTAATGCTCCCTTGTGGTTGAGATCAGAGCCACACTTTTGCCTTAGTGAAAATGGGAAGAGTCTTAGCCAAATTGCATCTGAACTTGCCCTATTAACTTTGAAAGTGTCACACAACTGTAGAAAATTTGCTATGTGCAAATTTGGATCATCTAATGGTCCTCCACCAAACTACTCCTGTTGAACCAACTGTAAAAGTGCAGGCTTCAAATCAAAATTATTAGCTTGAATTGGAGGTCTTGTTACACTAGATATACACCCATCAGCACTAGGTGTGGCATACTGCCCCAACGTCCTCCTAGCAATCTAGTTCTCATTCTCGTCAGCCATTTTTGCCTCTTCTTCTGCTTGCCTTCTTACTTTAGCTTCTTTCCTGAGTATCTTTGCTATGTTCTCAGTTTCTAGATCAAATAACAAAGACTCTGGATTAACAATACCTCGCATACAACAAGCTAAACAACTGTGAGAACAACGTCACCAATTAAAATGAAATAAAATAAACAAAATTACAAACAAAACTAAAGCAAATAAAAATAAAAATAAAAGTATAGACAAATTATACACAAAAATTAAATATCTAAATTAGAAATTTCCTTAGCTACTAATATTGTTGATAAAACACTCAATCCCTAGCAACGGTGCCAAAAACTTGATAACTCTTCGGCAAGTTCACCAAATCGTTCAAGCAGTAAACACGGTGAGCGAGTATCGTGCCACGAGGATTGAAGTTACCAAGCAACACTTCACTAATTCAATTTCTATTCAGATGATATCAACTATTTGGATTGAAGACAGCTCAAAACTCAAAATTAAAACAATGCAAAGAGTGAAAACTAAATAAATAACAACTTAAAACAAGCAAAGGGTGATATCAAAGTTCAAGACACTAGAGGTTGGGAAGGTATGAATTTTCTTAATCTTGGTTGAATTTCTAAAACACTTGAATTGAAAATCAGATTAATGAAAGGAATTTTGGTGAATTGAATCCAATTCCTTGGTGAATCAATTCTCCTATTTGTGATAAAATATGACAATTCCTTGACTATATCTCAACACAAATAAAGATTAAGCATAGAACTCAATCCCTAGATCACATAAAATTCAAGAAATATTCCTAAACCTTGAAATTTATGTAGTTCATCTTTGGAGCCAATTCATATACAATTTTCCCAAATCATATAAGAACTCTAGCTCAATCATGAAGTACAACTCATAATTTCTTGCATATAAACACAAAAAAATGAACAATTAATCCAAGAAATCCAACATCAAGTATCAGATATTCATCCTCAATACATCCATTTCAGACCTAATCCCTTCCCCTAGCTGGAGAGTTTAGCAACTCAATCTATGGAAGAACAAAGAAAGGAAAAGTGCAGAAAATTTCATAAAAAACCAAAGAGTTGGAAGGATGAGTCTTCAATCTTCCTCCTCCTCTTCTTCTCAAGTTGTTTTCCTAGCTTTGGAGCCTTCTCTCTATGTTTCTGTTCAAGCTGGATAGCCCAAAAGTCCCGTGTTTCCCTTTATTTAAGTGAATCTGATTTGTGACAGCATGCGTTGGGCGCCTAGGCGCTAGACCACCTGACAGCAAAGTTAAATCAGCAAAATCAGCGCCTGGACGATGAAAGTTTAGCGTCTGAGTGCTCAAATATCCACAAAAATGCTAAAAAAAATGCAATAATATAATAACTAGTAAACAAGCATAAAAAACACTCATCAAAGGTAATTTTAAAATGGTTTTAGATCGCTTTAAGCTCTTAAAATCTCATCACTTTGATAGAATATTACTTGTCAACTGTGGAATCTATCAAATTTTTTAGCAATTCTCTTCTCAATATGAGTTAAAAGACAAACAAAGATAATTGTTTTGTATTAAAAAAATACTCATACCTGCATAGTTGTGAGAATGAGCCTGAGATTTTTAATTGTATTTGCTAGTAAAATTATAAATTGCAAATCAGAAATCTCTTGTTAAATGTCGCTCACAATGATTTTATGAGCCTTTCTTAATTACCTATGTTTTTTGTCACTTTGCGTGTTGTCTCATCACTACTATAGATTCACTTTTTGTGTTTGGTTGTCAATGGATAAATAACGTGTGAAACATTTTACTCAAGATGATTATACTAGATGATTTTTACAACAACTCTTTAAATCTCGTTTCAAGGGTAAACTTTTATATTTAAAAGGAATTAGTGAAAGTGGACTTGAATTTATCTAGAAGATACAACTAAAAGAATAATAGATTTTTATTTTTGTTTAGATATATATATAGTTACAAATATTTTTATATTTTTTAGTCATATATATAATTTTTTAAAATAAAAACACTTTTGACTGGTGGCATGGCCCATGCTTGCCCCTTCTCCGTGCGTCCTTGAATCTCATGATGCTCTGAATGCGATTTATGCACAACTTTATTTGGGAATAACCCAACCCTAGAAACATACTATAACCTCGTGGCGAAGATCGCACACCAATGTGTTAAACCTTCTTATTAATATTTATTTTGGTAGATTGACTTTTTTTTTTTTTTTGGGGTAGATAAACCTTATTAGTATGAGTTCTTGTGGATGATTAGCTTGTTTTCCTTAAATTAACCTTCTCTGTAGTATTAAAACTTTACCACTCAAATCATCCACAACCACTCAAATCATCCACAAGAATTTTCTGACCACTCAAACATTTTTGAAAAACCTTACCATTTAATTTTTAAAAATATTTCAAATTGACGGATTTCTTTAATGTGCATACCTTTGGTTTTCAACTTTGGAGCGTCAGTCTGCACATGAGTAGGATAAGTGTCAATCATATACAATTATCCATGGACCATCAATGGGATCGATAATGGTCGAGCCCCCACTCAGCAAATGATTGAGATATAAAAGAATTGGGTTTGACTAAAACGGGTCAGTATTTGCTCTGTTTCTCCCCATTCTCTTCAAGAAGCATGCGAATGTGTTTGAAAGATTGAGCTTGGGCCTGGCATACTTGAAATTTGAATTCGAAGGAGATAGGGAGAGGGATAGCTTGGGAAAATCCTAATTGTCGAACTACGCAATTAGGGTTATGAAAGACAATCCCAAGAGTCTTCTCTCCAAGGAGGCCCGACGGAAATACTTGACAACATAAGAAATTCGCCTAAATCTGATTGGTAACCTCCTGAATTGATGGACTGGAAGAAATTATAGGTCGAGTAAAGCCAAAAATGGGTTTAAATGGGTCATCTTTTGGGATTCATGAAGGATATTTATGTCTTTAGTCAATTTCTATTTTTCTCTTCTTCTTCTTCTTATTATTATTAATTCCCTTCCAAATGAGCAGTATCTATCTATCGGCAAAGGAGCAAAAATATTGGGGGGGCATCATGTTGTTATAAAAATTCTCTTAATTCAAGGAACAATTGAGATAGACAGTTTGGCAAGATGGTGTTGACAAAGTGGATGAGCCGAGGAGTCAAAATTTGTTTGCATGATGGTCAACTAAGAGAAGTTACATGAGAAATGTTAGAGTCGAACATCATAAATTTGAGGAGACATTTACAAAGAAAAGGGAAGGAAGTTATCGAAGGACAAATAACCATTTGCGACACATGTCAAGCATGCAAACATGAAGGAAAACCTATAAATATGGGAAGAGGGATCAGACCAAAGGAGGGAACTTTTACTTACAAAATCCTATGCAAAACTCCAAGTCATAATCATATTGAAGCTCAAGAGTAATGAGGAACTCAAGTAGTTCCTCCTTCATCTTTAGTTTCTTTCATTTTCTGTTCTTTAATCTAGTTTTTAGAGCCTTTCACTTTAGTTTCTTGTTTCTCTTTTCTTTTTATTTTACATCTTTATTTCTTTATCTCTTGTTACTTACTTTTGTAATATTAACATTTGAATTTTTATAATTAATCAAGTTGGTTGATTTTTTATTCCCTTTCAAATTTGTTTTGAAATCGTGACGAAACATGCATACTAGAGTCGAATAAAAGAATTTGTTCAATGGTAGTATTGAAAAGAACTGATTTGGCAAATACTTTTAACTTGATAACTCAATAAAGAAGTAACTTCAACTCCCTAATTTAAGATCTTGAAGTAAATTGGTTTGTCACATCAGTTGTTATTTGTTGCCGACTAGAAAACCATGAAAACAAAGCCCAAGGCCAATGCCAAGGAACAATAAAGCATCATATAAGGTCATTTTGTTCAAGTTCAAGTAGACCTATCTCCATTGACATGCCTATTTAACCGAGCCTTTCTTTGGGATGATACCTGAATTCTTAAGCCGATCATAATGGTCAAACTTATTGAATTTGCCACCTTAGAACCATTACAACTGAAATTCACCAAGGCTTCAGTGGCAGCCTCCTATACTTTCTAGTCACCAACAGCAATCACCATCTACCACTTACCAAGCATTAACCCCATGCATGGTCTTATGATTGTTCGGAGGCTTGTATTTTTTTGGTAAGTTTTTCCATATTTATACCATACAAGTTTGTGTATCAATTCAAATAATATAATGATGAATAGAAATTGTTCTCACAAGAATTTCTATCTAAATCTTACTAATTATAAAAATTGTCCCAATTCTAACCTTATTTAAACAAAAGAAAAGAGAAGAAAAAACTAGGAAATCAAGAACTTGAAAGAACGTAAAATGTAAGTCAATAATGAAGGAACGTAGGATTGCAACTTCACTTTGCTTTTGTTATGAATTTCTTCACCTATTCAATGCCTAAAAATAGCTAAACTAGAGCACTAAGTTATTTATAAACCTCTTCACCTCATCAATTTGTTTTTTTAATAAATATTTAAAATTGTACGTGATTGATGTGCATATTAAAATTAAAAAGTTTTTTATTCACAATACTTAGTATATTAGTTCCTTTTACATTTTGAGCATTTTTTGTAACGCAGATTATTGAATGACTATCTATATTTTTTTTGTAAATTATTTTTAAATTTATTCTAATATCTAATTTATATATAAAAATAGAACCTTGAGTTGACTTTATCATCTGGATTTGACTTTGCCATTTGAAAAAGTGTGTTAATATTTGTCACACTTGAAGTGGATCTTACATATTTTACTTTTAAAATTACTTTTTCAAAAAACTAAAAGGTCATTATTATATATATCAACATTTCATTAAAGCTACTTAATTGACTTCATTTTTTTAATAATATTATACTAAAAGTCACTTATGTAGTTAAATCATGAAATGAGTAAGAGCTTTATTTTGAGTTGTTAAATCGAATATGAAAACTAGTATTATATATTTGAATAAAGTAAATTTCAACTACGAATCTATAATTTTCTTTTTACTTTAAAATATATATTTTGTTAAGCAATAATTTTTTTATTTTTTTGTGAACCTAAAAGAAATTCGCTAATTATCAATTTTCGAATTATTACATTTATTTATTGTGATTCAAATTATTTTTTATAAATCAATGTATATTTCTTCAACTTTATCTTTGTACTTATTATAGATTTATGTTAATTTTTTATTTTAAGATTTTATAGACAATACTTTTATTTAAACATGTTTATATTAAAATTGATGTATTCTATTATTGGTTTTAAATTTTGTTATTTTAATTAATTTTATAATTACAATATAATTTAACTTATAATTTTATGTCATGATAATAAACCGTGCAATGCACGGCCACTACACTAGTATTAAATTAAAAGAATTAATATACTTCCTTACAAGATAGCGGCTGTCACCCAAAGGCACCGGTCCAGGTTTCTCTTGTTAGATGAATGGTGTTTGAATTAGTTCAGCACCTTTTCTTGCAATATTCTTTAAATTTTAGTTGCCTGGATGAACTGATTAGAGAAGTAATTGGAGACATTAACATTCAATAGGATATGCTGCATAATATGTAGGAAATTGACCATATGGTAACGTAGGAACAAATTGAAGGCATGATTATGCAGTGTTATGTCACTTGGAGAGAGAGGAACAAGGCATGGCAGGGACAAGATGTAGTGACTCCAGAAGTAACAAGGGTAGCATCATTGGATTAAACCACCACAAACACTGGTACAAGATTAATAATGTTGATGCCTTAACGGGTGATGACCAAGAATTTTGTCTTGCCTTTTTGACTTCTGGAAGTCAAGACTGAATTGTAGTAATGGCAAGTTGACCACTAGTTTTATCTTGCATCATCCGTGCCTCCTAGTATTGCAAGTCCAGATTGAATATATATAGTTTTAGCAACATTTTGTGACTGTGAGCCAAGTTTATTTAGAAACTCGATCCAATCCATCCCACTTTAACTTCTCAGGAACAGAGAAACCTAGCTTTTGAACAATGTTAGCATTGATAATATTAGCAAAATTCTTCCAGAAAAGTTTATTTGGCAGCTCTTCCTCTCTATGTTGTGTTGATGGTTCAGAATCAAGTCCATTGTTAGTATCAATGTCATGCTTGTGAAACTCCTTCAAGTTTCTCTTCTCCCTAAAATCTTCATTAGACGTTTCTGAACTACCAGCCTCGCGAGAAGGCATATTTAACTCGACAGAAGAATCATTCATTTTCCCAGAACTTTCAGCACCATGCTTATCATTATCAATGTCAAACATCTGGCCCTTCTGAAGACATGAATTCTTAGATGACTTTAACTGCCCAAATGCATATTCGACAAACCGGGGGGCTTGTACTTTATAAAAACTAATAACCTTTCTGAGTGCAAAATCAATACCATTTATCTTTAGAAATTCTGAAAAAAAAAAAGGTATCTTCCACCACTTTTTCTCTTCATCAACTTCATCAAAGGTTTAACATTTAACCTAAAATTCATAATTTATTATACAGATCAACAACTTATGACTTATCAAATTTGATCCTCACATTACTTATCATAAGTACATTCAATAAGGAAATGTATTTATCATAAGAACATTCAGTATAAAATAAAGTTTTATATTGAGCCCTGCAGATCTTATTAAAAAACATATAAGACCTATAATAAGGACACAATTTAACGGCAGTCCAATACATGAGGTCCCATCTAGCGAGGTCTAGGGAAGGAAGATGTACATAGCATTATCCCCAAAAGCAAAGAGGCTTAGGAAACAAATTAATGCAAGTATATATATCAACATATGAAGTTGTAATGATGTACAAATAACATGATTACTTTTTTGGAATCGTTTGGTGCTTTGCTCATGCATTATTTAATGGCATTTCTTTATCCAACCTACAAAGGAATTTGTTACAACCGATATTAGTCGGTTAGTTAGTTAGTTCGGGCTATAAATAAAGGGATTACCCTCATTGTAAGTCATGGTTGAATAATCAAATAATTGAATTCTTGTGAAGCTTGAGGCTTGAGAAATAGACTCAAACATAGTTCTAATTGGTGCTTTCATTGAGAGGCTTCCATGGTAGAATTGGAAGAGCAATTGCTCCGAAAGCAAATGGTTGCATAAATAGAATGAATAACAAACTTCATGAGATGAAGAAAGAAAGTCTAGCATTCCAAGAATGTATTGAAGGCCAACTTATAAAGCAAATGAAATTTGTAACTTCCACTGGAATTTTTCTTGTCATTTTTCGCCTAACTGTTTGGTTTTTATTAAATAATTGAGGGTAATTAACATTCGACTAAAGATTTAATTAGGATCAATTAATTAACAATTAATTGAGTTTAGATATAAGGGAATTAGGTTAAAAGCATAGGGGATTTTATAAAAATTTTCTCAAAACCAATTTACCAATTCAAAAGAAATCGGTAAGATTACGGTATTTTAAACTCTCATAACTGAATCAATAGAATTGTATATCCAAAACCCTATGACTCAAGGCTGATTACTCAGCCACTCCATCTCTCCTTGGTGGCGCCACAGAGGCCACAAAATGAAAAGAGTTGGTTGAAATTTGGCCTTAAGTTATCAACCAATCAAATTGCAAGTTTCCAACTACCCACTTAATACATGAATCAAATTTTTCTCCCTTCATTTCAGTTGACTTACACCTCCTTCCAGCAGCCTTCCTCTCTCCTTTTCTTCATCCTCTTCATCTCCTTCTTCCACTTTCAGCCTCCATCAGGCCTCTTGCATCTATATCCTTCACTAAAACTCAAGACTAGCTAGTTTTAGACCAAAATAAAGGTAGAGATTCAACTTTGTTCTTGTTCTCATCGTTATGTGCGATTGATTTGGGGCTTTTGTTTCTTGCTTCTTGATATGGTGTTTGGATGTATATGATGATTATTGGTTGGTTTGATGGCTGTTTTTGTATTCAAAATCGATTAAGGAGAAGGAAAGGATGAGAATAGAAAGATGTGAGAGGCTAGAAGACCAAAATCCCTCGATAGTCCATACGGCAGAGTGTACGGCTCCGCCTACAGCCATTTAAATTTGATGAAACTATTTTTATATGAAACTAGACATTTAGGGCTTTTCACACATATATAATATAAGGCTATTGGATTAGAATTGAGAGAGATATAAATTTTGGAAGTTTGACTTAGGTTTTTGAGTATGATTCTGGGCAGACTAGGTTTTTTAGGGCAAAACTTGTCCTATACAACTTGGAATTGAATGAAACTAATTTTGTTAGAAAGCTTGCATATAGGAGAACATTCCATAAAAATTTTAGAGTTAGATACGGTCTCGTTTTGCTCTCAGTGGTTTGAAGAAGTTGCCCTATGTCCAAATCAGGCTAAAATAGGGCAGTTCAGGAAGGTTAAATTTTGGGGCTTATATCTCGCATTATACTCATTCAATGATATACAACTTATCATTTGAAAGCTTGCTCTGTGCACATGATTTCACATAGATTTCTATTTTTGGTGCATTTTCTCTTATAAGTGCGATTCTGGCTAGAAATAGGGCAGTCTGGAATAAAACACAAATAACTTGAGTTAATATCAGAACTCGGAACTTGAAACTTAGCAATCAAAGAGCTAGATCGGGTATACTTAATATTGAACTGTGGACTAAGCGAATATAAAACTAGATCAGTAAAATTAATATCAGAACTTGAAACTTAGGAAACACATTCATAAAAGTCTTGGAAGAACAATTATGGATTAATGTCAGAAATCGGAATTACACAGCATATAAAACAATCTTGGAAGTCGAGAACTAGGATGCTTTAACACTTTTGTACCCATAATTCCAAAACTCGATATCTCAGTAAGCATATAACCTCAGAACTCGATCCAGAATCAATCTCGGAGATCGATTCTAAACATAGCCTCGGAAGTTGGGAATAAAAACATTAACCTTATATACATAACCCCGGAAGTTGGAACTTATATAATCTCGGAACTTGGAACCAATGTAATCTCGGAAGTCAGTCCTAAGCTCAAACTTGAGAATATTAATAAAAGTTTAAAACTTGCAAGATAGACTAAGACTTAAGATTTTAAAACTTACACCTAACTACCTAAGCTTTGCTTATAAGACTTTGTTATGTGTGACAACTAATGGAGATATGATATTCTATATTGGGTTTGCTGTTTGATTAAAATTTCTTGGTTGTTTGGCACTATTCATGGGGAAGCAGACATGTTCCGTTATGCTGCCGAATTTTTGGCAGAATCATATGAAGTTATAATAGCTTGTGTTATGAAGTTTAAGTTATGAATATGAAATTCTAGATGCAAGGACATATGAAAGTAAATGATGAAGCATATGTATGAGTGCATTTAGCATGTCTATGCGTGATTATGTATGAGAATGAAAGGATATAAATATATTAAATGTAGATCTCTTCACTTGGAGTTAGTTATGAGGTCCCTCTTCATGAAGGCAGTTAGATAAGCTAAGATTGGGTTCCTTCACTTGGAGGCAGTTAATTGTGTCCCTCCCTATGAAGGCAGTTAAAAGATATTATGAAGGTTTCATATTCCTAAGGAATGTGACATGGCAATCACACTTGATGGGGTATGACATGGCGATCATACTCTGGAATGTGGCATATAAAGATTCTATGATGATGAGTCCATATTCCTAAAGAATGTGACATGACGATCATGCTCTGATGGGGTATGACATGGCGATCATACTCTGGAATGTGGCATAATGATCCAACACCCTAAGGAATGTGACATGGCAATCACATCCCGATGGAGTATGACATGATGATCGTATTCTGGGACGTGGTAGGAAGAACATATTCCTAAGGAGTGTGACATGGTGATCACACCTCAATGGAGTATGACATGACGATCGTACTTTGGAATATGTGTGACAAGTAAAGGAAGATAAAGGAAGAAAAGAAAATTATGTGTGTCTACATAATTCAAGTAAAAGCATGTGCAGATTTCATATTTTCAGTATATTAGTGCTATTATATTTTAATACGTTGCAGTTATTATTCATAATATAATTCATAAATTGATTCTGTATTGGCTCACCCAAATGACAAGTGTGTGAATAAAATGAACTTGGCTTCGGATAGTATATTTTTGAACTATAAAACCAAACAGTTTGTAAAACATGTTCACATTTTTCATAATAAATCGAAGCAACTGGAGATGACAATGATGACATTATGTATAATAGTTATATAATCCTACTGAGAATTTAAAATTCTCACTTCGGTTTTTGTGTTATCTCCAAATAGTTCGAGAAGTTGCAAAGATGACTAAAGTTGCTGTCAGATAAGGTCTGCTCAGGTAACAGTAATAACTCTTGAGTGCAGTACTATGACTTAAGCATAGTACTATATAGAAGAAGATGTTACAGAATTATTCTAGAAATGGAGCCAAAAGCAACATACCACGATGCCAATATATCAATAATTAGAATCGGTGAGAACATCCAACCAAAAATGGAAGATTTAACAATAAAGCAAGGTTTAGAATCAATAACAAACATTCAAGAATCAACATTAACAACATATTAGGAACCATAGATTCTTGGTGAAAAAAATTCAAGCAACCCTAATTTCAGATTCACCTATGAACTTGAGAAGGGAATGAAGGGAAGCATCAAAACCACACAATGGCAGATAAGGCAACGATCCCTAACAAAGAACAAAAAGGGGATGGAAGGCGGTGGGTCGCAACAATGGTCGTTAGGAGAGGAAAGAGAAAGGGACACTCGAGAACAACAGCAGCAAACATGAATAGGCCATCGGCGAGGATCTTCGTGTGGTAGCTGGCGGAGTGCCTCCACAAGCAATGATGGTCGTCACTATACAACATGGCAGCAGTCACAGCATGAAGGGTGTTTGAGCTATTTTTGGCTACCAGGTTAGTGTGCTACGCGTGCCAGACTTTGAAATCAGCGAGCCAGAGCCCTCGATTCTAAGAGTCAAACGATTACTCCGAGGAAGAAAATTTGTTTCTTGGATATGGGTCCCCAAGTTGCTCAAAGAAAGCACTTGGCTTAGATCAACCGAGAATAAATCACAAACCAAGAATAGAGCTTACGTATAGTGCAATCGGTAGAACTTTTATTAAACTTTCAACTAATTACAGCAAGAAAAACTATCTTAAGCTCCAATGAGGATGGGAAGCTTAATGGGATGAACTGGTACAAGAGGATATGACTTAAAAATAAAAGGCTAAAAATGACTTAAAATGTTGGAAGTAAAGTGCATAAAACTAAATAGAAAGGTAAAGGTATAAGAAAAGTAAAGTACAATAAAACAAAATGTTGGAGTTTTGATTTGGGGTGTGGATCCACTACACCAAAAAGATCTTTTAGTAGCCATAAATTTTGTCTTTAGTGGCCATAGAAATGGCCGCAAAAACCTTTACCGACCATTAATCATTTGTCAGCATAGACAATGTAGGTAAAGGGTTTCGCTTGCCATTGTTATTGACATTTTGTATTGCCGCTACAATTAGTTTTAGAATTGCCCCCTTCTTCCCTTTAGTGGCCACTGGTATGGCCAGAAAAAATTGCGCAATGTTTTTCCCAACAATTATTATTGCCGAAAATGTTGCCCTTATTTGGCAAAATTATTTGCTGCCAATTTTTATTGCCAAAAAATATTATGCTTATTTGTTGCCAAAAGTGTGGCTTTTTCATTAAAAACTTTAGTTACAATATTAGTTTGTGTAGAATCCAAATAATTATAAATATTCAAATTAAACATATCAAATTTTATTATAGTAAAACAAAAAATATTTCATTAAATTCACAATAAAAAAACAACTATTAATCATTAACTATGCAAGTGTCAAATGGCAAAAGACCAATAAGTATATAATTTGAATCCACTAACTAGTGTCATTGATTCTAGTAAGTAGTGAATCAAATAGTCATAATACACAATTTAAAGAACTTCGGAAACAGTTCTTCAATGAATGATTATAATGAAGCCTTTTGCTCTGAAAAATTGACTTGCAATGATAAGATAAAAATAATGTGTCATTTAAATATGAATTAATGTAAGTGCATAAGTCAATAGATATGAATGTGAATGCATAAGTCAACAATATGAATATGCTCATAAAAATTTCTTTTTCCTTCTTTGATAATTAAAAAAAAGAATTTATTACAAGAGGAGATGCTTCTGATAATGTAGGACGTTTTCTAAGAGAACTTGAAAAACAAGAAAAGGAAGCCACAATAAAAGAGATATACAATAGCTCAAAAAGCTTTGCAATCCATCTACATGTCTATCACAGAAATCCACCAAAGAATCGATGAGTTATAACATAATATTTAGTCAATTAATGTCATGTAAAGGGGGACAATTGAATCCTTTATTTCAATTCAAGCCTTAGCTAACTATATCATAAATAACAGTTACAAATTTTCTAACTAAAAGTAGCCAAGGCTTAACAATAGTCATGTTTAGGAATCTATGAACAAAATTCAAAATTATCAACACACACACACCCCCCTAGGTCGAGGAAAATACCTTAGGACCTTGGCAGAACTTTTAGTCTCATTGTTTTTCCATCTAGAAGCCCCACAAATTGAGCATTCATTAACCTTCTTATCAGCCAATTCATTCCTAAATAGCATGCAATCATCGGGACAAGCATGAATCTTTTCATACTTTAAGCCCAATCCCTCCACAATCTTTTTGGTCTGATAATAAGGAGGTAACTTTTCTCTATCAAGCAATACATCCTTTAATAGTCCAAACAGAGCATTAAAAGGCTCATCAGTCCATTTGAATAGCCGTTTTATATGGTAAAGATGCAGTAAAAATGAAAGTTTCTTGAATTTCTTGCATCTGAGGTATAATTCTTCATCTACATCTTTCATCAACTAATCAAACTTCTCCACCTCTGGATGAGATTAATTTCTTGATGAATGAATAATGTTTTCTTCCAAGTTTGGCTCTAAATCATCACTTTCAATAATACTATTATCCATTAGTTAGGTAAAGCCTCCAAAGCATCCTGTACCATTCCCATCATATCATCACCCCTTGAACCTTCTTCTCTACAATTAGTTTCTTCAATATAAGTAGGAAAATTTAATGACTTCCCATGACAAAACCACGTGTCATATGATGGTATGATACCATTGACCATAAGGTGATCATAAGCCACGGCTCGATTTACTACATAGTGTAGAACACATTTTTTACAAGGACATGGAATTGATTCTCCATTGCTTGCACGGAAGGCATGGTCTAGAGACTCTTCTACTTCATCTGGATATTCTTGGCTAACTTTATCACACTCCATCCACCTTCTACTTCGAGGATTGTCCATGAAAATAAATTTTTCTCTCCAAACTAATATAAAAGCTCATCTGAATTGAATTTTTTCCATGCTTCATGTTACAAATTATCAAGTTTTTAAACAAAAATGAAGGCTTTGTATTATCTTGGGCTTAGCAAAAGCAAAATAATATACCATACCACTAGTCTCTAGGCACGAACTTGAGTTCATATCAATCATTTTTTTATTTTATTTAATATAGAAGATTTAAAACTTTGAGAATCATTGAGTGCATGTCATTAGAAAGGTTATTACAAATCTTGGAATAATATGATGGTGGAAAATTTTGATTAATGAACTGTGGAATGGTCTCTAATGAGGTGTTGAACTATTAGAAGGACAAAGAGAAGCTGCAACTTGAAAGTAGAGAGCTCAATAAATAATTACTTAAATATATTTACTAGTTATAAATGTAATGTAAAATTATATGAATATGTAAGTACTATTATTAATGTCATGACCTATCCTGAGTCATGACCAGTGCTTGGAGGTGACAGACCTCCAGCAAGCCTTAAACATCAAATTTCTCGTGACATACGGACAAAGTTTCCTCCAATTTTCCCGTAAAAGCCAGAGCTATTTCAACCATCAACTAGCACATATATCCAATTTGACATATATATATTATAGGAATTCATTCATTATAATAGCAACCTATTTATGTCTATCTACTTACACATTTTTATATATACATTCCTAACAACACAGTGCTCAAGAAACATGTTTTACAAAACAAATGAATTTCTATGCACATATCCTATCCAAAAAGAATCTCATGCAGCATGTTCCTGTCTGTGGATTGTAGAGCAACTTTAAAGCATAAAACATATATAAATATTACAACCAAAGTCAATGAAAGGCCCTCATATGTTGAAGGGCTATCAAAGGCGTCTGCACTCTATAAAGTTGGAGAAACTGAATTAGGTACAACATTCGGATCTGAAATAGGAAGGAAAGGAGGGTGAGTCCAACCGACTCAGTGAGGGGCAATGGACCTATAACATATGAGGACAAGCTCTAAGAATAAAGCAAAC
Organism: Pterocarpus santalinus; assembly: GCA_031439595.1. Lineage (NCBI taxonomy): Eukaryota > Viridiplantae > Streptophyta > Magnoliopsida > Fabales > Fabaceae > Pterocarpus > Pterocarpus santalinus. Next base: position 41,542,812 of record CM062523.1, on the reverse strand, counting down.
TACATATAAATAAGAATGAATATCATGAACTAAGTATAAGTAAGGAAGGAATCATCATTTGGAATAATGTATAAGTAAAGAATCATCATTTAATCATCATTAAAATTTATGCGTGTATATAAAGAATTAACATTGTTTATAACCTGAAACTATACTCCTCAAATGTATATATAGAATTTATGTTATCTTATAACTTAAAAGAAATATATTTCTCAAATGTAAATACTAAGGTGGGGAGGCTTCCAATTCAGAGATATTTCCATTTAAGGGATAATCCTTTCAAATCTGACTAAGTCGGCGGTGTATGTAGGGTTCACACACACACACACACACACACACTAAACTAGCAACACTCTTACTAGCTGGGTTCGAACCAAGGTGCACCAAGGCTAGCATCAGCGACCGTTAGCTACTGATTAACTGAAAATCCTCCCACAATTTATATAGGAACTAAAGTAATAAATAGTAATAAAAGCACAAAGTAATAAATAGAAACAAATCAAATTTTTGATGCACAAAGTATTCATCAAAGTTTGAAAGTCCAAAATGTCATTTACTCAATAAATCAATTCAATAATTCAAACAAAGATTAGAGCTGGCCTTTCGTTTATAAATTTCATAGTCTTAAAAAGAAAAAAACAACTTTCAAAACATTCAACACCTGAACATTAGAAAAATTTCCTCAAAACTGAATCAAAGGTCCACAATTAGATAAATATATTAAACCATAAGACAATTATATCACTAAATAGTTAACTAGACATATATAAATAAGCTATCAATATATATCTAAATCAAACCAAAACTAATTGCATAAGAAGACCATATGCCATATTGTCCACTCACAGAACATTAGGAAATGTCCAGTCTATGTCCTGGGCCCACTAAACTTGCAGATCGATCTCCTAGGGAATTTGAAATTATACACAAATGGTTATTTTTGATTTAACCATAAATGCTTTGCTTATTGTTTAACTCCAACCTTCTTTCTCTAATCTTATAAAATAAAATTTTCGTTTCTTATCATAACTAACTTATTTAGATCATAACAATCAAACTTGTATAAATAAATTATAATGAGCCTCCAAAAGGATTGTCCAAGATACTTCCAAATCCCAAATTATGTCATAATCTTTCAAAGAAGTTTTGGAGCAATTAATTAATTAATTAATTAATATTTTAAGCCACAAAACTTTACAACAAAACAATATACGATTTTGACGTAACAAAACCAAAACATGACAAGGAAATGGTGCTTAAAGGTAATTTTTGCATAAAGCGAAATTACAAGAAAGTATTGAGAAGTTTGTTAGTCATTACTCTTATATCCATAAGTATCTTTTGCAAAAAGGAAGATCCAATTCTAAAGCACAATAAGAATGTTTCCATGATAGTTTGACACAAAAACATATTAATAGATGAATAAAATTAACCAAACTATATACTTAAAAAGAAATAAAATATGTAGCAGTTTAAAATTTGCAAATGCAAGAGTAGTTGCTCACATCCTTTCTCTTTATAGTCAAAATCATCCAAAATCATGGAACCACCCATTTTACTTTGGTCACTAATCCATAGATCAAGATTTAACTTATTGCTTATAAATCTTTATTCATAAGAAGTTACCAATAATGAACTAATCACCAATAGCCACAAAAGAAGAAAGAGAGACACACAAATTAGAGGGAGAAAGGGATGAGTGAGAGGGAGACGAACCAAAGAGAGAAGCGCAGAGAGAGAGAGAGATCGTGAGGAAGAGAGAGATGCAGTTGGTGGTATGTGGTGGAGAGAGAGAAGTGCGGGTGGTGGCTCGTGGGAGTAAGGGAAAGAGGAGATTGAGAGAGACGAATTTGAGAGGAAAAGAATGAAGGAACGTGATAAAGGAGAGGAAAAACGAAACAGAGGAAGCAAATGGCATCTGGGAAAAGCACCAGAACGTGAAATGAAGGAAGAGAGGAGTCTAGAGTACACCATATCACTTATGGTGCACCATGGTCCCTCATATCTTTTTTTTAAAAATAAAAAAACCCTTTTAAAAACTTCATCTATACAATTTTATATTCTCTACACTACAATTTTTAAAACTAATTAAAGGAATTATTCAAAGCATAAGCTATGAAAATTTTTAAATATTTCGATTATCAATGTTTTATTTTAAACAAGTATTTTATTTTTAAACAGGGTATTTCAATTAACAACTAATGCTATAATACATCAGCTACCTCAAGGTTTGCTATACTTTATCGAAAGGCTCAACTCCAAATCAGAGAAGAGCAACCAAGGATACAAGAAAGAGCCACCCAAATTAAAACAAGCCTTCTAAATATCATAAAATGTAGACAAGGTGGTCATGCAATGAGTTAATATCATAAATTTACTCTACAAAAACTAAAACATGACTTCAAAAGACATTCCATGTGTGCTAACCTTTCTTCAGTCCAGCTAATCTGTCCTCTCCTCTGAATACAAGAAGAACATCAGCTTTCAACAGAGCATTTGATGGAGCCCTTATAAAGGTGAAATTTAACGGTGCATCTGTGCCTACTTGCAAGGGAATCTGTGACATTTTCAAAAAATCAAAGTTCAACACATACCAACAACTTTTAAGCATATAACAAATTATAGAGAAAACAATAGCACCTTAAAAGCCCTTATAAAAGTTGTCACTCTCTTATTATTTTTGCATTTTGCAAATTGCCTTTTTTTTATTAGGAAAAGTATAACAATTATAATAAGGATATACGTAGGAGGTGAAAGCCAATTAGATTTTTTAGTTCAGAGTTAACTAAGAGCCGTGGAACTTAGAAATGTGTGCGAGATTATTCAGAAATGTAAACAAATGGTATCAAATTCACCATTCCTTTCGTACAGAAAATAGAGTTATTTGAACAAAAAATACCTTAAGACTTAGAGAATAAAACTGCTAATTATTTATAAAAAGATTAAACCGTGGATTGTTGACAAAATATACTCTATATGGATAGATTTCACATTCCAAATTTCTAATAACAGAATAAATATCGGCTTCTAAAATAAATAAATAAATTAATAACAGAGCATATATTGTTTTTCAAAGTGCAAAGCTTATAGAAAGGATAGTTTTTAGTATTGAATTGAAGCGCAAGCCAGGCAATAATGCATCGCCATTCTATGCATCAATTCACGAGTCACTATCTCGTTGGACATGAAATTGCCATATTCTCTAAATCATGAGTTTTTAGTGCTTTTAAGTAAGTTACATAATCAGCCATCCAAGGGATAAGCATCCAAGGGAACCATAGGTGTAGGTAACCTTCATTCCTCCAAGTAGAGATACCACAATTCCTGTATGCTATGCATTTCCCGAGTTTAACTCAAATGATACTCTATTTTAATCATGAGTTAATCTTACTACTCAGAAAATTGATACTATATAGCAGAGTTGTGCAACTAGTGAATTGCTGGTTCCAAAAAATGCTATCAAGCTCAGGTTTTACTGGCAAATAAAAGTATGAATAAACTTGATACCTGCTTGTTTAGCAAGAAAGTAGGTAAAAATGGAAGTAACAGTATCTATAACCTCCGATGATGGCCCAAATCATGAGTGCATTGCAAATGAATGTGAAGGTACATATCCATTTTTACAAGCCAAATGGTTCAAGCATTGCACCACACAGGTTGAGTGCTGGTAATATAAGAGTCCATTAACCATCTTTCAAATTAAGTTAACGATCAATCAAGTATATACACATAACAACGATCAGTACAAGATCCAAAAGGATGCATTAAAAGAGAAAGATAAACTACGAGTTTTTAAAATAAGACACAAAGTAAAATGCAGAAAAGAAAAACATTCTAATATTCCAAACACCAAAGTTCTTTATTTCTTGAAGATGAAAATAATTTAAATCAAAAAAAAAAAAAGATGGAGGATTTACGTTCAATGGAATCTAGCCAGAATCTCACAAAAAAACGTTGTTGTGAGAGAGAAAGAAGAGCTTTAGGCCATGTAACTTAGGAATGAGGATGAAGCGTGACGAGATTGTTAATGACAAGTGAGATTGTTAAACATTAAAGTAGATCTAGAACAAAAAGTTAAAGCTGAGAATGAAAAAATAAAAATAAAAGGAATAGGTGCACATCATGATTGAGATGAAGAAGATGACAGGGAGCTGCGATGGAAATAAAAAAGGGATAGGGACAGATCACAGAGGAACACAACAAAGGAGAGGCTACGTCGGCGCTGAGCGATGATGCTCACGAAAGAACACGGCAGAGGCAGAGGCTGTGTCATCGCGGAGGAGAGGTGCCCTAAGCGAGAGTTATTGTTGTGAGAGTGTGGGTGTGTGCGAAAAAAGAGATTAAAAAATTGTTAAAAGAAAAAAAGAGGGAGACAAGAGCGCATGGACTTTCTTGGCAAGAAAGTTTCAGTGGGTCATTAATTTTAGTTTTAATAGCAATTAATAATAATGGCCACTATATAATATGTTATTACCGCCTAATTTGTATTGGCCATAAAAACTTTAATTTGTAGAGGAAATTACCAATAAAAACAATATGGCCACTAATTAATTGCCACTAAATGTCAATTTTGGCATAGTGATCTTTTGGAATGGTTGAATCTTACTTTATTTATAGGCAAGACCTCTTCCTAAATTGCCCTTTGATAACCACCATGACTTTGTGTTTGTACCTCAAATGGCTTGCCCTTTAAAGCCGTGTTATAGAGTGGTTGACACGTGTTTGCATGATCTATATTTGCATCATTAGCACTGGACTTAGAAACCTTCCTCCAAGAATCTTTTTAGGCTCTTTCAAATCCACCATCTTGTAATCTAGACCCTAGCCAACTAATCATTTGAACTTGTATTCGGCTATTTGGTGCTTGTGCTATGTCTTCAACAATGATCTTCTTTAGTTACGCCAGCCTATGGCTTGGCTAGTGCTAGGAGCAGATCAAAACTATTCTCGGCTAAGTTTGGTGCTCAACCGAGGGCACTCAACAATTTTTTGAGGCCAACATATTGACCTAAACATTAGACTAGTCGATTTTTATTGATGAGGCTAGTTTTAATGGAATTGCTCAATTCTAACCACTTGCTTATCCAAATAACCATCAGTTATTTACCCGCTACAATAATGGCTAGTTGGTTGTTTACATGGCAAGTATAAAATTTCGCTGGTAGGCATTCCGTATTCTACTTTTACCTTCCTTAAGCTTCTACTACTTACTAATTTGACTTAAGCTAGCCTTTTTCACACTCACCATGTCTTCTACCTCATCTAATTTTGCAAACCCTACACTCTCTCACGAACACATGGTGCATGAGTCTCCTTTTGCCTCATCTTCTTCGTTGTTCTTCATCAAACTCTCTCCAAAGAAGGAGATGGCTTCTTCTTCTAAAGTTTCTCACCCCTTTACCCTCAGGGTTTTTGATAAAGAAAATCGATGATTCATTCTTGACCTTACCCTTCGCAACTTGGGTCATGGCTCAGCCGACACTGACACCTGGGTATGAATTGCCTTTGGCTGCCCCCTGGTTCCACATTCATAAATATCTTTCCGAGCTCATGGCTTGGCCTAGTCCCTCAAACTTATACATTTAATGGATTGACAGCGTGGTCAATGAGAAAGGAGAAGAATGGAAGAAGATAGGAATCTACGATTGATCTTTTTCTCTAAGAAGGAGATCCCTTTAAACTTCGGGCTACTGTACGACTTCCTTAGCTTCTGGAATACATAAGCAAATGCCTTTTGCTTGCCATTCGGCATAATGAGCCCCACGTTGCTCGATGTGGTAGCCATTATTGGCCTGTCAATGGATGGAGACGAAGTGCCTTACCTACATGACATCCTCAGCACTGACTTGGGTTTCTAAATCAACGAGAAGAACAATACTTATTCCACCTTGATCAACATCTTCAGTAAGGGAAGCGACCCCATAGTTGAGACTGAACACAAGGCTTTCCTCCGATCCTAGATATTATGGTTTTTGGTCTATGCTAGTTTAATAGCCGTGGTTGGAGAATTTGGGACTTATTTTTCAATTATTCTTAACCGAAGCTACCGCAACATCGATGCCCTTTTCTCCCCTTACTATACAATGGTATCTTCGCCATCATGTCTCGAATGAAGAAATGGGAATCAATTAAATCTATGTTTGGGCTGCGTTGGTTTCTACAACTATGGATCCAGCAGTATTTCCCATAATTCTTTGCAAAAGCCACCATGATGCATACCATACAACCAGCAATATATGGTGATTACTATACACGGTTCCTCTTCTTGTCTCTTTCTGCATATAAAGTAACCAATATTCTCATCAAGATAAAGGTCCGAACCTTTACTTAGTTTTGCCCATACCAGGACTAGGGATGTAGGCCAGCTTGAATTCAGCAAAGGCTCCTCCCGGCCAATGATTCGGAGCTCTCCCAAGTGGCATTGTAGTAGAGCAATGTATTGATGTCTCATGATCTCTTCAATGGAGTCAAGTCGAGGTCTACATACAACCATGCCTCCTCCAACCCTTAAAATGTTTACTATTTGGCTTAGCAACTTGGCCTAGTGCAAAGGATTCTTTTCCCCTATGATTCATTTGCCAAAGTTGACGAACGGACCAATCTGTATGTTAACGAGTTGGTCGACTAGGGGCTAAGCAGCAATGAGAGGATCAATAACTTCTATTTTGAGAAGTTTAGGATAGCTCCCTCGACTACACCAGAATTTGCCTCATGGTGAGAAGCAATATTCAAGAAACTATTGGGCTAGCCTCCAAGTGTTCTCCTATCGAAGCTAAAACAAATTAGTGCTTCTGCATGAATTTGGTATTCACTACCAACTATCAATGTAGAGGTCACTGGCACCTCTGCCCATACTAAGACAACCTCTGTTAAGGAAAATTTGGTTTCAAAAAGTGAGAATCCTCCTTATTTTGCTTTTCTTTTTGTCCTTTTTCATTGGATATTCACTTACTTCTTCTTTATCCCCTATTGTGGAAACTTCCAAGAAATCTAAAGGCACAAGGACTAGCAAGCCTACAGTTTAGGAAAACAGTGCCTTCAAACCGAGGAGAAGCCCTCGGCAGCCGATTTCCTCTTAGCTAATGAGTATAGCATCTCCAAAAGTCATTACTCCTTTAGCTAGGCCTCTTCCAGCTATAGAGTTAGTTGGCATGATAAGCTATCTGGCTTACTCTATTAGACTGTACTAATAGACAATTGCCTTCTTTTTGACTCGAGTTTTGTCTCTTTTTAGCAGAAAAATGAAAGTCACAGGCCGAAGCCTCTTCACCCTAGCTAATCAAGTTAAAGAAGAAGGCCAAAGCATATTCCTCTCAACCAAGGGTTATGATTCTCCCTTTTAAGGATGAAGAGGAGGAGACCAGGCCAAAAACTCCTAAGCCTTAGGTCAACATTAGGGATCTATATTCGACAACACCTAAAACTTAGCCTATCTTTATTGCTATGGAAGAGGAAAAAGATATAGCAATGCCTCCAGAAGAATTGGATAGATACTTCTTTTCTTCTTTGGCTGATTCAGCCTCTTTTCCCATTTCCAAACGCTTGCAGGCAATGCACGAACATCCCAGTGGGACCTTTTGCAGCTTCAGCCCAACTGTAGAAGTCCCTCCTTAGAATTGCCAAATTAGTAAATACCTCTGTGGCTGCTAAAGTCAAGGAAGCTTGTCACCAATTAGCTGTGAAGATGGAGACGCTAGCTTTCAACTACAAAGTATATGAATAACATAGGTTTTTTGGTCTCAAAGGCCTGAACCGGCTACCTGACTTGCGGGGACAGAAAGAAAACATGAGAAGTCAATTCCAAACTGTAGACCTTAGCCAGAAAACCAATAAGTAATGCCAGCAAATCATGTACGGCTACATTAGTGAAATCCATGTAGAAATTGCTCGGCTCTAGGTAGAGTATAATTAATTGCAACCTAAAATTTTTGCTATCATAGCTGATCTTAAGGCTGAATCCAAGAAAAAACCGGAGTTATGTAATCAAGCCAAGGCTCTGGATGGGGAAATCTACATTCTCAAAGAAAAGGAGCCAATTTTACAACATGAGGTTGAAAGTGGTGTCTAGGGCCTGACTAAGGTAGAGTTGTCCTAGGTAGAGTGCAGAGAGCTACTGGTTTCACCTAAAAAGAATGCTACTAATACTATAGTTGCCTTTATGGTCATTGAGATCATAACTGCTCTTGTCTCATTAGAGTAGTCCCTTGCAGAGGTTCCCAGTCTCGAGTTAATTGCCATCTTGCTTAGACCTGACCTTGTACCATTACTAACTACATTAGTTGAAATAGATGAACAACCGACTGATGCTCAACACAAAGAACCTACTCAAATTGATGGAGGCATTGTAGTTGAGACTTAGCCAGCCGATTGGTAGCAAGTGTCACAGCCTGCTCGAAATTATAATTTAAAAATACTTAATTACACTAAATTTGAAGTATCGTGCAACCAAGATCTCACAAGGATGTTGTTGTTATCTAGTTAAGTAACAAGGGGGTCTGTGCAAATATGCAGTAAATAAGCTATAAAAGAAAATTAGGTGAAAATAAAAACACTAGTTCAAAGAGTTCTTTAGGCATAAGGTGAATCAATCATTAACGCACAATATATCAAACACATGGAGTGTGGCTAATTTGAGATATTAGAGAGACCTCTACTAACAACCCCACAAGTCTACCTAGAGAACTCTAGGAATTCAACCAACATATAATTGATTAGATAATTAAGACCTCAACTCTAATTAACCTATATTAATTTCTAGCCCCAATTGCATTAGCCTAAGTTTGAACCCAAACCCAATTCCTAATTCTTTAATTAATTAAGTTTATACCAATTAACCAATTAGTAATCACCCAACTAATTCCACATTCATAAACCCACATATCAATACCATTTAATGTAAGTATACAAATTAAAGAGAGCAAAGAATCAAGAAAACAAACATGATTGAGATTCAAATATAGAGTTTCAAGATTACAACCATACTGCCCTTGGAGTCTCCTTGAACTAGCTTAAAGTCCTACTTCTCCATAGTAATGAAGGTTACAAAACAGAATCCAAAACAAGTATTTTACAAAATGAAAGGAAAAGAAAAGAAAAGAAGAGGAAAGGAGAAGAGAAGAGAGAAAAATGAAAAATGTTGGTGATGAATGTCTTTATATCTTTGTTTTCTCCTTTCTTATCAGGTCTAAGATGTGAATATAAAACATTGCCTTTGAGCCTAAGTTAATCCTCTGCCTCTTATCTTTAAGTGAATATCCAAATTGCTTAATTTGGACTTGAAATGAGAGTTGTGGCCCAATTTTTGTAGCATATTTAGGTTGTATCTCTATTCACATCAGTCAAATTCAATAGCCAATAAGTTCATCAAGATATAATTATTTTGGAGAGTTTTCTTCGTACGAATTGAAGCTTTTTATCTTAGCTTTCGAATGGCACCAGTTTCACCTCAATCCAATGTCTATAACTCAAGTTATGGCCCAATTAGTCCACATTGCTCAGGTTCCAGTGCAATAGCCCTATTCTAACTTCGTGGCCCAATTCGTCCTAATAGACATTTGAATTAGTTTTTGACTTCTTCATCAAAGTTGTAGATATTTCTCTCAACTTTTCTATAATATAAAATTTTTAATTTTTAGACATAAAAAACTCAAGATATGCTCAAAATACAGAAAAAGTATAAATGATAAAAAATACAATTAAGCCCAATTAGAGCCCAAACTCATAGAATGTGTCTAATATTAATCAATTAAGCACAAAAGAGGTCCAATAAAATAAATATGAAGGCTGATCAATGTAGCAAAATGTTACTTATCATCAACCCCTCTAGTGACCCTATGTAGTAGTTTTAGGCCTTTACTTTTCTTTCCATCATTTTGTACTTCCTCCAGTTAGTTAGCCGCCTTGTGGTTGACTAATGAATTGGATTTTTATATATGTTTTTTCCTTCATGTTTAGTGCATTAACCCTTTTTTGTGCATAATTGATGTGATTTGGATTATATTTCTTGATTGGGTTTTGGTTGGGCCTTGCTCCATTTTTTCTAACATTGTACTCATTCTGACATTGTTTTAGTATTGGGACCATAACTTGAGTTCTAGTCATTAGATTGTGATTCTTAATTTGTAGGAAAGCTGAGAGCTAGGCCTACAACTTTTATGAGGAGATCAATGACTAATTCTCAAGCCATGGAGCTGAAATTGGACTTGGAATTGGAATCAAGGGATACAGCCATGATTCCTGAGCAAGTTGTATTGTATAGGCCATATCTTGGGCCATAGGAGCCTAATTGAGCCATTCTAGTGCTGTTTGAAAGCTGACATCTAGGACTTCAATTCACCTTTAGAGCACTGATCCAAACAAAGGTATCCTCTTGGCCAAAAATGTGGTGGAAGTCTACTGATGGGTCTAAGGAACCTAATTGAATGCTTTAGGCATAATTTTCCCTCCAAAATTGCAATTTATGCAAATGAGGTGTCCAAATGTAGCTTAGGGAGAGAGGAATAATGTAATTAGAGATTAATGAACTAATTGGTAAGTATAAATAGGGGAAGCCTGGATTTAGATAAACATTTTGAATCATTTTACACAAAATTTGAAATAAACACTTCTATTTTTTTCTCTCTTCCTTTTCTTATCTCTTTTTTCTCTCTACGAAGTCTCTCTTTTTCTCATATCTGAATTCTCATTTTCCTCTATCGTGGAGGAGTAGTTTCATATCTTATCGAAGAATTCAAAGGGTCATTGACACTCTTGATGATGGGTGAACTCGGATTCATCATTTCACTTCGATTTCATCTACTCTTCCTTCTATTCTTGATCTCATTTTTGAATTCAAGGTTTTCATTCCAAAATGTTGATTAAGAATTTAATTGTTTTCATATTGATTAGTTGATTTATGTGATTCAATTGTTGGAAGAGTATGAATTAGATTTCAGATCTAAATTTAAGGTTAATTGTATTGATGCTTGAAATTAACATGAGTTAATTATGTTCTCGAGGTCTCTGAATCTAATTGATTATGCGTGTTAATTGAATGCATGAAGGTTTTTATGATAAATGCTGGATTTGAATTGAGATTTCATTCGAATTCAAGATTAACCATTGAATCAGAATGTTGATGCATACTTAGAATTCTATGATAGAGTAGCGATTGCTTTCTCTTGATTCTTGGATCGGATCTTTATTTCTATTTGAATGTCATTTAATTCTTCACATATACACACTGCATATGTATAGTTTGATGTCAAAAACCACTGTGCTTTCTGATCAAATGGCATTAGCATCCTAGGGAGACGATTCAGATTGCACTATACTACAAGTTTGTGTAGTTCGGTTCTGTAATTTGATCAAGTTTGGCACTCGAGTCACTGACACCCTTGACTTTGATTAATATTAACCATAACTAGTTCCCCTACCATTGGGTGTTACATTTTTTAATATTTTCTATTAACACTTCTTTCCAACTCCTCTCCTTTTAGAGTAGCTAGCTTATAAGCACCTACATAAATAAGTTGAGTAATAATAAAAGATGCCCCGTAATTAGGTGACCACTTGCCAAATTTAGAAGTTCTAGTCCCAATAGGTAATATAACTTTCCAGATTGGACCATCTTTGGCAAAATGTTTTATTTTGACCTTTTTATTATAGAGCCTTGGCACTTTGGTCTTATTAGGCTGAATATTCATAGCCTGGGCATATTCTTCTAGTTGTAACCTGTGTTGTTTTGCTATCTTGAGTGAACTTACAGTTATTTCCAAAGGCAATATGACATCTTGCCCATATGTAAGCCGATAAGTAGTTAAACTAGTGACATTATTCTTAGAATTCCTGTAAGCCCATAGGACTTCCGATAAGACCTCATACCATCTTCTCGGTTTATCTTCCACTGTCTTCTTAATCATGTCTATGAAAATTTTAGTAGTAGCTTTGTTTGCTCGTTGCCTTGGGCATAATAAGGAGAAGAATGAATTAGTTGGAAGCCAAATTGCAGGGCAAATGTTTTCATCTTTTCCCTAATGAACATAGTGCCCTGATCTGTAGTTATGGTTTTAAGGACTCCAAACTGGTACATGATTTGCATCTTGATAAATCTAATCACATTGGCTTAAGTTACAATGATTAAAGGCTGAGCTACAACCTATTTAGTGATATAATCAGTGGCCACTATGATGAATACATTGTTGGAAGAGATAACACGAGAAGAGGGGTTGAATCATGTCTTCACAAAAATTTCTTAAACTTGAAAACTTTGATAAAACAATTTTCTCAAGTCCAAGACTTGGATTGTAGAAACAAATTTGTTTGTTTATTAAACTATTTTATTCTATTTAAAACAGGTATAGATCTTTTTAGATTAAGTATACAAAGAAAGGAACTTATATGATAAAACCAAATAGCAAGATAAGCGATGGAAGAATCACATAAGAGATTTTTATACTAGTTTGGCCAATTATTTGCCTACTTCCAGTCCCCAATACTTTGTTGAGATTTTATAAATCACGAGTATTCTTTGGCGAAGCTTCTTACAAATGAGTAGTCTTTTGTTAAGCCTCTCCAAGCTTTATAGCCGAGTAGTGTTTGTCTTAGCTTCTCCAAGCTCGCACTGACCACTACTAGGTCTAGATACAATTGATGTAAACAATATATTTGTGTTTGAACACTCACACTAACTCTCTTAACAGAGAATAAGCAATAAAGCACGACTTCTCTAAATTCTAAAAGAGAGAATATTATTTATTACAAAATAGAAGAGAAGATTTTCTTTTGAATTGAAGTTACGATGAGTAACTTTCTGACGTTTCAAAAGGTTGAGAAGGATGAAAGAAGGAAGCTCTTTATGCTTAGGAAATATTCAATCTTGCTAACTGTTCTTTCTTTGAATTCTAGCTTTATATAGACTTCGAAATATGACCATTGAAGCTCGCAGGCCTTGATCCTTGTTATTCTTTTTAAACTGCTAGTCTACAACTAGACAGAGAAGAAATAGCCTTTCTTTTTTCCATTCTTCCAAACTTATACAAAAGTGGAAAAGTAGCCATGTGTTGGTTTACTAACTATTCAGACTTGTCAGCATCTTTTTTGCATATTGTCAAATCATATTTTTGACTTTTTGAATTTGTCTATGAAGAAAGCAGAGGAAGCTTTGAAGGCATAACACTTTGTGAGAAGCATATTTCTGGAGATATCCCTTTTGGACAGAGTCATTTTTCTAAACAAGCAGTATTTGTTCTTGAGGCATATTTTTCCCTTCTGATGTTGTAGTTTCATCCTTCTAAACTTTTCTTTCTATTTCTTACATGATAGCTCAAGATGTAGACAAAGCATATATTCCATATCAAGCATATTCAAATAAAAGAATGATGGTTAACAAAGCTTTGTTGATTCTCAAGCAGTTAAGGCACACGATTAAGATCTTTTTCATGAAAAAAACATTTCTTGGAGCAAATCATTCATACACAAAAGTATTAGCTCAAACTCTAATTTAGTATTCATCAAAACCTTAAAGCTCATTTCGGTTCACAACCATATAACGATTTCTGAAGGGCATTGGAGCTAACAATCTCCCATTTTTTTATGATGGCAAATCAGTATTTAAGAAAAGCTTTTTGTTAAATTTTTTTTTTTAAAGAGCACGATTTGTTATTTGGAGTAAGTTACTTTATGAAGAGAGTAATAGCACTCATGATGTCAAAAACATTAAAAGGATGAATCCCTTTTAGAACCAGAGGGTTTTGAATATATTCTAAGTAAGAGTGCATGGGATTCTTATGACACATAAAATCATCACTTTAGCATAATAAAGTATCTAAACATATTAGAGCAACAATTCAGGTAGTTCAAATAAGATACATATAATCAGAATGATTATGTAACAAAAAAAAAAATATCCATACAGATTACATAATCTTGTAATAGTGTAAACTCAGTGTAACTAAGTAATTATTATCTTAATCAGTGTAGATTATCAAAGCAAATATCAGATTATTCAATGAGTCACATATCAGATCATTTAATAGCTCACACATAATATAGTTGCACTAAAAATTGATCAAAGGATATGAAAGCAAAATTATTAGAGAGATAAATGTAACTGAACTATAATGCTATCTAAAGTTTTGTGATAAAGTGTTCAAAAAAAAATTGTAAAGATAAAAAAATGTTTTTGGAATGCAAAAAAAATGAGTCTTAAGACTAATGTATACATGTTCCCCCCTCAATGTATGCTCCCCTTCAGCTTAAGCTTTTCTTGAAATATCTTTTCCTCCTTTGACATCATAAAAAAAAATGAGGATATGGTATCATGGAAGAGCCATCACTGATTGCCTTTTGCTTTCTAAAAGGCCTTCAAAATTTGCAGCATGAGCACTTCTAGTTTGGCCATTCTTCTCTCCATCTTACTTTGATTTACCATGATGGAATGTTGATTAGACATGAGAGTGAATTCGTTTTCTTGAAGCTGTTCCATTTGAATATGAATAGAATCAGGAGTTCCTCCTGCTATAGGTGGAGATTTTGAGAGAGCATGAGCAGAATGATCATGAGATACTAAAGTAAGAATGGGTGTTGAAGTAGGAAGGGGTGCAGTTTCTAGTACTATCTCTATGTCCTCAGATACAAGTTCAAGAACAATGGTTTTGTCTGGTCCTGATCTTTCTGGCACATATCTTTGTCCATCCTGTTGGTCCATTCCCAAAGAGATAGAGAGCCTTCTGTAATTATCAAATGAAGCACCTATTCCAATAGCTTTGGCTCTCTGCTGCTATAACCATTCTTCTTCTCTAAATCTATGTTCTGCAGCTTCTCTTATTCCCTTTTGTAGGGTTGAATGAGCTGAGCCTCTTGTAGGATCATTAGATGAAATTTTTTCTTTCCCTTTCCTTTTGTAATCGAAATTTTTATTTTCACTATAAGCTTTTGCATTAGCATGAATTTTCGGACGAGTCAGAGGTAGAGGATCTATGATAGAAATGCCCTTTTCAAGAGTTCTTGAGACTCCTATTTCTGATTTACCAAAAGAAGGTTTCACGGAGTCTGTATTAGCAGCAGATGTTATATTCTTAACTCCAGAAGGCACCATTTGCCTCCTCTTACTTGAAACCTTCTCTTTAGAAAAGCAAGTTAGGCTTCTTCTTGATTTTTCCATACTTTTCTTTTTGTTCTTCTTTTTCTTTTTTGTTATAGCTTGTAAACAACATAAGGAACGCAAAAGTTGTTCTTTACACAATAGAGATAGATGATGATTATAGATACGATACTGGACAAAGTGTGTAACATCCTCAATTTTTCTTCGTGCTAAATTATCTCAGTAATCCTGAGTAATTAGGCACTTAATGCGAAATTAAAAGATTAAGGCTTAATTAAGGGATTAACGAAATGATTATGACCTAATTATGAGGAGAAAAGTTAAAAAATGCTTAATTAAGATTAGAGAATCTCTAATTAAATGAGTCAGATTCTCAATAGCTTAATTAAGCACTAATCACCCTTAATTAGCTTAATCGAGTTTAATTAAGGATAATTGAGTTTAATTACAAGTTTATTTTTCTTAATCATGTTCTTGCTTGTTAATCACTAATCCTTGCTTGATCATGTTAATTAAGTTGTAAGAGCACTTAATCACATCATTAAATTCAAATTTAGTTAACTAGACAATAAAGTGAAAGGTTATGTCATAAAAGCATAAAGTATTAGGCAAGAGTGCTTTATGTAAGAGTTTGACCATATAATTACTAATTAACACATGATAACACAAAATAACACAAAAATATCTCCTCCCACCCTATTCAAACTTATGGCCACTTCACACATACACACATACACACACACACACATACACACACGCACACACACACACACACACACATTCACTTCATTTTCAACTTCTCATTCTCTCTCTAAAGTTCTCAAACTCTCCAACCTCTCTCTACATTTCCTCTTCTTCTTCTTCATCTTCTTCATCATCTTCCACCTCCATAACCAAACCTTCCTTACTAAGCCCTTCAAAGACCACATCTTTTGGTCTTTAGAGACAAGATCTACACACCACAACCTCCATTGTCACAAGATCTCAAGAGCTCTCTCCTTCTCCTTGCAAAATCACCACCACAATTACCAAAGAAAAAGTCTTCTACATCTTCTTCTTCTCCTTCAAAGCGCCATTTTCACTTTAGGTAGTGATCTCTACTCTTTTCTTTTCGTTACTTAAGAAGCTTGAATCTTGGCTCTCACCATAGCCAAGATCTTCAAGTGAGAACTTGAGAAAGTTTCCTTTTTAGAAAAAAAAAGTTTGCTTCTTGAACCTTGCTCATAGGTGTTCATGTGGATGTCTTGAGTTTTCTTTATGAATGCCCTAAAAGTTACTATTTTTAGCAAAATATGTTCTTAATCTTGTTCATGAGTTGTTCTTATTTATTGAAAGTTTCTCTCTTTGAATGCTTTAAAGTTTCTATTTTTCTTTCTTGATGCATAAGTTCATGATGATTCTTGGTGGTTTTGGTTTAAAGTTGATTTCTTTCCTTTTTATGAACTTAAGATTGGAAAAGTCCTCATCTTTACATCTTTCATATGATTTTGATAAGACTATAAACATTCCAAAAGTACAAAGCTTTAAAAATCTACTTCTTAATGGATAGAAAATGGCACTATTTTTATGGGTGTCACAAGGTTTCATTTTGTTCTTCTTGAAGACAAAAATATGTGTAAAAGTCTAAACCTTTTAGAACATGAAGCTTTCTAAGTCATAAAAATGAGAACTTGTTACTGTTTGACTTAAAGATTGAATCTTGAAGACAAGACCTTTCATAAAGTTTCAAACTTTAACAAAAAAATATAACTTTTAAGTCATAAAGTTATAAATTTGCACTTTAGTCTTTTAAAGGTTGAACCTTGAGATGAAAATGTTGAGTAAGTTTTAAGCTTTACACAAGAATGTCACTTTTGAGTCATAAAAGTTTTAACTTGCAACTCTTAGTTTATAGAGTTTGCGTCTTGAGTCAAAATAATGCACAAGTGTTAACTTTTATAAAGAACAAGAATTTCTAATTCTAAAGTTAATGTCTTGTATCATTATCTCATAAAGTGGGAATCTTTTAGACTTTAAGACAATTTTAAATCATAAAGTTGAGACCTTGATGGTCTTAGAATAATTAAAAGTGTCAACTTTCATAAAGAACAAGACTTTTAGTTGTAAAGTTAATATCTTGTATCATTATTTCATATAGATTGAATCTTTAAGACAAGAGCATTATTTTAGAAGCACGTACTTTCTTAATGAATGATAACTTTTATAATATTCAAGGTAAGATCTTGTTATGTTAATGATAAAAGCTTGAAACTTTGCAACTTGGATAAGTTAAAAATCACCCTTGGTGATTAGTGAACATGGTGTTGTTGGGTTCATGAGTGTTATTATCCGTTGTCATGACCCAAGGACTAGAGGAATCTCGAAATCCTTGGAAACAGAAGTATGATTAGAGCCTTTGAGCATACCATAAACCTATGAATCACTAAGTGCACGATCTCAAAGAAAAGAAACAATTACCTAACTTAGTTAACTTGAATAGTGTTCCATAAGAGATACACTCAAGTAAAAAGTAATTTTCCATAGGGATCAAGTAACTAAAAGACTATACACATATTTGTTTTAACTATGTGATTCTCTCATGAGTAAATATAGGAAATCATATGAAGGCTCATAAGATTTTTCACAAAGAATAGCATAACTATAAACACCCTTTAATGTATGATGCCATTTGGCATGATGTATGACAAGTTTGATTGAGTATTGTCTCATGATTGAATGATTGATATGATGATATGAGAATGGATATAGTTGGTTGTTCGTTGAAATTTTATGATTTGTATTTTGGGGAAGCTCCGGTCTACCTGTCATGCTACCAGATTTCCATCAAAATTATGGACTTAGTCATACTATCGCATGTTTGCATGTGTCTTGTTAATGATTGTAATGAATGTAAGATATGGTCATAACAAAAGAAAGAAAAAATGGGATATGAGCCATTGATCACTTATTAAGGGAAGTGAGAGATGGTGATCTACAAAGACTCAAGGAACCTCTATGAGGGAGGCAAGGGTGACATGGAAGACCCTCTAACTTAGAGGTAACCAATATCAGCTTAGTTTGATTTGGTTTAGTACTGCATGATGACGGTCATGGAATGAGCTCATGTCCAAAAGCAGTCTATTTCAAAGGAAAAGTAAAGAATGTTAAGCGCGTGCTAAGTATAAAAGTAAAGTCAAAGTAAAACCATGGTCAAGTCCATGAAGTTATATGAATATGCATGCATCTTTATTTCCTTATATACATGGTTATGAATGTTTATACTATGTTTTCATATATATGTTCCCACCTTATGGCTTTGTGTACCTTTGTGTTATGTTTAAATGATGAAGATTAAAAGAAACCTGGTTCGGGAACCTATGTTTTCAAACCCTTTAAAAAATGGAATCTATGCATGCTCACCATTTTCATAATTAAACCTGAAGTGGCTGGGACAATGACGATGACACATTAATGGCCTAGTCAGGAACCTATTGAGAAATATTGTATTTCTCACTCCTATATTTCCATGTCGTCTTCAGACAAAGCTGATGGCATTCATGGTTGTACTTTCGGTGGTACTTGATAGGATAAGACAAGGATCAGTCATGTTACTTCACCTAGCTAAGGAGGATTTAGCATAGTATTTTTGCTTTCTTAAGAGCATGTGGGAAGTCATGCTACTTAAGTTGACTTATTATATATGTGATAATTATTCAGTGTAATGATGACTCTTGATTATCGATAGTTACATCGTTGGCTCAAGGTATTGTGTTATGTTATTTCAACTTTGTCATATGTCTTTCTAGTAACTTTGCAATATGAGGAACAACTTCCATATGTATGCAAGTAAGTAAGCGCTTAAAGGCTCAATTTTCAAGCACAAAGGTTTTTATAAAAAAAATTTACAAGTTATTTTCATATATTTCGCTAATTTCAACTATAAGAACTTCCGCTAGTTAAGAGTAATAACTGGTAATGCCATAAAATGACTTAAGCATAGTATTGTATTATTAGGGTGTTACAAAGTGTATGGTTCAAGCTTTGTTCAAGAAGGAAGTGGAGGATATAGAATATGAAAGGTTTTAAGAAAATGTAGGGATTTTGAAAGAATACGATCTCTAGATGTGGTGATGCTAGGCAATTAATGTAAGTTGATGAGATAAAGGGATGTGGACGGTTTCAAATGAAGCGTTACTGTTTCAGGGGTAAGTGAGTTTTTGGTTTTCCCTATTATTTAGAATGTGGCAATCATGGAATAGTATAGGTTACCAAAACGACGCATGTCACAATACAATTTCATTTTTCTAGAAACCATACATTTATGAGAACCTTTGATTATCTTTCTAGAAAGATATGTCAATTAGTGCCCATGAGAAAATTCATTTCTTGAATATATCATTTTGAAGCTATTTTTCTTAGTCTCATTTTCACCTTATTTTGAAATAATCTTTTTGAAATACTCTGATCTCAATTTCTTGGTGTTTTTTGAAGCTTATTTCATATTAAACTTTTTTAATCAATTCATTTTGAATTCTTTCTGATCATTTTAGAATCCATCTTTCTCAACTTATACTGCATGTCATTCTTTCTCAACCAAGTAGATAATCAGTTTTGATTTTACTTTCTAAACCATATGAGGAAACTTTCTGAGCTGGATCTTTAATCCTTTCTTGATGTGATCTTTCTGAGGCACACATCGACTTTGAAGAACTTTATCTAGAAAGCAAATTCCATTGGGATGCAGCAGTCTCAGCTTTAGCTTTTTGCTCAGGAGACAGGGAGGTACCAGATGCAATGTATATCAATGATTTAAAGCTAATCATGTTCAGAAGGTTCCTTATATGAGAGAATCGATCTTCAGCTAAGAGATTTGTAAAAATGTCAGCAATCTAACTTTTAGTATTAATAAATCTTAGCTTAATATCTCTTTTCTAAACATGATTTCTTATGAAATGATGCTTGATGTCAATTTGCTTAGATCTAGAGTGCTAAATAGGATTCTTCGTGAGATTAATTGCACTAGTATTGTTACATAGGATAGGGATTTTGGTATACCTCAGATCGAAATTTTCTAATTGTTGCTTAATTGACAAAATTTGTGCACTGCAATTTGTAGCAGATACATATTCAGCTTCTGCAGTTGAAAGAGCAATAGTATTCTGTTCTTGCTTGACCATATTATCAATGACTTTCCAACAAAGCAACAACAACCACTAGTGCTTTTTCTTTCAACTTTGTCTTTAGAAAAATCAGCATCACAGTAGCCTGTAACATTGCAAGCAGTACCCTCCTCGTACTAGAGACCAAGATTAGTACTAATAACTAAATATCTCAGAATTAACTTAACAAAATTTAATTGTGATTGTTTGGGATTGGATTGGAATCTAGTACCAATTCCCGCACTTAATTGTAAGTCAGGTCTACTAGCAGTAAGATACAATAGAGATCCAATCATACCTCTAACAACCTCTATCATATAAGCCATGCTTGAGTCATGGAGTTATATTAAAAGATTGTCACTGTGCTAAGAAAAATCTTTAAAATATGGAGAATATAATATATGACCCTTGAACTACTCATTTTATTGCTGACTAATAATCTTTGATACATAGATAATAAAATAACTACACTTTAAAAAAAAACTGTAACTGACATAGTACATAGCGTTTACATCCGACTAGTCGTTAGCTAGCTTCAATAGTTTCTTGACCTAGTTTACGCCCAATCCTTGCTCAATGAAAGGCTCAGTACTCCAAAAAGAAAAACATACAAGCAGGCAGTGAAAACCTAAGGTTCTCAGTAGGTAAACTCAAACCAATCTTACAGCATCATCATAAACATTCCAGCCACTTCCGTTTATTATGAAAATATGAGTACATATAAACAAATAGTGGTTCAATTTTAGGTTGAAAACACCTTACTCGAAGCGGGATATATTTTAATAGCCACTTGCCATTTCATATGACAGATATATAAATACGAATAGTATACTATGCTTCAACAAGAACCATAAAAGCATTATGACTTAATGCGATAATTGAAGATGCACATAAAAATGTTTGTACTTGTCTATATGCAAGTGCACTTGACTTAATTCATATCTTTCTTTAACTTGCAACTTGATCTTGTTTCTCTGTACTTGGTCCCCCGGAGGTGAATGGCCTCTCTCACCCTGGGTAATAGCTTGCTTTTCAGGTCTGAGCTCGTACCTATACATGAGTGATGGGTTTACTTTCTCGACCCTCACACCGGTCTATTCCCCTTAAATCTAGTTGAGGGCTGGCCCAAGTCTTAGACAGTACCGCTCTGGCCCACGCTAGCTGGGTCTATGCCATGCCTCACGTGGTAGCTTGGTACGTCTTTCTTGCAAGTTCTTATTATCTTTTCCTTTTCATATCTTGTCATGCATGCGGATGCTTGGTGCATTCATGAATATGTCTCATACCTTATTCTAATTATGTTTGCATGCATGATGTACATGAACATGACATGTAAATGTAAATATATTCAAAGCATAATCACCCATAGCATAAGTTCTCATAAATTCCTACCGAAAATTCGGCAGCATAACGGATCGAGTCCGCTTCCCCATGAATAGTGCCAAACAACCAGTACAATCTTTCAAACTTACAATTCAATATGGATCAACCATTATGTAGATATTCATAGCATCATTCATTAGGTTCAATTCAAGCATCTATGGGGTTTTCAGTTTACTCTCTCCTATTCTGCCCGATTTTGTTATAATCCACTCTTTGCTCAATTCAACTCATCTAAGTCTAAATTTTGGATATGTCATAGCCTTATGTGTGTAGTTTCCAACCCTTTTGATCCCATCTCATTTTGATTTATATAACTCAAGATATAAGTATTTTTCCTTAGGTTGTCCTGTTCTTAGCTAGAATTATGCTCTTATAAGTGAAAATTCACTAAAAATAGAAATATAGGTGAAATCATTCGAAATTTATATCAAATGAAAGCTAACAGAACAAGATTTTAAATGAATTAAGTTTCATGTCATTTAAATGAGTATATTTTGAGTTATGAGTCCCGAAACTTGACCCTACTAGACTACACTGTCTCAGCCTGGTTTAAACTTAAGCCAACTTCATTGGTGTGCTGGGAGCAGATGGTGACGAATTTGGTTATGAAATTTTTATGGGAGATTCCCTTACATGTTAGCTTTCAAAAAACGTTTGGTTCCTTCAATTTGGAGTTGTGTAGGGTGAGTTATACCCTTCTCAACTCATACTGCCTGGATGAGAATCCAGATTTCTAGTTTAAAATTAAAAAATTCATAACTAATCCTATACTAGTCCAATGGCTTTATATTTTATATGAATGAAAGCCCTAAATGTCTAGTTTCATATAAAAATATATTCATCAACTTCAAATGGCTATAGGCGGAGCCGTACACTCCGCCGTACGGACTGTCGAGGGAAAAACCCTAGCAGCTTCTTGAATCCTTCTTGAATTCATGTTTTCCTTAAATCAATCCATCCAATCTTCAATTCAAACTCACACATACAACTTAAACCAGCCTTAATACATCATCATCACTCAAGATAACATCAGAATTATACAAGAAAGTGGGAAGAAAGTGGAGTTCCAATCAGCCCAATTCAAAGAAAACAAGAAAAGAAGTTGGAATTCCTACCTTGTCTAGTTGAAATCTTATTGGTTTGATGTCCTAGATTGAAGAAACTCTTGATGAGACTTGAAGAGGGGTTGAAGATGGAGTGAAGGGGAGTGTGAATAAAAGGAAAAGGATGAGAGTTCAGCAGCTTATATGGACGAAAATTGAAGGGGAGGAGAAGGGAATTATTTCAAGACTTTTGAAGGAAGTTAGATTGTGATTGGTGGATGTATTTTCCTTCTCCAATCTGATTTGGCTGCCTTCTTAAAGGCTGATTGTGGCGCCACTTGTAGGGTGTGTTGGCTGAATCTTGGCCATCCATCCTAGGGTTCTCACAGTATAATCTCTATTGGTTCGGTTCCGACAGTTCAAAGTACCGAAATCTTACCGATTTCCTTTAAATCGATAAATCGGTTTTGGAAAAATCCTATGAAGTTTCCTATGCTTCAATCTAATTCTCTCATATCTAATTTCTCCAAATGATACTTAATTGGCTCTAAGTAAAAATTTAAGCGAATGCTAATTAATCTTAAGTAGTTGATAAAACTGAACAACTAGGTGAAAATAATAAAAATCTGATGAAGGTAAGGCCAAGTTTTTCCACTATCTTGAGCAACACTTGGTGCCACTCATATGTGGTAAGGGTGGCTGAATTTTAGCCACTTAAGTGAGGGATTCCAATAGAAAATTCTACTGGTTCGGTTCTGGTGGTTTAAAATACCGAATCTTCGCTGATTTTCTTCAAATCAGCGAAACTATACTAAATGATTCTGAGAGAAATTTTATATCTCTATTCTAATTGTTCCTAAGCCTAATCCCTCTAATTAATATCTAATTAACTCCTAATTAACCTTACTTAGTCAATAAGATTGAATAAATTGTTTGTTAATGTGAAATAATCGTTCATGCAAATTTAGAGCTTTTCTGT
Organism: Pterocarpus santalinus; assembly: GCA_031439595.1. NCBI lineage: Eukaryota > Viridiplantae > Streptophyta > Magnoliopsida > Fabales > Fabaceae > Pterocarpus > Pterocarpus santalinus. The sequence goes on along the minus strand of CM062523.1, from coordinate 41,519,187 downwards.
TTTCTATTTTCCGTGGCTAATGGCATATCTGTAATTTTGAGCAAGTCCAGGGGCACCCCACGTCATTTCACACCAGACTGCCTCCATGGCCCAAACGGTAGAGATTTAAACTCTTACGGTTTCACCACGTGATTCTGCTTCGTTTAAAACCTCATTCTGCTAATTCTACCGATGTGGGGACATAAATGTCATTTTATGAAAAGTTCAAGGGTTATTGTGGAAATATCCACTTGGGGTTAAGGTACAATTTCTAAAACTTTTGGGCAAGAGTGAAATTAATAAAAGTTAATAGGGGCACTTTTGTCATTTCCTAATTTTAACATATGGCAGTACCGTATTTTCAATGGTAGTGTTACACTATCCTATAATTCCAAGTGTGAAGATCGTCATGACATAGCCCTGTCTGAGAAATTCTCACACTGCCTAAGGGAAATAATTCAAAGTTTCCATTACGTTCCGTTTACTAAAGTGGGGATGTTACATTACCTCTATAAAGAGTTTCAGAAACTTTTTCACTAACTTTGTTAGCTTCTAGAACTTGAGAAAGATGCATAGGAGTACAGATGCTATAGGCCTTGTCCATACCAAACTTTCTAAGCAAATCCTTGGCATATTTTTTTCGATGAATCAGGATTCCATCCTTCTATTATTTGATTTATAGTCCAACAAAAAATTTTAGTTCTCACATCATACTTATATCAAATTCTCCCTGCATAAGCTTAGAGAAATTCTCGCATAAATTTTGATTAGTTGCTCCAAAAAGAATATCATCAACATAAATCTGAACAATCAGAAAATTATTTTTGTCATGAAGAATGAATAAAGTAGTATCAACTTTTCCTTTTGCAAAACCATTTTTGATCAAAAAAGAGCTAAGTCTATCATACCAAGCTTTGGGAGCTTGCTTTAAACCATGTAGGCCTTTTGAAAGCTTAAAGACATGGTGAGGAAAGTTTTCATTTTCAAAACTAGGAGGTTGATTAACATAGACCTCCTCATATATGAAACCATTTAAAAAAGCATATTTTACATTCATTTGAAATAACATAAAACCTTTATATGCAGCATAAGTAAGTACCATTCTGGTTGCTTCCAATCTTGCTATATGGGCAAAAGTTTCATCATAATCAATGCCTTCTTGCTGATTGTAACCTTGTACTACTAATCTTACTTTATTTCTAATAACTTTTCCATCATCATCAAGCTTGTTTGTGAACACCCATTCCCACTAGTAGATTGTCCTTTTGGTAGTGGAACTAGAGTCCAGATTTTGCTCTTCTCAAACTGAGATAATTTCTCTTTCATTGCTTCAATCCAATTTTAATCTATCAAGGCTTCGTCAATACTTTTTGGTTGAATTTCAGAGATAAGAGCAAGATTGGATTCGCTTCTGAGTGAGGATCTTGTTCTAATTCCTTGAGAAGGTTCACTAATAATTTGGTTTTGAAGCTCTTAAGTCTCTTACACTAGTGTATCTTCATTTTAGAGGGGTACCTTCTAGTTCTTCAAAAATGTTGTTAGAAACATGTTGATGAGAAGGAAGTTCAGAAACATCATCATCATCATTACTAGTGGCAATCTGAAGGTTCTGCTGATTTTGGGAATTGTCATTTAATGACATATTTTCCATTTCTTCTTTCATATCTGCAACCTTCTGATTCAGGTCATTTTTCTTTTCCATGAAGCTTATATGAAATGTTTCTTCCATAGCTTGAGTCTTCTTGTTGCACACCCTATAAGCTTTTGAAACAAAAGAGTATCCTAGGAAGATTCCCGGATCAGATTTGGGAACAAACTTTAAAAGTTAGTCCTTAGTATTAAGTATAAAACATTCAGATCCAGAGACATGAAAATAAGAAATCTTGGCTTTTCTTCCTTTCCATAGTTCATAGGGAGTTTTCTTGAGAATAGGCCTTATGAAAATACGATTTTGAATATAGTAGGCAGTGTTAACTACTTCTGCCCAAAAGCCTTTTGATAAGCGACTTTCAAGAAGCATAGTTCTGGCCATTTCTTGCAATGATTTATTCTTCCTTTTCACTACCCAATTCTGTTGAGGAGTTTTAGGAGAAAAGAAGTTATAAGAAGTCCCATTTTTATTGCAAAAGTTTTCAAAAGAATGTTTTTCAAATTCTCCACTATGATCTGATATGATAGAAGTAATGTAGAAACCTTTTTCATTGTGAATTCTTTTTAAGAAAGATTTGAAGGCCTCACAAGCTTCATCCTTATGGATCAGGAATATAACTCATGTAAATCTTGAATAATCATCCATAATGTCAAGACCATATTTCGTACCATCTAGATTAATAGTTCTGGTTGCTCCAAAGAGATCAAGATGTTAAAGCTCAAGTGGTCTAGTAGTTGAGACTACATTTTTGCTATGGAAAGAACTTTTGGTCTGTTTGCCTTTGAAACAAAACTTAGAAGATGAGTCATTTCCAAAATTGATTTTAGGCAAACCTTTGACTAGCTCCTTCTAAGAAATCTCAAAAATCAACTTCATATGAGCATGACCAAACTTCTTGTGCCATAGCCACTTTTCATCCACGAAGGAAGCAAAACATTTTACATTTTGATCTAAAAAGTCATCTAGACATAACAGATAAGTATTATTATGCCTTTTAGCAGTACAAATGATTTTATCAGTAGTGGAATCTTTAATAATACATTGCAAAGGTTCAAATACAACTTTGTAGCCTTAGTCACTAAATTGATTAATGCTCCGAAGGTTGTGAGTTAACCCTTTCACTAACATAACATCATTTATAAGATTGGAATTGTTCTTACCAACATTACCTGTATTAATGACTTTGGGTTTGATTCTGTTGGCAAATTTTACTATTCCACCATCCTTAGGTGTGAGGTTTTTGAACCAGGATTTATTTCCAGTCATGTGTTTGGAGTACTTACTATCCAGATACCACTTCTTTTCCCTTTGATGTATTGATTTAAGACACACCTTAGTTTCTTCATCTAAAACAATGTCAGCCATGAAGCAAAGGTTTGCTACAATTTCTTCTTCTTCTCAACATTTTCTTGTTATCCATCTAGATCTTCCTAGGTGGCCATCATAGCCTTTTTCTTTGAAGTCTTCTTTTTTACAGCTTTCTTTAGTCTAGGAAATTCTGATTTGATGTGCCCAGGTTCCTTACATTCGAAGCATATCACCTCATCCGACTTGACTTTTCTCTTTTTGTCTTTTTTAGGGACAAAGTTCTTCTTTTTTCTTCTTAGCCAAGCTTTTGATATTTTCCTCCCCTATTGTGCGATTTCATTCTTTTCATCATCCAAATCAGAGTCAGAGGAGTCATCATCTTCTTCATTTGATTCTTCTACAGCTTTCACGGCTTTGGAGGAGCTGGATCTCTTTTGAGTAGATTTTAGGGCAATGGATTTACCCTTCTTGCTTGATTCCTCAGAGATTTCGTTCAGTTCAATCTCATGAGTCTTTAAAGACCTAATGAGAGCATCCAAGCTAAGTACATTCAAATCTTTGGTTCTTAGATAGCTGTAATTTTGGGACGCCAAGCCTTTGAAAGATTTCTCAGGATTTTTCTCACCATTTTAGAGTTTGAGTATTTTTTGCCCAAAACTTTCAGCTGATTTATGATATGCATAAATCTAGTTGTCATTTCATCAATATCCTCATGCTCTAACATTTTGAACATTTCATATTGATAAACTAATATGATAATCTTAGTTTTTTTGACCTAATCCGTTCATTCATGCAACACTTGAAGTCTATCCTAGATTTCCTTGGCTGAATCACAGGATATGATTTTGTCATATTCACTTTTGCTCATGGCACATGTGAGAAAGTACTTTGCCTTAGCATTCATTTGAACTTTGGTTTTGTGCTGATCAGTTATTCATTTCTAGGAATGGTTCTGACTACAATAGGTGGAGGTTGCTATGGACATTACAAGAAATGTTTCATTTTGTAGGGGTTTATTTTATTTTTTGAGGCGATTTCAAACCCCGAAAAAATAAATTGTGGCAGTTTTCACTACCACATTTATGATCGCCATGAGTTATATTGTGGTGGTTTTGCCATGACGACCCCCACAAAATACACAACTTATTTGTGGTGGTTTTTGGAATTTATTGGTGGGGGTTTGTAACCTTCGCAAACTTGTCAACACATTTTTAGAAGAGAATTATATTGTGGGAGTTTGAAACCACCACAAAATACAGCAAACTGATCTTGATTTTGTAGGGGTTTAAAACCACCACAATATGACTATTTTATTTTTTTCTTTTGACAATTAATTAAATAAATATTCAAATTATATTTAATATATAATTATTTAGCTTACCTGTATACTTATTCAAATTATACTTCACCTTTGTAATTATATATATGAACAAATTCACTGCACTAAATCATCACATGATTAATATAACTCAAATTTAATTTAAAATGTCCATAGTAATAATATTCAACTACATATGAAGTAATATTAACTGTAATTAGTAACTTAAACATTGCAATTTTAAATCCATAAAGATAAAGCAAGTCCAAACTAAATAAATCTAAGATGTAATGAAAGTCTAATTAGTGGTTTTAAACCAAATAAAAAAAAAGGTCCTAAACGTTTGCTCCGTGATTTGTGTTGTTGCCATCTGATGATCTTCTAGCATCCAAAGGGATAGTAGGCTCACTTTCAACATCATTAGGCTGAAATAATAATAAAAAATACCATTAAAAGAATACTTAGAAAGAGAAATAAAGCAATAAATTAATAACTTTACATGATCAAAACATATTACATAAGTAGAAATCAAATATCAATAGAACTTAATAGTGTAATGGGTTTTGTAGAAAACTATTTGTATGCTCATTTTGTTTTGAAGAAAAACACAATTTGTTGAAAGTATTCATTTATCTTGATGCATGTGCAAATTGTCCTAGTTTTCCACTTTAAGTACTTTTGCACTATATTCTCATTTAGTGGACAAACTAAGGAAAGAACAATGATAAACTCTCTAACTCAACTATCAATTTAATACAAGCATACACTCAAGTGAACTTGCCATCAACACCAACAAAAGTAACATTAATTGTTACATGATAGGTTTACTCTATGAAATTGGTTATCTTCTTATTAATTGATACATGAGAATTGAAATGTTAAAAAGAAAACATAAAAGAAGAAATCTAATTAACATGGACCACTTGAAACCATATTCGAGTATAGTTCACAGGGACAACTTCAAACCATATCATCACAATAGTTGAAAGCACTAACTCAATTACATGTATAAAACAATCACAGTAAATCATTAATATTCATAAAGCAGAACATTTGAAATGTCGAAAAGAAAATATAAAAGAAGACAAACAATTTAGTTAGAGACTACTTGAAACTATATCAGAAAATAGTTAACGCTAAATAGGTACCACTCCAAAATAGATTTTTTACTTTATCAGAACAAAAAAAGAAAGGCATGAGGTCAATCATGTAGATAATTAAATAACACTAATTCATGGAATGCTAAATCAGAGCACTTGAAATGTTAAAAATAACATCAAAATAAAAGGCATAGCAAAACATTTCACAATAATGCAGAACTCAAATTGAACATGTTCAAAATAGGCCAATTAATTAACCATAAAATTGAAAAAAAAAAGCATTAAAGTATATTAGATCTAAAGATGACTCTCATGGCATAAACTCAAAAGTAGCATATAGTTTAAAGAATAAGGCAAAGCACAACAAATCCATAAATATGACGTATTAATCTAAAAGAGTATACGGCACCAAAAAGCTAAAACATATTCAAAAAGCTCAACCTATGATTATACTAAGAACCCAAAAAGAAGCCTCCCATAACATACACATCTAATATAATAATTTCAAAGATACATATATCAATAAGAAACACTTGGAAAATATCACATCAATAGTTGAACTCCTTGCAGTTTTCGAAAATAGTTTTCAAACAACCATGTGGTTTCTTTTAAGCCAAATTTTATTCTTATCCTTCAAGCAGATTCCACATAAAACCTCCTAGCAACCATGACACAACATTAAACATATTCACTATAACAATCTCTATCATATAAGTCATGCTCGAGTCATGGAGTTATATTAAAAGATTGTCAGTATGCTAAAAAAGCTTTAAAATGTGGAAAATATAATACATGGCCCTTTAATTGCATACTTTATTACTAAATAATAGTTCATAAATTACTGAATAATAGTTCATAAATTTCGTTGTCTTTGATACATAGAAAATAAAATAATTACAATTTAAAAGAAGTTGTGACTAACATAATGCACAGCACTTGCTTCTGACTAGTCGTTAGCTAGATTCAATAGTCTCTTGGTCTGGTTTGCACCTTAGTCTTGCTCAGTGAATATTCCAGTACTCCATCTGGCACTTGATTTCCAACTTAGGTGCTGGAATATTTACGAAAAAGAAAAACATACAAGTAGACAGTGAGAATCTTAGGTTCTCAGTAGGTAAATTCAAACTATCACTCTTACAGTGTCATCATAAACATTCTAGCTGCTTCATTTTCTTATGAAAGTGTGAGCACATATACGTAAGTAGTGGTTCAATTTTAAGTTGAAAATATATTTCTCAAAGCAGGTTATATTTTAACAACCACTTGGCATATTATATGACAGACATAGAGACACGAATTGTGTAGTATATTTCAATAAGAATCATAATAACATTATGACATAATGAGATAATTAGAGATACACATATAGGTGCTTGTACTTGATTGTATGCAAGTGCACTTGACTTAATTCATCTTTTTCCTTAACTTGCAATTTGATCTTGCTCTTCTATACTTGGTTCCTTGGAGGTGAATGGTCTTTCTCACCCCTGGGTAATAGCCTGCTTTTTAGGTTCGAGCTTATACTTATATATGAGTGACGGGTTTACTTTCCTCGACCCTTACACCGGTCTATTCTCCTTAAATTTGGTCAAGGGCTGGCCCAAGTCTTAGATAGTATCACTCTAGCCCACGCTAGTTAGGTCTATGCCATGCCTCACATGGTAGCTTAGTATGTCCCTCTTGCAAGTTCTTATTATCTTTTCCTTACCATATCTTATCATGCATGTGGATGCTTTGTGCATTCATAGATATGTCTCACACCTTACTTCTCATATCATATTCTAATTATGCTTGCGTGCATGACATACATGAACATGACATGTAAATGTAAATATATCGAAAGCATAATCACCCATAGCATAAATTCTCCTAACTTCATAAACTCCTGCCGAAAATACGACAGCGTAACGGATAGAGTCCGCTTCCCTATGAATAGTTCCAGCCAACTTAGTTAACAGAAATCTCATAGGCATATATCCTTACTTCAATAGTTTGATAAAGGCTTTGATCAAGGAAACTAGCTAAGCCTATGAATTAGAGTTTAAGCGTGTTGCCAATTCTTAAGGTTTCTTATTCTATTTTATGCCCTCTATTCTATGCAGTTTTTGCAAATTTTACCACAATTTCTATTTAATGTATTAAATTCTGAATTTTTGATATGTTGAAGTTATGTGTCTAGTTTTTAATATCTTTGGTCCATTTGGTTTTGATAAGTATAACTCAACTTATTAGATATTTACCTCAGCCTGCCTTGCAGCTGGCCATATTTGTACACTCAAAACTAAAAGTTCACTAAAAATAGAAACCTAGTTGGAATCATACGAAACTTATATCATATTAAAGCTAACAAAACAAATTTAATTTCCAATAAGTGTCATCTCATTTACATAAGCAGAGCTTGAGTTATAAGCTCTTGAAGTTGACTAATATGAACTGCCTTATTCTAGCCGGGGTTGGACTTAGGGTGACTTTATTGAACTACTGGGAGCAATTAAGATTGAATTAGTTCTGAAATTTTTATGGCATATTAATCTATGTCTTAGCTTTCTAACAAAGTTGGTTGCACTCAATTTGAAGGAGTATGGGGTAAGATATGCCCCTCGAAATCTAGTCTACTCAGAATTAGGGTTAGAATCCTAGGTAAAATTCAAAAATTCATATTTCTTTAAATCCAATGGGCTTATAATTTATATGGTTGGACAATCCTAAATGTCTAGTTTTCGATAAAAATAGGTACATATCATTTTGAGGTTTGTGGACGAGTCTGTACACTGTCCAGTACGGATAGTTATAGGGTTTCTCAATCCCACAAATTCTGTTTGAGTGTTCTTTTGAGTTTTTACTCAATTCCTCAACTCAAACTAAATTTCTTCCATTCAAATCACTAGAAAAACAACATAACACAAACATACAAGCCTACATCAGCATAGCATAAGGAGTACACAATAGCCATATAATCAAGCCATACACCAAATAAATAAGGATTTAAGTTACCTACCTTGAAACTATGGAAGCAAGGAGGCCAAGAACCAACTCCTAGCCTTCTTCCTCCACCATGGCAGCAGCTCACATGAGTGTGGGGAGCCTCCACTTGATGTTTAATCATGGAATTTTTAGAGGAGTTTTGTAGAGAAGGAGATGAGGATCAATTTTCATAAAAGGAGTTAGTAGATTTGAGGCCAAGAAGACCTCCAATCTTGGGCTTGAAGCTCTTGGTTATGGAGGTGAAAGAAAGAAAAGGAAGAAGGAGATGATGGGGCTGCAGAAATGAGAGAGAGAAGGGTGATATTTCTAAAGAGAAAAAGGGGAGAAATGATAGCTTAGTAATTAAGTTGGTGTAGCTTGATTAGTAAGCTTTGGTGGTGGAGAATTGGCCAAGTTACCCCTCATCTTGGGCTGCAATGTGGCGCTATTTATAATGGTGGAGGTGGCTAAAATTTTAGCCACCCATCTTAAGGTTTTCAGTATAAAATTCTATTGATTCGGTCCTTATGGTGTAAAATACCGAATCTTTACCGGATTCTTTCGAATTGGCAAAACATTTCTAAATAACTTTGTGAGATTTTCTACATCTCCATTCTAATTGTTTTTAAGTCTAATATCATTAATTAACACCGAATTAACTTTTAATCAACCTTTAATTAATTTTTAATTAACCTTACTTAGTCAGCAAAATTGAATAAATTAATTAATAGCGTAAACAAAATGTTCTGCAAATCCAGAGTCTTTCTATTTTCTGTTTTCTGCAGCTAATGGCATTTTCGAAATTTTGAGCAAGTCCAGGGACACCCTATAACACCCTACTTATTTAATGTTATGCTTAAGTCATAGCAAGAAATTAAGTAGTTTGTGTTACTGTGTTAATATTCTATTTACGTTTCATTTATCCGAATCAATTGGGGGAATGGGGTGCCATACAATGAACGTGATAGAGTTTATCTCGTTATAACCACACAATAAGCATAAATAACACACATACTATCAACTGTATATAAGTATATATATATAGCCTGGAACCACTGTTTTATTTACAAACAAGTTTCCAAAATAGGATACATAAGTGGGGTCGGATACCAAAATAAACATAAGACCCATGTCAGTCGATCCGATCCTACGTGGTCCTCAGTGGACGTTTCAAATATATCACTACCTGTATGACCCAAAGCCGCATACTACCAAAACAATGTCATGCTGTACAATACGGCCTGTGGCTGACCTACTCAGTCAGGTAGCCGTTGGCCACACCCGGCCCGGCTGGTGAGTAGTCAAGAACTGATCCGGAGGAGGAGGAATATGAGCCGGTGGCCTCCGAGGGGTCGCTCTCGGAGCTGAGCGGGATATCTGGAACTACCTGCGGAGGTGACTCGGTCTTGAGGTCAGCAGGGCTCACAGTGTGCTGCAGGTGCAGGGGGCGCTGGTGGAGGATGTGCCGCGTACAGCGGGACCTCGAAGTATGGGGTGGTAGGATCAAAGGCAGGATGATGTAAGGGGACAGTAAAATCCCTATCACTAAATAGATACAGTAAGCGGCAAGAGCGCCTATATACAATGAACCTACTGCCGGATCATGGTGGAGCTGCAAGTCTGGAATCTCAACGAAAAGGGTAGCTGTCGTGTCCATCGTCCACGTCTGAGAATGAGGCGGAAATGCGAAGGGAGGTGAGAATTGGAGAAATTCTCAGTAGGGTTTGCATATAGTGTATACTGACCTCGCGTTCATTCTCAGTTGCCTCGGGTTTTATGAAATTTTCTTAAAACATGAGATTAAACTTAGCTACATATACTTAGTAAGGTGAGAAAAATGTCTAGTCCGAGGCAAGGTTCAGTTTTACTTAAATAACATACGAGACAGAATAAACCATCAACACTAATACATAGGACAAAGGGCAAGATAGTATATGTACAACCACAAGTAAACACAACGGACAAACTGTAAACAATATGCAATGACATGTTAAATGCAGCCATGCACTTGATGTGGGTATGCAAATCTCATTCTTCATAACTTTTCCTCTTACTTTTCATCATTTTCCATCACTTGGTCCCCTGGGAGTTCTTGGCCATTTTAGACTCCTGGGTAATAGTCTGCTTATCAGGATCGAGCTTGTTCCTATACAGGAATGCCGGGTTTACTTTCCCCGACCTTCCCACCGATCTATTCCCCTTAACTTTTTATCCGGGGCTGGCCCAAGTAGCATGGAAATCTCATCATAACATGTTCTTTGAGTTCATCATAACATAGCTTTCATAGCTTTCTTGGAAATGCACATGCCTCTACATGTATCTCATAATTCATGCATAAGTTTTACCGCAATTTCGGCGGCATAACGGAACGTGTCCGCTTCCCCATGAATAGTGCCAGTATTTAGCATATCAATTTGTCAAGAGAAACACTTCACTTCATACATAAATCAGCATATTTCATTCATGCTTCAATCCTCAATTCAAGATATAAGTATTGCACTTTAGAATATGCTTACTACCTCACTGCTTGTATTCAACCCGGTTCTTGTAAATTATGCCATAATTTCTATTTAGGTCGTCTGGTCCTAAATTTTGGATATGTTGAAGTGGTATGTGTCTATTTTCTAACCTCTTTGGTCCCATCTGATTTGGATAACCATAACTCAAGATATTCGGGTTTTATCCCGGCCTGCCCTGTGGGTGGCCAGAATTACACACTTAGAAGTAAAAATCTACTAAAAATCGAAAACTACTCAAATCATACAAAATTGGCCTCATATTAAAGCTAACAGGACAAATTTTCAGATACAAAAAGTTCCATTTCATTTGCCTTAGTAGGGCTCGAGTTACAAGCCCCGAAACTTAGCCTTCCTGAACTGCCCTGTGTTGGCCTGGTTTGGACATGGGGTAACTTCTTCGAATCACTGGGAACAACTGAGTTGGTAAAAAAATCGGAATCTTATATTGGGGTGTTCCCCTATGTGTAAGCTTTCTAAAAAAATTGGTTTCACTCGAATTGGAGTTGTATAGGGTGAGTTACACCCTTCTCAACTCATACTGCCCGGGTGGATGTTCTGATTCCTAGGTTGAACTTCAAAAATTCATATCTCCCTCAATATGACTCCAGTGGTCTTATATGATATATGTGTGGAAAGCCCTAGATGTGTAGTTTCACCTAAAAATGGTTTCATTAATTTTGAACGATGGACGGCGGAGCCGTACACTCCGCCGTACGGACGGCCGAGGGTTTTGAGTTTTCCAGCCTCTCAACTCTTCCTATCTTCATCCTTCTTGGTGTCTAATTCAGTTCAATCTCATAGACAGCCAATAAGCCAGCTATAATCCATCATAATCAATCAATCAACATATCAAAATTAAGGATTTAAATCACCATCATTCATTCAAGAGTCAGAAAATCAAGCAAGAAGAAAACCTCTACCTCTATGATCAGGTTAAGCTTGTTGAGTTGGTAGCTGAAATGAGAGTTGGATGGAGTGGAGAAGAGAAAAGAGAGTTGAATTGAGTAAGGGAAGACAACGTGGGAAGAGTGGGGCTGAAGAGATAGGAGGAGGATATATATACACAAAGCTCTGAAGTGGTAGTTAGGATATGTGGCTTTGATTGGGTGAAATTCTTGTGGGTAAAATTCAGCCATGTCTCCTTCTTGTGTGACAAAAATGCTTTCCACGTCGCTTAAGAAGTGAAACTTCATTTGCCAGCGCATAGGAATGTGACATCGGAACTCGTGAGATTGTTAAAGTCGGAATTCATGCATAGCTATTCGGATGAAGTCGGAACTCGTAATTATCTTCTCATTTAGTGAGAATTTGGGTATGAAGTCGTAATCCGGAAATCGCAAGGCACAGCTACCTTAAAAGCGAAAGTCAGGGCCAGAACGTGAAACCAAAACACTCAAACCCGGAAGTCGGGGTCATCCTTGAATCGATTTTTAAGCATAGCACTGGATATAAGGATTCAAAACATAAATGTTGTATACCCAGAACTCGGAATTCATAAAACCTGGCACTCCAACTCGATCTCGGAACTCGTGAACGAGAGAAAAGATCTTGGTAATGAATTCGGAATCCAGTTTAGTTAAACTCGGAGGTCGTATTTCGTGTCCATTTTGAATCACTTAATATCGGAACTCGTATATCACGTTCGTTCCCATTTGAGCATAAGGTCGGAAATCGGAATAAATCCCTTGTAGGCCTTGGAACGAAATCACAAGTCGAAGATACGACTGAGGTCGGAAGCGGACTTATAAGACAAACTCGGAAATCGGAATTTTCAACATTGGATGGGATCGGAAGTCGGAAATCGGACGTTACATTACTACCCTCCTTTAAAAATTTTCCTCAAAATTTAGTGCCTGTGAATAACTCAGGATATCCTTTTCTCATCTATGATTCCAGTTCCCAAGTGTAATCTTCAGCACCTTCTTTTCCCCGTGCTACCTTCACTAGTTGCACAGATTTATTTCGGAGTTGTCTGCTGCTTTTGTCTACTATCCGTAATGGTTGAACATGGAAAGTCAGGTTCTCCTTCAGCTTTATTGATTCGGGTTCTAGGGAGTGCGTAGGGTCAGGTTGATACTTCTTGAGTTGGGAGACATGAAAAACATCATGGAGGTTTGATCGATGTGGAGGCAAAGCGACTCGGTACGCTACTGACCCGATTCGCTTAAGGATTTGGAAGGGACCAATAAAACGAGGATTAAGCTTCTTGATTTTGACAGCTCTACCAATCCCTGTGGTAGGAGTAACTTTCAGAAATACATGGTCTCCTTCCTGAAATTCCAGAGGTTTCCTCCTGGTATCCGCGTAACTCTTCTGGCGGCTCTGAGCAGTAAGCATCTTGCCTCGTATTTTCTTGATCTACTCGGTGGTCTGCTCAACTAAATCAGGCCCCAATAGAGTTGATTCTCCTGTTTCATACCAACATAAGGGCGATTGGCACTTTCGCCCATACAATGCTTCATAAGGAGCCATACCAATGCTAGCATGATAGCTATTGTTGTATGCGAACTCGGCCAATGGTAAATATCGATCCCAATTTCCGCGTTGCTCCAGTATATAAGCTCGTAACATATCCTCCAAGGTTTGAATTGTCCTTTCTGTTTGGCCATCCGTTTGCGGGTGGTATGCAGTGCTTAGGCATAACTTAGCACCGAATGCCTTTTGTAAGGCTCCCCAAAACCTCGAAGTAAACCTTGGGTCTCGATCGGGGATAATGGTTGAAGGGGTTCCATGTAGCCTTATAATCTCTTGAATATATAGTTGTGCCAATTTTTCCAACGGATAATTCGCTCGGATGGGTAGAAAGTGGGCAAACTTAGTCAATCTATCCACGATGACCCATATGGCATCGTATCCTGTTGGTGTTCTTGGCAATCCCATCACAAAATCCATGGAAATACTTTCCCATTTCCACTCAGGAATTTCCAAGGGTTGAAGCGTCCCAGAGGGTTTCTGATGTTCTACTTTCACCTTTTGACAGACCAAGCATTTGCTTACGAAGCTTGCTACATCTGACTTCATGCCTGGCCACCAAAACATTTTCTTGAGATCCTGGTACATTTTAGTAATGCCAGGATGTGCAGTGAACTCACCCTTATGTGCTTCCTCCAAGATTCTTTTCCGGAGATCGTCCCCCTCGGATATACATACCCTATCATGATGTCGCCAGATACCTTCTTTATCCTGAGTAAAACCCGTTACTTTTCCTGATTGCACGAGCTTGATCATACATTGGAGATTAGCATCTTGCTGCTGAGCTTGCTGAATCTGGTCCTTGAAGCTACTGATTATCTAAATCTGGTGTAGCTGAAGAGTCTTGGGAGTTATAAGAATTCCCAAATTAAGATTTCGGAAACTTTCAATAAGTTCCGTCTCTTTAATCATCATCCACGCGACAGACAATGATTTTCTGCTTAACGCATCTGCCACGATGTTCGCCTTACCTGGGTGGTACTTCAATTCAAATTCGTAGTCTTTAAGGAGTTCCATCCATCTCCGCTGCCTCATATTCAATTCTTTCTGATTGAAAAGGTACTTCAAACTCTTATGATCAGAAAAGACCTCGAACTTTACTCCATACAGGTGATGTCTCCATATCTTCAAAGCAAACACTACTGCTGCTAATTCAAGATCATGAGTCAGGTAATTCCTTTCGTGTGGCTTTAATTGCCTGGAGGCATACGCGACCACCCTTCCAGCTTGCATCAACACACATCCTAACCCTTGTTGGGAAGCATCGCAATAGACCTCAAATGGTTCTTGAGGGTCTGGTAAAGCTAGCACTGGTGTCGTGGTCAACCTTCTCTTCAAATCCTGAAAACTCTGTTCACACTCCGGCGTCCACTCGAAAGGGACATTCTTTCTGGTTAGCTTGGTCAAGGGCAAAGCTATTCGAGAAAAATCCTTAACGAATCGTCTATAATATCCAGCTAAGCCCAGAAAACTTCTGACTTCAGAGACTGTAGTTGGCCTCTCCCGATTGAGCGCTTCTACTTTGTTGGGGTCGACAGAGATTCCCCCAGATGACACTACGTGGCCGAGAAATCTTACCTCCTTCATCCAAAATTCACATTTGGATAATTTTGCGTAGAGTTTCTTTTCTCTTAAAATTTGCAGAACTAACCGTAAGTGTTCCGCATGCTCTTGCTCCGTCTTCGAGTAGACAAGTATATCATCGATGAAGACCACTACAAATTTGTCCAGATATGGGCGGAATATTCGATTCATGTAATCCATGAATACCGCTGGTGCGTTCGTCAGCCCAAAGCGACATGACGGTATACTCATAGCGTCCGTAACGAGTCCGAAAAGCTGTCTTAGGAATATCTTGTTCCCGAACTCGAATTTGGTGATATCCAGAACGCAAGTCGATCTTGGAAAATACTGCTGCACCCTGTAGTTGGTCCATGAGGTCATCAATCCTTGGCAGCGGATACTTGTTCTTAATTGTCACTTTGTTCAGTTGTCTATAATCCACGCATAAGCGCATGCTTCCATCTTTCTTTTTGACCAACAAGACCGGAGCTCCCCATGGCGACGCGCTTGGTCGTATGAAACCCTTTTCTAAAAGCTCTTCGATCTGTCTTTTTAATTCCGTCAGCTCCATAGGTGACATTCGGTACGGAGCTATAGATATTGGTCCCGCACTCGGAACCAACTCAATGGTAAATTCAATTTCTCTCTCTAGAGGAAATTCAGGGATGTCTTCTGGAAAAACATCCGGATATTCTCTGACAACGAGAATTTCCTCTAGTTCTTGCTCGGCTTCAGTTACATTAGCCGATAAGAGGATATACCCTTGCTTCTTTGGCCCAAAAGAATTCAAATAGAGGAGTGTTGCCGTCTGGGATGCAAAAGGTGAGACAGAGGGAAGTACCACTGTCTTATCAGAGCAATTGAGTACAACTCGATTGGCAGAAAGCCAATCCATACCCAGAATTATGTCAAGTCCGGATAGAGGAAGACAAATCAGATTGGTAGCAAAAGTCCTATCCTCAATTCAAAGAGGGACATTGGGGCATATTTGGCTAGTCCTAACAGGCCCATTAGTAGGAGTAGAAACCAATAGATCATAAGGTAACTCAGAGATTGGCAATTGCAAGGCAGTTGCACAGCTATGAGAAATAAATGAATGAGAAGCACCCGAATCATAGAGTACAGTTAAGGCCTCACCGTTCACGTCACAGGTGTCTTGGATTAGTCCCTCAGACTTATCAACTTCCTCCGTATTCATAGTAAAGACTCGTCCTTGACGTTGTGGTCGGGATGACTGTGGTGGATTCCTAGTTGGGCATTCATAAACCTTGTGGCCTGGCTTGCCACACCCAAAGCAAACATTCTGGCCTGTCAAGCACGGCCGATCGCCATGATTCCCATCGCACTTCTTGCAAGTTGGATTCGGAGGGGGCCTTTGAGGCTGCTTGCCTTTGTTCCCCGTCGGCGGGAATCTCCTATGTTGTTGAAAGTTGGGCTTGAATCTTGGGCCTTGCGGGGCTAACCTCTTCCTGAATCCACCGCTAGATGCCCTGGTTGCCATTAGTTTCGAGTTGCAATCTTCCACCAGTCGGCATTTGTTTACCAACGTGGGAAAATCTCTAATCTCCATTGGCCCGATTGCGGTAAGAATATCTTCTCGTAATCCTCCTTCAAACTTAATACACTTCCAGGTTTCATCTGGATTCCTCTGATAAATTGTAGAAAATTTGCATAGCTCCTCAAATCGGGCAATATATTCGGATACTGTTCGATTTCCTTGACGCAGCTGCATAAATTCAAGTTCCTTGGCATTTCGAACTGAAGCAGGGAAGTACTTCTGGTAGAATACATCCTTGAACATCGTCCAGGTGACTACCGTCTGAGATCCCTCGAACAATCTTCGTGCGCCGTTCCACCAAAACTCGGCGTCTGCTTCAAGCATGTAAGTGGCAAAAGTCACCTTCTGGTGATACGAGCAATCTAGGACAGAGAAGATCTTTTCCATGGCTTTAATCCACTCGTCAGCTTTGTCCGGGTCATACACCCCTCGAAAACTTGGCGGATTTGCCTTTCTAAATTCAGCAAATTTAAGATACTCCAGGTTAGCCTCTAGGCCATGTGGGTTCCCTTCACAACCGGTTGCAGGTCGCCTGCCTAGTTGTTCCATCATCTGGTGGGCTGCCGCGGCTTGTTCCCGCATCGCATGGGCCATTTCTTGCATTGTGGCCATGAAGTCAGTCGAGACCTCTGGAGCAGGTTCTGAACGTGGCCTACCTCGCCTTCCAGAAGCCATTAAGTTCTGAGCACACAAAACAAAAGTTATTGAGTTGATCAGGCTCAATACTATGCCTAATGTGCTAGTAAATAACGGCTCACACGGTCAGACACTTCATACACATGCACGACTATATCTCCACCATAATGGCAAGATCTAGTGCATGTCATCAGCTAAAAACACAGAATATGCGCGAAGCATAGTCAGTCCAATCCTCAGGCCTTAGCTAGGATGAACAGCTCTGATACCAAAATATAACACCCTACTTATTTAATGTTATGCTTAAGTCATAGCAAGAAATTAAGTAGTTTGTGTTACTGTGTTAATATTCTATTTACGTTTCATTTATCCGAATCAATTGGGGGAATGGGGTGCCATACAATGAACGTGATAGAGTTTATCTCGTTATAACCACACAATAAGCATAAATAACACACATACTATCAACTGTATATAAGTATATATATATAGCCTGGAACCACTGTTTTATTTACAGACAAGTTTCCAAAATAGGATACATAAGTGGGGTCGGATACCAAAATAAACATAAGACCCATGTCAGTCGATCCGATCCTACGTGGTCCTCAGTGGACGTTTCAAATATATCACTACCTGTATGACCCAAAGCCGCATACTACCAAAACAGAGTCATCTTTGTACAATACGGCTGTGGTGACCTACTCGATCGGTAGCCGTTGGCCACACCCGGCCCGGCTGGTGAGTAGTCAGGAACTGATCCGGAGGAGGAGGAAGATGAGCCGGTGGCCTCCGAGGGGTCGCTCTCGGGTGGCAGATATCTGGTACTACTGCGGAGGTGACTCGGTCTTGCAGGTCGGCGAGGCTACAGTGCTGCAAGTGCGGCTGGTGGAGGATGTGCCACGTACAACGGGACCTCAAAGTATGGGGTGGTAGGATCAAAAGCAGGATGATGTAAGGGGACAGTAAAATCCCTATCACTAAATAGATACAGGCGAAACTGGCAAGAGCCGGCTATATACAATGAACCTACTGCCGGATCATGGTGGAGCTGCAAGTCTGGAATCTCAACGAAAAGGGTAGCTATCGTGTCCATCGTCCACGTCTGAGAATGAGGCGGAAATGCGAAGGGAGGTGAGAATTGGAGAAATTCTCAGTAGGGTTTGCATATAGTGTATACTGACCTCGCGTTCATTCTCAGTTGCCTCGGGTTTTATGAAATTTTCTTAAAACATGAGATTAAACTTAGCTACATATACTTAGTAAGGTGAGAAAAATGTCTAGTCCGAGGCAAGGTTCAGTTTTACTTAAATAACATACGAGACAGAATAAACCATCAACACTAATACATAGGACAAAGGGCAAGATAGTATATGTACAACCACAAGTAAACACAACGGACAAACTGTAAACAATATGCAATGACATGTTAAATGCAGCCATGCACTTGATGTGGGTATGCAAATCTCATTCTTCATAACTTTTCCTCTTACTTTTCATCATTTTCCATCACTTGGTCCCCTGGAAGTTCTTGGCCATTTTAGACTCCTGGGTAATAGTCTGCTTATCAGGATCGAGCTCGTTCCTATACAGGAATACCGAGTTTACTTTCCCCGACCTTCCCACCGATCTATTCCCCTTAATTTTTTATCCGGGGCTAGCCCAAGTAGCATGGAAATCTCATCATAACATGTTCTTTGAGTTCATCATAACATAGCTTTCATAGCTTTCTTGGAAATGCACATGCCTCTACATGTATCTCATAATTCATGTATAAGTTTTACCGCAATTTCGGCGGCATAATGGAACGTGTCCGCTTCCCCATGAATAGTGCCAGTATTTAGCATATCAATTTGTCAAGAGAAACATTTCACTTCATACATAAATCAGCATATTTCATTCATGCTTCAATCCTCAATTCAAGATATAAGTATTGCACTTTAGAATATGCTTACTACCTCACTGCTTGTATTCAACCCGGTTCTTGTAAATTATGCCATAATTTCTATTTAGGTCGTCTGGTCCTAAATTTTGGATATGTTGAAGTGGTATGTGTCTATTTTCTAACCTCTTTGGTCCCATCTGATTTGGATAACCATAACTCAAGATATTCGGGTTTTATCCCGGCCTGCCCTGTGGGTGGCCAGAATTGTACACTTAGAAGTAAAAATCTACTAAAAATCGAAAACTGACTCAAATCATACGAAATTGGCCTCATATTAAAGCTAACAGGACAAATTTTCAGATACAAAAAGTTCCATTTCATTTGCCTTAGTAGGGCTTGAGTTACAAGCCCCGAAACTTAGCCTTCCCGAACTGCCCTGTGTTGGCCTGGTTTGGACATGGGGTAACTTCTTCGAATCACTGGGAACAACTGAGTTGGTAACAAAATCGAAATCTTATATTGGGGTGTTCCATGTGTGTAAGCTTTCTAACAAAATTGGTTTCACTCGAATTGGAGTTGTATAGGGTGAGTTACACCCTTCTCAACTCATACTGCCCGGGTGGATGTTCTGATTCCTAGGTTGAACTTCAAAAATTCATATCTCCCTCAATATGACTCCAATGGTCTTATATGATATATGTGTGAAAAGCCCTAGATGTCTAGTTTCACCTAAAAATTGTTTCACTAATTTTTAACAGCGGACGGCGGAGCCGTACACTCCGCCGTACGGACGGCCGAGGGTTTTGAGTTTTCCAACCTCTCAACTCTTCCTATCTTCATCCTTCTTGGTGTCTAATTCAGTTCTAATCTCATAGACAGCCAATAAGCCAACTATAATCCATCATAATCAATCAATCAATATATCAAAATTAAGGATTTAAATCACCATCATTCATTCAAGAGTCAGAAAATCAAGCAAGAAGAAAACCTCTACCTCTATGATCAGGTTAAGCTTGTTGAGTTGGTAGCTGAAATGAGAGTTGGATGGAGTGGAGAAGAGAAAAGAGAGTTGAATTGAGTAAGGGAAGACAACGTGGGAAGAGTGGGCCTGAAGAGGCAGGAGGAGGATATATATACACAAAGCTCTGAAGTGGTAGTTAGAATATGTGGCTTTGATTGGGTGAAATTCTTGTGGGTAAAATTCAGCCATGTCTCCTTCTTGTGTGACAAAAATGCTCTCCACGTCGCTTAAGAAGTGAAACTCGCTACCAGCGCATAGGAATGTGACATCGGAACTCGTGAGATTGTTAAAGTTGGAATTCATGCATAGCTATTCGGATGAAGTCGGAACTCGTAATTATCTTCTCGTTTAGTGAGAATTTGGGTATGAAGTCGTAATCCGGAAATCGCAAGGCACAGCTACCTTAAAAGCGAAAGTCGTAGGCGAGCGTGAAACCAAAACACTCAAACCCGGAAGTCGGGGTCATCCTTGAATCGATTTTTAAGCATAGCATCGGATATAAGGATTCAAAACATAAATGTTGTGTACCCGGAACTCGGAATTCATAAAACCTGGCACTCCAACTCGATCTCGGAACTCGTGAATGAGAGAAAAGATCTTGGTAATGAATTCGGAATCCAGTTTAGTTAAACTCGGAGGTCGTATTTCGTGTCCATTTTGAATCACTTAATATCGGAACTCATATATCACATTCGTTCCCATTTGAGCATAAGGTCGGAAATCGGAATAAATCCCTTGTAGGCCTTGGAACGAAATCGGAAGTCGAAGATACGACTGAGGTCGGAAGCGGAATTATAAGACAAACTCGGAAATCGGAATTTTCAACATTGGATGGGATCGGAAGTCGGAAATCGGACGTTACACATCCCACGTCTTTTCACACTTGACTGCCTCCATACCCAATCAGCAGAGATTTAAACTTCTACGGTTTCACTACGTGATTTTGCACTGTTTAAAATTCCATTCTGCTACTTCTAAAGATGTAGGGGCATAAAGGTCATTTCATGAAAAATTTTAGAGTTATTGTGGGAATAAGTCTTTGGGGTCAAAATATAATTTCTAAAAATTTTGGGAATCACTGTAATTAACAAAGGTTTACAAGGGCACTTTTATTATTTCCTAATTTTTAATATATGGCAATGCCATATTTTCAATGGTAGTGTTACACTACCCTAAAATTCTAAGTGTGAGGATCGTCATGATATAACGTTGCTTGAGAAATTTTCACACTGCCTAAGGGAAATAATTCAAAGTTTCCATTACGTTCTGTTTGTGAAAGTGGGATGTTACATTCACCACAAATAGAGGGGAGTTTTGGTCACTAATACAAGAAGCCAAAGACTGAGATATACGAATATTAAGAAAAACACAAGATATATTCTTCAATAGTCTCAAATACAGGAAAACAGATGTTCATCAATAAACCATAGAGATCAAACTAAAGAACATCTAAACCATTAAGAGCTCAAACTAAATAAAGAACACACAAACTAAAAGTGGAGGTTGTGACTCGGTTCAAGCTCACAGGTGTGACGTCAGATGGTGGAGGTCGTGGCTGAGGCGACCTAGCTTGACATCGCATGCCTAGATAGCGCTATTTTTCACTGCGAGGGATAGATACAGAAACTGCAAGATGTGGTTGCTCACTGTAGCGGATAGAAACAAAACCTATGAAGGAACTCGCTGCGACGCTAGCTGGGAGACAAAGGTTTAGGAGGAGTTTGTGGCGAGGAGGAAGAGAAAGAAAGGTCAGCCGAGAGATGGTGGCAAGGAGGGTTGCAAGCTATGAGATCGGGCTATGCTTAAAGGGGAAGGGGCTGTACACACAAACTAGAGCTAGGGTATAGAGAGTTCAAAATAAACTTAAGACTTGTTTGTGGAGGGTATTTATAAAAATGCCACAAAATTAATAACAGAAACCCACAAAATAATATGTATTTGAGAGGGTCACAAATAAAGCATATTATGAGGTTTTTTTAAAAACCCCTACAAACAAATTGCCATATTATTTTTTTCTTGTAGTGGGATCAGCAACTACTTGAGGCGCTAGTTGCTAAACCGTGGGTAGATAGTCACCATTTTCTATTATCTCCTACATGTCCAGACTTGTGGACTCGATGAAGAGTCTCATCTATCCTTCCAATATGGATAATCTTCACCATTAAAGTAAGGAGGATGATTTATGAAGTGACCCTTTGCAATGTGATTTATTTATTGAGCCATTTGATAGGATCTTTGACCTCTGCAACCATTAGGAAGTTCAACCCCAGAGTTAGGCTCTAATACCAATTGTTGGAAAAGATGACACGAGAAGGCAGGGTTGAATCGTGTCTTCAAAAAAATTTCTTAAACCTGAAAACTTTGATAAAACAATTTTCTCAAATTCAAGATTTGGATTGCGAAAGCAAATTTGTTAGTTTATAAAACTATTTTGCTATATGTAAAACAGGTATAGATCTTTTCAGATTAAGTATACAAAGAAAGGAACTTATATGATAAAACCAAATAGCAAGATAAGGGGTGGAAGAATCACACAAGAGATTTTTATACTTGTTTGGTCAATCACTTGCCTACTTCTAGTCCCTAACACTTTGTTGATATTTTATAAATCATGAGTATTCTTTGTCCAAGCTTTTCCAAGCTTCTTACAAACGAGTAGTCTTTTCTTAAGCCTCTCCAAGCTTTACAATCAAGTAATGTTTGTTCTAGCCTCTCCAAGCTCACACTGACTACTATTGGGTCTAGATACAATTGATGTAAATACTATGTTTATGTTTGAATAATCACACTAACTTTCTTAACAGAGAATAAACAATAAAGCACAGTGTGTCTAACTTCTCTCAATTCTCAAAGAGAAGATTTTCTTTTGAATTGAAGTTATGATGAGTAACTTTTTGGTGTTTCAAAAGGTTGAGAAGGATGAAAGAAGAAAGCTCTTTATGCTTAGAAAATATTCAATCTTGCTAACTATTCTTTCTTTGATTTCCAACCTTACGTAGACTTTGAAATATGACTATTGAAGCTCGCAGGCCTTGATCCTTGTGATTCTTTTTGAATTGCTAGTCTACAACTAGATAGAGAAGAAATATCCTTCCTTTTCCTTATTCTTCAAAACTTACACGGAAGTGGAAAAGTAGCCATTTGTTAGTTTACCAACTATTCAGACTTGTCAGTGCCTCTTCTACATCTTGTCAAATCCCCTTTTTGACTTTTTGAATTTGTCTATGAAGCGTGCAGAGGAAGCTTTGAAGGTATAACACTTCATGAGAAGCATGTTTCTGAGATATCCCTCTGGATAGAGTCATTTTTCTAAATAAGCAGTGTTTGTTCTTGAGGCATATTTTCCCTTCTGATGTTGTAGTTTCATCCTTCTGAAGTTTCGTTTCTATTTCTTACGTGATAGCTCAAGATGTACACAAAGCATGGATTCCATATCAAGCATATTCAAATAAAAGAATGATGGTTAACAAAGCTTTGTTGATTCTCAAGCAGTTAAGGCATGTGATTAAGATATTTTTCACGAAAGAAAACATTTCTTGGAACAAATCGTTCATATACAAAAAGATTAGCTTAAACTTTGATTTGGAATTCATCAAAGCCTTAAAGCTCATTTTGGTTCACAACCATAGAACAGTTTCTGCAGGGCATTGGAGCTAATATACACGTCGTTTAGATGATGGAGGATGAATCTTGCCAATTAAATCCATAACCCAACCCTTGAATGGCCCAGGTTTCACAATTGCATGTAGTTCCTCAAATGGGACTCTTTGGAGTGGTCCATATATATGGCAAGCTTCAGATCCCCTTGCTTAAGCAATGCAATCGACGGATATAGTAGGCCAATAGTATATGTATCTGTATCTGTAGATTAGCCATTTCATCTTTAGGCCTAATTTGTGTGATCCGCCAATGCCTTCATGCACTTCATGCATGATTCTCTTGGCTTCAATGTCATCTACACATTTTAGCAATAACCCTTCTTGACTCCTTTTGAACAACTCATCATCAATCAATACATATCTTAAAGCCTTTTGCTTTAACTTATATTCAACTTTAGAAGATGAGTTGCTCAAATACTGTTGTCTCCGATCTTTATTTTCCTTTAGTTGTGCCTTAGCTATGTCTATGTTGTTTATCTCATTCGATCCTAGTTGAAACCAGAGACTTGTTGTGTTAGCTGCAATATCCCTTATAAGTTTTTGTTATTTGCAGCGTTGTCCCAGAACTTTTAATAATTACATATTGACCCCCAAAGATTCTTTCCATAATTACCCTTAACTTTTTAGAAAATGATATTTAGGTCCCTACATCAATAGGCTTGGCAAAGTAAAGTTTTAAACGAAGTAGAATCCTATACCAAAAACGTAGAAACCTAATTCTTGGCCAATTAAGCCACGGAGGTGTCCACATTGAAATCACGTGGAATGCCCCTAGACTTACTCAAAATTTTAGAGACACCACTAGCAATGGAAAATAGAAAATAGAAAAGACTCTGAATTTGTAAAACATTTAATTTATGCTATTAGTCAATTTATTTAATTTTATTGGATAGGTAAGTTAATTGGAATTTAATTAGAGGATAATTAGAAGTTAATTAAAGAGGCTGGGATTAAAGAAAATCAAAATAAACATATAGAAAATCTTAGAAAGTTATTGATAATGTTTTGCCGATTTGAAAGAAATTGGTAAAGATTTGGTATTCTATGCTATCGGAACCAAATCAATAGAATTTCACACTAAAAACTGTCACACAGGTGGCAAAAAATTTACCCACTTTCACCATCCAAAGTGGTGCCATATTGCAGCCACAAGATGAAGGAGGTGTGGCCAAAATTCCATCACTCATGACACCTATCACTCTAGCATTTCAAATTATTATTACATGAGATGTAAAACCAAAACAACTCCTCCTAGATCCCTTCAAAATTTTCGTGCTCCCTTTAGCAGCTCTCTTTTTCTCCCTTTTTCTTCTTCTTCTTCTTCTTCTTCTTCTTCTTCTTCATCTCCTCATCCTCATTTCTTCATCCCACTTCCATGCCTTCACCAAACTTTGCGCCCTTTCTACTACAATTCAAGTTTTAAGGTAGGATTCCACCTTTTTGATTGAATTCTTATGATTGCTGGCTGTTGATTCATTCAAACATATGCATGTATTTGATGTTTAATTGAGATTTTGTAAGTGTTCTCGGCTGGTTTGCTACGTATTTGGTTGGATTAGAATTGAATTTTGCATGAAAAACAAGCAAGATAGCAAAATAGAATATGGAAACCTTGGAGTTCCTACAGCATCCGTACATTTGGAGTATACAGCACTGCCTATGTCCACTGAAACATAATGAACCTATTTTTGTATAAAACTAGACATCTAGAGCTTTTCAACCATATAAATTATAAGACCATTGGTTTGATATTGAGGAAGATATGATTTTTTGAAGTTTGCCCTAGGTTTTTGTCTTTGACCAAAGTGGATTGAGCAGGGCATATCTTGCCCTATAATTGAGTGCAACCAAATTTTTTAGAAATTTAAGACATAGAATAGCATGCAATAAAAGTTTTAGAACAAATTCAATCCTTGGTCTTTCTAGTAATTCATGAAATTTGCCCTAAGTCCTAACCGAGCTAGAACAGGGTAGTGTAGGTTAGCCAACTTCAAGAGCTCATAACTTGAGTTCTACATACTTAAATGAAGTGAAACTTGTTGGAAATGAAAGCTAGTTTAGTTAGCTTTAAGATGATACAAGTTCATACAATTCCACCTAGGTTTCTATTTTTAGTGAATTTTTACTTTTTACTGTGCAAATATGCCCAGTAACAGGATAGACCTAGTTAATAACTTAAGTTATATATATCAAAACTTAATGGGACTAAAGAGATTAGAAACTAATAAATAATACTTTAACATATTCAAAATTTAGGTCTAAATGAATTAAACAGAATTTATGGCTGAATTTATGAAACCGGGTAGAATTGAAAAGAAGTGGCAGAAACCTCATTCAAGATCAAGGTTATGAAACTTGTTTAATTATTATGAGATTGATACATTGCATTGCTTTT
Source organism: Pterocarpus santalinus (assembly GCA_031439595.1). Lineage (NCBI taxonomy): Eukaryota > Viridiplantae > Streptophyta > Magnoliopsida > Fabales > Fabaceae > Pterocarpus > Pterocarpus santalinus. The sequence continues at coordinate 41,493,162 of CM062523.1, read as the reverse complement.
CTGTATAAATGACTATCTAATTGTTTGGTACTATTCATGGAGAAGCAGACTTGATCTGTTGTGCTGCTAAAATTTTGGTAGAAATATGTGAACGTCAAGCATGTTTATAAGTTATTTCCATGAATGCATGTCATGTAGCATGAATGTTTGAGATCAAGGTACAAACACGTACATAGGTTTCTATTCATACATGATATATATATATATATATATGAGCATTTGAACCATGAAAGAATATTAATAGATAAGATAAGATCCCTTCACTTGGAAGTAGTTATTTGGATCCTTCCCTGTGAAGATAGTTAAGACTATGAGATCCTTCCAATGTAGAGGCACATGAATCCCCTTGTAGGTTAATACTGTGTAATGACAGTCATGAGTTGAGCTCACTTCTAGATTAGTCTACCCAAGGGCATTAAAGATTAAGAAAGAAAAGTAAAGGATGCACCCTAGGGACGGCGATACGTAATGCCTAGGTGTGCCAAGCAAAGAAGGTAAAGAAAGCTAAAAAAAACAAGTGCATCAGCATAAGCTCACGTATAAATACTTGTATATATTCCAGCTTTTCTTAGTATTGCTAAAATTATTATTATATCTAAACATGCTGTGACTGCTGTTCTAGTTATAAATTTTGAGTTATTCATGTCATTTCCATTATGATCCAAGTGTGTGAGTAAAATAAACTCTACTTCAGACAATATGTTTTCAAACTATAAAACTGAATATTTTATGTGACAGGATCCCTTTTTTCATAATAAACCAAAACAGCTGAAGATAAAAGCGATAACACTATATGTGACAATTTAGAGAATCCTACTAAAAATTTTAAATTCTCGCTTCTATGTTCATTTCCATATTAGCTCAAGATAGTTCAAGAAATATTGAAGACAGCCAGAGGTTGTTGTCAGACAAGGTCCATTCAAGTAGCAGCAACAACTTCTGATATAGTGGTATGACTTAAGCATGGTACTATACTTGGGAGGATGTTACACTAGCTCATTAGCCACTTTGTTATCACTCCTGGGGACATGAGAAATTGTTACCTCGGCAAATTGTTGTAGTAGAGAATGAGCTAACTCCAGGAACTCCATCAATACTAGATTATTGCATTTATATTCTCTGATAAGTTGTTTGATTACAAGTTGGGAATCTCCCAAAATCTTGATCACCTTAGCGTCCATGGCCACTAACAACCTTAGACCAAGAATCAAAACTTGATACTCAGCTTGATTATTGGAACACTGTAAGTCCAATGAACACATGTATTCACTTTCCACTACATCTGGATTAGCAATCACAATTCTAGCCCTTACTCGCTTTTATGTTTGGATCCGTCAAATGCCAACACCCAGGGTTCTGGCTAAACATATCCTTGGCAATTATCCAGTGGATCTTGGATATCCATACAAGCATGTTCTACTAGAAAATTGGCTAGAGAGTGGCCCTTAACAGCCGTCAAGGGGACATATTTTAAGGCGAAAGCATTAAGCTTTATAGTCTATTTCATAAGTTTCCCTTGTAATACTGGCTAATTTAGCAAGTATTTAAGAATGTCAATTTTGTGCACTACCAAGACTTCTCTTGGCAACAAATAATACTCTAGCTTGGTGCAAGTATGGAACAAGGACAAACACAGCTTCTCAATTGGTATGCACCTTATCTTGACATCATTGAGTAAGCAGCTTAGATAATACACTTCTCTATCAGTGATATCCTCAACATCTTGGGCTAATAGGCTATCGATGGAATCTTCAATGGCCAATATATATAGCTTTATAGCCTACCCAAAGTTGGAAGTGTAACGACTACAGGATTCGCAAGGCTTTCTTCAATCTAGTCAAAGGCCTTCTGTTGCTCCTCACCCTATATGAAATCCTAGGCTGATTTTAACCTCAATAGAGGTGAGGAAGCTTTCATTTTCCCAGCCCAGTTTGCTATAAACCTCCTCAAAATATTAACTTTTTAACATCCCCATATAACGTAATAGGAAATAATGCAAATAAACTTTTCTTACTTACAACCTTGCCTCCAAACTTTTTAAAAAATGACATTTAGGTCCCTAGATCAATAGAATTAGCAGAATAAAGTTTTAAACGAAGCAGAATCACATAGCGAAAACATAGAAACCTAAACCTCGGCCGATTGAGCAACGGAGGTATCCATATATGAAATGACATGGGATGCCCCTAGAATTGCCCATAATTATGAAAATATCCTTAGCTATGAAAAATAGAAAACAAAATGGCCATCAATTTGTAAAATGTTTAATTTACATCATTAATCGATTTATTCAATTTTAATGCATAAGTAAGTTAAATAGAAGTTAATTAAGGATTAATGAGGTATTGATTAGATGCTAATTAGAGAGTTAGAATTAGAAATAATTAGAATAGAAACATATAAAACTTCATAAATTTCTTCAAAATTGATTTACCGATTTAAAGGAAATCGGTAAGATTACGGTATTTCAAACTGTCGGAACCGAACCAATACAATTTTACGCTCTAAACCCTGCATCAAGTGGCTGAAAACTCAGCCACTTAACCCACCAAAGTGGCACAAGACAGCCACAAAAGGGAGGGAAGCATGGCTGAATATGAGCCATACAAACTCTAACCAATCAAATTACAAGATTTCAACCACCAACACTTTCATAATATATTTCTCTCTTCCTTCAGCAGAATTTTCGAGCTCCCTCTTCTAGCAGCCTTCCTCTCCTCTTTTCTTCATCTTCTTCATCTCCTTCTTTCACTTTTAGCCTCCCTCAAGCTTCTTGCATCCCTAGAATTCAAAATTAGCTAGTTGTTGCTTCAAAATAAAGGTAGGATTCCAATTCTGTCTTGATTTTCTGATTACGGGTAGCTATTGGTGACTCTATTTACTCAATTCTTGATGAGATAATTGAATGATTATGATGTTATTTGGCTGGTTTGTTGGCTCTTGTTGGTGTTAAATTCATTGAGGAGGTAAGCAAAGGGTGAAAGGATGAAGATGTGAGAAGCTGAAAACCTAGAATCCCTCGGCAGTCCGTACGGCGGAGTGTACGGCTCTGCCTACAGCTGATTAAATTTGGTGAAACTATTTTTATATGAAAATAGACATCTATGGCTTTCCATACGTATATCATATAAGGCTTTTGGATTAGTATTGAGAGAGATATGAATTTTTGAATTTCGACCTAGGTTTTTGACTCTGATTCTAGGCAGACTAGGTTTTTCAGGATAGAACTCGCCCTATACTACTTGAAAATGAGTGAAACTAACTTTTTTAGAAAGCTTACACATAGGAGAATTTCCCATAAAAATTTCAGAATTAGATAAGGTCCCGTTTGCTCCCAGTGATCCAAGAAAATTGCCCTATGTCCAAACCAGGCTAGAACAGGGCAGTTTAGGAAGGTCAGAATTCGGGGCTTATAACTCGAGCCTACTAAGTCATATGGAATGAAACTTTTTGTATATGAAACTTTACCCTGTCAGCTTTAATATGAGTCCAATTGCGTGCAATTTGAATCAGTTTTCGATTTATAGTGGATTTTTACTTTTAGGTATCCGATTCTGGCCAGCCACTGGGCAAGCCGGGATAAAACCTAAATATATTAAGCTATAGATATCAAAATTAGATGGAACTAAAGAGGTTAGAAAATAGACACATAACACTTTAACATACCCAAAAGTGAGATCCAAATGAGTTAAATAGCAATTATGGCTTGAATTATAAAAACTGGGTTAGTTAACTATGCTGAGGCAGAAACTTTGCCTTAATAGATTATTGTTATTATGAATTCCATGTTGAAATATGTGTGCAATGTTGTGACCTTTGTGATAAATTGATGTTCTGGTATACTGGCACTATTCACGGGGGAAGTGGACTTGATCTGTTATGTTGCCGAAATTCCGGCAAAAATATGTGAATTATATGAATGTGATAAACATTTATGTGTTATGCTCATAAGATTCATATATGCAATGATGATTTAAGTATGATATGAATATATTGAATGTGGGTCCCTTCATCTGGAGGCAGTTATGAGATCCCTCCTTGTGAAGCTAGTTAAATAAGATAAGATGTGGGTCCCTTCACTTGGAGGCAGTGGCACTTTGAATCCCTCCATGTGAAGGCAGCTAAAACTTTTGGGTCCCTCTATGATGGAGGCAGATAGCCAACTGAGTCCCTCCAACCTAGAGGCACGTGGGTCCCCTTGTGGGTGAGTTGGTGTGACGACGGTCACAAGTCGAGCTGACGAGCTCACTCCAAAGCCAGGCTACCCAAGGGTAGTAAAGGCTAAAGACTAAAGATTAAAAGATATACAAGCACCCCACTTACACGAGGCATGGCATGACCCAGCTAGTGTAAGCAATGAAAATGTATGGTGGCAACATCCATGAGATTAACTCAATACAGAGCAAAGAAAGGCATCAGGGTATTTGCATGAATTCAAAGATGAGAATTTGCATAATGACATCCCATGTTTAATTGATGCTGAAGCTGTACTATCTATTTACGCTGTAATTATTTTCTAAATATGAAATATTGCCAATGCGACTCAAGCGTGTGAATAAAATAAACTCTGCTTCAAACATTATATTTTCAACTATAAAACCGAATAGTCTATTTAACATGCTCACATTTTTCATAATAAACTGAAGCAGCTGGAGATAATAACAATGACATGGTATAAAATTTATTAATTAATCCTACTGAGAATTTTATAATTCTCACCCCTATGTTTATTTCCGTATTATCTCCAGATAATTCAAGAAATATTGGGAACAACCAGAGGTTGCTATCAGACAAGGTCCGTTCAGGTAACAGTAACAACTCCTGAGTGTGGTGCTATGACTTAAGAATAGTACTGTACTTGGGAAGGTGTTACAAACTTAGCTGATAAGACTTTGCAACTCTTTCTTATTTCTAGGAGCTCATGCTTCCAACACAGCCTTTGCTTTATTTTTATCTACCTCAATTCCTTGATTGTGAACAAGGAAGCCTAGGAAATTGCTAGCCAAAACTCAAAAGCACACTTAGCCAGATTCATCTTTAAGGAATGCTGCCTATTCTCATGAAAGATTGTTCTGAATCAACCAAGTATTGCAGGAAATTAGCCAACTTGACTACCACATCATCTATATACACTTCCATAATTTTTCCTATTAAATTATGGATATAAGATTCATTACTCTTTGATAAGTTGCCCTTAAATTGTGTAGTACAAATAGCATGACAACCTAGTCAAAAATCCCAATGGACCCCGGGCAACGAAATGTTGTTTTATGAATATCTTCTTTGACTAAATAAATATAATTATAACCTGAATATCCATCCATAAATGTTAATATTGCATTATTAGCCATTCTATCAACTAGCATATCAGCTATAGGCATTACATATTTGGCTTTAGGCATAGCTAAATTTAAATTCCTAAAGTCTATACAAATTCTAACTTGCGTATTTTTTTTAATTATAGGGACTATGTTTGACAACCAATTAACATATCTAGCTATCCTAATAAACCTTACTTTTAGCAATATTTCAATCTTTCTCTTAATCTTCAGCAACAATTCTGGGTTGAACCTTCTTGTTGGCAGTTTGTACCCTTCTTTGATTGGTAGTTGATGCTCTACTAGGTCTCGAGACAATCCTAGCATCTCATGGTAAGCCCAGGTGAAACTGTCTTGGTATTTCCTGATGAGTTAAACTAGTTGATCTTGGCTCTCCTTTAATAACAAACCACTAACCTTTGTCATTCTCGACTCTTCTTTTGTTTCCATATTTACCTCCACCAATGAATCTTGGGCTTCAAAGTTTGGCTTTTGCCCTGCAGTAGCTTCTTTACCTACTATATCTTGCTCTTCATTATTTATTTCTTCGACTTGGTCTTTCTTGGCTAACTATGCTTCCATAATATCTTCGTGAATTCTGGATTTAATAAAATACCATGCTAGTCGATACAAGACTTTTGCAATGTCTGCTCTTCAAGATCCTTCATTGGGATCTTTTGTAGGCCATGGATTAGCCTCCATTGTTACTTTGAGCCCACCCAATGATAAGTCAAAGGATTTGATAAAGTCAAGGGGATGTCCTCAAGCCAAGAAATAGGCTCTATTTTCTAATAATATAGCATAGCATCTTGCATCCTCACATCAACAGTGAAGAGGAAAGGATCCAGCTCCACTACTTCAACTTGACCACCATTCCAAAATTGGAGTTGCTAATGAAGTGTCAATGATACACATTGGTTGGCATGGATCCATTCTTTGCCGAGCAGGAAAATATACCTATGCTTAGCATCAACTACAAAGAACACAGTGTTAGTTGTCCTTGATTCCACAGTGAGTTCGACAATAAGGAAACCCAGTGCCGGCGTACTGCCCCTATTAAAATTGGACATAGCCATATTGGTTTCTTTACAGCTTCTACCTAGCCTCTTTTCAATATTATAAGGCATCACATTCAACACAGCTCCTCTATTAATCAGAACTCTACTGATAGGTTTTCTATTCACGTGAGCTTTGATGTAGAGAAGCCTAAGGTGTCCAGCTTTAGTCCATTTTTGAACTTTTTTTTTTTTTTTGGCTTTTCTTGGACTAAGATTACACTCTCGGTCGCCTCCACCATTATATCTCCTTCTAGATATCATGAATTACCATCTTGATCAACAAACTTTAGCAAAATAATAACAATGGCTATAGTAGCTGGATCATCCTGAAGCTTATCTAACAAATCATCATCATTATTTAGTAGCTAGCAAATTCTCCAAATATTCACTTTCTCTAATAAACTTTGTAGGCTTAACAAATAAAGCCTCAACATCCAACTCCTCCTCGCCTCAATAATTATTTTGTCCAAATCCTTGGATAATTCAATAACTTGCTCCGACTTTGGAATGGTGATTGGGTACTTAACCTACTCTTTTTCAACCTTTTTAGATTGCTCAAGCATGGCTATTATCCTTTTGATTTTTTCTTTGGTTCTTCTACGCTGCAATCTCCTTTTCTAAGTCCTTGAAAGTTTCGCCTTTGGTTTTTCCTTTTTCTTTTGTTTCCTTCGCTGCTAATTCACAACCTATTCTCTTAGTCTAGTTTCCCTCTTTAGCTTAATTATTTTCTTAGCCTTAGGCTGCTTAACGTTTAGCACAATGATTTCAAGGGAAAGAGTTCCTTTCTCAAAATTGAATTCTACTACAAGCTTAGAACCCTTCAGCAAAGGATGACCAATGGTTAGCATATTGCTCATGTTCTTTTCCTTTTCTACTATTGCCTTTTTTGGGTTGCATTGGGATAGTTGGATTCCTTTTTAGATTGGCTATGGTGTCTGATCTTCCCGTGAAATTTCCCCAAGTATTATAGCCTTTGGAAAACACTAACCCTCTGGTTAGCATCCTGCCCCCAGTCTATTGTGACTTTACAGGTTTCGGCCTCTATACTTCCTTTTGAGACGGCCTTGCTTTATCTTTTCCTTTAGCTTCCTTTCCCATCTAGGGGCTTTGCCTTACTTTTACTCCTTCCAAGTGATAGACATAGATACCATGTTTATAGACAAACCAAATGAATTGGTGTCTATAATCATGTCTCCCTTCTCGACTAATTTGAGCCTTTCTTCTTGCATATGACTTTTGAATGGCATTCCTGAAGACAGTGTAATTGTTGTAGTGTTAGTCCATGAGTAGTGCCACTTACAATACTTAGTTCCTTTAATTTCATCAGCTAAAAGGATCTTATGGCCTTCTAGAAGCTCAATTTATTTGTTTTTTATAAGGCAATCAAATATCTAGTCTGCCTTGGCAATGTCAAACAAATATGACTCATTTTCTAGCCAACCCACTTCTTTATCCTTAGAAGGAGTTAGAGCAGGGCAAGTATATAACTTGCCATGTACAAACTTGGCTGCTATTATATCAGCTTGCCCTTCTTCCTCCTCCTAAACATCTTCTTCGGTTGAGTCACAGTCTATACCAAAAATCATTTGTGTCCTTCTAGGCCCAGCTTGCCTAGCTCTCCCTTATTCCTTCTCCATAATGCATTGTTCCACCTTGGAGGCTCTAAATGTTAATTGTGCTAAGTCTGAATATTCTATGGCTACCAATCTTTCCCTCAATTGAGGGAGCATATTGTTCACCATAGCCATAATGCATTCTGACTAAGGCAATTGCACACTGTACTGGCTTCTCACTCTTTAGAATTGCTCAAAGAACTCAACCACCGGTTCATTTGGCAATTGCCTAAAACTCATCAATTCGATAATAGATACTTCAGACTAGGGCTTATAGAAATGATCATGGAAGAGTCTCTCCATGTTGGCCTAACATTGGACTAAATTTGGTGCCAAAGAGGAATACTAAGAGAAAGCTGCCCTTGTGAGAGATAAGGGAATGAGTTGAAGTTTATAGTATTCATTTTGGTTAGCCTCACCACAATGAGCCATAAATCAGCTAACATGCTTCATTATGGACTTCCTATCTTCACCAAAGAAAGAAGCCTGGAGTTTTGGAGTCCCTCAACAAAGGAATCCTATCAATTCAATCCAAATATGGCTTCTTGTGAACTGGCCTATCTAATGGCCTAAGTTGGACACTAAAATGTTCCCTAATAGCCTTGGCAATCATGTTGGGGTCTATCAAGGGCTAGCCATTTGCTAGCGGGTGTAGTTGGACCAGAGGTAGAGCCTTTTGCCTATAGGCATTTTGATTTTCAAGTGCTTGTTCCTGCCTATGTACCTTAATTCTGCCTAGCTTTGGAAAGTCACCATAATTTCTATGTAATTATGTTGAACATGAATTTTTTATATGTTGGAGCTTTATGTGTCTATTTCTAACATCTTTGGTCTTATTTAATTTTGATAAGTGTAACTTAAGTTGTTAGGGCTTTATTTCGGCCTACCCTATACAAGGTTAGAATTGCACACCCGAAAGTAAAAATCCATCAAAAATTGAAATCTACTTGGATTCCTACAAAACCTATGTCGTTTTAAAGATTATTGAATCAATTTTTATATCTAGCAAGTTCCACTTTGTTCGCCTAAGGAGAACTCAAGTTGTGAGCTCATGAAGTTAATGAGATTAGACTACCCTGTCTTTATTGCACCAGAAGAAGGTGCAACTTCATGAATTTTCTGGGAGCAATAGGGATTGACTTTAACTCTGAAATCTGTATGGAATGTTTCGTATATGTGTGCTTTGTAAAAAAATTGGTTGCACTCAATTTCGAGTTATATAGGGTGAGTTATACCCTTCTAAACCGGTACTGCCAAAATAGAATATGGGATTCCTAGGTAAATTTCAAAAAATTATATCTCTTTCAATACTAACGCAATGGCCTTATAATTTATATGTATAGAAAACCCTGGAAGTCTAGTTTATCGAAAAATAGTCTCATAAATTCATGATAGTTCTATGAGAGTTGCACAGTTCATGAGTACCGACACTCTAGGAATCAATGGATTCTAGATTTTCTATTTTCCTCCCTTTCTAGTTTGTTATGCAAGATTTAACTCCAACCCAACCAATTACTTAGTAAATCAACACAAAACATCAAAAGCACATCATATTCTTCATTTAGATAAATGATGCAATAGTTATAATCAATTACAAATCCACAAAACTGAAATAAATCTCGACTCCTACCTCTAGTAAGTGAGTTTCTTGATTAAGATTGATGTTTGTGGATAAAGAAGTGGATGAGGGCTTGAGAGGAAGTGAAATGAAAGAAGAGAAGAAGAAGAAAATGGACGAGTAGAGGCAAGAGAGAGAGAGCTGAAAATTGAAGGACCAAGGGGGATTTCTTTTTGGAGTTAAATGATGGTGGTAATTGGCTCACTTGAGTTTCATTGGTTGATAACTCAAGTGGCTCCTAAATGAGCAAATAATGTTCATGGTTGGATGGCTATAAATGGCGCCACTTAGGGGTTAAGGTGGATGGGTTTTGAGCCTTTGGATCTAGGGTTTTCTTGTGGTAATTCTATTAATTCAATTCCAGTGATTTCAGATTCCAAATCTCTACTGATTTTCCTTCAATTGGCAAAACAGTTTTAAGAAATTTTGGCATGGTCTTCTATATTCTATTCTAATTGTTCTTAATCATAATCTCTCTCTAATCAACCTCTAATTAATTATTTAATCGATGTCTAATTAATCTCACTTATTTGATAAAACTGAACAAATTGATTAAAAATGGTAAAATAAAAATTTTTAGACGTCACATAAATCATTTTTCCTACATTAAAGAATCGGTTGCAAAATCGATTGCAAATTCAAAATTTGCGATCGATTTGTATTGCGTAATATTTCTTGAATGTTGCAAAATTAGTCACAAATTCCAAGATTTGCGATTGATTTTGTAACCATGATGCAGCTCCAGCAAATATACCAGGTCGTACAAGTAATAAAGTAATGAGAAAAGTATCGTTCCCACGATGATAGATCAAATGCTAGAAAGTCTAAGGGACCATTATTTCGACGGAATTAATTCACGGATGTAGAAATTAGAATTTAAATAAAATAAAATAAATCAAAAAAAATAAAGTAGACAAATGCTAATGGTATGGACAAATGCAATGGAATGGATGCTAGGGCTAATTAATTTCACCTATTGTAAATGCATTTACTGTGAATTTTTGTTAACCTGTTCCTATCTTGATTGACTCAAGGTCGGTTCCCTTTAATTTATTCCTAGCCTCTCTCGAGGTCAAGTAATACTCTTTGTTCTAAACTGATTGTCTAATCTCTTAGCACAAACTAATCTAGGCAAAGATTAAAGTTTTATGGGTTCCTATATTGACCGCTTGAACCGCACTTGTCTATCTCTAGTTTTTGCTTAGCTCACGGTGTTTATGTTAAAAGACTTTATTCACAAACCCTCTCGGGTTATTGTAAATCCCCAGATCAATTCATTGGTGATCAAGCAATTAAAGGCATTAAGCACAAACAAAAATACTAAGCAATGGAGATATAAACAAGATTAACATTAATTCATAAGTAAAATTGTCATACAAAAAGGGTCTATTAACGCCCTAGCAAAAGAAACTTAGTTCATGACTAAGAAAAAGAAAACAACAAAGAGTATAAGGATACAAAGACAAAAGAACAAAAAGCCATCAAGAATGTAAGCTAGAAACAAGATATTTGAAAGAATGTGGATCTCTCCGCGTTGCAGTTAAGTTTTGGAATCCTTTAAACTTTGCCTTCAATCTTTCTGGAAGAAGTCTTCTATCTTGGGAAGGGTATAGGAGTGTTTAGGGATCTTTATTCTGACTTTACGTGTTGCCTTTTATACTCTATGGATCGCATTTCTGAAATTTTGGCCCGAACTAGCAAATTACTGCAAACGGGGTCGCGCTATATTGCAACTAAAATACTCGAGCCAAATGGCATCGCGCTATAGCGCAAGGCAGCATGCTATAGCACACTTGCTTGACATTGCTAACCTTTCTACACATTTCTAAGCTTGGTAGTAGTCGGAATAGTTAGAATTTGGCCTCGAAGGTAGAAATAGCAATTGTAGAGTTTGAGTAAGCTTTCCAACGCAATAAGAATCACCTCAATTGGACTTCTATAGCCGAAGATATAAGTGAAAGAGTGATTAAAGGTCAGACTTAATAGCATTAGAGACAAGATGAAGCTTCAATCTTGTTTCGCTTTTTTCTCCTAGAAGACTCGAGAATTGAAAAAAGTGTCCAACAACAAAGTTGAAGATCTTCTTCTCTTCTTTCCAAAGAATCTTGCATCATTATAATCTAACATTTAGAAAGCTAGATATTGAATTTCCAATCTAAAAGATCATGATTTTATGCAAGATAAGCACTCTCATGGCTTTATATTCCAAGCTTCTATCTAATAGCAAGTAGACCAAAAACATAAATAAGTATATAAAAATATGATAAAATGACAATCATACTAAAAAAAACCTAAATCAAAATAACTAGCTAAAAATAACTAAAACATTAAATAAATTCAAATAACTAAAGCCTAAATCTAAATAAAATAAAATAGAAATAACTCACTATAAAGAGTTATCAGAAACCCCAACTTAAGAACTTGTTTATCCCTAAGCAAGACTAAAAAATAGAAAAACAAAACTCAAACAAAAACACTTAAAATAAAAGGACTAACTACACAAAATGGTCAAGATAGAATTTGTTGTCTATGGAATTCCTCATCACTACTACATAACTTAACTCAAAAGTTACCAAGGATCCAAATCTAAGTATCAAAACCATCTAACTGTGCAATCATATTGTCAAAAGAATGGATCAAGTGTGTGTCTGTGTATAAGAGAAAAGCAACAAAGAATTGACACACCCTATGCTTATGCAATGTTTAAGAAAAGACAAAAATATCACAATATTCACAATCCTCTCTCTCTATTTCTACATGAATGTCACTTAGCCAAAGATCAAAAGGATTTTTTCTTAGCTTGTAACGGTAGGCCAAGATGAAGGGTAAATAGAATAGTCGTTTAGGTTCAATTAATTCCCTCAACTTAAGAAACCCTCAACCCTAGCTCATTCTCCTTAGGGTACCCCCAACTTAGTTGCCTAGCAACCATCATGCTTTTCTTCTTGAAACTTTGCATTATATTTTCCTTGTACTGTCATCCTTTTCTCTTTTTCTTTCTTTACTTTTCATTCTTCCTTCATTCTTTCACTCTTTTTCTCTTTTTCTTCTTCCCTTTTTTTTAACGTATTCTCCCACTCCACTTTTGAATTTTGAAAGCATGAGGTCATGGTAGTGGAGGTAGTACCCTAGTCAAATAAGTTTAGAAGCTAAGGCTTGAAGGTACATCATGGGATCAAAAAGGGAGAAGAATGAAGGCCATTAAGCTCATAATGCGGTTTAGTCCAAGAATAGGCTTTAAAACTCAAATGGGGTGACTAAGGATCAATGATAAAAGGTGGGCAATAAGGCTCAATTGTGGCTGCCAAACATGGCCTAAATCTTCTCTATGGCTAAGATTCACTCACATATAGTTCAAGAGAGATTCACATGAATAAGAATGCATGTCTAAACCTAAATAAAGCATAAAAGCATAAAGATCACCTATCCTAAGTTGCTAACTCTTATCAGAGTGCAAGAAAATGATCATTCTCAATTCAATAATAAAAGCACAAAAAGATTTTCAAAATTCAAATTAGGATCTAGTTACTTAAAAGTTAACAAATAGAGTAGTCTTTATATCATGGGCATAGGCACTACATCCAGTTGACTAACAAAAGACACTATGAAAAGGACTAAAAACTGAAAATCTTTTTTTTTTCTTTTTTTGAGATAATAACAAGAAAAGAAAGAAAAAGAAAGAAAAAAACTAACAACTTAATAACTAAACTAAAAAGAAACAAGAACAAATAAGGAAGTTCACAATGGACTTTCCCCACCCCCAACTTAAAATTATGCATTATCCTTAATGCATGAAAATAAAACCAAAAGGGAAGGGAAAGGAAAGTTACTCCCCAATGTGTATGTCTCTATTTTCCATGTGTTGCAGAATTCGAGCTTTTGCTGCTGCATGCCAGTTATGGCTTCTTCCTCCATATATACTCTTCCTAATTGTTCCAATAAACTTGCCAAAAAAAAAAACCAAATTGAAATAAATTAAAATCATTCAAAACAAAAAATCTACCTAAATTAAAAGACTCCAATTAAAAAAAATTAAAAGAAATCAAAGAAAGGCTAAAAAAAATTGGATTGTCTCCCAATAAGCACTTTGGTTTAATGCCCTAAGTTGGACATGGTTCTATCACTCATGGTAGCTTCTTCTGTAACACCCTACCAATTTAATGTTATGCTTAAGCCATAGCATGAAATTAAGTAGAATGTGTTACCGTGTTGATACTATACTTACAAATTACTTACTCACGTCTCCCGTTTTTTTTTTTTTTGTTCAATAGGCGAAACGGCGCGCTGTATATAATATTCGTGACCCAAGTGATAGAGCGTCACAATATTAAATAAAACATGACAGGAAATATAAGGATTAGTAATATATTATCAACTGTATATATATGTATAGTAGAAGCCAACGCTTCAGTTTATGTACAGATGAAAAAGAGGATACAAAAGTGGGGCCGATGTAACGCAAAAAAAATATAGGGCCCATGTCCATCAAAACAAACCTACAGGATTCTTTAAGGACTAACTGATCCAAGTCTATGGCTCAATACTATACTACCAAAAGAGAGCCATATTGTACAATGTCATCCACGGCTGGGACCTACTTAGTCAGGTAGCCGTTGGTTATACCAGGCTCGGCTGGGGAGTAGTCCATACTAGGTCAAGAGGAGGAGGATGATGAGCTGGTAGCCTCCAAGGGATCGCTCTCGAGCTATGTGGGATGTCTAGAACCATCAATGGAGGTGACTTGGGGGGAGGACTGGCAGGTGCGGTAGGTGCTGCAGGCGCTGGAGGTGCAGGAGGACGATGTGCCACATGCAACAGGAATGCAAAATATGGTGTGTCAGGGTCAAACGCAAGGTGGAATAGGGAAACAGCAAAATTCCTATTATTGAACAGGTAGAGATGGAAATTGCAGGAACCAGCTATATACAGTGAATCCACAAAAAGATCATAGTGGAGCTGTAGGTTGGGAATCTTAATAAAAAGGGTGGCGGTCGAATCCATCGCTAGCGTCTGAGAATGATGCACAAATACAGAGCGAGGTGAGAATTTAAAGAAATTCTCAGTAGGGTTCACATAATTGACGTCACATTCATTCTCAGTTGCTTCGATTTTTATTTAATTGTAAATCATGGTTTCAAAACTAGACTATCCAAATTTAATAAGTTTAAGAAAATGTCCAGTCCGAGGCAAAGTTTAGTTTTACTTAAGACAGTATAGGAACTGGAAGAAACTATTGAGTAGTGATACATATTAATGAGCAAAGTAGACAATCATACAGTAATAAGTAAGTATAACAGTCAAACTATAAGCATCATATAATGACTATTCAATGCGATCAAATGTGACCATGTAAGACTCATTGTTGGAACTCTTTTCATAAACTTTTCTGTAAACTTTTCCATTTCTTGGTCCCCTGGGAGTTTTTGGCCATTTTAGACTCCTGGATAATAGTCTGCTTATCAGAATCGAGCTCGTTCCTATACAGGAATGTCGGGTTTACTTTCCTAGACCTTCCCACCGATCTATTCCTCTTAACTTTTTATCCGGGACTGGCCCAAGCATTATGGAACTTTCATCATAACATAATCTTTATATTCATCATAACATAACCTTTATGACTTTCTTGAAAATGCACATGTATCTTAGGCGGCATATCAGAACGTATCCGCTTCCCCATGAATAGTGCCAGTACTCAGTATACCAATTTATCAAAGACATCATAACATTTCATTCATAATTTAACATTAGCTTCATAGGAGCATTAGTTATATCAAGATAGGGTTACTGCCTCATCACAATTATTCAGCCCGGTTTTTGTAATGCAGGTCATAATTTCTATGTAACTCATTTGGACCTTAATTTTGGATATGTTAAAGTGTTATGTGTCTATTTTCTAACCTCTTTGGTCCCATTTAATTTTGATAAATATAGCTCAAATTATATAGGTTTTATCCCGATCTGCCCTGTAGCAAGCTAGAATCACATACTTAAAAGTAAAAATCTACTAAAAATCGAAAACTGATTTAAATCATATAAAATTAGTCTCATATTAAAGCTAGCAGGACAAAATTTCATTTTCAAAAAGATCCATTCCATTTGACTTAGTAGGGCTCAAGTTATAAGCCCCGAAATTTGACCTTCCTGAACTACCCTGATTTGGCCCAGTTTAGACATAGGGTAATTTCTTTGAACTACTGGGACCATTTGGGATCGTAACAAACTCAAAATTTCATTGTGGATATTGTTCTACGTGTAAGCTTTCTAACAAAGTTAATTTCACTCAATTTAAAGTTGTGTAGAGTGAGTTACACCCTTCTCAAGTCACACTACCCGGATGAAAGTCCTAATTCCTAGGTCAAATTTCAAAAATTTGTATCTCTTTGAATATTAATCCAATGACCTTATATGATATATGTATGGAAAGCCCCTGAAAGTCTAGTTTCATACCAAA
Source organism: Pterocarpus santalinus (assembly GCA_031439595.1). Classification (NCBI taxonomy): domain Eukaryota; kingdom Viridiplantae; phylum Streptophyta; class Magnoliopsida; order Fabales; family Fabaceae; genus Pterocarpus; species Pterocarpus santalinus. Next base: position 41,477,104 of record CM062523.1, on the reverse strand, counting down.
ATGGTTGCATCAAATTTAATCAGCTGTAGGCGGAGCCGCATACTCTGCCGTACGAACTGCCGAGGGACTTTGGTTTTCCAGCCCTTCACGCCTCCTTATTCTCACCCTTTCCTACTTCTTAATCAATCAGATTTTAACACACAAACAGTAAACAACCAGTCAAAAATCAACATATTCAGTCACTAATCACGTTAAGAAGTAAGAAAATAAAGCCAAGAATCAGTCACTCAAAATCAGAATAACAAGAACAATATTAAACCTCTACCTTTTTGTGTTGTTTTGCTAAGTGTTGGAGGTTGTTTGAGAGGAAAAGAGAGGAGGAAAATCAAAAGAGAGAAGGAAACAAAAGTGAAGAGAGAGAGAGAAGTGTGTAAGTTAGCTGAATGAAGAAGAAAAATCTGATTTAAACATAAAGAAGGTAGTTGGAATTGTGAGTGTTGATTGGCTGAAATTCTTGTGGCTGATTTCCAGCCATGCTTTTGGTGGTTTAATGTGGCTTACTTATTCTCCACGAAAAAATGGGATTCATTTGCACTCTGTATGAACTCGGAACTCGTATCCATTCTGTGTAAAGTCGGAACTCTTGTCCATCTTATTCGAACTTTGAGATTAATTCAGATGTCTAAACCCAAGTCGCATGGAAATTTATTAGGCCGGAAATCATATCTGTTTTCTTTGAAAAAATAAAGTCGGATATCAGGAATGACAGCAAACAAATCACCTTAAAATCGGCGATCACAGACAAGACTATGAAACGTAAGAGACTTAAACTCGGAAGTCGGGGATGTTACATAAACTAGGATGTTAGTATTAGGACATAAAACTTTAGGTACCTGAAAATCCGAAAGTATATAATCTTGGAAGTTAGTCACAAATTCAAACTCATGAATGTAAATGGAAATTAGAATGTTCTTGAGTTAAGTTCGGATATTGGGACATAAATAAACTCGGACATCAGTAATCACATCCATTTTGGTAAGCTTGGGAATAAAGTTGGCGATTGGAACTCATGTAAATTGTGGTCGAACTTGGAGATCAGCTCAGAGATCTGAACTTGGGTCCATTCTATTTGGGATCAACCAGGAGGTTAGAGATCGGAAACCTTGTTCATTTCACTTGAACCTTGGAAATAAGGTCGGAAGTCGGAGCTCGTGGTGGATGTTACATCTTCCTCCCTTTCTTTGGTAATTTATCACCAAAGCAGTAGCTCTTCTTCCTAAGGACCAATGAGATAGAATCAGGCTTGAATGAGAAGTGGAGAGTTTCTGGCGGCTTATCAGGTGGCTTAAGATCATCATCTCCTAGCCTATTTTTTTTTTCCTTGCTTTGATCTTCATCATTTGAGGTTGCCAAGGAGGTGTGGCATGTGGTGTGAGGACTGAAGTATTTAACTTAGCTTTAACTACATCCACTTTATAGTATTGAGTTGTCTTTGTGGTAGAGTCCATTGCTTAGAAGACTTTGAACTTTACTTTATTGTTCTAAAATCTCAGAGTTAGCTCCCCCTCTTCTGCATCTATCAGGGCTCTAGTAGCCAAGAATGGACACCCAAGAATTAGAGGGAGATTGGCATCCTCCTCCATATCAAGAGTTAAAAAATCAATGGGAACAAAGAAATGGTCCACCTTCACCAAAACATCTTCAGTAATACTATAGGGAAGTTTGACAAATCTATCAGCCACTTGCAGAGAAATAACCTTGTAGGATTCACTTCAATAATGCCCAATTTATGCACGAGTGACAGAGGCATTAGATTAATACTTGCTCCAAGATCATAGAGCGCCTTGTTAATGCTCAAATCACCAATGGTGCATGGAATAGTAAAGCTCCCAAGGTCCCTTAATTTATGTGGCAATCTCCTCTGAATGATTGCCGAATATTCCTTAGTAAATGGTATCGTCTCATCAGCATCCAATTTCCTTTTCTTAGAGAGTAGCTCCTTCATGAACTTGGTATAGTTTGGCATTCGTTCCAATGCCTCAGCAAATGGAATATTGATGTAGAGCTTCTTGAGAACATCTAGAACCTTAAGGAATTGCTGCCCTTCTGGTTCCTTCTTTTGTTGTTTCGCCTTCTAAGGATAAGGAATTGGAGGGTCATAAGTAGGAGATGCCATATATCCTTTCTCCTCAAGTGGTGCCATATTGGAATCTTTTGGTAGGCTTTTCTTCTACCCTTGCTTATTCCTTTTCAAATTCAGCCAATTCTTTACCACTTCTTAGTATGATTGCATTCACATGCTCCCTTGGATTTTCAATGTATTGCTAGGTAAGGAACCTAGTAGCCTCTCAGCTAGCTGCTTGGAAATTTGCCCCACTTGATGCTCTAGGTTTTTTTATTGTAGTATCATGAGCTCTAAATTGAGTCTCTGTCCTTTCCATAAAAGCTTAGGTCTTCTCCACAAAAGGCATATGGCTCCTCATGAACTACTGAAATATGTCTTTCAGGTTGGGCTTCTTCTCTTATGGAGGTTGATTGAACTGTTACCCAAGAACATAGGTGTTGGAGTAGAAGTTGTGCCTCTAGACATTCATGTAGATAACCTGCTCATCAAAAAAAGAAGTTGTAGTGCACTCTCCATTCGGATAGTTCGCATGGCAAAAATCACAACGCATGACATGTGTTGGTGAAGTAGTGCTGAGCAAGTCCAATTGCTTCTGACTTGCATTTGGGCCAAGAGGGCAGTGGTAGTGTCAACTTCTATAACTCCCCTCTTCTAGGTTCTCTTATTAGGCCTCTGACTCGAGCATCGAGCTCGATCAAATTACAAATAAATCAAATTACACTAATTCATAGCAAAAGGTGCAACCCGGGTCGTTTTCCAATGATGACAATGTTATATGACTAGGAAATGGGGGGGGTCTAAGAATTAAAAACAAAATAAACAGAATATGAATCACAAAATTAAAATAAAATTAGAAGCATCCAATCCAAGAATCAATGGAAAACAATTAACACTTAATCATCGAATTCTAAAATTAATTCAGCAAATGAATTCAGTGATTAACAATAAATCCAAATGAAATATCAATTTGAACTTAGCATTCACACAAAAACCTTCATGTATTTGATCAACACAAAATCAGTTAAAGTTTAAAGACCTCTAGAACCTAACTGAGTTATGTTAATTTCAGGTATTAATGTAGTTAATCGTAGAACTCAAACTTGAAATTCTAATTCACACTCTTTCAACAATGGATTACATACATCAACCGAATAATATGCAACCAAACATATTTCTAATCAACAATTTAGAATGAAACACTTCAATTCAAAAATGAGATAAGAAATAAGTGAAAGATTAGATGAAACTAAATTGGTTGTATGCTGAATCCAATTGAACCGGATTATCAAAAGTGTTATTGCTTCCTTACTTCTTGAACTAGATAGAAGTTTAAGCCTCCATGAATGGAGGAAAAGCGAGCTGTAAAGGTGGAGGGGGGCATGAGAAAAGAGAGGAAGAGGAAAACCGCAAAAAAATTGTCTATTCCCCCAAAATCTATCTAATCTATTACAAGGTTCTGGCCCCCTACTCAACTCGGCCTTTTCGGAACGTCTCCAATAAATCTGTAATAGCCTATTACATTAATCCCCTATCTCTCCTTTGAATCTAGACACCTTATTTGCTAAAATCTGAATTATAGAAAGAAAGTTACACTAAAAACATGAAAGCAATATCACTAATTCCATAAGTAATATTCTTCTACCATTTTGGCTATCAAAACGGTTCCGTTTGGATTTTCACTCTAAAGAAGAATTGTAGCTCGGATGTTAGCTTCAAAATGCCACTGAAACAGGCTTAATTGGATGTTTGTGGACCGAGATATGGCCCAAAAACCACACCTTGCTCAAAATCCGCAACTGCACCACTTCAATTCACTTCGAGGCCCAAATTCATCTCCTTAACACCAGAATTGGCCTTTGACCTCTAATAAAACTTATAGGCCTATCTCTCAGCTTTTCTACAATCAAAGATCATGATCAAATGAGCTTTATAACTTAAGATATAACCCAAAAATCAAAATAGTATTAGAATTAGCTTAATACTGGAAAAATTAAATCAAACTCAACCAAAACTCAATAAACACAAAATGGTCCAAATTAATCCAATTAAGTATAAAAGAAGATTAATGAATTAAATATGAGAGAAAATAAATATATAAAAATCCTATCAATCAGCCTCTGGTGCTTGTTGCTAGCCAATACTTCAAATAGCTCCCAAGACTACTCAGGTGTCTTATTATTCAAAGAACCACCAGCTGTTGCATCAACCATGATCTATGTGGACATCAAGAGACCATTGTAGAATGTTTAGATTTGCATCCAAAGTGGGATGCTATGATGTTGACACTTAGCCAATAATTCCTTGTATTTTTCCTAGGACTCATAAAAGGATTCTCCATCCACTTAGGTAAAGGAAGTAATGTCATTCCTTATCTTGGTAGACTTGGCAAGAAGAAAATACTTCTCTAGGAATTCCTTGGCCACCATCTCCTAGGTAGTGAGTGTTCCTTGAGTTAGAGATGTCAATCAGGCTGTAGCCTTCTCTCATGAAAAGTGAAACAATCTTAGCCGAATAACATCATCCACAACACCATTAATTTTTATGGTGTCATAGATCTCCAAAAAATTGTTGAGATGCTCATTAGGGTCTTCACTAGACAATCCAACAAATTGACAATTCTGTTGTATGAACTGAATGAATGACATCTTCAGCTCAAAGTTGTTTGCTTGGACAGGCGGCCTCGCAATGCTAGATGAGCACCTTTGAAGAGTGGATGTTAAGTAATCCTTGATGGCTCTATCATTCTACTTGTTTTCATCAGCCATGGTAACTTCAAAAACTCTTTCAACTATTCTTCATTCTTTTTTGAGTTGACGCAAAGAATGCTCGATCTCTGGATTAAAGAATAAATCTCCTGTGAACTGGCTCCTTCGCATAAACTGCAAAATAAAACACAAGAACAAGTGAAAGTAGGAATAAAATAAAATAAAGCAAAAGCTAAATAAAATAAATAATAAAAAATAAACAAGATAAAAATAAAATAAAATAAAATAAAATAAAATTAAAAATTAAAAATCCAATTTAGCATCCCGTCAACTAAGAATGATATTGATACAATCCCTGGCAATGGCACCAAAAACTTGATGTGGCTTCGGCAAGTATACCAGGTCGTACAAATAATAAAGTGATAAGAAAAGTATCGTTCCCAAGAGGATAGATCAAATACCAGAAAGTCTAAGGGATGACTATTTGGATGGCATTAATTCACGGATGCAGAAATTAGATTTTAAATAAAATAAAATAAATCAAAAAAAATAATAAAGTAGACAAATACTAATGGTGTGGACAAATGCAATGGAATGGATGCTAGGGCTAATTAATTTCACTTATTGTAAACATATTTACTATGAATTTTTGTTAATCTATTCATATCCTAATTAACTCATGGTTGATTTCCCTTAATTTATTCTTAACCTCTTTCAAGGTCAAGTAATACTCTTTATTCTAAATTGATTGTGTAATCTCTTAGCACAAACTAATCTAAGCAAAGGTTGAAACTCTATGGATTCCTATATTGACCACATGAACTGCGTTTGTTTATCTCTAGTTTTCGCTCAGCTCACGTGTTTAAATTAAAAGGCTTTTATTCACAAACCCTTTTTCAAGTTATTGTAAATTCCTAAATCAATTAATTGGTGATCAAGTAATTAAAGGAATTAAGCAAAACAAAAATACTAACCAATTGAGATAGAAATAAGATTAACATTAATTCATAAGTAAAATTGTTAGACAAAAAAGGTCCATTAACACACTAGCAAAAGAAACTTAGTTTATAACTAAGAAAAATAAAACAACAAAAGAGTATGAGGATAAAAAGACAAAAGAACAAAAGCCATAAAAAATGTAAGCTAGAAACAAGATATTTGGAAGAATGTGGATCTCTACGTGTTGCAATTAAACTTTGGAATCCTCAAAACTTCACCTTCAATCTCTAGAAAAAGTCTTCTATCTTGGAAAAGGTGTAAGAGTGTTTAGGGATCTTTTTTCTGACCTTACGTATTACCTTTTATAGTCTATGGATCCCTTTTTCTCGAATTTTGGTCCAAACTAGCAAATTGCTGCATACAGGGTCACGCTATAGCACAACTAAAATACCTGGAGTCAAACGACATCACGCTATAGTGTAAGGCAGTGCACTATAATGTGGTTACTTGACGGCGCTAACCTTTTTCTACATATTTCCCAGCTCTGTAGTGGTCGAAATAGTTGGAATTTGACCTCAAAGGTAGAAATAGCAATTGTAGATCCTTGAGTAAGCTTTCCAATGTAATAAGAATCACCTCAATCGGAGTTCTATAGCCTAAGATACAAATGAAAGAGTGATTAAAGGTCAGACTTGATAGCATCAGAGACAAGATGAAGCTTCAATCTTGTTTCACCTTTTACTCTTAGAAGACTTGAGAACTGGCAAAAGTATCCAACAACAAAGTTGAAGATCTTCTTCCCTTCTTTTCAACTAATCTTGAATCATTTTAATTCGACTTCTAGAGAGTTAAATATTGAAATTCCAATGATAAAAGATCTTGATTTTATGCAAGATAAGCTCTTTCATGGCTCCAAATTCCAACTTGAGTACTTCTACCTAATAACAAGTAGACCAAAAATATAAATAAGTATCTAAAAATATGATAAAATGACAATCATACTAAAAAAAACCTAAATGAAAATAACTAACTAAAATAACTAAAATATTAAATAAATTCAAGTAACTAAAGGCTAAATCTAAATAAAACAAAATAGATATAACTCACTATAAAGAGTTATCAAACTGATTTAGTCTTTACATACATTTCTTTTAAATAGAAAAAAATTTGCGATTGATTTAGTATTGCATGATATTTCTTGTAGGTTGTAAAATCGGACGCAAATTCCAAGATGGTATTTTCTGATCGATTTACTCTTTACACATATTTCTTTTGCATAGAAAAATTGGTAGCTAATTTTACAATGTGCGACCAATTTTTTCCCTAATTGAATTGCATTGGCCTCTAAAAATCAGTCACAAAATTAAAATTTGTGACCGATTTTGTTTATCAAAATTTTTTCCTTACTTTCACATATCAGTCACAAATTGACCGATCTATTTCCCTAAATATTGGTTCCTTGTTACTCGAATAGGTCACAAAATCGGTGGCTGTTCTAAGAGTTTCTAGTAGTGCATCAAATAAGTCCTTGAAAGTAATAAGTCCCTAAAAGTTAATATATGACATCACTTTAGTCATTCCAAAAAAAGCTTCAAGGATCTATTTAGTTTGATGTCATATGCATCTTTTAGTGATCAAAATAATGTCAGATTTTAAGTTTTAGGTATCTATTTGATATCAACAACTTTCAAAGACTAATCCAATCAAAGAATTTTATGCTAAGTTAACTGAAATTCTCTCAAAAAATATATTATCTTCTAAGAATACTCCATTCAAAATTACTCTAAAAGAAATTATATTATAATAATTTGTAAAGTTGGCCCCTTTATGAATTATAAGTTGGATTTGATAAATCTGTGCTTTGAGAATTTTCTTGAGATATTATGCTTAATTAAATATCTATTCATTGATAAGTTTGTTTATATTGCTCAAGTTTATATTGTTTAAGTATTTGCACTCTTGATATTCTCTAAGTTTATGAATTATTGTTTGTGTTTATGCATAATAATAAGACTATTATATTGTTTGAGTTTATTACTTAAGTTTATGCCTTATTGTATATTGTCTGAATCTATACATAAAAAACAAGTATGTAATTTAAAGGGAACATACTTAAGATGTTGCACCTATATATCTATCCAGAAGGCAGAGGGATATATAGATGTAAGATATTTTATATTATTTATTCTATTTAGTATGTGTATGTAAAATGTCTTGTTTTATTGTCACAATCATGAGTAAAAGCATAGGAAGGAGTTTTCTAAGAGAATAAGTTAGACCAAGTGTTGGAGGAAATTAAAGCAATATATGTATATATTACTTATGTTCACTATTTATTACTTTTGTTTTATAAATGATTATTTTGTTGTAAGTAATTTTATGTGAATCTGAAATGGTAGCTTTGCAGCTTTTGGTTTATTTTAGATAGTTGAAACTCATCATGGTTTTTAAAGGATTTTATAACTATTTACTTATATTAAAAATTTTTAATTCTCACTTTACTCGTGATGGTTTGTATAAATAAGGATATGCCTAGAGAGGAAAGTAGATTGCACCAAACTATCAGAGCTGTATGGGCAAGTGGTTGAATAAATTATAATTACCCTGCACTGGATTGAGAGATGCTTAGCTTATAGCTAGTCAATTTGTAGAAGCTAGCATTTCACTACTATGGCTAATTTTATTAATCAATATTGGAGAATATTGACCTTTTGGCTTAAATTCATATTATTAGCTTTATCTTAAACATGTGTTACAAATGTAGTGGAAGATATTTGTGGCGTCCCTTGAAAAAGGATACTCTACTTAAAGATTAGTAGAGAAAGGTTGGCCGTAGTTCTTGTAAGCAAAATTTTAACAAAATCCTAGAAACAAATTGATATTTTATTATTTTATTATTATCTAACCACAGGTATTCGTACACAAATTGATGACTTTATGTCGAAAGGTAAGGAGATCTCTTAATCTCATTGGGCTGTCATATAAGAAATAAACCTAGCTAATTCTACCTTTTATTCTATTGCAGTTAAATCTGGCTGTCAGATTGATTTGAATATCAGTTTGTTGCATTTCAAGTGATTTGGTCCTGCCACGACCTTTTGTGGGTTAGAGCAGATCTGATTTAAGCAACAGTATATGGATAAGAGCATTGACTCAAGCGACACAGAAAAATCAGTTTAAGCAGAAATAGTGGGTTCAAACAAAAATTTAGTAACAGAATATGTTTCGAGCACCTTAAATATAAGTAATCTGTGTTTTGAACGGCTCAAATGAACTTTCAGTAGTCAGGCTTTAGCATTAGCGGTGATGCAGTTTCAGCAGAAATAATTTAGCTCCCAAAATGGGTAACGGAAATTTGTCAACTGTCATATGTGCATATTTGACGGATCAAAATTTTGAGAAACGGAGCTTTGACAAAAGAAAAAATAAAATAAAATAAAAATAAAATCAATGTGTTTGGAATTGATTTTAGATAGACTTAATTTTGTTATAATTGATTTTGAAAAAAAAGAATTTACATTTAATAATTTGATCTGAGAAGTGATTTATGTTTAGATAATACTGATCAAAATCACTTTTAAAAGTATAATTTACAAAAAAAAAGAAATCTAAAATCAATTTTAGTTGAATTGAAAGGTGAAAATTTTTCACTTCTCTCTAAAATTAATTTTGAGATCATAATTAATTTTAATATTAAAAACCAAATAAAAAAATAACATAATTGATTTTGGCCACCCAGACACGTATGTTTAGTTGGTCCAAATTCCAAAACAAAACATATAACGTCATTCAGGACAAGGACATCATGTAGAAAAGCATTGAAAATGATCCCTTGATCGCACCTGGATTCAGAAATCTGGGTATGAAACTTCAACACCAGATGATGCCACTTAGACGTACATGCATAAATACTTGAACTAGTTACTGAAATGAAAAATGTTATTTGGACATGGTTAGTTTCGTGTTGAACAATCATTGGGAATTTATGTACAAATAAATGGAAAATTCATCTACATGACACAAGAATTAGATGACAGTATTATCACTTTCTACCACCTAATTCACCAATCGTATACTTGAATTCTCTATTCATTTGCATATAAATTTCCAATAATTGATTGAAACCGAAAAAACTATGTCCAAATATCAGGACTTGAGTGGCATTCCCTCTAGTAATATAAGGAGTACAATGACACTTCAGAGCCCCTTTTTATTATTTTCTTCGTAGCCAAGAAGCTCCTCCAACAATTTGTCATCAATGTACTCAAACTCAATGACTCGGTTTCCTTGCTCAGCCCTTCCACTACCTTCTACATCAACACGCACTTTGGCGGAAGAAGATGGTGATGAAGTCGAAGGCGAAGGCGAAGATGAAAAGAAAAGAGAGGAAGCACCACCTGCTGGAGAGGGATATTCATGTGGGAAGTTGAGCACTGCAAATGGACCTCTCATGGCATAAGCAGCTTTATCATAGGCTCTGGCTGCTTCCTCCGCCGTCTTGAAAGTTCCTAGCCACACCCTTTGACCGTGCCTCGCTGAGTCACGAATCTCTGCTGCAAATTTTCCCCATGGCCTCCTTCGTACACCTCTATACTTGGCATGTTCTTGTTCATCTTTGGCCTTTCCTCTCGACCCTTCTTCATCCATTGTTTCTTTTTGTTTCTCTTCCATGCATGGCCTAGACTAAGGACTCATTTTAAAGTATATATACATAAAAGAAAAATGCTGGATAGTAAGGATTTATGCTATAATTTGTTTTGTGAGAGATGCATGACATGTTTATTGATCCTTATATATTAGTGAGTTATATAATTTTTTTTTATCTAATGATTATCTTTATTTTCTGTCAAAATTCTGATTTTTTTCAAAAAATTTTACAGCATTACTTATATACGTGTGTATACTTCTATTCCGACCAAATATTAAATTTTGAAACATGTATTTGATCACAACAAAACTAAATTGGCATCTTAACTAAATTTTATCTACAATATGAAGATTCAAATTTTAAAATTATCACACATTACTCAAAGTTATATAAACAATTCGTTAAAGATTTAAAAAGCATATTACTTTATTACTTTCACACTTTTTTTCAATGCCCGCCATTTGTGATAAAAGGGTAAAAAGAAGAGAAATTCATTTTTCTTACTTTTTTCATTAAAATTTTCAAATATAAGAATAACATTTTAGTTGAAAAAATGGCCACAAAAGCACAAATCGATCTGGGCCCGATAATCTTTGGTACGTGATATGCTGATGCTGAGATCTGTGTCACTCAAGAACCGCGTTGAAAAGTTGCTTGTCCATAGGTGACTCTTTCAGGTTACGAAACCTTTTTGCTCTTCTCCCAAATTTTATGCTTCATTTTCCTGTTATTGCTGTTTCTGAATTTAGTGTATACTGTATAGTAAAAAAAAAACCAACTCACAAGGAAACGAATTGTGAAATGGCCCACAAAATGAAGGAAAGAAAAAGACTAAAAAGCTAAGGTAGAAAGTTGAGTTTTATCGAGGTTGAAAATGCCAAACGCGTAAATATAAATGTTGTGAAGCCCTTTGCTTATTCTACTTTGCTTAGGTAATTGATATGCTGAAAATTGCACATTACTAAATCGTACTTCAGGGTAAAAGTTTCATCACTAGGACACAGAATTTTTTCTCTATACTTTTATGTTTCTTTTCTATGAACTTACGAGGTGTTTTGGCAAGCTTGAAAAATCTTGGTAACTTGGATCTCTATCTTGAAAAAACCTTGAAAAATCTCTAGTCTTTATTTAGTACAATAGGTCCAGTTTAAAATAAATCTTGTTTAGTAATTTTTTTCGGAACATCAAATATTGTTTAGTAATTAACAAAATCTATCTTAACCAAATTTATCTTAGAGCTGGTTCTAAAATAAAAAATCAATTTTAAGATTTTTTTTTTTTTAATCATTCTGTGTGTGTGTGTGTGTGTGTGTGTGTGTGGACTAAACTAATTTTTAAGTTAAATTTTAAATCAAACAATATGTAACTATAAAATTTTATATAACTCGTTCTATTTCATCTTGTAGTAAATTGATTTATCAAATTACCTAAACCTTCAATATTAAAAAGTACCTGGTTCCAGCATTATCAAATGACCCAAAATTACAAATATTAAATAATTCTGGAAGCGATATGATGGAGAACATCGAGGAAGGAGATTGGCTGGGGAGCTAAGGACCTGTTTGGAGTATATTTTCATTTCTTATTTATGCTTTTTATTTTTTATTTTTAAAATTTTGTAAAAGAAATAGTCAAAATCAGAAAATTTTAATTTTGTTTTATTTATTTATTTATTTATTATTATTATCATTCTTTTTGCGAAATTTTAAAAATAAAAAAAAAAAAAGGTAAAAATTAAACAAACTCTAAAGTTTTGGTTGTTTTCACGTAACCCTCCTGTAAATGGATCTGATTCTCTATAAATGCTGCAAGAATCAGAATGGTACTTGAAAAATATTATAGCGCGATGATACCTAAGAGAGTCAAATATGCTGGGAAAAAACAATGTTACGAAGGAATTGTTGTGGATAAGAACATGTTTTTTGGGCATTTAAAAAAAAAAAGTTATAAATTTGTCTAATATTAAGTTGACGAGTAATATTGTAAATTTAATTTTAATGTATTATTAGTATAAATTTTTTTTTATATAGATATTCAATTATATATATTTTTGGAATAGATATTTAATTATATACTATCACATCAATAAAAATATTTGACTTGACTATCAATTATCTTAGAAGTCTTATAAATGAAAGTATATAATTAAATAATACTATAAAAAAATTTTATGTTGATAATATATTAAAGTTAATATATAATATTATATAATCCAAATTATTTATTAAAATTATTATCAGAATTGACGGCAATTGGAGAAACAAAGGACTGAAAACAATACATTCATAAATGATATTAAATCACTTGACAAAAGTTGTGGTAATAAATTTATTACTATTTATTTTTTTGTAAGTTTACTGCATCAAGTTTAAGCAATATCTACAGAAAATAACAATAAATAAAGAATAGTACCACTATTTGATACATTAATAACAACAAAATTTGAATATCTGATATCATGTATAGCATCCAAGCCTCTTATTACTAAACTTTGCGGCTTAAGAGCTCCGCTATTTGGTACTGGGGGATCGCTTCGAATAAAGAGTAAAAGTAAATTAATGTTATGTTATTGGTTTACTGTTACATATTTGCCTTCGGGTAACATTTATTAATTTTATAATATTTTAAAAAAGGTTGAAAAAATAAAAAATTGTTAAAATTTTTTTGTTATATTTTTATAAATATTGTATATCAGCTATATTATTAAATAATTTTAACAACACTTTTCTTGATTTAATAATTTCAATTATTTTGTAGCAGTTGCTGAGTGCAGTGTTTACAAAAATCAGCCGGCGGATGGAGAAAAAGAACGTGAAGCACGAAAAGTACTTGTAGCCTCCTGGGATAACACGTTCTTCGTGCATCTGACACCATCCAATGTTATATAGAAGTGGCGAAAATGATGAGATCCAACATGATTTGATGGTTGTGATGTTATGGGAAGGAAGAATTTTTTTTGGCTCCAGAAGGAAAGGACAGCACCGTGATGCACACTCCTTTCTTTGACGCTTCCTGCTCAAGTCCTTCTTACTATAATGCATTTCTGAATAAAGAAATTCGGGTCCAAGCAGGATATTATGCAGCCTCGTTTTTAACATGAGATTCACAACCGAAGCAATTAAGCGTATAGTACATCATGACTTTAAGGTACCTTTAAGCTTGGATTTTCTCCAGTGGGTCCTTCATTATTGTGTTTTGCGTTTCTTCGAAACAATGAACCTAAAGCTGGGGCCTAATATTCCGACACGTTACTGCGTACATATATGGATCCATTGGGAGCTTGAACTCAAGATCATTGGTTTTCTATACCGTGGAGTCCACAAGAAGTTCAAGAGGAACAAATTTCAACCTTTTTGGCAAGGTTTCTTGCAACTTTCCGTGCTACGTACGGTTTCAAGAAAAGAAAATATGATCGTTAAACAATAGCACTTGTTTGGGGGGCTTTTGAACTAGTTATGAAATATTGCAAAGTAATTATATATTTACTTAAAGAGTAGTCATGCCTATAATTTAATTATTTTTCAGAAAGTTATTTACTAAAATATTAAGAATTTAATTTGAATATATTGACAATATAAGATATTTTTATACAATTAACCAATTATACTTTTCCATTTATATAACCGTTCAAGTAGTGGATATGAAACTTAATCATAATTGTTAATATGACAAGATATGATTGATTGAAAATATAAAAATATTTTATACTGTCAGGGCATTAATCTATAAAGATGAAGTAGGACTTAATAGATGAAGAATTAGAGATGGTAAAATTGCCAACTTGCCTCCTCCCATCCTGACCCACCGCCAACCCACTATAGTAATATGGGTTGACAATTCATCCCATTTTTGGGTGGGCTGACGAATTAATAGGTTAACTCGAAAAAAAAAATAGAAATAAGCTTATTTTTATGTTTTTAATGAATTAGTTGACATAAAAAATTTAAAAAAAATAATTGATGAAATTTTCACTTAAATACAATTATATAATATCCATATAAACTTAAAAAATAAAATCTTAAATTACATAATTTACATTCAAATTCAAACACAATAGGTTAATAATATAAATCAATCACAACATAGTAATGAATCATTAACAAATTTATATCCACAGATTATAACTATAATAGACTAATAAGAACTCCTTACAAATTAAACATAATAAGTTTATAAAAATATTTATAAACATACTCATCTCATGTCCAAAAGTATTTTCAAATTTGAAAAAAAAAAACTTGCCCACGAGTAAGACCCGCCCCACCTCGCCTCAACCCGTGGGTTAGATCGGTTGAAAATAGCAACCCAAGTAGCTACTTTTTATGAGTTAGGCAGGTCGCCTCGACGGGTTTAGCCCATTTTTCTATCTCTGCAAAGAGTGTATTGGCTAACAGGGGTTTGATCTATAGCGAAAAGGTTAGTCTTTCACATGGAGTGATTTATGGTTTGACTCTTGGCTAGGAGAATTGCCTACATTTAGTGCTCAACCGTGCTCCAACAGGATTTTCTCCAGTGGAGGATACCTTTGGAGGGGGAAAAAAGCATAAAAAGCACTTTCTCCCCTTGATTTATTACTCTAGCTGCCCTTCCTATAATTCAACCGTTAATTTTAACATTGTAAAACAATGTGACATCAAATAAGTTTATCAAATAGATATCACATATATTTTTTAGAGATCAAAATAATATCACATGTATTTTTAGGAGTTAAACTGATATCAAAAATCTTTTTGGGATTGCACTGATATCATGTTTATTTTTCAGGGGCTAAATTAATATAAAAAATCTTTCAGGGACTAAATTGATATAAAAGAATCTTTCAAGAAATAAACTGATGTCACCTATATCTATGATGGATCAAATTTTTAGTTTACTCAAAAAAAAAAAAAAGATTGAATGAAATAAAAGAAAATGAAAAAATATACATACAATTTTTTTCCAAAAAAAATTAAAATACAATAAAAAAATTAAAATTATTTTATATTTAAAAACAAAAATAAAAAAAGTAATAGAAAAGAAACTTAACAAAAACAAAAACAGTAAAATTCACAATAACTATACTAGTAATGATATTAATTAAAACAATTACCAAAAACAGCATCAACAACTAGTTAGCTAATTTAGAAAATCAACTTTAGCAAGTATATCAGGTCACAAGTAGTAAATAGTGAGTATAAAGTATCGTTTCCATGGGAATTATAAATCAAGTACTAATTCACTCAAAATAGTGACTATTTGGGTAATAGAAAATACTAAGACTTAAAATAAAAATAAACAAACAAAATAAAATAAAATAAAATAAAATATATAAATAATAAAAAATCAATAAAAAGAGAGATGTTAGGGATGGATTCATCTAAATTTTATGATTTTGTATTATCTAAATATTAAATTAATTTCTTAGCAATACATTTGCAGGTCAAATTCCTTGCAATTATGACCCTTATAAGATAAATTGAACATTTTAATTCCTTAAACTATTTTAAATCTATCCTAGGGATGAAAAACAGAAATTTAAAAAGACTACACAAGTAAGTTCTTCTATTCTTGGCTACTCTGACATATGGTAATTTTTAGATTGGTTTATTTTATAAAGTGAAATTCTTTTTGTTAATATAAAATCATACATCAGTTATTGGTTGATTAGACCAAAAACAACATTAAGAATACAAAAAATCACTCAATGTATTGAAAAAGAAAATTAAAATGATAAAAGAAATACAAAATTAGTTTTCTAAAACTACATATCCCTAACACCTTAAATAAAATAAAATATAGAAAAAGAAAAGAACTTAAACAATAAAAAACTATACTTTCTTCTCTCTCTCTCTCTCTCTCTCTCTTTCTCTCTCTCTTTTAAGCTCTCTAACTTTTGAAAAAGAATTACAACAAATTTATAATAAATTCTTTCGAAGTGAGTAGAATCTTCTGTTGAGTTTCTTCTGATTTTCTGTTCAAATTTTTATCTTTTTTTCAAGTCTTGATATTCTTCCAAATCTCTCCAAATATTTTTAAATCCCTTTCCAAATCTTTAAATCTTTATTAGAATCTTTTCCCTTTATCTTCTTATATAATGATACTATCTTTATTCTGTATCCAAATAAATCTAGTAAAAATCTTCATCTATTAAGTATAAAATTATTATATTCTCGCTACACTGATAAATAAAATTTATTCAATTGGAAAATATCGTGTTGAGAATAAATTTAGAATAATTAACATACAAACATAAAGGTAAAAATAATATATTTCATAAGTTATCAATTGAAAACGAGGGAGCTGCTACTGCAGGATAGGTTTTGAAGAAATGAATTAGGATTGCGGATGACCAAAATTCTGATATTGTATTATTCCAATTTCAAGCCAAACAGAAGTGTACAGGATGGAGTCTTTGGCTGACTAATTATTTTACTTTTTGTCATAAACTGATGCTAAGATTCTGTGTTTTATTCTTGGTTATCTGACTCACATGTTAAACTTTATGTCAGAAGGAATGGGGCTGATCTATTGTGTTTGAAGTGGCAGATTGCTCTTGGTTGTTGGCTAGCACTTGAGGCAGATCATGGTTTATGTACTCTGACTGATCTTGTGTGGATCTGCTGGATATGTTTGTATCACATCTAACATTGGTGCTGTAGTGTTAGGTATACCTAGGTTGTTGTATTAACTAATCTAACTTGAATAGAGTTTATCCACGTTACTTTAAACATATGGAGATCGACACATAAATAATTAGATATTTTAGTTAAATAATTAGATATTTTAATTACATTTCTTGTGAATATAATAGATATAATAAGGTAGTTAATAGCGAATGAGATATTCTTTCAACAGATTTGCAGTAAAATACTTAAAACCATCGGTTACTAACACATGGTTATCTGTATCTTCTCACAGCTAAATTCTGTGGTAATGTAACTAAACTTTCCGCTTATTTATGCATAATTCCCCGATATTTCAAAATAGGTGTCTATACAAATTATGTTCAAATAAACTACTGTAATTTTGTCCACCCAGATAATAATAATAATAATAATGACAAGAACTACTGTTCTTTTTTGAGATTCACATATTTGTTACAGTTGTAAGTAAATTTTAATCTTGCACTACAGAATTCTTCGGCGCAATTTACCACGAGGCGTTATGTAGCATTTTCCTTTGTTTTTTCCCCTCCTGGTGATAGGTTTTATTGGTTTTAATCAATAGGTTTGACTTTTACTATCTATAATTTCAATGTGATAGAAATCACCAATAAAAACATGTAAATGATTACTGAATTGTGGCCCATTTGTTTTACACGCCAACAGGCATCTATTTTAAAAGGAATGAAAGGTTCCTTTGAAGAAAAATTGTCTCGTGTTTGAGGTGGAAAACAAAAGCTCCTTTACTCATGTGATCCTCTCCTGACTCGGATTTTTTGTTTTTGTACTTTTTTTTCCCAATTATTATTTGTGTTGCCCACGAGAAAAAGATGAAACATTAATTACTTGACTATACAAAGGTACACGGGCCAAATTCATCTATGTCGTTGTACTTTTTCCTTATTGGATGTATAATTAAATTTTGACCAAAAAGACGTATAATTAAATGAAGATATCTCGTTTAGTCATATGGACTAATGGAATATTGGAATAAATCATCTCATACAAAAATTTCATATGACTTTATCATACGTTAACCTTCATAATTGATTAAATTCTCTCATGGATCATATATTTGGCCATATTTTCTTGATCGATGATAAAAATCAACACACGCTAGTTAGATCACGTGGAATTTTCACATGAAATGATCCATTCTTAATGAGATACATGCATTAATGAATGATTAAAGATGAAGTTATAGTCAATTTTTTCTTTTTTGGTTTTGTTGTCTTTTTTTTTTCTTTTTTTTTTTTTTTTGGTCTTTGAGGTTTAACTCCTATCTATGTGCATTGTTACAACTAAGAGGTCTTTTCAATAATTATTTGTTTTTTAAACATTGATTCTTTACCAAGGAGTGCAGTCCCTTATGACTACACCCAACACTTGTTGGTAGTTATAGCTAGTACCTGTGTTCTGAAAATTGGATCAGACTAGCCAGTCTGACCGGTTGAATCGAGAATCGAACCCCTTCCGATCCGATTGTCTGTTAAAAATTGGATGTAAAAAAGGGTTAAAAGTCAGATGAATCGATCAAAAACCAATGAACGGCCTGAACCAGCAACGGTTCACACGGTTAGCGGTTGAAGAAAAAAAATGAAAACTCTTTTGCTTCAAAGTGTGCTCATGGAAGCCGCTATGACACCACCACCTCGCCACCAACAGGGTTAGAAGAAGAGCAACCAACAAAGCCAGATCACTACAACATGGTCCTTACTAGTTCGATATCATATATGCAGCACTAGTTTAATAGAGAGGGAGGGAGGGATGGGAGAAAAGCTAAGAGTGGGAGGTGCGGGTATTTAGGCAAGCTTAAGACTTAGGGTTTTCTATCTTAAAGGGGTCATAGGCCAAAACCCATTTTCTAGTATATAGTGGTCTAGTCTAGACACTCGTTGCTTTATTTTTTTTTTCCTGCACACATGGTTCTACTTATGGCAGCTAGTACATTTACCTTAAGTAAATTAATTGTGATAACAAAAATATATTACTCTTCATTTAAATTATTTAGTAATTTTTTATTTATTTTATATTTTATTGTATATATAATTAGTCAATTATATATATATATATATATATATATATATATATATATATATATATATTTTCTAGTCTAACCTCGATTGAACTAATGAACCTTTGAACCAATACCTTGTCCAATTCAATGTCCAGTTCGATTTTTAGAACCTTGGCCAGTATGTAATATGTAACGGTTCTGAATATGAGACTATGAATTTAACAAAGAAATGGAGCATGAAGTGAGGATTACAATGCAGCCATACTAGGTCCAATAGAACAATATATAAGAAAGTGTAAGAATCAATAAATGAAGATCCTACTACAATGGCTTGTAGTTGAAGGAACTAGAATGGCAATGGGATGCGTGGCATGAGAAGAGGAAATTAAGAAGAGAATTGAGATCTGAACGAGAGGGAATTTTAGAAAGAAGTTTGGATAAGAAGGGAAAAGAAGACACCATTAATGTCATAACTAAGTAGTCATGCCTTCCTTACTCTGCCTATATTATGCACCTCCACTTTTCCACACATAGTCCTTAGGGAGCTGGTCAGGCTTTCTCGCTTTGGCATGCCAATGTTAATTAACTCTGGCTCCAATAGTCCTTGCATTTTATTTTTGTCCTCTCCAATGGAGAACAACCTTGTCACCAAGGTTAAGATTAGGATAGTGCTCTAGTATAACAATAAGGTCCTCTCAAGTTGCATCTATTGCTTGTAGACCTTCCCAATGCACTAATACTAGTGGGACCTATAAGGAGCCCCTTAGTATCACTCTTTTGTCTAGAACTAGTATTGGAGAAACAAGAGGTCCTAGTTCTATTGCAATAAGAGGAAGTGGTAAAAATGGTTATGATCTGCTCCCTTTGAATGGCTTACGAACTGATATGTGAAAATTAGAGCGAATTTTGACTATTTGGGGCAATTGCAATCGATAAGCTACTGAACTGTCATGACCCAACCCAGGACGTGATCGGCACATAGGGACACATCCCTAGCAAGCCTACATTAGACTTTTTTTCTAAGTAAAATCGGGCAGAGTTTTCTTTGTATCTAGGACTATTACCAAATAAGGATCCTCGCTCTACAAAAAATAATACAAGCACACATAATCATTGGGGATCCATGAATGCAACCAATAGCACACAATATGAGAATTTAAAAGATAATCACTTAAGAAAATGTGTTTACATAACTATTAAGGAATCTTTAGTCTATAAGCATTGAAATTTAAACTAATAACAACTCAAAACAACAGTGTAAATATTACAACATAAGACCCAACATAGTGAGGACCCTGCCTGTAAGTTATTGGAGCACTTCTAAAGACTTTACACTTAAGCTTAAATGTTGAAACTTCTAGTTCACTTTGGAAACTTGAACACAATCTTGCACCTGACTAAAAACATAGAGAGAAAGAAAGAGTGAGTCACACCAATGAGGGATAATATATCTATAACAAGAGTGGGACAAGATTAACCAAAATCTTTTAGTAACATATAACCTATAAGCTTCTTCAAACTCATATAATTTCTTAAGTAAAATACTTTGTCTTTACATCAATATACTATAAAATTTTCAGTAAAGCATACCTGAAATATAATCTGTCCTTAAAACACCCTAGGTCCTTAATCACCGTTTTCTTTCAATTGGATAAAAACTTCATTGTAAACATATATATAATAAGGATATAAGAATTGGCCTGAAAGATAGAAATACTTTCTCATAATATGAAAAGTAGAAACTTGTTTCAAAATCATGATAAGACTTAAGGGAGGATCCTATTTCAGAAAATAACCGTCTGATTAGGTTTGCCTAGCAGTAACTGATAACTTCGCACCTGTGAATGTCTATATATTCTGGACATGTTGGTCGACATGTCGGGCTAGCAATCACCCTGCTACCTGGGTTATTCGAGGTGCACCAAGGCTAATACTGCTGCCATTAGCAAACAGTTTTTGTTCTAGTTTCCTTCCTTTAGGAAAAACTTCTTCTTTACTAAATCCTTCGTGATGTTAAAACTTTTCCTTAGCTCAAATCATATACTTTCTTGCTCATAACTTCAACACATGATAATATTCAAGAAACGTCCTTATTCACAACAAATAGAGTTACCAACTTTCAAATATTCAAAATAACAACACTATCAAACATAAGTTCAAAGTATAGTACTTCCAAACTGTTCATCTTAAAATATCTAGAGTTCTTTCTCAAACTATTGAAATTTAGCTATCTCTTTCTATTAAATTACTCAAGTATTGGCTCTAAGAACATAAGAACTTCTAATAACTTAAGACTTCATATCTTTCTATCATATTACTCAAATATCTTAAATCAATTTCTATAAGAGCTTGTCCCACATATATGCTTAAACATATATATACATATGCATAACTAACATGATTATGTCAATAGTTCTATAAATACGAAGTAAAATATATTAATTTAGTTCTTTCATAAGCTTCGCTAAATTACATTTTTGGAGTGTAATTAGGAAATTAAGAATAAGACACAAACTATAGATATACTATCACTCACAACTCAAATTTGAAGTCAAGAATATAAGGGGGTGGCACTTTCGAGCCAACTGGAAACTCCTGGGAAGAGTCCAAAGTTACAAAACATAACAAACTATCATGGATAAGCTTCTAGGAACCAAATTTAACTCCAATCAACACCCAACTCAAAATCCCCAAATTTAGGTATCCTAAACCCTCATAACAGGAACCTAAACTTAACTTTATGGATTCAACAATCAATTTATAGATTAAAGGAGATAGAGAACATCAAGATTTACCTTAAGATCTTGGAATGAAGTTTGGGCAAGCGAGGAATGGTGGATCTCCTTTACCTTCCACTTTCTCTCACTTCAAGAAAAGAGAGAGAGCTTAAGGAAGAAGATGATGATGATGGTGATGAGAATAAGATGGATTGGGTGGTGGATTTGGGTAAAAGTTGATGAAAGATTGACAAAAATTATGTTAGAGGAGAGAAAGATAAGAGAGAAGGAAGAGAGAGAGAGAGAGAGAGGCATGGTGGAAATGGGGGAGAAGGTTCGAGCTTCTCCTTTTAATTCCATCCAGCAAGCACGTGGGCGCTTTGACTTGGCCATGTAGGCGCCCACATGCCTGAAATAGAGCTATTTCGCAGTACAGCTAGTTTAAGTTGATGTCTCCATTTATTTTATTCTCCATTAACTTTAAAACATACATGTAAGTAAGAGAATACCCCCTATTTGAATCCAATAAAAATATTGGAAAAATTAAACTCCTTAAGAATCAAAATCTAACTTTTGGACTTTTATACAAACTTCCAAAAACTTGCGTTTTGTTAAACTGTCGGGCTAAAAACGGAAGGGTTAAAGACTTTATAAAATTCATTAAAAATCACTCTAAAATTCATTAAAAATCACTCTTCAATTCTTGGATATATAAGGAACAATTACCGGGACTTTTGATTACATGAAAATGTCCTAAATATATAGCCCTCCAAGGAGGCCTAGGGTCCAGACTTGGAACTTCGTGAGATCTGACAGGGTAATACATTGCATTTTATGCATTCCAATACCTAGTTATTGCAATCTTTCCCCCTTAAGAAATTCGGTCCCTGAATTTCAAAATGGAATTTTAACCTCCTTTTTCTTCTTCTTCCACTAATTGATGCCTTTAACACTCCTTTCCTGGGGCACGTCTTACGGAATTATGATATGTGAAACCTCACATTCTATTGACTCTAATATGAAGATGAATTCTCAGTCAAAGGTTATTCTTCTTAAAGCACCTCTATTAGCTAAGGATTCCTTAAAATGTTACTCCTATACCCTTTGTATCATATTCTTTACTTTACTTTACAATCGCTAGCCCTTAAGACTTGAATTTGTCTTTCAATTCCATGACCTATTCTTTTTAAGTTACCTTTAGGCGACATGAATTATTAGAGCCATCATAGAAAGGATTATGGCACCCTTTTGGTACATATACTAGGCAAGCTGCTGCTAATTACTTAACTGTAAGCACCTTCCTCTGTACCAAACATTCATTTTCTGATTGTGACATTCTTTCCTCCTTCAAACTCTTTAGATTTCTCTATTTCCTTCAAAGTTAATTCTAACTAGTTCAAAATTCTTCATCACCAGAATCTATAGTCCAACTTTGCTTGAGGTCCATATCTTGCCAACCTAACTTCATTAGGCATTATTCATTGTAACATATGTTCTACATTCCTCACCCATAGATTTTGAATTACTAGTCACCGTAATAGAATTCTTCAAGAAATATCTTGTTGCTCTTACTTCTGAGGTTTCTAACCTTCAAGTCCTTTATTAGTATTTATCACATTATCTCCTGGCACTAAACTTTATTATTGCAAATGTAAACTAACTTCTTGTACTATTCTTGCGTGTTCTCTACTTCTTAATATTGTTATTGAAAAGCCTTGATCGCCCAATTTCATTATGAGAAATAATTCACACCACCTAGGGAAAACATTACGTATAGAACACCCTAACCACAGGTTCTTATTCAGACATCAAGCCTTAAGCTTTAGCCACTCTATGTATGTTGATCCTTCCCTTAAATGAGGAAATCACATATAAGGGTCCATAGATCCTCCAAGAATCCCTTTTTTCTTCATACGTCCCTTAACGCCACATGGCATGACATAAAAATTGCATGCATGGGTGATCAATTGGATTTTTATATACTTATTTTCCCTCATTTCTAGCTCATTAATTCTCTTTTGTGCCTAATTATTTTGAATTGGACCATTTTATATTGTTTGGATTTTGTTTGGATTTGAGTTAAATTTTCCAGCATTAGGCAAATTCTGACACTATTTTGGTTTTTGGGTTATATCTTGAGTTGTAGAGCTCATTTTATTGCGATTCTGGATTTGTAGAAAAGCTGAGATATAAACCTACAGGTTATATGCAGAGGTCAGAGGCTAATTCTGGTGTTAAGAAGCTGAAATTGGGCCTAGAAGTCAACTAAAGTGGTGCAGCCGCGGATTCTGAGTAGGGTGTGGTATTTGGGCCATATCTCGGTCCACAAATGTCCGATTGAGCCCATTCTAGTGGCATTTTGAAGCTGACATCCAAGGCTACAATTCTCCTTCAGAGTGGAAATCCAAACGGAATCGTTTTGATAGCCAAAACGGTAGACGAACGTTACTCACAGAATTAGTTATAATGATTTCATGTTTTTATTGTAACTTTCTTTCTATAATTCGGATTTTAGCAAATAAGATGTCCAAATTCAAAGGAGAGAAAGAGGATTAATGTAGTAATTACAATTAATAATGTTTAGGTGGTTTTGATTCGGAATTTGGCCGATTTTTGGGAGGGTCAGACTGGTAAGATTGAACAAATTTTTGGGAAAAAAAAAAGGAATATTTCGATTTTTGGACTTCTTCTTCCTCTCTTCTCTCACGCCCCCCCCACCTTACAATTCGTTTTCCTCCATTCATGGAGAAGTAAGCTTCTATCTAATCCAAGGATTCAAAGAAGCATTGGCTATCTTGAGGATTGGCGCAACCAAACTTCATCAATTCAAATCGATTTTCTACTCCCTTTCCTTTCATTGTTATTAATCCAATTTCGGGTTTCAAGGTCTTTGATTCGGAATTGTGGTTGATTATAATTGATTGCTTACTTGCTTGCTTGCATATTGCTCAATTGATTAATGTGTAATGCAATTGCGTGAGTAGAATTATTTTCAGGTTTGAATTTGAGATTGATTGCATTGGTGCTTGAAAACTAACATGAATTGGTTAGGTTCTAGAGGTTTCTGAATTTAATCATTTATCTGTTAATTGAATGCATGAAGGTTTTCATGTGCAATGTCATATCCGAATAGAGGTTTCTTTCAGGTTTGATGTCAGTCACTGATTTGGTTTGAATGATTATTTTTAGAATCCGATGATAGATTAGCCACTGTCTTTTTTGGTTCTTGGATTGGAGTTTCAATTTTTGTTCACTTCCATTTTAAATAGTTGCATTTTCGTTTGATAAACAAACCCCCTCCCAAATTCTTGATCATATAACGTTGTCATCATTGGGAAACGACCCGGGTTGCACCCTTGCTACGAGTTTAGTGTAATTCAGTTTTTATTGTAATTTGACTGAGCTCGGCACTCAAGTCAAATTTTGGCGTCGTTGCCAGGGATGATTGATGTTATTTGGTCATGTTAATATGTGTTTATATCATTGCATATTCTGTCTTGATGTGTGCCTGGTTAAGTTGTTAGTTTTAATTTATAGTTAGTAGTTCGGTTTTATGGTTTTTAATGACTAACTCGTTTTAGTTGATTTTAGGGGATGTGATTCCATAGCAAAACATCATTCTGAGAAAGACTCAATCCTTTAAGGATTGAGGCCCCCCCTGTTTTTGTCAAATTCCATCATTTTGATAGGTTTTTAGAGGTTTTTTGATCTTTTCGGTATTTTTTAGGGACGTAACGGGTATTTTTGTAAAAGATTTTGTACTCCGATTGACTTGAAAATTGGTCAGTTGAAGGAAAATGGCCTTCTGATCAGGATCAAAGCAAAGCTATTGACTCTTTATTTTTAAGCCAAATTCCTTTATTTAGACCACTTTTTTATTTTTTAAGATTTTTCTTTGTATTTTTTTACTCCTTAAGGGTGAAATTTTTTAGGTGTGGTGGTCTAATAATTTTTAAAAATTTTCTGGTAGTGTTTTTATATTTATTTTGATTATTTTGAGTGTTTGTGTGCATGTTTTAGTACTTTGTGCGTATGATTCTGTTTGCTATTTTGTTAGTGCATGACTAGGTCTGATCCAACTCCTAATTTAGTTGAATTTGATCCTGAATTAGAGAGGACTCTTAGACAAATTAGAAGAGCTAAGAGGAGGTTGTTTGAGACTAGTTCTGCTAATAATTCTGTTTTTGATTCTATTCCTAACTTTGTTGACAATTCTGATTTTTCAGGAAGTATGGCTAATAGAACTTTGAAGGAACTCGCAGCACCTGATGTCAACTATCAAGCTTTGGCCATCCAGTACCCGAATTTGGATGCAGACTTCGAGCTAAAATCAGGACTGATACATTTGCTACCCAAGTTTTATGGCTTAGCTGGAGAAGACCCTCACAAGCACTTGAAGGAGTTCCATGTAGTGTGCTCAACCATGAAGCCGCATGGAGTGGAGGAAGATCACATCACGCTGAGAGCATTTCCCTTCTCCCTAGATGGATCTGCCAAGGATTGGTTGTACTACTTGCATCCAGGTTCCATCACGAGCTGGCAAGACATAAAGAGGATGTTCTTGGAGAAATTCTTTCCTGCCTCAAGAGCTGCTTCCATCAGAAAAGAAATTTGTGGCATAAGGTAGATTAGTGGAGAGACACTGCATGAGTATTGGGAGAGGTTTAAGAAGTTGTGTGCAAGCTGTCCACACCATCAGATTAGTGACCAGCTTCTCATTCAATATTTTTATGAAGGTCTCATGCCAATGGATAGAAGTATGGTTGATGCTGCTTCTGGAGGGGCTTTGGTAGATAAGACACCTGCTGCAACTCGTGAGTTAATTGCAAACATGGCTGCCAATCCACAACAATTTGGTACCTGAGCCATTGTGTCAACAAGTAGAGTAAATGAAGTACAAACCTCTGATACAAACCAGCAGAGGATGGAGAACCGAATAGATGAGTTGACAACCTTGGTGAGGCAATTGGCACTTGCCCAGTAGCCCTAGCAACCAGTAGCTATGATTTGTGGCATTTGCTCTATACCAGGACATCCAACAGATCAGTGTCCACATCTGCAGGAGAGCAATGAAACTGTTGCAGGAATTTTTCCTGGTTGGCCTTATCAACAGCAGCAGCAGCAGCAGAAGAGTTATGATCCATTCTCCAACATATACAATCTTGACTGGAGAGATCACCCGAATCTGAGGTATGGCAACAACTTCAATCAGTTTCAGCGACCTCAGTTTAAACAAAATTCTACTGGACCAAGTTTAAGACAATATCAGAACCAAGCTCAGCAAAATAAACAGCAAAGCAGCTTAGAACCAAGCTTGGCAGAATTGGTGAAGCAGATGGCAACTAGTAGTGTTCAGTTTCAGCAGAGAACAGAAGCCAGCATCCAGAATCTGCAAACACAGATTGGTCAGTTGGCTACAACAGTAAATGAGATGAAGTTTCAAGGTTCTGGCAACCTTCCCTCCCAATTCGTGAGCAACCCAAAGAATGTCAGTTCCATCACTTTGAGAAGTGGCAAGTAGCTTAAGGTTCCTGATGTTGTAGTTTCTGCAGAACAACCAGAGGTGGTAGCAGAAAAATTTGATTCTGCAGAAATAAAGACAAATGGGCAGAACCAAGTAGTAGCAATAGCAAGCAACCTAAACAAATTGTTCCACTGCTTTTCCCCAGCTGAGTGACACAAAACAAGAAGAGGGCAGAAGCTGAATTGGACAAGGAGATCATGGACACATTCAGAAAAGTGGAGGTCAATATTCCGCTCCTAGAAGCCATCAAACAGATTCCAAAGTATGCCAAATTTCTCAAGGATTTGTGCACTCATAGAAAGAGGCTGAAGGGAAATGAGAAGGTGAGCATGGGCAGAAATGTTTCTGCAATCATTCAGCCAAATATTCCTCCGAAATGCAAGGATCCGAGGACTTTCACCATTCCATTCATTATAGGAAGTAAGCAGTTCAGTCAAGCTATGTTGGATCTTGGAGCTTCAATAAATGTCATGCCAAAATCAATTTACCAGTCTTTGTGCATTGGAGAGCTCAAGCCAATAAGAGTGGTTATCCAACTTGCAAACCAAAGCACAACTCACCCTGAAGGAGTTTTAGAAGATGTGTTGGTAAGAGTAAATGACCTTATTTTTCCTGCTGATTTCTATGTGCAAAATATGGAGGATGAATTGCATGCTAATCAACCAACATTAATCTTAGGTAGGCCATTTTTGATAACTGCTAAGACTAAGATTGATGTGCATTCTGGTACATTATCCATGGAATTTGGAGATAGTAAAGTGTAATTTAATCTGTTTGATGCCATTAAATACCCACTGGAAGAGCATTCTGTTTTTCATATAGATATTATTGATTCATTGGTTGATGAAGTACATGAGAACATGTTCACTGAATTATATTGTGTTGATTGTGATTGTGACAGTAGTAATAACTTATGTGCTGTTTGTGCTATTTATGCTGAATTTGTTGCATGCTTACAATATGAAAATGTTGTTTCTATTGAATCTGCTATTTCTGCTATTCTGCTGTTTCTGTTGAATCTATTGTTTCTGTTGAATCTGTTATTTTTGTTGTTTCTATTGTTTTTGTTGAATCTGCTGTTTCTGCTGAAAATTCTATTTTTAGTTGTACAGATTCTGCTATTGTTCCTATTTTTTCTGTTGTTCCAAATTTTTTTGACAAATCTGTTTCTGCTTCTTCTATTTGTTCAAATTATGAAAATCCTGCTGTTTCAGTTTCAGCATTTACTAATTCTATTTTTGTGATCTTTTCTGCTGACAAATCTGTTTATGCTGATTCTGATTGTGCTATGTTTAATCCTGCGAATCTTGATGTTGAATCAAACTCTACAGTGTCAAAATATGCCAATCCTGCTACTGCCTTTATAAATTCTATTTCTGCAGATTTAAATATTGCACTTACAGTTTCTGCAGGTTCTACATTGCCATTTTCTGCAGATTCTGCGACTTCAGCTTCTGGTTGCATAAATTCTGCAATTACAGAAATTTCTGCTATTGAAAATTCTATTTCTGCAAATTCTATTTCTGTGAATTCTGTTTCTGATGTGCAAATTTTAAATTCTGAATTTTCAGATTCTGTGATTTTGAATTCTGTACATCATTTTACCTCTGTTGATTCTGTTTTAGCTTCTATAGGATATGATGATGCTGTTGTGCAGAATTTTTCACAGATTGCAGGTGCTAAACCTAAACCATCAGAAGCAACTCCAAGATTAGTACCTTCTATCATAGAGCCACCCACCTTGGAATTGAAGCCATTGCCAGAAAATTTGAAGTATGAATTTCTGGTACCAAATGAGAAGCTACCAATCATCATAGACAAAGATCTGCAACCAGAGCAAGAAGAGAAGTTGCTGAACATCCTGAGGCAGAACATGAAGGCTATAGGCTGGACATTGGCAGACATACCTGGGATTAGCCCCTCTACATGTATGCACAGAATTCAGTTAGAGGAGGGAGTGAAACCATAAGGCAACCTCAGAGAAGGCTCAACCTGCTTATCTTGGATGTGGTGAAGAAAGAAGTGAGCAAGTTGCTGGCTGTAGGGATCATTTATCCAATTTTAGATAGCAAATGGGTGAGCCCAGTGCAAGTAGTTCCAAAGAAGACTGGAATAACAGTGGTGAAGAACTCAAAGGAGGAGTTGGTGCCTACAAGAGTGTAGAACAGCTGGAGAGTCTGCATAGATTATAGGAAATTGAACCAGGCCACCAGGAAGGACCACTTCCCATTACCCTTCATTGATCAGATGCTGGAGAGATTAGCAGGTCAGTCACACTAATGTTTTCTTGATGGATTTTCTAGTTATTTTCAGATCCACATTGCACCAGAAGATCAGGAGAAGACCACCTTTACATGCCCATTTGGCACATTTGCATACCGGAGGATGCCTTTCGGTTTGTGCAACGCCCCAGGTACATTTTAGAGGTGCATGGTGAGTATTTTTTCTGATTTTCTAGAAAATTGTATGGAAGTCTTTATGGATGATTTTACTCTTTATGGCACTTCATTTGATGCATGCTTGGACAGCCTAGCCAGGGTATTACATAGATGTGTTGAGTCTCACCTTGTTTTGAATTATGAGAAATGTCATTTTATGGTTAGGCAAGGTGTAGTCTTAGGACATGTGATTTCTAGTGAGGGTATTGCTGTTGATAGGTCCAAAATTGATGTTATTGCTTCTTTACCTTACCCCACACGTGTGCGAGAAGTACGTTCTTTTCTTGGATATGCAAGTTTTTACAGGCGATTTATCCAAGACTTCAGCAAAATTGTCCTTCCACTTTCCAAGCTGCTACAAAAGGATATAGACTTCCAGTTTGATGATAACTGCAATAAAGCTTTTGACCAGTTGAAGCAACACTTGATTTCTGCTCCTATTCTTTAGACACTGGACTGGGAACACCCGTTTGAGCTCATGTGTGATGCATCGAACCTTGCAGTTGGAGCTGTTCTTTCTCAGAGGGTTGGGAAGATTACCCATGTCATAGCATATGCCTCCCGGACCCTAGACTCTGCACAGGCTAATTACACCACCACAGAGAAGGAGCTTTTAGCCATTATTTTTGCTTTAGACAAATTTCGTGCTTATCTGTTAGGAACTAAAGTAACTATTTTTTCTGATCAGGCAGCCTTGAAGTTCTTATTGAAGAAGTTGGATGCAAAGCCTAGACTCATCAGGTGGATATTGTTGTTGCAAGAATTTGACATTGAGATCAGGGATAAGAGTGGAGCTGAGAACCTGGTAGCAGACCACTTGAGTCGCATTTCACAGACCTTGGAGCCTCTACCTATCCGTGAGACCTTTCCAGATGAGCAACTTTTAGAGTTGCGAGGTAAGGATCCATGGTATGTTGATTTGGTTAACTATCTAGTTGCTTCTGAATTGCCTGCCTACTTTAAAAAGCATCAGATAGACAAACTTAAGAGTAAGGCTAAATATTATGTCTGGGATGATCCTTATTTGTGGCGCATGTGTAGTGATCAGATTATTAGGCGCTATGTGCATGAGCTTGAGATTCCTTCCATTTTGCATTTCTGTCATACACTTGCTTGTGGTGGTCACTTTGGACCACAACGCACTGCTAGGAAGGTCTTAGATGCAGGTTTTTATTAGCCCACATTGTTTCGCGATTCTTACACTTATTGTAACAATTGTGAACAGTGTCAGAAGACAGGTACTATATCCCGTAGGAATGAGATGCCTCAACAACTATTATTATTTTGAGATATTTGATGTTTGGGGTATTGACTTTATAGGTCCATTTCCTGTCTCATTTGGTTTTGTTTATATTTTGCTGGCTATTGATTATGTTTCCCAGTGGGTGGAGGCCAAGGCCACTCGAACTGATGATTCTCATGTTGTTATAGATTTTGTCAGATCACACATTTTTTGCAGGTTTGGAGTGCCTAGAGCAATCATCAATGATCAGGGGAGCCATTTCTATAACAGGAACATGGCAACTCTGCTGAAAAAATATGGTGTCACCCACAAGGTCTCAACTCCATACCATCCGCAGACTAATGGACAGGCGGAGGTATCAAATAGGGAGTTGAAGCAGATTTTGGAGAAAACAGTGCAGCCTAGCAGGAAGGATTGGAGCAAGAGGCTTGAGGATGCATTATGGGCTTACCGCACTGCCTACAGGACTCCTTTAGGGATCTCTCCCTATAGGATTGTCTTTAGCAAGGCATGTCACCTTCCAGTAGAAATTGAGCACAAAGCCTATTGGGCAGTCAAGAACTGCAACCTTGATATGAGCCAGTCCGGACTTCACAGGAAGCTCCAACTTCAGGAGTTGGAGGAGATCCGGTTGGAAGCCTATGAGAACTCCCACATGTACAAGGAGAAGACAAAACTCATTCATGATAAGAAGTTGCTGTGGAAGGAGTTCTCCATTGGCCAAAAAGTGCTTCCCTACAATTCTCGCCTCAAGCTCTTTTCTGGTAAGCTTCGTTCTAGGTGGCTTGGTCCTTATATAGTGACTAAGATTTTTCCATATGGTGCTGTGCAGATTTTGGAGCTTGGAACGAATAGAGTATTCACAGTGAATGGCCACCGCTTGAAGCCATTTCATGAGGACACACCCTTGGAGACCATTGAGGAAGTCCGCTTGCTAGCGGCCACTTACACTTGATAGGGGAGTTTCTCTTTCTCCTTCCTTACTTCATTTTACTTGCATTTCCATTCTGCATTACATTGAGGACAATGTAAAGTTGAAGTGTGGCGGGATAGTTTATACATAGGTTGTTTGGTAACTAGTTTTGCATTATAGATTTGTTTCATGGTTGCTTTTACTTCATTTCTTCTTTAAAAAAAGTTTTTTTTTGCTTTGTTTTGCTTTGGTTCTCCATTGTTGAGTTGAAAGTTGTTGAGTTAAGGCATTAGGCTTTAGGGAAGATAGAGTTTCAACATGATTTCATTTTTCTTTCCCCTCTTGATATGTGTAAGTTAGGTGATTGATCGTGATTTGCAATGATTGAGTATGTTGGACTTTACCCTTGTGAGCTTTTGAGCCTTATTTTGGATGGTTACATTTCATGCTATTCTCTTCTTTCTTGTGTATTTTCCCTCATAGATTTTGTTATTTTAGAACTTGCCTTGATTCTTCTTTGAGGCTACATTTTTCATAAGCATTCATGAATATGATAGAGGCATTTATTTCATTTTAGCCACTTGGCCATATAGCCTACCTTGCATTTTGCCCCTTGTTTAGCCCCTTTGAGCCTTATTGATCATTCTTTGGTTTCTAGCACATTATAAGCTTTAAGTGGAAAACCATGTTATACCCAACCTTAGGGAATAGGGAGTGCATTGGTTTCATCATTATTGTTGGATTTGGGATCAAGTGTGGGGGTTTGAAAGGATGCAAGGAAAGCAAAAAAAAAAAAAAAAAAAAGGAAAAAAAAAAAGAAGAAAAAAATAAAATGGGAAATCTTGATAAAGGGAAAAGAAAGTTCAAAGAGAGTAAGTGTGTGATGGCTTGATTTGTCTAGAGACCAATGTCACTTCTATTCTCTTAGGTTGTATCTTGTCATATCCTCATATTTTCATACCTTTACCTTGGCCCCATTACAACCTTGAATAAAGTCCTCTTGATTTGTGTTTGCATATGATTGTGAATAGTGGAGAACTAGAAGATTAACAAGCTTATGGTAATACATTGTCTAGTGAGGTGACTTGAGTGAAACACTTTTGCCATACACTTGAGAGTTGAGATATTTAAACACCATCTTATTAACCCTTTTATGCTTGATCTAATTGCATTTTGAAGGATATTGCTTAACTTGCATTTTTGAGAGATGGGGTGTTGAATGATTTAACTGTTGAAAACTCTTGATGCCTTGTATGCTCTTATGTTCCTAAGCTTGGCACTTTTGATGATTCATTGGAGAATTTGCTTGTTCATTTTGGGTTATTCCATGATTTTTAACTTGCATGTTTTTATGTCCTTAGTTGAATCTTGCATGAGGACATGCAAGAGTTAAGTGTGGGGGAATTTGATCAATTGGATTTTTATATACTTATTTTCCCTCATTCCTAGCTCATTAATTCTCTTTTGTGCCTAATTATTTTGAATTGGACCATTTTGTATTGTTTGGATTTTGTTCGGATTTAAGTTAAATTTTCCAGCATTAGGCGAATTCTGACACTGTTTTGGTTTTTGGGTTATATCTTGAGTTGTAGAGCTCATTTTATTGTGATTCTTGATTTGTAGAAAAGCTGAGAGATAAGCCCACAAGTTATATGAGAGGTCAAAGGCTAATTCTGGTGTTAAGAAGCTGAAATTGGGCCTAGAAATGAACTGAAGTGGTGCAGCCGTGGATTCTGAGTAGGGTGTGGTATTTGGGCCATATCTCGGTCCACAGTTGTCCGATTGAGTCCATTCCAGTGGCATTTTGAAGCTGACATCCAAGACTACAATTCTCCTTCAGAGTGCAAATCTAAACGGAATCATTTTGATAGCCAAAAAAGTAGAAGAACATTACTTGCGGAATTAGTTATAATGATTTCATGTTTTTATTGTAACTTTCTTTCTATAATTTGGATTTTAGCAAATAAGATGCCCAGATTCAAAGGAGAGAGAGAGGATTAATGTAGTAATTACAATTAATAATGTTTAGGCAGTTTTGATTCGAAATTTGGCCAGTTTTTGGGAGGGTCAGACTGGTAAGATTGAACAGATTTTTGGGGAAAAAAAAGGAATATTTCGATTTTTGGACTTCTTCTTCCTCTCTTCTCTCACGCCCCCCCCACCTTACAATTCGTTTTCCTCCATTCATGGAGGAGTAAGCTTCTATATAATCCAAGGATTCAAAGAAGCATTGGCTATCTTGAGGATTGGCGCAACCAAACTTCATCAATTCAAATCGTTTTCTACTCCCTTTTCTTTCATTGTTATTAATCCAATTTCGGGTTTGAAGGTTTTTGATTCGGAATTGTGGTTGATTATAATTGATTGCTTACTTACTTGCTTGCATATTGCTTGATTGATTAATGTGTAATGCAATTGCATGAGTAGAGTCATTTTCAGGTTTGAATTTGAGATTGATTACATTGGTGCTTGAAAATTAACATGAATTGGTTAGGTTCTAGAGGTTTCTGAATTTAATCATTTATCTGTTAATTGAATGCATGAAGGTTTTCATGTGCAATGTCGTATCCGAATAAAGGTTTCTTTCAGGTTTGATGTCAGTCACTGATTTGGTTTGAATGATTATTTTTAGAATCTGATGATAGATTAGCCACTGTCTTTCTTGGTTCTTGGATTGAAGTTCCAATTTCTGTTCACTTCCATTTTAAATAGTTGCATTTTCGTTTGATAAACAAACCCCCCCCCCCCAAATTCCTGATCATATAACATTGTCATCACTGGAAAACGACCTGGGTTGCACCCTTGCTATGAGTTTAGTGTAATTCGATTTTTATTGTAATTTGACCGAGCTCAGCACTCGAGTCAAATTTTGTAACTCTTGCAATGGGGGCGTCATAAGATTCCTCGTGGGAAACCTTCTTTACTTTGCCAACTTGTTCTTCCCACCTAATATTTGTCTCTATCTCAATTCCATTCATAGTAGGAGATTCCACATATTCACAAACATCACTTAGGGGTATTACTACGCCCTCAACTTAGCACTTAGCACCATCAATCATCACTAAGCATCATAAGAAATCCTTTTCAGAATCAACACCTTTAATTAGGAACTTTCTGGGTAATCATAACTTCTATGAACTCCTCACGGTTGCAATTCCAATACAAAAATCATATAATTGCCCTATCGTTGACCTTACTTATTCACTTCCTAAAAATATAAGTCCTGTCTATCATAGTTATTCTTCAGATCACGCATAAACACTTCAAAGTAAACTTAAATCCCACTATGCTAAACTCTTACTTTAGACAATCTAATATGCTTGCAAGCAATCAAAATAACTTCACGTCCTTAGGCATTAGGACTCAAGCCTTAACACCTTTAAGCATATTATCCATATATCTCATGCTCAACCCATCTTAGACCATATCTATTCACTTCTTGAAAAATATAAATCCTATCTATCATGAGTATTCTTTTGATCATACCCAAATACTTTGTACTATACTTATGTCCCACTATGTCAATCTTTTACTTAAGACCAACTTACACACTTACAAGAAATCAACAGATTTGCATCTTTGGATATTAGAACTCAAGTCTTACACATTCAGACATATGGCTCACTACCTATATGAAATTTATAAGCAGCACTTCAAGTTCAAGCAAAATCATTCAACCTTGATAGGTTCTTCTATAACCTTAAACAGAACAAAAAATATAGTTACTCATTTAACTCACTAAACTACATCTTCGGTCATAGAAAACATTTCCTCCCTTCTAACATCTAATTACAAGCTACAAATCATATTCTTCACATATTTCAGGCTCTTGAAATCTCATGAATTGTCATTGCCAGTTTATGAGCTCATAAGCCATGCAAGGCTACACATTCCATAGAAAGAAATTGAAACCTAACCATAGGTGTGGAGTGAGTGGTTCAGCTTAAAATTAAAACCATAAATAGAAAAGAAGCAACAACTCCTAGATTACCACATGAACAACATACATGACATAAGGGAAATATCTAGAACAACTAAGAGACATAGGACAAGAACATCATTCATATAGGCCTTTTGTAGCACCACAATCAATGGAAATGGGCGCGCTTCCATTTACACAGTTGTGATCTTACTAAAGGACAGTTGCTCCATTAACCATAGGGAAACCTAATGCTCTGATACCAAGTTTGTCACGACTCAACCCAAGACATGATCGGCGCATAGGAATACATCTTTAGCAAGCCTACATTAGACTCTTTTTCTAAGTAAAATCGGGCAGAGTATCCTTTGTGTTTAGGACTATTCCCAAATAAGGATCCTCGCCCTACGAAAAAATACATGCATACACAATCATTAGGGATCCAGGCATTCTCCGAATGCAGCCCACAACACACAATATGAGAATTTAAAACATAATCACTTATGAAAATGTGTTTACATAACTATTCAAGAGGCTGTAGTCCATAAGCATTGAAATTTAAACTAATAACAACTCAAAACAACAGTATACATATAACAACATAAGACCCAACATAGGGAGGACCCTGCCTGTAGGTTATTGGAGCACTTCTAAAGACTTTACACTAAAGCTTAAATGTTGAAACTTCTAATTAGCTTTGGAAGCTTGAACACAATCCCGCACCTATCTAAAAACATAGAGAGAAAGAAAGAGTAAGTCACACCGACTAAGAGAGGGATAATATATTTATAACAAGAGTGGGACAAGCTTAAACATAATCTTTTAGTAACATATAACCTATAGGCTTTTTCAAACTCATATAATTTCTTAAGTAAAATACTTTGTCTATACATCAATATATTATAAAATTTCCAATAAAACATACCTGAAAAATAATCTGTCCTTAAAACATCCATAGGTCCTTAATCACCTTTTTCTTTCAATTGGATAAAAACTTCTTTGTAAACATATATATAATAAGGATATAAGAAATGGCCTGAAAAATAGAAATACTTTCTCATAACATGAAAAGTAAATACTTGTTTCAAAATTATCAAAAGGCTTAAGGGAGGATCCTATTTCAGAAAATAACTGCTTGACTAGGCTTGCCTAGCAGTAACTGATAACATACCCCTATGCGTGTTTATATATTCCGGACATCTTAGCCGACATGTGGGGCTAGTAATCACCTGCTACCTCGGTTATTCGAGGTGCACCAAGGCCAATGTTGCTACCATTAGCAAATAGTTTCTATTTTAGCGTCCTTCCCTTAGGAAAAACTTATTCTTTATTAAATCCTTGATGTTAAAACTTTTCCTTAGCTCAAATTATATACTTTCTTGCTCATAACTTCAATACATGATAATATTCAAGAAACTTCCTTATTCTCAACAAATAGAGTTACCAACTTTTCGAATATTCAAAATAACAACACTATCAAACATAAGTTCAAAGTGTAGTACTTTCAAACTATTCATCTTAAAGTATCTAGAGTTCTTTCTCAAATTATTGAAATTTAGCTATCTCTTTCCATTTAATTACTCAAGCATTGGCTTTAAGAACGTAAGAACTTCTAATAACTTAAGACTTCATATCTTTCTATCATATTACTCAAATATCTTAAATCAATTTCTATGAGACCTTGTCCCACATATATGCTTAAACATATATATACATACACATAACTAACATGATTATGTCAATAGTTCTATAAATACGGAGTAAAATATATTAATTCAATTCTTTCATAAACTTCACTAAATTACATTTTTGCCATGTAATTAGGAAATTAAGAATAAGACAGAAGCTATAGATATACTATCACTCACAACTCAAATTTGGAGTCAAGGACTCAAGGAGATGGTGCTTTCGATCCAACTAGAAACTCCTGGGAAGAGTCCAAAGCTACAAAACATAACAAATTGTCATGAATAAGCTTCTAGGAACCAAACTTAACTCCAATCAACACCCCAACTCAAAATCCCCAAATTTAGGAATCCTAAACCTTCATAACAAGAACCTAAACTTAACGTTATGGAATCAACAATCAATCTATAGATAAAAGTAGATAGAGAACATCAAGATTTACCTTAAGATCTTGGAATGAAGTTTGGGCAAGACAGGAGTGATGGATCTCCTCTACCTTCCACTTTCTCTCACTTCAAGAAGAGAAAGGGAGCTCAAGGAAGAAGATGATGATGATGGTGATGACAATAAGATGGATTGGGTGGTGGTTTTGGATAAAAATTGATGAAAGATTGATAAAAATCATGTTGGAGGAGAGAGAGATGCTTGAGGAGGAAGAGTGAGAGAGGCATGGTGGAAATGGGGGAGAAGGTTCGAGGTTCTGCTTTTAATTCCATCCAACGGGTGCCTGGGCCTGCAGCCTGGGCGCTGCGACTTAGCCACCTGGGCGCCCGCATGCCTAAAACAGAGTTATTTCGCAACACAACCAGTTTAAGCTAATGTCCTCACTTAGTTTATTCTCTATTAACTTTAAAACATAAATGTAAATAAGAGAATATCCTCCATTTGAATCCAATAAAAATATTGGAAAAATCAAACTCCTTAATATTCAAAATCTAACTTTTGGATTTTAGTACAAACTTTCGAAAACTTGCGTTTTCTTAAACTTTCAGGCTAAAAATTGAAGGGTTAAAGACTTTATAATATCCATTAAAAATCACTCTTCAATTCTTGGATATATAAGAAACAATTATCAAGACTTTTGATCCCATGAAAATATCCTAAACATATAGCCCTCCAAGGAGGCCTAGGGTCCAGATGTGGAACTTCGCGGGATCCAACAGGGCAGCGCATCGTGTTTTATGTATTCCAATACCTGGTTATTACATGAACCAATTCATTCTATGACTGGAAATGGTCCAAAATACCTCGTTCTCAACTTGTAGTTCTTTCCTAATTGCACTAAGTGCTGCCTATATGGTTGTATCTTCATAAGAACTGGATTGCCTATTGCAAAACTGAATTCTTTCTCTTCTTATTTGCTTGAGCTTTCATCACTTGCTAAGCTCTAAGGAGGCCTATTTTTAGTTGAGAAATGATCAAATTCCTCTAATGAAGCATTTCTTGGATAGAAATTGGGTTTGCTGCATTAGCGTAATATTTGATAAGTGCTGGTAGTTCTCAGCCATAAACAATCTTAATTGATGTTGTCCTTCTGGTGCTATGGTTAGAGGTCTTGTACCAATATTCTATCAAAGTTAAAATTTTGAAATAAATTTTGGGATTTTCAGATACAAAGTATCTGAGGTACATTTCAACTCATTTATTAAGTGCTTCAGCTAGGCCATATGTTTGTGGATGTTAGGTCAAACTCATGACCAGTGTAGTACCTTGGAACTTGAATAAATGTGGCCAAAAAGAGCTTATGGAAGTCTTATTTCTATCTGGGACAATACTTTTTTGGGGAAACCATGCAACTTCATTATGTTATTTAGAAAACTTCAATTACAACCATACTTTTATAATCTGGTTAGTGGGAAAAATGTGCATACTTGGATAATCTATCAATCACCACAAGTATCGCTAAATAACCAAATAAGGAAGGCAATCCAGTGATAAAGTCTATGGAAATGTCTTCCCAAATTTGGCTTGGTATGGGGAGGGATTTCAATAAGCCATTAGGTAATTCTGTTGGGAATTTCGCTTTTTGACACATAGGACATTCTGTGATAAACTTCCTTATGTTAGCCAACATTCCTTTCCAATAAAATTATGAGCCAATTCGAGCTATTATTCTAGCTATGCCAACATGAATCCAAGTAGTAAAAGAATGGAATTCTTCTAAAATCTTCTACACCAAGATACTTTGATGAGGTACGACCATTTTGTTTTTCCATGACAACAAATTTTCTATTGTAGAATAATTCAAATTTGGCTTTTAATACTGCTGACATAGTTGCAGCTTTTCTCTAAGCTCAAGGTCTATTGCAATTGTAAATTGCAACTCTTCAAGATATTGATATTTTGGCTCAAACCAAGCTATCATATAACACTTGGACAAGGAATCAACTGCTATGTTCTCTTTACTAGGTTTATACTCAATTTCAAAGTCAAATCCCACAAATTTGCGTAGCTAGTTCTACTATTCTGAGTTGTCTGGTCCATTAGGTTCTTCAAGCTCTTCTAATCAATTCCCTATATGTTGACTCCTTTTGCATTCTAGATGTCATTTTCTTGGTGAAGAATGCAACTAGGGGGTTGTCTAGGCTGAGCACAACTCTTGTACCAATTCCATAATGCATGAGTATCTAGTACAAAGTACTTGTAGAAATTAAGTAGTACTGGAACTAGAGCTCGATTAATGGTTGTCTTTAAATCCTCATGACTTTTAGGCACTATTGGATCGAGTAAAACTATCTTTCTTCAATAAATCTATCAAAGGAGAAGCTATGGCAACAAATCCCTTGATGAATCTTCTATAATAGGTAGCTAAGCCAAAAAATCCTTGAAGTTGCTTGACATTTGTTGGGATAGACCAGTGCAAGAAACCCTTGACCTTAACTTGTTCCATCTTATCAACCATCCATAAAACAATATGCCCCAACTAATCTACCTTTTGCAAGCCAAATGAGTAATTAGATAATTTAGCAAATAATACACTCTGCTGTAAAATGGAGAGAAAAATTCTAAATGCTTTAAATACTCACACTAAGAGGGGCTATAAAATAAGATGCCATAAAAAGAAACTAACACATACTTTCTCAGCAGCCCTTGAAAAACCTAGTTCATGAGACTCTGAAAGGTAGGTTGGGCATTAGACAACCTAAATAGCATTACCAGTAACTTATACAAGCCTTGGTGAGTCCTAAAGGCTATTTTGCATCTATCTTCAGGCTTGGCCAAGATCTGATGATAACTTGATATTAGATCTATTTTTGCCTGATAGTTAGGTAGTGCAAGTCCTTGAATGGCAGTGATTGATGGCAGTGGGGGCTACTTATAAAGACATTTTGATGCTCAAATCAGAAAT
This sequence comes from Pterocarpus santalinus, assembly GCA_031439595.1. NCBI lineage: Eukaryota > Viridiplantae > Streptophyta > Magnoliopsida > Fabales > Fabaceae > Pterocarpus > Pterocarpus santalinus. Next base: position 41,436,300 of record CM062523.1, on the reverse strand, counting down.
GGTCTAGGAGGCAATATGTATGGAAAAAGTGATTTAATTACACCTAGGGTATGCAAGGCCCTTATGTTCTCTAAAGTTTACTAGGAGATAACCTACATCGATGGAATCTTCCATGGTTATGTGGGAGAATCAATTAAGATTCTCTATCAAATATAAGGTATATGATTGGTGTGACTGGCTGCCATTAACAGCCACGATTATGGTGGTTTCCTTATTTAGCATAACGCGTCAATGATGCATGGAGAATTGTAAGGTGGTAAAGATAACATATGAATATTAGTTATAATGTGGCAAGGTGAGCCCCTGAGCAAGCCTATGCTCATTAGTAAATGTCAGAGTGAAGATCCCAAGGTTGAATGGGCTAAATATGGCGAGTATTCTACTTTGGGGGACTAGTCCAATCCACAACCCCCGAGCTTGCTCAAAATATAAGGATAACATGCTGAGCTCTTATGATTTGGCAATCTCTTATTAAGGCGAGTCACTAGGGAGAGGTCTCATTAGGGTGAGCCCCACAGGGTGAAGTCTCATACCCCGAGTAAGGTATCAGAAGCTGAAAAATTTAATTTCCTTAGCATAGTAATTTGGCGGTTATGGGGAAAAGCGTTGCTTCCACATGTCATGTCTCAATTGGTGCACTCCCTGCTAAAGCCTTAATGGCCCAAAGAGTAGTCACGTCATACACTTTAGAGTCATTTGTTGCGAAATTGCTGATCCTAGATCATTGATTCACAATATGGCTTGAATTTCATTTTAATTTGATGCCAAAGGGATGGCTATTAGATCAAAAATAGCTTTTGTGGCCCTCTTTAAAGAAGACTCTTCGTTTCCATTTTTCACACTTTACCAATTTTCAAATTAAGGGTTTTCTTTAAGAGTTCAAGAGTCTTCTTCACTTGCTCTTCCTCTTACTTCCAACTTCGTCTAAATGTTCCTCTATCTTTCATTTTCTAGGGAGTGCTCTCCCTTCTATTCTCTTTGAATGTTGCTCCTTTCTGCATTCTTCTTTTTCTTAGTCTTGGGTTCCCTATTCCATTACTACTTATCCCATCCTACTTCTAAGGATAAGAGGTAGTTATGGGTAAGATGAAAGTTGAGAGCACACCTATGTAGGATACTAAGGCTTGGCTTTTAGACCCCTATTACTAGGTTAGTGCTGAAGTTAATGAGGCATAGTCTATAATAGATAGTGATTGTTCCATTAAAACTCCTTAACGAGGTGGAGTTAGCTCATTCTGTAGATGAGGACGAGTTTTGCTCTTCTAAGGATAAGGTATGTGATTCTCGCGATTTGAAGGATGTCAAGGCCATCTATGTCTACAAGACTGACTGTGTTCAAGGACCTAAGGATAAGGTTCTCTTCAAAGAGTTTGAATGTGGGGTCTTAGTCCAAATAAATATTACTCCTAGGAAACTTCATCTTACTAGCTGGGCTTTCATTTACATTCAAAGTATTGATGGAACTTTTTGAGGGAGATGTCTAGTTTGAAGGTCTTCTTCAGTTTCTTTTGAGCGCAGAGGGTCTAAAAAAGAACATGGTGCTCCCTAAGCATTGTCCTTGGGTGAACACTATTCGCCTTGTGCCATAACAATTACAAAGGCTTTAGAAATCAATTTTTCAATGTGAGGTCTACTTGGAGTGAGTAGCCTTTCTATTTGGACAAGAACGAAAAGGCTACTAAGAGGTTTCCTTTGTATTGGAGGCTTAAGATGAAGCAGATTCTAGACCAGAAGAAAGAGAGCCTTTCCAAGTCAAAGCAAGACTTGGTATATTTTTTGGTAAGCATAGCACTATGAGCCTTACCTCCAACCTTCTAAGCAGTTAAAGTGGGATGTGGATGACTTGGTAATTACCCAACATATGAGTAGGTTTCTGTTGGATTGGTTCATGTTTTATCGTGCATTTGATTGCCTTCCATGTAATATTATGTTGCTGGGTTCGAGTCTAAGTGTTTGTTTGTTTTGAAAATAAGATGGCCCCAAAGATAACCATTATAACTTTTTTTTGGCAAAGAAGAACCAAAAGTGGAAGGCTGTAGAGAAACAGACCAGCAAAACCATTGTCCCCAATGTTGTAGTGGCAGCTTGGGGGTGGAGATTTCAAAGCTAAGGGGATGAGAAAGCTCCTCCAAGGCTGGCATCACCTCCCCTAAAGAAGGTGCCCTTGAAGTTCCTTCCCCCTCCTTCTTAAATGAAAAGAAAGAATAAGAGGCAAATAAGAAAAAAAGTAGTTAGGAGCTCGCCGCAGAGGTTGCAAAAGCTCCCCATATTAAATAGAGGAAGGGCGATTAGGGGCTCACTGTTGGTGTTGTTGAGGCTCCTAAGGTCAAAGAAAAAAGACTCTTTTCGATCAAAGATGCTAAGAAAGAGGCTCCCAAGTTGAGGAGTTAGCCATTGCTGAGAGGATCAGACAGTTAAAGGTTGAACTCAATAGGTCCAAGGCTTCTAATAAGGTCACCTTAGCCTTGAAGGATAAAGAGATCTCCTAGTTGTAGTGGACCTTTTTTGTAGAGGTCGGCAACAAGACGAGCCAGGGTCAGTTGAGCCAAGCCAGGTCCAAAATGGAGAACATTCGAAAGGACTTGGTTGACATGGGGGGCAAGTACAAGTATGTCTAGACCCTAACCAATGACACTATGCTTATTGCACTGAATACGAAGAAGTTGTAACATTCTCCAAACACATATACCATGCTCGAGTCATGGAACTATATCTAGAGTTGCTATAGGTGCTATAAAAAAAATTTAAAATGGAGAAAATATAATATATATATATATATATATATATATATATATATATATGGCCCTTAAATTTTATATCTCATTTCTACATAAGGAGTTACAATTCCAACATATTTGCTACATAGAAATATAGAATCACAATTTAAAAGGAACTTAACTAATCTCATATGCTGTGCACATACTCGACCTAGGGTCCTCACTTTGTATATACCAAATGCCATTTCCATTTTCCAGACTGACCTCGAGTCTGAGTCTTGCATGGTGGACATCCTAAGACTCTGCTTCATAGTTGAAATCTAGCTTAGGTATTGGAATATTTACGTGGAAAAAAACTACACACATAGAAACAAGTAATGAGAACCTACGATTCTCATTAGGTAAACTCAAACCATTAATCATATAAGGTGTCATCATAAACATTCCAGCCACTTCGGTTTATTATAAAAATATGGACATATATGCATAAGCACTAGTTCAATTTTAAGTGTGAAAACATATTTCTCAAAGCGGGATTACTTTTAGCAATCACTTGGCATATTTCATAACAAACATAATGAAAGTGACAATATAATAGTTCAATCATAATTATAATGACTTGACAATATAATGAGATGCTTAAATATGTATATGCAAATGCTCATACTTAACATTATGCAAGTGCACTTGACTTTCTTTTCTTTTTCATTCTTTAACTTACATCTTGATCTTCTGTACTTGGTCTCTTGGAGGTGAATGGCCTCTCTCACCTCAGGGTAATAGCCTACTTCTGAAGTTTGAGTTAGTACCTATACATGACTAATGGATTTACTTTCCCTGACTTTTACACTGGTTTATTCCCCTGTAATCTGCTCAAGAGTTGGCCCAAGTCATAGACAGTATCGCCGGCTTGGCATGTCCCTTTCAAAGTTCTTGCCATTTTTCTTTATTCTTGAATATCATCATCCATGAACATGTCACATGCACTTAGGCACTTCATATCTTATTTCCAAACATTCTTGCAAGCATGATGCTCATGTATATAGCATAAACATACTCATGGCTTTCACATATTTCTGCCAAAAATTCGGTAGCATAATAGCTAAAATATAGAAGCATCCCAATATACAAACAGTCAGCCAATCTTAGCAATCATATTCATCATATATAATATATCAATATAACATTATATTGGTGTGAATCTGTATTAATCTTAGGCCTTTGAATTTTTCATAGCTTAGGGGACCCTTAAATCAAGACACTTTCAAGTTATTTGGCTTTACCTTAAATCTGCCTTGTATTTCTAAATTATACCATAATTCTATTTTAATTCATTTTAATCTAGAAATTATATAAATTGTAGCTCTATTAGTCTATTTTTAAATCTCTTTACTTTTAATAAATTTTGATATGTATAACTTGAGTTATTAAAGTTTTACTCAAGGTTGCCTTATTTTAGGACAAACTTGCGCACCGAAGTTTAGAAAATCACTATAAATCCATATTTTATCATTTTTGTTCCAAAATTCATACCAATGTGTAGCTATTTGGATCATATTTCAATCATCACAAGTTTCACTCCAATTAGGTAACTAAAGCTCAAGTTATAAACTCCTCAAATAGACTACCCTATTTTGACCTAAATAAAGCATAGGTCAAATTTTAAGAATTATTGGGGGAAATGTATTCATTATATCATTCTAAAATTTTTGAGAAATAATCCTCTATGTCTTAGCTTCCTAATAAAATTAGTTTCACTTGATTTTAAGTTATATAGGATGAGTTATACCCTTCACATCACACTCTAGTTAGGACAAAGAGTAAAATTCAATAGCCAATTTCAAAAATTCATAACTAATTCATTTTTAAATCCAATGGTCTTATAATTTACATGTTGGATTTCTCTTGAAATATAGTTTTATCTAAAATTAATTTCATTTGAATATGAACTCTGTAGGGTGAGTTATGAAATTCGTTGTACAGGCAATGCAGTTTCTATTTCATAGCTTCTCTGTTTTGGTTTTATCTTATTCTTTTGATCTGTCCCTCAATCTAAACCAAGTTTTTCCTATCTTAAATCACTAGAAACAAGTCATAACACCATCATACAAGCATAAATCAAGGTAGCACAAGAGAATCACATCAGCCATATAACCACACAATACATCAAATAAGTAACGATTTAAGCTATCTACTTCAAAATCCTTGAAACCATGGAAGCAAGGAAGCTAAGAACCAACCCTAGCCTTTTTCCTTCCTCATGATAATAGCTCACATAGAGGTGAAGAGACTCCACTTGATGGTTAATCATCAAATGATAGAGGAGTTTTGTAGAGGAGAGGATGATGATTAATTTTCATAAAAGGAGTAGATGGTTTTGAGGCCAAGAAGACCTTCATCTTTGAGTTTAAAGCTCTCAACCATGGAGATGGTGGAAGAATATGAGGATGAAGAAGAAAATGAAGGGTGATAAATGGGGGGAGGGGGGAGTGGTCAAATTATTCGAGGGGAAAAAGGGAAGGATGGTGGCTTACTCACTAAGTTGGTTTAGCTCGTCTTTGAAGCTTTGTGGGTTAAATTTCATTGGTAGGTTTAGAACCAAAATTAAATAGCCCTAGTCTTAAAATCTGAGTGGTTCATTTTTAGCTACCAACGGGTTTTGTATGGGTAATTTCTAGTCACACATTCTAGCATGTTTACTTGCTGTTTATTCCCACAGACAAAGCAAGACTCTTGAGGGTTAATTCAAGGTGTCTGACTATCATTTCGAGTATTCTGAGTTACTCGAGTTATCATATATGGGAGTAGAAGTCATTAAGGTAGAAGGTCGTAAGGCTGGGGGATAAGGTCACTGAGCTAGTGGATGCACCCACCAAGTCGCATGGCCAAGCTGAGAAGCCGGAAGAGAAAAATGCCAACCTAGAGGAGAAAGCCACTAAGCTGGAAGGCTAATTTGAGGAGCTAAAAGATGAGGCAATGGATCAATACATCACAGGTTTCGAGCAGTCCATTGCCTAAGTTGAAGTCCTTCACTTTGGAGTTGACTTGTCCATAGCATCCTATAGTCATGGATGTGATGTTCATTAATATTACTTCCAGTGATGAGGCTAATGCCCTAGGGCAATCTTTGGAGCCTGTGGATGTCCCTACTTCCAGCCCCGTGGATGAGGTTCCTTTTAGGAATATGGGCAAGGACCCTACTGGTTGATCCTTCACTTCTCCTTTAGAATCATTCTCACTAAAAATCAAGTCCTATCACTATTAAAAAGCTTTGAACTCGAGACCTTCACCTAAACTTTATACCTATCCATTTATCATTTACTTAACCAAATTACTCTAAATCATTTATCTTTATTCCAAATCAAGATTATTACACATATAATTAGCTTCTCAAAACCATTAACACCCAAAAATGCTTCACTCCCCAAGTCCATTATTTTGGTTTCTATTTCACATTTTAACGTACATAATTATCATAACCTACTCAAGCATCAAAGAAAAACATAAAGCATGCAAGATATCATCAAAATAAACATCCGAATTTGCCCAAGATAAAATAAAAGAGAAAACCTCCCTATTAAAGGCCACGCCCGAAAACCCCTTTAAGATTACAAACCATTTTCTTGTCTCACCACAAATTACATAGGAATAGATACAACCATAATTACTCTTCTCACTAAAAAAAATACAGCAAAAACACGAAAAATCCTCCACATTAGCCATGAGGGTAGCAGCTTCATCATAAAAGAGAACCAAGTTACCACATGCAAAAACAAGAGGAAAATGCATTACAACCAAAATGAGCAACCATAAACATAAGCCTTGGGAGAATTAAGCAAAATTGGCGAAGAAGAACTTCATACCCTCTTGGGAAAACAAAGAAAACTTGATATTTAAGATGACAAAGTAGGCAAGATCACAAGGGTAGCAAGATGATCTCCACAAGTACTCACACTCTACCTCACAAGCATATACTCTCAAGTGGATCCGCCGTCTTGATGTTGAAGGAGAATGAAGGTGTGTGCACTCAAATCTTTCTCCCAATACTATTATATATCGGTCATATTGAGAGGTTTATCCTTACTTGTGATCGATGTCAGTTCTTATCATATGAAAGGGGCAATTTGGAAATCATGATCTTTCAAAGTTTAGATCCATCCTTGAAACTGTGCACTAATAGAATGAGTGGCTATTTAAATTAGAGTTCTAGCCTTAGATATACCCTATCACTAAGACTCACTTTATTAGGACACAAAGGAGTGAACTTTCATTTCTTTGTCTTGTAACATACATTCTAAATCATGCATTTGAACAATATCCATTGACATTCTATATCTAACTCTTATGATTCTTTCTCTTTCATATCATGCATCATATTGCAACATGCATAGCATGCATTTTAGTCACACATGACAACACACACAAACAAGAAAAAAAAGGAAATTATTTAATATGCATCTTTCTTCCCTTCCTTTTCTATCCCTTCCACATTATTCATTAGAACATGGATACATGCATACCTAAACAAGCAAGAAAAAATTAAAAAAAAAAAATCATTCAATACATATTTGTATCTTTTTTCCTACTATCCTTCCCATATATTCATTAGGTTCAAGCATTCATGCCATGCATATTCTATCTGTAGTTGTCATGCATTTTTCTCTCTCTCATCATCTATTTTTATCATAGATGATAAGCATACATCAATAAGCATCCACAAAAAAAAAACAACTTGCATGTATTTTTTTCTCTTATGTTTTTAAACAGTTATAACATACACATTTTTATTTAAGACGTGATAGCAAGCCAAAAAATCCAAATAAAGCTTCACTTTGGTGCCTGAAGTTGCAAGTGTGCTTCACTTTAGTCCCTGAAATTTTGAAATCAAATTTTTGGTTCTTAAAATTGCATTTTATCAGTCACTTTAGTCCCTGGCTAGATAGAGGTTAGTCAACGACTACTATTTTGCTGACATGTCACATTAAATACATGCGGCATACCATGTGGCCATTTAACATGGCATCGATTTTAAATAGATTCAAATTAGTCCTTTAAATTTCTAAAGTGTGCCAAAAAAGCCCTTGAAATTTTCTAAAATGTGTCAAATAAGTCTCAAATCTTTAAATTTCTCCTCTTCTCCTTCATAAACTCTAAATCCTCAATCTTCCTTAAATCTACTAATTTCTCTCCCATTTTCACACCCCACTTAGTCCTTATTCTCCCTACATAGAATAATAGGAAGAGAACATATAGAAATGAGATAATGAGATTCAATAATTAATGCAAGTATCCTTGCAGCAAATGCAGTCCAACATATTCTCTTACTATTATTGTATTAATATACTAATATGCATACTTTGCAACTAAACAATGGGATATAATTTTTATCTTAACCTATATATGCTTTCAACTCTAATTTTATTTTCCAAGTAGGTACTCATATATAATGTATATATTACAATTACAAATCAACAATCAATGGCCTTTTCATTTGTCTTTAAAAGGAGATGAGTCTTTTGCACTTTTTAACATACATAATCAAAACTTTACACCTTTTGTACCTAGTGGCTCATACATATTAGATTTTTCCTGTAAATGAATGGGATAATATTCTTATGCAAGAATCAAAATAATATAACTCTAATATCTCAATAGTAATATGAGAATAATAATAATAATACTCTTAAAAAGATGCTTCAAATTGGAAAATTTCAATTATTGTTTAGCTACAAACACTGTCTTTAGGAACACTCTTGAACTAGTTAATAATTAACACATTCTCACCTAAACAAGGATCATAACACCTTTTCCCCTATTTTTCTATTTACCAAAATAAACAATTTTAGAATGGAGATCTTCAATCCTGATTTTTACTCCGATTAATTAACATTGTCTGTTATACCAAAAACATACAGGCACCTCATAAGTTCATAGCTAATATCAATATATTATATTTAGTTGTGCTAATATATATATATATATATATATATATATATATATATATATATATATATATATAACCACAAGATCATTTCTTCGATTCTCCCTTTCTTTTCCTATTTCCACTTCTTTTAATGTTTGATATTTATGAGTTTTTATCTAAATTTTCTTAAAATTATTTTAAAACTCTTACAATAGACTAATTAGCAGCACCTTCAATTAAAAGCTAAATTATGTATTCTCTTTTGAGCTACATTAAACTTATTAATTGTGTCTCATTGCCTCATTTCTATATATTCTCTTCCCACTATTCTATCTGGAAAAGATCTGGTCTAGGTAGGGTATAAAAATAGAAGAGAAATTAGTAGGTTTAAGAAAGACTGAGAATTTAGAGTTTATGAAGGAGAATAGGAGGAATTTGGAAATTTGGGACTTTTTTGACATATTTTAGAAAATTTTAGGAACTTTTTTGATACATTTTAGAAATTGCAGGGACTAATTTAAACCTATTTAAAATCGGTGCCATGTTATAGGGTCATGTGGCATGCCACATGTACTTAATGTGACATGTCAGCAAAATAATAACGGTTGACCAATTTCCATCTAGCCAGGGGTTAAAGTGACCGATCAAATGCAATTTTAGGGACTAAAAATTTAATTTCAAAATTTTAAAGACTAAAGTAAAGCACACATGCGATTTCAAGGACCAAAGTAAACTTTCTATCCAAAAAATCCATTTAACATATACATTTTTCTAATCACATGCCACTGCATACGTCAATAGGCAAAAAAAAAAAAAAAAAAAAAACCTCCTATGTGTAAGCTCCAACACCCTTAAAAGCCACTAAGTAGTCTTAGATATACTTCTTTAAGGGTTTTGATGGATAACAAGCCAACTCTTATGAAAGTCTTTTGTAAGGATTAACAGTTCGCTTAAGTATTTGTTTTGAATAGCACTGATCACTCTAACTCAAGATCAAGAAAGATGGTTCCCACACACAAATAGAAGTTAGCTTCTAAAAACGATCCTTCAAATTCAAAATTATGTTTTAATGAAGCTATGATCACAATGAGAACACCACCTGCCCACAATATAATCATATTTCTCATAATATTTCTCATAAGAAAATGAGTTAAAGCATCAAAAGGAGGAACTTATGTCTTAAGAAAGCTTGCAAGTCACCAAAAGGTACATAAGCTACTCAAAAGGATAATCTGTCCAGAAGCCTAATCTCTAAAATGTTGTTCTAAGTGAAGAAGGACCTCATTCAAAACTTGTTTTCTGTAACATCCACAGGAATTTTTATCCTTTTTTGCCTAATTGTTCGGGTTTTTATCAAATAAGTGAAATTAATTAAAATTTGAATAAATATTTATTTAGGATCAATTAATTAGCAATTAATTGAGTTTAGATATGAAAGAATTAGGTTAGAAGTATAGAAGATTTCATAGAAATTTTCTTAAACCAATTTACCGATTTAAAGAAAATCGGTAAGATTAAGGTATTTTAAACTGTTGGAACTAAACTAATAGAATTATATGCCCAAAACCCTATGACTCAAAGGCTGAATACTCAGCCATTTAAACCTCTAGGGTGGCACCACAAAGGCCACAAAAATGAAGAGAGTTCACTGAAATTTGGCCTTAAGTTCTCAACCAATCAAATTGCAAGTTTCCAACTACCCTCTTTATGTTTAAATCAGATTTTCTCTTTTCATCCCATGCTGAGCTGTGCCTCCGTCTCTTTTGGTTCCAGCCTTTTTCTTCTCTTCTCCTCTTAACCTACTCCATCAAACCTTCAAGCTTGATAAGGTTCCATCAACCCAAACTCCAAAACCTAGCAAAATCACGTACAAAAAGGTAGAGATTAAACTTTATTCTTGTTTTCTTGGGTATGGGTGACTAATTTGAGGCTTTTGTTTCTTACTTATTAATGTGATGATTGAATGAATATGATGATCTTTGGCTAGTTTGTTGGCTGTTTTTGTGTTTAAATTCGATTAAGGAGTAGAAAGGAGTGAGAATGGAAAGATGGGAGAGGCTAGAAGGCCAAAATCCCTCGGCAGTCCGTACGGCGGAGTGTACAGCTTCGCCTATAGCCATTTAAATTTGATGAAACTATTTTTATATGAAAGTAGGCATTCAGGGCTTTCCATACATATATAATATAAGGCCATTGGATTAGTATTGAGAGAGATATGAATTTTGTGAAATTTGACCTAGGTTTTTGAGTTTGATTTTGGGCAGACTAGGTTATTCAGGGCAAAACTTGCCCTATATGACTTGAAATTGAATGAAACGAACTTTGTTAGAAAATTTACATATAGCAGAACATCCCATAAAAACTTTAGAGCTAGATACGGTCCTGTTTGCTCCTAGTGATTCGAAGAAGTTACCCTATGTCCAAACTAGACCAAAATAGGCAGTTCAGGAAGGTCAAATTTTGGGGTTTATAACTCAAGCTCTACTTAAAAAAAATGAAATGAACTTATTGGAAATGAAAGCTTGTATTGTTAGCTTTAATATGGTACTAATTTCATATGATTTAAACTGGCTTTCAATTTTTAGTAGATTTTTACTTTTAAGTGTGTAATTTTGGCCAGTTTCAGGGTAGGTCGAGATAAAACTTAAATAACTTGAGCTATATTTATCAAAATTAGATGGGACTAAAAAGGTTAGGAAATAAACATATAACACTCTAACATATCCAAAATTTATGTCTAGATGAATTAAATAGAAATTTTAGCTTGATTTACAAAAATCAGGTTGAATAAATGAGCTGGGACAGCAACTATGTGTTAAATGCGACAATTGTTCCAATGAGATTGATGGTTGAAATTGTGGATGAAATGTTATGAGTTTCCTTAAAAATTGATTTTTTGAGTACTGGCACTGTTCATGGGGAAGCAGACGCATTCCATTATGCTGCCGAAATTTCGATAAATCCTATGCATGAGTTATAATATATATTTAGATCCATGTGCATTTGCAAGAAATTCATGAAGGTTATGTTATGATGAAAGTTCCATAATACTTGGGCCAGCCTGGATTAAAGTTAAGGAGAATAGATCGGTGGGGAGGTCGGGAATGTAACATCCACATATAACGTTATAGGAAATAATGAAAACGTCCTTGAGCAAACTTTTATTATTTACAGCCTTGCCCTTGAATATTTTTAAAAATGACATTTAGGTCCCTATACCAATTGAATTAGCAGAAAAAGATTTTAAACGAAGCAGAACCACATAGCAAAAATGTAGAAACCCAATTTTTAGCTAATTGGGCCACGGAGGTGTCCATATGTCAAATAACGCGGGATGCCCTTAGACATGCCCATAATTACAAAAATGCCATTTCTTATGGAAACCAAATAGAAAATATTAAAGGATTTACGAAAAAAAGCGAGAAGATAACAATCCCAAAGAAACAGTGCAATTGATTTGCGCCGTTAATCAATTTATTAGAAAAATAAGAGTAATTAGGGATGAATTATAAATACTAGAGCTAAAGGAAATTTAGATTGTTGTGTAAAAGACTATGAGGAATTATTTAGTATAATGCCCAGGATTAGAATACGTTTAATTTATGTCGTTAATCGATTTATTCAATTTTATTGGATAAGATTAGTTAGAAATTAATTAGAGATTAATTAGGATTTAATTAAGTGTTAATTAGAATGATTAAGTTTAGAGAAGATTAAGATAGATACATAGAAATTCTTACAAAACTATTCAATAATGATTTGCCGATTTGAAGGAAATCGATAAATATTCAGTATTTTAAACTGTCAGAACCAAATCACTAGAATTATATGATGAAAACCCTAGAAGAAGTGGCTGAAATTCAGCCACCATTTCCCACCAAAGTGGCACCTTGTTCAACCACAAAGTAAAGGAGAGTTGGTTGAATTTCAATTACTCAAGGCAACTACCAACAAGAAACACCACTTATCACCTTATATTAGAAAATCTTCATGATTCTCTCCTAGTTCTCTCATATTTCGGCCTCAATACACCAAGCAACTCTCTCCCTCATTTTCTTCCTCATCTCCCTATCTTCATCCTTGATTCTTCACTCTTCCCCCATACTATTACTCAAGACCTGCTTCCATACTAGTTTAAGCTTCAATTTGAGGTAGGATTCGATTTCTGTTCTTCGTTTCTCTGAACTATGGCTGCATGAAATTTCAATTTTCTACATTTATTTGATGATGAATTGGATGTATTTGATGGTTTATGGTTGGATTAACATGAAAATTTGAGTTAGAATTAAAGTTAGAAGGAGAAAACAAGAAGAAGTGGAGAATTAGGATGCTGTCTAGGTGAAAAATCTACGGCGATCCATACATCAGAGTGTACGGCTCCACTTACAACCATTTAAATTTGATATATCCATTTTTATATGAAACTAGACATTCAAGGCTTTCCATAAAAATATAATAAAAGGCCATTGGATTAGTATCGGGAGAGATATGAATTTTAGAACTTTGACCTAGGTTTTTGAGTTTGATTCTGGGCAGACTAGGTTGTTCAGGGCAAAACTTACTCTATACAACTTGGAATTGGATGAAACTAACTTTGTTAGAAAGCTCACAACCAAAAAAATTTCAGAGTTAGATATGGTCTCGTTTGCTCCCAATTGTTTGAGGAATTTGCCTTATGTCCAAACTGGGCCAAAACATGGTAGCTCAAAAACGGTCAAATTTTGGGGCTCATAACTCAAGCTCTGCTAAAGAAAATGAAATGAAACTTTTACAAATGAAAGCTTGTCTTGTTAGCTTTAATATGATGCCAAAATTTAATATGATTTGACTAGTTTTCAATTTTTAGTGAATTTTTACTTTTAAGTGTGTAATTCTCGCCAGCTACAGGATAGGCTGAGATAAAACTTAAATAACTTGAGCTACATTTATCAAAATTAGATGGGACCAAAGAGGTTAGAAAATAGACACATAACACTCTAACATATCCAAAATTTAGGTCCAGATGAGTTATATAGAAATTGCGGCCTGATTTACAAAAACTGGGTTGAATGAAAGTGTTGAGACAACAACCATGTTTTAAATGCAACAATTGTTGCCATGAATTTGATGTTTGAATTGTGAATGAAGTGTTATGATTTCTCTAAAAATAAATTATTTTCTTGAGTACTGGCACTATTCATGGGAAGCGGACTCGATCCGTTATGCTGCTGAATTTTCGGCAGAAGTCTACGAAACTATGAGTATTTATTTTACAAGAAACTTATGATATGAACAGCTATACAATTATGAATATATGATGGGGACATGATCATGAATTATTCTTATGAGAGCATGAATATTTGCATATGAATGAAGGAAGAATATATAAGATCTCTTCACTTGGAGGTAGTTATTTGGGTCTCTTCAGGTGAAGACAGTTAAAAGATAAAGATATGGGTCCCTTCACTCAGAGGCAGTTGCACATTGGGTCCCTCCCTGTGAAGGCAGCTAAAAACTTTTAGGTCCCTCTATGTTGGAGGCAGTTGGCCAACTGATTCCTTCCAACCTAGAGGCATGTAGGTCCCTTTGCAGGTCAGTGCTATGTGATGATAGTCACGAGTTAAGCTCACTCCTAGATCAGACTACCCGAGGGCAGTAAAGACTAAAGATTAAAACATATGCAAGCACCTTAGGGACGGCGCTATGTAACGCCTGGGTGTGCCAAGTAATGAAAGTAAAGAAAGTTAACAGGAGACGTAATCACTTGCATCAAATGTGTTGTTGAACTCATCAATGCATATTATGTAATTGTTCTTTGATCTGCTATACTTATGCTTCAATTCTTTTCCCTGCTTATTAAGAGAGTAATTGTATCTATATACAAACATTAATTTTTCTGCTCCATTTATGTTTAGATTCTTCCTTTGATTAACAAGTGTATGAATAAAATAAACTCTGCTTCAGATAATACATTTTTGAATTATAAAACTGAAAAGTCTATTAACATGTTCACCTTTTTTATAATAAACCGAAGCAGTTGGAGATAATAATGATGACACGGTATATGATAGTTAATTGAATCCTACTGAGAATTTATAATTCTCACTATATTTCTGTGTTATCTCCAGATAGTTCAAGAAATATTGGGGACAGCCAGAGGTTGCTATCAGATAAGGCCCATTTAGGTAACAGTAACAATTTCTGAGTGTAGTGCTATGACTTATGCATAGTACTGTACTTCGGAGGGTGTTACAGGGAAAGTAAACTCAGCATTCCTGTATAGGAACGAGCTCGATCCTAAAAAGCAAACTATTACCCAGGAGTCTAAATGGCCAAGAACTCCCAGGGGACCAAGTAATGGAAAAGTTTATGAGGATAAGTTCAAGAATGAGTTTTGCATGATCACATTGAATAGCCATTATAAGTTGATTACAGTTTCACTATTATGTTTACTTACTACTATATGTTCATTTTTTTTTTGCTTATTATTCTGTATATCACTATTTAGTAGTTATTCTTTTTATTATACTATTCTAAGTAAAATTGAACCTTGCCTCAGACCAGACGTTTTCTTAAACTTATAAATATGGATAGTTCAATTTGATCCCATATTTTTATAATTAAATAAAAACTGAGGCAACTAAGAATGAATGTGACTTAAGTTGAATACCATACTCGAATCCTACTGAGAATTTCTTTAAATTCTCATCTCCCTTTGTATTTCCACATCATTCTCAGACCCTAACGATGGACTTAACAGCCACCCTATTTATTGAGATTCCTGACTTGCTGCTCCACCATGACCTCGAGTTGGATTCACTGTACATAGCCGGCTCCTACCATTTTCGCCTCTACCTTTTCAGTAATAGGAATTTTGCTATTCCTTTATTTCACCCTATTTTTGACCCTGCCGCTCCATACTTTGCGGTCCTGTTACATGTAGCACACCCCCTCCAGCACCCACAGCACCTACAGCTCCTACTAGCCCTCTACCAGAGTCACCTCTGCAGGCGGTTCCAGACATTCCGCTTAGCTCCGAGAGCGATCCTTCTGAGGCTACTGGCTCATCATCCTCCTTCTTGGGATCTAGTGTTGACTACTCCCCAGTCGGGCCTAGTATGGCCATCGGCTACCTTACCGAGTAGGTCCCAATTGTAGATGATATTGTATAGCATGGCCCTCTTTTGGTAGTGTGCAACATTAGATCATAGACTTAGCTGCATGTATATTAGTTAGCTTGAAATATCCTCTGACGACCCCATAGGATCATTTTTGACTGACACGGACCTTATGTCTTTTTGGTACACAGGCCCCACTTATATATCTTGTTTTGAATCTGTACATAAACTAAAGCGTTGGCTTCCGACCTATATATGTACATATACAGTTGATGATATATTACTTATTCTTATCTTTTCTGTTGTGTTTTATTAAACTTTGTTACGTTCTACTACGTTGAGCACATTCATTATATACAGCGCGTCGTTTCGCCTATTTACAAAAAAAGAAAAAAAAGAGGGAGAGAGATGTGATATGATAAATAAATAGTAAGCAGAGTATCAACACGGCAACACAATCTACTTAATTTCATGCTATGACTTAAGCATAACATTAAATTGGTAGGGTGTTATATTTTGCACGATTGATAGATATTTTCTAATGGTTAAATGTGATAAGACAGAGATCTAAAAGAGGCGCTAACATACTGAAATGCTAGTTGACTCAAAACAACTAATTTCCTTCTTTGTGCCACTATTGCTTGGAGAAAAAGAAAGCTATTAACCTCTTTCTTCATTCTAAGACTAACTGTTCTAAAAGCTCAAGACTTGAAGACTCAACAGCTATATTTTGAAGCCTATAAAAGGCTTGAAGATGAAGAAGAGTTGTTGGAACTACTTACTTTGATAATCATAAAAGCTTTCATCTTTCTCAACCTGTTGAACAACTAAAAAGTTACTTTCTGAAGCTTCTCTTCTTATAGCATTGTAATAGCAAACACTTTCTTTGTAAGATTTGTGAGAAGTTACTCCACTATATACTTGATTGATTTATACACCTTGAGTATTCTAGTGTAAGTGTTTATCAATTACAAACCTTCAAATCATATATTGTAACCTGACCCAATAGTAGTCGTTTTTAGCTTAGAGAGGCTAGGACAATACTACTTGATTTGATTTGCTTGGAGAGGCTAGGAAAAGACTACTCTGCTGTAAGTTTGGAGAAGCTTGTACAAGAATACTGGTTGATATAAAAATCTCAACTTGTTTGTTGAGGACTGGATGTAGGCAAGTGGTTTGACCGAACTAGCCTAAATTTTCTTGAGTGATCTTCTATCTCTATTTCTTACTTACTGTCTCTGTATATGTTATCTTAAGCTCTGTGTGCTTTTCCGTTTTAGCTATCCAACAAAGTTGTTGTAAATAGAATAATTTTAGTTTCTAACCGTTAAACACTTTGGCAATCCAAGTCTAAAGGCTTGAAAATGTTTGTTTAAGTTCTCAGGTTTCAAAAAGTTTTCAAAGGCACAATTTAAACCTCCTTCTCATGCTACTTCCACCTCCAATTAGTATCAGAGCTCGGCCTTTGGGGTTGAGCTTTCTCACATATTGCTGAAGGACATTCCATCAATCATCCTCCATATTTTAATGGAGAGGACTACCAATATTGGAAGGATAGAATGAGACTCTTTATTGAGTCTACAAGTCTAGCATTTACGAGATTATTGAGAATGGAGACTATGTTCTAATTATTTCGAGCCTATGCCTCAAGTGGTTGTTGATCCAGGTCAGCCCCTTTCAGTTGTGATTAGAGTGATTCTAAGAGGTCAATGGACTAACCAACACAAGGCTAAAGTCCAAATGAATGCCAAGGCTAAATATCTTCTCACCTGTACTCTAAGCAAAAGTGAGTACGATAAAATCATCTCATGTGACTTCGCTAAAAAAATATGGGATAAACTCTAAACTCTCCATAAAAGAACTGATCAAGTCAAGGAAACAAAGATTACTATGCTAGTGTATCAATATGAAATATTCAAGATGTTGGAACACAAAAATATTGATGACATCACAAAAAGATTTATTCATATCAAATAAGTTGAAAGCATTAGGAAAGAGATATTCCATTACTGTGGTGGTCAAAAAAATCCTTAGAAGCTTGTCAAAGGCTTGGCACCCTAAGGTAACACCCATCCAAGAAGCCAAAGACTTAAATATGCTCAGCCTAGATGTTCTCATTAGGTCTTTCAAGACTCATGAGATTGAGTTGAATGAAGCTATAGAGAATGACAGAAAAAGAAAATCTATTGCTTTGAAGTTTGCACAGAGGAAAGCAAGCTCTATCAAAGTTGTAAAGGCTTTAGAAGAAACACAAGATGAAGAAGAATCCTCTGATGATGAGGATGAGGAAGAGAAAGATGAGATTACTCATCTAGTTGAGAAGATCTCCAAAGCATAGACTAGAAGGAAGAAGAAGAAAAGGTTCACTCCTAAAAAGGACAAGAAAGAAAAAGCAAAGTAGAATGAAATCATCTATTATATGAGTGCAAGGAGCCTATGCATTTAAGATCTGAATGTCCAAAGCTGAAGAAAAGCTTCAGAAAGAAAGCACCCAAAAAGAAAGCCATGATGACATGGGAAGATCTTGATGAGGAGCAAGAAGGTGCAGAATCTCAGGAAGAAGAGGAAATAGTTGCAAATCTCTGTTTCATGGTAGACATAGTTTCTAATGAAGAAATTGAGGAACTCTTCCTGAGCCATAATCTCATATAAAGAGCTTTAAAAAGCTTATGACGAACTTCTAGATGATTCTCAAATGCTTTCTTCTCACTATGCTTCTTTAAAGAAGAGTTTTCAAAAGTTGTCTCTTGAGGTTAAAAACCTTGAGTCAGAGAAATAAAAGCTAAGCCATGCAAAAGATATGGTTTTAAAAGAAAATAACATTCTCAACAAGGATATAAATGCCTTAAAAACTGAAGTTTCTGAAGCTACATAAAAAAGATCTTCTGATGTTTCTAAACTTCAAAAAATAGTTAAGCTTTTCAAATTTGATCTTGTGAATATGGTGAATGGCTTCAAGAATCTTGATTTGATGCTTGCAGTTAAAGACCAATTTTGAAAAATCAGGACTTGGGTATAAGAATGAAGAGAATAAAAAATCATCCAAGAGTTCTCAAAGCAAAGTTCCTATTTGTATTTATTGCTTTAAAAAGGGCCACTCTTTTGAGAAATGCTTTTCTCGAAGAAAAGCAAAGAAACAGAAAGTGAAAAACCCAAAAAAGGTAACTAATCAAAGAGGATCCAAGCAAAGGCGAAAGTGGTTTTTGGTGGAGGTGTGTCTTAAATCAGTCCATCAAAAAGAAATGAAGTGGAATCTAGACAGTGGCTATTCCAGACACAAGATTGGAAATTGTTCCGGACTAGGAATATGAGGCACAATTCAACCCAAGATCAAAAAACCCCAACTTGGTTATGTACGTGCCATTGCCCGAGGCATAATTCCAAGCCCACACACATCAATCTGAGGCCCAACTCAGATTCATATGATGGAGCCCTCCACATCACGAATGGATAGGGTTGTTTGAACGAAACCCCCGACAATGCCATAATAGTGCTCACCTAGCATGTTGCCGCCAATCTCGGACCCATTAATCGACACCAAGCCATTGAACGTCCCAAGGTACTCACTGAAATCATGGAACCTCCCTAATCTTCCTCAATAGCCAACCACTATAAATAGGTATCCAATTAATGAAATCAGGTACACCTTATACACTATACCCAGTAACTCTTGCACCCACTAACTTGATTATTGGAGTACTTGCTTGTACCACCCTCACCACTATAGAGATCCAACCTCAACTAATTGAAGATCAAACTAGAGCAACTTTGGTGCTTAAATCTCAGTTTGGATTTCATTATAGGTAACCCACCTCCAGATATTAGCACCATCTGTGGGAACCAAATGCCGTTTCTCGTCAATCCATGGTGTTTCCTAGCCCAATGTCCACTCAACATAGACCTGAGCATATAGTGACACACGGCCCTGCAAACAACCAGAAACTCCACCACCCAAAGCAGGTGGATGGATGAACAGCTTCAATCAGCATGGGATGTCGGGGATCGACACAATATGTAGAACTTGACAGCACACTGCTCTCTGATCGTAGCGACGGGTAATGCCCTAACCTCCAGGGTGTAGCTCCGCTCCCAGGGAAACCCTGACCCACTCACCGTGATGGTAACTCTGATGCGAGAATAGGCTACCTACATTCAAGCATTGGAACAGAATATGGATCGTTTGCGAGATACCAATGAGATGCAACATTGTGAGTGAGATCGCCAACACCGAAGGTGTCCGGACCACGATAATCACCAACATCATAGGGAGTGTAGTAGTGCAGAAACCTAACATCAGAACGACTTCCAGCATCAGAATGTTGATAATGACCTTAGGGAATGTCTGATTGAACACGTTTACCTTTGCACTGAGTACTTTGAGTCTAGACCTTCCCAAGGAAAAAGCGCAAATCGGCACTTAAGGAACTATGCGGAGCGATATAAGGACTTCAAGAATGGTGATGAGATGCTACTTTCGGACTATATCATAAGCATTCAACCACCAAAGGGTTTCAAGCCCCTAACTGATGTGGAACCCGACGAAGGAAGCACTAACCCCTAGGAGCACATGGATGCCTTTAAGTCAAGAATGGCCTTGGCCAAGGTGACAAACCCCATTAGGTGCCGAGCATTCCCAATCACACTGAAGAAAATAGTGCTCAAATGGTTCAACTCCCTTCCTCTAAGGTCCATCAACAGATTTTCCCACCTTTCATCACTATTTTTGGCTCATTTCACAACTTGGAAATTCAAAAAACCAGTTTCCAGTTTGCTCGGGATATCCCAGTGACAAGCTGAATCACTCTAAGACTTTCTCAGGTGATACAATGCAGAGACTTTGCTCATACAAGAATTTCAAACCCATGCGGCGGTCCTCATTTTGCTTAACAGGCTACGACCTAGGCCTTTCAAAAGTTCATTGTCTAAGTGCCTTGCCCGAACTCCAAAGGAAATCTAGATGAGAGCCAAGAAGTACATTTTCCTCAAGGAGACTAAGAGAGCTACCGCTAACTCGGGAAAGGGACAAGCCGAAAAGAAGAATGCTAACCAAGATGAGCGCCTAAGGAAAGAAATGCATTCAAGGGTTGGTAAGTGCCATGAGTATATCCCTCCTCAATGTGTCTCTTGCCAATTTGTTCTAAGAAGACAGACAAGTGGAAAGTTTCCTAAGCCAAAAGCTCTCAAACCAAGACTAGCACTAATAAGTCCTTTTTTTACGAGTATCACAATGGTTTTAGGCATAGGACGGAGGATTGCTATGACTTCCGAGATGTAATGGAACAACTGATAAGGGAGGGCAGGCTGGTAGAGTATATCAGCTCATAAAGAAGCCCTAGGAAAAGACGAGCATCCCATTCAAAGGATGAGGAAAGAAGAAACCTGAGAAGCCAAAAAACCTTGGATCTCACAAAAAATGGAAAAGGAAATGGCACGGGTGAACTAATAACAAGGATAATCAATGTCATTGTCAGAGGTTTTCCGGGTGAAGGCATGACAAAGTCGGCCCGCAAAAAGTACCACCAGGAGGTCCTAAATTTGTCCTCTGTAAAATGAAGAAGGCACAAAAGACACCACCTACACCTAAGATAGTTTTCTTAAGCTTGGACCTAGAAGGTGTTATCCCTGGGTACGACTACCCCATGATTATCTCAGTGGTAATGGTTAACACCAAGGTAAAAAGGGTCTTTGTAGACCAAGAGAGTTCAGCAGACATCATCTTCCGAGATGCCTTTGACAAGCTCGAATTGAAGAATTCTTATCTATAGTCTTTTGAAGAAGAGCTTATCGATTTCTCCAGGGAGAAGGCCCACCTAAACGGGTTCATCATCCTCTATTTCACCTTGGGAACCCGACCTCGCACCTGGACAGTCAAAGTCAATTTTTGAGTTGTTGATTGCACCTCAGCCTACAACGTCATCCTTGGTCAGCTGATGTTAAATGTAACAACCTACCAAACAATATACTATGTTAAGTCATAATATATTACCTAGCGAGATACTACGCGTAGGTGTCTAATTTATTTCGTATTAATTCAATGTTATATACTCATAAGGAAATCAGTCGTTTATTTGTTTATTTAATTTAGACGTATAATAAATGGTAAGTTTCACGTTATAACAAAAGAAAATTCGTGGAATAGACTGAAATATAGAAACTATGACATATGTGTATATATATATATACACATATGAGTTTGTCAAAATGGAGCATCACAAGAACAGGGTACGATAATGAGGCCGCTAAAACAAAATGAATCGACCTAACACTATGAACTAGAACCCTTTCTGGTCCCCATAGGACATTTCATGTGCTAAATATCTATGAGTGTCACCCACTAAGCTAAGCCTTTGGCCCAAAAATGCCAAAAGAGGGCCACTCTGAGCATTATCTACTGCTATGCTACGGAAGTCACCTAAATGGATTCCGATGAGAGGAACCCACTCGCCATGCTAGCATCAGTCAAGGCATAGCCACTGTCTAGTGCAGAAGATGATGAAGAGGATGAGCTGGTGGCCTCGAACAAGTCCTCTTCCTTAGAAAAAGAGATGGAGGGGATCTGCTAGGAGGTGACACGGGTAGTGGTGCTGCTGCTGCTGGTGGAGGTGGAAATGGATGAGCCATATACAAGGGGATGGCGATATATGGTGCAGCCGGGTCAAACGAAGGATGCATAAGTGGGACAGCAATGTCATAACAAAAAAAGAAATAAAGGTGGAAACGGCAACTGCCTAATGTGTACACTTAGTCTAGGAACGGGTCCAAGCGGACGTGGAGCTCTGGAAACTCAATAAACAGAATGCTCATGGCCGTGTTCGCCATGATCTGAGAATGACACGGAAAATAATAGTAGGGTGAGAATTCATGGAAATTCTCAGTAGGAATTCATTTCTCCACTAATTTGATGTCACTATCATTCTCAGTTGTTTCGATTTTTGGTTGATTAAAAGAAAAAGTTACATCAATAGGATATTCTAGTCAATTAGTTAGAGAAATCATAGCTCGAAACACATTTTAGTTTTACTTATGGAGATAAGGAAAATTAAATAGAGAAATAAACAACAAGACATATATTTTGACATAATTAAGTGGCAGCTATAAAGTAAACAAAAGTACACATCTAGCAGATAATAGTGCAATTAATCATATAGCAGATAATAGTCCAATCAACTCAAAGCATGGTAACAAAATTGTGGATATGCAAAAATGATGAATGCACTTGATTTTAACTCATGTTTTCCTATACTTGGTCCCCTGGGATCTATTGGCCATAAAACTCCTGGGTAATAGTCTGCTTTTTAGGATAGAGCTCTTTCCAATACAGGGTTGCTGGGTTTACTTTTCCTGTATCCCCACTGATCTATTCCCCTTAACTTATTCCGGGGCTGGCCTAAGTTACATGGAAACCTTTCTCATTCTTATAATTGGTAGCATTTACATATCAACTTTACTTTGAACAATGCATATATACATTATCCTTTCATATCAAATGTAACTTCTACCAAAATTTCGGCATCATAATGGATCACATCCGCCTTGCCATGAATAGTGCCAGGCAACCAGACCATTCAATTAGACAACAACTCCAACATAGACTATAGTATTCATAACCAAAAAATCATAATATCATTTGCAATATAGAAAGAGGTTTCTACACACTTCAAGTAATTCTGCCTGAAATTGAAAAATTCACCAAAATTCCATTTTAATTCATTTAAGTCTGTATTTGGATATGTTATATTGTTGGTTTTCTAGTTTTCAACCCTTTTGGTCCCATCTCGTTTTGATATGTGTAGCTCAAGATAATTAAATTCTACCTTGGCCTATTCTATCACTAGCCAGGCTTAAGAGTAAAAATTCACCTAAATTCAAAATCTAAGTGAAATTACACGAAACCTATACCAAATTAAAGGTAATAGGACAACCTTTCATCTCTTAAAGTTGCATCTTATTTGCCTAAGCAAAACTTGAAATATTAGGTTCGAAATATAATCATTCTGGACTGCCCTATGTAAGTCTGGTTTGGACTTAAGGCAATTTCATTCAATCACTAGGAGTAATTGGGAAAAGATAAAATTCTAAAATTTTTATGGGATGGTCTCCTACATGTTAGCTTTCAAACAAGACTAACTTCATTTAATTTGAAGGCGTGTAGGATGAGTGACATCCCTCTCAACATGCACTATTTGGCAGGAAACCTAGATTTATAGGTCAAACTTCAAAATTCATAACTCACTCAATACTAATCCAATGACCTTATAATTTATATGTATGGAAATATCTGAACATCTAGTTTCATATAAAAATGGATTCATCAAATTTAAATGGCTATAGGCAGAGCTGTACACTCTGCCGTACGAACCGTCGAGGGAAAAACCCTAATAGCTTCTTGAATTCTTCTTGAATTTATGTTTTCCTTAAATCAATCCATCCAATCTTCAATTCAAACTAACATATACACCTTAAACCAATCTTAATTCATCATTCCCACCCCTCACAACATCAGAATCATGGATGAAAAAGGGACCCTAGGCAGCCCCAAATCAAAGAAAGGAAGGAGAAAGTTGAAATTACTACCTCGATAGTGTGAAATCTTGGTGGAACTTGATCTTGGAGTGAAGTTGATGGTTGGAGCTTCAGCTGGGGGATGAGAGGAAGTGGAAGAAGAAGAAGGAAAGTGGGAAAATAAGGCTGGTCTACATCTATTTGTAGGGAGGCCAAAAATATTCATAGGAGAAGGATGGAACTTATGTGTTTGTTGAAAAGGGAATGAAGATGATTGGATGGTTCTTGAGTGTTGAGGGTTGCTCCAAGTTTCTTCTTTACCTCATCACACAAGTGGCACCACATTTAAGGGGAAAAAGTGGTTGAGTCTTGGCCACTTGATTCAGGGGTTTTTCATAATATAATTTCTATTGGTTTGGCTCCGACAGTTTAATTTACCGAATTCCTGCTGATTTCCTTTAAATCGGTAAAACGATTTTGCTAAAGTTTTGATGAAATCTCCTATGTTTCAAGTCAAATATTCTAAATTTTTAATATTTATAATTGGTATTCAATTGTCCTTAGAGAATTTCTAAAGAAATTCCTAATTAATCTCACTCATTCGATAAAATCGAACAAATCTTGCTTATTCGGTAAAACTGAACAAATTGGTTTAAGGTTAACAAAAGTTTTCGGACGTTACATTACTACCCCGATAAAAAGAAATTTTGTCCTCAAAATTTAGTACCTGAGCATAATTCAGGATGTTCCTTCCTCATATCTAATTCTAATTCCCACGTATAATCCACTGAGTCTTTGTCTCCCCAGGCTACTTTCACTAACAGTATGGCTTTGTTGCAAATGTGTTTGGAGCTCCTATCTACTATCCGTACTAAGGGTACATGAAAAGTTAAGTCATCCTTCAGTTGAATTGACTCAGGCTCTAAGAATTGTGTGGGGTCAGGTTGATACTTTCTGAGTTGGGACACATGAAAGACATCATGGAAATTTGACAGATGTGGAGGTAGGGCAACTCGATATGTAACTGATCTGACTCGTTTCAAATTTTGAAAAGGACTTATAAAGCGAGGGCTTAACTTCTTAACTTTAATGGCTCTACCTACTCCAGTTGTGGGCGTGATCTTCAGGAATACATGGTCTCCCTCTTGAAACTCCAATGGCTTTCTTTTGACATCTGCATAGCTTTTCTGATAGCTCTGAGCTGCGAGTATCTTGCTACGGATCTTCTTAATATGCTCCATAGTCTGTTTGACTAGTTTCGGCCCTAACAGATTTTGTTCTCCTGATTCATACCAACACAGAGGAGATTGACATTTCCATCCATATAAAGCCTTGTACGGAGCCATGTCGATGCTAGCATGGTAACTGTTGCTGTATGCAAACTCGGCTAGCAGTAGGTATCAATCCCAGCTTCCATGCTACTCTAGGATGTATACTCGCAAGATATCTTCCAAGGTCTGAATCAGTCGTTTAGTTTGACCATCCGTCTATGGATGATATGCAGTACTTAGACATAGTCTAGTACCAAATGCCTTTTGGAGCGCTCCCCAAAATCGTGAGATGAACCTCGGATCCCGATCTGAGATGATAGTTGAGGGAATGCCATGTAACCTCACCACCTCTTCAACATATAACTGAGCTAACTTCTCCAAAGGATAGTTTGCTCGAATGGGTAAAAAGTGAGTACACTTTGTCAGTCTATCCACTATGACCTATATAGCATCATATCCAGAAGGTGTCCTTGGCAATCCTATTACGAAATCCATGGAGATGCTTTCCTACTTCCACTCTGGAATTTTCAAGGGTTTCAGTGTCCCTGTTGGCTTCTGATGTTCTATTTTCACTTTCTGACAGGTTAGTCATTTATTCACGAAACTCGCCACATCTGTCTTAAGGCTTGGCCACCAAAACATCTTCTTGAGATCATGATACATCTTGTTAATGCCAAGATGTATACTGAACTCATTTCTATGGATTCCTCCAAGATCTTCTTCCTAAGGTTGTCCTCCTCAGGCATGCATATTCTTCCCTGATATTGCCATATTCCCTATGTATCTTGAATGAATCCTATTAGCTTTCCAGATTGCAGCAGTTGCACTATATGCTGAAAGTCATCATTCCTTTGTTGTGCTTGTCGGATTTGGTCTTTGAAATCACTGGTTATCTTAAGTTGGTTTAATTGAATGGCAGTGGGGGTCATAGAGATTCCCAAGTTGAGGTTTCAGAAACTCTCTATATCCTTGATCATCATCCATGTCATAGTTAAAGACTTCCTACTTAGGGTGTCTGCCACCATGTTTGCCTTGCCAGGATGGTACTTTAGCTCAAGCTTGTAATCTTTAAGAAACTCCATGCACCTTTGCTGCCTCATGTTTAGTTGTTTTTGGTCAAAAACGTATTTCAAGCTTTTGTGAACAAAAAATACTTCAAACTTCACTCCGTAGAGATGGTGTCTCCACATCTTCGAGGCAAACACTACCACTGCTAATTCCAGGTCATGAATTGGGTAATTTCTTTCATGAGTTTTCAATTACATGGAAGCATATGATACCATATTCTTGTTCTGTATTAACACGCATTCTAATCCTTTCTTTGAAGCATCACAGTAGACTTCGAACGGTCCATGAGGATTCGGTAGAGTAAGCACTGGAGCTGTTATCAACTTTTCTTTTAATTCTTGGAAACATTGCTCGCTCTTGAGCGTCCATTCAAATGGGGTATTCTTCCTAGTTAACTTTGTTAGTGGCAAAGCTATCTGAGAGAAGTTCTTGACAAATCTCCTATAGTATCCTGCCAAACCTAGGAAACTCCTAATTTCCTTAACTATTGTTGGTTGTTCCCAGTTTAATACTGCTTCCACCTTTTTGGGATCTACGAAAATTCCTCCATGGGATAGCACATGGCCAAGGAATTTTACTTCTCTCATACAAAATTCACATTTGGATAGCCTAGCATAGAGTTTCTTCTCTCTCAGGATTTGCAAGACCAACAGTAAATGCTCTGTATGCTCTTACTCCATTTTTTGAGTAGAAAAGTATATCATCAATGAACACCACCACGAATTTGTCTAAATATGGTTGGAATATCCAGTTCATGAAGTCCATAAATATTGCTAATGCATTCGTCAAGCCGAAAGACATCACAGCTGCTCGTACCCGAATTTAGTGATACCCAGACTGTAAATCAATCTTGGAAAATATGGCTGCTTCTTGTAGTTGATCCATGAGGTCATCAATCCGTGGCAACAGATATTTGTTCTTGATCGTTGCCTTATTTAGCTACCTGTAATCTACACATAGTCGCATGCCCCCATATTTCTTCTTAACTAATGGAATCGGGGCCCCCATGTTGATGCAGTGAGCCTGATAAATTTCTTTTCCAAGAGTTCTTCAATCTGCTTTTTGAGTTTAGTTAGTTCTAGGGGTGACATTCGATACGGCACTATAGATATTGGTCCCGCCCGTGGTATTAATTGAATGGCAAACTCAATTTCCCTCTCAGGAGGAAATTTAGGGATATCCTCAAGGAATACGTTGGGATATTCCCTAACAATGGGAATATTATCTAATTTCTGATCAACCCCCGTTGCACTAGTTGATGAAAGAAGCCCTTAACTTCTATCCCCACTGTAGGCTACTAAGGAGCTTAGCTAAAGGTTCACAGGGGTTACTAACTCAAAAGATGGATCAACAGGAAACACAATGGTTCTATCAGAACAATTTAATAGAATTTGGTTGGCAGAGAGCCAATTCATACCCAGAATGACGTCAAGTCCAAACAAAGGAAGACAAATTAAATTAACTGTAAAAGTTTGACCTCCTATCTGAAAGGAAACATTCATATAGATATGATTGGTCCTAACAGACTCATTTGTAGGGGTAGAAACTAGCAATTCATATGGCAATTCGGAGAAAGGTAATTGCAATACTGACATGCAATCACGAGAAATGAAAGAGTACGATGCACCAGAGTCATATAAAACAGTTAGGATCTTACCCTTCATTTCACACGTATCCTAGATCAAATCTTCAGATTTGTCAACTTCTTGGGCGTCTAGGGTAAAAACTCTCCTTGACGTTGCGGCTTTGGAGCCGGCTAAGAGTTTTTGGTCGGGCATTCATAGATTTTGTGGCCTAGCTGGCCACATCTAAAATAGACATTTTGACCTGCCAAGCACGGGCGATTGCTGTGATTCTTTCCGCACTGGCTACAGGTCTGGTTTCCAAAAGGCTTTTGGGATTGCTTGTCATTATTGCCCGCAGGCTAAAACTTTCTCTGCTACTAAAAGTTGGGCTTGAACCTTGGGCCTTGCGAAGCCAATCTCTTCTTAAAGTTACTGTCAGTTGACCTAGTAGCAACCAACTTCTTATTACAATCCTCCACTAATCAGCACTTGTTCACCAAAGTAAGGAAATCTCTGATCTCCATTGGCCCTATGGTGGTAGGAATGTCTTCTCGCAGTTCACCTTCAAACTTCATACATTTCCACACTTCATCAAGGTTCCATTGATAGATGGTGGAAAATTTGCACAGCTCCTCAAATTTAGCAATGTATTCCAATATGCTACTATTCCCTTGACGAAGGTGCATAAACTCCGGCTCTTTAGCATTACAGACAGAGGTAGGAAAATACTTCTAGTAGAATGCATCTCTAAATATATCCCAAGTGATTTCCATTTAGGATCTTTCCAGCAATTGTTATACCCCATTCCACCAGAACTCTGCATCCGCTTCTAGCACGTAGGTGGCGAAGGTAACCTTCTGACAGTCTATGCAAT
This sequence comes from Pterocarpus santalinus, assembly GCA_031439595.1. Classification (NCBI taxonomy): domain Eukaryota; kingdom Viridiplantae; phylum Streptophyta; class Magnoliopsida; order Fabales; family Fabaceae; genus Pterocarpus; species Pterocarpus santalinus. The sequence goes on along the minus strand of CM062523.1, from coordinate 41,407,283 downwards.
CTAAGATGGAGAAAACCTTCTCTATAGCCTTGATCTACTCATCGGCCTTGTCAGGGTTAAAAGCTCCCCTGAAACTGGGTGGGTTGGCCTTCCTGAACTCAGCAAATTTGAGGTACTCTAGATCCACCTCAGGGCCGTTATGATTCCCTGCAGGACCTACCTCTGGCTGCCTTCCTAGTTGGCCCATCATTTGAGTTGTCGCAGCTGCTTGCTCACATATAACATGTGCCATTTCTCGCATTGTGTCTAAGAACTAGGTAGATTCCTCCTGGGCTGGGGAAGTTTGCAGCCTACCTCGGCTTCCGGAAGCCATCAAATTTTGAACACATAAAACAAGAATTATTGAGGTTATCAGGCCTAATACAAAGTTTACTGTACTAGTAAATAATGGCATACGGTCAGGCAATGTCCTTTACATGCATTCCTATATCTCATCCAGACAGACAAGACTACATGCATGATGACATCTAAAGGACACAAGCATATGTGAAGCATAGTCAGTCCAATCATCAAGCCTTAGCTAGGACGAATTGCTCTGATACTAAAATGTAACAACCTACCGGACAATATACTATGCTTAAGTCATAATATATTACCCAGCAAGATATTATGCGTAGGTGTCTAATTTATTTCCTATTAATTCGATGTTATTTACTCATAAGGAAATTAGTCGTTTATTTGTTTATTTAATTTAGACGTATAATAAATGGTAAGTTTCGCATTATAACAAAAGAAAATACACGGAATAGACTAAAACATAGAAACTATGCCATATATAGATGAGTTTGTCAAAATGGAGCATCACAAGCACAGGGTACAATAATGAGGCTACTAAAACAAAATAAATCGGCCTAACACTATGAACTAGAACCTATCTAGTCCCCATGAGACATTTCATGCGCTAAATATCTATAAGCGTCACCCGCTAAGCTAAGCCTATGGCCCCAAAACGCCAAAAGAGGGCCACTCTGAACATCATCTACTACTATGCTACGGAAGTCACCTAAATGGATTCCAATGAGAGGAACCTATTCGCTATGCCGGCATCGACTAGGGCATTGCCACTATCTAGTGCAGAAGATGACGAAGAGGATGAGCTGATGGCCTCGGATAGGTCCTCCTCCTCAGAGAAAGAGATGGAGGGGACCTGCTGAGGAGGTGACGTAGGTGGTGGTGTTGCTGCTAGTGGAGGTGGGAATGGATGAGCCGTATACAAGGGGATGGCGATATATGGTGCAGCCGGGTCAAACGAAGAATGCATAAGTGGGACGGCAAAGTCACGACAGAAAAAGAAATAAAGGTGGAAATGGCAACTGCCTGATATGTACACTTAGTCTAAGAACAGGCCCAAGTAGATGTGGAGCTCTAGAAACTCAATAAATAGAATGCCCATAGCTGCATTCATCATGATCCAAGAATGACACAGAAAATAACAGTAGGGTGAGAATTCATCGAAATTCTCAGTAGGAATTCATCTCTCCAGTAATTTGACGTCGCTAGCATTCTCAGTTGTTTTGGTTTTTGGTTGATTAACAGAAATAGTTTCATCAACAAGATATTCTACTCAATTAGTTAGAGAAATCATAGCTCGAAATACATTTTAGTTTTACTTAAGGAGATAAGGAAAATTAAACAGAGAAATAAATAGCAAGACATATATTTTGACATAATTAAGTGGCAGTTGTAAAGTAAACAAATGTCCACATCTAGCAGATAATAGTGCAATTAATCATATAGCAGATAATAGTGCAATCAACTCAAAGCATAGTAACATTACTGCAGATATGCAAAAATGATGAATGCACTTGACTTTAACTCATATTTTTCCATACTTTGTCCCTTGGGATCTATTGGCCATAAAACTCCTGGGTAATAATCCGCTTTTCAGGATTAAGCATGTTCCTATACAAGGTTGCCGAGTTTACTTTCCCCGATTCCCTCATTGATCTATTCCCCTTAACTTATTCCGGGGCTAGCCCAAGTTACATGGAAACATTTCTCATTCTAATAATTGGTAGCATTTACATATCAACTTTACTTTGAACAATGTATATATACATTATCCTTTCATATCAAATGCAACTTTCGCCGAAATTTCGGCATCATAACGGATCACGTCCACCTCCCCATGAACAGTGCCAGGCAACTAGAACATTCAATTAGACAACAACTCCAACATAGAGCATAGTATTCATAACCAGAAAATCACAATATCATTTGCAATATAGAAAGAGGTTTCTGCACACTTCAATCAATTCTGCCCGAAATTGAAAAATTCACCAAAATTCAATTTTAATTAACTTATATCTAAATTTTGGATATGTTATAGTGTTGGTTGTCTAGTTCCCAACCCTTTTGGTCCCATCTCATTTTGATCTGTGTAGCTCAAGATAATTAAATTCTACCTTGGCCTGTTCTATCACTAGCCAAAAATGCACTCTTAAGAGTAAAAATTCACCTAAATTCAAAATCTAAGTGAAATTTCACGAAACCTACACCAAATTAAAGATGACAGGACAAGCTTTCATTTCATTTCTGACAAGTTGCATCTCATTTGCCTAAGCAGAGCTTAAGATATAGGCTTTGAAAGATGATCATTCAAAACTGTCCTGTATAAGTCCAATCTAGACTTAAGGCTACTTCATTCAATCATTGGGAGTAGCTGCAAGAAGATAAAATTCTGAAATTTTTATGGGATGGTCTCCTACATGTTTGCTTTCAAACAAGACTAACTTCATTTAATTTGAAGGCGTGTGGGATGAGTGAGATCCCTCTCAACACGCACTACTCGGCAGGAAACCCAGATTTCTAGGTCAAACTTCAAAATTCATAACTCACTTAATGTTAATCCAACGACCTTATAATTTATATGTATGGAAATATCTGAATGTCTAGTTTCATATAAAAATGGATTCATCAAATTTAAATGGCTATAGGCGGAGCCGTAGACTCCACCGTATAGACCGTTGAGGGGAAAACCCTAACAGCTTCTTGAATTGTTCTTGAATTCATGTTTTCCTTAAATCAATCCATCCAATCTTCAATTCAAACTAACATATACACCTTAAACCAATCTTAATTCATCATCTCCACCCCTCACAACATCAGAATCATGGATGAACAAGGGACCCTAGGTAGCCCTAAATCAAAGAGAAGAAGGAGAAAGTTGAATTCCTACCTTGGTGGTATGAAATCTTGGTGGAACTTGATCTTGGTGTAAAGTTGATGGTTGGAACTTGAGCCGAGGGATGAGAGGAAGTGGAAGAAGATGAAGGAAAGTAGGAAAATGAGGCTGGTCTACATCTATTTTGTAGGGAGCCAAAGATATTCATTAGAGAAGGATGGAATTTATGTGTTTGTTGAAAAAGGAATAAAGATGATTGGATGGTGCTCGAGTGGTAAGGGTTGCTCCAAGTTTCTTCTCTCCCTCATCACACAAGTGGCGCCACATTTAAGGGAGAAAGTGGCTAAGTCTTGGCCACTTGATTTAGGGGTTTTTCATGGTATAATTTCTATCGATTCGGCTCCGATAGTTTAATTTACTAAAATCCTGCTAATTTCCTTTAAATCGGTAAAATGATTTTGCTAAAGTTTCGATGAAATCTCCTATGTTTCAAGTCAAATATTCTAAATTTTTAATATTTCTAATTGGTATTCAATTGTCCTTAGAGAATTACTAAAGAAATTCCTAATTAATCTCACTCATTCGATAAAATCAAACAAATCTTGCTTATTCGGTAAAACCGAACAAATTGATTTAAGGTTTTCGGATGTTACATTAAACAAGATCAATGCCATTATATCTATAGCATGCTTAACAATGAAGTCTTTTACTAACAATGGAAAGATAACCACCATAAAGGTGAACCAAATTGGAGCCTGACGATGCTATACTGCTAGCCTTAAGATTTAGAGGGTTAAGAATGAAGCATCCTAAGAATGTTCCTGACCTCCGGGTTCGTCGAAGGTCATGATGGTGGACCTTCATGCAAGACTGAAAGAAAGAAGAAGGCCAAAGCCTGATGGTGAATTAGACGAAGTCCAAATCAGGAAAGAGCCAAGTCAAACGACTAGAATCAATAAGGCTCTCCCGACTATGCTAAAGCAAGATCTTGTAACCTTACTTAAGTCCAACGTGGACCTATTCGCTTAGACAGCTACTAATATGCCTAAGATTGACCCAGGATTCATGTCTTATCAACTCTCGATATTTCCTAGGGCCCAACCGGTGGCCAAGAAAAAAAAAATAAGAATGAGTCCAAACAAAGCCTACCCTATTCAAGAGCAAGTCCAAAGCCTCTTGGACGCGAGTTCATCCACGATATTGTTTACCCAACATGGTTATCCCACGTTGTGATGGTAAAAATGTCTAATGGAAAATGGTGAATGTGCATCGATTACACTGACCTGAATAAAGCTTGCCCAAACGATCCCTACCCATTAGTGAGTATAGACGGGTTAGTGGACGCTATCTGGGGATTTCAATTCCTCTTTTTCACAGGCGCCTACTCAGGATACAACCAAATCCCGATGCATCTCCTCGATGAAGAAAAAATGGCGTTCATAAGACCCATGGCAAATTACTGCTACAAGGTTATGTCATTTGAGTTGAAAAACACCGGAGCCACTTATCAAAGAATTATGAATAAAGTCTTCTCAAATCACATTGGAAACCTGATGGAAGTCTACATCGAAAATATGTTGGTAAAGACTAAGGAAGAAGATAGCCTTCTTCTCAATCTGCAAATTGGTTTTTAGTTGCTTACGATGGGACAACATGAGGTTAAACTCATAGAAGTGTGCATTTGCTGTTGAAGCCAGAAAGTTCTTGGGATTCATGCTCACACATCGAGGGATTGAGGCAAATCCCGATAAGTGTAAAGCCATAGTAAAGATGAACAGTCTAACATCAGTAAAGGAAGTTCAGCATCTAATTAGAAGGAATGCATCCCTTTCCAAATTTATGGCAGCATCAGCTCGAAAGGCTCTCCCTTTCTTTGCTTTCTTTAAGAAGGAAACCACCTTTGAGTGGATGTCGAAGTGCGAAGCTACATTCACCGAGTTCAAAAGGTACCTCTCCTGCCCTTCAATATTGAGCAAGTCGGAAACTAGCAAGGCTTTGTTCCTATACCACTCTGTAAATGATGTGGTCGTAGCCAGTACTCTAGTTTGGGAATATGCCTGACAATAATACCCTATGTACTTCGTTAGCAAAGTACTATAGGGACCTGAGGTGAGATACCAAAAATTGGAGAAAAGTTGCCCTAGCTCTAGTTATCACTACGCGAAGACTTCACCGTTATTTCCAAGCTTACACTATCGTGATCAGAACCGACCAACCAATTCGACAAATTCTCCAAAAGTCGAACTTGGCTGGCGAATGGTATCATGGTTGATCGAGCTATCAAAATTTAACATCCAATACGAACCAAGAATGGCCATAAAAGCCCAAGCCTTTGTGGATTTTTTTGGCCGAAATAGTGGATGAGCAGCCTCAGGAGCTAAGGTGGATGCTACACATTGATAGTGCCTCTACCTCCAAGGGAATCAAAGCCAAAGTTATACTCGAAAAAGAAGGAGAGATTGTAGTTGAACTTTCCATAAAGATCAATTTTCCCGTTTCAAACAACCACGCTGAGGGCTCAAGCTAGTCAATGATGTCGATGCAACCCAACTAACGATTTGCAATGATTCCCAAATTATGACGTCGCAAATCAATAGGGCATACGAAGCCAAGGATACATTACTCCAAAAGTACCTTGCAAAAGCTAAGGATCTAATAAAACCACTTGACACCCCCGAGGTCCGACATGTACCAAAGAAAGATAATGTTAGGACTGATATCCTCTCCAAATTGGCAAGTACAAAGCCCAGAAGAAAGAACCAGAGCTTGATCTAGAAGATTTGTAAGTCTCTCTCGATATCGAAATACTTCCCGATCCTAGCCATTGAAGGGATCCCAAGCTGGATGATCCCTATCATTCAGTATTTGTGGATCGGAGCTCAGCCGAAGGCCCCATGGAAGCGAAAAGATTGGCTGAAGAAGCCTCTTACTACACCATCATATATAGACAATTGTATAAAAAAAGTCTATCTCAACCATTGTTGAATTGCGTCGGTCCAAATCAAATTTCCTACATACTCGAAGAGGTCCACAAAGGATCTTGTGGGCATCATCTCGAAGGAAAGGCATTGGCCTTGAAAGTTTTACGAGCCGACTACTATTGATCCTCTATGACCAAGGACTCAGTCGATTATGTGAAGAAGTATCTGAACTGAAGAAGTATCCGAACTGCCAAACACATGCCTATTTCCATGTCGCCCCAGCCAAGGAACTCTTCATGATCATGTCCCTCTGACCATTCAGTAAGTAGGAATCTATCTCTTAGGTCCTTTCCCACTCACCTCGGGACAAGTAAAATATCTGATCGTGGCTATTGACTATTTCACAAAAGTGGGTGGAAGCTGAACCACTTTCCACCATCACGGTTACGCAAGCTTAGAAATTCATATGGAAAAAAATCGTCACCCGCTTTAGGGTACCAGATTCAATGGTGAAGGACAACAGAACTCAATTTATTGACCAAAAGCTCCAAGGTTTCCTCACCAGCTATAAAGTTAAACATCACTTCACTTATGTTGAGTACCCCTAGGTCAACGGTCAAGTAAAAGCATCTAACAAGGTTGTGCTCTAAGAAATAAAGAAAAGACTCAGCAAGGCAAAGGAGGACATGGGCTAATGAGCTCAATAGTGTCCTATGGTCCTACTAAGCAAACCCACAGTCAATGACGATTGAAACCACCTTCAAGCTCACCTATAGGGTAAAGGTAATGATTCCAATTAAAGTTGAAGAACCTAGTCTACGGGTTATTTTCCAATCTACAAGTTCACAAGCCCTCCTAAAAGAAGCCGACCTCACTAATGATGCAAGAAAGATGGCACATATATGGGAAAGGGCACTGAAACATTGGATAGCTAATAGATACAACGACAATATCATTCCTCGAAATTTCCAAAAAGGAGACTTGGTACTCCGACGCGCCAACATCAAACCATCTTCTCTTGGGCAAGGAAAGTAAGTGGCTAATTGGGAAGGCCCTTATAGAATAATTGAAGTTCTAGGAAATAGGGTTTACAAGCTCTCTACACTGTCAGGATCCGAGGTTCTGAGGTTATGAAATTCCTCAAACCTCCGGAAATTTTTCATTTAATGTAAGCCATGCAAAGTGACTATACTCTTTTCCTTATCTCCGATTTTGTCCCACTAGGCTTTCCTGATGAGGTTTCAACGAGGCTAAGGATGGTAAAAAAACTGTCAAAGTGGGCACCCGCGGGGATTACCTGCGACGAGGATGGGGACGGGGACGGGGACAAGTTTGGTCCCCACGGGATAGTGGAAAAGTCCCTATTTAGTAAATAGAGAGGAGGCGGGGGACAAGGTTTCCGCCCCATGGGGACTTACTAAATCCTCATTAACGCAAGTTTATTTAAATGGCCTCATATATATAAATATATAATTTAAAAATTTCTAGTCATAATATTAGTGTCTTTGTGATTCGGATATTTCTGATTATCTTTTAATAAATTTGTATTATATATTTCATTTTTAATTTTGATTGTATTGTGTTGGATAATGTTATAATGAATTATGAATATTTGTGAATATTTTATTTCGATTTAAGAGTATTTTATTTATATTTTTCTCTTTTTTAGATTTTTAAAAACAATTTATATAAACCCATGGAAATTCAAATTCCCATGGGGAATGGGGAACAGAAACCCGCGATGGGGATGGGGACGAGGACGGGGCCCAAAATTCTAAACTGGGATAGGGGATGGGGGCATGTCCCTACTCTTATGGATACCCATTGTTATCCCTAAACGAGGCAGGACTTTCATGGGCTGAATGGTGTTCACATCTCTGCATTCGATTTTTTATTTTCTAACATCAAAGAGAACCTTATTTGTATTTTATCTTATGATTATAAATTTCTCCAAATTATTATTATTTCAACCAATGCTTAAGTCATTGTTCATTTTATTATCCTAAAGGACTAATCACCCCTTAGACGAGACTATCAAAACCCAGGTCCAACACCTTGGGAACCACCGCATATGAAATCCTTATTATCATGCAACTCGGATCTTTCAAACCCTTCAGTAATTACTTAAGCATAACATTTAAATCTAGGTCTCCACCTTGGATCTCTCAAACCCTTTTGTAATTACTTAAGTAGAACATTTAAATCTAGGTCTTCACCTCAAATATTTTAAAGCCTTGAGTTTAATCTAAGCAAAATTAAAACCAAGTTAATAAGTACCTCGGAAAATCCAAATCGGAAAAACCAGATAACTTCGGATAATTTCTTATGCCTATTAAGATATTAGTAGTAGTCCTTTGAAGTTATTTAACTTAGGCAAAAAATTAAAGGCACATCAAGTGGTAAAAACAATAATATTCATAAACCTAGAAAGTGGGAAGCTGTCAGATTATATAAAGCCCATATAAGGGCACCAAATATAATCTACAAAAAGAAAAAAAAATCGGGTGGCTTCAAACATCAACTGTAGGATCAACCGGCTCGAATTTTGGACTTTTGAGATTTTCCTTGTCATCTTCATCAGGAGCAACCTCGATGTGCCTATTGACGATGCATTTATCAAGACCGACCTTGCTAAAGTTGGCCTCTAGACAGATAACCCAACATTGCTTCAAAATATTATTCTTGATCTCAAAGGCTAACTTCCCCTATTGCTTTTCTACATACTTGACTTCAGCCTTCGATTTAGCAGCAGCATCAGATGCCTCAGTATAGGCCTTCTCGAGCTCGGATATTCGAGCCCATGACTCCTCCAGCTGCTTGTCTTTTGATTGCAGCTACCCTCTCAGCTTATCAATCTCGACTTTTTAGCCTTCTCCAGGACAATATTCTCATTCTGAAAAAGAGCCACCTTCTTCTTCAGATCCTTGACCTCCCCGATAGTTCGAACTCTAGAAGAGATTACTGCTCTTAGCACCAGATCAATGTCGTCGGCTTTAATAATACACAATCAGCCCATTGAAATTTCTCAATCAAATGTTCAACATCTCCTCAGATTTGTCCGAAGAGGGCAGGGGTCATTGGCTCCTTAGCCATAAACTCTAGATAAGGTAAGACCTTGGCCAGCACACTAACCTTCATCTTCCCTTCCAAAGTCAAGGAGTCTTCAGGGTCCACTCGGATAACTTTCTCCTCCTTTGCCACCCACTTTCCTTTCTGCTTCTTGGAAGGCTGGGCCTCGGGTATGGAAGAGTCAAGATCCGAGGTGAACATTGGCCCTCCATAACATGGATCAGGGGCTATTACTCTCATCTCCTTCGAGTGGCCTCTTAAGGACATTGCGATGAAGCTCGGCTAAAGCTGATTTTGGGGCTATTCCCTCTACAAAAGAACAAAAAGTCAACAATCGCAACATTGAAAAAAAGGGGGGAAGATAAATAATGAAGGGAAAATCAGAAACCTAAGTATCTCCTAAGCACCTCGACCTCTATGCCAACCACATTCTTCAAATTTAAACTGTTCTTACCAAAGCTTTGAAGAATAAATTGTATGATAGCCTACTCTTCAGGTTTAAGGGAGTCCTTATCTAACCAAGGTACATCTCACCTAAAATGGAATTAAGCTCAAAGCTCTAAAGACCTTAAAATACATGGGTTTGAAATGACGGAAAGATTCTTCATAGAAAAGAAACACCTTCCAATTAGAATGAGCTCGGAAAGACAGCTAGTTCATTTTCAAACGACTGCCGGTAGGGCGAGTGAAGGTCAAAAAAAAAAGAAAAAGAAAAACACATTTGAGAAAGGCGACACTTCGAGATATTCACAGATAATCTCGAATCCCTATAACATGGACTAACTATTTAGGTGCAACTGAGAAGGAGTAGCCTCAGTTTGTTGTAGAATGGTGACCTGGAAATGGGTAAACAGAACTTAGACGCTCAACTTGAAGATGAAGACGTCGTACATCCACATCCACCTCAAGCCACCATCATGGTTGAGGTAACATACCCTCTCACTCGGGCCAAGGGCTTCAAAAATGTATTCCTCCTCATATTTGCCCTCCGATATGATCAAATTCTCTTCCCTAAGTAAATGCAAGAACTCGGGAGTCACAACTGAAGGAGTCCCTATGACCTCAAGCCCCACCCATTGGTATATCCAATGAATTGAGAGAGGAAATGCAAGTGTTTTTTGCTATTTTGCCATCTCGGACTCAAAGATGAACCTACAAAAGAAACCACCTTTACGTGTCAAATTCAAAAAATCAAGGTCGAAAACTTAGAAACAAAATACAAGAAAAGAAAGCGCCCCGTGGTGGTTTCCTACTAAGAAACGACGCTGCCGAAGAGTGGCGGAGGAAGGAAAAAAATGAAATGTTAAAGGTGGGAACCACCCCCTAATGACAAAGAAGAACATAAAAACAAGGTGGTAAGAAACCATACCCATCATCACAGAACCATATTTCACTATAAATATAGACTATGAATGCAAAAAATAGGGGAAAGAGGAAAAGACATACCCCTAGTGGTGATTGAAGGCTTGAAAATATGGGAATGTATTGGTGTGAATCGAGTCTCCTCTGCAAAACCTCTTTCCCAACATATAGAGCTCTCTCATTTTCTCACTACAATTTTAGACAAATGCAAAAAAGTGAGGAAGGGAATAAAGAAGAGGTTTTTAAAGTAGTTCACGCACTCCTTCGCAGCACACACTAAATGTCACTAGGGGCACATCACGTCTTTTTTACATTATCAAGTTAGGGGCAATAGGGGAAAAGAACCCTCTTTCAAATGATGAGGGTGCATGAAACGATGTGCCAAAATGCCACATGTCCCCCCAGGGCAATAAGACACTACCTAGGACATGACTATCCATCAGGAAAGGAAAATGACACATCATTAGGAAAAAGTCAGTCCAAATGCAGAGTAATTATCCACTTTCCAAATTACAAATCAAGAAGTCAGGACTTTTAGAAACTTGACACTCGATGTCATAGCCTTGGATATCAAGTTAAGGGCACTGTTTCGAACTAGGAATATGAGGCCCAATTCAACCCAAGATCAAAAGGCCCAACTCGACTCTGTACACGCCATTACTCTAGGCCCAATTTGAAGCCCATACACATCAATCCGAGGCCCAACTTAGATTCATATATTAGAACCATCTGCATCATGGATGGATAAGGTCATTTGAATGAAGCCCCGAACAATGCCAGAACGGCACTAACCTAGTGTGTTGCCACCTAACTCAGACTTATCAACCTGCACCAAGCCATTGAATATCCCGAGGTAGTCCTTGAAATAGTGGAACATACCTATTCATCCTCAACAGTCGACCACTATAAAAACATATCCAATCAATGAAATCAGGTACGCCTTATACACGATACCTAGTACCTTTGTTACCACTGACTTGATCGTCAAAGTCCTTACAGGTACCACCCTCATCGTTGTAGAGACTCAACCTTAACTAACCGAAGCAGCTTTGGTGCCCAAATCTCAATTTGGATTTCATTCTAGGTAACCTATCTCCGAACATAAACTAATTTTAGTTCAGAAACCTCAGACCCAAAGATGGAGGAGTTATATAATTTGGTAATGGAATCAAGTCAAAGATCATTGATATAGATAATGGTGGTAAGAATAATTCAAACTTGATTATTGATGTTATGGCGGTTGACTCACAACTGTCTAAGCATTACACAGTTTTGTGACCAAGGCTACAAGGTTGTGTTTGAACCTTCTAAATGCATCATAAAAGACCCCACATCAGATAAAACCATTCTTACAGCTAAATGGCATGATAATAAATATGTGTTATATCTAGATGACCTTTTAGATCAGAATTTAAAATGCTTAGCATCCATTGTGGATGAAAAATAGATATGGCATAAGAAACTTGGTCATGCTCACATAAGATTAATCTTTGAGATCTCTCAAAAGGATCCTATTAAAGGTTTACCCAAAATTAGCTTTGGCAATGACTCAACCTGTGAGTTCTGCCAAAGGCGTAAATAGACCAAGACTTCTTTCCACAGTAAGAATGTAGTTTCAACTACAAGGCCACTTGAGCTTTTACATCTTGTTCTCTTTAGACCAACTAAAACTGCCAGTTTAGATGGCAAGAAATATGGTTTGGTCATTGTGGATGACTTTTCATGATTTACACGAGTTACATTCCTAATCCATAAGGATGAAGCTTGTAAGGCCTTTAAAGTGTTTTCAAAAAATGTTGAAAATGAAAAAGGTTTGTATATCTTATCTATCAAACATGATCATAATGGTGAGTTTGAAAACCATGTTTTTGAAAGTTTTTGTAATGAACATGGCATTTCTCACAATTTCTCTTCTACTAGAACTCCTCAAAAAAAATGGCATTGTTGAAAGGAAGAATATATCTTTGCAAGAAATGGCCAGAACCATGCTTTTAGAAAGTGGTTAATCAAAAGGTTTTTGGGTAGAAGCACTTAGCACTGCTTGCTACATACAAAATCATGTTTCCTTAAGGATAATAGTCAAGAAGACGCTTATGAATTATGGAAAGGAAGGAAATCCAACATATCCTATTTTCATATCGTTTGATTTGAATGTTTTATCTTTCACAGAAAGGACAAGTTGTCGAAGTTTGATTCTAAATCTGATCTTGGTGTATTTCAAGGATATTCTTCTATTTCTAAAATGTACAGGGTATACAACGGTTCTCAGATTGTAGAGGAAATAATAGACCTTTTTTTCAAAGAAAAGAAAAGAGAACAAGACCAAAAAATTCATGACCTGGAAGATGATCTAGAGAATTTGTCTTTGAGCGATAAATCATAAAGTCAAAAGTTCCTTCAAATACCCACAAGAGAAAGTGATGAAGAAATGTTTAATAATCCTAAGCCCTCTATGCCTCATCATGTTTCCGATGACATTCTAGAAGATTTTGAGGCATCCTCTGTAAAGAGGTGATACACTAGTACAAGAGATTTGAGAGTTGTATCTCAAAATCAAGCTATTGGTAAACCTTATCAAGAAGTCAAAATCATATCTTTATTCAGAACAAAATCAAACATGGCTTTGATTTCTAAGATCCAACTTGAATGTATTGATGAAGCTTTTCAAGATCAAAGCTGGATAGATGCTATACAAGAAGAGCTCAATTAGTTTGAAAAGAACAAAGTCTGGACTCTAGTTCCACTACCCAAAGGACATTCTATCATTGGCATAAGATGGGTGTTTAGAAACAAGCTAGATTAAAGTAAAAAGTAATCAGAAATAAGGCAAGGCTTGTTGCTCAAGGCTACAATCAATAAGAAGGAATCGACTATGATGAGACATTCACTCTTGTTGCAAGATTAGAAGCTATCAGAATGCTACTTACTTTTGCAACATATAAAGGTTTTGTTCTTTACCAGATAGATGTTAAATCTGCTTTTCCTAATGGTTTTATATATGAAGAAGTGTATGTTAAACAACCTCTTAGTTTTGAAAATGAAGCCTATTGTCATCATGTTTTCAAACTGTTTAAAGGCTTTATATGGTCTAAAACAAACTCCAAGAATTTGGTATGAAAGACATAGTTTTTTTTTTTTTTTTATAACAAATAGTTTTAAAAGAGGAAAAGTTGATGTAACCTTATTTATCTTGCATGAAAAAGATGATTTTCTTATTGCTCATATTTATTTATATGATATTATATTTGGTGCTACTAATCAAAGTCTGTGCAAGAGTTTTTCTAAGCTTATGTAAGGAGAATTTGAGATAAGCATGATAGAAGAACTCAAGTACTTTCTAGGTTTGCTACTTAAGCAAGGAAAAGATGGGATCGTTATGCATGAAGAGACATATGCTAAGGCTCTATTCAAGAGGTTTAACATGGACAAGGCTAAGAGCATTAGCACTCCCACGCATCCTTCTTAAATTTTGGAAGTTGATGAAGAAGGTGATAAAGTTTCTGATAAACTTTATAGAGGTATAATTGGTTCTCTAACTTATCTCACTGCTAGCAAACCTGACATACAATTAAGTGTGGGCATTTGTGCTAAATTTTAATATAATCCAAAGCAATCACACTTAAATGCTATGAAAAAAATTCTGAGATATTTAGTAGGTACTACTAATCCTGATCTCTAGTAGAAGAAAGGTACTTTCTATTATGTTATAGGATATTATGATGCTGACTTTGGTGGAGATAGGGTTGAGGGAAAAATCACAAGTGGTTGCTACTATTTTCTTGGAAAATCCTTGATTACTTGGTCAAGTAAAAGGAAAAACACAATTGCTCTCTCAACTACTAAAGTGAAATATGTATCTGCAATAAATTGCTATGCTCAAAATTATGTGGATTACGCATCAGTTGGAGAATTTCAACTTGAATGAAAATCCCCATTTTGTATAACAATACTAGTGCTATAAATCTTGCAAAGAATCCAATTCAGCATTCTAGATCAAAATATATTGATATCAAGCATTATTCATTAGAGATCATGTTCAGAAAAGAGTTATCAAGCTAAGTTTTACAAATATAGAAGATCAGATAGGTGATATCTTTACAAAACCTCTAGCTAAAGATCGTTTCTATTATATTTAGAACCTTTCGATTATGACTAGTTTGTGATCATACATTCATTACACATACATTTGTTTGATCCTATCCCCCTAAGCCTGTGAAGAAGCTTAAGGTTGAGATTGCATTGTTAAGTGTGTTTCCTTTCTAAAGAATGCACTCCAAGAAGTAATAAAAAAGGTCAAGATCAAAATGGTCTTCAGAAGTGTTCAGAAAGTTCAGCTCAGAATGATGTTTCAAAAAAGGTTAATTAGAAAGATGCTCAGACAAGATTTCAAAGATTGAGTTTAGAAATATGGTTCATTTAGAAAGGTGACTCAAGCTTCTGGTCAAAAAGAAGAATATGAAGAGTCAAGCCAATTTTTGGAATGTGGGTAGCTCTAGTAACTTCCACATTGCCACGTTTCAATGAAATGGAAAAGCCAAAAGTTTCCTTTGTACAAAACATCATCATTTCATGTCAAAATGCTTCATATTACAAATGACCCTTGGTTATTTCTTTTAACCAACAAACTCATTTATTCACCCTAAACTCCTTTTTCTTTTACCTTTTCCCTCACTTACTAAAACCATCTCAAACACTGTTCATTTTCCCTAAAGTTTCAAACTTCAAACACTTTGTTTTCTTCACTGCTACATCACCCTAAACATATTCCTTTTCTTTGAAGATCCAGCCTTTCTTCATCAACATGAATGAAAAAGGAAACTTTAGCACCCCCTTTACGTTCGATGACAAACAAATGCAAGAGCATTTCGAGACTCACTTCTACATGAGGCCTATTGTTAAAGGAAGAAGCTTCATTTCTCTCCCTGACATGCACAGCATCTTTGAGTTTCAAGGATAAGGAGATTTCCTGCGTATTTATAAGGACATCTACACAATGGTTGTCCCTGCATTCCTTGAATGCTTTCGACAAGGACAACACCTTCCTCAGAAGCACAGTAAGAAGTTTAGAACTTCAAGGCCTTCCCTCTGATATTGTTGAAATCGCCAACACTTCAAACAATGGTATTCTAAATCATGGTGGAGAAAGATGGTAGGAAGAGCTTGGTGTGATAAAGGCTGATGTTACAGAGACTCTAACTAGAAATAGAGGTATGAGAGTCAGAGACATCCGAACCTCTAGATTACTTACTTCTATTAGGGCTATATATTCTATGGTCCAACATACTGTATTGCTAAGGAATGGGAATGTAGATGTAATGAGTGAAGTTGATCAAATGGTCATGTTTTGTCTCATGACCAAAAGAAAGATCAATTTGGTGAGATTGATTTTAGATTTTATCATTGTTACTGTTAGTGCTGAGAAGAAGAAACATGCAACCCTACCATATGGCACGTTTTTGATCAAAGTCTTTAACAAGGTTAAGCTTTCTTTAGTAGGAGAAAGGTTTGACAACAAAAAACTTACCATAACAATGAAGACATTTCAAGCCTTGGGTTTGAAACCCCAAGCTCAAAAAAAGAGAAGGAAAGCAAAAAAAAAAAAAAAAGAAAACTACTACAAAAGCTATGGTGCCTAGCACCAAGAAATCCAAATCTAAGCCTTCTGATAAAGGCAAGAAGAAGAACAAGACAAGGAAAGAAAGAAGCTTTTCTCCTATCCCTGAAGAGAGGAAAAGCAAAAGAAGACTAATGAAGCTTTTAGAAGCTTCATCCTCTCCCAAGGTTAACCTACACAATATTGTTCTAAGTGAAGAAAAGCCTCATTCAAAATTTGCCTTGTATGATTCATAGATATTTTCTAAAGGTCAAACATGACAAGACAGGAATCCAAAAGACACCCTAACACACTGAAAAGCTAGTTAACTCAAAATAGCTAGTTTCCTTCTTTATGCTGTCATTGCTTAGAGAGAAAGAAAGTCGTCAACCTCTTTCTTCAGTCTAAGACCAATAGTTCTAAAGGCTCAAGATGTAAAGATTCAATGACTAAAATTTTGAAGCCTATAATAGTCTTGAAGATGAAGAAGAGTTGTTGGAACTACTTACTTTGATAATTATAAAAGCTTTCATCCTTTTCAACCTTTTAAACAACCAAAAAGTTACTTTCTGAAGCTTGTTGAAAGAAAAATCTTCTCATAGCATTATAATAGCAAACACTTTCTTAGCGAGATTTATGAGAAGTAACTCCACTCTGTACTTGATTGATTTATACACCCTAAGTGTTCTAGTGTGAGTGTTTGTCAAACACAAACCTTCAAATCATATATTGTAACCTAACTCGATAGTGGTCATTGTTAGCTTGGAGAGGCTAGAAAAAGACTACCTTGTTGTAAGCTTGGAGAAGATTGTACAAGAATATTCATTAATATAAAAATATCAATTAGTCTGTTGAGGACTAGATGTAGACAAGTGGTTTGGCCGAACTAGTATAAACTTTCTTCGGTGATTTTCTATCTCTATCTCTTATTTACTGTCTCTATATTTGTTATCTTAAGTTCTGTGTACTTATCCATTTTAGCTATCCAACAACATTGGTGTGAATGCAATAACTTTAGTTTCTAACCATTAAATGCTTCTACAATCCAAGTCCAAAGACTTGGGAGAGTACTTAAGTTTTCAAGTTTCAAAAAGTTGTTAAAAGGCACAGTTCAACCCCCGCTTCTCATGCTACTTTCACCTTCAACATGCACTTTTCATACATCAATAACCATCAAAAAAAGAAAGAATTTATCCAACATACATTTTTCTCTTATGCATACATCCAAAAAAAATAAAATCTTACATGCATGCATTATCTCCTTTTCACACCTAAAAGGGGGGGAGAGAGAGATGATCAAGCTGACATACATTTTTTTCTTGTGTTCTTGAACATTTATAGCATATATTTTTTGCCATACATGATAGCATTTAAGGAACAATTCATTCCATAAAGAAAAGAAAAACCTTGGATAGTGGATGTTTTCTTTTTCCTTTTGAATAATTAGTTTCTTTTTAATAAAGGGTAAAGATTCACAGACTCCAAACATTGCTCCTTGGAAGAAAGCTTTATCTTATCCCAGTAACTCGTTTCAAGAGCTGCACAAATTACAAGCCAAAGCCTATCTGAGAGCCATGGAAAACAAAAGAAACCTGAGCTATGAGATTGACAATTTGAAGGCTATGATGCTTAAGTAAGGAGCTGAGTTCAAGAAGGTTCTCAATGTAACATCCTAAAGCAAGGAGCATCTGATTCGTACCGTTAACTAATTTGCTCCATTATGTTAGAGAAATAAGATGATTAGGGTTGAATTAGAGTGGTTACGGTTAGAGAAATTTGGAATTTTAATGTAGAAAATTAAGAAAGATCATTGTCATTACCTTACTAATTTAAAAAGAATCGATTTAAATTCTATGTTGTATACTACTAAAACTAAGTCAATAGAATTTTATATTGTTAAAACTCTAATTTTAGAGGCTAGAGTTCAGCCACTCACCCCTAAAAGTGGTGCGCCTAACAGCCACCAAAAGGGAAGCTAAACAAAAATTAACTCAAGACACACATCCCAGCAATAGCCTTCTTTCTACTTTATGACTCAAAGACCAACAATTCCCATCCTCTCCTTCTCTATTTCGACCCTAAAGAACTGACCACTCTCCCTTGTTTTTTCTTTTTTGTCTCACCTCATCACTCTCACTTCTTCATCCTACACAAATTTCCTCCACCCAAGGCTTGCACTTTACTAGCTCAAACTTCAATTTGAGGTAGGATTCTTAAGTTTTGCTCAATATTAGAATTAGGTTGCTGATTAAGGTTTATATGTTCCTCTCTAATATGATGATGAATGATGAATATATCATTTTTGTAACACCCTAATAAACCCATACTACGCTTAATTCGTATTACGGCATTTTATTAGTTGTTACTTATGCTCGTGGAAAATTAAACTTCGCTTGAAATTAAATTACGCGAAAAATACGGTAAGATTTTTTTTTTTTTTTGAAATACGTCGTCGCTTTACAGCGTTTTGAAAAGTAAAGCCTTGAGCGAGAAGACAGATAAAAAAAGAGCATGTCGCATAAGATACATAACCCAATCTCATAAAACAAGAGAAAGATAAATAAATAGTAATTCACAAATACATTGCATTACATAACTAATCATTACATCCATATGGGTATACATACATATATATATCAGCATTACATCGAAGGAGGCTCATGGTCGCGCCATGATCTGAATACTAAATACAACTTAAATTGACATCATTCGTCACAAAAAGGAATGTATACGGCAACTACACGTCCAAATCAACATTGTCTGGCATCCCTCATCCTACGTCCGCTCGTAGTGTGGTGGCTCCAGGCTCTACTCCATTGGATGTACCAACAAAATCTGGTGATGATGCGGAAAAGTAACTAGAGTGAGAAATAAGATTTCTCAATAGGACTCAAACCCGACACGGAGGTGTCATCGTCATCGTCCCAGCCACTTCGGTTTTATATTGAAAACAGTGAGCATGCATAAGGTCCAATTCTTAGATTTTCGAATACATAGCTATCCGAAGTGGATTCAATTTTAAGTACATATTCTTGTTATAATAACAATATCATGGTATACATAAAAGCTTATATAACAATTCATAACATGCATGAACATGTTGAGAGTTTCATTCTTTACTTGGGTCGGACCAAAGTCCCTATCTTTTGTTCACATAGCCTCTATCTTAGGTCTTTTTCTTTTTCTTAACTTGACTCATCTTAAGTCCTTTTCTTTTCACCCACTAAACATAAGTGGTAATGAGCTCATACCATGGCCGTCGCCACCATAGAATTTCGGTACTTACACTAATTGGGTCATGCCATGCCTCATGTAAGCCCTATCCCCTATACTCACACTAGCTGGGTCATGCCATGCCTCATGTGAGTCGTGGATGAGGGGAGCTTGCTTTGGGTCACCTTCCCTTTTGAAGGATCATGCCCTTAGTTTATTTTATCTTCTTATTAAGGCTTATGATGCAAAATTATTTTAATTCTTTTTCCACATTTAGGCGTTACGTATTGCCGTCCCCAAATGTGGTTCCTTTATCAATCACCTCTGAGCGTTATGTATAGCCGTCCCCAGGGTGTTCATATTTATTAATCCTTTCCACATCTGGGCGTTACGTAGCGTCGTCCCCAAATGTAGTTCCTTTAATGTATATCATTAAGCATCATATCATCAATATATCATATTCATATCATCATCATTCATTATCATCCTTATCTTCATCATATCACTATCATAATATCATGTCATCTCATCATTACCATTATCATACCATCATCATCATGATCATCATCACATCATATCATCATCATCATATATATCATCATATCATTGTCATTATATTGACACATAGAGGCATACATATCACACAAAGTCTTATGAGCTTAGCTTAGTAAATTTGGTATAAGCTTTTAATTGAGGTTGCCTCTTGTATAAATTCTTTTATTAGGCCTTGGCCCAATCTTGTATATTATCCCATTTTGAAACTTTTAAGTTGAATTATGAAGGTTTTCCAATATTTAATATAAGGGCTTTAATGCCTTAAGGCTTATTTCTCATTAATCTTTAAAACTTAACCATAACCAGTTTTACTTTTACAGTGGGGCAGTAACTTCAAAAATTCATCATAAATTCACCTTTAACTCTTTTACTTCGAAGTTTGGTATCATTATACTCCTCTGAGTTTATTTTTAAACAAAAGAAACCGCACTCAAAAATTCATTTTGTAGCTTGAGATATGCACATTTTATTCTGACTGCTCAGCTTTTAAGTTTATTCTCAGTACAGTGACTTTTAAACATTATTGTGAGCTCCTCACAAGGAATATGCCAAAACTATTTTATGGGGATATTTCTCCATGTCTTAGCTTTCTAACAAACTTGGTCCCACTCAAAAATGTTCTGTATAACTTGAGTTAGTAAGATTTTATTACATACTGCCTGAATAGAAACTTGTCCGCGGACAGCAAACTTTGAAAATTCATATCTCTCTCGTCTTAAGTCCAAATTTCACGAATTTTATATGTATAAAAAGCTCTATGAGTCTATTTTCATTAAAATTAGCTTCGTTCCATTTGGAGTTATATCAAAGAAGTTATTGGTCACGCCATATAGACTGCCAGAATTTTCCAGTTTCCCGCGATTTTGGTTTGAAGTAGTTTTCTTGTAAAAACATTAAGTCTTTTCTTCCAGTGACCACTTTACATTTCCAAACCACTTTTATACTTTGAGATCTTGGTAAAAATCAATATTTTGAGTTCTAAAAACTTGTGTTCAACATAAAACAAAATGCACAACCAAAGTCATTTTCCAAGAAAAGAGCAAAAATCACAAACAACTTCATATAATGAAAGCATGGCCATGAGGCCTTTAGAGCAAGTCTCAAAACCACCTAGCTATAAAGAGCTTAGGAGTTCTAGAGCTTGAAAAACATAGTGGAAAAAGGGGTTAGAGTCACTACCAAATGTCTTTCTTGAGGAGTAGAAAGAGTTGATGGGTTGGAAATGACCTTCCTCCTCCTTGAGCTTGATGATGGGGCTAAGTGAGTGTTTGTTTTGCTTCTTCAAGAACCAAAGAGGGTGGTCCTTGAAGGGCTTGTGAGAATGGTGGTGGAAATGAGGTGAGTTAGAGTAGGAAAACAAGAAGAACAAGATGAAGATTAGGAAGAACAAGGAGTGGTTTAGAGAGAGGTGATAGCTTTGTGTCTTGAGAGGGGAAATGAAAAATGAAAAATGAAATGAGGGGGGAGAGAGGTGGGCTGATTGGCACAAAAGGGGAGGGAGAAAGTGATGTGATTTTGCTTCTTTTGCAAGCCAAGATGCTAGGAACCATGGGATAAAAGGGTGGGTTGTGTTTTCCTTGAGTCTTAGTGCATGCTATGGACTATTTTGTGTTTTCTCAAGTGGACAAAAGCAAGGACCTCTCTTGGGATTGGCTTGATTGAATAAGATCACTCCAAGTGGCATATTCCTAAGGAGAAAGGTACTTCTCTTGTCTAGACTAAAGAGATGCTACTAACATAGACCCTTGATCTAAGAGTGCATGATGAGAGAGCAAATGGATGGTTGGATTTTGCTCTTGTCCTTGGCCTAGATTTGGTGCATCAATTAAGAGAAATTTTTTAAATCTTCAAGGCTATTAGAATTACCTAAGTTGTTAATTCAATTTGATTAGTTAAATTGCTCTTTAAATGATTTCGGTTAATTACACTTTTTAAAACGTTTTTCTCTAAAAGAATTACTCTCATGAATTATGTAATTAGGGTGTAAAAATTTATCTATCTCAATTGGTAAGGTGAAACAATTGTCTTGCACTTAATTAATAGGATTGGATTACATTAATTAGATTTCTAAGTTATGACTTAATGGGGTTCGAATAATTTAGTTTTAACCAAAACATTTAGTATGTTATGATTAATTATTGACTTGACCCAATTTACTAAGCTTTTGCTCATCGAGATTAGCCGATTAGTCCTCAGTTAATCGTTAACCTCTCTAATTAGCCAGGATCACTGAGCTAATTAGCTTAGACAAAAATTGGAAATGTTACAGTTTTCATCAATTGATTGAACATGGGGATATTTGGTTTGCATTGGAAAATTGATCAAAAACTCAAAAAGTAACTCAAATAGAAATGCTGAGAATTGAAACCCTAGGACCTGTCTGTACGGCAGATAGTATGGCTTCATCTGTGGGCATCAAAATTTGATGAAACCATTTTCAATGAATTTAGACATTCAAGTTTTCTAACCATATAAATTATAAAGTCATTGGCCTTGTAATGAGAGAGTTATGAATTTTTGAAGTAGTCCCTTGAATCTTGCCTAGTGTTTTCACCAATACGAGTTAAGAAGGCACAACTCACCTTATACAATATCAAATTAAGTGAAACAAATTTTGTTAGGAAACTGACATATAGAGTATCATGCCACAAAAATTTCAAATTTAGATTCAACTATGCTACACCCAATAATTCTTTAAATCTAACCTATAACTTTGTATAAGTGAAACAGGGCAATTCTCTTTAGCCCAATTTGAGAGCCTTGAACTTAGGCTCCACTTACCCATTTCAAATGAAACTTGTGGAAAATGAAGGATCATTAAGTCTGCTTCATATAGATGTCAATTTTGGATAAGTTGATAGGGATTGGAATTTTAGTGAATTTTTACATTTAAGTACCCAAATCTACCCCTCATCAGGGCAATCTTAAATAACAACTCAATAACTCAATATACACTTATCAAAACTCAACTCAATAACTCAATGTACACTTATCAAAACTTAGTAGGACCCAAGAGAACTAAAAATAGACAAGCAATGCCACAACATATTAAAATTTTAGATTTAGATATGTTAAAATAAAATTATGGTACAATTTACAAAATAGGGTAGATTTAAGGATATGGAGGTGAATGGCCAACTTTAAAAGGGTGAAAGTTCTTGGACTATGAATTGCAAATTTATTGAGTTTATTTATGCAAACTCTCTATTAAACTATTGAGATGATGATATATGATTATGATGTTTCTATTGTTTGGACTAGCTAGTTGAAATTGTTCCGTTGCATTTTTTGGGGAAGCTTATATCTAGCTGTTATGCTGCCAAGTTTTCCATAGGATACCTTATGATGCTAAGTTTTTCAAGTTTGATTTTTCATGAATGCATGAATTATGAGAAAAGTAAGGATTCCATAGTACTTAGGCCAACCCCAAAATAAATTAAAGGGAATAGATCAATGGAAAAGTCGAGGAAAGTAAACATGATTATCCTATGTAGGATTGAACTCAATTCTGATAAGTAGACTATTACCTAGGAGTTTGGCCTAAAAATCCTAGGGGACCAAGTATGGAAATTTATCAAATACAAGTCAAGAAAGATTAAGAGTCAAGTGCATATGCATTTAAATTTCTACTTGGCTCTCACTTATGCATGTGAAATTAACTGTGGTTTAATTTCGATTGCAAATCATTCTCTATGATATTTCCTCTATCTATCATATATTCTTTTTTGATTATCAATTCTTTAAGTAAATGGAACTTTGCTTTAGACTATTTTTTTAATATTTATAAATGGAGACATTTACTTTGCTAGTCACATTTTTTCATAATTAAACCAACCAAAGCAACTAAGAATGGTTGTGATGTCAGTGTGTGGTAGTTAGGGAATCCTGCTGGCAATTTTCTAAATTCTCATCCTATTATTTGTCCATGTCATTCTCAAACGATAGTGATGGCAACCATAGCTTACTTCGCTGAAGTGCCAGAGTGGCACGGGCACGATGATCCTATTTTAGATTCTCTATACCTGATTGCTACTTCCTGAGTCTGCTTGTATATATTTTTTTAGCGTGCCTTTGCGAGACCCATGTTTATCCCTCTTTTTGATCTTACTGCTCCTTTCTTGGGAGTTCCTCTGTACATGGCTCACCCAGACCCTGTACCCTTACACCAAGCTCAATTACTTGCAGTACCACCTCATCCTGTACAGCCAATGTCCTCCAAGAGTGATCCGTTAAAGATGATGGATTCTTCCTCTTCTTCATCATCAACCCCTGACGACGGCTATACACTCCCCAACCCTAGCATGCCAAATGGATTCCTCTTTTTGGAGTCCATTTAGTGGAGCTCGACTCTAGAACCAGCAATATTGTACAAAGTGGCCCTCTTTTGGTGTCTTCTTATGATCTTGGGCCACAGGTGTAGTTTCTTTTGTTTTCTCATGTATTCATATCAACTAAATGTCCTTATACGGATATAAAGTTGTGTTTCACATATATGGACTGGATTCTTTTATCCGACAGTCCTACTTAGTGTGCTCAATGTTTACTTATATGAATGTATGAGAGGATGTTTATATATATGTATTGTGATAGATTCTATTTTTGTCCATATCATTTAACTCCTTTTATATTGTGATGTGCTCATATGATACATATAACAAAACAAAAACAAAGCCGAAAATCTGTGTTTGGTTAAAATTAACTTCGCTAAATTAAGAGTTTAGAGGTAAATTAAACAAGAGTTAGTAACATGTAGCAAACTATTAAGTACAAATTATGACTTAAGCATAGTATTATATTGGGGAGAGTGTTACACCCAAGACTACAAGCAAAGCCAAGAGGGGCACTAGAAACAAAAACCCTTAAGATTAGCCAGGATACAAGTCAGAAGATGATGGAAATTATGACAATGCAATCGTACACAATAGAAATTGTGAGTGGAATGCAAAGGGCAGGAAGGAAGACAACATGTTTTAGATCAAAAGGGATATAGAACGAATGAACTTGAAAGAAGAGTTAAAAGAGAAAATACAATTTGAGTGTTGCGAGGGCCAAGCACATTCGGCCTCATGAGCATCAAAGAACTATGCTTGGCCCCGAGTATTGTTATTCCTAAAGATTTCAAGATGTCTGAGTTTGCTAAGCTTGATCACAGCTCCAATCTTGCCATGCATTTGAAGATGTATTGCACCAAGATAGGAATATGGTCTAAGGATGAGAACTTTCTCATTAGCTTATTTCATGAGGGCCTTGATGGAGCTGCCTCGAAATGGTACATGCAGATAGGCCAAATGCAAATCAAACATTGCGAAGACCTAGCCATAGCTTTCACAAGTCAATACTAGTTCAATGTGTGCACTGCACCTACCGGTGATCAACTTAAAGGTCTAAGAAAGAAAAGGAATAAGTCATTTAAAGAATATGATCAAAGATATAGGGCCATGGCAATTAAGGGTATCCCACTAATGCTTAAACAAGATGTGTGTTTCTACTCTATCCATAATATAGAAGACCCATTCTTTAGGAATATGTTGGGGACCTATGTCAAGGAGTTTCTTGACTTAGAGGAAATTGGCTAGACAATTGAGGCAAATAGTCAAGAAAGGAAAGTGTAGCTAACAACAAATGAGCCACAATCCAAGAAGAGATCATACCATAAAAAAAAAAAAAAAAGACATTGTGAACCTTGTACAACTGAATCACCTATCCCAATCCCATGAACCTATCTTCCACCCTAAGCACAACCCATCACATCAATATCCATCCTACCCACCTCTTATGCCTTACCTAATGCCATACTAACCCTAATAGTACCAAGTTAATAACATTTTACACCTTTAGCCATATCCACCCGCCATGCTTAGACCTCATCAGACAATACCCCCAAATCAGCAAATAAGCAGTCCCTACATGGTCCTTCTCACCGAGTTTTTGGCTCCCTTCCTAACAAAAACAACACATTTTGAGACCTGAAAAGAAAAGGTGTTGAGTCTGTATCTTATCTTTCCCTAAGGTGACCTCTGTCTACTCTTTTTGAACAAGTGAATTAAGGAGTGTGTTGGTTAGGGGTGTACTCGGGTTGGTTTGGTTTGGGTTTAAGAAAAAAATAAATTTGAATCAATTAAATTTAATTAATTTTTTTTCAACAAATCTGAACTAAACCAATCCAATCAAAATTAGATTAGTTTGGTTTGGTTCGGTTCGTGTTAACTTTTTTATCCTCATGACAACTAGCAATAATATAAGGATAATAGTGTAAATAAATAAATTTCTTAAATAAATGTCAATTAAAAAGATAAAATGTGACTTTATTACAAAGAATTTAAGTGCAAGACTTTGAAAACTCAAAAATAAATTTAAAAAAAAAAAAAAGAGAGTAAAATACACTTAAACTCCTAAGTTATTAAGAAATAACACTTCACCCTAGTTGAATACGTACTCCAGCCCAATCCACTAAAAGTGTGTTTTGATTATTTTTTTGTTTTTCTAGAAAAAAAACTTTTTTAAGTGTTTTTTTAACAAAAAAGTGCTTTTATATGTTTTAAAAAGTGTATTTGGATACAACTTTAGAAAAAAAAAATACTTGTACAAAAAAAATCAATTTTTACAATTTTTTTAAAAGTTAGTAATACCTAACTTTTGAAAAAAGCAAAAGCAATATGATTTTGAGAGATAATTTTGGATGCAATTATTTGTGTTTCTAGCACAAAAAATGTATTTTTTTTTGCAAAATTTTTCAAAAAATTACTTATAAAATTTTTAATGTTGTTTGCTTATACTTCTCAAAAAAGTAGAAGGAAAAAATAATTAATATTTAGCTTTTTTAAAAATATATAGGGAGTTGTCTCTCCTACAAGAAACAGTAAAAAAGAGAGAATTTTATTCTTCAAATTTAGGTACCACTACCTTCTCACTAAAAAATATCACTCCCTTTTCATTCTCGTTCTCACTTACGCACTCTCTCTCTCTCTCTCTCTCTCTCTCTCTCTCTCTCTCTCCATGTCCTTAATTATAATTTTATCAGAAAAAATACTTCTGTATTTATCACATTCAAACAGTTTAACACTTTCTAATTTTAAGAAAAGGTACTTGTATAATTATATATCTAAATACAAAATATTTTTCCTTTTCTGCTTCTAGTTCTATTTCTACTTCCATTTTTGAAAAAGTATTTCTCCTAAAATCTTAACTAAACAGACCTTTTATTAAAAATTACTATTGCTTCTACTTTTTTTTTTAAGCTAGTATTACTAATTTTTAAAAAGGTGGTAAATTATTTTTTCAAGCACTTTTTTTTTTTATAAAGTTGTATCCAAATACACTTAGGGTGCATTTGATAAAAGTTTTATAAAAAAAAGGACTTCTTTCTCTAAACCTTTTTTCAGTAAAACTTTATTTTTTCAGAAAAAGTTATTTTGCATTTGAATAGACTGCAACATTCACAATTTTCTTTTATGCTAAATTACCTCAGTGAGCCTAAGTAATTAAGCAAGTCAAACTCTTAATCACTTAATTAAGTACTAATCTATAATAATTAGCTTAATTAAGTTTAATTGAACATAATTAAGCTTAATCGAAAGTTTAATTTTTGTTAATCATGACCATTTGCGTTAATCGATAATCCTTGCTTAATCAAGTTAATTAAGTTGTATGAGCACTTAATCACATCATTAAAATTCAAATTTTGTCAATTAGACAATAAAGTATTTAGTGATGTCACTAAAGCATAAAGCATGAGACAAAGTTACTTTTTGTAAGAGTTGACCACATTTTGTCTCCTTCATCACCTAATTTGTTCCCCTAAACCTTAATTAACTTAAAATTAAGCAAAATATCTTTCCCCCCATGCTTAGAAACCTACGGCCACTACAACAACACACACACATCCATTCTCATTTTGTGTCATCTTATTCTCTTTCTATAACTCAAATTCTCCAACTTCTCTCTATATTTCTTCTTCTTCTTCTTCATGATCCTCTTCATTATTCTCCACCACCATAACCTAACCTTACTCACCAAGCCCCCCTTTAAAGATCACATCTTTTGATTTTTGAAGAGAAGAATTAAACACTACAAACTCTATTTCGTCAAGAACTCAAGAGCTCTCCTCTTTTCTCTTCCAAAATCACCACCGCCGCCACTTGGAAGAGCCACCATCTTCTTCATTTTCTCCCTCAAAAGGATGCCATTCATCACCCTAGGTAGTGATCCTTCGCTTTTTCTTTTGTTTACATAAGAAAGGTTGAAGCTTGGCTCTCACCATGGCCAAGAACTTCAAGTGAGAACTTGATAAAAACTCTATGCTCTTCATGAGCAAAAGTTTCTATTTTTGGCAAAGTTTATTCTTGAATTTTTCATGAATTATTTCTTGTTTATTTAAAAGTTTCTCTTCTTGAATGCTTCAAAGTTTCCATTTTTCTTCCTTGATGCATGAGTTCTTGATGTTTTTGTGAGTTGTTAAAAAAGAATGATATTTCTTGGTGGTATGTTGTTTAAAGTTTGTTTCTTTCCTTATAATGAGCTTATGATTGTAAAAAGTTCTCTTTTTACATCTTATTCACAATTTTGATAAGACTAAGAACATTCTAAAGCAAAGCTTCAAAAAGTTTATTCCTTGAAACCTTGAAAATGGCGCAAAGTATATGCTTTCTTTAAAGATTCATTTTGTTCTTCTTAGAGATAAGAATATATGTAAAGGTCCAAACTTTCTTAAGATATGAGACTCTTTGAATCACAAAAGTAAGAACTTGTCACTTTATGTCTTCAAAATTTGATCTTGAAGACAAGACACTTCATAAAATTTCAAACTTTGCTCAAGAATGTAACTTTTAAGTCATAAAAATGTAGACTTGTAACCCTATCTTGTAAAGATTGAATCTTGAGTTAAAAATATTGAGTAAAGTATTAAACTTCCTTCAAGAATGAATCTTTTAAACCTTAAGGATACTTTAAGTCATAAAGTTAGAATCTTGATGGCATGATAATGATTAAAAGTTTCAACTTTCTCAGAAAATAAGACTTTTTAGTCATAATCTTGTATCATTACCTTATAATTATATTTAAAGACTCATACTTTCATAAAGAACTAGACTTTATAATCATTTTCATAAAGAATGACAACTTTATAATATTAAAGATGAAATCTTGTTGTATTAATTATAAAAGTTGGAATCTTGCAACTTGGGTAAGTTAAAAATCACTTCTTGATGATTGGAAGCACATGGTGTTGTTAGGTTCATGAGTGTGTTTATGCGCTATCATGATCCAAGGGACTAGAGGGATCTCGAAATCCTCTGGGAATAGAAGTATGATTAGGGCCTCTAAGCATACCATGAACTTAGGAATCACTTGTGCACTCTCAAGGGAAACTAAAAATCTTGAATGAAAAGCATTGGCTAAGACTTCTATAATAGGCTTCGGCCATGATGAACCAAGTCAAGAGACAAATATGTATTAAACTTTTAACTTGAAAAATGAGTTATTTAATATGTTATCATGAAGAACCTATTAAGCTATATGGTAAAAATAAATTCCTAATGTAAAGCAAGGTCTTTGTTGGGGAGTTATAGATTAAAAGTTTATAACACATAATTCACTTTAAATGATGCGATTCCCTCATGACAAATATGAGGAGTCTTACCATGATTCATAAGATGTTACCCAAGGTGCAAGAAAATCCTAGATACTAAATAGGATGAGTGTATATCACTTTCATATATGATTGTTGATTGGCGTGATTGATTTGAATATGGATTCATGGATATGATGGATTATTGATGCTTGATGAGATATTCTATGATGGTATGAGATGGATATTATTGATTGTTGGCTGAAATTTCCATGTTTGGCAAAATTTGAGGAAGCTTCAGCCTAGCCGTTATGCTATCAGATTTTCGTCAAAATTTTGGACATAGAAATATCTCTTGCTCATATGTATTTACTCTTGAAAGCATTTCATTAAGAATGAATGATGTAATATCAAGTATTATGTCATGAAAATAAAAGAATTGTTTAGGGCATGATCCTTCAAGTAGGAAAGTGAATCTGCTAAGAGTTGAGACCCCTCTATCTTGCAGGTAGTAGCCAAAAGTAAATCCCTTCAATTTAGAAGCATGTGAATCCCCTTGTCAGTTAAGTCTGATTTAGGTTAGTACTAGTGTAGTTACCCATGCAATGCACGGGAAGGTCATAAAATTTGAATATAAGAAGATTCATATAACTAAAATATATGATAGATAAATTATTATTCATGTAATAAACATATACAGTATCATCCGTGTAATATATATATATATATATATATATATATATATATATATATATATATATAAATTATTTATTAATATCAGTTAATTATAACAATATTGCTTATTTATCTATCCAAGTTATTTTTTTCTTTTTTTGATCAACTGTCTATCCGAGTTATACTCCAGAATTTATATACTTCCTTCAAATGTGTTAAAAATGCATATTCCACATATTAATATAAAATATAATGATAAGTATAATGTGTATACTTCCTTCATTCGTGCGATATATAATTGCCTATCACCTTTTTTAGATTAACATTTATGAAAATACTTGTATATGACAAAGACTACCAAAGACTTTTCTAATATGTATACTTCTTTTACTCGGGGCATTTATATGCTTGGAGGTGGATTTTCTAATACTATCATATTCACCAATCACCCCTGTTGCACTAATAGTAACTATACTTTTTCAACCACATACATAGCTATCAAAGACTTCTAAATTTCAATCTGTATAAGGTCTTATACCTTGCCTTTCAGCCACCTTGATAGCGAGGATGTAGGCCTTGTTAGACAAATGTAGCGATCAATATTACCAAGAGATATTCTAATCTACTACAATCAAATAACATCAATCTAGGTAGTCTTTTACTACACATTGCCAATTATTCAACAATAGGCTACATTCACCTTTGATTCATGATGCTTAACACATACAACCATCAGATTCATCAACTTCTGCAAGAGATTCGAATTGCAATAAGCATTTCAAATAAATAACATAAGACCCTAATGTAGAAACAATAACAACCAAGTATAAAAAGAACTCCAATAGTGAAGAAAAATATCAATAGTGCAAAATAACAACCATCCAATCATCAAAATAACATCTTGGAATGGAAAGCAACCATATAATTTGATAACTAAAGATATATTGTATCAACTCCATACCAACAACTCTATATGATAGTAGCTGCAAATTCAATATAAGTATAATCCATGTCAAATTGGCCATTAAATTCCCCAGTCTGCCAATACACATTTGTATTATTCTCAAAATATATAAAAAACTATGGGCCCTAAGCTATAATGTGTGCTAACATCTATTGCACTTACCAAGTATCTTTAACTTCAATCCTATCCTAGCACTATACACATTTTTGCTAGTCATAATCCTCTCAGTTGTCCAGCATTTTTAGTTTTCATTCAATTGTATCATAAAAAATTCCAATTAACATTTAAATTCTAAATATTTTGTATAACTTTTTCATTGAAGAATTTAAAATAGAATTCATTTTATATAAAATGACATAACAACTAAATATGAAGAACAAAAAGAATAAGAAAAGTATAATGTAATAAATCCTAATATTTTGAATAAGAAGAATTTTTCTACCAATTTCAACAATTCCTTTGATGTCATGGACATTCCACCTAAATAATCCAAATTTTTATATTTTTCAAATGTAAATAAGTACAAATTATTTTTTCGTCAAATAAATTTTTTCGTCAAACATTTATTTGTGCATATTCAATTATAAATCATGAATCTTTTTACTTTTTAATGTTGGTCCTTTCAGTTGAAAGCTTTTCTTGGACTTCTTTTCTTTATAGGTAAACATATCAATACTCAACCATTGCAAAAAGATGGGAGCTAAAAGTCCATATCAAAAACATACATAGCATGAATTATTATAGCAAAACATATAAAGTATTAATATATCACCTATGAAAACCATCTAAAAAAATCACCTCCTAGTGTGGCTTTTAGTCATTTACTTCAGCATAAGAAGGCCATTCTCATGAATCGTTTCCTGTGAGCAAATACCATATTGTTTAAGCAACATCTCAACCAATGTATGAACAAATGCGGCTCATATTGAGGAGATACATCAAATCTAATCAAGAAAAGAGGAAATTCCCTAACCTAATGGACATATGAAGTTATGTAGAAAAAACTACTCCCAAATAAAACAAATAATTGCCTACAACCAAGAACTATGATTTATGCTGCATGATAAAAACATATTCCCAATTAAATTGTCCTACCTAAATAACAAAAATTCTTGTTCAAGTTTGGTCCTCATCACACATATTGCTAAGTTTAGATCATCTACCATGGTATGCCTTACTTCTACCTTTGCAGCAACTAATTGTAACTAAATCGATTTTTGTTGTGATGTCATCCTTTATACTATCAATTCTTTCATGGCTTGTTTCAAGTGAACTTTCACTAATCAAATATAACCACTATTATTATATATTGAATCAAATAAACAAAGCATTGAATAGAAAGAGTAAAAAATTAAAAGGTCATATCAATTCAAGTGTAAAGGAAGAATGAAGTTACTGATTTCATTTAAGTACTGAAGAAATAGGTACTAAGTATAAACTGTATCCACTATCCACTATTTTTATGTATTGAAGCAAATCAACTAATCAAATAAGAAACAAGTAAGTAAAGAAAATACATTTTTTTTACTCAAAATTGTTAGAGATGATCAATCGATTAAATATAAATATTAAAACAAACTATAATGACTACATGACCATACTATAATGTAATGGTTAATGTAACATCCACCATTTTTTGCCTAATTATTCGATTTTATCGAATAATTGAGAATAATTAAAATTCGTTTAAACAATTATTTAGACTCAATTGATTAGCAATTACTTGAGTTTAGATATGAGAGAATTAAGTTAGGAGTATAGGAGATTTCATAAAATTTTATTGAAAATCGATTTACCGATTTAAAGGAAATCGGTAAAATTACGGTATTTTAAACTGTCGGAACCGAACCAATAGAATTTCAATTCTTTTACCCTACCTTAAGTGGCTAACTCAGCCACTTAGCACCAAATGTGGCGCCACTTTGGCTACAAAAGCAAGGAGGGCTGGCTGAAACTCATCCATGGAAAATCAACCAATCAAAAGCCAAAGTAAATCAACATCAACCACTCAAATGTAATCAGATTTTTCCACCCTTTTATCACCCATTCTGACCACTTTCTTGCGCCACTTTCTCCTCCCTTTCAGCTCTCTTCCTCTCTTCTTCACACACATAACTCCAGCCAACATCAAGCCCAACAAGCTTTGCTCATCCAAGCCTTCAAAAATCCAGCAAAATCACTTAGAACAAAGGTAGAGGTTTAATACTTGCATCAATTATGTGGTCTTGGCTGGCTGAGCTTGGATTATTTTCACCATCTTTGATGTGTTAAATAAGTGATTATGATGATATGTGATTGGTTTTGGACTGTTTGTTTGATTAAAACTGAATTGGAAGCAAGAAAGAATGGAAATAGGAAGAGCTGATGGGTTAAAGAACCAAAAACCCTCGGCAGTCCTTACGGCGGAGTGTACGGCTCTGCCTACAACTGATTAAATTGGACAAAACCATTTTTATATGAAACTATACATCTAGGGTTTTCCATACATATATCATATAAGGCTTTTGGATTAGAATTGAGAGAGATATGAATTTTTGAATTTCGACCTAGGGTTTTAACTCTAGTTCTGGGCAAACTAGGTTGTTTAGGGTAGAACTCGCCTATACTATTTGAAAATGAGTGAAACTAACTTTGTTAGAAAGCTTACACAGAGGAGAATGTCTCACAAAAATTTTAGAATTAGATAAGATCCCAGTTGCTCCCAGTGATCCAAGAAAGTTGCCCTATATCC
The DNA here is from genome assembly GCA_031439595.1 of Pterocarpus santalinus. Classification (NCBI taxonomy): domain Eukaryota; kingdom Viridiplantae; phylum Streptophyta; class Magnoliopsida; order Fabales; family Fabaceae; genus Pterocarpus; species Pterocarpus santalinus. Next base: position 41,373,511 of record CM062523.1, on the reverse strand, counting down.
AAACCAGGTCAGAACAGGGCAATTTAGGAAGGTTAGAATTTGGGGCTTGTAACTTGAGCCCTACTAAGTCAAATGGAATGGAACTTTTTGCAAATGAAACCTTACCGTGTTAGCTTTAATATGAGTCTAATTCCGTGTAATTTGAGTTATTTTTCGATTTTTAGTCGATTTTTACTTTTAGTTGCCTGATTCTGGCTAGCCATTGGGTAGGTCGGGATAAAACCTAAATATCTTGAATTATAGATATCAAAATTAGATGGGACCAAAGAGGTTAGAAACTAGACACATAACACTTTAACATATCCAAAATTGAGATCTAAATGAGTTAAATAGAAATAATGGCTTGATTTAGAAGAACTAGGTTGGCTGACTATACTGAGGCAGAAGCTTTGCCTTAAAGAGATTATTGTTATTATGAATTTCATGTTAGAATATGTATGTAATATTGTGATCTTTTGACAAATTGATGTTCTGGTGTGCTGGCACTATTCATGGGGAAGCGGACACATTCCGTTATACTACCGAAATTTCGGTACAATCCATGCATAAGTTATGAATTACATGTTAATGCATGTGCATTTTCAAGAAAGCTATGAAAGATATAATAAGGAATATGTTACTATGAAAGTTCCATGGTACTTGGGCCAACCCCGGATAAGAAGTTAAGGGGAATAGATCAGTGGGAAGGTCGAGGAAAGTAAACCCGGCATTCCTGTATAGGAACGAACTTGATCCTAAAAAGCAGACTATTACCCAGGAGTCTAAATGGCCAAGAACTCCCAGGGGACCAAGAGATGGAAAAATGATAGAAAGTAATGAAAAAGTTTATGAAGGAAAGTTCAAGAATGAGTCCACATGATTGCATGAATGTATGAATACATGGAATGGTTATATCAAGATGTTTACAGTTGTCTATTATGTTTATTTACTGTTGTTTATTTATTTATGTGGTTTATTATTCTATGTATTATTATTAGTAATCTATTTTGTTTCTTGTGCTGTCTAAAATAAAACTGAACCTTGCCTCAGACCAGACATTTTCTTGAACTCATTTAAATGAATATTTCAGTTTGAACACATGTTTTTATAATTAAATAAAACTTGAGGCAACTGAGAATGTATGTGACGTCAGCTAACCATTATACACAGACCCTACTAAGAATTTCTTGAAATTCTCACCCCGTGTTGTATTTCCGTATCATTCCCAGACGTTGGTGAAGGACTCAATGGCCACTCCTTTCATTGAGATCCTAGACCTGCAGCTTCACTATGACTCCGAGTTGGACTCCTTGGACACAGCCTGCTCCTGCTATTTCTGCCTCTGCTTTTAGCAATAGGAATTTTGACATTCCTTTGTTTCATCTATTTTTAATATATATCTATATGTATAGACTGAAGCGTCAGCTTCCGACCTACTTATGTATATATACAATTGAGAATATATCACTTATTTATATCTTTTCTGTTATATTACATTAAACTTTATTACGTTTTATAACGTTATTCACATCTATTATGTAACAGCGCGCCGTTTCAACTGTTTAGTGATACTAATCACGAGATTTAAGTAGAACGTTAACACGGTAACATAAACTACCTAATTTCATGCTATAACTTAAGCATAACATGAATTAGTAGGGTGTTACATTTTTGGTATCAGAGCAGTTCATCCTAGCTAAGGCCTGAGGATTGGACTGACTATGCTTCGCGCATATTCTGTACTTTTAGTTAATAATGTGCACTAGATCTTGCCTGTATGATTGAGATATAGCTGTGCATGTGTATGAAGTGCCTGACCATGTGAGCTGTTATTTACTAGTACATTAGACTTAGTATTGAACCTGATCAACTCAATAACTTTTGTTTCATGTGCTCAGAACTTAATGGCTTCCGGATGGCGAGGCAGCCCACGTGCGGAACCTGCTCCAGAGAACTCGACTGATTTTATGGCTACAATGCTAGAAATGGCCCAAGCAATGCGAGAGCAAGCCGCGATGGCTCACTAGATGATGGATCAATTAGGTAGACGTCCTGAGGCAAGCTATGGAGGGAACCCTCACGGCCCAAGAGTTAAACTGGACTATCTCAAGTTTGCTGAGTTCAGAAAGGCAAATCCGCCAAGTTTCCGAGGGGTGTATGATCCGGATAAAGCTAACGAGTAGATCAAAGCCATGGAAGATTTTCTCTGTCTTGGATTGCTCAGATCGTCAGAAGGTGACTTTTGCCACCTATATGCTCGAGGCAGACGCCAAGTTCTGGTGGAACGGTGTACAAAGATTGTTCGAAGAATCTTAGACCATAGTCACTTGGATGGTGTTCAAAGATGTGTTCTACCAAAAGTACTTTCCTGCTTCGGTTCGAAATGCTAAGAAACTCGAGTTTATGCAGCTGCGTCAAGGAAATCGGACAGTATCCGAATATATTGCCCGATTTGAGGAGCTATGCAAATTCTCCACAATTTATCAGAGGAACCCAGATAAAGCTTGGAAGTGCGTTAAATTTGAAGGAGGGTTACGAGAAGACATTCTTACCGCGAGAAGGCCAATGGAGATTAGGGATTTCCCTACGTTGGTGAACAAATGCCGACTTGTGGAGGATTGCAATTCGAAATTAGCTGCAACCAAGGCATCTGGTGGGAATTTTAAGAGGGGGTTGGCCCCGTAGGGCCCAAGATTCAAGCCCAACGTACAGCAACAGCGAAGATTTCCGTCGACAGGCAACAAAGGCAAGCAACCCCAAAGGCCTTTTCCAAATCCAACTTGCACAAAATGCGACAAGAATCATGGCGATCAGCCATGTTTGGCAGGCCAGAATGTCTGCTACGGATATGGCAAGCCAGGCCACAAAATTTATGAGTGTCCAACCAGGAACCCATCACATCCGCCTCGACCCCAGCGACAAGGACGGATCCTTACAATGAGCGCAGAAGAAGCTGATAAGTCGGAAGGACTAATCCAAGGCACTTGTGATGTGGGCGGTGAGACTCTAACTGTACTCTATGATTCGGGTGCTTCACATTCGTTTATTTCTCATAACTATGTAGCTGCTTTGCAATTGCCGATTTCTGAATTACCTTATGATCTATTGGTTTCAACTCCTATCAATAGACCTGTTAGAACTAGTCAAATATGCATCAATATTCCTCTACGAATTGAGGGTAGGACCTTTACCACCAATTTGATTTGTCTCCCTCTATCTGGTCTTGACGTAATTCTGGGCATGGATTGGCTTTCTGCTAATCGAGTTGTACTCAATTGCTCTGATAAGACGGTGGTACTCCCCTCTGTCTCACTTTGTGAATCCCAAACCACAGCACTCTTCTATCTGAACTCTTTCGGGCCAAAGAATCAAGGGTATATCCTTTTGTCCGCTAATGTGACAGAAGCTAAGCAGGAACTAGAGGAGATTCCGGTTGTCAGGGAATATCCGGATATTTTTCCAGAGGATATTCCTGAATTCCCTCTGGAGAGAGAGATTGAATTTATCATTGAGTTGGTTCCAGGCGCGGGACCAATATCTATAGCTCCGTATCAAATGTCACCTATGGAGCTAACAGAATTAAAAAGACAGATCGAAGAGCTTTTAGAAAAAGGATTCATATGGCCAAGCGCGTCGCCATGGGGAGCTTCAGTCTTGTTGATCAAAAAGAAAGATGGAAGCATGCGCTTATGCGTGGATTATAGGCAGCTGAACAAAGTGACAATTAAGAAAAAATATCCACTGCCAAGGATTAATGATCTCATGGACCAACTATAGGGTGCAACAGTATTCTCCAAGATCGACTTGCGTTCTGGATATCACCAAATTCGAGTTCGGGAGCAGGATAACCCTAAGACAGCTTTTTGAACTCGTTACGGGTACTATGAGTATATCGTGATGTCGTTTGGGCTGACAAACGCACCAGCAGTATTCATGGATTACTTGAATCGAATATTTCGCCCATATCTAGACAAATTTGTGGTGGTCTTCATCGACGATATACTTGTCTACTCGAAGACAAAGTAGGAGCATGCAGAACACTTACGGCTAGTTCTACAAATTTTAAGAGAAAAGAAACTCTATGCTAAATTATCCAAATGTGAATTTTGGATTAATGAGGTAAAATTTCTCGGCCACGTAGTGTCTTCTGGAGGAATCTCTGTCGACCCCAACAAAGTAAAAGCAGTTCTGAACTGGGAAAGACTGACCATAGTCTCTGAAGTCAAAAGTTTTCTGGGCTTAACTGGATATTACAGGCAATTCGTTAAGGATTTTTCTCGAATAGCCTTGCCCTTGACCAAGCTAACCAGAAAGAATGTTCCATTTGAGTGGATGCCAGAGTGCGAACAAAGTTTTCAAGATTTGAAGAGGAGATTGACCACGACACCAATGTTAGCTTTACCAGACCCTCATGAACCATTTGAGGTCTATTGCGATGCTTCCCAACAAGGGTTAGGGTGCGTGTTGATGCAAACCAGAAAGGTGGTCGCATATGCCTCCAAGCAATTGAAGCCACACGAAAGGGACTACCCGACTCATGACCTCAAATTAGTAGCAGTAGTATTTGCTCTGAAGATATGGAGACATCACCTGTATGGAGTGAAGTTCGAGGTCTTTTCCGATCACAAGAGTTTGAAGTACCTCTTTGATCAGAAGGAAATAAATATGAGGCAGCGAAGATGGATGGAACTCCTTAAAGACTACGAATTTGAATTGAAATACCACCCAGGTAAGGCAAACATCATGACAAATACGTTGAGCAGGAAATCATTGACTGTCGCCTGAATGATGATTAAAGAGATAGAACTTATTGAAAGTTTCCAAAATATTAATTTGGGAATTCTTACAACTCCCAAGACTCTTCAGTTACACCAAATTAAGATAACTAGTAGCTTTAAGGACCAGATTCGGCAAGCACAGTAGCAGGATGCTAACTTTCAACATACAATTAGTCTCGTGCAATCAGGGAAACTAACGGGTTTTGCCCAAGATAAAGAGAGCATCTAGCGGTGCCACAATAAAGTGTGTGTTCCCGAAAGGGATGATCTCCGAAAAAGAATCTTAGAAGAAGCACATAGAGGCGAATTCGCCGTACATCCCGGCATTACTAAAATGTATCAAGACCTCAAGAAAATGTTCTGGTGGCCGGGCATGAAGTCAGATGTAGCAAGCTTCGTGGGTAAGTGTTTGGCCTGTCAGAAGGTGAAAGCAGAACATCAGAAACCTTCTAGGATGTTACAACCCTTGGAAATCCCTGAGTGGAAGTGGGAGAGTATCTCCATGGATTTTATCATGGGGTTACCAAGGACATCAGCAGGATACGATGCTATATCGGTCATTGTGGATAGATTAACCAAATCTGCTCACTTCCTACCCGCTCGAGCAAATTATCTGCTGGAAAAACTAGCTCAACTATATATTCAAGAGATTATAAGGTTGCATAGGACCCCTTTAACTATTGTCTCTGATCGAGACCCGAGGTTTACCTCACGATTTTGGAGAGCTTTACAGAAGGCATTTGGTGCAAAGCTGTGTTTAAGCTCTGCATATCACCCACAAACAGATGGCCAAACAGAAAGGACGATTCAAACCTTGGAAGATATGCTACGAGCTTATATACTGGAGCAACGCGGAAATTGGAATCGATACTTACCGTTGGCCAAATTCGCATACAACAATAGCCATCACGCTAGCATCGACATGGCTCCTTACAAAGCATTATATGGACAAAAGTGCCAATCTCCCTTGTGCTGGTTTGAGACAGGAGAATCAACTCTATTGGGGCCTGATTTAGTCGAGCAGACCACCGAGCAGATCAAGAAAATATGGAGCAAGATTCTTGCCGCTCAAAGCTGCCAGAAGAGTTACGTGGATACCAGGAGGAAACCTCTGGAATTTCAGGTAGGAGACCACGTATTTCTGAAGGTTACTCCTACAACAGGGATCGGTAGAGCAGTCAAAGTCAAGAAGCTAAATCCTTGTTTTATTGGTCCCTTTCAAATCCTGAAGCGAATCGGATCAGTTGCATATCGAGTCGCTTTGCCTCCACATCTATCAAACCTCCATAATATTTTTCATGTCTCCCAACTCAGAAAGTATCAACGTGACCCTACCCATTCCCTAGAACCCAAATCAATACAGTTAAAAGAGGACCTAACCTTCTACGTGCAACCAGCACGATCATAGACAGAAGTACCAGACAACTTCGGAACAAGACCGTGAAGTTAATAAAGGTAGCATAGGGAAAAGGAGATGCCGAGGACTACACGTGGGAACTGGAATCAGATATGAGGAAAGAGTATCCTGAGCTATTCGCAGGTACTAAATTTTGGGGACAATTTTTTTTAAGGAAGGTGGTAATGTAACATCCACCATTTTTCGCCTAATTATTCGGTTTTATCGAATATTTAAGAATAATTAAAATTCATTTAAACAATTATTTAGACTCAATTGATTAGCAATTACTTGAGTTTAGATATGAGAGAATTAAGTTAGGAGTATAGGAGATTTCATAAAATTTTATTGAAAACCGATTTACCGATTTAAAGGAAATCGGTAAAATTACAGTATTTTAAACTGTCAGAACCGAACCAATTGAATTTCAATTCCTTTACCCTACCGTGAGTGGCTGATAACTCAGCCACTTAGCACCAAATGTAGCACCACTTTGGCCACAAAAGCAAGGAGGGCTGGCTGAAACTCAGCCATGGAAAATCAACCAATCAAAAGCCAAAGTAAATCAACATCAACCACTCAAATGTAATCAAATTTTCCACCCTTTTATCACCCATTCTGACCACTTTCTTGCACCACTTTCTCCTCCTTTTCAGCTCTCTTCCTCTCTTCTTCACACACATAACTCCAGTCAACATCAGGCCCAATCAAGCTTTGCTCATCCAAGCCTTCAAAAATCCAGCAAAATCACTTAGAACAAAGGTAGAGGTTTAATACTTGCATCAATTCTGTGGTCTTGGTTGGCTGAGCTTGGATTATTTTCACCATATTTGATGTGTTAAATAAGTGATTATGATGATATGTGATTGGTTTTGGACTGTTTTTTTGATTAAAACTGAATTGGAAGCAAGAAAGAATGGAAATAGGAAGAGCTGATGGGTTAGAGAACCAAAAACCCTCGGCAGTCCTTACGGCGGAGTGTACGGTTCTGCTTACAGCCGATTAAATTGGACAAAACCATTTTTATATGAAACTAGACATATAGGGCTTTCCATACATATATCATATAAGGCTTTTGGATTAGAATTGAGAGAGATATGAATTTTTGAATTTCGACCTAGGGTTTTAAATCTGGTTCTGGGCAGACTGGGTTGTTCAGGGTAGAACTCGCCCTATACTACTTAAAAATGAGTGAAACTAACTTTTTTAGAAAGCTTACACATAAGAGAATGTCCCATAAAAATTTCAGAATTGGATAAGGTCCCAGGTGCTCCCAGTGATCCAAGAAAGTTGCCCTATGTCCAAACGGGGCCAGAATAGGGCAGTTTAGGAAGGTCAGAATTTGGGGCTTGTAACTCGAGCCCTACTAAGTCAAATGGAATGGAATTTTTCAAATGAAACCTTACCCTGTTAGCTTTAATATGAGTCTAATTTCGTGTAATTTGAATCAGTTTTCGCTTTTTAGTCAATTTTTACTTTTAATTGCCTGATTCTGGCTAGTCATTGGACAGGCCGGGATAAAACCTAAATATCTTGAGTTATAGATATCAAAATTAGATGGGACCAAAGAGGTTAGAAACTAGACACATAACACTTTAACATATCCAAAATTGAGATATAAGTAAGTTAAATAGAAATAATGGCTTGATTTAGAATAACCGAGTTGGCTGACCATGCTGAGGCAGAAGCTTTGCCTTAATGAGATTATTGTTATTATGAATTTCATATTGGAATACGTATGTAATATTGTGACCTTTGTGACAAATTGATGTTCTGGTGTGCTAGCACTATTCATGGGGAAGCGGACGCATTCCGTTATGCTGCCGAAATTTTAGTAGAATCCATGCATAAGTTATGAATTATATGTTAATGCATGTGCATTTTCAAGAAAGCTATGAAAGTTATAATAAGGAATATATTACTATAAAAGTTCCATGGTACTTGGGCCAGCCCCGGATAAGAAGTTAAGGGGAATAGATCGGTGGGAAGGTCGGGAAAAGTAAACCCGGCATTCCTGTATAGGAACGAGCTCAATTCTGAAAAGCAGACTATTACCCAGGAGTCTAAATAGCAAAGAACTCCTAGGGGACCAAGAGATGGAAAAATGATAGAAAGTAATGAAAAAGTTTATGAAGGAAAGTTCAAGAATGAGTCTACATGATTGCATGAATGCATGAATACATGGAATGGTTATATCAAGATGTTTCAAGTTGTCTATTATGTTTATTTACTGCTGTTTATTTATTTATTTGGTTTATTATTTTATGTATCATTATTAATAATCTATTTTGTTTCTTGTGCTGTCTAAAGTAAAATTGAACCTTGCCTCAGACCAAACATTTTCTTGAACTCATTTAAATGAATATGTCAGTTTGAACACATGTTTTTATAATTAAATAAAACATGAGGCAACTGAGAATGTATGTGACGTCAGCTAACCATTATACACAGACCCTACTGAGAATTTCTTGAAATTCTCACCCCGTGTTGTATTTCCACATCATTCCCAGATGCTGGCAAAGGACTCAACGGCCACTCCTTTCATTGAGATCCCAGACCTGCAGCTTCACTATGACTCCGAGTTGGAGTCATTGGACACAACCTGCTCCTGCTATTTCTGCCTTTGCTTTTAGCAATAGGAATTTTGATGTTCCTTTGTTTCATCTGTTTTTAATATATATCTATATGTATAAACTGAACCGTCAGCTTCCGACCTACTTATGTACACATACAATTGAGAATATATCACTTATTTATATCTTTTCTGTTATATTACATTAAACTTTATTACGTTTTATAATGCTATTAACGTCTATTATGTAACAGCGCGCCGTTTCAACTGTTTAGTGATACTAATCACGAGATTTCAGTAGAACATTAACACGATAACACAGACGACCTAATTTCATGCTATGACTTAAGCATAACACGAATTAGTAAGGTGTTATAGTTAATGGCAAATTAGAACCAAAAACATTATCTATACAAAATTGGAACATTACCTGTAGTAGTGTTTCATCTCTAATTGCACCATTGATACCTTGAAAAATTAGCAACTAAATTAATGGAGTTCTTATAATATTCAAACTCTATTCCATAGTAGTAATGGTACCTCTATTATAAGAAAAAAAAATACTTTTGAAAAACCAATGTGCTTATCATAATAGCTCAAGTGTGGCAATTGCTGAAACATAAACTAAAAGTATCAAGATGCACATATGATATAGTAGACCAAGAAGAAACGGAAAAGGAAATAATAAAAGAAGGAGTAGCATAATAAAAAAAAATTATCAAATACATAATCCCTGCAAAAATAGGTAACACATTACCAATCCTCGGAATATCACATTTTTATGTAACACGTGGAGATAATCCTTGCAAAAATTAGCAGGTAGTTTTGCAAAGTTTTACAAATAAAAGAAGAAATAACACATCACCAAAATATTCAAGACAAATTCATTAATACAATAGACTATGAGTAACAAAATACACACCACATGGATCAATGAGCACCCATAAACCCAAATAGTTAGAGTTATCATCATGACAATTCTTGAACAAATGCAAATAGACTATTCCATAACAAACTCATAAGCAATAAAAAAGAACAATATGCAAAATTAAAATGAAAATAAATGAAAAAATAGAACACATCATAAAGGAATAAAATCATAACAATGATAATCAAATCAAATAATCAAATAAAAAGATATATTTCAAAACACCAATGTGAACAACATCGTGCACCAATTTAATTATATATTCAACTACATATCAGAATGACACTAATAAATAAAAATAACAAATTGAATCACAAAGAAAATATTGAACAAAGAGGAAAAAAAAATCTTGTATTGAATTAGTATAGATTAAAATAATAATTAAAACAAAAATAGAAGAAGTTCGCAACAAAAATAGAAAAATAATGAAAAAAAAAGCAAATATAAATAATGAGATAGAAGCAAACCAAAGAAACATAATTAACTAATACCTATTAACCGATGAACCCATTGTAAGAAGGAAAACCGAACCTACATTTTGTAGAAGAAAAAACATAAACTATAAAATAGAAGCAATGGCAAGAAGGAGAAGAAAATCAAAGCATCACTAGAAATCAATAAGATGAAAATATTTATACCAATAATTGAATTAGGGTTCACCTTAAATAGTAGCAACTTCGTACCACTGTGGCACTACTGTCTCTACCTCTTTGCCTTACCTTAACCCAGTCATCACCAACCATGCACAACCGCCAGAGCATATCCAATAGTGATATGTCTATTTGTAGCTTGAGCATATCCAGGAGTAGAAGCACCTAATGAACAATATAAATAAAAAAAATTTATATCATGAACAAAAGAAATTAAAATTCATGGAACTTGACAGAGGCGATCCCTTGCACCTCCTTTGTGTCTTCCACTACAATAAACACCTTTGCAGCATCTTTGAACCCCATACTGCAATCCTCTTCATCTTGTTGTATGCTAGCCTTCCTTGTGCCATATTGTTGTCAAGACATCAACTGTCCATTCATGTACCATAATTGAGCTCCATCATTGCTTCCATCAACCAGTCAGGCCAGCCGCACCACCAGACCATTGATGTGTCATCTTCCCCCATGAATTGAAACTGAAGAAATAGAAGAAGAGGCAGTTGCATAGAAGATAAGAATGAAAAAATAAAATAAAATAGAAAGCACTTAAATGGTAGGTCACAGGTTCATGTTGTGGTTGCACTTCCTCATGCTTCAAAGGTAAATGCTAGAAATAATTTCAATCAAGGCTAGGGTAGACCAAAAGTTGCAGGCAGAAGGAATTCTAATAGATGGAAAGAAAGGATTCTATTTTATGACATTGGATGAAGATACACAGTGGTAACCGGTAAGTCTTCCTTTGTAAGCTTTCTCTTCATCTTTGAATATTTGAAAAACTTATCAAGTATGCTTTCTAATTTCCATGTGTTGAGTGATAGGATTGGGAAGGTATTTTACTTAATGGAATTGGTCAGTGTTGGTGGCAAGTTGTTGATATCTATGGAAGAACACATGTTATTGGTCAAATAAAGTGGCAGATGGGTAAGAGTATTATTGGAAAATGTGAAAAGAGAAAGAGATAGTGATATTGGAAAGTGTGGAAAGAATTAATCTTGATTGGTTCTCATGGGCAGCTATTATAAATCTTATTCTGTATGTTTCTTGTTTCAAAGCAATTAAAGGAAAATGAAGAGATATATTGGTATTATCAATAACATAAGATAAGACCATGTAAGATAGAAAATGGACATAATGGTCAGTATTAGTGGCAAGTTGTAGATATTTATGGAAGAATACATGTCATTGGTCAAGTAAAGTGGCAGGTGGGCAAGAGTAATAATTGATCACATGGCAAAAATGGAATGATCAGAAGAATTAAAAGGTTTTTGAAGGAATTGGATTTAATTGGAAATAATAATTAATTAATTGGAAACAATAAATGATAGAAGAAGTCACTCCTTGTCTAGTGTAATTGGTTAGATATAGATGTAGGTAAATGAGAGTTAATTACTAATAGAGAGAAAGAGAATGATCACTGCATTGGTTATAGAAAAAATCTAATCACATGGAATAAGAAAGGATCGCAATTAGAAAACATGGGTATACTTGGAAAGATTGAGAAGAATTTGATCCTCACTAATTGATAAAGAATAATGGGGCGAGAAGAAAAAAGGAATCACAAACCAAAGATTTTAGAAGAATAAAAAAAAGGAAGAAAAACAACCATGGCCACACATCCTTCTACCCAAGACCACCTCCTTCAAACCCCTAACACCAAAGACGGCAACAAGATCATACTATGCCACACCGCCATCTCCATGACCAGCTCCCTGCTCCCATGGGCTATGGCTGAATATGCAATTCTTACATAATATGTTAAGTGTGGTGATTTAAGAATTTAACTATATTTGGATGAGAAAAAATAAATAAAAAAATGAAGAGAAAGAAGAAGCCTCTGAAAAGCAAGAGACAAAGGAAATTTGAAAAGAAAAAGGATAAATAAAAAATCAAGAAGAAGAAGAAACCTGTGAAATTTGGAAGGAGAAAGAAGAATGGGCATAAATAAGAAGAAAAGGAAGAGGTGTATAGAAAGTTATCATTAGTAAGCCTTGAAGAGTCTTTTTTTACAAGCTTTTATCAAGTTAATTATTTTAATTTGGATTGGATTGGATGAAGGGATTAGGAAGGTGGGGTTGGTCAATTTTGGTGGCAAGTGTGTAGATACAAATGAGTAATTGATGAATTAGTTGAACTAAGTGAATAATTGATTGATTATTCGAGTTTTTAGAATTTTCAAAAAATAAAATAAGATTAATTAATCCTAATTGACTGTTGTAATAGGTGGAATTTTTTGGAGGGAAATGAAATAAACCACAACATGGCACCTCATCCACTACACTTTTCCATGAATTGATTTTTAGAAAAATATATATGATTGCGTGACGATGATCACATAATGAGCTCATGTCTAATAGCAGTCTATTCCAAGGGTAGTTAATGTAAAGAAATGTTAAGACATGCTAAGTATGAAAGTAAAGTTAAGGAAAGACTATGTTCAAATCTATAAAATTACATAAATGTGCATGCAATTTATTTCGGTATGTGCATGCTATGGTATGTATATTCTTATCTCATGATCCTTTGGTGCATTAAGTTATGTTTATGAGGTTAAACTTAAAAGAAACCTACTTCGGGAGCTTATGTTTTCAAATTGCTAAAATTGAATCTAGGCATGTTCACCACTTTTTTTAATAATAAAACCCAAAGTAGTTGGACCAACAATGACGACATAGTAATTGTCTAGTCGTGATCCTACTAAAAAATCTTGTATTTATCACTTCCATGTTTCTATGTTATCTTTAGAGGATGCCGATGTCAAGCAACGTAGTAATCTTCATTGAGTTTTCGGTGATGCATTGGCACTTCAATCCAGTGCTAAATGCATCCGTGCTAACTGCCCAGGTAGCGATTAGGGGCTACATGTTCCACGGTTGCCAATTCCGTGCACTAGTTATGAGCCCGTTATTCCACCCCCATGAGCCACATGCTGACGTCACCCTAGATGATATATGTCCACATTTTCACCCTCCTAGGTACCCTACTGATAGAGACTTTCACTTTGACACCCGCCTGACACCGACGTAGTCGGTGTAGTCCGATCCGTCGGAGTCGACTTACCTGATGTATGTTGTGGAGTCCGGTCCATTCGAGCCTTCTTACCCTTCAGTAATTCGCTTGACTTCTGATTCGTCTTCATCTTCTGTGGCTCCTGGCCATGCACCATGATAATTGATTTTTTATCACACTTTACTTTTGCAATTGAATAATGATCTTGGGGCAATTTAGTGTGTAAATATTGGTTTTTGGTCTAAATTGGATTTTGGACTTTTAAGTGGAATTAATTATAACTTTTGTTTCACGTTCCCGATTAAAGGCCAAATTCGGACAACAAGGCAGTCATGAAATGCTCGAGCAAAGTTTAGTTAATTAAGTATCCAAATTGCAAGGGACCAAAGCCATTAGTTTTCGATTTTTTTTTTTTGTTTGGTCTGGTTCTTGTCCTTTGAACCGGTTTATTTTGGTTTTTAAGAGCTGGAAAACGAAGGGACTTAGGGGTTTTTTTTTTCTAGGAACTTTTCATTTTTAGGAGAAAAAAAAAACTCTGGAACTACTCTGGTATCTATCTATCAGGAGATTCCAATTTTTTTTGTATGTTCATCCCATTCAACCTTTCCTTCTTTATTTTCCATTTTTGTTCTACCATGGTTGGCTAAGGCACTAATCGACCAACCCATGAATTGAGTTTCCGCCTTCAATCCAGATGACGTTTTTGCCTCATACTGAGTTCGTTCTTTTCCTTTCCCTTCTGTATTTCAATTCTGGATAACTTAAGGGAAGGGGTGTTGAATGTTAGAATTAACATTTAGGTTGATTAATCGAAAGGGCTTACAATCAAAACGGGTTTAAGTGGGCACTGTACGTTGAATGAGTGAACACGCCGAGTTTCTAATAAAATGCTAGGTGATCGCCTAGTAGATTCGTTTTTCTAAATGAATGCAGGGATTCCGATTTGTTTAGGATCAACCACGAATTCAGTGATTCATTGTCCAATGACAGATTTTTAGGAACTCAAGTCTGGGTTGGTTGCTTTAAAATTGTTAATTTCATTTTTTTTATCTATTATTTGTTATCTGTATTGAAATTGAACAAACCCCCCTTTTCGTTTCTGTTGCTAATTCTGTATTGTGCTATTTCCAATTGAGCAAATTGGTTCATTGCGAATTCCTTGGGAAATGATTCACGTTGCTCTATATTACAAGTTTTTCTTTATAGCCTGATTAATTTGAGTGAGTTCAACAGTCACGTCAAATTTTGGCGCCGTTGCCGGGGAATTTGCATTGTCCTTTTTGACCTTGATTGCTGCATAATATAGTAGAATAAATTCATCATATTACATGTTGCATAGCATAGCACAGCATAACATATTTTGCATTTATTTTCAGTTTCTGTCAATTATCTCCAATTGCTCTGAAAATTGGTTAGGGGGCAGGAAAAAATCAATAAATATTTTTCAGTCTCTTACAAAGTAGGTAGGCTGATGTAAGGTCTAATTTTGTCAAATTCCATTGTTTAGACCACTTTTTCAATTTTTTTTCAATTTCATGATTTTTAAAAATCGTCAGAAAATTCCAGAAAATCAAAAATACATTTTATAATTTTGCTGTGGTGTTCGTATAATTTTTAAAATTCATTTGATAGTGTTTTTTATTTTATTTTGGTTAATTTCATGTTTCTGCCTATTATGCCTTATGCTGTATGACTAGGAGTAGTAGCAATGCACATGACCTATTAGCTTTTGATCCTGAGATAGAGAGAACATTGCATGCTACTCAGAGGGCTTCTAGGCTAAGTCATACTGAGCATATTGAGCATTCTGATTCCAATTCTGTTGCATCTCTTAGTTTTCATTTTTCTGATAACATGGATAATCGGACATTAAAGGAATTGGCTGCACCTGACGTTAACTATCAGCCTTTATGCATCCAATATCCTATTCTTGAAGCTGACTTTGAGCTTAAATCCAGTCTTATCCATTTGCTTCCCAAGTTTCATGGTCTTGCAGGTGAGGATCCACATAAGCATTTGAAGGAGTTCCATGTGGTCTGCAGCATAATGAAGTCGCAAGGAATTGATGAGGAACAGATTAAATTGAGAGCTTTTCCTTTCTCTCTAGATGGTGGAGCTAAAGACTGGTTGTATTACCTCTAACCCTCATCTATTGGAAGTTGGAATGACATGAAGAGATTGTTTCTGGAGAAATTTTTCCCAGCCTCAAGAGCCACTGCAATCAGAAAAGAGATATGTGGGATAAGGCAAGTGAATGGAGAGAATTTGCATGTGTAACACCCTACTAATTTTATGTTATGCTTAAGTCATAGCATGAAACTAGTTAGGTTGTGTTACCGTGTTGATACTTTACTTACCTTTCTTATCTTTAAGTTCTCTTTAAATCGTCTCTATTGACGAGACGGCGTGCTGTGATATTAAAAACAAAACAAAACAAAATATCGACAAAACGAACCGAATAGAATATCATCAAAATAAGTATGGTACAATAAGGTTACTGCAAGCGTGTAAACATAGATATATATATATATATATATATACATATATATATATATATATATATATATATATATATATCGGCATTTGCTTAGTTTATGTACAAAGTTTCAAAGTGAAACACATACATGGGGTGGTGTATCAAAAGACCATACTGCCATCATCTATCAATCTATCCTATGGTCCTCATGGGACATTTCGTAATCTACCACTACCTCTACAATCAAATCCCTGACCCAAAGCTATATACTGTCCAAAAGAGGGTCATACTATACAACATCCACTGCCGCTAAGCTACTCCGTCAGGTAGCCGTTAGCCATGCCAGGCTCGGCCGGAGTATAGTCTGCGCTGGGTCCCGAGGAGGAAGAGGGCGACGAGCCTGTGGCCTCAGAGGGGTCACTCTCGGAACTCAGCGGGACGTCGGGGCACTGCTGCGGTGGTGACTTCGAGGCGAGGTCAGCGGGTGCTGCGGGTGCAGGAGGTGCAGGATGTGGGTGCGTCATATGTAAAGGGATGGCAATATAAGGGGTTGCAGGGTCGAATAGGGGATGGTGTAAAGGAACATCGAAGTTCCTGTCGCTAAAGAGTGCATGCATTTAAAATTGCACGAACCGGCTATGTACAAGGAGTCCAACTCCAGGTCATGATGGAACTGAAGTGCAGGGATCTCAATAAAAAGGGTGGCTGTGGAGTCCATCGCCTGAATCTGAGAATGATGCGGAAGACACAAGACGGGGTGAGAATTTCAAGAAAATTCTCAGTAGGGTCCGGTCATACTGGTACTGACGTCACATACATTCTCAGTTACCTCGGGTTTTACTTAATTATTAAAATACGTGTTCAAACTAAAAGTCCATTTTCATGAGTTTAAAAACATGTCTGGTCCGAGGTAAGGTTCAATTTTACTTTAATTGGCATAAGAAACAAAATAATTACTAATACTAATGCACAGAATGATAAATGAAATAAACCAATGAATAGCAGTGAGCAATTGTAACAGACAATAGTAAACGTCCTGATGTAACTACTCCATGTATTTATGCATTCATGTAATCATGTAAACTCATTCTTGAACTTTCTTTCATAAACTCTTTCGTTACTTTCTATCATTTTTCCATCTCTCTTGGTCCCCTGGGAGTTCTTGGCCATTATAGACTCCTGGGTAATAGTCTGCTTATCAGGATCGAGCTCGTTCCTATACAGGAATGCCGGGTTTACTTTCCCCGACCTTCCCACCGATCTATTCCCATTAACTTTCTATCCGGGGCTGGCCCAAGTAGTATGGAACTTGCATAATAACATACTTCTTTTCATAACTTTCATGACTTTCTTAAGAATGTATATGCATTCATGTGAAATTCATAACTTGTTCATGGGTTCTACCGAAACTTTGGCAGCATGACGGAACGTGTCCGCTTCCCCATGAATAGTGCCAGCCAATCAATACATCAATATAACACAAGAAGCACAAATTCACATGTATACTCCAACATAAAACTCCAATTCATATCAAATTCATTAAGACAGAAATTCTGCCTCAGCATATACAACCAACCCGGTTCTTGTAATTCATGCCACAATTTCATTTTAACTCATTTGGACCTCAAATTTGAGTATATTGCAGGGTTGTGTGTCTATTTTCTAACCTCTTTGGTCCCATCTAATTTCAGTATCTAAAACTCAAGATATTTAAACTTTATCTCGGCCTGCCCATTGACTAGCCAGAATCAGGCAACTAAAACTAGAAATTCACTAAAAATCGAAAACTCACTCAAATCAGACGAAATTGGACTCATATTAAAGCTAACAGGATAACCTTTCATACACAGAAAGTTCCATCTCATTTGCCTTAGTAGGACTCGAGTTACAAGCCCCGAAACTTAGCCTTTCTGAACTGCCCTGTGTTGGCCTGGTTTGGACATAGGGTAATTTCTTCAAATCGCTGGGAACATCTGAGTTGATAACAAACTCGGAATTTCTTTGGATATTATTCTCCTATGTGTAAGCTTTCCAACAAAATTGGTTTCACTCATTTTCATGTAGTATAGGTCGAATTCCACCCTAAATAACCTAATCTGCCCAGAACCAGAGTTAAAACCCTAGGTCGAGATTCAAAAATTCATATCTCCCTCATTCCTGATCCAAAATCCTTATATGATATGTCTATGGAAAGCCCTAGATGTCTAGTTTCATCTAAAAATAGTTTCATCGGATTTTACCGATCGTAGGCGGCGCCGTACGCTCCGCCATATGGACTGCTGTGGACTCTCTACCAAGACAGCACCTTCATCCATCTGGTCCTCTTATTTTTCTTCTTCAACTTCTACTTCTAACTCAAAATCTTCTATTAATCCAAGCATAATTATTCATTTCACGCATCAATCAAGGTGAAACTAATTCAGCCCAGCTAGCCAAGTATATGGATTTGAGGCAAGAGATTAAAAACCCCTACCTTTGATTTAAGTGTTTGGTGCTGAGTTCTTGGAGATTTGATGAACAAGGCTGGAACTTAGCTTGAGTTTTGGATGTGTGAGCAAGAGAGAAAGAGAGCTGAAGGGGAAGAGGAAATGCAACGTGAATGAGGGTCTGAATTAAAGGGGAAGGATGTGTTATATAGGCATGAGTGGGAGTTAACTTGGAAGGTTGTGATTGGCCCCTAAACATAAGGCCAAGCTTCAGCCAACCTTGCTCTCCACGTTGCCCTCTTTGTGTGGTATAATCACTCTCCACGCTCCACGTTGCCTAAAGTGGGAGTTTCCAGCATATTCTGGAAACGAAGTCGGAACTCGTAGGCTCTATAAAGTCGGAACTCTATATGAAGTCGAAACTCAGAAATGATATAGAAATGAGAGCTACTAATATTGAACTCAAGGTCGGATCTTGTACATTGGTGAATCAAAATGTCGGAATTCGGAATACAGTCAGTTCATTTGAGCCTTAAAGACGAAGTCGGAAATCGAACATTTTACTCCTTGATCACTAAGGTCGTAGGTTGTAACTCGTGCGGATGTCGAAGACGAACTCGTAAGTTGGAAGCAGCAGTCACTTCATTTCAGCTCCTGAACTCGGAAATCGTAAATCATGCTGACAAGGTCGAAATTTATACACGCTTACCAGGTCGGAAATCGTAAGTTTCATGCATTAACTCGGAGACCGTAAGCTGCATGCATGAGGTCGGAACTCGGAAAAGTCCCTTGTAAGCCTTGGAACGAAGTCGGAAGTCCAAGCTAATATTGAGACCGGAAGCTGAACTATAAGACAAACTCGGAAATCGTAAGTCCTTGTCTGTCCAGCCTTGAAGTGGAATCTGGAGGTTGTGAGTACTATGAACTCGGAAGTCGGAAGTCGTGGATGTTACAATACTACCCTCCTTTAAAAAAAATTTTGTCCTCAAAATTTAATACTTGTAAATAACTCAGGATATCCTTTTCTCATTTCTGATTCCAGTTCCCAAGTGTAATCTTCAGCACCTTCTTTTCCCCATGCTACCTTCACTAGTTGTACAGATTTGTTTCGGAGTTGTCTGCTGCTTCTGTCTACGATCCGTATTGGTTGAACATGGAAGGTCAGGTCCTCCTTCAACTTTATTGATTCGGTTTCAAGGGAGTGCGTAGGGTCAGGTTGATACCTTCTGAGTTGGGAGACATGAAAGACATCATGGAGGTTTGATAGATGTGGAGGTAAAGCGACTCGGTATGCTACTAACCCGATTCGCTTTAGGATTTGGAAGGGACCAATAAAACGAGGATTTAGCTTCTTGACTTTGATAGCTCTACCAATCCCTGTTGTAGGAGTAACCTTCAGAAATACATGATCTCCTTCTTGAAATTCCAGAGGTTTCCTCCTGGTATCCGCGTAACTCTTACGGCGACTCGGCGACGAGCATCTTGTTCCGTATTTTCTTGATCCGCTCGGTGATCGCTTTCGACTAAATCGGGCTGATGAAGCTGATTCCCTGTCTCATACCAGCCTGATGGAAGCGGCATTTCCGTCCGTACAATGCTTCGTAAGGAGCCATGCCAATGCTAGCGTGATAGCTATTGTTGTACGCGAACTCGGCCAATGGTAAATATCGATCCCAATTCCCGCGTTGCTCCAGTATATAGGCTCGTAACATGTCCTCCAGGGTTTGAATTGTCCTTTCTGTTTGGCCATCCGTTTGCGGGTGGTATGCAGTGCTTAGGCATAACTTAGCACCGAATGCCTTTTGTAAGGCTCCCCAAAACCGTGAAGTAAACCTTGGGTCTCGATCGGAGATAATGGTTGAAGGGGTCCCATGCAGCCTTATAATCTCTTGAATATATAGTTGTGCCAATTTTTCCAACGGATAATTCGCTCGGATGGGTAGGAAGTGGGCAGACTTGGTCAATCTATCCACGATGACCCATATGGCATCGTATCCTGTTGGTGTTCTTGGCAATCCCATCACAAAATCCATTGAAATACTTTCCCATTTCCACTCAGGGACTTCCAAGGGTTGAAGCATCCCAGAAGGCTTCTGATGTTCCGCTTTCACCTTTTGACAAATCAAACATTTGCCAACAAAGTTTGCTACATCTGTCTTCATGCCTGGCCACCAAAACATCTTCTTGAGGTCTTGATACATCTTAGTTATGCCAGGATGTACGGCAAACTCGCCTCTATGCGCTTCTTCTAAGATTCTCTTTCGGAGATCGCCCCTTTCAGGGACACATACTCTGTCGTGGCATCGCCAGATACCCTCTTTATCTTGGGCAAAACCTGCTAGTTTCCCTGATCGCACGAGACTAAGCGTATGTTGAAAGTTAGCATCTTGCTGCTGTGCTTGCCGAATCTGGTCCTTGAAGCTACTGGTTATCTGAATTTGGTGTAGCTGAAGAGTTTGGGGGGTCATAAGAGTTCCCAAATTAATATTTCGGAAACTTTCAATAAGTTCCGTCTCTTTAATCATCATCCACGCGACAGTCAATGATTTCCTGCTTAGCGCATCTGCCACGATGTTTGCCTTACCTGGGTGGTATTTCAATTCAAATTCGTAGTCTTTAAGGAGTTCCATCCATCTACGCTGCCTCATATTCAATTCCTTCTGATCAAAGAGGTACTTCAAACTCTTATGATCAGAAAAGACCTCGAACTTTACTCCATACAGGTGATGCCTCCATATTTTCAAAGCAAACACTACTGCTGCTAATTCAAGATCATGAGTCGGGTAATTCCTTTCGTGTGGCTTTAATTGCCTGGAGGCATACGCGACCACCCTTCCAGTTTGCATCAACACACATCCTAACCCTTGTTGGGAAGCATCGCAGTAGACCTCAAATGGTCCCTGAGGGTCTAGTAAGGCTAGTATTGGTGTCGTGGTCAACCTTCTCTTCAAATCTTGAAAACTCTGTTCGCACTCCGGTGTCCACTCGAAAGGGACATTCTTTCTGGTTAACTTGGTCAAGGACAAGGCTATTCGAGAAAAATCCTTAACGAATCGCCTATAATATCCAGCTAAGCCCAGAAAAGCTTCGGACTTCAGAGACTGTAGTTGGCCTCTCCCTGTTCAGAACTGCTTCTACTTTGCTGGGGTCGACAGAGATTCCTCCAGATGACACTACGTGGCCGAGAAATTTTACCTCCTTCATCCAAAATTCACATTTGGATAACTTGGCATAGAGCTTCTTTTCTCTTAAAATTTGCAGAACTAGCTGTAGGTGTTCCACATGTTCTTGTTCCGTCTTCGAGTAGACAAGTATATCATCGATGAAGACCACTACAAATTTGTCCAGATATGGGCGGAATATTCGATTCATGTAATCCATGAATACTGCTGGCGCATTTGTCAGTCCAAACGACATCACGGTGTATTCATAGTGCCCGTAACGAGTTCGAAAAGCTGTCTTAGGGATATCTTGTTCTCGAACTCGAATTTGGTGATATCCAGAACGCAAGTCGATCTTGGAGAATACTGTTGCACCCTGTAGTTGGTCCATGAGATCATCAATCCTTGGCAGCGGATACTTGTTCTTAATCGTTACTTTGTTCAACTGCCTATAATCCACGCATAAGCGCATGCTTCCATCTTTCTTCTTGACCAACAAGACTGGAGCTCCCCATGGCGATGCACTTGGTCGTATGAATCCCTTTTCTAAAAGCTCTTCGATCTGTCTTTTTAGTTCCGTCAACTCCATAGGTGACATTCGATACGGAGCTATGGATATTGGTCCCGCACCTGGAACCAACTCGATGGTAAACTCAATTTCTCTCTCTGGAGGGAATTCAGGAATATCTTCTGGGAAAACATCCGGGTATTCCCTGACAATCGGAATCTTCTCCAGTTCCTGCTCAGCTTCCACCGCATTAGCTGACAAGAGGATATACCCTTGATCCTTTGGCCTGAAAGAGTTCCGATAGAAGAGTATTGCGGTTTGGGATTCAGAAAGTAAGACAGAGGGAAGTACCACCGTCTTATCAGAGCAATTGAGTACAACATGATTGGCAGAAAGCCAATCCATGCCCAGAATTACATCGAGACCAGATAGAGGGAGGCAAATCAAATTAGCGGCAAAGGTCCTGCCCTCAATTCGAAGAGGAACATTGATGCACATTTGACTAGTTCTAACAGGCCCATTGGTAGGAGTAGAAACCAACAGATCATAAGGTAATTCAGAAATTGGCAATTGCAAGGCAGCTACACAATTATGAGAAATAAATGAATGTGAGGCACCCGAATCATAGAGTACAGTTAGAGTCTCACCATTCACATCACAATTGCCTTGGATCAATCCTTCCGACTTATCGGCTTCTTCCGCATTCATAGTAAAGACCCGTCCTTGTCATTTGGGGTCGAGGCGGCTGTGACGAGTTCCTGGTCGGACACTCGTAAATTTTGTGGCCTGGCTTGTCACATCCATAGCAGACATTCTGGCCTGCCAAGCACGGCCGATCACCATGATTTTTGCCGCATTTTGTGCAAGTTGAATTTGGAAAAGGCCTTTGAGGCTGCTTGCCTTTGTTGCCTCTTGGCGGAAATCTCCGCTGTTGTTGTACATTGGGCTTGAATCTTAGGCCTTGCGGGGCTAACCCCCTCCTGAAATTCCCACCAAATGCCCTGGCTGCAGTTAATTTCGAGTGGCAATCCTCCACAAGTCGGCATTTGTTCACTAATGTAGGGTAGTCCCTAATCTCCATCGGGCCGATTGCGGTGAGAATGTCCTCTCGTAACCCACCTTCAAATTTAATGCACTTCCAGGCTTCATCTGGGTTCCTCTGATAAATGGTGGAGAATTTGCATAGCTCCTCAAATCGGGCAATATATTCGGATACTGTCCGATTTCCTTGGCGCAGCTGCATGAACTCGAGTTCCTTTGCATTTCGAACTGAAGCGGGGAAGTACTTCTGGTAAAATACATCCTTGAACACTGTCCAGGTGACGTCTGTGTGAGATTCCTCGAACAACCTTCGTACGCCGTTCCACCAGAACTCGGCGTCTGCTTCAAGCGTGTAAGTGGCAAAAGTCACTTTTTGATGATCCGGGCAATCCAAGACTGAGAAAATCTTCTCCATGGCTTTGATCCACTCATCAGCTTTGTCCGGGTCATATGCCCCTCGGAAACTTGGCGGATTTGCCTTCCTGAACTCCGCAAACCTGAGGTAGTCCAGGTTAGCCTCTGGGCCTTGTGGGTTTCTCTCACAGTCTGCTGCAGGTCGCCTGCCTAGCTGCTCCATCATCTAGTGAGCTGCCGCGGCTTGTTCTCGCATTGCGTGAGCCATTTCCCGCATTGTGGCCATCACGTCAGTCGGGTTCTCTGGAGCAGGTTCCGCACGTGGTCTTCCTCGCCTTCCGGAAGCCATTAAGTTCTGAACACACAAAACAAAAGTTATTGAGTTGATCAGGCTCAATACTAAGTTTAATGTGCTAGTAAATAACGGCTCACACGGTCAGGCACTTCATATATATGCACAACTATATCTCCACCATACAGGCAAGATCTGGTGCACATTATCAACTAAAGTACAGAATATGCGCAAAGCATAGTCAGTCCAATCCTCAGGCCTTAGCTAGGACGAACTGCTCTGATACCAATAATGTAACACCCTACTAATTTTATGTTATGCTTAAGTCATAGCATGAAACTAGTCAGGTTGTGTTACCGTGTTGATACTTTACTTACCTTTCTTATCTTTAAGTTCTCTTTAAATCGTCTCTATTGACGAGACGGCGTGCTGTGATATTAAAAACAAAACAAAACAAAATATCGACAAAACGAACCGAATAGAATATCATCAAAATAAGTATGGTACAATAAGGTTACTGCAAGCGTGTAAACATATATATATATATATATATATATATACATATATATATATATATATATATATATATATCAGAAGCCGCTGCTTCAGTTTATGTACAAAGTTTCAAAGTGAAACACATACATGGGGTGGTGTATCAAAAGACCATACTGCCATCATCTATCAATCTATCCTATGGTCCTCATGGGACATTTCGTAATCTACCACTACCTCTACAATCAAATCCCTGACCCAAAGCTATATACTGTCCAAAAGAGGGTCATACTATACAACATCCACTGCCGCTAAGCTACTCCGTCAGGTAGCCGTTAGCCATGCCAGGCTCGGCCGGAGTATAGTCTGCGCTGGGTCCCGAGGAGGAAGAGGGCGACGAGCCTGTGGCCTCAGAGGGGTCACTCTCGGAACTCAGCGGGACGTCGGGGGCTGCCTGCGGTGGTGACTCAGGAGCAGGGTCAGCGGGTGCTGCGGGTGCAGGAGGTGCAGGATGTGGGTGCGCCATATGTAAAGGGATGGCAATATAAGGGGTAGCAGGGTCGAATAGGGGATGGTGTAAAGGAACATCGAAGTTCCTGTCGCTAAAGAGGCATGCATTTAAAATTGCACCAACCGGCTATGTACAAGGAGTCCAACTCCAGGTCATGATCGAACTGGACTCCAGGGATCTCAATAAAAAGGGTGGCTGTGGAGTCCATCGCCTGAATCTGAGAATGATGCGGAAGACACAAGACGGGGTGAGAATTTCAAGAAAATTCTCAGTAGGGTCCGGTCATACTGGTACTGACGTCACATACATTCTCAGTTACCTCGGGTTTTACTTAATTATTAAAATACGTGTTCAAACTAAAAGTCCATTTTCATGAGTTTAAAAACATGTCTGGTCCGAGGTAAGGTTCAATTTTACTTTAATTGGCATAAGAAACAAAATAATTACTAATACTAATGCACAGAATGATAAATGAAATAAACCAATGAATAGCAGAGAGCAATTGTAACAGACAATAGTAAACGTCCTGATGTAACTACTCCATGTATTTATGCATTCATGTAATCATGTAAACTCATTCTTGAACTTTCTTTCATAAACTCTTTCGTTACTTTCTATCATTTTTCCATCTCTCTTGGTCCCCTGGGAGTTCTTGGCCATTATAGACTCCTGGGTAATAGTCTGCTTATCAGGATCGAGCTCGTTCCTATACAGGAATGCCGGGTTTACTTTCCCCGACCTTCCCACCGATCTATTCCCATTAACTTTCTATCCGAGGCTGGCCCAAGTAGTATGGAACTTGCATAATAACATACTTCTTTTCATAACTTTCATGACTTTCTTAAGAATGTATATGCATTCATGTGAAATTCATAACTTGTTCATGGGTTCTACCGAAACTTTGGCAGCATGACGGAACGTGTCCGCTTCCCCATGAATAGTGCCAGCCAATCAATACATCAATATAACACAAGAAGCACAAATTCACATGTATACTCCAACATAAAACTCCAATTCATATCAAATTCTATAAGACAGAAATTCTGCCTCAGCATATACAACCAACCCGGTTCTTGTAATTCATGCCACAATTTCATTTTAACTCATTTGGACCTCAAATTTGAGCATATTGCAGGGTTGTGTGTCTATTTTCTAACCTCTTTGGTCCCATCTAATTTCAGTATATAAAACTCAAGATATTTAAACTTTATCTCGGCCTGCCCATTGACTAGCCAGAATCAGGCAACTAAAACTAGAAATTCACTAAAAATCGAAAACTCACTCAAATCAGACGAAATTGGACTCATATTAAAGCTAACAGGATAACCTTTCATACACAGAAAGTTCCATCTCATTTGCCTTAGTAGGACTCGAGTTACAAGCCCTGAAACTTAGCCTTTCTGAACTGCCCTGTGTTGGCCTGGTTTGGACATAGGGTAATTTCTTCAAATCGCTGGGAACATCTGAGTTGATAACAAACTCGGAATTTCTTTGGATATTATTCTCCTATGTGTAAGCTTTCCAACAAAATTGGTTTCACTCATTTTCATGTAGTATAGGTCGAATTCCACCCTAAATAACCTAATCTGCCCAGAACCAGAGTTAAAACCCTAGGTCGAGATTCAAAAATTCATATCTCCCTCATTCCTGATCCAAAATCCTTATATGATATGTCTATGGAAAGCCCTAGATGTCTAGTTTCATCTAAAAATAGTTTCATCGGATTTTACCGATCGTAGGCGGCGCCGTACGCTCCGCCATATGGACTGCTGTGGACTCTCTACCAAGACAGCACCTTCATCCATCTGGTCCTCTTATTTTTCTTCTTCAACTTCTACTTCTAACTCAAAATCTTCTATTAATCCAAGCATAATTATTCATTTCACGCATCAATCAAGGTGAAACTAATTCAGCCCAGCTAGCCAAGTATATGGATTTGAGGCAAGAGATTAAAAACCCCTACCTTTGATTTAAGTGTTTGGTGCTGAGTTCTTGGAGATTTGATGAACAAGGCTGGAACTTAGCTTGAGTTTTGGATGTGTGAGCAAGAGAGAAAGAGAGCTGAAGGGGAAGAGGAAATGCAACGTGAATGAGGGTCTGAATTAAAGGGGAAGGATGTGTTATATAGGCATGAGTGGGAGTTAACTTGGAAGGTTGTGATTGGCCCCTAAACATAAGGCCAAGCTTCAGCCAACCTTGCTCTCCACGTTGCCCTCTTTGTGTGGTATAATCACTCTCCACGCTCCACGTTGCCTAAAGTGGGAGTTTCCAGCATATTCTGGAAACGAAGTCGGAACTCAAAAAAGATATAGAAATGAGAGCTACTAATATTGAACTCAAGGTCGGATCTCGTACATTGGTGAATCAAAATGTCGGAATTCGGAATACAGTCAGTTCATTTGAGCCTTAGAGACGAAGTCGGAAATCGAACATTTTACTCCTTGATCACTAAGGTCGTAGGTCGTAACTCGTGCGGATGTCGAAGACGAACTCGTAAGTTGGAAGCAGCAGTCACTTCATTTCAGCTCCTGAACTCGGAAATCGTAAATCATGCTGACGAGGTCGAAATTTATACACGCTTACCAGGTCAGAAATCGTAAGTTTCATGCATTAACTCGGAGACCGTAAGCTGCATGCATGAGGTCGGAACTCGGAAAAGTCCCTTGTAAGCCTTGGAACGAAGTCGGAAGTCCAAGCTAATATTGAGACTGGAAGCTGAACTATAAGACAAACTCGGAAATCGTAAGTCCTTGTCTGTCCAGCCTTGAAGTGGAATCTGGAGGTTGTGAGTACTATGAACTCGGAAGTCGGAAGTGTGGATGTTACAGCATGAATATTGGGAGAGGTTCAAGAGGCTATGTTTGAGCTGTCCACACCACCAAATAGCTGACCAGTTACTGATAGTGTATTTCTATGAGGACTTGCTGCCCATGGACAGAAATATGGTGGATGCAGCTAGTGGTGGGGCTTTGGTTGATAAGACACCTGCTGCTGCCAGATAATTGATAGCAAACATGGCAGCTAATTCTCAGCAACTTGGCACTAGAGCAAACAGCAGTGGGGCGGTGTTCTCAATTCAAGCACCCCCAGCCCAACATCACAGTGCCCATAAACCAGTAGTAGTGTCCAGTATAGACCACCAGAGACTGGAAAACAGACTTGATGAATTGACCTCATTGGTAAGGCAGTTGGTAGTGACACAAATAGTGCAAGCTCCCACTCCCCATGAACCACTCCAGTCCACAGATGCTTGCTTGACTTTGCAAGAAAGCACCTCTCTAGACCAATCAGTAGCTGCTGCAAGAGTCTTTCCTTGAAAAACATAGTATCAACAACAACAACAGCAGCAGCATAATCCGTATTCCAATACTTTCAATCTTGGCTGGAGAGATCATCCAAACTTCAGGTGGAACCAGAACCAGCAGTACCAGCAGAGGCAGAATTTTACATAGCAAAGATAGAATGTTCAGTAGTCTGCACCTCCACCACCAGCACAACAGCAAACTAGCAGTGGTGGTGGTCCCTCATTGGAAGATTTGGTGAAGCAGCTTGCAACAAACAGTTTGCAATTCCAGCAAAGAATAGAATCTTCAATTCAGAATTTGCAAACTCAGATTGGGCAGTTAGCAACTTCACTGAACCAACTACAACCCTAGGCATTCGGTAGCTTTCTTCCTTCCCAGACAATTCCTAATCCGAAGGGGAATGTCAGTGCTATATCCCTAAGATCTGGCAAGCAACTAAAAGAGCCTAAGCAAGCTGCTGCTGAAGCTGAACCAACCTCAGAAAAGGGGAGCAATGAAACACTGAAGCAGGGTAGTGATCAATCCGAAACTCCCATCCCCCTACCTTTTCCTCAGAGAGCCCTTCAATCCAAAAAGTTGGCAGAGAAAGCACAAGAGAAGGAGATCCTTGAGACATTCAGAAAAGCTGAAGTGAACATTCCTCTCTTA
This sequence comes from Pterocarpus santalinus, assembly GCA_031439595.1. Lineage (NCBI taxonomy): Eukaryota > Viridiplantae > Streptophyta > Magnoliopsida > Fabales > Fabaceae > Pterocarpus > Pterocarpus santalinus. The sequence continues at coordinate 41,344,985 of CM062523.1, read as the reverse complement.
GATGCAATCAAGCAGATCCCCAAATATGCCAAATTTCTGAAGGAGTTCTGTACCAACAAGAAGCGACTACAAGGGAATGAGCGAGTGAGCTTGAGTCGAAATGTGTCAGCACTCATCCAGCCCATGCCTAAGAAGTGCAAAGATCCAGGGACATTTACTATTCCTTGCATTATTGGAAATTGTAAATTTTCTAATTACATGTTAGACTTAGGTGCTTCCATAAATGTCATGCCTAAATCTATTTATAATACTCTTGGTCTTGGCCCTTTGCGTGCTACTAGTGTTGTCATCCAGTTAGCCAATAGGAGTAATGCTCACCCTACTGGTTTGATTGAAAATGTTCTAGTTAGAGTCAATGAGTTGATATTTCCTGTTGATTTTTACATTTTAGAGATGGAAGGTGAGTCTCCTAGCATTGGACCCCCGATTATTCTTGGGAGGCCTTTCTTGAAAACAGCTAGGACCAAGATAGATGTGCATTCTGGTACTCTTTCCATGGAATTTGGTGATAGTATTGTGCATTTTAATATCTTTGATGCCATGAAACACCCTAGAGAGGAGCATTCAGTTTTGTGCATTGATGTGATTGATGATGTGGTTGATGATGCTTATGCTGAGTTTTGTACTGATTGTCCAGATTTTGCATCTGTTAATGACACTGTTGTTTGTGGTTGTAATGATAATGAATGGTGTCTTATTTGCACTAATTTTTCATGTTTTTCTAATTTCTGTGATGCACTTCATAGTGATGATGATGTTGATGATAATTCTAATGTGCCATCTAGGCAGAATCTAGATCTTTTCAATTCATTTTTAGGCACTACAGGTTCAATTGAAGCATATGCTGCAGAGTTGGTGCAATCTGCCAACCTTCTTCCTTCTATTGAGCAAACACCTAAGTTGGAGCTGAAATCTTTGCCTGATCACTTGAAATATGCCTTCTTGGAGGAGAATGAGCAGTTGCCAGTCATTATGGCAAGGAACCTTCTACCTGATCAAGAGGAGCAGCTGCTGAGATTATTGAAAGCAAATAAGAAGGCGATTGGGTGGACCTTAGCCGACATTGTTGGCATTAGCCCTTCCATGTGCATGTATCAAATTTCATTGGAAGAAGGTGTTAAGCCAGTGAGATAACCTCAGAGGTGCCTGAATCCCCTTATTCTAGATGTGGTGAAGAAGGAAGTAACTAAGCTCCTGCAAGCTGGCATTATCTATCCCATCTCAGATAGCCAGTGGGTTAGCCTAGTTCAGGTAGTTCCTAAAAATTCTGGAGTGACTGTTGTGGCCAACCAAAAGAATGAGCTAATTCCCACAAGAGCTCAAAATAGCTGGAGAGTCTGCATAGACTATAGGAAGCTCAACCAGGCCACCCGCAAGGATCACTATCCTTTACCCTTTATTGATCAAATGCTGGAACGGTTGGCTGGTAAATCTCACTATTGCTTCTTGGATGGCTACTCAGGCTACTTCCAAATCCACATTGCGCCTGAAGATCAAGAGAAGACTACCTTCATATGCCCCTTTGGAACATTTGCATACAGAAGGATGCCCTTTGGACTCTGCAATGCACCTGGAACCTTCCAGCGGTGCATGTTAAGCATCTTTTCTGAATTTTTAGAGGATTGCATGGAAGTATTTATGGATGATTTTACTTTTTATGGGTCTTCTTTTGATGCATGTTTGGGTAATTTGGCTAGAGTTTTGAATCAATGCATTGAGACCAATCTTGTGTTGAATTTTGAGAAATGTCATTTCATGGTTGAGTCAGGGATAGTTTTGGGACACATTGTATCTAGGAAAGGCATTGAGGTAGATCATGCTAAGATAGATGTTATTTCTACTTTACCTTACCCCGCTTCTGTGCGGGAAGTGCGTTCTTTTCTTAGTCATGCAGGATTCTACCGGCGCTTCATCCAAAACTTTAGCAAGATTGCCCGACCCTTGACCAACCTTTTGCAGCACGACACAGATTTTGTGTTTGATGATGAGTGTAAGTCGGCCTTCAACCATTTGAAGCGCTGCCTGACCATGACTTCGGTGATCCAGTCACCAGATTGGTCTCTTCCATTTGAGCTGATGTGTGATGCCTCCAACTATGTTGTTGGTGCTGTTCTTGCTCAACGAGTCGAAAAGGCTCCTCATGTCATTGCCTATGCATCTAAGATGTCATTGCCTATGCATCTAAGACTTTGGATTCTGCCCAATCTAACTACACAACCACTGAGAAAGAATTATTGGCTGTTGTTTTTGCACTTGATAAATTTAGGTCATATCTGCTAGATACTAGGGTTACTGTCTTTTCTGACTATGCAGCCTTAAAGTATCTCTTGAAGAAGCCAGATGCTAAGCCCCGACTCATTCGGTGGATGTTGTTGCTCCAAGAATTTGACATTGAGATTAAGGACAGAAGTGGAGCAGAGAACTGGGTAGCTGATCATTTAAGTCGAGTCACTCACCATTATGACTTCTCTCCTGTTCGGGATGATTTTCCTGATGAGCAGCTTTTACAGCTACAAGGTACGCTTCCCTGGTATGCTGATTTGGTAAATTATTTGGTTGCTGGTGTTTTGCCTGCTGATTCCACTAGGGCCCAGACTTTGAAATTGAAAAGTGAATCTAAATACTATGTTTGGGATGACCCTTATTTGTGGAGATTTTGTAATGACCAAGTGATGTGTGCCTGATAATGTGTTTCATTCCATTTTGCATTTTTGCCATGCTTCTGCCTGTGGTGGTCACTTTGGACCCCAAAGAACTGCTAGGAAGGTGCTAGATTCTGGTTTATTTTGGCCTTCCTTGTTTCATGATGCATATCTGTTTTGTAAGTCATGTGAGAACTGTCAGCGAACAGGGAGTATTTCCCGTAGGCATGAGATGCCCCAACAACCCATACTGTTTTGTGAAGTTGTTGATGTCTGGGGTATTGATTTTATGGGTTGATTCCCTAATTCTCATGGTTTTACTTATATATTGCTGGCTGTTGATTATATTTCAAAATGGGTTGAGGCAAAAGCCACCCGAACTGATAATTCTGCTGTTGTTATAGATTTTGTTAGGTCTCACATTTTCTGCAGGTTTAGTGTTCCTAGAGCTATTATCGCGACTGTGGCTCTCACTTCTGTAATCGAAGCATGGGTGCTTTATTACGAAAGTATGGAGTGATACACAAGGTTGCTACAGCATACCATCCACAGACCAATGGCCAAGCTGAAATCTCAAACAGAGAGATTAAGCAAATTCTTCAGAAAACTGTTAACTCTAACCGGAAAAATTGGAGTAAGAGGCTAGATGATGCATTGTGGGCATATCGAACTGCATAGAAGACTCTGATTGGGATGTCTCCTTTTCGGCTTGTTTTTGGTAAGGCATGTCATCTTCCGGTAGAGTTGGAGCATCAGGCATATTGGGCCATTAAGCAGTGCAACATGGATTTGGCCAAGTCAGGGGTGGAGAGGAAGCTGCAGTTGCAAGAGCTGGAAGAGCTTAGATTGGATGCCTATGAGAGTTCACGTTTATACAAAGAAAAGACAAAGGCATTTCATGATAAGCACATTCTGAGAAAAGAGTTTGTTGTGGGCCAGAAAGTTCTTTTATTTAACCCCCGTCTTAAATTTATGCCTGGTAAACTTCGATCAAGATGGGATGGCCCTTTTATGATTACTAATGTCTTTCCTTATGGTGCAGTAGAGTTATGTGATAAACAAACCAGGAGGATTTTCACTGTAAATGGACACCGCCTAAAGCATTTTTATGAGGGACCTCAACAGCAACCTGGGGAGACAGAGATTAGGCTCACTAATGCTACATACCCTCCTTAAGGGAGTTTTCTTTCCCTTTTCTCTATTTTTCTTTGTCGCTTTCAATTTCAACTTTGATTGTTAATAAAAGATCCTCCTTCTGATAATTGTTGAGTTGGACATAGTATTATTGGACTTGACTTGGATATTTTGTTTTTGATAGATCATTCTGTTGGACTGAATTTCTTGACTTTTGGATTATTTGATTTGGTAGTTGATCTTGTGATGCTGAACGTGTGTTGGTATTGACCTTTGTGAGATTTTGGACCTGTGTGAATGGAATAAATTTTCTGCATTCTTTCTTTCTTGTGTGCTTCTGCTCATGATTTTGTTCTCTAGAACTCGCTCTTAATCTTTTTGAAACTCATTTTTCACTTGTATGCATGAATATGATAGAGGCCTTCTTTCTTTTAGTTACCACTTTGGCCAAATAGCCTTCCCTTGCATTATATCCCCATTGTTTAGCCCCTTTGTGCTTTTATTGTGTACCATCCTTGTCTTAGCCACATTACAAGCCTAAGTGTAAAACCATTTTATCCTGCACCTTGGACATTTATTGAGCATTGGTTGCACCTTAGTGTTGTGTTTAAGTGTGGGGGTTGCCCAAGTGTGCAACAATTTAAGTGTGGGGGGAAGCTATTACGGTGCTATTTGATGCCAATTGTTATTTGGTATTGGTTTCTCGTTGTTTTGTTATGAAATATAAATCTTTTCGTAAAAAAAATAAAAAAACAACAAAAACGCATAAAAAGAAAGTTCAATAAATTTGTAAATTTGCATTTCATTACTTAGTTGGTTTTGAGCACACCTTGGTGTTACTTGACTAATGCTCTTCTAAAATTCTTGGGTGCTTAGCCTTTCATTCTTTTCATTCCTTGTCCATACCTATACCTTGACTATAGCTCCATTACAACCTTGAATAATAAGTCCTCTTGATTTGTGTATGCATGTGTTTTGAGTAGTAGAGAAGTAGAATTTGAGCAAGCTTATGGTAGGGCAGTTTTGTTGAGTGGAATTTGAGTGATACACTTGCTACCCTACACACCTGAGAGATTGATTGTGAGCATATCTTGAGAGGCCATCTTGCGTGATTAGCATCATCAATTGAGATTGCCATGTTTTGTAATTTGAGATGAAGAAATTTCTGTCATGATTAATTAGTTGATCTTTTGACGTTTTGTGTTCCCTGTCCAAATTTTGCATTCTTGACAATTGTTAGAAGGAGAGGTCTATCCTTTAGTCTTTATTTTTGAGTCTTTGAGTCTTTATGTTTTGTTGAGTTTTCAATTTTGCCCCAGAGTGCAAAAGGATAAGTGTGGGGGGATTTGATAATTGATTTTTTATCACGCTTTATTTTTGCAATTGAATAATGATCTTGGGGCAATTTAGTGTGTAAATATTGGTTTTTGGTTTAAATTGGATTTTGGGCTTTTAAGTGGAATTAATTATAACTTTTGTTTCAGGTTCCCGATTAAAGGCCAAATTCGGACAACAAGGCAGTCATGAAATGCTGGAGCAAAGTTTAGTTAATTAAGTGTCCAAATTGCAAGGGACCAAAGCCATTAGCTTTCGGTTTTTTTGTTTGGTCTGGTTCTTGTCCTTTGAACCAGGTTATTTTGGTTTTTAAGAGCTGGAAAACGAAGGGACTCAGAGGTTATTTTTTTTTTCCAGGAACTTTTCATTTTTAGGAGAAAAAAAAAACTCTGGAACTACTCTGGTATCTATCTATCAGGAGATTCCAAATTTTTTTGTATGTTCATTCCATTCAACCTTTCCTTCTTTATTTTCGGTTTTTGTTCTACCATGGTTGGCTAAGGCACTAATCGACCAACCCACGAATTGAGTTTCCGCCTTCAATCCAGAGGACGTTTTTGCCTCATACTGAGTTCGTTCTTTTCCTTTCCCTTCTGTATTTCAATTCTGGATAACTTAAGGGAAGGGGTGTTGAATGTTAGATTTAACATTTAGGTTGATTAATCGAAAGGGCTTAAAATCAAAACGGGTTTAAGTGGGCACTGTACGTTGAATGAGTGAACACGCCGAGTTTCTGATAAAATGCTAGGTGATCGCCTAGTAGATTCGTTTTTCTAAATGAATGCAGGGATTCCGATTTGTTTAGGATCAACCACGAATTCAGTGATTCATTGTCCAATGACGGATTTTAGGAACTCAAGTCTGGGTTGGTTGCTTTAAAATTGTTAATTTCATTTTTTTTATCTATTATCTGTTATCTGTATTGAAATTGAACAAACCCCCTTTTCGTTTCTGTTGCTAATTCTGTATTGTGCTATTTCCAATTGAGCAAATTGGTTCATTGCGAATTCCTTGGGAAACAATTCAGGTTGCTCTATATTACAAGTTTTTTCTTTATAGCCTGATTAATTTGAGTGAGTTCGACAGTCACGTCACACCACTCCTGATTCGTGGTCATAGATTCATTCGCACCCATGCCATACCCCATAGATGTGGGCGTGCCCGAGGAGGAGGACGTGGAGATGATGCACCCAATGGATTCAGGAACGGATACCTTACACTCGATGGTTGGATGGCGCATGAAGAGCTAATTACGAGGATGGCCCTTTTTGTTGGTAGTTATAGGGTTATCATTTTCTTCAAAGCATGTATAAGTGGTTGAGGTTCATATTGTATTTCCTTTTATGATATACCTGCTTAGGTTTATCTTGTAAGGCCGATAGTAGATATCGGACCTATGATCTATTATGTAAGATATGTTGCGCTACTATTAGCTATATTTAACTATGATGGTTATGGAATGATATTATGTTTGTCCGAGATAGTTGTTCTTTATGATGCCCTTATTTATTTCATCGCACCGCATGTATGAGATAATGATATTTGGTATTATACGTTCATGACACGTTCAAGGCTCCTATTTTTCAAAAAGGTTTATCTTATTGTTATTCAAAAAAAAAAAATTACCCTTATTTTCAGTACAAAGTAATTTCAAAAAGTAGGTTAGTTCCGCAAGCAAAAATAACAACTAGTAATTCCATAATATGACTTAAGCATAGTATGGGATTATTAGAGTATTATATAGACTATCTGAGAAGTGATTTTAGTGATTAAAAGTATCAATCTATTTGGATATAAAAGAGCAAAAATACTTCTTTTATAACCAAATTACAAAAAAAAAAAAAAGATATTCAAAAAGAGAAAACAGAACTAAGATTTGGTAAAGGATAAAAAGATAAAGATATATATTATAATTTTGAACAAAGATAAAGAAAATTTTTGGAAAATAGTTTTATTAAAAATCACTTCTATTTTTTTCAGAAGTTAGGTATTTCTAATTTTTAAAAAATGATAAATTAATTTTTTTTAATTACAAGCACTATTTTCTTAAAAAAGTTAATCCAAACAGACTCTAAAAACTTACATAAAGACACTTTTTTAAAACAAAAAGTGCATTTATCTAAACAAATAATCAATTCAAATACACTTGTAGCATATTATGGTGGAGCGTATATTTTGTAAATAAATGGGGTGGAGTGTTATTTTTTTATACTTTAAATGTGTTAAATATATTTTACTCAAAAAAAAAAAAAGAATCAATTGAGTGATTGGGTAGGGCATTTTGATAATCGGATTAAAAATTCATAAATCTAAAATCAAATTGATAATAATTTGTTTATTTTATTTTACTATAAAATAAACTAGTTATCGAATCAATCCGAACCAATTTTATTAGTTTGATTTGGATTTTCAAATTTGTCGGATAAGCTCAATCCGATGACCACCCCACTATTAATTCTGTTCCTAGTCCATTTCCTTTAGAAAATAGCACAGCACGAGGAATTGACTTTGTTATAAGACATTCATGCCCTTTTTGTACGCAAAGGTTGTTGTATTAGGACCCACGAGAACAATCATTCCAAACGTATAGGCTACTCTGCTTTCCAAAGACACAGACATATACATAGTGACTCAATACTTGACCGAGTCTATTCGGAATTTTTTTATCATCCGCACTCCTCACTTTAACACGGTACCATGTCTTCGTCGCTTGCCTCAGTGATATAGTATCAATGAGAAGGCGGATGCTTAGCAACGTCCACCGTGAAGCTTGTGATACAGCGGGTGAGATTTAAGGGTTATTTTCTGGTGCAGATAGTGGTCAAATCTTTACTTGAGGATTTGCATTGCTTTTAATATATTTTCAACGAACCAATAGAGCTGGACGTGCGATGTGGCGCGAATGGTTAGCACGCGGGTCCTTGCTTCTCAACGAGCGTGAGGTGGTGTCTTTGATCCTCACATGCTTCTTTTTTGTTTTTTGTAGTTTTCAACATTCTTTTCAAATTTTATTTAATAATTGTTTTCATAAGAAATTATAAAAAATGTTACAATAATATATGTATATTTAATTCTTTCAATTAAATTTAATATCCTTTTTTTTTTTGTGACAAAGGCTAACAAATTTAATATCTTATTCTTATTTTATTTTAACCATTAACCAACAATCATTATAGTGTATATATAACTAATTAAATTGAATTTTTGGGTCTTTAATTTTTTATAATGATAAATAAAATTTATATAAATTTATATTTTTAATGATTGCATTTTTCATTTTTAAATATAAAAATCTTATTATATAAATTCTTTCTAATTTATATATTGCAATTCATGTCTAATTAGTTTTTAATATAAATCTTCATATAGGATTTTATTTTTCAATAGTTTCAAATAATAATCCACAATTATCAAGTAAAATGATATCACAATTAAACTTTTTATTTCGATAATTTCATCATAAATTAGTTATACATAAAGACGTATTTTGTGATATTTTACAAATATATGTATTTTATCATGTAATATTAAGAATTGTTTATGTTATTATATACATGAGCTTGAAAGCTTTACATAAAATATAATTAAATTAAATAGTATGAGAGTAGTGTAACATCCTCCCAAGTATAGTACTATGCTTAAGTCATAATACCTCACCTAGGAGTAGTTACTGTCACTAAGTCAGACCTTGTCTGGCAGAAACCTTCGGCCGCCTTCGCCTCAAAGGGCCTTCTTCGAAACTTTGAAACTATCTGGAGATAATACAGAAATAAGAGTGAGAATTTTTTTAAAACTCTCAGTAGGATTCATTAAATTATCATATACCGTATCATCGTTGTTATCTCCAGCTACTTCGATTTATTGTGAAAAATATGAGCATTCATAAGATTTAGTTCTTAGGTTTTCGAAAACATGAATATCCGAAGCAGATTCAATTTTAACATACCCTCTAATCACTTATATCATAACATACATGGGCACAAGTATAATTATATAAAACATGCTTGACTATGCTATAAGCTCCCCTTAACCTCTTCCCTTCAAGGGTTTGGACCGAAATCCCTTTTCTTTTTGTAACTTGACTTTGTCTTACGTTCTTTTCTTTTTTATCCACTAAACATAAATTCTCGGGACTTACTCCAGCTAGGTCATGTCATGCCTCATGTAAGCCCTATCCCCTATACTCACACTAGTTGGGTCATGCCATGCCTTATGTGGGTGAGCTGAGCATATATTCCAGAGTACGATCGCCATGTCATACCCCATCAGAGCATGATCGCCATATCACATTTCTTAGGAATATGGGACCTTCATTATATCCTTTAACTGCCTTCACGAGGAGGGATTCAAAGTGCAACTGTCTCCAGATGAAGGGATTCACATCTTTATCTTATTTAGCTGCCTTCACAAGGAGGGATCTCATAACTGCCTCCAGGTGAAGGGACCCACATTCAATATATTCATATCATTTCATTCTCATACATAGTCATACATAGACATACCGAATGTACTCATACGTATGCTTCATCATTTACTTTCATATATTCTTGCATCTAGAATTTCATATTCATAACTTAGATCTTCCTAACACAAGCTATTATAACTTCATATGATTCTGCCGAAAATTCGGCAGCATAATGGAACGTGTCCGCTTCCTTATGAATAGTGCCAGTATTCAGACAATCCATTTTACAGAAATTTCACAATACCTCACTCATATTTCAAAATCAATTTCATAGGAACATTAGTGCATTTAAAGCATCACAATTCATCATCAATCTCATAGAAACATTAGTTGCATTTAAAGCATAGTTGCTGTCTTAGCACTTTCACTCAGCCCGGTTTTATAAATTAGGCTATAATTTCTATGTAACTCATATGGACCTCAATTTCGGATATGTTAGAATATTATATTTCTATTTTCTAATCTCTTTAGTCCAATCTCATTTAGACTTACATAGCTCAAGATATTCAAGTTCTATCCTGAACTGCTCTGCAACTAGCCAGAATTACATACTTACAAGTAAAAATCCACTAAAAATCGAAAACCAGTCCAAATCATACGAAATTGGTATCTTATGAAAACAAACAGAACAACCTTTCATTTGCAGCAAGTTCCATTTCATTTTCTTTAGTAGAACTCGAGTTATAAGCCCTGAAATTTAACCTTCCTAAATTGTCCCGTTTCGGCTCGGTTTGGACATAGGACAACTTCTTCCAATCACTGGGAGTAACTAGGACCACAACAACTAGGAATCTTTTTGTAAGGTGTCCTCTATGTGTAAGCTTTCTAACAAAGTTAGTTTCACTCCATTTGGAGTTGTGTAGAGCACGTTATATCCTAAACAATCCAGTCTGCCCAATATCAACCTCTAGAATCTAGATTAAACTTCCAAAATTCATATCTCCCTCAATACTAATCCAATCACCTTATATAATATATGTATGGAAAGCCCTGAATGTCTACTTTTATCTAAAAATAGTTTCATCAGATTTGAATAGCTGTAGGCGGAGCCGTACACTCTGCCATACAGACTGCCGTGAGGTTTCTTACTCAGACAGCATCCCAATTCCTCACTTCTCCTAGTTTTCTTCTTCTAACCTTAATTCCAACTCAAGATTTCATATTAATCCCATATTAATCCAACCATAATCCATCATATACATCCAATATATCATCAAATATATATAGAAGAGTAATCTTTCATGCATCCTCAGTTTAGAGAAATTAAGATTAGAGATTGAATCCTACCTCTTTGTGGGTGATTTTGCTAGGTCTTGGAGTTTGGAGTTGATGGAACCTTGTCAAGACTTGAAGATTGTGGAAGTAAAGTGAAGGGAGAAGGGAGGAAGCTGGAATGGAAGAGGGAGGCGTAATCAACTGAAGGGAAGAGGAAAGGAGCGTGTTATTAAAGCTTTGAGGAAGTAGTTAGAGTTGAAGACTCTGATTGGATGATACATAGTGGCCAATTTTTGGCTTGTCTCCCTCTTTTTATAGCTAAATCATTCTTCACGTCGCTTAAAAGTGGAATTGGCTACCATTGTATCTTAAATCGGAACTCGTCTCCATTCTGCTTTAAGTCGGAAATCGTGTCCATTTTCTTTGAATCAATGAAGTTGGAAATCGGTAATAATGTCCATTTCATACTTAATGTAGAACTCGGAGCTTAGGAGACACAAGGGCTTTGGAAGATTCTTAATATCGGAAATAGGAAGTGGGATTAGAACATGAAACCTTGTACCCGAATCCAGGAAATCAGGAAACTAGGATACTCAAACTCATACCCGAATTTTCTAAACTCGGCATCTCAGTAAACCGTAACTTCGAAACTCGATCAAGAATCAATCTCGGAGAACCAGTATAAGCATGACCACGGACGTTAGGAGTCAAGACAGGCTTAACCCCGGAAGTCGGTAATCAGTACATTATCCTTATTTGCCTGGAGATCAGAACTTATACCCGGAACTCAGAAATATCAGAAGCCGGTCCTAAACTCAAACTGGGGAACGTCAATAGGAACGAAAAGCTCTTGGAAGTAACTTCTGAGATCGGAACTCGTGTTCATTCTCGTTGAACTTCCATATAATCTCGGAGGTCAGACATCGTGTTTATTCTAGTTAATCTTGAACATCAGTTATGAGGTCGGAGGTTGGAACTAGTGGATGTTACAGAACTCGTGTAAATTCTGGTCGAACTTGGCGATCAACTCAGAGATCTGAACTCGTGCCCATTCTAGTCAAGATCAACCCTGAAATCGGCACTCCTGTTCATTTTAAATCAACCCGAGGGTCGGATCTCGTGATGTACTTAAGATTAGGTCAGAATTCAGAAATTATGTCCGCCATATTTGAAACTCGAAGTCAGAAGCAATGTCCATTGACTTGCAGATGAAATCAGAAGTCGTAAATCATGAGAAATGAAGTCGGAACTCGTGAGAATGTTACAAGTAGGATTAAAAAAATTGAATTTCTTAAATATATTTTATGGTGATTAAGCATATTAAACACAAACAAAATAATTTGTAAATAGATATTATGCATGTGTATCACTTTAATTTTAAGATTTTCTTTTATTATGGTACTAAAGAAAGAGATGAAGGTAGAAAAATAAATAATATTTTATTAAAATTTTACTTAAATATTATGAGAATATATTAGTAAATATTAATTTTAATGATAAATATATAAATTTTTATCTATTGGTAATGATGCTTATTACAACGTGTATCACAAATTTTTTTAGTGTGTATACAACAGTTGCCAAAGACATGGCCAAAAAAAAAAAGAAGCCAAATGGAAAATCTTAAAAAATGGGAAAAAAGTAAAAACCTGGTTGTTGACTGTCGAACCCACCCACTAGAGGTTGACAGCACGAAAGCGATGCAAGCCGTAACCATGCGGTCCACACCGTGGGCGTTGTTATTATTGCAACAAAATTATATAAAAAGGTAAACAAATCTTCAAGTGAAGATTTGACAGCCATCTTCACCGGAGAATGCACCGAGATTTAATAGTGTATTGATATATTAATCACTTGTGATATATTATAGTAATTTTTTAATTTTAACTAGACTTTAGAAATATAGTTAAATGTATTTTAAAAGCAATTAAATTTATTTGCCTAATCCTAAAATAATGAAATATCCCCAAAAAATTCTATTTAATTTCAAATTGGGTTGTTCATCGGATCGAATTGACCTGATTAACCCAAAAATTTAAACCAGACCGATGAAATTGGTTTGGGTCAATTCAGATAATCGATTCATTTCAAAGTAAAATTAAATCAAACTAATTATTATCAGTTCGATTTCAGATTTATAATTTTTCAATCCAATCACCTGAATATTCAACCTGATTATCTGATCAACTATATGTTTTTTTCATCTATTTCTAATCTTTCAAAATTTTGCACTTAAACTTTTAGTAATAAAATTATTTCTTATCTTCTTTCTTTGCATTTATTTAAGAAATTTATCTATTCACAATTTCATTATCTATTTCATAATCAAATCTTACACTATTGTCAATTGTTTTAAGGATAAAAACTTAAAAAGAAAAATATTTTTTTCCATTTTCTTTCAACTTGATAACCGTAACCAAACTAACCCGATCTCTATTAGGTCAGTTTGATATCATATTTGTTGAAAAAAAGAATTAAAATCCAAATCAGACAAATCCAATTAAATTTGATTAGTTTAGAGTCATTTTCCGCTCAGATCCAAACTAAACCAACATGTTTACGCCTCTAACTTCGTAATTATACAGATAAATTTTATTTAATTCAGGATACGGGTAAATTTTGACATTGCTATAATTCATCACAATTTATTGATATATCAATACACCAATAAGCCTCACCCACCAGATCTCAAGGTGAATGATGCACCTTTTAGTCCGAAGTGCACGTAATTGAGAGACTATTGGACTCCCTATGGTTACCGCTTGACATAACTAGCTACTCCTCCATTTACAAGATTGCCCCCAAAGTTGCCAATAACAGCTGATCTTTTGATCAATACGGCGACTGAGCTCATCTTCGAAGAGAATGGACAAATGGAGGATTCAAGAAACTGAGAATAGTTTGTCCTAGTGAATCTTAACTTTTCAAATATGAACTCCACGCCGTAGTGGCGAGAGGTCAGAAGTAAGGGGTTAGGGGCAGGGCAGTCGCCAAGATTCAATGGTGAACGTGCATGTGGGGTGTGTATTTCGCTTTTTCTCTCTTTGATTGTGAGAGGATGTGTAATTAGTCATCAGAACCGCAAGGTGAAGACCAAAAGCAAAAGAAGGGCAAGGCCTCTCCATTATATATTGTACATTTTTTAAAAAAATAGTTAAAACAAAATCTTTTAATGAATGAATGAAAAATACTAATAATAATTGTTATGTGTAAAAAATATCATGTACGCTCTTTATTATTTTGCACTAGTGCAAATATGAGTATAAGATTTTTTATTAAATTAAAACCTGATATAAATAGAATTTTGTTTCTGTCAATATTAACTTTTTCAATACGTATAAAATATACATAGAGAGTATGGTTATACGACCGTTTTTGACATAGCCATGCAGATGTTTTCTTTAAGACTATTTATGTATAGTATTTAAATATCTAATATTCAACTTTTAATTAATGTTAGGCATCGTAAGTTTGATACTTTTTTTCATGACCCTCTTGATTCTAGTATTTGCCTTTGATTTATGATATCTTGATCAAATTTAGTTAATAATTTTCAGGGAAAAAACATTTTAATATTGATTTTGATAATTTTCTTTAATCTCTAAGATTGAATTATGTAAAACAAAATTGTAGTCTTCGTGATACCCCGTTGACGGGGGAATATTAAGGGATGTCACCTGTAGAGACCCAACCGAATTACTTTTACCTTCTTGTCCAATTATGATGAAATTCAATATGATGAATTACTTGTACATTCATCACCCAATCGCAGCAAACAAATGGTTCATTGGTCAGGACATGGTCCTCAGTCAAAAGTCAATAACTACATTTCTAACTGGACCGGCACCTACAATTGAACCATACGCTTCTGTTGCATAAAAGATTGAAAGTGGCAGAGACATTTGAACAATTTTCTAGTCAACTTCTCCCGGAACCAGAGAAAAAAATACCAACAACTACTCGCTCTGAGGTAGAGAAATTCTTGTACACTCATATTCTAATCAACATTAAATAAGTAAATAAATATTTTATAATTTAAAGTGATGAATTTGTTAATTGACCTAGTACACACACTTATCTACATCTTGTGCGTATAAGAATCTCTTCTCAGAGCAAAGAGAAAGAGTGCAAGACTACCCTCCAACCTTATAAACAAAGAAAACACGTTTGACAATGAAAATCCATAGCCTCCTTCACTTAGTGAATTCAGCATGCTATAGATTTTCCAGGGAAAGTGCCATTTCTTCACTATAATTTCTTGTATTGTTCTGTCCTACTACTCTATTCATGTCTTCTTCCTATATTGAAGATCTAATAGAGCCCATTTCACTGTAAAACCTGCTATGGATCTTGTAAGCAAAAGACACTTGATTTATGTGTCACATATCTCACATGGGTCACAAGCTCTTTGTTCTCCCTCAAGTCTTCCTCATCCTCATGTGGTTGTGCATCATCCTTCTAGTGAAAATTTTCCCATGTCAGCAATCATTGTAATGGGACTATTGCTTACATCTTTCTTGCTTTGGAGCTACTACATCTTCGTGATCAAGTGCTGCCTCAATTTGAACCGTGCTGATCTTGTGAGACGTTTTTCGCTGCGACGTGAAGAGGCATTTGCAGCATACTCGCCGGAATCAGAGCCTCGAGGGCTAGAGGAATCGATGATTCGGTCGATCCCGGTGATTCGTTATAAGAAAGAAGGAGACTCAAACTTTGATGAAATAAGCCTTTCTGAATGTGCAGTTTGCTTAAATGAGTTTCAACAAGGTGAGAAGCTCAGGGTTATACCAAACTGCAGCCATGCCTTTCACATTGATTGCATAGATGTTTGGCTGCAAAACAATGCCAATTGCCCACTTTGTAGAAGAAACATTTCCTTGACAGGCCAAATCCATGGTGATCAACTCACTCCAGGGCCTTCCCCTATTGATCATAGTACACATGTTGAAAACCTTGTTGATGGTTATGAAGATTTTGTTGTGATTGATTTGGGTAGTGAACATGATGGAGACCAAAATTGGGAAGCAAGACAAGAAAGAAGCAGTGTATTGGAGTTACCAACAAGGTCAACTAGTCCCTTGCAAAGGAAGTTGGAGCAGAGTATTATGCAGAAAAAAGCTAGGAAGCTTCATAAAGTGACCAGCATGGGGGATGAGTGTGTTGGAATCAGAGGCAAAGATGAACAGTTCTTAGTCCAAACCATGAGGAGGTCTTTCTCCATGGACTCATCAGGGGACAGAAAGTTCCATATGGCAGTTGAACAGGCTTTGCAGCAACAGAATGAGCATGTGAATGAGGCCAGGTCCATAGAAGTTTGTGGTAGTAGTGGCAGAGCCAAGAGATCATTCTTCTCCTTTGGACATGGAAGTAGATCCAGAAATGCTGTGCTACCCGTTTATTTTGACCTCTGAAAATTTCTTGACTACCCCTATTTTCATTTTAGCCTATATATGTTTGTAAGTTCCTTTTAGAATTTTTGCGAGACTTAGATATTAGATGCATCATGTATGAAATCGTTGAGACGAATAAGGATTAAGGCATAGGATTGTATGATAAAGTTTTAAATTAAATTTAATATTAATTTAGACCCATAATTAATTTCACTTTTCGCACTCTAGAGTTTATAAAATTGCACGGTATTGAAGTCTGGTCCAGTTTATACCAAATGGCTTGAAGCTATGGTTCTGAGCATCATGCTGAAATCAGCATATTTAGCTTTCTCAAGAAACCTTCTCCCACTTTGGAACAATTAAGTCAATCCGTGTCTTATTCCACCAATATTCAAAGTGAGATCAGGAAATCTGGCGTTAAAGGGAAGTACTAGTGAAACTTTTCTGACCAAGTAGAAAAGAGAAGTACTAGTGGCAAACCAAACAAAAGAAATTGAAAAATCGACCATTTACCAAAAAGGCGAATCCAAGGGGGTGAACAAAGCAGAAAGTCAAGGTGTCCCAGCACTGATTTGTAAAAGACAGATGGACCCTTTTCCATTGATACTATAAGTGAATGTTAGTATGTGAAAGGAGAAAGTTGGTCATTATATTTGGTTGGATTACTGATGCTAACTTCTAGTTCCACAGTTCCAATATCGTTTCCAGCTTGTAAGTTTCAATCATTAGTTTTGTGCTGAAAATATTTTATATCACTAATGAAAGTACTGCCAAAGTTGCAGGTAGTTCATCACCGTTATTATTAATTTTTGGGTAAATTATATTAATCTCTCCTGAAATTCAGTGTAATTATATTTGATATCCCTCTAATTCATTTTGCTCAATGTATTATTTATAGACAGAGAGGTGCTGAATGTAATTATACTGAATCTCAAGGGAGGTCAATATAATTCATGATTATTTTTTTCTATAAAGCAAAGACACACCATTTGGATGACGTGTTTATGTGTTGGACATGTATCCATGTTGGATCTTACATGACACACGGATAACAACATATCTGACTCCATCAAAGAAAGACACAAGAGATAAGATTATATAAAATTTGAAAAAGAAGAGAATACATAAATTTTGAGGTAATCTTAAATTTTTAAATAATTTTTAATATTAGATAAAAAAATAAAATATAAGTGAAGTTTATAAAAGTAATATTATATAAAAATAATTTTTTACTTTTAATTATATATATATATATATATATATATACGTATTCATGTCGTACAATTTTGATCTTCGATGTATCTCCCGTATTGGTGTCGTTTCTATGTGAGTGTCTGTGCTTCATATATTTTCCTCAATTCAAAATTTGTCCGCGCATATTTATTTCATATGTATCTCTCTTAGGCTCGTGACTGAGTCAACTCTGCTTCCATGAGCTTTCACACTAAATGATGAAACAAGCACAGGAACCTTGTCTGGAATAAACTCCTCCCAAGACCATTTTCCGAACGTTGACTTCATGTTCGACACGAGGTTGCACGGCTAGACGTTCAGGTCCACATGTGCATACTGATGACTTCAGAAATCGTGTAGTTTAAGAGGACTGGAGTCTTCTTTCTTGTGATCTTTATCTGACTAAGCGGTTTTCATGGGATATTTTCAGATGTGCTAGGAATGAGGGGAAAAAAAAAAGGGAAAAAGGTTTTACCAAGTATCATTTATTACTTGGCATGTTACTAATTGCATTAAATTATTGGAAAAATAGGAGACAATATTAACTAATATATTGGATGATGAAATTGTTGGGTTGGTTCTCTTCTATGTGTGAGGTCCAAGTCCCAACATATTTTAGGGGTGTCTCTTGACATGCCCTACTGTGGTTAACCTTATGTATGCTGATAAGATGTTATTAGTGAGTGAAGAGGTGTGGATCAGAGAGAAGAAACTAAGAGAATGTGTTTAAAATTTGCATTCATTTTCAGCAGCTACATATCTTCATCAAACAAACAATCGGATGATCGAATCTTGTCTAATTGAGTTTAAATTTTAACTAGGGATTCCTCATTCATAGTTCTTCAATTTGTGTAACCTGTGATCTGAGCTCTATAGAATTTCCAGAAAATTTGTGAAGATACCCTATTTTTCTGGTGACGATTTTAAACTCTTCTTCGTTGTTTCTCATTTTGTTGATGTCTTTGAGCCTTTGTGGATGACCATTTGACATTGTTGAGTTGTGTATTAGTGCTCAGTACTTGTAACCTGTGAGACACCTTTGTATTGCTGATTTTGTAGATAGTGGAGCTTTTACCATTTCATGGATTTTTTAATATCTTACATTGAGGGGTTTTTTTCCATGTTAAATTTGGTGTTTCTATTTTATGCATTAGTTTGCTTATTTACTTGCTGATGATAGCTGCTATGTTATGCCTAAAATTGCTTCCATATTGTTCTTTTGTTAGAAAGTGTTAATTGCTTTTGCTGTCGACCTCTATCAAAAATATGAATGGTACAAAGTGTGTTTTTTTTTTTTTTTTCCTTTTTTGTTTTTGCTCGAGCATGTAAGAATTTCTTGGTTTTCATTCCATTAAATCTTACATAATGAAACCTGTCTCCATTAGATCAAGCCCTTTGCCACCTTTTCTCAATTTTTTTTTTCAGTTTTGAAATTGTGGTGTTGCCTCTTTTTCTGTCCAACTTCACCAAAAAAAAGAATTTATTGACCACGTCTACAAAGAAGGTTTATGAATTCTCAGTTGTGTTAAATTTGCAGCCTACGTAGGCTATAGGTCATCTGTTGGGATCGAAATTGAGATGACATACAACACCGAATTAGAGTAGTCAGGACAATATATGGTATAAATTTATTTATTTTGGTTGTGTTGATTGTGCAGTTGGATAATTTAGTTAGATTAAGACATTCCAAACAAGTACAATTTTTTTAAATATAAAAATAAATTCAATTCTGTCACATTTTTTTGATAATGTGAAATTCTTATATATTTTCAGAGGCAAGAGTAAAACATTTTTCTTATTCTGATTTATTTATCATTTGATATATCAACCATGTGGACCAAACTTTTCTCTTATAGTAAAAATATTTTTAAAACACACGAAAAAGTATGGTTAGCTAAACATGTATTGCTCTTGTCGAGGGAAAAAAAAAATAAAAAAAATCTAACCATGTATTGTTGAAATATTATAAAGTAAAAATACAAAGTTTCTCATCAACTTTGGAAAATATTATGTTAACTCACATTTCACAACTCATATGCGACACATATGGAGGATTTGAGTCTTACCCTCTGTTTGGATGTAAAAGAAAAATGAGAAGAAAGAAAATAGAGATAAAAAAAAATGAAAAGAAAAGTAACATTTTTTTTATTGATTGGATAAAGAGAAAATAAGAAAAAAGAAAGTAGGAGCAGATATAAAATGACATATATATATCCTAGTTATATAATAAAATATAAATATTGTCTTTTATTTTATTTTTAAATAAAATTCTATCTCCGACAGAGTGGTATCACAGCCTAAACGCCCAGTTAAGTTATTTCGTTTATTTTCAAAAAACAAGGGAGCATATTATAAATATTAATGGGGAGAATGAGTAAGGAAGAACTCAATCCACAAATGGCGTCCTTCTCATATACTACCCTCCAAAAACTCATAACTCTAACATCAAAATTGTCCATCCCAAAATCATGTGTAAAAACTTTTTCTTCTAAAATAGAAAATCTTATAAAATATTCCTATGTACTAAAAAATGCCCAGATAGAAAGCTCTATCCCTCCTTTTCTTGGTCACTATAATGTTTTTAGAAGAGAAAAATGGTCATTTAGATAGCTCCGTAAAAAACTCATCTCATAAAGGAGTACGTCTAGACCACCAAAATGGATGCATGTGTCCTTTAGGCCACCAATGCTAAACAATAAGTTGATCTGGAGATTAATCCTACTCTCATCAAGCTTTGGCAGAGAGAAGGATATGTCAGCTTCGCCTTGGGGCTATTAGGTTAGTTCTTTCTCTTCACGAGAGAAAAGGACTTCCTATTACTGCCAAGGTCATTCTATTGGATACTACCTTCCAAAATCTTAAGTATGCCACTATCGGAACTATTTTGACAATACTAAATGCAGGCATTGTTGTTTTGACTATGTTCCCTAACTTTAATGTCCACCTCAGAAATCTTATTCTGACCCCAAAATTCAAGGTACAGGTCTAGCTCATAATGGCTTCGCAAGAGGAAGTTACTCTAGCTGTTTCCCCATAACATCAGCTCATCTATAGGCTCCAAGATCATTGTTTTGGTCTGCCTACTCCAAGAAGCTTCAACGAGAATGCCTTAATGGTTCTTGCTACCTCAAATGATGAGACACCTTCCAAAATCCAAATTCCAAAGCAAATCCCAAAAAAGGAGCTCTTACAGCTTATGCCACTTGAATGGATAAGCAATTATGAAAACATCAAGAAAAATAGTACTCCTATTGTGGCCACTGAAGTAACCTTCAAGAGATCTGATGACAAGATAGTTAAAACCATCTTTAAAAGGTCGGATGAAGAAGAATCCTCTGGTGGAAATCCTCCTGTCTTTCATACAATGATGATCACTGTTGGAGTAGCCGAAAAGAAACTGCCAATCCATGCTATTAAGCCAAATGGACAGATTATCTACTCCGATAAAATTAACGGTCACTTTTTGTGGGATATTCCTGGATAAGGAATGCATGAACTAGATTATGACTGCGATTCATGGTTCTATCCCATGATGCCATACAATGATTTATGGTGCAGAGCATGTACTGGAGCTTGCAAAAAGCATCCTGCTACTTCTTACAAACCTCCTCCAAAACCACAAAGGAAGTTTGACCCAGATAATGGCCCTTAGATAGGAATCCAGAAGAAGAAGGAGCCTTTACTGATCTACGAGGAAGTTCTTATGAAACCTCGATAAAAAAGGTATCCACCTCCACCTGAAGATCTTGATCTTATTACCTGGCCACCGTCACAAAATATTTCAAACTCCTTTTCCTATAAAGCCTCAATACTAGCACTTTCTATCCCAACGGTACCAGAGATTCCATGTCTGATGTTTGCTTCCTCTTCATTTACCTATGGAACTGAATTTCCAGCCCTAGAAAGAAAAACAAATCTAATCACGCAAGCACACACCAAATCGATTATCCAACCTACTAAAGTTCAATCATATGGAAGACTAAACCCTCTGACTCAAGCTGAAGAAGTTTTCAGCTAGTAAATAGAAAACTTCGTAGCCTGACATGGCTTGCTGACAAAAATCAATCAAAAGATTGATAGCATCATGCCTGCCATAGAACAAAGGTTAGTGATACTATTAGAAAAAGTTGCAAAAACATTATAAGGAGACAAAGGCCAGATTTGAAGTCTTGGAAATGGAAATTCAATAGCTTCCTGTCTGGAAAATCCATGACTAGGCTTTTGATCAAAGAGAAAGAGAACTCCGAAAGCTCAGCCGTCGTATTGAAGAACTTTATGAATACACCAAGAGTCTTCAACAATGGCCAGAGTCAGACCCATTTTTTACTCCACCACCAAAAATATTTCCCACTCTATTGCCATCCTCACAACCTCATAAACCTCTACCATTATTACCACCAATCTTACCATAAAAGACAATATTCTTTGAAGAAAGGTCTTGACTCTTTAAAGAAAAGCCAAAAAGAAAAAAAAGTTGTTGAGTCAGCTTCTATCTCTCCAAACCAACCTCTCCAAAATCCTAAATCCCCTAAACCATCTCCAAAAAAGACTCGAACCTCATATGTAGATCCTGACACAATACCTTTATCCCAAGCCATGATGACTTGACAATCCTATCAGGAATAGTTCAATAGTGATGATCAAAATGTCGAAGTCTCTGTAAAAGCTCCTAGTGAAGAAGAGTATGCTGATATCACTAGGATCCTAATGGCCACATCCATAAAAATTGAGACAGCTAGAAGACCACAGTCATCCTCTTTGAATCCTCAGGAAATCAATACTCCTCCCTCTACAGAAGGACCATTATTCACTATAGATGATATCGTTCCATCCCAATAGAGGAAAAGATTTCTAGATTTCAAGGCATGGATGGATGCTAAGATGATTGCACTAGATGCTAATCGATACAGAGTCATTGAAGAATTTTGTGCCTATGTGACTGGTGTACTTAAAGAATAGTGTAGTAGCTTTGGTCTTGTAAAACAAGATGAGCTACACAAATTGGATAGCACTAACATTGTTATTGTAACACTCCACCATGAGTTTCTCGGTGATCATAGTCTTATCCAAAAGGAGATTGGAAAATAGTACTTTGACATGAAAATGTTATTCTATAAAAAGGCCAGATCTTGGACAACATTTCTGTAACATCCTCAATTTCCTGTCATACTAAATTACCTCAGTAACCCTGAGTAATTAGGCATATAATGAGAAATTATGATATTAAAACTTAATTAAGGGATTATCAAAGCAATTATGAGTTAATTATGAGGGACGAAGTTAAGAGAACACTTAATTAAGATTAGAGAATCTCTAATTAAGCAAGTAAAACCCTTAATAGCTTAATTCAGTACTAATCACACATAACCAGCTTAATCGAGTTTAATTAAGGATAATTAAACTTAATTGCAAGGTTAATTTTTGTTAATCATGATCATATAAGTTAATCACTAATCCTTGCTTAATCATATTAATTAAGTTGTAAGAGAACTTAATCATATCATCAAAATTCAAATTAAGTCAACTTAAGTCATAAAGTAAATAGTAATATCACTAAAGCATAAGGCATGAGACAAAAGTGCTTTATGTAAAAGTACATGATTCGTTCCCCCATTATCTAATTTGTCCTCTTAATCCTTAATCAATACAAAGTGAAGCAAAATATCTCCCCTCATCCTCTTAGAAGATACAGCCATAGCAACAACAACAACACACACTCATCCATTTTTATTTTGTGTCATATCATTCTCTCTCTTGTTTTCAAATTCTCTAACTTTTCTCTACAATTCTCTCATTCTTCGTCTTCATCTTCTTCCCCATTCTCCACCTCCATAACCAAACCTTCTTCACTTAGCCCTTCAAAGACCACATCTTTTGATCTTTGAAGAAAAGATTTAAACACTACAAGACTCATTTTCATTAAGAACTCAAGAGCTTTTATCTTCATCTCCCAAAATTGCCACAACGTCAAGGAGGAGTCTTCTTCATCTTCTTCTTCTCCTTCAAGGACGCCACTTTTTGCCTTACGTAGTGATCTTTATTCTTCTTTTTTGTTTATTTAAGAAAGCTTGAAGCTTGTTTCCGACCATGACCAAGATCTTCAAGTGAAAGCTTGAGAAATACCTTCATGCTCTTCATGAACAAAAGTTTCCCTTTTTACCAAAATATATTCATGCTTTTGTTCACAAGTTGTTCTTGATCATTTGAAAGTTCTTTTCTTGAAAGCTTCAATGTTTCTATTTTTCTTTTTTGAGGCATGAGATCATGATGATTCTTGTGAGTTGTTGGAAAAAGAATGATGTTATTGGTGGTGTTAGTTTAAAAGTTGTTTGTTTTCTTATGATGATGCTTATGATTAGAAAAGTTTTCATCTTTACATGCTTTTCACGACTTGACAAGACCATGAACATTCCAAAAGTATAAAGCTTTAAAAGTTCGCTTCTTGATGCATGAAAAGTGATGCCATTTTTATGGGTGTCTCATGGTTTTATTTTGTTTTTCTTGAAGACAAGAATATATGCAAAAGTCTAAACTTTTTAGAACATGAAGTTTTTTAAGTTAAGAAAATGAGAACTTGTCACTTATGTCTTAAAAATGGAATCTTGACGACAAGACCTTTCATGAAGTTTCAAACTTTAACCAAGAATGAAATTTTTAAGTCATAAATGTGTTGACTTGCAACTTTTAATTTATAAAGTTTGTATCTTGAGTCAAAATAATGCACAAGATGTTAACTTTTATAAAGAATAAGACTTTCTAATTATAAAGCTAATGCCTTGTATCATTATTTCATAAAGTAGGAATCTTTTAGACTTTAAAACAACTTTAAATCATAAAGTTGGAATCTTGATGGTCTTATAATGATTAAAAATGTCAACTTTCTTAAAGAATAAGATTTTTAAGTCAAAAAGCTAACATCTTGCATCATCTTCTTATAAAGGTTGAATCTTTAAGACAAGAATATGATTTTAGAGATTCATACTTTCATAAAGGATAAAACTTTATAATCATAAAGGTGAAATCTTGCTATTCTAATTACTAAAGTTTGAATCTTGTACTTGTTGAAATAAAAACTACCCTTTGATGAGTGGTGAATATGGTGTTGTTTGGTTCATGAGTGTGGAATACATTGTCATGACCTAAGGACTAGAGGGATCTCGAAATTCTTGGGAACAAAAATATGATTAGGGCCTCTGAGTATACCATGAACCTAGGAATTATTAAGTGTATCATCTCAAGGAAAAGAAATAATTACCTAACTTAGTTGACTTGAACAAGTGTTCCATAAGACATATACTCAAGTAAAAAGTAATTTCCCATAAGGATTAAGTAACTAAAAGACTACATACACATTTATTTTAACTATTTGATTCTCTCATGGGTAACCACGGGAAATCATATGATGGCTCATAAGACTTTCCACAAAGAATAATACAACTACGAACACCGTTAGGGTAAGAATGTATGATGTCATTAGGCATGATGTATGACAAGTTTGATTGAGCATTGTCTCATAATTGAATGATTGATATGATGATACGAAATGGAAATAATCGATTATTGGTTGAAAAATTTCATGATTGGCATTTTGGGGAAGCTCCGATCTAGCCATCATGCTGTCAAATTTCTATCAAAATTATAGATTTAGTCATATCATTGCATGTGCACATGTGTCTTGTCAAGAAGTACTATGCATGTAAGGTAAAATGATAAGAAAAGCAAGAATGGGATATGACTCTTCAATCACTTCAGTAAGGGAAGTGAGAGACGATGATTCACAAAGAATCAAAGAACCTCTACGTAGAAGGCAAGGGTGACATGGAAGACCCTCAAACTTAGAGGTAACCATTATCAGCTTAGTCTAATTTGGTTAGTACTACATGATGGCGGTCACAAAATGAGCTCATGTCCAAAAGCAGTCTATTTCAAAGAAAAAGTAAAGAATGTTAAGCATGTGCTAAGAATGAAAGTAAAGTTAAAGTAAGACCATAGTTAAGTCTATGAGGTTATATGACAGTGCATGTATCTATATTGTCCATATGAATTATTAATGTTTACTCCATGCTTTTGTATGTATGTTTTCTTATGAATTTTTACTTATGATGTTAAGCGTAAAAGCAACCCACTTCGGGAACTTATGTTTTCAAAACTCCTAAAAATTGAACCTATACATATCCATTATTTTTATAACTAAACCCGAAATGGCTGGGACAATAACGATGACATAGTGTTTGTCTAGTCGTGATCCTACTGAGAAATCTAGTATTTCTCACTCCTATGTTTCCGTGTCATTTTTAGAGGATACCGACGTTGGGCACTGTGGTGATCTTCATTGAGCTCCCAGTATGGCATTGGCACTTTGACCCAATATTGAATGTCTCTATGATGTCTGCAAGCATAGCCATGAGGGTCTACATCTTCCACGATAGTCTGTTCCAAGTACCAGTTATGAGCCCTTTTTTTCCACCTACAAGAACCGTATGGCGAGGTCACCTCGAATGATATCCACCCCTACTTTTAGCAGCCGAGGTACCTCATTGATGAAGAGTCTGATTTGGTACCCGTCTGACACCAACTATTTCTTTGGATTTCGATCCTTCAGAGCCATCTTACCCGAGCTATCACGTGAAGTTTAACCTATCTAAGCTCTCCTACCCTTCAGTGATTTGCTTGACTTCTGATTTGTCTTCTTCTTTTGTAGCTCCTCATCACACACCACCCCCGATTCATGGTCGTGGGTGCTAGAATTTTTTCTAGATAATAGGCTTCTATTGATTGATGGGCTTTTATTTTATTAAAACGGGTTGAATGGATAGCCTGATATTTTCCCTGGAGACCCATGATGTTATGTGATCCATTATGGGTTTGGGATTCACCATGTATTGTTGGGCTTGGGCTCAATAGTGAGTATACTGAAGGGTGTAAAGGGCCCTAAGTAACCTAGATCTTTAATGGACGGAACTGGATTACTATATATATTAACATTATGGGCAGGATCCTCACTCCACTCTATTATCTCTTGATAGCTCACTGCTCCATCGATATGACCTCTGGAATAGGAGATAGAGAAGGAGTGGGATTACCTGTACCAGACATATGCCATGTGTCTACGCTTCTGCGATTAATCTCAATTGGTAATATGGCTTCAAGACGTACGCATATTATTATTGTTTATTGCAGTTTGCATCGATTGATATTTGGTGTTCCAAATTCCTATTATTTGATCCGTAAAATCTAACATGTGATATCAGAACTTGGTTATACTAGAATTAGAATCTGAAATTATTTTAATGAAATTGCAAATCGGAGCCTTTAAGGTTTGAAAAATTCCCTTTTCTGTTTAAGATTGAATCTCATTTGGGTTGAAAACGTGTACTACTTTGTTCCTTTTTGGTATTGGTTTCCCTTCACCACGAATGCTGTGAGTTTGAGAGAGTGGGAATTTTATTTTTTTGGTTATTTCCTTCCTTTCAAACTGCAACGTGAGTCTAATAAAGGAGGAGAGTCCATCGCACTACTACTATCTCGAACCAGATCTGGCCGCACCATGCTTCCGTTGTGCTATGTGCATTACTGTGAGAAGCATAACTCAACTGTACATTATGCATTGAGAGAGAAGAGGAGTGGGTGTGTTTTTAGTGTGCATCCAGCATCTGGGGATCTGGGTGATCCGCGATCAACCCAGCCCCCTAAAAAAAGGGAAAAAGGAAGGAAATCATGACAGGAAAAGGAATTAGCTCAGTTTTGTTTTAAAAGCTGCACGTATGTGTTGTAGAATCAATGGGTCTTTTGACCCATTCAAAATCTGGAAATTGTAAAAATGATGGGGGAGAGATAAATCAATTTTATTTCCCTTTTACCAAAAAAAAATGTCATAAAAACGATGAGCTGCACGTATGATTGTTGTGTTTGGAAAATTGGAGTTGAATTGAAAATTAATTAAATAGGCAATTATTTATCCCTGTTGAGTGCTCTGTTGATTAAGTGGGTTTCTATACCACAGTGGGTTACTTACAAAAATCAATAGAGTTACTTGCTTATTTATTTTGGGATATTTTGCCATTTAGTTTGGTCATGGGTTAGCTCACCCATAGGTAATTAACGCATTGATTTATTCTAATATGGCATGTTTTACCATCCAATTAGTTGTGGATTGACTCATCCACAGGTAGTTAGTTCATTGATTAATATGGTGTGGCATGATATTTGGGATGATTTTGACAATAAAATCCTTCTGCCTACAGGTGTTGGATTTTTGTAACTATTGCTTTATGTAGTGTATTCTCCGCCCACAGGCGAGTTTGCATTATGTGTTTGGATCCCTGTTTTTGATAATATACATTACTAATTATTGCCCATATAATTAATCCTTTTTGGAATTCTTTTCAACTCCTATTACTTTTTCCATGAATAACACTATCAACCATGTCGAGGTTCTTACTGGTAATAATTATAAAAGGTGGAAGGAAGACATTGAGCTGGCTCTCAGCTTACTGGACATTAACATGGCCATTACGGAGGATGAATCTCCTCTGAATGATGAGAGTATGGAAGAGCAAAAGGCCTATCACAAGGAATGGACGAAGGTGAATCGGAAGGCCTTGATGCTTATCAAGCGATCTATTGATGAGACCCTTGTGAAGGCAATTCCTACATCAGGGAAGGCTAAAACTTTTCTTGCCTCCATTAGGGAAAGGTATGCAGTTTCTGGTAAGGCCGAGGCTGGTCAATTGATGGATAGTCTTGTCAACATGAAATATGATGGCAATGGTGGTGTTAGGCAACACATTATGAAGATGGTAACCATAACCTCAAGACTCAATGACCTTAAGTGCCTAGTAGATGATAAGTTTCTTGTCCATCATGCCCTTAACTCCTTACCTATTAGGTTTCATGCCTTGAGAATAATACCCAAAAGGAGAAGTGGGATATAAAGACTTTGATTTTCATATGTTGACAAGAGGAAAATAAAATGAACCGTATCTCATCTGATAGTGTGAACCTTACTTCTCAGCCTCGCCATAATAAATCCTTTAAGAAGAAAGGGAAGAAGTCTAAGGGAACCCACAGTTCAGATAAAGGGGCAAGTCCATCTCAAAAGATCCTCGGTCCTAAGTCTAATATTAAGAAAGGTGAGCTCAAGTGTTGGTTTTGTAAGTCAGTAGGCCGTAAGAAATCTAACTGTCAAGCTTTCAAATCTTTCACAGAGGCCCAAAAGCCTAAAGGTCAGTCATTAGCTTTCGTTTGCTTTGAATCCAGTTTGATAGATGTCCCTATGAATTCATGGTGGATTGATTCTGAAGCATCTATTCATGTTGCCAATTCATTACAGGGATTCAAGAACAAGTGAAAGCCAAGTGACGCCGAGATCAATCTGTTTGTAGGGAATAGAATTAAAGTTCACATCCAGTTCAGAGGATTAGTAGAATTAAAATTGGACTCAGGATTTATTTTGCATTTGAAGAACACTGTTTATATACCGTCCATAAGACGAAATTTGATTTCTTTGTCAAAACTTGATAATTGTGGTTTTTCTTTTAATTTTGAAAATGGATTTTGTTGTTTATCTTATAATTCTCAAGTTATTGGCAAAGCTGTGACATATGATGGTTTATACCGTTTAAGTCTTGATTCCAATGTCTTTAATTCCCTATATGTTCAAATTGTTGGCACTAAAAGGAATTTAATTAAAGAAAACTCTTATTCCTTATGGCATAGGTGTCTTGGTCATATTTCTAAAGAAAGAATAGATAAACTTGTGAAAGATGAGATCTTACCTTCACTTGATTATTCTGATATTGAGGAATGTGTGGATTGTATGAGAGGAAAAATGACCAAAATGGCTAGGAAGGGATCTACCCATAGTAGGGACCTTCTAGAAATTATTTATACTGACATTTGTGATCCTTTAAAATCAACTCTACGTGGAAATAAATATTTTATAATATTCATTGATGATTTTTCATGATTTGGTTATGTCTACCTGATTAATGATAAATCTTTGTCTTTGGAAAAATTTAAAATTTTTAAGACTAAGGTAGAAAACCAATGTGGTAAAACCATTAAGATTGTGAGGTCAGATCGAGGTGGTGAATTTTATAGCGGGCATGGGGAGACTAGACAGTTAATGGGGCCTTTTGCCGAATATCTAGAAGACTGTGGGATTATTTCCCAATTTACCATGCTTGGGACTCCTAAACAGAATGGTGTGGCTGAGAGAAGGAATCACACTTTGATGGATATGGTGAGGTCTATGACGAGTCAAACCAAATTTCCTGATTCTCTTTGGAGATAAGCCATTAAAACAGCCATGTTTATCCGAAACAGATTACCATCCAAATCTGTTCCCAAAACACCTTTTGAGTTGTTTAAGGGTGGAAACCTAGCCTTAACCATTTTTGTGTGTGGGGTTGTCCTGCTGATGTTAGAATATATGACCCTATGGCATCAAAGTTAAGTCCTAAAACCACCAGGTGTTATTTTATTGGCTATCCCATAAATGCTAAAGGCTACAGATTCTACTGTCCTACCCATGGAACAAGAGTAGTTGAGGCAATCACTGCCAAGTTTCTTGAGAATGACCTGGATAATCCTAATGTCTCCATTGATGAAGGATTAAGTTCTGACTGTCAATGTGTCATGGTGCCAGTTCCCATTGTGCAAGAGAGGGTGGTGCATCAACCAGTTTAGAGGATTCTTGAGGAGCCACAATAGGAAGTCATAGAGGATCACTTACCACCACCTCCAGAGCAATCTATTGAGAATCCACCTCTCAGGCGATCACAGAGGGAAAGGAGACTGGTGAATCGTGATTATTACTACACTTTTCTTGGAAAGTCAGAAATTGGGTGCATGCCAGATCCAAGGAATTTCAATGAAGCTGTTTCTAGTGCTCTGAGAGAAGAGTGGATTAAATCCATGAATGATGAAATTCTTCCTATGAATCACAATGGTGTGTGGGAGCTGGTAGAGATTCCTAATGGTTTCAAGCCCATGGGTTGCAAATAGGTGTCCAAAACTAAGAAGGACTCCAATGGCAATGTGGAGAGGTACAAAGCAAGACTGGTGGCTAAAGGCTTTACTCAGAGAGAGGGAATTGACTACAATGAGACCTTCTCTCCTGTTTCCTCTAAAGATTCCTTTAGAACCATTATGGCTTTGGTGGTACATTATGATTTGGAGTTACATCAGATGGATGTAAAGACAGCTTTTCTAAATGGGGATCTTGATGAGGAAGTGTATATGTCGCAACCACAGGGACTTATAGAAAGTGGAAAAGAGCACTTGGTATGTAAATTGAAGAAGTCAATCAATGGTTTGAAACAGGCTTCACGCAATTGTATCTCAAGTTTGATAAGATTATTACTTCTATGGGCTTTGTGGAAAACAAAGTGGATCCATGTATATATCTCAAGGTCAGTAGGAGTAAATTCATTATTCTTGTTCTCTATGTGGATGACATCTTGCTTGCCAGTAGTAGTTGTGATTTGCTTGTTGAAACTAAGAGTATGTTGTCAAAATGTTTTGACATGAAAGATCTTGGAGAAGCCTCTTGTGTTTTGGGAATTGAGATCCGTAGAGATAAGTTGGATAGACTTTTGGGTTTATCCCAAAAGGCTTATATTGATCGAGTTTTAAGCAAATTTGTTATGGGCATCTGCAGGCCTGTTGATACCCCTGTTGCCAAAGGGGATAAATTAAGCAAGGATCAATGTCCTAAGAATGATCTTGAAAGGAGTGCCATGAAGGATGTTCCTTATGCTAGTGTAGTGGGTAGCCTTATGTATGCTCAGGTGTGCACCAGACCTGATTTGTCTTTTGCTATTAGTGTACTAGGTAGATTTCTGTCTAACCCGGGACATGTTCATTAGCTTGCTGCCAAAAAGGTAATGAGATATTTGCAGAAGATAGAGGATTACATGCTTGTCTACAGAAGGGTTAAAGACCTCTATGTAGTTGGCTACACTAATGCAGATTTGGCTGGTTGTCCAGATGATGAGAGATCTACTTCTGGATATATTTTCATGCTGGTTGGGGGAGCTATTTCATGGAAAAGTGTTAAACAAACTCTGATTACCTCTTCCACTATGCAAGCTAAGTTTGTTGCATATTATGGTGCAGCATCACATGTGGTGTGGATGAGAAACTTCGTTTCTGCTCTTGGCATGGTGGACTCCATTGCCAAACCTCTGACGATTTATTGTGACAATAGTTCTGCTATTTCTTTCACCAAGAATAACAGAATGACTTCCGCCTTTAAACATATTAATATTAAGTTTCTTGTGGTCAGGGAAATAGTTGAGAATGGAGAGATTCTAGTAGAGTATATTCACACAAAGGATATGCTTGCTGACCCCCTAACTAAGGGACTTAGGCCTATAGTGTTTGTGAAACATGTTGAGAATATGGGTCTTGTGAGGTCCTTTGATGTACTTGGTTAGTGGGAGTTGTTTTAATTTATGTTCATTATTCATGTGATTTGGATTTTAGACTTATGCGCATGTTATGAAATTATTATTTGGTACCATTATTAATTTATTTTCTATCTCGAGATATGAATATTTTCTTCATAAAATATTGGTCTTTCATGAGAAAGATGTCATTCCTTATGGAATGGTGTTTCGTTAGAAACATGTATGGTCTCCTTCTAGGAGATTGGTTGTGTTTTCTTGGGAAGACACAATGAGGATCCATACGCAGTAGCATGGAAAGGATTACGTATTTTGCTATAATGTGTATATTACACCTTGCGCACTCATGTTTATGGATCATTGTTGATAGGGTTATTTAGTTATGTGGTCATGAACTAGACTCTTTATAATTTATCATTCATTTATGGCTCTTAGTTGATAGCTTGGTCGACTGGAGTGATCTAATTTTGTGGTGACTATTTTCAGGCCATGTTTTGTGACCACAGTTGTTCAACCCGAGAGTCATTTTTCTAAAATGTTTTGAAACTAAATAAAACCCAATCAGTTTTGCCTAAGTGGGAGAATGTTAGAATTTTTTCTGGATAATGGGCTTCTATTGATTGGTGGGTTTTTGTTTTATTAAAACGGGTTGAATGGATAGCCTAATATTTTCCCTGGAGACCCATGATGTTATGTGATCTATTATGGGTTTGGGATCACCATGTGTTGTTGGGCTTGGGCTCAATAGTGAGTGTACTGAAGGGTGTAAAAGGCCCTAAGTAACCTAGGTCTTTGATGGACGGAACCAGGTTACTATATATATTAACGTTATGGGCAGAATTCCCACTCCACTCTATTATCTCTTGACGGCTCACTGCTCCATCGACGTGACCTCTGGAATAGGAGACAGAGAAAGAGTGGAATTACCTATACTTGATGTATACCACATGTGAACGCTTCCACAATTAATCTCAATTGGTAATATGGCTTTAAGAGGTACACACATTATTATTGTTTATTGCAGTTTCTATCGATTGAAATTTGGTGTTCTAAATTCTTAGTATTTGATCCGTAAAATCTAACAGTGGGTTCATTCGTACTTGCACTATGCCCCATGGGCGTGGGCGTGCTCAAAGAGGAGGACATGGCGATGTTACTCCCGGTGGTTTCGGGAATAGTTTTTTCCCGTATGATGGGTGATGTGGTGATTGCATGCGAAGTCGAGCATGAGAGTAGCCTTTTGTTTGTAGTTATAAGGTTATCATTTAACTATATGGCATGTTTGGGCACTAGAGATTTTTCATGTAGTTTCCTTAATGATGTATTTGGTTAGGTTGCTTTTGTAAGGCTGACAGTAGATATCAGACCCATTATCTATATATGTATGATTTTTGGCACTACTATTATTATATTAACTATGATGGTTATGGAATAAATATTATGTTTACCTAAAATGATTGTTATTCATGTCAGCTCTATTTATTTTATTTGCATCGCTTATTTAAGATAGAGACGTTCGAATTTACACGTTCACAATGCGTTCATGGCTCTTAGTTTCCAAAATAATTTACTCATGTTCTTATCGCTCAAAAAAAAATTTACCTCTATTTTCAATATAAAGTAATTTAAAAATGGTAAAGTTAGTTCCGCGGGCAAAAGTAACAACTAATAATTCCATAACATGACTTAAGCATAGCATAATACTATTAAGGTGTTACAGTTTCAAAAGAATGGCTGAAAGGTTCTATCAACTAAATGGCTATAATGATCCTAGCCTTAAGAACACTTATGTTAGTTCTCTTCCTAAGGAACACGAGGCAGAAATGTATCGAATGGTTACTACCATACAAATAGATGTTGTAAGCATGACTCTCGAAGAAATCCACCAAACTTGTTTGGCTGCATTAGATAAATTATGTAGTTAGCAAGTCCTTTTTTGAAAATATCCTCAAGACAGGAAAAAGTATATCAAGGCCTGCAAAAAGAATTACCTTGAAATAAAATGCAAAGAAAAAGATTGTTGCTGCCGCTATAAACCATCTGTCAAAAAGTGAAACAAAGTCTTCATAAACCAAAAAGGGAAAAAGAAAAAGAAAGTTAGAATTTTCAGAAGAAAACTCTATAGAGGAAAAGACAGCAAGCGATGTTTCATTAGTGGGAAAAAGGGGCAGTTCTCAAAAAATTGTCCAAATAAAAAGGAAAAAGCTTCTAAGCTAATCCATTCCCTTGATCTAGCAGCAAATGAAGACATTGAATCCTGATATGATGAACAAGATCAATCAAATACCGCCACTACTTTCGGACTTGAATACACAGACTCTAGTTGTAGCAGTGAATCGGATTCCTCTGATTTTGAGGAACACTTTCCTGTCATGCAGGTAGAAGAAATACCAAGACCCTCAAAAACTAGTTCGTTTGATCCAATTCCACCATTACCCAATATAGAAGTCCACATTCTTCTATCCAAATATGAGGTATCAATCAAGGCCATTGCATTTATGGACACAAGTACACAAAAAACCTTAATGAATCTGAATATCCTCCCCTCCTTAGCATGGGAACCTGGTGTTTATTTTTTCAAAGCAGCTGATGGAAAGATCTTCTAGACTGACCTAATTACCAAATACAAGATTGGCATCAAATTTTTCGCAAGATGTATTATCTAGACAAAGTCATTAGAACAAATCTACCCAACAAAGATATTGTCATTGGCATGGATGTCTATACACAAAATCAAAGGCTCCAAATCCTCTCTCAAGGAATCGAATTCAAAAGGGAGTTTAAACCTTATTCTACTATCCTGAAATTATTTACTCTTGCAGATGCACCACTGGGATATGAAGAAATAAGGGACAAACTTCTCAAAATGAGTGCTGACAGTCATGACCATTTTGAACATCCTCAACGCTTGTGGAAAAATGAAAAATTCTTCGTAGAATTGCCATTTAAACTGAATGAAGACATAAGTCCAACAAAAGTGGTTCATCCCATAATGTCACCATCTGACAGAGCAGTAGCACTTAAAGAATGCCAACAATTGTTGAAACAAGGATTGACTGAGCCAACTAAATTTGATTGGGCATGCCAAGCTTTCTATGTGAATAAGAGATTTGAACAAGTTCGGGGAAAGAAAAGACTTGTCATTGATTACCGCCTATTAAATCAATTCTTAAAGATGATAAGTTTCCTCTTCCAAAAATCTATTCTCTTTATTCTTACATCCAGAATGCCCACATTTTCTCAAAGTTTAACTTAAAGTTAGGATTTTGGCAATTGGATCTTAACTCAAAAGATAGACCAAATACAGCATTCTACATCCCTAATGCCCATTATCAATGGACTGTCATTCTTTTTGGACTAAATGAAGCTCCATCATTGTTTCAAAAAGCAATGACCAGAGTTTTTGAACTACTCCTTGATAGTGCTCTCATCTATATTAATGATATACTCCTCTTCTTACCTGATAAAGACAGTCACAAGCAACTTTTAGAAAAATTCTACAAAATCGGTAACAAATATGGAGTAATGCTTTCGACAAGGAAATCTCAAATCGCAACCACTGAAGTAGACTTTCTTATAATTCATTTTACCCAAGGAAAATATGTGCCTTAACCACACATTGCTGAAGAACTTTCCAAATTTCCTTATGAGAATATGTCCATAAAGCATATTCAATAGTTTTTAGGAATCCTAAACTACATACGGGATTTCATCCCTCATATATCCAAATACACTACCAAGCTGTCCAAATTCCTTAAAAAAATGCCCCTCCATGGGACTAGAACAAACTGAAGCTATGAAATTTCTGAAATAGGTAGCCAAAAATCCACCTCCTCTAAAAATACCAGAAGAAGGAAAATGGATTCTGCAAACAAATGCCAGTGATTAGTATTGGGGAGTATTCCTCACAGAAGAAATTGAAGGACAGAAATCTTACTATAGGCAATTCAAACCTGTAGAACTTCATTACCGCACCACATACAAAGAAACTTTGGCAGTCATGGAATTCAAAAATTTGACTTCCATCTTAAGGGATATCAGTTTGAAGCTATGAAGCATGGATATAGATATGAGATATGAATGTAATACAACACAGACACGGGGATACGATAATATTTAGAAATTATAAGATACGATATGACCATAGTATGACATATGAAATTAATAAAAAAAACACAAAAACATAAATCTTAAATTAAAATAGAGAAATAATGATTTGAATATTAGCATAAATTCTTATAGACATACTAAAATATATTTATTTTATTGATTGCTTTAGAAATTCCATTTATGTAGGTATAGAAATGTCAAAAAATAAAATAAAAAAATTTAAGATATAGTTAGAAGTATCTAAAAGTATTTGTAAAGTATCCGACATGACACGTATTGGATACGGATACGATGGCAATTTTGAAGTATCCATGCAACAAAGGTTTGAAGTACACCTTGATAACTCCTCATTTCCAAAACTTCTTGAATTCAAAAACAAAGTACCAAGTCCTCAAATTCTCAAATTCTCAGAATAAAAGAATGGTTCTCGAGATATAACTTCTCTGTGAAACATATAAAAAGAACCTAGAATCTTATCCCAGACCTCTTGTCTAGAACAAACCAAAACCAGGTAAAACCCATCACCGTAATCTCTTTCACCCATGGCTATCCCTTAATCATGATGAATACTTATCTATCCACCTCTTTTGAAGGAAGCAAAATTCAAAGAACCTATGCTCTTGAAATATCTCCTAGCACCATTTGTACTCCCAAATACCTGTAAGATTTTGCGAAGCCTCACATATTGCTTTACCTAACCACCTCCATCCAAACACATAATCTTGTCCCTTAACCTACTTGGTTTGACCTAACTACACCATACCTCAACATCTTCACCATTTTCATGGGTACACCATTCATGGAATTTGACATGTGGTTATTTATGGTGTGTCTCTATGTTATACTCCTGCCCTATTCTATTTCCAATCTTTAAATTAAGACAATTTCTCGCAGAACTAGATAGCCATCATTCACTCCTCTGTAACGCCTTGCAGTGGTTTGCACCAATTAGTTGGTGGATTAACGAAATTGATCAGGAGTTATCCAAATTTAATATTTGGAAATTGGATGAAGAGCAGATTAATGATTTTATCTCAATTTTTATCATTCATCGTCCTTACTTCCAACATCCTTAGACTAAACTCTTCTGGATGCAAAACCAAGCAAGACTGTATAGCAATTTTCCAAGCCTGAAAGTTTTTGCCAAAGACAATGAACATCCCTTCTACAAAGAAAATTTGATTTTCTACCTATTTGAAATTAATGGCAAAGCACCAATAATCAATTCCACTTGTACCAAGCTCAAGCCTCTAGATATCATCTGTCTACCATCAAAAATGGAAATGGAATTTACTCACACAGACGGAGCACTAGTTGAAGAAATTGATAGGGGCCAGACTATCAAAAGCGATGATAAAAATCCAATGCAAAGTCTCATCATGTAAGATTCTCAATATTCGGATAAAAATATCATAGACATTGAATAATATTGCCAGAAGCAGAATTAAGATAGTACAAAAAAAGAGAAAACAAAAATGAAAAAATTAATCTGTCACCAAATCACGAACCTATTTTCAAGAAATGATAAAGGTGTCACGAACCTATTTTCAAGAAATGAAGGTGGCAAGTCATGTATAGAAGACCAGCATTTGTCATTTCTAAAAGAGAAGATAGTCAAAAGACTAATCCATAAACTGTAGTCAAATCTTTTCATAATAGATAATAATAAGTAGTGCTGTCCACTTGTAATAAATTAGGTCAATACTTTGTCCTTTTGTGATAAGTGAAGTCCTTGTTCTCTTTGTCAAGTCTTTGTAATAAATGGTGTAGTATAATCTTGTCTACTAGCAATGAACGTAGCAGAATCCTCAAGTGGCTAATCTGCAGCCAGGTGTAAGAGCCCTGTATATGCTTCTTCGACTGTAAAAAGAGAAGCTCACCCGCTCTATATAATTATCGAACTCCAAAAAGAATATTATGAAAGTATTTATGCAATCATGAGTTTCTAAATAACTCTCTTTCTTTCTTAAAGTTCTCTCCTTCTTACCCTTAATATTCTCCTATAATGATGAATAAAATAAAAAAAATAACAATATTATAGAAGATATAAAATGTATTATATATTTGCCTCTATCAAATGAACCTGTACATCAAAAAAATATTCGACTAGTGATCTAATTTTTCGATCTTCTTTATTTTTAATATATGATTCTTATGAATAACTGTGGTTAAACAAATAGGCTATCATAATAATGCCAAAATATTCGTCTTACCAAAATAAAGATTGTATATTAAGTGTACGGAGACTCCCAAAAAATTTTAATATTAATAATTAATTAAAATCAAATTTAGAAATCTTAGAAATCTTAGTTTTAAAATATTATTTAATCATTATTTGTCATTTATATTAGATAGAATAGTCATTTTGAAGTTTTCAAATTCTACTATTCAATTTTCTCTTCACAATTACGCAGAAAACTTTTATAGTGGATCCTACGTCCATTTTCTTTCTTTGATCACTGTTAAATGCATCCGAGTGAGTGAAAAGTATCGATTTTTTGTCTACTATTTTTCTGTTGTCCCTATTTCTTTAGAAACAAGTAGAGGCTTAGAGAAATCATGGTGGACTTATTATACATTGGCACATGGCAGAGTTTTAATAACTATGCATCATTTGATTTTATTTTAAAATAAAACCTTGAAAAAAAACCCAAAAGTTCTCGGCCCAAAATTAAGCTCCCCTCCTCCTACACCATTCCGAAAACAAAGTGAACCCTTAATTACCCAATCTTCTTCACGTTCTTTGCTAAACTCTGAAGCATGCACCATCACCGCCACAACCTGATTATGGCATTTGCTCACTACTTAGTTGCAGTTCTAGTTGAACCCTCCCCCAAGTGCCCAAAACCTTCGATATTGAACCCACCATCCCCAGTTTCATCAAAAACTTGTCTTCTTCACTTCATTCCGAAGCACATAAACAACACTCTCTAGTTGCTAGTTTCCACAGGATCGGCTATAAAGGTAAAACATAAATTTTTTTACTGTTTTTAATGTAAATTCGTGTTATTTGAGTAAAAATCGGTCCTTTTTTTATGTGGGCAAGTTTTATATCTACGTTCAATGCACCATATTTGATGATATTTTTAGCTACCTTTTTCTGGAGTTCCAATAATTTTATTTTAATAAATAGTTGGATTGAAAAATTTACTTTGATTTATTGGTTTTCAATTTAGCTATGGCCAAGGCACAAGAACCTGAAGTCAGTGTAGCTACTAATGCCTTTACACAATTCAAGCATCTACTTTTGCCTATTGCCGATAGGAATCCCTATCTCTTTAAAGGAACAAGACAAGTAAGTTTCTATGATGCACCCTCTTTTTGTTATGGATGGGGTTGAAATTTTATGGTTTACATGTTTTCTTGAATTAGTTGATAATGCTATTAGGAACATGCAATTGGAAACCAAGCCACAAGGAAACTTGGGGTGTTTTGTATTGTTCTATATTTTTCATGCTCTGTTGATACGTTTTCATTAGTAAGTATAAAAATATCACATTGTTTTTACGTTGTTTCCCATTTTCAAGATTTTATAAAAGAACTAGTGAAAACAATAAAATTTTAAATTGAATTAAATTATGCGGCATTTTTGTAAGTAGTAGAGAAAATATATTAACTAAAAATGAGAATAGAAAACAAATCTAGTAGACTCTTTTGTTTCTTGATAGAGACCTTGACATAATTTGTGCATTCCTTCACCCAAAGGCTGACTTGTGGTTAATGTAATTTTTATTAAGCTATAGCAACTACCAATGCTTTAGCCAAAAAGTATGGAGCTGACATTACAATAGTATGTAAGTTATTATATATGCCAATCCCCAATTAAAGTTTTTAACTTTTACTAGGGGTTTTAATCTAATCTGTAAAGTGGCTTTTTGATGATTTGTAAATCAAGATTTTTTCAGAGCCATAGAGAAAAGAGGGCTTTTATTCAAGCCAAAAAAGGGGAAGATATCTTGAAGGTAGAGGAGATACCCACAAAGCATAGAGCAACTAAAATAGATCCAACGAAAATCTTTGGTTGTTTCTAATGCTAGAATCCTCCGGGCTTATGACATCTGTTGATAACTATTATTTTGGTGCAACTGTTAGAAGCTTCATTTTTAAATCTGTTTTCCTTTTTTTTTTTAATCTTTTTCTTTTTCAAATTCTTGCTTATAAAGAAAGCATGAAGGACTGTTAAGCTTCATTTCTGCGCCAATGGTCCATTCATTTGCACTGCTAGAATTGGAGTTTGGTAAGTGTTAATGGTGAAATCATAGGATGCATACAGTTGATGTAAGATTGCACACCAATTAAACATTAACTAAGGAGGCCTCTAACTACACTATGAAAACAAGTAGTTATTAGTACTGGTTTGCGAGTTACTTAGCAACTACAAATTTATAAAAGTTGATGAGAAAAATATTTTCATAGATATTAAAGGCCGATTTGATTATAAGAGGGTCTTGCTACACTTACCTCTTTTTCTTCTCTCTCTCTCTCTCTCTTTTTCTCTCTCTATGTGTGTGGCTTCGAATCAAAGAATTCAAGGTTTTGTTTTTCCCTTTGACAGAAAGCGGTGGTTTTATGTTGCATTGCTTCTAGATGCTATAGTCCTTTGCTTTGATTTTATTTGAAATAGTTTATTATGCAACCTTTGTTCTCACTTCTCATCAATATAGCATATTTGCCATTGGTATCCATGACTAACATGCCTAATTCCAGTTGGTAAATCAGTTGATCAGTGACATTCAAACTTCTACTTTTCGGTTATATTTTATCGTCTCTCATGTCTAGTTGTAATCGTAGATGTAAAAATTTAAATTATTGTCTTATTTTATTGAAGAAAGGCACCATAGGAATTCAAACTCTGAAAATTTAAATTGAAAGTTATGTTGTCGTGTTAAGGTCTATCGAGAGTATAGTAAAACTATTAAATCTGATGAGTTAAGGAAGTGTCGACCCCTAAAATCAAGGGTAATTAATCGTGGATTTATTCTGGGATTGATTGGAGCTTGATTGGAGGGTTGGTATATTGATGACTATACAATTGTATTTTGTTTCCTTTAGCATAAATACATGTCAGGCTAAAGGCAATTCATGCTTCAAAGTCATACCATACCTTTCAAATATTGTCACGACTAGATTACTACTCCATTTAGTCCAAACTGAATAATTCAAGATCTTTATGCCCAAAGAAATTGCTATATAGACACCAACATGTCACTATCCACACCTAAAAGTCACAAAAATGAAAAACAAACAAAGCATTTGAACTCTCAAAGAAGAAAATAGATGATAATACAACATTTTTCTTTTGAATCAGCCCCAAGGATTCTAGCATCAGAAACAACCAAGATTTTCGTTGGAGCTGTTCCAGTTGCTCTATACTTTGCAGTTGTCTCCTCTACCTTCAAGAGATCTTCCCCTTTTTTGGCCTCAATAGATGCCCTATTTTCTCTATAGGTCTGAAAAAATCTTGATTTACAAATTATCAAAAAGCCACTTTACAAATTAACTTAAAACCCCAAGTAAAAGTTAAAAACTTTAATTGGGGATGTGCATATATAATGACTTACCTATTACTGTAATGTCAAGTCCATACTTTTTGGCTAAAGCAGTGGTAGTTGCTATAACCTAATGAAAATCACATTAACCACAAGTCAACCTTTGGTGAAGGAATGCACAGATTATGTCAAGGTCTCTATCAAGAAACAAAAGAGTCTATCATATTTGTTTTCTAGTTCTCATTTTTAGTTTATATGTTTTCTCTATTACTTACAAAAATGTCGCATTATTTAATTCAGTTTAAAGTTTTTATTGTTTTCGCTAGTTCTTCTATAGAATCTTGAAAATTGGAAACAACATAAAAACAATTTGATATTTTTATACTTACTGATGGAAACATATCAAAAAAGCATAAAAAATATAGAACAAACAAAAACACCCAAGTTTCCCCGTGGCTTGGTTTCCAATTGCATGTTCCTACTAGCATCATCAACTAATTCAAGAAAACATGTAAACCATAAAATTTCAACCCCATCCATAACAAAAAGGGGATGCATCATAGAAACTCACTTGTCTTGTTCCTTAAGAGAAATAGGGATTCCTATCAGTAAGCAAAAGCAGATGCTTGAATTGTGTAAAGGCATCAATAGCTACATTGACTTCAGGTCCTTGTGCCTTAGCCACAGCAGAATTGAAAAAATAACAAATCAAACTAAAATTTTCAATCCAACTATTTATTAAAAAAAAAATTAGAACTCCAGAAAAAGGTAGCTGAAAATATCATCAAACGCAATGCCTTGAATGTAGATATAAAACTTGCCCACGTAAAAAAGAACCGATTTTTACTCAAATTTACATTGAAAAATTTTAAGTTCACCTTTATGGCCATTCCTATGGAACTGGCAAATAGAGAGTGTTACTTATGAGCTTTGGAACGGAGAGAAGAAGACAAATTTTTTATGAAATTGAGAACGGTGGGTTCACTATCATAAGTTTTGGCACTTGGGGGAGGGTTCAACTAGAATTGCAACCAAGTAGTGAGCAAAAGCCATAATCAAGTTGTGGCAGGGATGGTGAAAGCTTCAGAGTTCAGTGAAGAGCATGAAGAAGATCGGGTAATTAGGGATTCACTTTGTTTTTGGATTTTAGGAGCTTCAATGGTGTAGGCAGAGAGGAGCTTTGGGTTGAGGGAGCTGGACTAGTGTAGGTCTATGGGCAGAGGGGAGCTTAATTTTGGGTTGGAACTTTTGGGTTTTTTTGGGATTTTATTTTAAAATAAAATCAAATGATGAATAGCATTAAAACTTTGAATTTAATTTAAATACATTGACAGTGTAAAACAGTTTTATACTGTTAACCAATAGAAATAGTGGAAAGTGCCAACTCACATAAATAACTATTTATTATAATGAGGAACCCATCATAA
Organism: Pterocarpus santalinus; assembly: GCA_031439595.1. Lineage (NCBI taxonomy): Eukaryota > Viridiplantae > Streptophyta > Magnoliopsida > Fabales > Fabaceae > Pterocarpus > Pterocarpus santalinus. The sequence continues at coordinate 41,302,134 of CM062523.1, read as the reverse complement.
TTTTTTACTTTTCCCTATTTCTATTGATTGACAGTATAAAATTTTTTATACTGTCAGTGCATATCAATTAAATTCTAAAACTTTACCGTGTACCAACATATAATAAGTACACCATAACTTCTCTAAGACTCAAATCCTCCGTATGTGTCATATATGAGTCGCGAAATGTACGTTGACATAACATTAGAAAATTGGTGAAGTGTACAAAAGGATTTTGTATGAAACGATGTGCCAAAAAGTTAATCCTGTGCAACTAAAATGCATTTTGGGTTGAACAGTTTTTTCCTTTTCCCTCTACAAACATGCAGATCTACCCATATTGGTTGTAAACCAATTTGTGACATTTTGACGAAAGTGATTCGTGCCATTAAGCAACGCTGCTAACTTTATGGTGGAGAATAAAATGGTCCTATATATGTCTTGGACCATCACATGGTCTGGCACTTTTGACCGTTGGATTGAGTTAAACTAAAATCAAACAGTTGACATTTGAGCCGCTCCTTTTGCTTTAAAATTTAATGTTTAGTGTAGCAATTATTTGAGTTTTGCATATGAGCCCTCCCCCTATATGGCAAGCTACCATCCATCATCATCTTATCCATTTGGTTTTTCCTTGCAACCAAACTGCATGAAATTTAAATGTCAATCACTATAACATGAAAAACTAAAAGAACTATTAAAAAAATAGCAAAAAACATCACGTGAGTCAATGTAGCAGCACATTGATTTAAATTATTAACTTTTACAGTTGCCCCCACCATTGATTAACCTCATTTGAACCAGCCACTACTTCCCCAACAAGTTAAGGTCACATTGCAAGCATAGTTCAACTTTTCAAACAACAAAATTTGATGCATCCTGATCAAATTGACTAAACTGAATCTATTTTTAACGTAATATTAATTATTCAAAATATTTCAAGCAACAAAAGGATGCTCTATTTCTTTATCTAAAAAAATTTAATGATTAAAGTAAAAATAATATTATTATATGCTAAATAAATATATTTTAATAATAATTTAATAAAAAATTAATTTCTTCGTAAAAATCATGAATAATTACCATTAAAATATATATATATATATGTGTATTTCTAGAAAAATACATCTCTTCACATGTATTATATCCCTTAAAAGACAAATTAATTATTGTTAGAGCATCTAATATATTAATTATTTTTAAATAAATTACAATAATATATGTAAATAATGTTTACAAAATGCAAAACAATGTGCGTGTGTTGGGGTGGGGGGGGGACATTAACCTCAACACCTTTAGGTGGAGGCTAGCAAACTTTATATTTTATCTTAAATAAAAAAAACTCACTTCCCTCTTTTCTTAACCAATTTATGATTCTAGACAATTTTTTAATTTAATTTTACTCACATTAAGTATTGCTTTAATTTTTTTCTCTCACTTAATTAATATTCATACTCCACTATTTTTATTTACTTAAATAATATTATCTTTATCTTATTTGTCTCTTACCTAAAGAGTATATTAATAATTAAAAATTCAAATAATATTATTATATGCTACAACTACAAGAAAAACACCTATTAACAGCGGATTTTTTGTGATTTGCTGTTGATTTTTGCCTCAATGGCCCAAAAAAAAAAATTTGAAATCGGGAAAACAAATTAGCAACGGATAATATAATGTAAAAATTCAAAAAAAAAGTGAACATTAGCGAAGGAAATTCTGCCACTAAAAGTGCAAGATTTTAAAAAAAAGAAAAAGAAATGTTTTAATTGGCAGTGAAAAAGGAAATGTTTTAATTAACAATGGAATTTTGGCCGCTAATGTTGTGAAAATTGAATTAAAAGATGGGTTACAATTAGTGGATGATTTTCTGACGCTAAAGTGCCAAAAACAATGATCTTGTAGTTTGGCGGTGGAATTTCTACTGCTAACTATAACCAAAATTTAAAAAAAAAAAAAAAAAAAGGTTTCTACATTCTATTTAACAGGGATCTTTCATTGCCAATTGCCCAAAAAAAAAAAAATCAATAGTGAGGGTAGGAAATTGGAAAATTTGTGCATGACGTAGACTATGCGGTAAAAACTATAATTATTCATTGTCTAGGGATAAAGATTAACAATTGTGTTGGATTTGGCTTGAGATTTCACAAATCAGTAATGCCTTTACTCTTAAGATTTAGGTTAAGGAATTAATTCAGTTTTAAGAGATAAAGATAATTAATATGGTCAAGGAATTGAGTATTGATTAAATTAGAAAATCTTCCCATTAATTGATTAGATAAATTTTAATTAGATTAGAGTCTTCAATACTCATAGAAACAACTAAGTAAAATCAAACCCCTAGCGTCTTCTTATCTTGATCATCCAAATTCTTGATTTTTTAGATTTTCGTGTTAGTTAGTTAATTTTGCAACCTTATTTAAATTTTGAAGTTGATTTCGTTGATCCTAAACTAGGCTCCTAGACAGAATCAAATAGGGAGCTGGTACTTCGTCATCTTAATCTCTGTAGGTACTTACTTATCACTTCATTACTTCTACAAGTTAGTTTACTTACCAATGTCCTATGAAGTTTTTGTCATCATTGTCGATATTGAGCAATAAGCTAATATCATTAGTACTTAAGAAGGATATTCATCTAGACAAAATTTTCTTATTATTTTTTCTTTTAATTCATTATCAGAACTTGGATCTTATTGCTTATGTGAGGTACTATTGATCTAGAGCTAGAGAAAACCATCAAAGCAATCAAGAAATTAACCAAGCTGAAAAGAGAAACTGAAGAGAAAGTTATGGCTGAAAATAATTAGCCACATTTTTATTTCAATTTCTATAGGAACAATAATCACTTTTCACTTTATTACTTGTACGAGTTGGTTTATTTGCAAATGACCCATCAAGCTTTTGCCACCATTGCTGAGATTGAGCAATAAGCTAATATCATTAGTACCTAAGAAGGATATTAATCTAGACAAAATTTTCTTATTATTTTTATTTTCATGTTTTTATTTTAAGTCGTTATCTGATCTTGGATCTTGTTTGTTTATGTGAAGTAGTGTTGATTGGGATTCATTCTCACCTAATCTGGAGATAGAGAAAACCATAAAAACAAATAGGAAATTAGCCAAGTTGGAAAGAGAAGTCGAAGAGAAAGCTATGGTTGAAAATAATGGAGTTGGAAGGCAAACTATAGGAGAATATGCCCAAATCATAGCCTAACTATTGGGATGAACGTGTAAGGGTAGCCCAGAGCCCTAGAATAATCTTAGCTTGGAATTGGGTGAAAGGAAGCTCGATATGGAAACGGCTAAATAAAATACCGTATATCCATGGAAAATGTTACATGTCGTGGTTGACAAAACAGACTTGTCATTCTTGGAAGTCGCTTGGATAACAAATTAGTCATCATTTACACTCCCTGGAGTCAGTTTGAGACATTCTCAAAGATGGATGACTTTTTTTTATCGATAAGGGAAGGGGTGCCCAGCACTTCTCAATCTACACAACCATATAGGATTCACTTAACATTGCTCAAAACTTGGAGAGCCTTAGGTGTTAGGGGCGTCTTCTTCTTGCCCATCTTGGAAATTAGAGAGGAAACCTACGTGGGGGCATCACCATCAATTAGCATCTATCATCACTAAGGTTGTAAAGCCAAATTTAAAATAGAAATAAAAAGTTTCTATCACATTATACTATGGTGGTTTACCCTAGTCTAAGGAGTTCAACTACCGAGGGCAGCTAATGGAGCTAAGAAAGGAAGTAGGTGGCGGCAACACCTAACCACCACCATCAAGTTAAAAGAATGGCCAAAAGCCCTTGAAAAATACTAAGACCTACCAGCGATGAACTAATTGTTGTGGGTAACGAAGATAGGAGAAAAAAAAAACCAGAGGTAGCCAATTGCAATAACCAAAATGAAATGCAAGGATAAGTGTTGTGTGGAAAAATAAATTCATCGTGAGAAAAGTAAGTGAAAAGATTTTGTAAGCAAACACCTTACTGTAACTAGTGAAGTTTTGGCAAAAATGCCACTTTACAAATGCCCCTCTTTCTTACCAAATGCTAAAAAAGTGGGAAATGAAGTCGAAGGGGAGATATTCAAAGGGAACAAGGTAAGCTGCAACATGGAAGAGTTGCCAGAGGCAAGAGGCATCTTTTCTCCACTAAGAATGAGGGGCACAATGGTAAATTCATCCTAATTTGAAATGATTGTCTACACAAGACGAAGCATGTAACATCCCGATTTCCGAGTTCGGCTTTGCCCTCAGGACTTATTCATTCCGATTTCCGACTTAGTCTTTGAAACACAGATAAGAGTATTTTTCCGAGTTCCGATTTCATGTTTGCCCAATTCTCGACTTCATACCTTTCACGACTTCCGACCTCGTATGGATTATTTCCAACGATTTCCGAGTTTAACCTTCAAGTCCAAACACATCAACATAATTCCATGAGATCCGACTTCGTGCCTCAAGGCAAGTATATCCGGTTTCCGAAGTGACCAACACCATACAGTATATGAATTCCGACTTCCGAGCTTTAAGAACTTGTGTTTGGAAATGTGACTCGCGTTCCCGAGTTCCGACCTTAGTGTTGAACTCAATTCGAGTGGACACGAGTTCGGACCCTTGAGTAAACCTTCAGTCACACGAGTTCCGATTTTATATCGAGCATTGGCATTCCCGAGTTTATTCCGAGATTATAGGATTGCCAGTTACATGAGTTCCGACCTCCGACCTAAGATAACAAGCTTTAAAAGCGATTATGCGTGGTTTCCGAGTTTGAATTGGGAATTCCGAAATTTTGTGATTGTGATCTTTCGACTTCCGGAATCCGACATTGATACAAGATTTTCTCAAGACACAAACAAGCGGATACGAGTTCCGACATTAGGTTTCAGTTCGAAGCTCAAGTAAGAGCGACACGAGTTCCGACCTTAAGCGTAATATGTACGAGTTCCGGTTTGAAATAGGATAAATGCGAGTTCCGATTTCAAACAGTATGGCGGCAAGTTACTCTGAAAGTGAGACGTAGCTAAATTCTGTCCACAAGAAAATTCAGCCAATAAGAACCCTCCAAGTTAACTCCCACTCATGCCTATATAACACATCCTTCTCCTTTGATTCAGACCATTATTCACGTTGCATTTCCTCTTCTCCATCAGCTCTCTTTCTCTCTTGCTCATACATCCAAAACTCAAGCTAAGTTCCAGCCTTGTTCATCCAAACTCCAAGTTTCAGCACTTAGCCAAATCTTGCTCCAAAGAGGTAGGATTCTGCTCTATTCTTGAATTCCTCACACTATGATTGCATGAGATTTGTGCTATTCTTTATATGTTTGATGAACTATTGGATGTATTGGATGAATTTATGATTGAATTAATATAAGACTTTGAGTCAGAATTATGATTAGAAGGAGAAGATTAGAAGGAATGGAGAAGTGAGATGCTGTCTTGGTGAGGGAGTCCACGGCAGTCCGTATGGCGGAGCGTACGGCGCCGCCTACAATCGGTCAAATCCAATGAAACCATTTTTAGATGAAAGTAGACATTCAGGGCTTTCCATAGCTATATCATATAAGGTTATTGGATTAGTATTGAGGGAGATACGAATTTTTGAAGTTTGACCTAGGGTTTAGAATGTTCATCCGGGCAGGGTGACATGAGGAGGGTATAACTCACCCTATACAACTCCAAATTGAGTGAAACCAGTTTTGTTAGAAAGCTTACACACAGAGGAACACCCCAATATAAGATTCCGAGTTTGTTATGGTCCCAATTGTTCTCAGTGATTCGAGGAAGTTGTCCTATGTCCAATCTAGGCCAAAACGGAGTAGTTCAGGAAGGTCAACTTTCAGGACTTATATCTCGAGGTGTACTTAAGCAAATAGAGTGAAACTTGTGGCAAATGAAAGGTTGTCCTGTTAGCTTTGATATGAGACCAATTTCGTAAGTTTTGAGCTTAGTTTCGATTTTTAGTGAATTTATACTTCCAGGAGTGTAACTCGGGTTAGTGACTGAACGAGTTGAAGTAAGATTTAAATATCTTGAGTTATATGGATCAAAATGATATGGGACCAAAAAGGTTAGAAAGTAGACATATAGGGCTATGACATATCCAAATTTCAGATTTAAATAAGTTGAATAGAGATAAAGATGGATTATACAAGTTTCGGGCAGAACCGAATAGAATTGGCAGAATGGCCAAAATGATAATTTTACAAGAGTTAGTGGACATATAAGGTTTAAGTTGAGGATTGCCCGATTGACATTGATATATAAGTGTTAAGTTGACTTATGTTGCTATCATTGAACTGTCTGTGAGAGCTGGCACTATTCATGGAAAAACGGACTTGATCCGTCATGCTGCCGGATTTACGGCAGAAGTCTAAGAAGCTATGAATGTTTATATAAATTAAAGTATAAATGGGTATATAGAAACCCTATATTTAAGAATGACCTAATTATGTTATGAGGTATATGAGAGTAAGTGATGTAGCATATGTATAACTATGCTTGAATATGTTTGAGAATGAAAGAATGTGAAAATATTGAATGTGAATCCCTTCACTTGGAGGCAGTTATTTGAAATCCCTCCCTGTGAAGGCAGTTAAATGATAAAGATGTGAATCCCTTCACTTGGAGGCGATTATTTGAAATCCCTCCTGTGAAGGCGGTTAAATGATAAAGATGTGAATCCCTTCATTTGGAAGCGATTGCACTTGAATCCCTCCCTGTGAAGGCAGTTAAGACAATGAGATCCCTCTACCTTGGAGGCACGTGGTCAGATGAGATCCCTCTATGTTGAAGGCACGTGGTCAGATGAGATCCCTCTATGTTGAAGGCACGTGGTCAGAACCGATCCCTCAATTTTGAGGCACGTGACCAGAATCGATCCCTTCAGCTAGAGGCACGTGACCAGAATCGATCCCTTCAGCTAGAGGCACGTGACCAGAATCGATCCCTCCAAGACTAGAGGCACATGAATCCCCTTGCGGGTGAGTCGGTGTGACGACGGTCACGGGTGAAGCTGACGAGCTCACTCCAAGGCCAGGCTACCCAAGGGCAGTAAATGCACCCTAGGGACGGCGATACGTAACGCCTAGGTGTGCCAAGTAAAAGATTAAAGACTAAAGATTAAAGTATATGCAAGCACCCCAATCACATGAGGCATGGCATCGACCCAGCTAGTGTGAGCCAAGGGCAGTAAATGCACCCTAGGGACGGCAATACGTAACGCCTAGGTGTGCCATGTAAATACTAAAGACTAAAGATTAAAGTAGATGCAAGCACAGAACTTACATGAGGCATGGCTTGACCCAGTTAGTGTAAGTACCAAAGGAAGATCCCATATTCCTAAGGAACGTGACATGGCGATCACGCTCTGATGGGGTATGACATGGCGATCATACTCTGGAATGTGGCACGTAAAGATTTCATGATGACAAAAGAAAAGAAAGATGCAGAAAGAAAAGCAAGTTTTATGTATAAGCATAAATTTAAGTATGAGTAAAGTTATGTGTAGATGTTATGTTCCTAGCATAGTGATGTTGTGTGCGTTTTACTATGCTACAGATATTATTCATGGTATTATACTTGAATGGATTTTATGGGTTCTCCCAAATGCTAAGTGTATGATTAAAATGAACTTTGCTTCGGATAAGACATTTTTCGAAATGTAAAATTAAACAATTTGTGCTGCATGTTCATCTATCTTCAAAATAAATCAAGCAAACTGAGACGACCATGATGACATTATGTATGTAGATTAGAGGATCCTACTGAGAATTTTATAATACGGACTGCTATTTCCATGATGTCTCCGGATGATTTTAGAAGTTTCCAGGGCGATCGAAGTTCTTTGTCAGGCGAGGTCCGCTCAGTAACGATATGACTTGACTCAGGTATGGTATCGTGACTTAAGCGTAATCTTGTCTTGAGAGGGTGTTACAAAGCACGACAATTGACTCGTGTCTCCTCAAGGGTGAAGTGATGCGACATGTGATGGGACGAAACAAGATTGAATAAAAGTGTCTTTGCAAATATCATAGTCTAGAATCTTTCGAGAGGAGATTTAAAGTTCAAGTGAGTGAGTGATCGAGGTAATTAGAAGGTTTAACACCCAACTTCAAGATCAAGAATAGTAAAACAAAACTCGGCATCTAAGCTAAGAACCTTGGAAGCGTGTGGGGGCAATGTTGTGGACTATTATTTAAGCCTAACACGTAAAGGACCTTGGAAACCCGAAATTTGAATGGACTCAAGGGTCTAAATGAGAGGCCCAAAGTCAAAGGCCCATTACAATAGACCAAACTATAAGCCAGGAAAGCAAACTTCAGGGGCACTCTTATCCATTGGGTCATTACCCCGTGACCTTGGAAGGCTGAGGCACTAGCTTCTAATGTAGGGCTCTATCCCATGAAAGTAAGATCCATGATAGCGCCTTTTCTGAACTACGACTATATAACTCATATTAAGCTAGAACTCAAGTAAGTTCCACTCTAACTTAATAATAGTATCTCTTGATCCCATGCTGATTTAAACATCAAAGTCCTTGTAAGTATTTCCACCATACAAAAGCAAGGATTGAAGCAGTATCGTGTTTCTCAACCCTCAAACAAGAATCCAAGTAATTTGTTAGAGTAATGATAGGGGGATGCACAAAATTGCGATATATACAAAAAAAATGAGGAAAATGACAAAGTGCTTGGTCTTACATAATCATTGTTCTTTTTGTCAGGTAAGAAAGTTACTTACCAGCGTATTATCGAAAATGCTAATAACTTTTTGGACCAAACAAAAATGACAAAAAACTCCTACTTACTAGTATTTTCAACAATACACTAGTAACTTTTTGAACAAAAAAAAAATCTAACAAAAATAACAATGATTATATAGGATTAATTATCTAAACATTTTTATTGTTTTCCTTACTTTTTCATATAGTCGCGTATACGTCACAAATTTGTGCGTCCCCAAACATTATTCAATTTGTTATCCCACTTACTTGCGTGAACATTTATATATGTCTAAATAAAACTTTAAAAAATTTCAGCTAAAAAATAAACTTAAAAAAATTGGCATCCTATTTTTCAACCCTCAAACTAGAATCCAGGTAATTTGTTATCCCACTTACCTGCTGTGAACACTTATATATCTAAATAAGACTTCAAAAAATTCACTGGAAATTATATATATATATATATATTGAGAAACTTAAGTTGATGGAATTTGTGAGAATGAAAACTTCATTTTTGTATTGTTTGCGTACGCATTGTTGAAGGTTGTCGTTCACAGATAGCGCGGTTCGGTTAAACTGGAAATCGCCAATGGATTCCTTAGAAGACAGCGGCTGTTGGGATTTCCTCGATTACACTTCTATCGATCATGCTCCGCCGGCGCCCACCGATTTCCTCTGGTCCAACAAGCAAAGGTTTCTTTTTCTTCCTAATAATAATATTATTATATCATGTCTGAGTTTTCTTCTTTTTGGATTCATTGTTGATCTTGATTCACAAGAATTTTGATATTGATTCGGTGATATGAGGAAGCGTAGTTTTACATTTTTGTTATGGTAATCAATATGATTGATGTTCATTGTAGTAATAATTCAAGTTCATTCTTTTTGGTTTTTCAATTTTGTTGTTGCTTTTTGTTATTGATTTGATGATATGATATGATGAAAATTTTTTGGAACTTGGTGATGCATCGTTGGATTGATTCATATTTTCTTTTACACTCGTGTCTGAAATTCAATTCAAATGCTTCCTGAGTTCTCAGATCTTGCTTGCTCTGGTAAGCTTTTTTTTTGTTATCACTTGGAGGAAAATGAAGAATCCCCCCCCCCCCTCCCCAACAACAAAAAAGCAACCATTTTCCCTATTACCCTTTTGTTATGGTAATCATGATGATTGATTGTTCATTGGAATAGTTCAAATTCTTTTTCTTTTTTTTTTTTTATCATTGTCATTTTGTACTTTGCTGTCGCTTTAGTTATGGGTAATCTAACATGCTGAAATTTTAGTTTGTGATAGAGCCACTGGTGTTGATTGATGTATGTAGCCGAACCTACATAATATGTGATAACAATTCTTTGGTGTTATGGTTGCTTTTGTATTATGTGGCTAGCTTGGCTGACACAAATCTTTTTTTTTCCCTGTATTTTCCAGTGGAAGCAGAGAAACTGACTTTTCAGGTGGTAATGATACCTGTCAAGAGAACACCAGGAAGAGGTAACTTGTCTATTACTTATGAAGTGAAGTGATGTGTTATATGAGAATGTGTGGATGATGGAATTAATTTTTTCAAAGGTGGGTGTAAATATGATTTTGGTTCTGTATAATCTCATTTAGCTAGAATATCTGTAATTAAATTCATTAACAAGAAAAATCTGAACTTCAAATCATTCATGATGACTGTACATGAATCTAGTATTCTCTTGGTTTCCCTTTATTCAGTTGCAGTTTATATCTAATAGATGGGTAGGGTTACCTTTTTTGATTTTGTTTTTATCTAGGAGTAATGATGCAATCTTTTGAATTATTTTACAGTATGGTTTTTGTGACAAATTTTCTGAGAATCATTTGTAGGGGACGCACTGATTCATGCAGCAAGGCAGAAACAAAAGCTTGTCGTGAGAAACTGCGAAGGGAGAGACTCAATGAAAGGCAAGCATGCTACTAAATATTAAATTTATAGTTGATGTCAGAGTTAGTCTTTAACAAGATGCTTCTTTAACTCTTCATGTACTGTTGTAGCTTGTGCTGAATCCATCTTGCTACATTTACAAAAGGAACATATACTCTGCACATCAATTTGTGGTTTCTTGTTGTTTCACACATTTAGGTGGTGTTTCATAAACTGTCATCTTAGATACTTGAGATAAATTCTTGTGTTTGGTCTACTGGTGCATGAAGTTTACAAGTCTGCCATCCAAGCAACTTGTTAGGCATATGATCGCACCAATTCCATGTATTTTATATCACCTTGAAACAATGGGAGTATGATATCTCTGGGCACAAGGCTATACCAACTTTCATAGATTACCAACTATATCATTTCCTATGGCTTTTTGATATATATATATATATAATTGATAAAGGGGATTTCTTGGTTGTGATTATTGCAGGTTTTGTGAATTGAGCTATGTTTTGGAACCTGGGAGACCAATGAAACCAGATAAAGCAGCTATACTTGATGATGCTGTCAAAGCCTTGAGCCAACTTACAACTGAAGCTCAGGAACTCAAAGAAATGAATGAAAAATTATTAGAGGAAATAAAATGTTTAAAGGTTAGTATTGCTTCAATATTGTAGTGAGTTGTATATTTCATTTTCGATTTCTATCTTGGAATAATTTTCTAAAAGATTTTAGCTTCTCTTCCTACTTCAATCCTGAAATCTCACTGAATGATCTTGGAAAAGAAGATAATTTTTATTTTGGTGCAACTGCCAGAAGCTTCATTTTTAAATCTGTTTTTCTTTTTTCTTTTTTTTTTTAATCTTTTTCTTTTCACAATTCTTGCTTATAAAGAAAGCATGAAGGACTTTTAAGCTTCATTTTTGGGCCAATGGTCCATTCATTTGCACTGCTAAAATTGGAGAGTTTGGTAAGCGGTAGTGGTGAAATCATAGGATGGATACGGTTGGTGTAGGAATGCACACTGATTAAACATTAACTAAGGAGGTCTCTAACTACATTGAGAAGACAAATAGTTATTAGTACTAGTTTGCAAATTACGTAGCAACTACAGATTTATAAAAGTTGATGAGAAAAATATTTTCATAGATATTGAAGGCCTATTTGATTATAAGAGGGTCCTGGTATACTTACTTCTTTTTCTTCTCTCTCTCTCTCTCTCTCTCTCTCTCTCTCTGTAGCTTGGAATCAAAGAATTCAAGGTTTTGTTTTTCCCTTTGACAGAAAGTGGTGGTTTTATGTTGCACTGCTTCCGGAAGCTGTAGTCCTATGCTTTGATTTTATTTTAAATAGTTTGTTATGCAACCTTTGTTCTCACTTCTCATCAATATTGCATATTCTGCCATTGGTATCCATGACTAACATGCCTTCTTCCAGTTGGTAAATAAATCAGTTGATTAGTGACATTCAAACTTCTACTTTTCGGTTATGTTTTATCGTCTCTCATGTCCAGTTGTAATAATAGATGTAAAAATTTAAACTATTTTCTTGTTTTATTGAAGAAAGGCACCATAGGAGTTCAAATTCTGAAAATCTAAATTGAAAGTTCTGTTGTTGTATTAAGGTCTGTCAAGAGTATAGTAAAACTAGTAAATCTGATGAGTTAAGGAAGTATTGACCCCTAAAATCGTGGGTAATTAATTGTGGATTTATTCTGGGCAATTGACTGGAGCTTGATTGTGGGGTTGGTATATTGACGACTACACAGTTTTATTTTATTTCCTTTAGCATAAATAGATGTCAAGCTAGAGGCAATTCATGCTTCAAAGTCAAACCATACCTTTCAGATATTGTCTCCATCTATCTATAACTCTCTTCGAATGTTATTGTTTGGCTCTATTAACTCCCTTCTGATGAAGTAAAATGGAGGAGTTGGTCTGTAATCATGGCCTATGTAACTCCAAGTCTAACCACCAGCTGCATCTTTTGTCCTGCCAGATCTTACTAGTTGCTAGGTGACTCTTCAAGACATTGCCAACCATTCCTACAGATACCCTGTTTCTACTACATTCATTGAGTAGCTTATTTCAGTAGCTGGTCATTTTAATGATGCCTGCTTTGCTTAGCTGTGAGACTGTAAAATATCAATTTTGAGGTAATCATATAGTTCAACAATGGTGAGGCAATTGTTATTTAATATTCGGAAATATATTATAAAATGGATATTTATAGAAAAAATGATAGTAGAGCTTTAGTTAAAAAGGTCTATGTTAGGAAGGGAAAGTGATTGGGCCAATGACAATTGGACCTTTGTTGTACAATGCCAAGTAGGAGAGATAAAGTTTGTTAGTAAGTTGCAACAGAATGGTGGAGGGGCATCAGGAGGATATAAGGAGGAGAATAGGAGAGAAAGTTAGTTAGGAAGTCTGTGGAAGGGAGTGGGAGCATGGGGGTCTCTCAAGCAATCTCAGGCATTGTATCTTTCTATGGTTCTTGGGTCACACTAATCTAGAACTCAATTGAATACATATTGTTTTTCTGCGAATAAACCCACAAGTCAACCCTGACAATATCTTCAATGGACAAGTTGGTCTCTTGACAAAAATAAATTAGTCCCAAGGTCCTTGATAATTGCAAAAATTAGATATTTTAGTCTCTAACCCACTTGTAACTGGTAAAGAGTGTGATGTATAGGTTGCATGCTAATTAGAACATTCTAACCCATCTCATGTGGCACCCCCCTAAACTTCCCCAAACATCCAAGGGATATTTAAATAATAAAAAAAAGAAAGAAATCCCAACACATCAACCCGTAACAATAAGACATAGCACTAAAGTTCATCTCCTCTCCAATTGCGATAACTCACTGTTGGCTATCAATAGCAAAAAATCGAACCGTATTTAAACCCGATCTCCTCTTAAATTGCAATAACTCATCACTATTTTAGTCGTGGTACCAGAGAGGAGATATAGTTTGGAAATTTTGAAATGTTAAATTTAGAGCCTAGTAGTAAAACGGTGATTCCGTTTTTTTTTTTTTTTTTTTTGGGTAGCATGTTTGGGGTTGTTGGTGCGACATGGGATGGGATTAGGATGTCCTAATCAGCATATAACTTATACATCACACTCTTTACCAGTTGTAAACGAGTCAGGGACTAAAGTGTCTAATTCTTGCAATTGTCAGGGACCAATTTGTCTATTGAGGATATGGTCAGAGATTGATTTGGGGGGTTTACTCGTTTTTCTGCTCTATTACTTTGCCTTCTGAACCAGACCTTACAAAAACACTGAAAATTTGTTTGGCTACAAAGTCCTGTATTCGTAAATTATTAATAACTAAATGGTTGACATCTACCACCACAAAATAAATAACTAAGTGGTGTAATATAATAATTAATGCACACATTAGCTTTAAGCAAATAACAAATTCTTAAACAGCTTCTGCTATTTTGGTGTCCCATTCCCCTCTCTTTTGCTTTTATGTACTATTATGCAGCATGTGTTCATGGGTCCTGCAAATGAGTTTTGCGCTGAATTCAATTAGAAAGGTCTCAAATGCACAATAAATGGATTATCTTGCAGACATTGATTGATGGCTAGATTCTGATATTAACTTCCATTATATACTTAGAGATGTTCTAAAGAAATTAAATATCATAATCATATAAAGTGAGAAAACAAAGAGAATCATTCCCAATAGACATATAAAAAATAAAGCATAGAAGCGCAAATAAGGAACAGGGAAGAGGGAGAGAGACAGCAGAAAAAAAAACAGGTAGAATTTTGTTATGGCAAAAACTTAGATCAAATTCTTTATGACATACATTTCATCCAATTCGCAAATAAGTGAGGACATATAGATATTTATCTTGAAATGAGTATACACTTTTAAGTTATTCACCTCAAGAAAAATGTTCATATTTTCTTACTTGATTTGAAATTGGATGTAGTAGATCTAAGAAACTTGGTTATCCATGCCACATTATATGAGCATCTTATATAATTTGAGTATTTTTCTCTCTTTTGATTATACTGACTAATTTTTACTTAAACTTCTCTTCACATTGCTTATTCATTTTTTTTTTTGACATGAAAATTGTTTACTCATGATGTTTGTTTCAATGATAGATTTTCATTATTTCTTATCAATTTATTTTGATAACTAATCTTTATTTAAAATTCTTTTCCACAAATATAGTCTTATATATTGGCACATGATTAAATCTCCCGTGCATCGCACAAGTCCCACATTAGTAATATACATTTCATCCAATTCTCAAATCAAGTGAGGACATATCGATATTTTTCTTGAGATGAATATACACTTTTAACTTTTAAGTTGTTCACCTTGAGAAAAATGTTCATATTTTCTTTCTTGATTTGAAAACTGGATGTAATAGATATAAGAAACTTGATATAAGCTTTGTCCTTTTGTTTTTTGTTTGGGGGACAGTATCTAGAGGTTGAAAGTTGTGTCCACAACTTGTATGAGCCATGTTGTTTCCGTGCCTAATCCATAAGAATATTCGTATTCATATTAAATATAAGTTGTATGACTGTGTCAGGTGTTATATGTGAGTTAGATACTACAACAATAATTATTTCATTGCTTGAGTAATTCAGTTTTAAGATTATATAATTTTTTCTACCACAGGTCGAGAAAAACGAACTCCGGGAAGAGAAGCTTGTTTTGAAAGCAGATAAAGAAAGGATTGAGAAGCAGTTGAAAGCTATGCCCATATCAACTGCAGGGTTCATGCCTCCTCCCCCTGTAGCTGCATATCAAGCAGGGATGAACAAGATGGCTGTTTATCCAAACTATGGTTACATCCCAATGTGGCAATATCTTCCTACATCTGCACGAGATACATCCCATGATCATGAGCTTAGGCCCCCTGCTGCATAGTTTTCTATTTTTACTGATCTTTGGATTGGATAATGTTACATGCATCCTTTTATTTGATATTATGGTCCAGGTGTTGAAATGTAAATATTGTCTTCATTGCTTCTAATTTTCATTTAAAAAAAAAAAAACTTTGGCTAGTAAAATAGGCTTAGAAGTATTTGATCGCAATGATATGATATTGAACACTCTAGCGATGTCCCTTTAAAATTATTCAGTTCCTCACTTCCTAACTGATAAAATTTCATTTAAATTTTAAAAGGAAGTTCTTGAAAATCTAAGGTTATGCTGGTATGGCCATTTCTTTTCCCCACAATGAACTATATTATAAATTATAGATTACAAAACTGTCTTTTGCAGTACGTGTCTGTGAAATATTGCCAGCTTGGAAAATATTAAATAGCTAATAAATATATTAAGAAAATAAGCTAAAACTTTGGAGTAGGTATATCATTTTTATTTATGTACTAACCACATAAACTTAAATACTTCATTTTCTTATGGAGCTGGACCTGAAAGTTAAAGAAGGAAATCGGCTAAATTGATGCTGTATTCTCAACTGTACTGATATCAGTGAATGGTTAGTAACTATGGGATTGAAATGTATGGAGACAATCTGTCCACGCTTCTTATTCCACTCTCATTGCCAATGCCGCGGATAGCGAGTTGGTTTGCCGAAAGCTTGAAATTAGTGTGTCACGTGCGGCGTTGGGGATTAGATTCCCGTGTTTCTACCAAAAGAATGTTTGGATTAATTTTTAGAAAAATAATTTTTGAAAGGTCTTTTAAAGAAATTATTTTTAGAGGAATTATTTTCAAAAAAGTTGATTTGTATTTAGTTTAAATATATTAAAAATAAATTTAAGAAAATTATTTTTGTTTGAATATAATAAAATAAAATTATTTTTAGTTATTGATATAAAAATAATAGTAAGATTTTCTCTCAAAAAATCTTTTCCTAAAATAAAAGATTATTTTAAGGATACTTATTATAAAAAGTCATTTAAAATTTAAAAAAAAAAATTTATACACTTAAATATATTAATTATTGTATATTTTTATTCTTATACTAATAAAAGACTTTTTGCCTCCACGAACCGCAATCCAAAGGTCCTAAATCTGCTATAGTGCACATTAGATACTAGTTAGAGTTTGTCAATTTTCTTTCTATTTTGGAAAATGGGAGAGGAAAGCAAATAGTTGGAGCTAAATTTGATCATCAAAATTTGTGAAATAAAACTTTGTTATTGTGCGAAATATATCAGTATCTAAGCATGCCAGTATCTAAGTCTACGGCAAGGCTATTTTATAGTCCATCTATTGATTGATAGGTGGTAGCTCAGAAATATAGCAGCATGAGCCAAGTACTTTTTTTACTGGATGGATAATTTTTTTTTTGGAAAAAAAAAAAAGGAAAAAGTTAGGATAACGAACATGGTTCACATCCAAAAAAGATTTGCTATATTATTTTAATGACACCCACTTTTGCCTATCAACAACAAAACAGGTAATCTTGCTTGGATTTTACTTGCTTTTGTCGGATGCCTTAGCTTGTATATGCTTTTGTCGGATGCCTTAGCTTGTATATATTTTTAAAGTAAATCATGTCAGTGGGTGTTAAATTTTCTTTATGCTGTTGAGATGGTGCTGCTTTCTCATGACACCCCAATGTTTCCTCATTTTTAAAGAAGAAATAACAATTTATCCCTGATTTAGTGGTGGTCCTTTAAGCATAACTTCTGCATCAAGGTTCTATCTTGCACTTTCGGCCTTATGCTCCTAGAGAAAGAAAGTAACGCAATAAGAGGAACAAAATGCCAAACCATTGACTTCTGAATCAAATAATTTATTCTGGGAAGTTGATGATCATTCTAAGAACTTTCTATTCCCTGTATGCACTTAGGAAATAAGCCAAATAAAAAAAGGTACTACTTCTGAATAATTTATTTGATTGCCATCCACTCTTGTAAGTAATAAGCCAGTAACTACTTCGCAGCAAAATAACATTAGAAAAAAAAAAAAAAAAAAAGGTTCTACCCAAAGAAAAGTATTCATTTTATTGGCTGACCTGGATACAATATTATTATGAAAGGTTTTAATAGCTTAGAGGTTTTAGTCATCAACATGTGTACACCCTAAAACGTGCTACGTTTTAAGGTTACAACTTGGGCTCAATACACCCTGACATCCAAATCCTTTCGTAAGGAGGGTTACTGTAGCAAACCTGGAATGACTAGCTTTGTAAAATACCTTTCGTAAAAATACGTTGTAACAACCTTTGGTTACGCCTTGTATCTTACCAATTCTTAGCAACCTGCTTAGAGTTCCATATCTCACCAACTTTTTGTGTTCTCCGAGCAATTACAGACTCAAAGAACTATCTATCTTTATAAGAATAGTTCGTATAAGAACTAGCTAGATAGATAATATTAGAATTAAAGAATGTGAATAAGACAATAACAGCATTGCAATGCCAATGTCATAGTTGGATGTGAATGAAATCATTAATTCAATAACTTACTAGAAGAGGGAAATTCTTAAATATTCAAAAGAGGGATATAAGGGAGTTTTGTTCTTAGCTCAAATAAGAAACGTACCAATTTCCTTCTCTAGCTATACACCTTTAATGAGAAACATAGCTTACAATATGTTCTTAGCAGAAAGAAAATTATAGATCAACAGAAATGAGAATTGGAACAAACATGCAATAAACCCTCTTCAAACATCTGACAGGCACTTGTAAGCAAACTGAAAGGAACATCATCTAATAAAAACATCTACCAGCAAACCCAATTTCATGTGAACATAGAGGTTTGACCATACAGTCACTGATCAGCAAATAACCACAATAACAATGCAACATCGGAATATGAATTCCTTTGCAAGGCAAAATCACATATACATTTTTTTTTTTTTTCCTTTCCCTTTACAATCTGCTGCTATCCCAATTCTGTTTGAAAAGAAGAAATGAAATTCAAATTTGAGTGTGAGGCTGTACTCTATTTCCTTTCCTATTAACACTTTCAAAAGAAAACTTTCAACAAGGTGACCTTTTGCTGGTGAGAGAACTATGGCGAAACACATAGTCTGCTACCCTGCAGCTAATAGCCAAAGCATAATTAGAGATGATATTGAGATTGATATCCAGCTTAGGAAGGCTAAAGCAACAGAAATCTGGTACTTTTGGCATTCCTCTCCAAAATGGCAGCGTCCAAGATCATTAAAGTACAAAAATGTAACACCAGCTGATGCAGAAGCTGCTGCTAGAGATAGTATTGCTGTTACCTGTGGAGAGTGAATGGAGCACAAGAAGTAAACTTGTTAAATGATAAACATCATAGCTAAACAAGTCCAGTATATGTAACAAACCAATTAGGAAGAGTATAGATTTTGTCAGAGACTAACCCAATCTCCAACTACAAAGAGGCTAACCAGTACAGGGTTGTGGACGACCTTCTTTCTCACCAAAGCGTATGCATCCAATAAAGCAAGCACAAAACTCCAGATAATTAGCAAACCCATTGAAGCTATCAAGTAACTGCAATACAAAAGGAGCAGGCAGCATTAAATTATCCCACACCCAACTTCCAAGGATTGCTACTGAAGTATAGATGAACAACACAAGTAAATTTCTAGACCATCACTCCATCAGATGTAAAACAGCTCATAAGAAACATATCTTTATCACTAGGAAAAGCAAGAACATAGATTTGAATAGTAAACAAGAAAATTCATGGTCTTGGCCCTTGGGGTATATCACAATCTGCTCAGGTTTTACTTAAGTCATCCATCCTTTGGTGTGCATCACATTTCTTCATCATGATACAAGCTAGTTCCATACCTAACTGCAGTCACTCTGTTCAGAATTCTGATGTCAGTTTAGTCACCCTTTGAATGAAGAACCAAATCACATACAGACATTTTCAGTTTCATTTCCTCAATTACAATGATGAAGAGAATAAGAATACAAAGAGATAAGATAGGCTAGAGACCCTCGTTACAAGAACAAGAACAAACAAGAGAAGAAAACATCAATGAAGCAATGCTTTCCAATCTCTCAACGTGTTTGAGAGGGAAATCCCCCTAAAAAGATCAAGGGTTTTGCACCCAATAGAGGCCAAATGCCAAATCTTATCCTACAAAACCTGTTATAGGGATCATGCCTTTGAGATTGGGCATTTGATTAGTGAGGAGTTAGACAGTTAGTTATTATACAATTTGTGAGGGAGGGCAAAGGAAAAGCGTAAGAATTCAGTTGTTGGTGGTTCAGATAGGTTTGGGAGAGAAAAGGGTTCTCTCTAATCACCATTACTATTGTACGCTTTCTTTTCCCTTAGGCTACATAGACCTGAAGTGAAACCTTTGGAATAACACACTAATCTGTCATTCTTGCATCTCTTCTTACCTTAATTCTGGTCCAGTTCTAGCTTGTTAAAAAATATGTCATTAAAGATGCGAGACTTACTCTCCAACAAAATATGCCAAACAGTGGCATAGACTCCACACTGCCACAAAAATTTAGCTTCTTTCCTTTTCCCAATTATAGCACCCAAGCATACAATGACCGTGAAAAAGGGCTTTAAATTTAATGATAGCATGACGAATTTGATACAATTAAAGAAGTAAATTATGAACCAAAATTAAAATTCATTGCTTCTTTGTACGTAAGTAGAGAAATAGAGAGGCAGTATCATATGATCACATCCACCTGTTAACCCAAATCAAGATACCACATAGATAATGTCTAATCTGTTGCAAGAAAATCACCCAGTAAACCTAATTATTCAGTGATAAAGGCATTTTCCCTTAGAAGGTATTCTAAAATCTTCAAGAACACATTCCGCTTCAAAATTGCCTGGAAATGAATGGTTAACTAGGTTCATGTTATAAACAATTTGTTTAGCAAGTATTGGCATGGGCACAGTTATCAACCCAAAGTGAGCAATAAAGATGAAAAATCTAAACTACTTTATTAGCCAGACATTGAGAGCGTCTAGTCTGGGCGCTGAATTTAATGGAAAAATGTCATCAGAAACATTATAAACCCCCTTATAAAATCAGTGTGATTGGGTAATAGCAGTTTCATGCAATGGTCAAAATTAAAGATGTTTACTTCTATGAACATGTAAGGGAAAAGATTAGTAAACCCCCTTGGTGTCGATGTTGTGCAAAAGCAACAAGCGAGAAGATTAAGGAGGCACTGAATTTACAAACACTTTAAGAATGAAAGATGTACCCAAGCAAATAATGTTTTAGTGAAGATTCTGCTCTAAAAGCTTAGCATGCAAATCTTATGAGAATGCAGGTGAGAAGATGCCATTCCAAATTCCAATATGGATCAACCTCACAACTATTGAAAATGTGAATACTCCTTCCTTATATTAGAAATCTAGGCTCAGAAACTGATTTTGCAAATCCAACAAACCAGATAGTTCTACATTTACTTATTCTCACAGGGACCTTTGCCATTGAACTTCCCTATCAAATTCCTCGTAACGCTCATAATTATCAACTTTAAGGAGATCCCATTATATTCCGGAAGCCTGATGCATCCAATAAACCCCAAATTTACTACTTCCTTTCCACCAACAATGCCTACTCCCTCAACCCGTTCTAAAAAAATCGGATTTCCCGACAGTCAATAGGTAAAGAACCCATATTTCATTACTCATTAGTGAATTTTATCCATATTAAAATTATGATGCACATCAATTTTATTCCCAGCCCCCGAAAAATAAAAAAAGCCTCAACGTGCATGTATACCAGAGTTCACGAAAGCAATAGCAATTTCCCAGTACATATTCTAATTACAAATGTTACAATGCGCTACACGATCTTGAAAAGGCTAATTTGACTGACACACATACACATCCAGATATGAAGTTGAATCAATCACAACATTTGGCCTTTTTCTTTTTTTTTTTTTTCTTTTTTTTGAGAATATAACACTCACCCATGAAAATCACACCAAAAATAAAAATAAAAATAATAAAAGCAGGATAAATTTTCAGAAAAACAAAATCTTTACTTAAACGAGAGAGGGAGTGGCTTGATCAATTACCTAAAGGCTGTGACATTGAAGAAACTGGATGTGGTAGCCATAGAAGCAACTGACCCAACTGCAAAAATGAACTGTGTCATCCTAAGAACCAAACCGAGGAAAGTGCCTGGTGTCCCAGGGAAATCCTTCATCTTTCTCCACCAAATCAAAGCAATGGCTCAGAATCTTAATGGCTTAAAATGAAAACCCATCTTCAGAATGCAGTCTAATGCACAGAACAAATCATCAAAGAACCCAAAAGGAAAGACCTTTAACATTAACTTCACATCCCAAACACCACACAAACAGGAAGATAAGATGAGGGCACAGAGAGAGCCGGAGAGGAGAAGGAGACAAATTGGGGACAGCAAGTTGGAATCTGAATCTGCGTGAGCACATCACAAAACAAAAACTAGAGTGAAAAGGGAAAGTCTCAAACCGAAGGAAAGAAGATTGAGGAAATAAAGCGAAGATTTGCACGAACTTAGTTTAGACAAATACTACTACTTTTTTTTTTAATTAAAATACAAATAAATTATGTTATACATTTTTTTTAATAGTTTAATTGGTATATACTGACAGTGTAAAATAGTTTTACACTGCCAATTAATAGAAAAAAAAAATGAGAAATTATAATGGATCTCTTATTATAATAGATGATTATTTGTATGAATTGGTACTTTTTATTATTTTTATTAGTTAAGAGTATAAAATTATTTTATATTATCAATATGTTTAAATTAAATTTTTTTTTAATATATATATGTTATGCATTACATTTTCTTTTTAGCTGTACCAAAGAATACATTGTCTTAAGAATTTACTTTTGATGCGGTACATTGCCATGTAATTATATCTTACTATATTAATAAATATATTTAAATTTTACATATATTATTTAAATAATTATATAAATAAAATAATATAATTGATTGACTGTATAAATTTTTTTTTAATATAATTTATATATATTGTTAGCATAAAAAAATTTTATACAAATATTTAATTAGAATTTAATTTAAATACACTGACAATGTAAAATAGTTTTATACTATTAGCCAATAGAAATAATAGAAAGTGCCAACTCATACAAATAACTACCGATTATAATGAGAGATTATCATGATTTCTCATTTTTCCTATTTTTATTGGTTGATAGTGTAAAATTGTTTTACATTATCAGTGTATACCAATAAAACTCATTTAATTATATATTATCACATCATCAAAAATATTTATCTCAATGATCCAATATTTTAAAAGTCTTACAAATATAAGTATTCGATTGAACGATAATATAAAACTCTTTTATATTATCAATTTATAATAATTAAACTCAATATCTTTTATATTATTAGTATATCAAAATTAAACTTTTATATTAATACATAAATAATTTAAATTTAATTGTTATGAATTATTAGTATAAAAAAATTTTACATAAATATTTAATCATATAGTGTCAAATTAGTAAAAATATTTAACTTAATAATTAATCACCTTAAAAATTATATAAATTGAAATATATGATTGAATAATAATGTAAAGTTCTTATATACTGGAAATGTATCAAAATTAATTTCAAATAATTTTATATTAAATAATAAAATTAAATTTCATTACTTTCCAGTTTAGTATTGATGATGCATTTTAATATTATTTAATAGATTTAATAACTCATATAATTATTAAGTCATTAAATAAGATTCCCACAAAAAAAAAAAAAAGAAGTCATTAAATAGCACGTACAGATGAGATTAAATAATACAAATAAAAGGTTTCACAGAAATGTTATATCAAAGTCAAAATTATTAAATAATTATATACTATATATATTTGCCCTATTATATTTTAATTCGTGTTGTTATATTTTCATTTTTATTTTTATAGAATTCATTTTTATATACGGTTTCACCACCAAGGGGAAAAAATGCAATTTGCATTCATATTTTAAAAATTAAAATTATTTATCATCATAATTTACTCTTTATGCTATATTTTACATTGTGTTTAGAGGAGTGACTATTGTCACACTCTTTTGCGATCATACCTTTTTTGTTACTTTCATTTTAATATTTGTAAAATATCCTTAATTTGAAGTTGTGTTAAACTTTTATCTACTATCACTTTCATATTTTAAATTATATTTAATAATTTAGCTATTTTAATTTACTAATTTTAAAATAAAATGAACCGATTAAATCAAGCACATACCAAGCTCAATTTATTTATAAACTAAACCAAAATTTTTTATAATAAAATTCTATCTAATACTTTTCCTTCTACAATATTTCTATTGTACTTACCTTCTTGCAGCTATTTCTCCTATATTGCTAATCTCATAAACTTTTGGTCTCCTTTTGAGTGTTTTTCCCAACACATTAAGTGCTTTCAATCGCTTTTTTCATGAAAGGAAAGCAATGTTTCTTTTACCCTTTCACAGTACAAAGTAATATTGGAGTAGAGATGTGTTACCTTTGCTTTGTATGATTCTAAGATGTTTATTTTTCCAAAAAAAATTTTGAGATTATGTTTCTTATATATTTTGCATTTTGGATACTGGATTTTTTTTTCAATTTTTGAAATTAAAACTAATTTTAAATTTCTAGAAACTAAAAGCATTAATTTTTCTTATCATGAAACAATGCATGCAATTCTAGCAATGCAAATAGAACTAGATATTCAACTTCAATGAAAATCCAATAAAATTTAAAGCAAAGTACATCATATTATATAATCTAAAATAAATCATATATGAAATAATCATTTAACAATATGAATTCATCTCAGAATCAAAAACTATGTTAGGAATCGGGAAGTGAATGTTAGCCAAAGTATTTTCTCCCTCAATTTAATTTCCCATCCTTTGAAAATGACACAATAAAAGAAAAGCAAAAGTAAAAATGATATACTAATATCAAAAATTGAATAAATAAATAAATAAATAACTAATACCCATAATATAATATCAAAAATTGAAAAAAGAAAATAAACATGTGTCTCACAATACTACAAGGAAGAGGCAACAAAGTACTTTTGCAATATTATCTTGAGTCAAAGCTATGAAACAAATCTTGCTTTCCTTTTGTCAAGTGGTTGAAAGCACTCAACAGGTTGAAGAAAAAAAAAATGCATTCAAAGGGTTGAAAGCATGGAAATGAGACCAACAGTTTATGAGACAAACAATAAGAGATACATGGCCACAAGAAGATAAATACCATAAAAATATTATATCAAGAAAAGGATCAAATACAATTCTATTACAAAAGAGTTTGGATTTAGTTTGTAAACAAATTGGAATTAATATGGACTTGATTTAATATGTTAATTTGATTTAATAGGTTAATTTTATTTTAAAATCATTAAATTAAAATAGTTAATTTTTAATTTGATGCCATGCATGGCTGGTCATGTATAGTGCTCCATACAACACAAATAGATCCGAACAAATATTTATGGGGTTTAGTATGATATTTTGAGATATGAAAACTGTATCCTCTGGATTGAACTTGTATGCTATTTAAGGGACCATATGGACACTCATGCTGCATGCATAATGGATTTTCTGTGTGGTGAATACCCTATTGGTATAGAATTATTGAGTGTTGACTGAACAGGTATAGGGAGGTATGGGTGTGGGAGGGTCCAATTTGTTTCAAGGGAGACTTTGTCTGTTTCTTGTAACTTATTTGAATAGGATTGTTGGGATTCACTGCTCCCTAAGCGCCTAGTCATGGTTAAGTGGGCTGTAACAGAAATTATCCCATTTTCATAATTATATGTAATTTCTTTAAGAAAATTTTCATATAATTAGATTTTAATCAAATATATTCTTAGCGCAAACATAACAAGAAATATTATGTCAATCAAATGCAAACAAGTAACTAAATAATACTAATCATAAGATCTTTATTTAACCATGACAATGCAATGTTCAGGAGGGGGAAGCATGTAAATAGGGGATCTAGGGTGGTCTCATTTTCAAGAGATCCACCTTAGATGCAGCTAGTACCTTCAAGTGAATTAATGGGAAATTACTTTAGACTACATGGAATCTCGTATGTTTTATTTAAAAAAAAAAAAAAGGTTATAGTTGCAGTAGAAGGATCAGTAGTCGAATCCTCCAAATTATAGCAGCCCCTATTCATGCTTTCATTTTCATCATGTGCGCCTTTTGTCTATCCGCTGGTGGTAAGATTTGTCCGCACTTATGTTAGGTTGCTTTCTTTTAATTTCAGCCTGCTTTAACAAGGGGCTATTTTGCAGTGTTGTGAGGTGCAGCAGGTGCAATATGCAACGATTTACCCTTTGATTACTGTCCATTGTGATTCACCATAGCTACTAATAAGAAAAGATTAACCAATCTATTCATTTTGATAGAAAATAAAAAATAAAATAAAATAAAATATATTTAATATACTTGAAGTATTAAGAAGTAATATTTCACTGTATTTATTTATAGAATATGCACTCTATTTTAATTCATTAAGAGTGTGTTTGGATTGATTTTTTTTTATTTTTTAATGGAAAAAAACACTTTTTTAAGTGTTTTTGGTTTTACAAAAAAATATTTTTATATGTTTTAAAAAGTATGTTTGGATACAACTTTAGAAAAACAAAGTTACTTGTAGCAAAAAATTAATTTGCCATTGTTTTAAAAGTTAATAATACCCAACTTTTAAAAAAAATAATAAATTTGATTGTGAATGATATTTTTGGATATATTTGTTTGTTTTTCTAGTACAAAAAAAGGTTGTTTTTTCAAATTTTTTCAAAAAATTACTTATAAAAGTTTTAATATTATTTTTTTATATTTCTCCAAAAAAGTAGAAGTAAAAAATAATTAATTTTTAACTTTTTTTAAAACAAATGTGGAATTGATTCTTCCAAAAAAAGTAGTAAGAGAAGGAAAATTTTGTTCTCCAAATTTAGAAATCATTACCTTCTCAATAAAAAATATTACTGTCTTTTCTCTCTCTCTCTCTCTCTCTCTCTCTCCTTCCATGTCCTTATTTATAATTTTATTAGAAAAATACTTTTATATTTATTACATTCGAATAATTTAATATCTAATTTTAATAAAATGTACTTATACAATTATATATCTAAATATAAAATATTTTTCTTCTTCTATTTCTAGTTCTACTTTTACTTTTGTATTTAAAAAAGTACTTCTCCCTAAATCTTAATTAGACAGACATTTTATTAAAAATTATTGTTGCTTTTAGCTTTCTTTTTTACCTAGGTATTACTAATTTTTTTAAAAAAATGGTAAATTATTTTTTTTCCAAGCACTTTTTTTTGGTTTCCAAACACATTTAGGTTGTATTTGAATAAGCTTATAAAAAATGACATTTTTCTCTAAACTTTTAACGATTAAAAACACCAATCTATTTGAATATAAAAGAGCAAAAGTACTGTGAATTACAAAAAAATTAAAAAGAGAAAAGAGAATCAGAATTTAATAAAAAATAAAAAAATAATATCTATTATAATTTTAAAAAAAGATAAAAAATTATTTTTTAAAAATAGTTTTATTAAAAATTATTTCTGCTATTTTTTTTTAAAGTTTGATATTTCTAGCTTTAGAAAAAATATTGCATTGAAGTGAATTTGTTAGTCACCGTTTCCAAATATGTTGGGATCAACAGTCAACCGTAGCTAGACAACCTTGGTTCAGTTGCTTGCATTCCAGCACGCATCCATGGTGGGGAACAGAACATGAGGGACGGTTGATCCTTTACGCTATGTAGGAATACAGAATACTAGCCTGTTTAATTATATTTTTGAGAAGTCAAAAAATTTTTTATTAGCATTTTAGACAAATTAACATATTTGAATATATAAAGACTTTTTTTTCATGGAAGGTCTTTTACTAAAAATATCCTTAAAGTTATATTTTATTTTAAAAAAAAGAATTTTGAAAAGAAATTTTATTATTATTCTCATATCAATAACTAAAAATATTTTTACTTTATCCTATTCAAATAAAAATTATTCTCTTAAATTTACTTTTAACGTATTTAAATCAAACAAAAATTATTTTTTTAAAAATAATTTATCTAAAAATAATTTTTTAAAATATCTTCTTTCAATAATTATGTTATATCATTTTGTCAGCTAAATTCTGACAAAGCTTCTAAATCCCTAAAATATTTTTAAGCCAAAATTACATACACTTTTTGAATTTCAACGAATGATGATAAGGCTTGTTGAAAAGAATAGGAGCTAGGGAGTTAGGTGTTCTTCAGTAAAATATTTTTGACTCAAAATTTTTCACATCCATTATAAGGTTACAATACTCCAAACTATTTTTTTTTTTTGGGTATTTAAAAGTTTAAATTAAAAGAAAGGTTTACCCTAATTCAAGATTAGGATATATTTTTGAGTTCATTAAACATTTATAAATATACTTATAAATTGCTCATCATCAGGAAAACTTGATAATTGAACTCAAGTTATCGTGATATATAAGCAAAGGCCAATTAGGTGAGTCTACCGATATTGCTACACTCCAAACTCAATTATGGGTATGAAAGAAAAAATCGAAAAAGTATAACTGACAGAAAAGAAAGTGATCTCATATTATGACATACTTGTTCTTTTCTCACTTGCAGATCAACTCATGTATATTTTTTTCTCCAAAGTTTTGATTGAATATCTAATATTTAGATTTTTTTTTTAAATACAGAAGTAAGAAATAGTCTATCAAGAATCGTGTACTTAAAAGTATCTTTGAAAGAAAAGATGTACTTAAAAAGTGTCTAGCAACGAGCATAGTTACAGATATTGTAATAAGTAATACATGTTGTGTAACAGTTTTTTGCCTACCTCCTTTCAAAATTTTCATTCAATGCATGACTACTCCTAACAATAAGCACAAACAAAAAACTTCTTTCTTTTCTATGTACTGGCAGTGGTAACTCAAAATAGTAAATAAATCATGGTATCAACAGCCAGATGAATAGTATGCCTTCAATTCACGTTTCAGGACAATATATGGATAATCATATAATTCACTCCAAGATCCATAATCTATTGACAAAACCACCAATTTACGTTTTTAATGCAAATTTTACGCTGATTCTTCTCTCAAGAAATTTAATTTGAGGCATTGTACACCAATAGTATTCCCTTAAACCATGGTAGTCATGCTTGGACGGTGGCTAAGGGTTAGCAAAGCCACTTGCACCTACAATGTGCTAGTCAAATCCTGAAATGCAGCAGTGGAGAAGTACCATCCATGCATCTATCTCTGAAATGTGTTACAAATTCTGGAATTGAAGCTTCTCTATATTTCGCAGGATTATCTTCTGATAATAGTTCCTTGATAGGACCATAAATCCTTGAAGATGGATGATTACCTGAGCTAAAAAAGCATGCAACAGAGACTCTTGGACCTACAACATTTGCCACTACTCTATGTTGGGCACTCTTGAATTTGTCATTTGATATAAACTGGGATTCAAAAACACTGTACATTAGCCATATAAATGAAGAATCATACTTAATAAGATGAGAAGAAACAAAGTGATAAATTTAAACAAATGCTTTCTGCATTACTAGAGTCTAAACATTGTTATGACTGCTTGCATCCTTTGTTTTCATTTGTTCTTCTATTAACTACCCTCTTTTAGCTGAATGCATACCATAAGCCTTAAACCTCTCAGTTCAGCTAGCTGCAAATTCAAGTTAGAATGCCGAAGACACAACTAATACATTACCTCATTAGAAATTTTCTCCAAGTGCATGCAAACAAGTATTTGTTGTTAATAAGATAAACAAATTTCTTTAGCATAGGGACTTTCTTAATAATTAAGGCTAACTAATAGTTAACAGCATTCAAGCATACACAATTAGTGCCTAATGCCTATATAGTTGGCAAAAGATATATGTAACATAGCGGAAAGTAACTAAATACATATATGTATATACAATTGTACATATATCGTTAGGTACATTAACTATGACCATTAAGTATTGGTAATACTAACCATACATTTTCATAACAGGTATAGTAGCAGTAACTGTATAATGGCTGATGGTCACTTGCAGGAAAAGAAATGCAAAAACATACCTGCAGAAAATCGCCAATGTTAACAATTAAAGCCCCAGGCAAAGGGGGTAAATCAATCCACATGTCCTGATGAAGAACTTGGAGGCCACCTATATGGTCTTGTAGAAGCAATGTGATGAAATCAATATCAGCATGCCTCATGGTTCCCAAAGTTAATTCTGGTTCAGGACAGGAAGGATAGTAATGGCTAAAGGCAAAAAGCCCCTCAGTGCAACCAATATCTATTAAGTGGGTTGGATTTAGACCCAGAGCTTCTGATAATAACTCAAGCATTATAGTCCCCAGTTTCATTACTTGATTGGTGTATTCCAAAAGTATGTCTCTACAAACAAATGAAGTGAACAAGTATTCCATGATCAGGCCAGAAGGGCGGAAAGATTCAAGCATTATGAAATCTGAAGCGTCATGGCCAAAAGCTGTAGGATAGCAAACATGTAAAATATTGTACTGTTTTTGACTTGGCTTCTTAAGATTTCGTCAGATTTCACCTTATAGCGCCTTCATCTGCATGCTAATTTCAATTTTATTCAACTAGAAATAGTTTGCTTTCTAAGGTTGTTTATTGAAACTTTTAAGATATAAGTCTGAAGGTAAACAAATGTAGACACAATTTACAGCTTAACCTGCCATTGAAACGGCCTAACCATCTTATTCATGAAATGTGGTTTATGAAATGCAATGTGATCTGGCAATTTAACAGAAGCACTAGTTACTTCTAAGAAATGATATTTGTACATATAGTCATATAGAGAGTCACCCAATTTTCTAATCATACGCATAAAATTTCCAGTCATTTGCACATGGATCCCCAGTTATATGACACTCACAGCATTATCACTCACCACCTCCTATCGAGTTCCCGGTTATCTATGTAAATTCTCCACTATTTACACCGATTCCTCCTTGGTGTTTAAATGACTGTACAAATATCATTTTTCTTTATTTTTTATTTTCCTGGTAAATAATGAAATCATGTTGTAACTTGAACCTAGATCACTGAAAGACAAATAATAACCTGAGTTAAATGACCATGTTGAGCACATATATACCTGCACACAGCTGGCAAGTCTTCTGGTTTGGGGGCAATAGGAGCCAGGTCACAGAAGAAAGAATCCTTCCAACTAGCTGCTGGTGCAATATGTAGATTAAAATTGCTATTGTACATAAAGGGTCTTTTATCACGCGTATAAAGTTCCTTCTTGACTTCATCATCTTGCTCAAAAAACCTTAGTATCCCATCTTTCATCTCCTTCAGAGTACTCTCAGGGATGCCATGATTGACAACCTGAAAGAAACCCCATGTCTCAGATGCCTTTCTGACTCTCTCAACAACCCTTTTCCTTACACTTGGATCTTCATGAATTTTTGCAAGGTCTATAACAGGAATGATGTATTCTGTGTAGCCTAAATCTGAGGCCTTCTTGAAGTTATCAGGTGGATTATAGAATATACGAGGGACCTTGGTGATTCCTGCATCAACAAGTCCTTTAACACCAGTTTTCGTGTGATCAAAAGCTTTGAGCTCCTTTGCTCTTTCAGAATCTGGTTCCACTTTGTCTGCCATTTTTACTTTGAACTAGTGACCCCTCAGTTTCCTTCCCTTTGGAATGGCCGTTGACTTCAATACAAATTACAAAATATTGTCCTGAAACTGCACAGCAATGCAAGATCAGTAATTGAAAGATCTAAAGAGGCATCATCTATTACAGAAGAGACAGACATAAAGTGATGAACAGTTACATTTTAGTAATCTCTATACAAGGAATAAGAAAGAACAAATGAAAGTGAGGGGAACACCAATGCAAGACATCACATGCATGAAGACAAATCCAACCGCTGCACGATTAGAGACATGGTCACATTTACAATGCTGCAGTCAAAAAACTGAACATTGTTGATCCAGTAACTACAATTGTTTTGTGTCTGGAAAAGACAAAAAAACCAATGGAGGCTCAACATCGCCCACTCAAACCCACCACCACCAAACCCAACTCCCGGCGGATGGACTCCGACACCATCATCACTACCCTCTTCGACCACTCCCGTCACCACCCCCTTCCTCCCATGGCCATGGCGTCTGAAAGTTAATGTCAAAATTCTTACGGGAGATCGGAGTCGGAGCTCGAGATCGGAGCAGTTGCGGGGCAAGGCGCTGGAGATCGAAGCAGTTGAGGAGACCGGAGATCGGAGCAGTTGCGAAGCGACTCCGACAGCGTTGAGAGCCTCTCCTTCGTCAACGACTTCGACAACTCCGCCAAGTTCACAGAGCCACCATGCTCCTCCGTGAACCCATCACATGCTTCCTGGAGCAGCACCAACTGGATTGCATCGCCGCTGACTTCATGATCCCGTGGGTTGATGACGTGGCAACCAAGCTCCGCATCCCAAGATTCACCTTCTATAGCTTGTCTATTCTACATCTGCGCCATGAAATCCCTCACAGCTGGTGTCCATTTCTATCATTAGCACAATGCAAGAGTTCTAACTTCTCTACTTATTCACCCGTTAACTAGCAGGCTGTCCATATATTGCAACTGTGTCTCATGAATTGTTATGAAAACCAGACCGGACCAGCCGGTCTTACTGGTTGAATTGGAATGGGTTTGGTATCTGATCCGGTTATATCTAAAAAATTATTCCATTCAAAAATTGGAATTGAATCGGTTAAACAAACTGAAAACCTGTAAATTGGCCAAATTGAACTAATTTTACCGGTTGGCCAATTCTTTCTAAAAAAAGAAATAAAAAATTATATTTTTATCATTAATAAATTAACTTTATTATGATAAAAAAGAATCAAAAATATGTTTTGATTAATAAAATAAAAAATCACTACATCTTTTACTCTTTAAAAAAGAGATTAAAGATAATAAATATATTAAATATAAAAAAATAATATATAAATATTATTTATAGAAATTTTAAGAATTAAAAATTTTTATTTTAAACAATACAAAACTTCTTGAATATTTTTAGTAATTTTAAGAATAAAAAATTTAAAATTTAAGTAATATGATATTTAATATTTTATTTATATTAGTTATATTAATACGATTTAATATAATAATTTTGATTTTTAAAATTATTTTTATTATATTAAATTTTTTTAATTATTTTTATTTATTTTATAATATATTATTAATTATATTTATCTATATTTATATATAAATATATATTTTTTATTATATTTCGATTGAATTTCTGATTGAATCATTAAATCTTTTGTCTAGTTTAATGTCTGATTCAAGTTTTAGAATTTTATCTGTGACTCTCTCAATACATATAAACGATTAGATTGACTTTTTAATCCTATGGGTGGATGACTAGGGCATCGTAAATGTGACCTAGAGGCATATACAGTAGACAGTAATCAATAGGGGTACATGTTTTTTAAATCCATCAAGTTTGAGAGCGCCGACTGCGATGCTTTATGCACTCAAAGATGCATTATATATTTTGTAACTATAACATATTTAATGGATTAAATTTATGAGATATATTATATATTAATTATTTATAATATATTGTAGTAATATATTAATTTTAAAAAAATTAAAAAATATAATTAAATATATTTTAAAAATTAATTTTTATATATTAATAATATAAAATTATATTAATAATATAATATAATTTTATATTATCAATATAAAATTATATTGATAGTATAAAATATTTTAAAATTATACTGACAGAATAAAATTATATTAATAAAAAAATTTTAATTTTTAAAAATTAATTTTTATATACTAATAGTATAAAATTATACTGACATGATAAAATTATGAAAAATTACACTGAGAAAATAAAATTACGAATAAAATTACATAGATAAAATTTTTTGATTATATTAAATATAAAATTATTTTATATTATTAATATAATTTTATATTATTAATATATAATAATTAATTTTTAAAATATATTTAATTTTATTTTTAAATTTTTTTAAAATTATATATTATTATAATATATTATAAATAATTAATATATTGATACACCTTCCAGTAATACACTAGGTTGCTGGACTAGATAAATGCACCGTATAAACGCATCCAAGTTTGGTTGTTGTGGCATATGAGAGTGAGTACTAAATTACATGTCTCTCGAGATAGGATCGACGTATTGTAGTGAGATTTCTTTTAAG
Organism: Pterocarpus santalinus; assembly: GCA_031439595.1. Classification (NCBI taxonomy): domain Eukaryota; kingdom Viridiplantae; phylum Streptophyta; class Magnoliopsida; order Fabales; family Fabaceae; genus Pterocarpus; species Pterocarpus santalinus. Next base: position 41,268,347 of record CM062523.1, on the reverse strand, counting down.
TGATTTTTTAAAATTAATTTTTTATTGGTCGTACCTGCAAGCAAGGGCGCATGCTGTGGTTCAGACATAGTTGGTGGTGCAGAAGGTGTAAATATGTCGTGGCAGAAAGAAAGACCGACATATTGAGGGTGTTGCGATTTTAGAGTTTCAAATTCCATGTTTATTTCTTCATTAACCTTGAATTTCTGAGTTCAGATTTCTAGACTGAGTTAATTTTTTCAGTATTCTTGAGTTTTCGAGTTTTAAATTTAATAACAGAACATCTGTACCCCAAATTTTCGAATTCCAAATTGAATATCAGAATATCTGTGCCATCTACACCGATGGTCATTTACACCACATAATTGGCTCCAAGGAAATGGTATTTTATTTAGTGCCCTATGGTGATTGTCAAATAACACTATTCTATCCAATAGGTATTAACCTAAGATTATGTTGGACTTTGTAGAGCTTGTTTGGTTCCCAGTTTGCAGAGGCTAAAAGGCCTTCTGGGAGAAGGAGAATGACTTTGTACAGTAAATGGTAGTGTTTGGTTTAACTTTTTATAAAAAGGCCTTTTAGAAGAAGTATCTTTGAAGTTACTTTTCATTCTAGAAAAAGACCTTCTGAAAAGAAATTTTACTATTACTCTCACATCAACAACCAAAAGTAACTTTATTTTATCCTATCCAAATAAAACTCATTCTTCTAAAAGGCCTTTTAACATATTCAAACCAAACAAAAATCATTCTTTTAAAAGTAATTCTTCTAAAAGGCCTTTTTTTAAAAGACCTTCTTTTAAAAGATCTTCTCCCAAAAGTGCAACCAAACGGACCTGTACTAGTCTCCATATATAATGCATTGTTAACCCCAAATTCGTTCAATCATACATAATTTATAAAGCAAATTGTGTTTCACGAGTTGATCAAATTATTATTATTATTATTATTAATGAAAGTGATCGATAGACACTATTTTTTTACACTTAGTTTAGGGCTGTGTTATTTGTACCCAGCACTCTTTTAGCATACATCAACACCCAAACACAAAGAGAAGGAAAAAAAAATCATAAACAAAAAGGAAAAAAATGACAAGACAAGTAGGAAGAGAAAATTTAGAGAGAGGATTTAAGATATCACAAATTTTGGATGTACAAAAATCTTTTCCCCTTAGTTTAAGGTTTGCAAAGTAAAAGAGAGAATATATTGAAATGTGAGTTCTTCTTTTATTATTCATAAATAATGTAAAAGGTAAGGAATCCAACCATTGAATATTTTTTTTATGAATATCGAATTTCATTAGTTTAACAGTTATGTAATATTATTTCAATAATAAAGTATATTAAATTTGAGAAAATTGGACATTAAATAGATATGCAATTAATAATTGATATTTATTTATATTTTTGAAGACATATTGTAACACCCATTCAAGTAAAGCTAATGACTTAAAGACAAATAGGAAATTTGACATATGATATTAACGTACTTGAGTATATTAGAGCATTCAAGAAGATAAACACAATATTATTGCCTATACATTGAGTATTTTTAAAACTAGTAATAGTAACTACGCTTTATTTAAAACATTTTTTTGTACTTCTCTAGTGATTGGAGGACTTTGTCTTCTTCTATGGCGTTACTTGATTATTTTGAAATTATTAGGAATAAAATAAGAATTAAAGAGTCTTAGTAGAAGATTAACAATTATAAAACATTTGAGAGCTATAGTTGCTTCCAATCGTATCATAGTATGAAAAATACCGCATAGCTACCATGTTATATTCAAAATCTTATATAATCACATATTAAAACATAATAGCATGAGTTATAAGTATTAAATAAATCATGCCAATACAACTCTTCATACAACATAGATAAGACACCATCATATGCATTATAATATCTTTGTCTTAGTTTCACCGTTCCTTTGGTTCTGCTTACCCCACACATCTTGAAGGCCTTCTCAGAAAATTCCTCTCCTTTGGTGTTACTCATAACATTGTGATAACAAAATAAAACCATTACGCTACACTAACCAAGGCACATCTATCTCTCTATTTAGGTTAGCTGCAAGTCTTAACCGTCTTCTCACGAAATTAATTCCTTGGTATAGTACGTAAATTCTCAACATAATGTATATTTAGAACTCAAATAATAGAATAACCTTGATATAATGCATAAACAAAATCAACATAGAGTAAATATAAACTTATGGAGTACATGTTAACTTAAAATAACAAACATATATAAAAATGAGCAACTTTGCAACAATAGAACGTAGCTATGATTTTGTTTCGAAAATAAATTTATCTTCTATCTTAAAATTTGTAGAGGTGAAGATGATGTAGACACAACAAACTTTTATTCTTATTCCTTCTTTGTTCCTCCTTCAATCCTTTCCACCCTACTTAACTCTCACTCTCTTGTACGTAAGAATGGTGAGAAATGGGGTCAAGTAATTGGTTTTCATGAGAATACTCTCAAAAGAAGATCCTTTTCATTTGCAAGATTTTTGGTTGAAACTTGTCTAAGATTTTTCATCAAAGGGTGGGTATTTGAATCACTTGGAGAATTAGGATGTGAAGTGTTTGTGAAGGAGCTAGGTTGTGGCTTTACGAGTTGTTTTTCTCTAGCTTGCCCGCGGCTGGAGGGCGAAGAGCTCCAGCGAGACTTGGCACCAGCAATGGGAAGGAAGGTGAGGGGTAGTATATCATTAGTTAGGCTGTGGCGATTCATGACCAAACCCATGGCCACGGCCCTTTTGTTTCACGTGACGTGCAAAATGTAGATAACAAGGGTTATTGAACACCATCTTTCGAGGGTGATATGAGAACAAGTGAAGTAAAAGCTTGGTGGGGGAATGGAACCAATTCTTCCCCTCAATATCCTTGAGGCTTTGAGCTTCAAGTGTGTTGTACCAAGGATGGTCTTGATGGTTTAGAAAATGGGTTTGGTCATGGTGCTAACGTTGTGCCTAAAACTCGAATGGGTATTAGGAAAGGCTTGGGCTAGAGGTGTATGAGGCAAGGCACAAGAAGAAAAAAGACAAAAAGCTTTCACAAGCTAAAAAGAAACAAGCATGTGTGTTTAAAAGGAGTGTGACTAAGAGCAAAGGTCATCACTTGTCAGTTGATTCATTGGATAATTTTGAGATATGCCTTTATGAGGAAGCGGAAAACACTTGGAAGCTGGGTAAGTAACTTAGTCTTTATGCTAAGAATGATGAGGACATTGTTGAGTCTTTGGTATGGAATGCTAAAGCAAGTATGGAAGAGCCTTTGATGAATAATGCAGAGAACAAGCGAGGAAGAAGGAGATCCAAAAGAAAGAAATCTATTTAAAATGTGGCACTTTGCAATTGAGTGAGATTTATGTGGTTTTCTTGAGTATTTGATTTGAATTGTGTTATCTTGAGTTTTGTTGTTGGTTCCCTTGTCTTATTCTAGTCCTAGTTGTATCCCCTTTTACTTCTCTGTTTGGAGAGTCTTTTGAGCTTTCTATAAGTATTGAAAATGAAGTTCTCACTCTCACTTCAAACTCTCTCACTCTTCTTTCTTCCTTTCTATTTTTAATGCAAACTCCTTACAAAATTTTACATTAATATAACATACTCGTACTCTCAGTAACATTCCCTCTTTCTACATATAAAAGTCTCACTCTCTTAATTTACTCATATAAAACATTTGAAGGCCTTCACCCTATTTGTACTGGCTCAAAGCATGCTTCTTCAAGAAGCAAATTTTAGCAACAGTGGCAGGTGCAATTGTTGCACCTTTTGACCACCCAAGAGTCTTTGTTGTGTCAAGGGAGCACTTCAAGCTGCTAATATGCTTCCACGTTTTTAGGCAATATAAGGTGGCATCTATGTTTTGCACCGCTAGCACATATCAGCACCGCTAGCTTCCGTTCCTTTATTGTAATAATTTTCATTTTTCAAAACATAACCCAGCAACACCTGCCTCTCAATGTGCTACTAGCCATTTAGATATCGGCAATGTGTGTTACGTGGGGTCTATCTAACTTTTAAATAACAATATAATGATACCATTTATCTTAAGAAAATTTGTTGTTTAATACATTTTAAAATATATTATCTTACTTTAAGAATTTGATGTCTAAAACTTAACTATTAATTTTTATTTATCTACTATTCTAAAAATCAATTTAAATAAATCAACTAAATATTTAAATAATTTAAAGGAACTAAAATTACTCTACACAAATTACTTTATCAAAAAAGGATACTACACATATTCTTTGTTAAAATAAAGTGGGATGCATGACAATAATAATAATAATAATAATAATAATAATAATAATAATAATAATAAAGTGAGATGATGAATTATCAAATCATTTTCAAATTATATAAAATTTTATAAACTTGGTCAATTTAGTATAAACTTTTAATTTAATGGTTGGATTGATAAAATTTTTTAATATTGATAAAAGTTTATTCGATAATATAAGTATATCAATACTTACCCTTAAAATAAATGAATCACCAACTAATATAAAAATGGGTAAAGCTCTTTTTATAACTTTCATATTTTATATAAGTTTCAATTTAGTCCCAATTTTTTTTTATTTACATTTTAAATATTTCTAAATCATATTGATATTACCCTTTTATTAGATGACGTCCAAATTATTAATGGATAGATTGTTTTTGTTGCTTTCCACATCATTTGCTTGAAGTAAACACTAAAAAAAATTCTCCCTAAATTTAATATACAACTCTCTTTTGTCACAACCCGTCTTATGGTCTGTGACTAGTGCACAGATTATACAAAATCTAATATAGCCCGGCTAACTTGGCAAGATATACTATTTCTTAAATATCAACATTTAATATAAAAACATGACTAATTCTTATAATCGCAAGCTCAAGACATTACTAAATAATGCTTATGTCTTAAGTTCATTTGAAATAACTAAAATAGTCAAATGCACAATCATATAGATGCAGATCTTGAAATCAAAAATGATGGAATCCGCCCAAACCATATTGGAAGCATACTAACAATTTTAGATCCTGCAAAAATGATTATATATCTTTAAGGAGGTATTTGATAAACGGAATGAATTTTCATTTCTGGGATTACTATTCCTAGGAATGTTATTTCCAGGAATAATATTCTTGCGTATGATATTTTAGGCGTGTTTGGTATGCAAATTGAATTTTCGGGAATATTTGATAAATTTTCAAAAATATCCTTGATGGAGGTGATGATGGGTGGCCCGCCGATAGCAGCGAGAGCGGGTGGCTTTGGATGGTGATAAGGTATTTTGTTCTTTTTATAATAAAAAATATTTCTTTCCCTTGGATTCCCATGAAGAGTGATAATATTTTTGGAGAAATTTTTCTTCCCAAAAATACAATATTTATGGAAATATTACATCAAACCTTGTATTAAATATGAGAATATTTTCACATTCCTGAGAAAAAAAAATTTGCCTCTTACCAAACACTCCCTATAGATCGACGTGTAAGTGGATGCGACCATCGTGTTTCTGGACTGAGGGGTCGGGCTATAATTCTCGTCCAATACATAATCATATTTGAAAATATTTGAACTAATAATACCATGCTAATAGAAAAGTATTTGCGAACTCCTTAATTAAGAAAGGCGAAAAGTTTTTTATTGCATGCATCTTTGAAATAACAATTAAAAAGTGTTGGAGGTCAATTAGTTTCTTAATTAAAGGACCTGTATATTTATTAAATTCATATTTGAGAGGGAAAAAAATGAAGGTTTTAAAAGGGATTACTATTTTATTATTATATATAAGATGATATAAACATGTATTGAAATATTTTAGGATACATGACTAAAAACCAATGCAATGTTATATAAAATGAAAGAATAAAATAGGGCATTTACGAAGAATTTTTTATTCCTTACAATATAAAATCATAATAATTACATTTTATAAAAGAAATAATTGAAGAATCGACATCATATATTTTACACTCTTCAAAACTCAGGTGAATTTGATAAGTTATTCTATTAGTGATGTTTTTGAATCATAAAATTTAGTGGATATATTGTTATGCCTTTACTGGATATTGAGTCATGGAAAGGAGGATTAAAATAAAAAAGTTCAAATAATTATTTGAGTTTCAATTAATAGATAATTATAAAATAATTAACAATGTGAAATGTAAATAAACGAAGATTAATATACTTAATCAAAGTTTGTTCTAATAAAAAGGGGGTTTTTGTGAGAGAATAATTTGAAAACTTAAAATTATAAATTATCGATAGAAAGTGCGAATAGATAATTGAAAGTATTAATAGGCTTAACCAAATTTACCTTGAATTGATTGAAATTACACTGAAATTATAGAGATTTAACCTTTCTTTCCATGACTTTTGTTCTTTTCACACGTACGCAGTACAACTCTGATACTTTTGGATCTCTTTATCTCCAAAGCTTTGATTGACTAAACAGAAGAAAGAAATAGCCTATCAGCAATCATGTAGATAAAAGGCGTGTTTCAAAACAAAACTAAAAGAGAAAAGGGAAAAAAAAAAGATGTATTTACAAGTGTCTAACGTAGTAATAGATCGTGTGGTAAGTAATAAGCTTAAATTGTCATATGCTGTGTTACGCTAAACATTTTTTTTTAACATACTTCCAATCGAAATTTTCGTTCAATTAATGACTATTGCAAACAATATGCTATGCACAAGCATAAAATTCTTTCTTCTCAATATACCGATAGCTCAAAAAGTAGTAAATTATCACGGTCTCAAAACCCATGCAATGTAACAGAAGTACGTATTTGGAAGTCTTCATGTTTCAGGACACAGAAATGGATAATCATATAATTCACTCCAATCCGTAACATAGTCTACTGACACAAAGCACCCATTTATCTTTTTAATGCAAATTTCTCATTGATAAGTCCCAAGAAATTTAAACAGCGCAAATTCCAGAATTTGAGGCATTGTACCCAATAGTATTCCCTTAAACAGTGAAGGTCGCGACTGATGCGCGGTGGTTGGGATTCTACTCGGCAACAGGGGTGGGATTTGCTGCAGCAGCTCACTTGTTTATACATTTTATATAATTTTATTTTGATGAAATTTGGTTTTGTTTTGCTATCCTGCCACTGCTCTAACTTGGTTTTGTTGATTTAGGAGACATTTTGGATTGGCGACCTCGAGTTGTCTTATGAAATTTGTAGATGGTTTTGAGTTTGGTTGGTGGTGCAGGGATGATTTTTGGTGTGTTTTTGTGATGTTCTGAGTGTGATGTTGTTTGCTGATTGTGTGCACGTTTGTGTTCTTGAAAATAACTCCTCCATGATCTCAACTCTCATGGTAATGTATGAGCTGTTGATGTTTCTATGTATAAGCTGTTGATGTTTCTATGTCATTGATGATTGATCATAATGTTGATGCTGGTTGCAGGAGTATGTTGGTTTTAGAGCTATGATTGTTTTACCACTTTGCTGGTTTGACAGATTTAGTTGAAAGTTTGAATTATTGGACTAATATTGTTGGCATGCTATATTGTTGTGTTTAGTGGGTTGATTCTTACTTATGCTGTGAGTTTTTAATGTCTATATTCTTTAAGGAGTGGATCTTTCTTCTCTAGCTTATGGTGTGATGTGATATTTTTGACATACTATCATGTGTTTTATTGTTCTACATCAAGCTCTGTGCCTTGATAACTACAGGTATTACATAGTTACTAATATTGGTTGAGGATTGTGCTGCTATTTGGTATGGTCTAAATATGGTCTCAGTCCTTGAGCTATTCATGTGTCCAAATGTTGGCATGATATTTGGAATTCAAGACCAGATAGCAGCAAGTGCAATATATCAGTCATTTGGAGTTGTTCATATCAATTCATAGGGGAGCTATTTTTATTTGTCATTGTCAGACCCTTTTCAAAGTGCAAGGCACTGAACTAGTTGCATTGACAACCAATTTAAGGAGTCCTCTTGATATTTTTATTTTTTTGGTTGATAAGTAAAACAACTCAAACTCCCTAGACGAGAGGAGCAAAAAGGCACTGTTTGCGTAAACTGATACATCACAAAGAGTTTGTAACAATATCCAAAATAGAACAACTAACAAGCTATGACTAATCACACACTATCTATTTGGACTTTTGGCTGCACATTGCACATGGAATATTGGTGATATCAAACAAGTTTGTTTCATTGCTTTTTTTGTTTGCCTTTCCCTTTTCTTGCATCAATGTTGATCCATCCTTTTTTATGCATCTAATTTGTTTTCAATAATTAGTTTTACGGAAGTATATCATGTCATGTTTTGTATACTATAGATAATGAGAAGAGTGTAAATTAGATTTATAGTTTAAAACTCTTTGCCCCATCAGTAACAATAAAGTGTCACATTGTTATAATATTGCAGTAACAGCTTTTGACAGTTTTTTTACGGCCATTTTATATTATGTATGCGTCCATGTTTTTAGATTAGCTTAAGAAGAGTGCCAAAATTTAAAATGCACTTAAGTAAACTATCTTCTTATGGCAACATTACCTGTTATGACTGGTTCTTTTAGGCAGCATTTGGTATATTGCCTATTAAGATTGCCAATAATATAGATTATCACTTGAAAAGATTACCACCTTTTAAATTGTTGGTAATGTTAAATGCGGTATTTGGTATATATAGGTAATCTAAGTGGTAATTCAGATTACCCTATTTGATATATCAAAAAAATTACTAAGTAATATATATATTAAACTAATATTATAATAATAATAATAGTTAATTATTATTATTATTATTACTACTACTACATTAATAATTAATAATAATTATTAATTAATAAGAATGAGAAATTTTAATTATTAATTTTATTAATAACTATTTTAAAAATAATTAATATTATTAAATAATAATAATTAAAAATAATATTAATTATTATTAATAATATTTAATTATTAATAATTAATCATGATAATATTAACAATAATAATACTAATAATAATTATAATAATCAATAATAATTAATATTATTTTTAATAATAACAATAACAACAACAATAATAATAATAACGGGAAGATTGCTATATTGGTGACAATCCATAGTACCACCTTTCAAGGGAACAATCCACATTATCACATTAGTGGTAATTTACATTACTTTGGAAATCTGAATTATCAATAATGTTGACCAACCAAACAAGCTAATATTATGGATCTAGGCAATTTAATCAAATATTACCAGTAATTCAGATGGATTCCCCATATCAAGTGCTATCTTAGGTTATTCCACACAATATCTTTTGTTGCAATGGAATTATTATGACTATATTTTCAAAGTTATTGGAGACATGATTATATCATTTTAACGGATTGGATATTAAAATTCAAACAATGTGGTTAGTATTTATTTGCTTTCTATCTATGTAGTTGTTGGAGTTCAATGAGTCAAAGACTGCCAATTCATCCCAAGGACTAATGCCAAAGCTAAGAAGAAGGCTGTAAACTCTACTCCTTACTATCATTATTGGGTTGAGTTATTTATCTATGTATCAAAAAAAGTATTAGTCATGCTCGGAATCTTGGATGGTAGCTCAAGGCTAGCATAGCCAATTGTTGAGAAAAAAATTTGCAATCTACACGAGATAAATAGATAAACAAAGTAAAAGGAGCACAAAATAGTTACTGTGATTTGGCCTTTACTATATTCATCTATAACTTCACAAATTAATCCGCTAACGTTTGTCCCAAAAAAGAAATACAATCACCAAATTGACAAAATTTTAACTCATACACTTAGTTTAAATATGGCAATAATTATACCACTGATAGTGATGCCTTGTTCTAACAGCTTATACCATTAAATATAAGCAAATAAGTTATATACTTATGAATGCATAAATGCATTACTTGTTGCACTTTATTATTTACTTTCTTACTTAGCATGTGCCTTTAATATTTACTATCCTTGGATAGACTGATTTGGGAATTAAGCTCATTTCGTGACTATCGTCACATAGTATTGACTGACAAGGGAATCCATGTGCCTCTAAATTGGAGGAATCTTATAACTACCTACCTCTATATAAAAAGATCTCATAATCTTAATATATAGCTACCTTTAAGTGGAGGGATCTCATAACTATCTTTAAGTGAAGGGTTCTTATTTTCTTATATTCTTAGCATGCATTATCTCTTCACATACTTCCTTATTAATTCATATGCTTATATACATTCCTTAGTCATAATGATTCATAGGGATTTTTGAATGCATATATACTCTTGCTATATACTTATAAAACATTTCTACCGAAAATTTGATAGTATAATAGCTATAATATGAAATTTTCCAAAGTTTACAATAATAAATTATACAACTAGTCACATAATAGAACAATTTCCAGCGCATATAAGTTTATATAAAGCAAAGAATGCCTTAATCAACATATGTACTAACATAGCAGTGAACTCAACATATAATCTCCATCCTTGCAATTTAGACTTGGTTTTATATAGTTTGGAGACCTCTAAGTGAAGTTGTAGGTAATTTAATTAATAACCTAATTTAAGTTTCTCAAATTCTGCCTGAATTTTTAAATTATGCCAAAATTTCAATTTAAACTCTTTTAATCTCAAATTCTACAAAAACATTTCTTTGTTAGTCTATTTTCAAACCTCTTTGGCCTCACTTAATTTTGATAAATGTAATTTAAGATATTTACAATTGATTCACTGTTACCTCATTTTGGGGTAGATTTGGATACCAAAAATGGGAAAATCACTAAGGTGGTGTTTGGTTTACCTATTTTCTGTTTTCATTTTCAATGAAAACGGAAAAAAGACCTGAGAATGTGTTTGGTTAGATATTAATGAAAATATTTTCACGGAAATGTTTCTTGAATCCTGCACAATTTTGAAAACGTGGATTTCACGTTTTCAATGTTTTCACAAAAACATTTTCACTTAATGAAAACGTAATGAAAATGCGGTGGCATAGATGTAATTATAACAAAATCTCATTATTATTTTTTTATCGCTTGTAAACACTCTGCCTTTACTATCCTTCCTCCAAAGAAGAAGACATCGTAACATTGCCACTGTGCATCTTTACTCCTCCTTGCTGGTTGCTGGTTGCTGGTTGCCTTTTTCCTTGTTCCCTTTCTATTCTATTTTTTCCTCCATTATTAGATCCTCTCTCTCCCTTTTTGTCGATTTGTTACTGCTCTTTGTTTTTTTCTTTGTCTTCAGGTTTATTTCACGTGATTTTTGTCAAGTTTTTGAGTGACTAGTGTTATTTGATTAATTAGTGTGGAGCTTGTTAAATGGTATGGGGAATGTACTGGGATTGGATTCGGACAACGAAAAATGGAGAAGATGATTTTGGTTAGGATGAGAGAGAGAGAGAGAGAGAGAGAGAGAGAGAGAGAAGATGGGTATTTCCAAGAATTTGTTTGGAGAGTTTTTACCCTTTTTGCCATGGCTGGATTGGATTTTCTTGATAAATCTTTCTTTCTTATGTTGCGCCATGCTAGAAGTAAATGAAGCCTTTACGAATTGTTCCATCTCACAAAGGCTATAGAGCGTCACTTCAATAAACACAATATATTTGATATGAGTTTTATTTTATTTTGTATGGAACTTTTACAATTACGTATTATTCCATATCATATTATTTTATGTTTATATGATATTGTAAATAATTTAACTCATTTATTTTGGGAGTCAAATTACTCAAAAAGCAAATCATATACCTTATTTTATAAAAATATTCATTACTTTGATAAATTTTTTGGTGGATAATCATGTATAGAAATTAATTTGTATGCATTGATAGTATAAAATAGTTTTATATTATCAGCTAATAAAAATACAAGAAAGTGCCAAATTATGATGGGTCACTTATTACAATGAGTAGGTACCTAGTATGATTTGGCACTTCTTTACATTTCTATTGGTTAATAGTATAAAATTATATATATAAAATTTTATTATTTAAAACAAATATAATTCTATTATTTTAAATTTAATGTGAAAATTTTCATCTTGAAAATAAACAAACCAAACATATTTTTATATTTTCACTATTTGAAATCAGGATATACTTTTATAAACTAAACGTATTTTCTAAAGTTTGAAAATCTGAAAATGAAAATCATTTTCAGAAAATAAAAACAGAAAATGAAAACAGGAAATATTTTCACAAACCAAACGCACCCTAAAAATTCACTCCTTATCATTTTACCCTAAAATTTTATATGCTTATACTCACTTAAACCCTCTTTCAAAGAATCTAAATTCCACTTAGTTTGGCTAATCAGAGCTTAAGCTATAAGTTCTAAACTGAGGCTATCTTATTTTGGTACTCATAGAGCATGAGATAACTTCATAGAATTATTGGGATCAATCCACTAAAAGTTTAAATCTAAAAGTTTATAGGCTTATTTCACTATGTGTTAGATTTTTAACAAAATTGATTATACTCAGTTTGAAGGTCTATGGGTCAAGATATATCCATTAGAACACATACTGCTCTAGTACATGTTGCTCTGTCTATAGTATATTTCAAACATTCATAACTTATTCATCTTAAGTCCAATGAATCTCAAATTTTGTGGATATACTATGAGTCAGGTTTGATCTAAAATTGGTTTTACTTTAATTGAAGGTTCCTAGCTTTAGATATAGTCCATGAACCCAACATTGCCTATGGTTATCCTAGTTGTCTTGTTTTCTGTTTGTGAATATCTTTGAGTCCCTAGTTTGTTTCCCTCACTAACTCAAGTTTCACTAGTTTCACTTCATTAATATGAGCCTAAAGAATATCATCATGAACCAGAATATATGCGAACCAAAAAAACAAAAACCCTAGCTCATCTAGCCATATAACCACATATAAGGTGATTTAAAAGTCTATCTCACTTCTAAGCTTAAAAGAAGCTTTAAGTCTTGCCTCTAATACCTCTAAAATTCTTTTGAAGCCACAAATCACACTTAAACCCTTCTCTTTTTCTTCTTGACTGAAGTTGAATATAACCAAAAGAGGAAAGGTTTTTGCTTTTAAATGGCTTTAGAGATTGGAACCAAGCTCAAGAATCAAATAGATTTTGAAGGAACAAGGAAGAACCAAGAGTTTGTGAGATAGTGTAACCAAAAATGGAAGAGAAAGGACAAGGAGAGAAAAGGACGAGAAAGTTAGGGTTTTTAGGGAGATATTAATAAAAAAATAAGGGTGACTCTTAGTGACTCATCATCAGTGTGTAGCCCATATTGTGCCATATAATTTTGGCCATGTGACCTACTCTAGATCATAATTGATAATTAAACTCTTTTACATCTTAAATTCCTACTAGATCAATTTATTATGTAAAATTATTCTTAAAATTTTTACGATGCGGTTAAAATTCTATTTCCGTAGAAATTTTAACCATATTTTACTTGTACTATTCTACATTTTTATCTCTATTTTTTTAAATTTAATATTAATTACATTTTAAAAATATTAATTATAGACTGGACTAAATCAAGTTGTTACTTGCAGCAAAACCAAGAGGAAGTTGCAGCCCTTCTTTCTTACCAGTGAACTCTAAAACTTCAACAATCTGCGATATAGATTTCCAAAGATTCAACACAGATGAATGTTCAATTCAGTGAACGGGTAAGCTAGACATATACATATATATATATATATATATATAGAAGTTTCTATCGGCCTTCATCATACACTTTAAAGGACAAAAGGAGCAACAAAAGTGAGAAAAACTTCAGAGATAAACAACCTAAGTATTATGCACGCAGTTCTTGGTTTTCAATGAAGAACCTCGCCTGATTGTAATCATTGTTAAAGAATTTTTTTGCATTATTTGATAATCAAGCATATATAAAATTCCTAGTAGAGAACTCACCACAAAGGACTCAGAAAGCAATGATAGAGATAGTTGTCAACTAAACATTGTTCTTCTTCATTTCATCTACAAAATGATTCTGTACTCTAAAAAACTCATAATTCTGTTTCCAACTTTCTTAATAAAAAAGAATACAATGGAAAACAATGAATCTACCACACCCCTGTTGGAGAAAGGCAACTGTCTCAAAGCTGAAAATTTGTTTTAGATATAAAAACAAAACAAAACAAAAAGTGAAAAACAGTTTCCTTTCTTTCCCTAGCCATTGTAGTATGTGTTATTAAGTAAAAAATTTACTGACATGTTCTTCACTCATTTAGACAACAAGAACGAATGGCTTCTGTGACTATTGAAGAATTGTTGCAACACAAAATTAATCTGCAATATGCACTGTACTTTTCCATGATTCTACGGAGAGAATATTGAGCTTCTCTAGAGAGCTTGTCAACGTCATCGAACATTAGTACTGATATAGCACAAACAAAAAAAACAATCATCATGCAAACATCAATATATATAAGCAAGATAAAGGTGAACGCTTTGTAGTTCTTGTAATTACTACACAAGCCAAAGGGGAGAGGCTGCCGATTTGACGCTGCCATAGAGAACGGGAGACAAAAGAAGAGGACCACATAAGTACTTTAGATTAGACATTACCAGACCAAACATCATCTGTACAATCGAAGAGAAAATGTCTCGCATTAAGGATAAGAATAGAAAGATAGCACCTATACTTGAATGTGCAAAACATCCAAACTATTTGTTAACCGTAACAAAGGTAGCCTTTTTCTATTTGCTTAAAACCACACTGGTGTATAAGTTAAAAACAAAGACTACAAGTTACCTTTAAATCCTTTGTCTTCCCCTCAGTATCAATGGGTCTATTCTTAGCCATTTCTATGATTATTCCTTGAGCAATGTATCTGTCCTGAAAGCCCACATCACTTGGACAAATTTCAATGTGATTGGCACTCGACAATGTTGTCAGCACGATATCAATTGATCTACTCCCAGCCTGAAACCAATTCTCAAGTACTTTAAAATAAGAAAACAAATAACTAAGTAAATGCCAATGATTCAGTTTACTACATATAACTAATCCATTGGAATACAATTCATACTTATGCATCAGAAGCCATATGGAGGATAAAAAAAACAAAACTGAACAAGTGCTTCTCCATGAGGAGCATACATGATATTGAGCGACATTTTCGAGCGCATGATTATTTCTAAGTGAAAAGGATCAATAGAAAGATTCGTGTGTGGTAAATTGAAGACATTCGTGGTTTTTCAAGTCATACCATATAGTTAACATACGTACTATTTCTAAACAATTTTTCTTTTTTCCATAATATAACACCTTTGGACATGTCAGTGAAATGTTGATATCAGTGCTTTCTTCAGATTAAAAGATCAGTAGAAAAAAAAGGGGGGAGGGTGAACTTCTAAACCATACTACTATCCAAAGATTTTTGATAAGCCATCATATAAAAGGAGATCACCGTAAAAACAATGAATCTTAGAGTATCTCTGCTGGGGAGTTCCATTTTTTATCCCACTACATACTACATCAAC
This sequence comes from Pterocarpus santalinus, assembly GCA_031439595.1. NCBI lineage: Eukaryota > Viridiplantae > Streptophyta > Magnoliopsida > Fabales > Fabaceae > Pterocarpus > Pterocarpus santalinus. The sequence goes on along the minus strand of CM062523.1, from coordinate 41,252,917 downwards.
ATTTGTGAGTTAGCTCATCATAAAAAGCAAAAGTATTTAAAAAGCAAAAGTGTTTAAAAAATGGGACTCTTTTTTCCAATGACAAAGTCCTAACTTTGATCCCATATATTTTTTAAATTAAAAACAAATATCAACATAATTATCAAATATTTTATTATAAATATTATTTAATATACAATTTTATTTTTGAATTGAACAAAAATATGAAATTAAATTTTTTTGAATAATGTTAGTTAACAATTAATTTTTTTAAAATTAAGTTGCAAAATTTTTTTTCATTTATTTAATTTTTTAAATTTAAAATACAAAAAATTTGAAAAAAATTCATTTAAAAACTAAAACAAGTCTTCAAAATATTGAAATAATATAATTATGGTGGACCATGGCTATGTTTTGAACATTAAACTATAAAAATTCAAACTAAAATTATTAATGAACTAAAAAAAGTCTTAAAAATATCGAAGAAATATCACATAATCAACAACAATACAATTGGTTAATTTTAAAAATTACATTATAAACCCAACAACATTGAGTAATTAAACATTAAATAACTAAAAAAGCTACTTAACGTGCATTATGGAATTGCCATATATGTTCCACCAAATCTACTTGTAGTTGCTAAAGCTTTTGTCTATCACGAAGTTGGATATTATTTTGGATATACCTCTCATACGGAGCAAAAGTTTCCTCCCCCAACTTTGGTTATGATATGCCGCTGTCCACCTTGTCATAAAAAGGGATCTCATCAAAGTTTCTCGCATTTATGTCTCTCTCATCTTCAACAATCATATTATGCAATATGATACAAGCTCTCATTATTCTTCCAAACTTCTCTTTATCCCAGAATCATGCTGGGCCACATATAATTGCAAAACAAGCTTGTAACACTCCGAATGCTCGTTCCACATCCTTTCGTTGACCTTCTTGATGTTTTGCAAATAATTTTCGTTTATCTCCCTATGGTCAGGATATTGTTTTGATAAATGTTGCCCATTCAGGATATATATCATCTGTTAAATAGTACCTTATAGTGTAATTAGTACCATTTATAGTGTAATTTATCTCTGAAATACAACCTTCCAAAACTTTATCAGACGTTGATATCATTGTTCGAACCCGCGACTCAAAAAAATGCATGCCATATCCAAAAGTTAGAAGAAACCACAACTTCAAGTATTATAGTTGGAATCCCACAGTAACCACTTAAGAACATGCCTTTCCATGCTTTCAAGTAGCTTTTCCACTACCAGTGCATGCAATCAATGCTGTCAATCATGTCTGGGAAGCCATCGTCCTCCCCTATCTTAGGAGGCGTTAGATATCATTTGAGTTCGGCTTTCATAAGTATTCAGACTCGAATAACAAAATGACATCTTCAACAAACTTCTCTAAACACTCAATTGCAGTCCTTTTGCCTATCCACACATAATCATAAATGGCATCAGCTGATACTCCATACGCTAACATACGCATGGCAACTGTGCATTTTTGCAATGGGGATAAACCTTTCTTGCTTATAACATCAACCATTTGCTAGAGATATGGATCAATATTTAAGAGGACTTCAACAATGCGAAGAAAGACATGTCTTCCTATTCGAAACCTTCACCAAAATATATCAAGCGGGTATATTGGATTAGGGGCAAAGTAGTCCCTAAAAAGACGTTCATGCGTTGCTTCACGATCTCTGTCTATTCTCCTACGAGATCTGAAGGAAGAGCTTTCCCCATGTAACTACAGAATGAGTTCAGGTTGGCGCTCATCTAGATCTAAATCATCGAATAGAAAATCCTTAATCCAATCAGTTGAAAACATGACATTGGATTTGTCTGAATCAATAAATACAATATTTTCAACCAAGTCGTCCAATGACATGTTATTAGGATCATTATAGTTTCTAGTCATATGCAACGATAAAGATTTTAGCGGTGGTTGAGAGCGAAAAGGTGTTTGAGAGAAGATAATTAGTGCAAATAAGATTTAATAGTGAGAAAGAGAAAGATATTGTGAGCAAATGTGAAAGAGTGGTGCTCCATATTTATAAGCTAGTTTTGTAATGATTAGTTTTGTAATGGCGAATTTTATAATAGCTAGCTTTGTAACAGCTAGTCTTATAACGGCTAATTTTTTAATGGCTAGTTTTATGGCGGCTAGTTTTGTAGTGGCTAGTTTTTGTAATGGCTAGTATTTTCTTTTATTTGTTGACAGTTTAAATTTAAATAATCTTGCATAATTTCAAAAATTCTATTACAAAATCCAGTACATGATCACCAACATTACATAATTGAAATATTAAATAAATTAAAAGTACAATGAACACAATATCTAAGTTAAAAATACTTTGCCTTAATTTTCTCTACAATCTTAGCATGAATGGATTGTTGTGCTCTAGTCATCGAAGAAGTGTCCGCATTAAGGATTTGCATTTGTTTCTATTTCCGTCATCACTACCACCCTTTCCTTTAGCACCAATTTCCTTTCCTCTATGGTCTTAAAATCTTCTATGAGAGATAATTTCCTAGTCGTAGTAAATTTGAGTGCACCAATCTCTTCTTCCAAAGCATTTCCACCCTTACATGTTTTATATTTCCCTTACCCTTCCCCTTGGATGCCTTAGTGCCTCGAGGATGAACTGGAGACTCTACACCAACTTCTTCACCTACTAGTGCTTTCGGGTTTGAGGAAGATGAACATGCTCTAGAAGCACTTATCTTCTTTCTCTTAGAACCTCCACTCTAAGTTGATTGAGATCTCCATTTCTGTTCCCTCCAAAGTTCATTTCAATGCCTCACAAAATTGCATTTCTTCTTTTCCATGACTTCAAAGAGTTTATGAACCAACTCTATTATATCATTATCATTCGAACCACTCCCTATTCTTCGAGTTGCTTGATTGTGGCAAGCATTGAATCTTTGAGCACCATTGTTAATCCTATGCCACCGTTTCTTCATCGCAACTGCTTCTCTTTTGATCAAGCCATGGTTGCTTTCCTCACAATACTCACAGATCTCGTCCAAAATGCATCACCTTTTTTATCTATACAAACCATAGGATCCATTGACATATTCAACCATGCACTTATTAGCAGCTTATCCTCTTCTCATTTCCAATCACCACTATCTTGCCCACCATATTCAATTTCTTCATTGTTGAGGTCGATAGCATCTAACCCATCGTGATTGAAAAATTGTGAATATTGTGAACTCGAAGTCAAATCTATAGGTATTTGGGGAGATGGGTCAAATAATCACTCAACACTAGCAAATGTCGATCTCAAATCCCCAAATTGGGTTTGAAATGAGAAAGATGATGTACTTGTATTTTCGACTAATAAATTAAAGACCGGAGGAAGTGGAAATTAAAATATTTTGTGGATTTTGATTGTTTGAAAAAAGAAAAAAGGGTTTTGAAAATTTGAAGGAACTTGAAAATTAAAAGAAATTTGAGTATTAGAATTTTGAACGTTTAGATTTAGGAAGAAGTTTGGAATTTGAAAATTAGGATTTGAATTTGGATTTGGATTTTGAGGATTTGAAGATTGAGAATTTAGGATATTTGGATTTTGACGGAAGTTTGAATTTTGCAAGTAGTTGAGAAAAGCATTTAAATTAAATTGGTTTGAATCCATTTTCTATGAAAGAAGAAATGAGTGAAATTGCTATAGAAAGAATGGAGAAGTGTTGAGAAGGATTGGAAAAAAGTGTTGGAAAAAGGTTGAAGAAGATTGATATTTATAGAGCAAAACTTTTTTTAAAAAAATAAGATATAGCTGTTGCTTTTAACATTGCCAACGATAACAATTTCATAAACTCATACGACCATGCCACTTGTCACCACATCTATTGCTATTGGAGAAGTGGGATCAGTCTCATCTTAGTGGGACGTGTCCTACTTCCATCTGCTCCTCCAACGCAGCAACAAATGTGGGACGTCCCACATGTTGTGCAGCTGTTAGAAAATGGGATGGATGCAGGGTGCATTGGAGCTGCTCTTATTAGTCTTATTCTCCACCTTCACCTACAATACCAATAAAAGGCAAGTTAGAAAGGAATCAAATTGACGGTGCCAAAAAGACTAAACCTAAACTTTACACAATTTTTTTTTTCTTTTTGCAGGGAAACAATCACATTGACAAGTGACAACATACAAACAAATAATGGGTATCAGCAGAATGAAAAGAAATCAAACAGGGAAAAAAGAGAGCCTTTTCTGCTCTAAGTCTGAAAATTTGCTAGAGAAGTACCAATATCTTGAGATCTTGGCGGAAGTAGTTATGGACCGTAATCGCCCTCAACATCCTTTGGTCATATGCCTCTTGTTCGGATTCAATATTAGAGACAACTGCAACATCTTTTACTCAACATACTATCTTTTGAAACTAATAACTCACTCTAAAACGAAATTATTTGTTTTTGTAACTTTATCATTCCAGTAAAATGAAAACTAACGTTCCAGCCTAGCAGAGAAAAGTAGAGCACAACACTACACAATAGTAGCCTCATCCCTTCATACTTCCATGCCGTCATCATGCCACTTCTCCACCAAATGTCGCCACCCCGCTCCCTTGTCTGCTATAACTCAATATATCCAGCTCTTCCTTTTGCTCCTAACTTTTTCAATCTTAGATGTTTTTACCGTTGTTTACTTCATGGGTGCTATCGTTTAATGGTCTTCTTGGGTGTTGTTTTTACCGTTGTTGCTTTTTAAATTTTTGTTTGGGTGTACAAATGGCAGTGGGTATCTATGAAAGCGGGGACATACCCATACTCCCCATCCCCATTTAGAATTTCACCCTCGTCCCTATCTCATCCTCATCGTGGGTCCTCATTCCTATTTCTCGCAAGGATTCAAATCCCCATGGATATCTGCGAGTTTATATAAAAAAATTTTAAAAATTCTAAAACAAGAGAAAAATTTAAATAAAATACTCTTAAATCTAAATAAAATATTCATAAATATATATAATTCATTATAACATTATCCAACACAATACAATCCAAATTCAAAATGAAATATATGATGAAAATTTATTAAAAAACTATTGGAAATATCTAAATTACAAGACACTAATATTATGACTAGTTTTTTCTTTAAATTATGCATTTATATGTGTAAGGGAATTTAAATAAATTAGCATTAATGAGAATTTAGCGAGTTTTCCAAAGAGTTGGGACTTCATCCCCTGCCTCATTTGCTAAATGGGAACTTTCCCCCATCCCCACGAGAACCAAATTTGTCTCCAACACAAGTAATATTGCAAGTACCTACTTTAGTGGATTTTTTTGCTATCCTTATTTGGGTGTTAGTATGATATTTTTGAGTTGGGTTGTTGCTTTTTTTTTTTAATGTTAAATATTGGGTTTATTTTTGTTTGGGCTTTTGGTTTGTTGTTGGTTGAATTTTGTTTTAGTCAAGTGGAGCTCTTTTTTTATTTTTTATTTTTAATAAGAGAAAAGAGCATTTAATTCCTTTAAATTTTTACTTACTTGCATATAGTTAGACCCAACCCATTGAATCATTAAAGTTTCACTCACTTATAAACGGTCATTACCAACTATCAAATCTTTTAATTTTCACAATTAAACCTCCTATTTGATTTTACTTAGCTTACAAATGAAACACTATTAGTGAATGAAGTGGCAAGATTTATAAGTGTCATGAATCAAAATTTTTACTATTCTTCCTTTAAATTTTCTCATTTACTATCCCATCTAACATTATTTAAAAAAAGAAAAAAAAAGGAAATAAGCATTTTTTTTGGGGTTCTTTGGAGCTCATATTGCAACTAGGGAGATGAGAAAAATGATAGGCATATATATGAGTATTAAATTTCTAACCTAATACCATCAATCCCTTGACAAAAAGATCAAGAGAAGTGCCACCTAGAACTATAGTTCATTCATAGAAAATAAACATTTTATCACCTTAAACTTTGATTCACTTGCAAATACTCATCACCAACTATTAAATCTTCCAATTAGATCCTTAAACTTTCATTTACTTGCAAATAGCCATAATCAAGCCTTTTTTTTTCAATTTTACTAAGCTTAATGATGAAGCACTGTTGTGAATGATGGGGTAAGATCTACAATAGTCACGTGCAAAAATCTCCGTCATTCTCTTTATTATCCTATCTAATATTACTTAAAAAATTTAAACATAAGGTAAAACTTAAGATAATCTAATATTTGTTTTAATTTACCATCAGATTTGTTTATTAGTGGATTATCATTGTAACTTATATGACAAATATACCGTACACTTGATATGACATGTCAAAAAAATGTATAGAAAGTAACAATAATCTAAACTTGAGATGAGTAATGTATAATTTACTCTTAGTTTTGTGACGAAATTAATAGGAGATGAAAAGAGATATCCAATCAAAGCCAAGTGGGTGGGTGGCATATGATTATGGGAGCATTTTATTATGCTCCTTGTTAAAAATGGTGCACCACGCACCATATTATCCAACAATCCATAATTAATGGTGTAATCCTAGACCCTCAACCTAGGATTCACTCTAAAATTTTCTTTTTTTCCATTAAATTTTCACATTTTCCACCCCCTAGCCCGTTCCAGCACCACCACCGCCCTCAGCCCTGCCCCACTCCAATAGAGGAAACCATCATCGCAGCCGCCGCTCCTCCACACCAACCTCTCCTAACCTTCCATGTACAACGTCGACCTCAAGAAACCTTCTACCCCTCGTCGATAGTGATAGGTCGCTGTCTGTGGGTGTTCTTTCGCCACCGCTAGCCGCACGTGGCGATGAAGATCGAGTTGGTTCAAGCTCAAATGGGGGTTGCAGTGTGTGGAGCGGTTGAGTGGGGTGCAGCGGGTGTTCGTGGGGAAGGGGTAGACGTCGCTGGAGTGCCTCTCCAGCACACGCCGATGCTTCTCAGCCACACCGCTATTGCCGTTGGTGCACTGCTGCCATCGGTGCTTCTATGTCATGCTACTACCTGTGCTTCTTTGCGCGAAAACAATTGTGGTAGCGTTGTCATATGAGAGTTTTCAATTTTAAGGGACTCATGTAGTACATCACCGAATTTAAGTATATGGTTAGTCCAACATCTTAAATAAAAGATAACTCCAAAATAATTGATGCACCATGATTAACATGGTGCATTAGGGATAGCGCCATGATATTATGAATCTAAATGAAGTTAGGAAGCATAATATGTTAACTTACCCTCTTTAACATAGCTTGCGTGACATCCTCAACTTCCTTTTGAGTATTTCGAACCCTTACTTCGCATCTTCCCGTACGACATAACATACACAAATTGACCACCGTAGTCACTTCCACCATGTTATATATTACAAATACAACCCGTTGTCCTCGCTTCTTTGTCTGTGTCTCTTTCTCTTGGTCTTCACCGTTCTTCCCTTTCCGAGCTTCACTCTCTTCACATCTACAAGAGAGAGAAAAATGGGATTCTTCTCCTTTCTCGGTCGTGTCCTATTTGCTTCCCTCTTCATCCTCTCCGCATGGCAGATGTAAGTCCTCTTTATAGAACTATCAGCTTTTTATTTTTATTTTATTTTATATTTTTCGTTTTGGGTGTGCAACTAAGATTCATAAGAAGAACTTCACTTTCGGTTTTGTTTTCATTTTTGGGGTGTGGGTTTTCATTTTCTTGCTTTGGTAATTTGGTTTCGCATATTGAATGTAAAAGTGTGGCTTTTTTCAGATTTGTAGACACACCCATATGTTGTTTGAATCTATTTTTTAATTGGGTTTCTTTCTAGTCTGTGGTCGTTTTGGAATTCATTATTATGATGATTTATTGGATTTTCCTTTCAATTTTAATGCTTCTGTTAATAAAGGGAATTGTGCCTTGTGCTAGAATGTGGCTGATATTAGTGTAATGTGGATTATTAATCGTCTTAAGTACCCTGGTATGTTGGGATTGTTAAGTGGTCTTGAATTTTTGGCAATAACTAATTAACCATTGTACTTTGAAATCTTGAGTTGCACTCGCACATAAATATAAATCTATGGTTTTTATGATGCTTTAGCTTTTCAGTTACTTCCTTCAAATCATTGAGGATCTTGAAGTTTGCATTAAGACTTTGATATCAAATTATATACAGACCATTAGCTGATAGATCTAATTGTGAAACCAATTTATGTGTCAAGAAAGATCTAGTTTAGGTTATAAATAAATAAATCTATGGTTTTTATGATGCTTCAGCTTTTCAGTTATTTCCTTCAAATCATTGAGGATTTTGAAGTTTGCATTAAGACTTTGATATCAAATTATATACAGACCATTAGCTGATAGATCTAATTGTGAAACCAATTTATGTGTCAAGAAAGATCTAGTTTAGGTTATAAATAAATGAAGTAATAAAAAAAAGATAAATTACATTTAAACAAGATAAATTACATTTACTCTGAAACTGATCTAAATTGAACTTTCAATTACTGGAACCATTGTTATTTTTACTTATTACAAACCAAAGCCCCTTTAATAGTCAAGCCACATACTTAAGATTCTTCGGCGACTAATCTTGACATTTACAAATTCCCTAACTACCTTTCAATCTCAACTCCATTTCCTTTCTTACCCCAATACCAAACTCTCATCTTAACATATTTACTTGCTTATGACATTTCGGCAATGTTTTCTACAGATCCAAGTCCACTGTTATTTTCTTTTGCAACTTTCCTAGAGGTGTTTCATTGAGTTGATTTATTAAAATGTTTGGAGTGCATGTCATCTACCTTGTTTGTTAAAATTTCAGCAAATCAAATGTTAGGTACCTTAAGTAATTTTGGTTTGCTATTGTAATGCTTTTTGGGCCAGAAATACTTATATACAAAGTTGTTTCAGTGAGATGATTCCATTAAAGCAATATTTAGTACTTTTGCATTGATAGAATGATTGTGCTGCAAGGTTTAATGAATTTGATGCCAACGGTGGACCCATTTCAAAGGAGTTGATTCCCAAGCTCAATGTTGTGAGGAAAAATTGGTCCTCCAAATTGGGGGTAGGGATACCAAATATTGATGTAAGGTCATCTTTTCTCTCAATATCCTTTTTGTTGAATGGACTGATTTTTACATGTAGTTCCCTTTCTAATTGAGATGTTGAATACAGATTCAGCAATTCATTGCCACTATCATATTTCTAAAGGGGGTTGGAGGGATTCTATTTGTGTTTGGCAGCACATTTGGATCTTTCCTACTGGTAAGGGCTTGGTCTCTTGGGTTTGGAATGCCAAGAATTTTCGATGCAAAATCTTAATTTTACTTTTTAAGCTCCAATAGTTGTTGAGGTTCCACAACATTATTAATCTGAATTGAAATTTTTCCTCCTCATTCAGCTTGTGCATCTGGCACTTACTACTCCACTTCTGTACGATTTCTATAACTATAGACCCGGCAAGCCTGAATATGCTCTACTACTCAATGATTTCATGCTGGTTTGTCCAAATTTTTTTTTTTCCCTTGCTGGGTTTCATGATGTTTTCATCTGTGTGAGAACTTAATTAATTGTGTTTACTTTTGATTGCAGAACACAGCACTTTTTGGTGCATTGCTATATTTTATAGGGATGAAGAACTCAATTCCTAAGAGACAACACAAGAAGAAGACCCCAAAATCAAAGACAGTTTAGAAAATACAGCAAAAGATGTATCTCTTTGTTTCCAATGGTCAGGTTGCCAAATTGTTGAGTTGTAGTTTTGATCTTCAGGCTGAGTTTGGAATAGTTACTTAAACTTGTTAAGATTATTTTGTTTGTTTGGCAGTTGGCTCATAATTTGAAAATGGATATGCTTCCACTTTCTCTTACTACAATTCTTTCCTACTTGCTTGAAAAGAAATTTAGCAAAGCTTTGGTTAAATTTGGTGGCAACTAGTTATCAGAAATACATGTCCTTAAAGACGCCAGGTTGGTAGCTCCATACTAATTATGTCACACTGTTTTAATACACTTGAATTTGTTTTAGTCTAATTCAGTACAACTCAAGCGAGATGTCAAAGATAGTTAAACAAATTTGATTTCAGTTGTTCTGATACATCAATGGTATGAAAAATTAATGTACTGTCTTTTTAATGCATCAAAATTAAATTCATTCGAAGTTGAGTCTTGGTTTCTACGAGCAAAATTTTATTCATGAGGGATTGATGTAAATTTTAATATGCGATAATTAACTACAAAAATTGAGCTGAACTTAATTTAGTGGAGGATTAAGGTAGTTTCTTCTAACAAGAAACTGAATCGGCTGTCCAGTGGTGTTGAATGAGAATGTTCAGTGCTATTCAGATGGAGGCAAGTGGCAGTGAAAACATAGCTTAGTTATCCATCAGACTTTTAATAAGGCTACAGAATTTGTGCTTGTGATGCCACCTAGTTTGTGGAGGCAACTAGATCTTTCTTTTCTTCAGAGCAAAGAAAGTGTAGTGCAATGGATCCCACCATTTTTATGAGCTGTTAAGGTGCATCGGTAGCAATTATATCTGTGAGTGGTCTACAATAAAATAAGATTATATGATGAACAAAAATTTTTTTTAAAAAAAAACGTTTAATCAAATCGAAAGATTCCTTGATGATAAATTCTGTAATTTAACTATGATAATTAGAAGGCTATTTTTGATAAATTAATTTATTATGTAATAATTTTTTTTTGGTGCAATATGTTATAAAATTTTCAGATAACCAAGTTTTGTATGATAGAGTTAGACATTTGGTCTCTATTTTATGTAAAATTCATGATCTTTTTAGAAGAATTTCTCTCCTAGATATATTGAGAGATTGAAAAGTTATATTTCACTGATATTTTTTTGTTTTGTTTGCTTTTGCTATTGTAAAGAACATCTCCTGTTCTCGCATCTCCTTGTATTATTATTCTCTTATTAATAATATTCTTTATATATATATAACAAAATTTTTAGCAAACCATTAAACATTTTTTTTTACCCTATAAAAAATATTATATCTTCTAAAATACAAAATCTGTAAAATAATATTAAATTAAAAAAAAAAAGAATCTTATGATTCTAGTTTTTAGGGAGTTGTATGAATGCTATTGTTCTATTTCTATCCCTCCTTTACCTTTTGGGCAATTAAACGGAAGTAGACAAATTAGTTCCATTTTATATTTTTTAAACTTTGTGACATGTGCTGTAATATTTCCAAAAATTAAAAAAAATAAAGTGATTAATAATTATAACAAATTTAGCAATTAATTTTAGAAACCTATGAAAAATAATTTAAAAAATTTCAATTAAGGTCGAATGGAAAAAGATCATTTGCAATCGAGAAACTCAATTTTTTTTGACTTTTCTAATTAAAAAGATACCTTACTATTTTCAAAAATAACATAATAATTTTTTTAGGGAAAAATAACATAATAGTTATATTAAGAAAATAAATATTTCTTATAATATATTTTAAATTATGATATATGCATTTTTGGCATTGATCTTAAGGGGCAATTTCTTTTAAGGTTTGAAACTACATTCTTAGAAATATTATACCCAAGAATGTCATTGTTGGGTAGTCCAAAACAATTATTTGTCTAGCATTAAAATTTTTTGGGAATCTCTTTTGAGATTCATAAGTTAAAAACTTGTTTGGTTTATAATACATATTCTTGAAAATATATGTGATAATTTTTAAAATATCCCTAATTTATTTAATTGTATTATTCCTAGGTGAGAAGTAAGGAAGTTACATAGACAAATGAGGAACATTTTGGTATTTTTATACAATAATTTTCACTTCCACGTCGTGAAAATCTTTCATTCCCAAATTCTTTATCGAGAATAAAAATCTATCAAAACATGGGAATATAATTTTTCTTGGAATATTTAATACATAGAAATACTTTTTTGAAACTTATAAGAAACATGGAAATATATCATTTCCAAGTAATTATTTTTGATAATATTTTGACAAAGTTTGAAACAAAGGCCCCTAAGATTTTATGCTTTTAAAAGAAAGATAATATGACAACAATGAATCTATAATTCTTGTCCATCTGTATACTTTTAATAAGAGAGTATAAGATTGTTTAGCCTCTCATTCATAGATGTATGACCTCAACCGAGTCACTTGACTAAATCAAAAAACTCGCTATTCAATCTATGGTTGTATTTGGAATAATTAAAAATAGGAATTGAATTAATTTGATTTGATTTATAAATTAAATCTTGTGTTTGGAATCAATGATCTTTGACTTGGTTTCATCAGCAAATTTCACAAACTCCTTCATCCTTGGGTCTAAGATTTTTGAACCAAGATCTGTTTCCAGTCATGTGTCTGGAATAGCCATTGTCCAGGTACTATTTCATCTCCTTCTAATGATATGAGTTAAGACACATCTACATTAGAAACAACCTTCACTTTAGATACCCATATCTTCTTGGGTCCTTTTGAGTTAGTTACCTTTTTAGGGGTTTTTATTTTCTATTTCTTTGCTTTTCTTTTTGAAAAGCACTTCTCAAAAGAGTATCCCTTTTTAAAGCAATAAATACAAGTAGAAACTTTGTCTTAAGAACTCTTGGATAGTTTCTCATTTTCTTCCTTCTCACATCCAAGTCCGAATTTTTCGAAATATGGTCTTTGATTGCCAAGCATTAAGTCAAAATTCTTGGAGCCATTCACTATCTTCTCAATATCAAATTTGAGAAGCTTAATTGTTGTTCTAAGTAGATTTAGAAATTTCAACTTTCATGGCACTTATATTCTTTTGAAGAAGGTTATTTTCTTTTGAAAGCTCGACTTTTTCTTGCCTCAGTTTCTCTTACTTTGACTTAAGGTTTTCAAATCCAAAGGATAATTTTTGAAAACTTTTCTTTAAGGAAGCATAATGAGAATAAAGCATTTGAGAATCATCTAGAAGCTCATCATAAGCTTTTTGAAGATCATTATAGGAAAGTTCTGATTCAGAATCTATTACCTTAGTCTCTTCATCAGAGACTATATCTGCCATGAAGTAGAAATTTGCAATGATCTCATCTTTTTCTTGAGATTTTGCTTCTTCTTATTTTTCGTCAAGGTCTTCCCATGTGGCCATCATGGCTTTCTTCTTTGGTTCTTTCTTTTTGAGACTCTTCTTCAGCTCTGGACATTCAGATCTTGAATATCCAGGCTCCTTGCACTTATAGTAAGTGATATCATTTGGCTTGGCCTTTCCTTTCTTATCCTTTTTGGTAATGAAACATTTCTTTTTCTTCCTTCTGATCCATACCTTTGAGATCTTCTCTGCTAGATGAGTCATCTCATCTTTCTCTTCATCATCCTCATCATCAGAAGGTTGTTCTTCTTCATCTAATTCTTCTAAAGCTTTCATTGCTTTGGAAGAACTAGATCTTCTTTGGGTGGACTTTAGGGCAAGGGATTTGCTTTTCCTATTATTCTCTTCAGAAGTTTCATTTAGCTAAATTTCATGAGTCTTTAAGGACCTAATAAGAGTATCTAGACTGAGCAAATTCAAGTCCTTGGCTTCTTGAATGGCTATCATTTTGGGCATCAAGCCTTGGATAGACTTCTCAAGATTTTCCTTACCATTTAAGCATTGGAATATCTTTGTCCCAATGTTTTCAACTAATTTATGATTTGCAGAATCTAGTTGTCATATTATCAATGTTTCATGTTCCAGTATTTTGAACAGTTCATATTGATGCACTAATATACTATTCTTAGTTTCTTTGACTTGATTAGTTTCTTCATGGAGAGTTTGAAGTCTGCCCCATATCTCTTTGGCTTGTTCGCATGAGATAATTTTATCATACTCACTTTTGCTCAAAGCACAAGTGAAAAGATATTTAACTTTGGTGTTCATCTGAACTTTAGCTTTATACTGATCAGTCTATTGGTTTCTAGGAATCACTCCAACTATGACTAGTGGGGGCTAATCTAGATTAGCAACCATATGAGGCATAGGTTACTCAATGATTGGAACATAGTCTCTGTTCTCAATGATCTTACACATGTCTAAGCTTGTAGATTTAATGAAGAGTCTCTTTTTATCCTTGTAGTAGGGATAAACCTCTCCATTGAAATATGGAGGCGATTGATGGAGTATCCATCAGCAATGTGATTGATCTGTTGTGTTATCTCTCAAGATCTTTTACCTCTACAACTGTTAGGAAGCACAACCCAAGAGGCCGAGCTCTGATGCCAATTGAAGTTGAATTAGGATAAGAAGGGGGGGTTGAATCATTCCTTTAAAAAAACTTTTTGAACCTAAAAAACTTAACAAACCTTGTCAAATCTTTGGGCTTTAATTGCTTAAGCGTTTGAATATTAGTGATTGAAATTATTATATTCACAATAACTTTGTTAAGAAAAGATTAAGCACACATAACTTTGAAATAAAAGAATGAGGACAATAAATAAACAAGAGATAGAGATAGAAAATCATTCAAGAAGATTTATACTGGTTCGGCCAATCCACTTGCCTACATCTAATCCTCAGCAAACTAGTTGAGAATTTTGTATAAACCAATATTCTTGTACAAGCTTCTCCAAACTTACAATAGAGTAGTCTTTTCCTAACCTCTTCAAGCTAAAAATGACCACTATTAGGTCAGATTACAATAGAAAATTTTGGGTTTGTATTTGATGAACACTCACACTAGATTACTCAAAGTGTATAAATCAATTTGATATAGAGTGGAGTGATTTCTCACAAATCTCACTAGAAGAGTATTAACTTTTACAAATTACTGAGAAGGATTTTTCTCAAGAAGCTTTAGAAAGTAGCTTTCTGGTTGTTCAGAAGGTTGAGAAAGATGAAAACACTCTTGACTTTTTCAATCAGCTAAATTCCCGTTACTTCTTCTGCTTCTTCAAGATTTATATACGCTTCAAAATCTAGCCATTGAGACTTTAAATCTTGAGCCAGAGCTTTTTGATCCACTAGTCTTAGATTGGAGAGAGAAGTATGTTGCTTTCTTTTCCAGCAAGTAAGTATTGCACTTAGAAGGAAAACTAGCCATTTGGGTCCACCAGATAAGTGTCAATGCTTTTTTTGGATCTCTGTCTTGTCAAGTTTGACCTTGAGAAAATATCTATGAACCATGCAAAGCAAGCTGTAAGAGTGAGATCTTCTTCACTTAGATCAACTTTTTGAAGAACACCCTTCTGCACAGATCATCCTTCTTATGTGCTTATGAGCCTTCTGATGACTTAAGAATATCCTTCTGATGCTTTTGATTTATTTTTTATGAGAGAATTTCTTTAAAAATGAAATATTGTATGATCCAATTCTCTTCAACGAGTGTTTAGCGTGATCTTATGCTAATAAAAACAAATACTTGAACAAACTCTTAGTCATCACAGAAGATTTTATTAAAGATTGATTCATTATCTATCAAAACCCTTGGTACATATATCTTAGATCACTTAATGGCTTTTGAAAGGTATTGCAGCTTACACTTATGCTATATCACATCTCTCCCTAAACCACTGTTGTCAAATCCCTTTCCCACACTAAGGCTAGTTTCTTCCACCGAAACACAAGTGCAATGATTTGTCCTAGTGAGCTTGGCTTGTTTTGAATTGCATGTTTTGGATTTGAAGCAAGCACCAATTCCTATTCCTTTACCTATGCATTTGGAACCAGAAGCTTTTTATCTTAGGAGTAGCCTAAGTAGCAGTTGTACTATACCACCTCTTTTGAATTCAGCTTCCTTCATAGAAGGGAACAATCATAGCCAATGGTTACACCCTCCCTATGTCGCCATTGTCAAATCCCTCCGCTGCAATAGGGCCGGATTCTTTTGCTCTAACAGAATTCACGTTGGCTATGCTGATAGTTAGAGCCCCACCGGCCGGTGGCGGAGAAGCATCGGCAACAACATGCATGTAATAACCTGACTCCTCCATCTAAAACGATAGTGCTCTTCATGTTTCTAGACTGGTGGCATTTAAAAATTGTTAACTTACTTCACCAGTTGCCTCTAATAATGTAGACCGTCTGATTTTTCCTTACCCAATTTGACAAGCAGGATTCGTCTAGTGTGCAAGGTGCATCGTGCACCATTAACCTCATGGTGCATTGTGAACAGCGCCCTCTAAATATACTAAGCATATACATTACACATAAAATAATTTACATATTCATAATTGCTTTCAGCTTAAATTATATACAAAATATCTATTTTGATCTTTGACGAAAATTTTGGGGGATAAATTAATTCCTTAAGATTTGAAAATCTACAATTAGTCCTTCACCACTTAAAAAAGTGGACTTATTAATCCCTTAGTATAAATCCGTACTGCCAAAAAACCTGTATGGATTCTATACGGAGGAAATAATATGTACTCTTTTTTTAATGATGAGAAACTAGTTATTGATTTTCAAATTTTGAGAGACTAATTGTTTTCCAAAATTTTTATTAGAAACCAAAATGAGTATTTATTCTAAATTATATTTAAATTAATAAATATGTTTATATATAATTTTTATGTTATAGATTAATAGTATTTTTTATGTGAAGATTAATAATATTTTTAAATTTCATAAAAAATAGAATTTAAATTATTAACAAACACGTGCGAGATGTACCATTAAATACAGCGGTAAAAGTTTACGATAAAAAAAAAAAAAAAAAAAAAAAAAAAAAAAAAGAGGAGGACAGCGACAAAAGGTAAATGGATTTGGCGCCACATACTGAAAAGCCCGCGCTCAGGTGAAAAACACACAGAAACCCGCGCCTCGTCTCCCATTATAAAATCTCAAAACACACTCACCGTTTTTGACTCTCTCAGTCACTCTTGTCGTCTTCTTCATCCCCTTCTCTAAATTTTCTCCGTATAGCTCTTTATACTTTTTCATTTCTTTTACATTGCCTCTGATACACCTTTATCTATGGCGGAACATTCCATACCAGAAGAAAAAGAAGGAGGAACGTTCCAGAAGGTTATGTGCCCCTCCAAAAACGACGACGTCGTCTTCCTCAACGGCAACCCCGTCCTCGTCGCCCAGCCCCTCACCGTTGTCCGCGCCCTCACCAGCACCCGCGTCATCGCCCCGCCCAACCCGGACGAGTCCCAAAGCCAGCCAAGTCAACTGGGACGAGTCGAAACCACCACCGCAAAGAATGCGGGGGAGAAGCTGGAAGAAGAAGGAGAATCGAAAAGCGTTTCGCCAGAAAAAGAAGAAACGCGTTTCGACGATTCGGAGGTGGTGATGGAGACGCAGATGGAACAACAAGAGCCCGAAGATAACAAAACCAAAACCGCTTCCGAAGAAGCGGAACGCTCTACGATGTCGTTTGAGGAATTTCTGAAGGCCACCAACACGAAAGTGGCATCAGAAGAGGAGTCTCTGAAATCAGTTGCTGACGCTAGGAAGGTTACTGTTCGCGTGAAGGAGGAACCGGTCACAGATGATGACGTGGCGGTTCTGAACGTGAAGCAGCCGGTGAAGGTGGAACCGAAGGTGGCGGTGAAGGAGGAGAAGGTCGAAGAGAAGATTCCGGGGCTCGAGGACGGAGAATTCGACGTGGAACCTGGGTGGTTGTTGATGGGAAGGAAGGTGGAGGTTGCGCTTTCGACGGCGAAAGGAGTGAGGAAGCTGGTGGACAATGAGATCGTTCACTTCGATTTTCCTCGTGCTACTTCCTTTCACAAGTCCCAATTGATCGTTCGCATCTCAACCAAGCGTTCTGGAGGGGTATACTATGATTCTGGAATAAACTACTTTTAGTTATTATTTTTTTTAATACAGTTCCGTTTAATTTAGTTCTGGAAAATGAAAATTGATGTTCATTTATTTATTTTTTCAGATTTAATATTAATTTGATTTTTTTAATAATTGAAGATAATACTGGAGCTTTTTTTAATAGAATAATCTTGATTCTTTATGCTAATTTTTGTAATTTAAAGATTAAATTATTATCATTATTTTTTTTGTAGGACTAAATTGATGCCAAACGAATGTTAATGGATAGATGCTTTTCTTAACTCAAATTCTATAGACATGTATATTAGTATATGCGTATAGAAATTGTGATTGTGTCAAAATTTGATGTATAATTGACATAATTCATTGAAATGATGATTTACTCATCATTTGATATTACAATGGTTGAGTTAGATTTTGGTACTTTTTGCCATATTTTGATAAGGGTTGTTTTGCGATGTGAAATTATTTTGAAACTGATGGTGTTTTGTGCTTTTGTTGTTGTATGGTTGGATTGAACTTTTCAGGTTGGGAGGCTTCCAATGGAATGGGCAAAGACTGTCGTTCCCCTTGTGCAATCTGGGAATGTTCAGGTTCGAGGCCGATGCATAGCCGCGCCTTATAGCCTGCAAATGATGCAAGAAATCATGTTATTAGTGAGGTACAACTATCATGTTTGTTCATGTAACTTTTCATTTGCTTCCTTGAGTTTGTTCATTGGCTGTTTATGTTGGGAGTTGTGTTTTGTAGATGAATCTAAATGCTGACTTCACTTTTTTTTTTTTTTTTGTTTGGCAGCTTTTACATTCACCAATCTGTGTTCACAGAATGTGTTGATAACTCTTGGAAGCTAGAGGCTTGCAGTAACAGTAACTCTTCCATTTATCCACTCCTTAAACTGCTCAAAATGCTAGAGATTAAACCATTTCAGAAGGTAATGGACCTCTATATTTTACTCTTTTTGGGCAGTTTCTTTATGTTTCATCTGTAACCTTTTTTTTTTTTTTTTCTGGTCAACCTCAACCAGGCTGAATTCACCCCTGAAGATATTGATTCTCGGAAGCGATTGCTGAATCCTAATGTATGTGGTACTATCTCCCTTTCTTTTCCCTTTCATGGTTTTCATGATACCATTGTTTCAAGATAGTGTTCTAAATGTCATCGTAATGAATGTTGCCTAAATTTCTGAACAACATGCCAGAAGCCTAATTCTGTTGATGCTGCCAGATTGACCCAGATGAAGCTGCGGCATTACCTATGATCAAGCGAAGAAAGGGTGCTGAACCAAGGAAGGGTGGTGAACAGATTCCAGAGCAGAATGACGATGAACAAGCTCTTTCAGAGTCAGCATTGAATAAGATTGTTGGAGCTGCTGAAATTTATGACCTCGAGGTAAAGAGCTTTTTGAGTGTTTCAATTTCAATTGTTTATCTTTAAATTGCGTCACTTGTCATAAACCTTTTCTTGTCTCATACATCTTTAGGAGAAGGATGCCCCAAGAATGCTGATGTGTGAACTAAAGCCTTACCAAAAACAAGCTCTCTATTGGATGTCAGAAATAGAAAAGGGAAATAATGTTGAGAGTGCTGAGAGAAATCTCCATCCCTGCTGGTCAGCCTACAATATATGTGAGGGGTAAGTACTAATCGTAAATGAAGCAACAAACGAAATGAAACCCTTTTTTCCAATATCTGTTTGCAACTTAACCTGACATGCTTTCTAGCAGAAGGACAATTTATGTGAATATCTTCACTGGAGAAGCAACAACGAAATTTCCAAGAGCGACACAGATGGCAAGAGGAGGAGTGAGTTTGTTTGAGACCATCAGCTTTGTTAAAATTCTACATATTATATTCAGTTTGAACAGTTACCTGATTAAAAAAATGGTGTTATATTTTTTTATTGTCATAGATTCTAGCAGATGCAATGGGACTTGGAAAGACAGTTATGACAATTGCGCTGCTTCTCAGTAACCCAGGCAGGGGGAACTCAGAAAATGATAGTATTATCACAAATAGGAGGAATATTAACTCATGTAAGCCTAAGGGTGGCACTCTTATTGTTTGTCCCATGGCATTGTTAGGTCAGTGGAAGGTGAGTATGGGAAAAATAAGTACTATTGTTCTTTCACAGCTTCTCCGGTGTCATTCTACAATTGACAAGTTAGCTCATAAGCTTTTAAAATCTCCAGGATGAGCTTGAAACTCATTCAAGAGAAGATAGTTTATCCATATTTGTTCATTATGGTGGGGGTAGAACCACTGATCCTGAGTTGCTCGCAGCACATGATGTTGTCTTAACAACGTATAATGTCCTATCAGGTGCATATAAAAATGTAAGGACATTTTCCCTTGTACTTGCATTTTTTCCATAAGCATAGTAAAGCTTTCTCATATTGTGCTTCCTGACTTTTGAAACCAGGGTGGAGAGAATAGCATCTACAACAGGGTTCAGTGGTACAGGGTTGTGCTAGATGAAGCTCATACTATAAAAGCCCACAAAGGCCAGGGTGCCCTGGCTGCTTTTGCTTTGTCCTCACACTGCCGCTGGTGTCTGACTGGAACCCCTCTTCAGGTTTGTCTCTCTGATTATCTGATGAACATTATGTTCCTAATTACATTATAATTGCAAGGGAAGATAATCCTACATGTACAAACTAGGTTTCCATCGTTCTCCTCCATTTGAAAATGTGTTCTTTTTATTGAATGAAACTCACCTTCAAGCACCTTATAAACGAATTTGACGTTCTCTATTGCAGAATAGTTTGGAAGACCTATTCAGCCTCTTGTGTTTCTTGCGTTTTGAACCTTGGTGCAACTGGGCATGGTATGGCAAGAATATGAACTTCTAGTTAACTTAAATTTGACCGTTCTTATTTTGGGAAGAGATGTTTTCCTGAAGGATTGGTACTGATTTTGATTGGTTCATCTGTTCTTGTAATTTGTAACTGTAGGTGGAATAAGTTGGTTCAAAGGCCTTATGAGAATAATGATCCAAGAGCCCTGAAATTGGTTAAGGCCATTTTAAGGACACTGATGTTAAGAAGAACTAAGGAAACAAAGGATAAAAATGGAAGGTATGCATTCTCATTTCACTTGAATTGTGCCTCTTTTGCGATGCAAACTTGCATTTTTATCTTGATATTTATGTTGTATGTTTTTCCAGGCCTATACTTCTCCTGCCAGCAATTGATACTCAATTGATTGAGTGTGAACAGTCGGAATCTGAACGTGATTTCTATGATGCCCTCTTCACGAGATCTAAGGTCAGATTTGTGCCATAGCTCTTGATTTGTAATTAGTTTTGAGTAACAATCTGTTTAACATTTTTATTAAATTGGTTAATTGTCCCGGTTTTAGCTTATGCCTGAGATTTGTCCTCCACTTCAACAAGTTGGACTTCTAAAGGATATATATTTGGCTTATGAGTCTTGAACTTCTTCTGCAATCAAACAGGTTCAATTTGACCATTATGTTGCACAAGGAAAGGTTCTTCAATACTATGCGAATATCCTTGACCTACTATTGCAATTGAGACGGTGTTGCAACCATCCCTTTTTGGTTATGTGGTGAGTGTAGCAATCAAATTAAAATTCTCCTGCCTGTTTATGCTTCCCAATTTCCATGCGTCTCATTTACTCAGTGTCTTTCTAATAACGATTTGCCTTGTTTATGCAGTGGAAGTGATCCACAGAAATATGCAGACTTGAGCAGACTTGCAAGAAAATTCCTCCAGTCTAGTACTGATTCATCCAACATATGCAGCCAAAATGATCCGCAGCAACAGGCAGAGTTGAACAAACTTGCAAGTAAATTCCTTCTGAATACTGATTCTGCTTCAAGCTCGATGCAATCTCGTGCATACATTGAGGAGGTTTTGGATCATATTCAGAAGGGTGAAACCATAGAGTGCCCTATATGTATGGAGTCGCCAGATGATCCTGTGTTTACACCATGTGCACATAGGTTTTGTAGAGAATGCCTGTTCAGTCACTGGGGGACCTCAGAGGGTGGTAAATGTGCAATCTGTCGTCAACTACTCAAGAAAAGTGATCTGATAACTTGTCCATCCGAAAGCCCATTCGAGGTTGATATTGAGAACAATATGACAGAGTCTTCTAAGGTTTCAAAGCTCTTGGATTTCTTGCAAAGCATTCAGAAGTCACCCTCTCGTGCAAAAAGTATTGTCTTTAGTCAGTGGACTTCATTTTTTGATCTGTTGGAGAATCCATTGAGAAGGAGGGGAATTGGTTATTTAAGATATGATGGGAAATTGACTCAGAAACAGAGGGAGAAAATTTTGAATGAATTTAATGTGACAAAAGAGAAAAGGGTAAGTGAAGTCAATTCGAACTCTTATCATTTCCAATGACAAAATATCACCCCTGAATCACTGATTGTTTTTCTCCCTTATATTGTTCCAGGTTTTGTTGATGTCGCTGAGAGCTGGTGGCGTAGGCTTGAACTTAACTGCAGCCTCAAATGTTTTCATTATGGTAGACTATGCTTGTTTCCCTTCTCCCCCCTCTACTCTACTCAGCCTATGGAACTTCTATCTTCTGAGTGTGTTAACTCTTTGTAATGTTTATGTAGGATCCATGGTGGAATCCTGCAGTTGAGGAGCAAGCAATAATGAGAATTCATCGTATAGGACAAAAGCGAAGGGTCATTGTTAGAAGATTCATCGTCAAGGTTAGCTACCGCATTTTCTCAACTAGCTTAGAACTGTTAGCTGATGCATTCCTTTTTCATCTTCACCTGCTCGAAACCCAGATCCCCATTTGGCCGACTTCATAGTCAATTCAAAATTCACAATTTTGCTAAACAGTGCACTTAATATGTTGTTAAATAAATAGTATTGCACCTTTTTATTGTTTTCCTATCAAACGACATTGGGGTGACACCTTTGATTGTATGTGCTGCTTGCCTTTGACACTGCTCAACAACTACGGCTATTAGTCAAATGTTATGCAGTAATCACTATCGTATGCTTTTGATCTCTTTCCCTACTTTTTTGGGTTAGCCTTATCTTTCTTGGAAAAGGCATCTTTGTCACATTGATCACGTTTTTATTAAGTTATCTCACGTAACCCTTTTGTCGTGTCACATTGTCTTTGAAAAACTTTTCAGCGTCTGGTTTTAATTTGCACGTTGTTTTGTGGTCTTTTTTTCTCTTTTGTATCAACTAATGGAAAGAGTCATGGTTGTGAACAGGGCACAGTGGAAGATCGTTTGCAGCAAGTGCAGGCCAGGAAACAGAGGATGATATCTGGTGCCCTTACAGATGATGAGGTTCGGACTGCTAGGATTCAAGACCTCAAAATGCTATTCACATGAGATAATTTATTTTGAAGCTGATGACCGATGCCAATTGTCTAGTCTTTTTACTTTTTGGGGTTATAATTTTATTTTGAAGCTGATGACTGATGTCAATTGTCTAGTCTTTTTATTTTTCGGGGTACATTATTGTCCAGTGTTTTAGATCTGCATATGAAGCACATTTTGTATAGGTGGTAGGGTCCTACAACTAACGGGGCTTCTTTCTCCTTTATGTGCATATGATAGAGTAGTCTGAACTCTGAAAAGAAAGAAGCACACAGTTTTTGTAAATCTTGAGGCATTATCAGTAAAGTGGGTACTTTCTCTTTGGTCATCAGGTCCAGCCGCTTCCCCCAACATTGAATTATTTATTGATAGAGAATCCGAAATTTGGTATTTGTTACATAAAAGGTGTATACCTGCGGCGCCAACTTTATCACTTAACTTTAAACGTCACTCGTTTCTTAAAAAAATATTGAAAAGAAACGACTTAGTGCACCAAAAAGGAAAATTAAAAACCGATTTGTTAATGATTATGTTTATTTTCGAAATGTTACATAATTTGTTTTAATAATGCATATGTGCTCAAGACTGCCACTTCACTATTATTTGTTTGATTAAAACAAAATACTCATCTCAATGAACACTGTTTCGTTTAAGAGAAAGGAAGACTCGAGTGCACAAGGTCATCTCAATCGAAACATTATAATGATAAAAATAGAAAAACGTTTTGATAAACCAAACTTTGGGTCATCTTCACAAAATGCAAGTAGAGCATGTTATTGTAGGGCCATGTGGTGTAAGAATTGAGGACGTAAGTAGGAGATGTGGCGCTGGATGTAGGGTGAGAAAATAGAGTTGGACGAAAGGGTGGGCGTTGGACGTTGTTGCTTGTTAGGTTTGTTATTAAAGGTGAGTATGACACCATACTATCGGCCATACCTCTTGGTCAAAAAGCTCTTGGTTTGGGTTGAGAGTTAGCCTATTTGATTAGGATTCTTTTTACCGGAAAAGTAAAAAATTTGACTTCTCAAGAGATTTTGAGGCTAAGGGAATTTAATCTACTCTTGTCCATGTCTGTTTGCATCGAAAAAATGTTTTAAACAAACAGGGATTTAATAGATTAGAAAGCGAGAAGTCGGAGACGGAGATTATGATAATAAATAAAGATAAAATATTCATTTTAATTGCTAACAAAAATTTTGGAAGAAAAATTAATCTTCCAAAATTTGAAAGTTTATAAATAATTTATTATTATTTAAAAAAATATATATTAATCTTTTTATATAAATTCATATAATTAAAAAATTCTTAAAATTTTTATATGAAAAAATTAATATATTTCTCATTTTTAATAATAAAAAATTATTTATAAATTTTTATATTTTAAGAGATTAATTTATTCCTCAAAATTGAAATCAAAACACGTATTTAGATAATATGTGAATACGTGTAGCATTATCGATTAGTTTTACGTCAAAACAAGAACAAGAAAAGCACGCGAGGCTAACCTCTCTTGGTTATGCTGCCTCTCGTGTGAAGGTGGGGTGGCTGGATCTCATGTTGGATTAGCCTTTTAATTATTTGAAGTATATATGGTTCGTGCTGTGCCTATCTTTGACTGCTATCCTTCCTTCCTTCCTCGGTGCAGCCACTCGGCTAGGCTCAGGTGTCGCCTCTTGTATCTCGTCAAAATCAAAAGTGCATTTCACCAGGAAAAGGAAAAAAAAAAGTGAATGGCGAATGTGACATCAGCACCGTCTGTATTTATTATTTGATGTTTTGGGTTGGTCAGATTGGGTATTATCATGGGCTGGCAAGACGATCCTTTTATATTCTTTTTCCATAGATTTTCATGACCTTTCAATGCGATTTATATTACAATTTTACGGTAGGTTGTACGCAGTTTGGTATGGTAAATTGTCTTTTTGCACTAAATTTTAGGAAAGTGCGATCGTACTTCATATCATCACACTATATGTCTTCATTAGAATGACATAACTTTCTATTTTCTTAAAGCTTTAAATGCCAAAATAAAGTTTGGCTTTACTCATCTACCACTCTTCCGAATAATATTCTTATTATTTTTAAGTACTCATTTCTGTAGAAAAATTCTTAATAAAAATATCAATTATTATGACTTAAGTATCAAAAAGTCAGTCAATTGGATTGAAAAATTTTATGACTTGAGTATCATTTTAAATTCCTTATTTACTCAATTTGGGAGTCCTAATATTGTTGCCCCTTTTAAGTCTATCAACACTGACATGATGGTATGCCCTTTTCTCTTGGCGACAGTTTTACTCATCTATCGTATTTGATACAATTTTGTTATTGTTGTACTTTAATCCTTATTGACAACTCTTTCTATAACCTAATTCTCAATAAAAGTATCAATTATTATGACTTAAGCCCTTTAAAAGAGTCCACATCTCCCACAAAGTTAACCTATTGCATGAAAGATCTTTATGACTTAAATACTACATTAATCTTTCTTATATGCTTAATATGGGACATATTATAATTTTGATATAACCGGTATAAACAACGATATGAAAGTAATTGTAATATGGAGAGCACATATTCATATTTATCCATAAAAAAAAAAAAATCACTACTTTAGTTTTGTAAAAATTTCTAATATTAATTTTCTTCCTCAATTATTTAAATTACATGATTTTTTTTTAACAGATAGAAATAAGTGTAGTAAAACCGTAGAAATCAACTTGATGAAATTTTACATAATTAATGAATTAAAATAGTATTCATATTATTAAAAGATTAAGAGATAAATTTTGATATATTATCAATGTAAAAGAGTTTTGCATTGTTATCCAATTATATGTCATTATATATGAGACTTTTGAGATAATAGATTTGAAAATTACATACTTTTACTGATGTGATAATATATAATTAGATATTTATGTAAAATATTTTTTATATTAATAATATATCAAAATTATATGCTTAGATTAAATATATGAAAAATATTTGAAAAATTAAAGAAATTATATTTTATATTGTTGAGAAACTAAATTGAGAGTAAGATTCTTGTAAAGATCAAAATTATGACGCTTTTGTTTTTAAAATACAAAAATAAAAGATTTGATTCCTTAAAAGTAGAAGGTGAATTTTTGAACGTAAAGTATAAAATTTTAACTATTAAAGAGAAAATTAAGCAATAACTTATTGCATATGTATAATTTGTTATGCAAGCACTTATATATTAACGGTAATAATTGTGTACTTTATTATTTAAACTACATCTTACACTTTAATCACACAATATTACAATTTTTTAAGAATGATCTCAAGGATTAATTCAAATTAACTTCTAATCATTAAATTCAAATTAAATAATCCTAGGTTCTTATTATTAACTCTTCAAATCCAAACACTTGAACTGAAATTTAGCCAAATCCATGAAATAGAACAAATATGAGCCTTAGAATTACCTTTGGAAACCAATAGAAGAGGAAAGACAGAGTGGGTAACTGAATTGCCTCCAAAATTGCAACTCCTAAACAACAAAACAAGAAACCACTCTGTTGGCAACAAAATCACCTTAACCATGACAACCCTTAAGCGGCATCAAAATGGAGAAGGAGTGTTGGTGAGGTGTGGAGAAATAAAGGAGGAAAAGAAGACCAAAATTTGGGGGGAGGGGGCAAGGCTAGAAAGGGAGAAGCGAAAATGGAAGGTTCTAGTGGGGGTGGGGGTGAGGGTGAGGGTGGAGGTAAGGGTTGAAAAAATGTAGGTTATTTCATAATATACTTATTTAAATTAATGTCCACATTTATTTTATTATCTATTAATTTTAAAACAAAAATATAGATAAGAATATCCCGTATTTAGATTCAATAAAAAAATTAGAATACTTAAGAATTAAAATTCAAATTTTGGATTCTACTCTAAATCTGCCAAAACTAAAGTTTTTAAAACCTTTCAATTTAAAAGAGGGTAGATTAAATGCTCTGTAAAAATCATTAAAAACTACACTTGATCCTATTGTTATCAGAAGCACAATTATCAAGATTTTTTATTTCAAGAAAGTACATATTTTATGTAGCTCTCCATCATATTGCAAACTTAGAAAATTTTCAGAGTTTGAATTGACAAATAGTCACGAATCACATCCAAGTGGTTCAAAGAATTTTTTTCAAGTATAGTTTGACTTAAACAACTCAAAATATGTATTAAAAAAAAAGGAAAAAAGAAAAGAAGACTCACAAGATAAATTCCAAAGAATTAAGCTCATATGAAAATTACGGTCTACACCACTAACGTCTTATATGGAATTGGAATACTGCGTAAACATTAAAGAAAATTTTTAAGAAAGTGGGTGTATCATTGAAAATATATTATCTTAAGGATTGGGCTGATAGATGTACATTGTTTTAAAAACAAAATTATCATTGATAATTGACATATATAAGTAGCGATTTTAAATAAGGATTTAATTTTGATATATTATTATTGCAAATTTATTTACACTATCATTTAATTAAATATCGACAAGTCAATGAAAATATTTAAATTTTATTACAATTATTTAAAAAAATTATATAAAAAGATAAAAATATTATTAATTTATAAGTCTAAAACGTCAAAATAAATCTGTTTACATAATTAATAATATGCGAATATGAAATAAATTCAATTCCGATGAAAAGTTCTTTTTGAAACCAACTGATATGTGACAAGTAATTATTATGCTATTTTTTTTACGTGTAATTGTTATGCTATTAATCTTTTAGTAAGCAACATTCTAATATCTTATTCACTTTTCCACATTAACAAAATTCTTATTCCCATTTCGCTAATTATTTATTCTTAATTGTTCTTCATTTCTACTTTTACCAGCCTTTTTTTAAAAAAGTTTTTCTTATCCTACTTTACCAACTTTAAAAAATCAGCGACTTATTATTTCTTTTTTCACTTCACTCTTAGCACTAAAAAGAAAAAAATAATAAAATGATTTTAAGTATTGCAATAAAAATCAATTTAGTCAAATACATCTATTTTTAACTTCTTAGATTTTTGCAAAAATCTTAAAAAAAAAAAAGACAAAACGAGTAAGATTTAACCCTAAATATAGAAAGATTGATTAGCAAAATACTTAATATTATAACTAAAACAAATAAATAAGGATTTTTTTTTCAAACCACTAATTAAGAAAATCTAAAAAAATTCACTAAACTAAATCTATACAAATTTTAATATACTAAATGAATTAAAAATTGATAATTTATAATAAGTTTGACTGATTTAAATGGTTTGACATTCTTTTCTCTTTATACAAGATCTAAGATTCTAGTCTTGCAAAGAAAAAAAGAAATTGACTTGAGGAGAGTTTTACATCATAGTGGATGCAACTCAAGCTAGATTAATTGTAATCTTACACATTCTAAATATTAGTGGTTTAGATTAAAATAATTGAAAATTATATTTATTTAAAAATTTAATTTAAATATATTATCAATATACAATTTATTAATCATCATCTGGCAATCCAGTACTATAATTATGGTAAAAATCAATATTTTTGATGATGTATAATATGTATAATTAATTAATATTATAATTTTTTTCAACATATTAAAATTAACTTCTTTATTTCTTTAAGCATTATCATAATTAAAAATTTATTTTTATACACGATCAATATACAAATTTTAATATAGTCATCACATTATATATATCATATTAGTAAAATGATTGATAGTGTAAAACTGCTTATATTAGCCACATATGAACCTTTAAAGTATTAATGTTAACATATAATAAGATGAAAATCATTTGTCTATTTTTTTTTTGTCCACTTTTCCATTTACCTAATAAAAATTTGACACATAAAATTAGGGAAAAAAAAGAACATTTTACCTCTCTAAAATTAGGTCATGTTCAATTGAATTCTAGATTTTTTAAAAAGTACAAATTGATCCCTAAATTTTCTTAAATATATATTTTAATTCTTCTCTTATATGTTTTTTAAATTTTGAAGATAAAATATATATAACCTGTAGTTTAGACGATAAAATATATATATTTTTTTCATAAAATTATGACATTACCATTATCTTTCTTAAATTAATTTCTTCAAATCAATTTATAATTTCCACCTATAACAAATTATTGTTGAGAGGACAGCAAAAACAGCGAAACAAGGAATAATAGAAATTGAATGGTGCGGGATAAAGCCGAGCCATATCAGCCACTACAACAAGGCAAGCTAAGCCGATTTTGACCAACTTCCATTTCCAAGCGTGTGCGTGCATCGCATGGCCCCCCCTCTATTTATACCCTTCACACCCTCTCTTCCCTCTCTCTCTCTCTCACACTACCATCAGCATTTTGATTCTCTCTCTCTCTCTCTCTGCTGTAACTTTCTCTCTCCTCAGCCGTCGTCCATGGCAGATCCCAATAGGAACAGGCCCGGTGCCGCCGCTGGCCGCCGGCAGTCCAGCCGACTACAGAGCCGCGCTCCGTCGTCGCTGCAGATAAACCGCGCCGTCGATTGGAACGTGGCGATTCCGCTGCTGTCGCCGCTAGCGTCGTCGCCGCCTCCGCCGCCGGAGCTGAGGCCGGCGGCGCATAGGGACGAGCTTCAGCCGCCATCTTCGGCGCCGCCTCACCGCCGGCAGAGCGTGGAGCCGGAAAAGGTGGTCTTCAAGAACTGGCAGCACCCTGCGGCTCCGTTCTGCTACGAGCATCCTTCTTCGGTGGTGCCACCCTTTTGCTAACGTGTAAATATGAAGAAGAAAATGGGTGAAAAAAAATAAATAGTTTGATAAATAGCAAGAAGAGGTTCTAACTTCTAGTTTTCTCTCCTTCTTTTTTTGGTCCCCTTCTTTTGTTTAGGGCAAATTGTATAAATAAGATAATAAGTCATTAGAGTCTAGATCAAGTATGATTCTCTCTTTTTTTCTCTCTCTCTCTCTCTCTCTCTTTTTTTTTTAAAAGAAAAAAGGTTTGTTTGGGATCTCAATTACTTAATAGAAATAGAAATGTAAGCCATAACTATTTTTCAACTTTTTTTTTTCGTTTTAAGTATGTATGAGAGTATATAAATTGTAGTTGCCAATCTTCCGTTGTTCTTATGAGACTCGAGTAACTATGTGATCTGTGTGATTGCTTTTAGAATCAAATCCTCTTATGTTTCACATTAACAAGATTACGTTATGACTTAAAAAGATATAAACTTTATTATTGTTTACGTTAGTTCGTCAATTTTGATTATGTTTTCATTGTTTTGTTTGTGGGTCCTTTTCTCATACTATGAACCTCTTCAATTCCACTCGATTATATCTTTTACAGGTCTTAAATTTTGATTCCAACCGTTATAAAGAATATTTTAAAAAATATTTAACGAGGGCTTTATTTTTAATTAAAAATGATTGTGAACATGAAGAAATGCAACTAGTATTATGGAAATGAATAGAAATATATATAATTTTGAAAAAAATGGTGATGCTAGTCTTACAATATTTTACTGCCGATAGAGTGCAAAATTAGGAGTCAATTTTCTTCAAGAAATTATTAAAAAAATTTTAATTACAATACAGTCTAAAAAACTAATCTCATAACAATGTTAACGCACCACGTAAAACGTGGGTTCAAATAATAACAAAAAAGAAATCCTTACATCATTTCAAAGTACAACTATTCGGAATTCAAGATGTATTCTGCGTATGGATAGTTATATATTCATAAATGAAAAAATAGCTGTTTATATTTGACATTTGTGACACAAAAATTGACAGGTCTTGTGTCTGGTTTGTTTATTATATTTCAGGCTGAAAGTTGAAATGTCGATGTTTTTTTCCGTCATCGAAGGTGTAAAAAACTGGGGACTTGGAATGGTACTTATGGGCTTAATCCTTTTTTTGGAGCATTAATTATTGAATCTAGGGCTTGCACACTGATGATTTCTTAGGCTAAAGTCCTAACGTTGTAAGTACGTATACTTTAAAATAATCGTTATACATGTATATCATATCAAATATTTTACAAACTTTTAGATACTCTTAATTATATTTGACAAATATTTTCTTTGATTTTTTTTAATTTTTATGTCAATATAAATGAAAATTCTAGAACGATTAAAAAAATAAATACATTTTATTATATCTATAGCTCATTCAGATATTTTATAATAATTTTATAGTTAATTTATATATTTTCATCATATTTTATAAAATTGTATATATATTTATTATTGTATTTTAACATTTTTGTATCTTAATTTTTCAAAAATAGTTTATCTCCATACCGTATTCGTGTTATACCAGATACTTGTATCCATATTCGTAGTTCTAAACTGATCTTCCTTGGAAAAGCCCTCCCTCATGCCCCATGACAGAAAATGACCATCCTTTAAATGATTTGCCAGTAGCTATTATTAACGATGCGAATGTGACCACTTTTGATGCAAATTAAAGGCAGTTAGCATCCGCATACTAATACCTATTTATGTACTATGCATCTGCTATGTGCAAACAGCCAAACACCCCATGTGGCCTATGTGGTGATCAGAGCAAGACTGACACAAGAATTATCTATTGCACACGTGAAGAGCAAACATAAAGGGTAATGCTACCTTTGGGAAATCTTATTTCGACCTATGGACACGATATAAATATAATAGAAGGGAGAAAAATACAAATGTGATAGGTATTGAAAGAGAAATATGGTAAGGAACCAACTATTTTTGTATTTTGCTTTTTAGGAAAAAATTTGAAATTTTGTATTAACTTTCTCTAAGCAAATTCGAGGGGGCTTCTTAATTTTTTTTTCTTCCCAATTTTTTTAGGCCGAAATAAACGCGCCCCCTTCAATTTCATTTTATGTGTAATATTTATATTGCCTGCATTTTGATCTATCTTAGTGTAGTACAGAAAATTGAAGATAGGATTTGATAATTAACGGGATAAACTAAATAATAATTTGAAAATAATGAGATTAATTATAAATAACTTTTCATAAGGACTTTTGGAGTAAATTTCATCAGTAAAAACTTTAGGAGACAGATTATACATATAAACAACTTTTTAAAAAAAAAAATATTTTGAATATAAATTGCACTATCATATTAAATTGTCTTGGAATTCGAAATTGAACTTAAGAAGTGATATATATATTTTTTAATATTCCAAGTAAGAATTATTTTCACACTTAAAGAGAAAGAAAACAAATTGACATGAATTTCTATGTACTACAATCGGTGAATGTAAAAGCTGTGTACTAGTTTAGGCATAAAAAAGGTACTATAGCTATACAAATTCTCAAGAGATATGAAAAGAAGAGTTGTTCTCCTAGTCACATTATTGAGTTATTCACTGGAAATTGCGTTTGGAGCATAATATAAGGAAGATATGATACATAGTGTAAGTAGGTACGCTCAGGCGTTTGGTACATTCATTTGATGGTATAGTCAAATCGATCAGTCAGCGATTTTTATCTTATTATTACAATGGTGTAACCCTATTCTTTTGCCAACCTCGTGATACATGATTCGATAAAAAGGAAAAAATAAATAAAAATAAAAATCCATATATTTCCTTGTGCTAATATATATAGTTTCAACTTACCATGAATATTAGGCTTTATTTTTTTTTTAATATGATATTAGGATGTGAATATAATTATCATATTGTGTTTTGAATTTTATTACGAGAATATGGAATTAATTAAAGATAATCTGCCGAAGATGGGGGCGGAAAAATTTTATTACATAATCTGCCCCAATTATGTAGGAATTCCCTTGCAAAAAGCTGGAACTATAGGGTTTATCACCTGCAAAAAGCTACCACTTCCCTCCTTGATCTACGGCAGAAGGAAACTGGAACAGAATCCAGAACCCAAAACTCGGGAAGTGGCAGATTGTCACAATTTGCTCACAATCCTACCTATTGAGAAACCTAGAACTTGGAACCCGTAACCCTATATATCAACCTAGAACTCGAAACCTAATCTTAGTTAGACACATCTATTTTATATTGAATTTTAGCATATTGATCTATAGGGTTTTGGATTTCGTGTTCTGAATTCCTCGATAGGACTAAGTTCTGGGTTCATTTACTGTTGTTATTATTCTGGCTTGAGAATAATAACCCTACATATTTGGATTTCGGGATCATCTATGGTTGCTGTTGTTCCAAGATTGGAATCCATTGCCTTTTGCAATGACATGACATGATTCCACGACGGAGATTCCCTAACTGCTACTATTCCATGGCTATGCGACATGTTTTAGGCTTCGCCCCCAAGCACGTAGAATTTTGTTTAAAAAAATAATAAAAACATAATCATACTTAGTGTAGGGCAGAATGTGTATAAATTTTCTATAATTATTTAATTGTGCAAATTATGCCATATTATTATATTTTTCACATATAACTTCCATTAAAAAATTAATAAAAAGCCTGAATATAACAGATGGTGCAAACACCACCACTTCCACCTCCATCCCATCACCATTGTTGCTGCAACTATAGATGAGCAGCCAACACTACCAGAATTGTCATCACCACAAACTAAAGGTAACATTTTCGTTCTTAATTAGATCTATGATAGATGCCATCAAGGAAAAAGAAAAGTAAGAATATAGAGGATCAAAATTGTTAAGGCAATTGTTTTATCGAGTTCATCAAGTGCTGTGCAGTCAAAGACAAAATAGTCAAGGTATCAATTCATTAGTAATATATACAATACCGAGCTCGGAGAGATTGATCCCATTTGAATGGCCAACCTGAAATACGCCAAAAGAAATTAAACAAGCAAAAGAAATATTCGATGGCTTTGCTTTCTAATCGCTAATTTATACGTTTTTATGTCCAATATGTACCTTAAAAACGATTGGTCTTGAATTTTTTTTCGTTCATTTATCATTTGTGCCTTGTCCTATATATCGAACTAATAAATACTATTTGTTTCATTATGCAGAAAGCCCTCCTGAACAATAATCTTTTGAGAATTTAAATTTTTGCAAAATTTTAAACTTAAACAATTAATTATTAAAAAAACTTTTTAGTTGTGATAGCATCAAGAGTTAATCTTATAATATTATTTGTAAGCATATGTGATTAAAGACAAAAAAAAAATGCAGATAATGAATTATATAAAACATTTTATTTCAAGAATAAATAAAAAATATTTTTTTGTCTGGAAATTAAAATACTATTTAAACAAAATAGTTTGTTTTAAATTAACTATATTTTTCTTCTGTATTTTATCAATTTAATTATATTTTTAAATTTATAGATTCGTGTAAGCTAGAAACACTGAATAAAAGGCTTAAAAAAATTATTAATGTTTTCTTGTAGTTATCCTTTTGTTGTTGATTCGGAACCGGTTACATTCCATGACTCACTGTTCACGTTTGTGCTATTCGAAGTAAAGGCAGCAAGGGTGTGCGTGCAAGCGTGGTTGGAACAAAATTGACTTCGAACTCGGGATCACCCACACATGATATGATAATACATGAGCTGGGGCTGGGGCTGGGGCCATATATATATATATAAACAAATCAAAATATGGAACCAAGAGGAAGGAGATTCAAATGGAGAAAATTCCAAAGGAGTCAAACAAACTAGGGGGGTCGAATATCCTGCGTTGTCAAGTTCAAAGGCCATATATTCTGCTCCCTATAAAATTGTTGTCATTTTTGGACTAACTATTGCGCCATTCAAAAAAGTTTGATTAATTTTTCTTCTCTCACTGTTGGATGTGACTGCATCCGACCTGCCCCCAAGTATTGTTGTACGCATTGATCCAGCGCCTGGTGGACAGTTCTGTGCCAACTAAAAGCCTATATGGGTACATTTAGTCGGTAACGAACTAGAATCATCACATTCAATAACAAAACAAAAAAAAAACCGAAAACTAGAATCATCACATTCAATCGGAAAAAAAAAAAAAAATAGAATCATCACAAATAGTAACTTGGACTAGTTTGACGCCGGTGACATAATTGTCCAAGAAAGATAGGAGGTTTCACGATGCTTACAAATTATTCGAGTATTATTGCTCACGAATAAAGATTGTTGGGTAAAGTGGTCTGGAGAACCCAAAAATCAACGAAATTTAAATCAATGGGTTAACCAAGTAATCACAGTAATGTGTCGAACACCACGTTTTGATTATCTTAATCCAAAATCTTAAAAGATAATTAGTTTATGGGTCCTTTCATTTACACACTCCTTCAAGTATGGAATTCCAACTTGGTGTGCTCTCTGCTCACTCATTCTGAATCCTTTCGAGCATTCATGATGAATTCAGATATAAAGTCTAAAGCAACAGATTAAGCGAGAAGCTATAATAACAATAGATGTCATATTTTGACAAAAAATCTTGATTATGTTTAAGAGTTTTATAGATAATGGAAAGGAGTGTGTCATAAAAGAATAGAATGGAAAGACAAGGCATGGAGCAGACTAGATGATATTGTCCTTGAGTTTGGATATTTTATAAGTTTAATGATAGAGGAGAAGGGAAATGTATGAAAATTTCTCCTTAGATGCCCAATTTAGAGGGACAAAATTTGGGGGTTTTGATTGACAAAGGAGGGAGCCATTTCATTCTCTCTTTTTAAATTACTTCCAAACAAAATTTATTTAAATTTGGTCTTGCCATTCCATTCTATTCCTTCTCTTGCTATCATCCCAAACATAATCTAAGAGAATGAATCTATGAGCCTTCTTGTTTATATATTCTTCATTTAGGAGGCACTTGACACATTATCTAACAAAATTATTGGTAATCAAGATTACCATTCAGAAAAATTACCACCCTTTAAATTACTATTAATGTTATAATACAGTATTTGGTAAGTATAAATAATCTAACTGACAATTCATATTATTTTGTTTGATATATAAAAAAGATTACTAAATAATATATATTTTTCAATAATAATAATAATAATAATAATAATAATAATGGGAGAATTACCGCATATTAGTAATCATCTATGTAAACACCTCCATGGGAGCAATCCACATTACCATTTTGAAGGTAATGTGGACTGCCAATCTAGATTGTCAGTGTATAGCTCAATCAAATAAGATAATGTGATGGGTCTAGGTAATTTAAAATTATATTATCAGTAATCTAGATAAATTGGTCCATATCAAACACCCTCTTAATCCATATCTAATCAATTTAAAATTTTCATCACTCACACTTAAAATTTTAACGGATTTAAGTATAGATATTTGCTCTCGGATGATCTCAAGGTAGAAGATAAGGGCTAGTTTAGTAAAACTGCAAATTAATGTTAGTCCCTAGGTCAAGAAATCCTTAGTTGACACCTGTTATGACTTGCTACGTGCATGTAATAATTGGGGTTCTGAAACTGTTTTTTTTCCCCACTTTATGATTGGGATCTCATAGCCGAAACACACACAATTTCTTTATTTGCTATCATCTTGTTTATGTTTCATTACCATATATGTGCTGCTTGAAGCTACATAATAGATAAAGTATAGGTATTGCACAAAAGCTCAACTTTTTTCCTTCACTAGCTGTTTCTTACTATGGAAGCTGATTACAAGTGACAAACGGGAGTAACTACTTGCGAACCGAGATATGGAGGAGATAAATCGCAGACTCTAGCTACAGTTAGCAATAGCTTATGGCAACAAACAATGCTTCAAGGTGAGGTGGTGTAACTGCAAGACACTTTGACGCTCAAATTGATGTGTGCACTACGAGATATATGAGGGTAGAATCATGTATACCTGATTAATGCGGTGTGCATAGGAA
Source organism: Pterocarpus santalinus (assembly GCA_031439595.1). Classification (NCBI taxonomy): domain Eukaryota; kingdom Viridiplantae; phylum Streptophyta; class Magnoliopsida; order Fabales; family Fabaceae; genus Pterocarpus; species Pterocarpus santalinus. Next base: position 41,216,177 of record CM062523.1, on the reverse strand, counting down.
TAAACACTTAAGGAATGGTCAAAGAAAGTGGTGGGAGTTGATCCTGGATCTTAAGCAACTACCTTATCTCGATATAATAACTTCCCGTGAAAATAGGAGTTTATGAGCTTCATTTGAAGGCAAGATAGGGTTGGTTAGCTTCTGTTGGATCTTAAGCCACTACCTTTTCTCGTGGTTTGCTTCTGCTGGTCTTTTTTGTTGTGTTTTTGTCGTGTTTTGTTGTTTTATGCTTTTGTGTTCTTGCTGTGTGGACTTATAGCTTTTGTGTTTGCTTGGTTGGTTGTTCCCTTTTGCTCCTTTCTCCTAGAGAGTTTTGAGCAAGAGAGGTGCTACTTGGTACGAAGATCAAGAGCACGAAAGTGTACGAAACATTTGACAACCAATAAAATCCGTTCTTTCAGCGGAAATCAAGGAGGCGAGAGAGAGTTAATTTACAAGTGAGAAAAATTTAACATTGTTGGTATTAAAAGCACGAAAATGTTTGTCGTGCCAAGTATCATTTCTGTTTGAGCAATTCTTCTAATTATTGAGGAAAAGAAAAAAAAAGATAGGGTCGGTTAGTATATCTCAGAACCATTTGTAGTAGAAGCAAATCGTCAAACTTATTGCCTAAAAAGAAATCTGTGGTTGCCATGACATTTTTATTAATTTCATTGATTACCTTTTCAAAGTTTTCTTGATTCGTTACCTGAGAGATTTTAGCATGTTGGGAAACATGTTCGGGACATCGAAGAGAGGTTTGGGAACCTAGAATTGATTTTGCTGTTATTTCATGATGTTTGGTTTGGATTTTGGTCATTCACTTACACTTTGTTTGGATGTGGAGAGAAGATGAGAGGAAAAAAAATGAGAGGAAAGAAAATAAAGAGAAAAAAATAAGAAAAAAAAATATATTTTCTTTTTTAATATTTGGTTGAGAAGAAAAGTGAAAGGAAAGAAAATATAGTTGTATTAAAATTATTTTTATATCAATTGTCTTCTATGGAAGCAAAAAGTCTAATAAAGACAAAATGATAATTTGACAACATAAACACACCTTCTCCCATTTTCTTCCCATGTGATCGATGAAAAGCTTTCATGTGGAGTCCACAATACTTTTTCTTTTTTCTCCTATTTTCTCTTGCAAATCAAATAAGAGTAAACTCCATTTTTTACTCATTTTCTCCTTCCTTATTTTCTTTTCTCCCTTTTTCTCTCAATCCAAACAAAAGCTTAAAATTGATTCTACCTCAAAATCAAGGTTTTGTCCAAAGCAAATAATTCTTGCTTTTTCGTTTGATACTATTTCAACAACATTAATTTTGTTAAAAGTACTTTTTAAATAAAATTACTAAATATAAATAAATTTACTTCAAAATCAATTTTAACTAAAATTAATTCTACTAAAATCAAGATCATTAAGAGTCAATTTTAATTTGCAAACACAGAATCAAACAAACACTTAATGTTTTCTTTACAAAGTCAACTTTTTTCACTGTTAGATGTTGCAGAATGAGTTTTGTTGGTAGACTAAATGAAGAGTTTGAAAATTATTTTCCCATGCTTCTCCTCCATTTCTTCATATAAGGAACTCCTTTTACCTTTTTTTGAAAATAACCAATCTCAAAGTATATGCACGTATTATATAATCTTCGCCTTTGCCTCCATTTATAACATGATTACCTATCTCTTGGTTTTTTTGCCGATAATTACCTATCTCTTGGTGTCACTCCCATTTATAAAATGAGTATCGATCTCCTAGCATGGGAAATCCTGCAAGGCCCTACAAACGCCAGAATTTTTAGCATCTATGTGCTGTCTAGTTTTAGTAGCTTTATTATACGACACTCATGTTAAATAACAGTCCGTTTGCATAATTAAATAGTTTTTTAAGAAATTAAAAAGCAAATCACATTATTTTAATTTTTTTAATAAAAATTAATTTTTGAAAAATTATAAAAACAATTTTTTCAAGTTTAAAAACAAACGCAGAGTCATAATAGAAAATGAGGAAAATGAAAATTTCTGCCTTTGTCATTTTTTTCTTTTTGGGTCGTTATCTTTGCCTTTGTGATGCTTGTAATTTTAATTGGGACCCAAACTCTACAAAGCCCAAATTTACTTTTGGATTTGCCTATGTTATTCGGTCAAGAAATTTTGATAGACACTGACCCAATAAAAAAAAAAATAGTATATTGATCAACCCAAAGAGATAACGCTGGTTTGGACAGTAATTTGCACCCTCAGATAGCTTCCGCATTGCATTGGCTAATATGGTTCTGCTCAACAGGCCACTACGTTTTGACCCAGAAAAAGGCCACTACGTTTTTGTTCCCGAAAAAAGGCCACTACTTTTTTTTTAATTTTTAATTTTCAATTTTTGAGGTAAACATATTATATGCAGTAATTTTCAGAAAAAAATTGTCGCCGCACACAATTATGATTCTTAAAATTAAAATTTAAGCATATCAAATTTGACAATTCAAATAATTTTTTTTTGGTACATCAAATAATTTTTCTTATCTTGTCTAAACAATTAAAAAAAAAGTCAAAGCGATTTTGAGATATAAAATGTTTTACTATATTATTCTTTTAGACTTAGTTTAAAAATAATTCTTACAATGTTACCTTAAAGTTCAAATGTCCCTTCACACCTTGAATACATACTCATAGTTGTATGTTGGGCTAAAGATCTGTTCGATGATTCACGATTTTTTTGAAGTTACAGCAGTACAATCCATCTAAATGATGAAAAATATTATTTGAACTAATATTTTCTCGGCCTCTGTGTTGACTCATTTTTATTTATTATTGGATAGGGTGTAAATCTCATTTGATATGTGTTCTATACTCCATCTAATAGTAGATGAGAATGAATCTACATAGAGACTTATAAAATATTAGTTCAAATAACATACTTTAAAACAATGACTTGCTCTCTTCTAGCCTCTAATCTACTTGTATATAAAAATAATATTACTCACAAATTTTAAAAACTAAATCTGCAAAAGTGCAAATTGTAATTTAAATTATGAGTGTAAATTAATTAGGTCACTGCGTAGCTGCAGTGAAAATAATCTGCGAGTTGAACAAAACAAATGGATTAGATGTCTTGGAAATGGTTTCTTTATTCTGCTTTTGAAGAAAAAGCAAACGAAAAGCCAAATTGAAACATGATTTAAGCTGCTATCAATTACAAAACCTCTTCTATCTATTTATTGACAAGGACAGGAAAAGCACAATGATGACCCGCAAAAAGGAAGGGAAATCAAATGCGTTTCAAAATACCAGTTGATAAGCTCAATAAAATGAAGGCAAAGTTAGGTTCTCTTTCTTGACAAAAGCAACTTTATTAGGACATTTATCCAAACACCAAGAGGAACATGGGTCCCATTCATGCTCCCCAACTTTTACGATTGTTTTTATTATTATTGTTACTATTATTACTCTTATTATTGTTATTTTTTGTGCATGGACACTTGGACAGTTTGTATACTATACATACTACTATCCTAGTAGCATTGATGTGAACAATTCATAGCTGTTGATTTATTATCCACTAACAGCCATGTCCTTCACTCATCGAAAGTGGTTATTATAGTAGTGATGCCCACATGACCCAATCAAGGACACACTCAAGGACTTAAAACTTCTCAAGGAAGTGCCAAACCAATTAATTACACATAGCAAGAATTACATATAGAATTGAAGACCAAAGATAAAAAAAAGAAGAAATCAACTAGTCATAGTTAATGGTCCATATCACGTCCCTTTTTTTTCTTGATAAGATAAAGAAAATGGTCCAGACGCCATTCCAGCTCGATATGTCTTTTGTTTTTTCTGTTTTTTTCTTTCCTTCCCAATCACTCTAGTCTCTAGTCATCTAAATTCCTTCCAATTTTTAGTCATTTTCTCCCCACTCATAGTTTTTGTTATCCGTAAACAATTACAACCATTGATGGTGCTACATACTTGCCTTGAAATTTAACATAAAACATAAGAATACTTGGCCATGCCCATTAACACATTACAGCTAGCATTGCTTTAAAATTTACACATCTAACTCATTACTGAGGTACATACCATGAGAGGCCACCTGACAAAGATTTGTTCTGATCAAATATTCAAGCATATTGTTAGATATACATTTGTCACAAAAGAAAGCGAAAAGCAAATATGACTGATGATTACTCAAAAAGAGCATGCAGATGTATTAGGTCCAACCTTCTTTTTGTCACTATTTGCTTGCCCTTTTGCAAGGGAGGAGGGGTTATTTATTTTGGTTTTGGTCCTCACTTAAGTGAAGTAAACTTTCCCAATTAAAAAACCAATAAGATGCCACCAAATCCCACTATGATTAACTTTTTGACAAATTCCTCTCTTCTCGTCTTTTCCCAATCCATTATTTTGTTTAGTCAGTTTTCATCGAAAACACTATTCTTAACAAATCAAAACCACTCCAAATGTCATATACTGCAGGTTATTGGTATGAAATTGAAAGGGAAAGGGACCTTAGATATGGGCATTGTATTGCCTTTCTCCTTTTCACGTTACCATAACGGCATAAATTAATTTATTGTATAAACTATAATGTGGTATTTTAAGAATAACTCTATGCATGCATTTCATAAATACATGTTTTCTGACGGTTGGGAGTAAAAGCTAGCTGGATGCTTCATTTGAAAAGGAAAAGGAAGGGATTTTTTTTTTTTTTTTAATGGTAACGGAAGAAATAATGTTAAAAGAGGAAAGTTGGGAAAAATAAAAAAAGTGGTTTTTATACATGTACCATCATAAAGTGGCGGATGGGGAAGCTGTAACATTTAATAATCAGCTCAACATTTTAGGCTAAGGTATTAAATATTAATAACAGCGGGCAGGGTGACTGGATGTTTTTTTCACATATATGAACCAGGTGATTGTTGTTTTTTTTGAGAGGGGAATCCTATCAATACAAAACCACACCCTATGAATATAAAATATTTGGCAAATAAGCTGTAACTCAAATGACACCTCAATTGATTTAAGTGATAAGAGATTTGTTGATATTGGATCAAGCGTTTGTTTTCATTTGTTTATCCCCATCCCTATTTTTCCTCTAGCTTTTTTTTTTTTTTTTTTTGATGAATAGAGAAACAAAAAACAAAATAACACACCCAAAAAAAAAATCAAAAATCAACTAGCTGCGATAATAAACATTACGCCCCATCTTGGAGAATGCCGCGCTTAGCCATTGCATAGGCATATTGATTTGCCTCTCTAAAGGCATGGACAACCTCAACTGACTAGTTCCTATTCAAAAGATTTTGAATATCTGCCAACAAAGAGCCATATATATGGAAGAGAGAGTGACTCTTAGAGATTAGCTGCCAAGCCTCCATTGAGTCTGTTTCACTAGGTGATCAGTCTCTTAGCTCTCCTAGGAGCTCTTTAAAAAAAAAAAAAATGCTTGGAGAGAGAAAGGATGTCAAAGGGAATAAATATTCAATATAAGTTTTGATGGTAACCACACCATGCTAAGAATCCAAATCGTGCAACTAGAATATAATAATTGGTTGAAAGGGTGTTCTCAACGGACTACGTTCAAGAGTTCAAACTAGCTATGCAGGCAAGGTGGTTGATTTTAACAACAATTGAATGACTGAGCTAATCTAGAGTGGTTTATGCTATTTGGGCTAAACTAGATTGTTTTAATGTTATAGTTTTGGCCTAATCTTTTAGTTATGATCAAATTTTGTCAAATTTTTTGAGATGAGATTAATTTTTTTTAGAAATGATCAAATATTTTTAAGATTTTCTATTTTTATTATCTTTTTTTTAAGATTTAAATAGGTAAATTGGTCTATAGACTATTTATTTTACATATCAATACTATTGTGAGGTTTATTTATTTTTCTTCATACTTTGTGAGTTCTTAATATTCTTGGTGTGGTGTTATTTGGACCTTGGATATTGATTGCTCACTTATTGTCGAGAGCTTAAGGAATTCTTGAGTGGTAAAAAGCAAGAGTGATGAGATGATTAGAAGGCAAAAGCCAAGGAAAAGTTTGAAGGCAAACACAAGCAGATTGAGTGGCTGTTCTACAAGTGTAAACATGTGAGGGAGCGACTAATAAGGCATTGTTTTATTTGTTAGACTAACAATTTCCTGCAGGTAAGAATTTCACATTTGGGAGCTGAAAAGGACGAAAAATTTTGCCATCAAGGCAATGCAAAAACAGTTGGAATATGATCTTGGAGGCAATGAATGAGCAATTTGTAAGGTATGGGGCATCAGAATCTTATAGAAGACAGCCTCATAGATGAGCTCAAAATCCTCTAAAAGGAAACTTGAAGATGGTGCAGAACCATGGTACACTGAATATAAAGAAGCTCGACACAACCAAAGAAGAGAAGGTGGACACAGGAAAGAGCATAGATCCCCAAACAAGCAGGGCAATAATATAAATAACACAAAGATAGCGATTATTCTTACCAGGGCAAGAATGATCTAGATGCTTGCTTGGAGTGGGAGAGGAAAGTGAAGCTAGTTTTTTACTAGCATAACTACTTAGATAAGAAGCAGGTAAAATTAGCTGCTATTGAGTTTATTGTTTATGTTATTTTTTTGGTGGGATTAGGTTACTTTGAGTAGGAGGAGGAACACAGAGAAACCCACTGATACAGGGGATGAGATGAAGAGAGTAATGAGGAGCCCTTTCATCCCTAGCCATTACTACAGGGAGCTATACCAATGTTTGCAGAACCGAGCATAGGCTTCCAAAAGCATTGAAGACTACCACAAGGAGATGAAGATAGCCATGATCAAAACCAACATTGAGGAGGACAGAGAAGCCACCTTGGCAGGATTTCTAGTTAGGTTGAATTGTGATGTTCGGGATATTGTGGAGTTGCAGTACTATGTAGAGCTAGAGGACTTGGTATACTTGACTATGAAGGTTGAGAAGTAGTTGCAAAGAAAGAACAGTACTAGATAGGGAAGCTCTTCATGGAGATCGAGTGCAAGAAGGAGGGACAACAAATCACCCTCAAGACTAATAGAGGTTGAGTGCACATGATGAGGGTTCAACCTCATCCAAGCCATAGCCAAGTCGAGACATCAAATGCTTTCGATGCTTGGGAGCAGGTCATGTTGCCTGTTAACGTCCAAATAATAGGGCAATGATTATGCAAGAAAATGGAAAGATTGAGTTAGGGGCAGAGGAAGATTCAAATTATGAGTACATACTAGCATTAGAAGATGCTAATGATGTGGAATATCTAGAGAGAGACAATATCCTTTTTACTAGGACAACACTTAACACACAAGGCAAAGAGATACAGGGTGAGAAAATTTCTACACCAAGTGTCTCATTCATGACAAGACTTTTAATGTGATTATTGATGGATGGAGGTGTGCAAATATGGCTAGCAGTATCCTAGTGGACAAGTTGAATTTGCCTATCTTGAAATACCCTATGCCATACAATTTACAATGGTTAAATGAGTGTTGAGAAGTTAAAATGACTAAGTAGATGTTGATTTCCTTTCTAATTGGAACATACAAGGATGAGGTGTTGTGCAATGTGGTTTCGATTCAAGCTATTCATTTATTGCTGGGAAAGCCTTGGTAGTTTGATAGCTGTGTCATCCATGATAGGTACAAGAATAAGTACTCATTCATGAAAGATGGGAAAAAGGTTACATTTGCTCCTTTGACTCCACATCAAATTTGTGAAGATCAATTGAGAATAAAGAGAGCACTTGGTGAGAGAAATAAGAGTGAAAAAAAAAGAAAAAAGAGAGATGCCAGTATAGAGTATAAAAAAAGAAGAAAGAAAGAAAAGTGAGTTTGTATACAAAGGAAAGATATATGAGATGTGCTTTTAAGCCGATGACTTTACTTATGCCTAAGGAGGCTTACTTACATGAGACTAACCATGACTTTTCTTTGCTTAGTATTGTTGTTTCTGTAACACCCTCTCTCATATAAGCCATGCTCGAGTCATGAAGTTATATTAAGAGGTTGCTACTGTGCTAGGAGATTTTTAAAATACAAAAAGTATAATATATGACCCTTTAATTGCAAACTATATTACTGAATAATGATTCATAAATTTCGTCATTTATGATACATATAAAATAAAATAATTACACTTTAAGAAAAAATTTTGTAGCTAACATTACACATAGAAACTACTTTCGCACTGCAGCTGTTGCCCTCACTGACTTTAGCCGGTCTCCATGGTCTCCCGGGCCGACTTTTACCTGAGTCTTGTACGATGAGTTCCCCAAGATTTTTGCATCTTTATTAAATCTTAATCTTGGCACTGGAATGTTTATGGAAAAGAAAAACATACAAACAGGTAGTGAGAACCTAAAGCTCTCAATAGGTAAACTCGAACTATTACTTATACGGTGCCATCATAAATATTCCAGCCGCTTCATTTTTCTTATGAAAATATGAGCACATATATGCAAACAGTGGTTCAATTTTAAGTTGAAAATATTTTTCTCGAAGCGGGTTATATTTTAACAACCACTTGGCATATTATGTGACGGACATAGAAATAAGAATAATGTAATATACTTCAGTAAAAATCATAATAATATCATAACATAATGAAATAATTAGAGATGCATATATGGATGCTTATACTTGATTGTATGCAAGTGCACTTAACTTAATTCATCTCTTTCTTTAACTTGCAACTTGATCTCGCTTTTTTCTGTACTTGGTCCTTTGGAGGTGAATGACCTCTCTCACCCTTAAGTAATAGCCTACTTTTCAGGTCCGAGCTCGTACCTATACATGAGTGATGAGTTATTGTTCCTGACCCTTACACTGGTCTATTCCCCTTAAATCTGGTCAAGAGCTGGCCCAAGTCTTAGACAGTACCGCTTTGGCCCACGCTAACTGAGTCTATGTCATGCCTCACATGGTAGCTTGGTACATCTTTCTTGTAAATTCTTATTATCTTTTCCTTTCCATATCTTATCATGCATGCGAATGCCTTGTGCATTCATAGATATGTCTCGTATCTTACTTCTCATATCATATTCTAATTACGCTTGCATGCATGACGTACATGAACATGATATGTATATGTAAATATATTCAAAGCATAATCACCCATAGCATAAGTTCTCATAACTTCCTAAACTTTTGCCAAAAATTCGACAACATAACGGATCGAGTCTGCTTCCTCGTGAATAATGCCAGATAACCAGGAAATTTTAATCAAATAGCAAACCCAATATAGAACATCATATCTCCATTAGTTGTCACACACAACAAAGTCTTATGAGCAAAGCTTAGGTAGTTAGGTGTAAGTTTAAAATCTTAAGTCTTAATCTATCTTGCAAGCTTTTAACTTCTATTGATGTTCTCAAATTCGATTCCCAAGATTGAAATGGGTACAAGTTCCGAGATTATATAAGTTCCGACCTCCGGGGTTATGTTCGATATTCGAGTTTGATTCTGGATTGAGATTTGTAATTACGTGTATAAGAGTGTTAAAGTGTCCTAGTTCTTGACTTCCGAGATTCAAGTATAAGGTCTCATATTTTGGTACCAACTTCCGAGTTTATGTTGAAAATTCTCAACTTCCGAATTTAAGTATTTTTAGATTTTATATTCTTGTCCTTGACTTTCGATTTCAAAGTGTTTTATGTGCTGTGCGATTCCGATTTCCGACATTAATCCCTACTTGGTCTTCCAAGACTTTTATGATTGTGTTCCCTAAGTTTCAAGTTCCGGCATTATGTATACCCGATTTAACTCTCTGTTTGCTAAGTTCTGAGTTCCGATATTAACTCAAGGTATTTGTCTTTTATTCCAAACTGCCCTATTTCTAGCTAGAATTGCATTCTTATAAGAGAAAATTCACCAAAAATAGAAATTTGGGTGAAATCATACGAAATTTATATCAATGTAAAGCTAACAGAGCAAGCTTTCAAATGAAAGAAGTTGCATATCATTTGAATGAGTATAATTCGAGATATAATCCCTGAAACTTGACCCTACTGGACTACCCTATTCCAGCCCAGATTAAACTTAAGGTGAATTTCATTGATGTATTGGGGATAGTTGGTAACAAATTTGACTCTAAAATTTTTTATGGGATGTTCCCTCATATGTTAGTTTTCAAAAAATGTTAGATTCACTCAAATTGAAGTTGTGTAGGGTGAGTTACACTCTTTTCAACTCATACTGCCCAGATGAGAATCCAGATTTCTAGGTCAAATTTCAAACTTCTTAACTAACTCTATACTAATCTAATGACCTTATATTTTCTATGTATCGACAACCCTGAATATTTAGTTTCATATAAAAATGGATTCATCTCATTTTGAGGTCCGTAGAAGAGTCCGTACACTTCGCAGTATGGACACATCCGAGATTTTATCCTCAGCCAATTTTATTTGAGTTTTGTTTTGAGTTTTTTGATCAAGTTCTCAACCTAAACTAGGTTTCCTCATCTCTAATCACTAGAAAAGTATCAAAACACCATCATGCAAGCATGACATAAGAGGAACACAGTAGCTATATAGTCACATGATACATCAAATAACTAAGGACCTGAGCCACCTACCTCAAAATCCTTGAAACCATGGATGCAAGGAAGGCAAGAGCAACATCCTAACCTTCTTCCTTTCTCATGGCAGCGCCATAAATGATGGTGGCGGCACACCACTTAATGTTAAATCATGAAATTATTAGAGAGGCTTTGTAGACGAGAGGATGAGGATTAATTTTCATAAAAGGAGTAAGAGGATTTAAGATCAAGAAGGATATGAATTATGAGCTTGAAGCTCATAGCCATGAAGGTGGTGAAGAAGAGAATGAAGATGAGAAGATGATGGTGGTGATGGCGTAAATGATGAAGGGGAGGAGAGTGTGTAGAAAAATCTATGGCTTGAGGGTATTTTAGTAAAAATAAGGGTGACTTACTCATTAAGTTTAGTTAGCTTGTTTAGGAAGCTTTGTGGGTTAATTTTCATTGATGGATTTGGAATATAATTTAAATTTTACGAAACTTGAATTTTGAGTGACTCATCTTGAGCCACTACTAAAAGGACTTTTAATTGATGCTCATACCTGTAGGCAATATAAGACCCTTGAAGATTAATTCAAGGTGTCCAAATATCAATTCGGGTATTCAAACTACCCGAATTTCTAAAATATTGTGTGAGTAATATTACACTCTTATTTAAAATTGTGGGTAAAGAATCTCAATTTAAAGTTATTATAAGTATTTTAGCTGTTCACTAGTGTCTTGAAACCCACAAAATTTCTAAAAATAGAAATTATCTATAGTTGCCCTTCCTGACAACCATAAAGCCCTATTACGACCTTGCCACTATAATCCAATGATGGCAACCTCACCCTTGGTTTCTCTACGGGTTACCTAATTATTATTTTTCCCTTGTATCAAACCCGAACTTACTCCTATCGTGGCTTATTCTCAAGGTTCGAGATGTTACATTCCTTTTTGCCTTTCGGAAGCCTTTTAGTATTTTCTGCCAAAGTTTCTACCATATTTTTCTATTTTCCACAACTAATGGCATTTCCGTAATTTTGAGTAAGTCTAGGGACGCCCCACACCATTTCACACATGACTATCTCTGTAGCTTAATCGGCAGAGATTTATACTTCTACGGTTTCACCACGTGATTATGCTCCGTTTAAAATCTCATTCTATTAATTCTACATGTGTGGGGATATAAAGGTCATTTTATGAAAAGTTCTAGGATTATTGTGGAAATAATTCTTTGGGGTCAAAATATAATTTTTAAAAATTCTAGGCATTACTGCAATTAACAAAAGTTTATAGGGGCACTTTTGACATTTCTCAATTTTTAACATATGGCAGTGCCATATTTTCAATGGCATTGTTACACTACCTTATAATTCTGAGTGTGAAGATCGTTATGGCATAACGCTGTCTGAGAAATTCTCACACTGCTTAAGAGAAATAATTCAAAGTTTTCATTACGTTCTACTTACGAAAGTGGGGATGTTACAGTTTCTCTTTTGTAGGAGACTAAAAATTATTATACTCATATTGCCAAAGTTAATGACAATGCCTACAAAATAGATTTACCTGGTATGTATAATGTTAGTGCTACATTTAATGTGCTTGATCTTTCCCCTTTTGATTTAAGTGACAATTTATGGACAAATCTTCATGAGGAAGGAGGGAATGATGGAGAAGACCAAACAAGGAATCAAAATTATGCGATTAGGATGCAAGGATTTGTTGAAAGGGCATTTTCAAAAGACTGTGTTAAAAATACCGAGCTAGCTATAGAGCCAAGGTGGTTCACTTTGATCACAATTGAATGACTGAGTTGATTTAGAGTGATTGATGCTATTTGGGTCGATCAGGATTGTTTTAATTTTATTTAAGGCCATTTTGGATTGTTTTTATTAATTATTTATAGTTTGGGACTAATATTTTAGTTATGACCAAATCTCATCAAATCTTTGAGATGAGATCAACTCAAAAAAAAAAAAAAAAGATCAAATTTTTTTAGATAGGATCAAATATTTTAAGGATTTTTATTTTTTACTGTCTTTTCTTCTTTTTTTTTTATGATTTAAATAAGCAAATTGGCCTATAAATGATTCAATTTACACATCAATACTATCGTGAGGTTTATTCCTTTTTTCTCTTATACTTTGTACGTTCTTAATATTTTTGGTTCTTGTTTCATCTATAAATAATGGGCTAAGAATCCAAATTCTTATTTCAAGATTCTTATTCATGGGTTGAGTAAGGGTTGCAGGAGCCATATGGATTCAAATATTTTACGAATGTCACATCTTTATACGAGGTTCATATCAAGTTTCACATCAAAATTGAATATATATTAGATAATCACATAAAAAATTATTTTCCAATTTTAGGTTCAATAAACTTAATTACCAAAATTAATATTTTGACACCAATGAGCATCATGGGCAATTGAATTTTTTTTGAAAAAAAAAATCTTATAAACAAAATTTTAGGTTGAGGGAAAGACTCGCCTCAGTGTAGGGTCAACACATACCTCTGAGCCCATTAAGTCCTTATAGAATTATTTATAAATCACCCAATCAACAGGAAAACCTAAGAATCGAACTTAAGTTATGACGATATATGAGTGGAAGGCCAATCGGATAATAGCATGTTTGGGAGCCCGTTTGGGCTCCCCAAAATCAATTCTAGACCCTCAGAATTAATTCTGGTGATTTTTGATTATGTTTGGTTATCCACTCTTAGAATTAATTCTGGTATCTAGAATTGATTCTGGAAAAAATGTGAATTTTTTACTTTTGTGGCAGAATCACTTTTAGAGGAATTATCAAACATAAATTACTTTATCTCAAAATTAATTCTATTCAAATTAATTCTATAAAATCAATTCTCTTTAAAATCAATTCTACAAAAATAGAACCAAACACGCTATAAGCCAGCCGCCTATAGCTCGGGAATTGAATTATTGTTGGGAAAAAAGGGCAATTTGGGATTTTGGGGGATGCTTTTGTGCACAATTAGAGGTTGGATGTTTGAGCTTAGATATTTCTGAATTTTCGTGTTTCATTGGGAGGATGAGACATGGCTCATAGGCAACCATTTTTTCTTAAAGAAAAAAAAAATATAAAACAATATCACTAAAAATTTAAACGGAGTTATTTGAGTTTTACTTTTATTGTAAACTTAATTGGATAGCACTAGTGTACAATATATTCAACCAAGAAAGAAGGCTTTGACCATGTTTGTATTCATTCCCATCTAAATCAAATTAACCTACCCGACACACTATCATGCAAGTATTGACATTGTTCTAAGCTCATGGACACTCGTGGTGGAGGTTTTTCGCACTTTAGAATATGGCTCCTACACCCCACATGCTAAGTTGGGATTTTTCTCTGTTAAGTTACGCAATGTTGGCTGCTGTTTTGTCATGTGGGGTGGCAAATGCAGGAGTTGTTTATGAAACACCAAGTTTGGTTACTTATCATACGGATCGTAAGTGCATCCTTTAGACCAAAAGTCACATCCGATCCAATGTTAATGGATTGTCCGTTTGGTTGGATTCGAAAGGACCAAGAAAGTAGCATGCATGGAGGGAGGGTTAAGTCGAATTTTCCGTAGTGGGTGTGCTAACTTCTTTCTTTTTGACCCTAATGATTCCATTTGTCAAACTACTTTTCCGATGCTTTCATTATTGGTCCAACTCCTTGGGATTTGGGGAACGAGACTAGTCTTGCATAATTTTCAAGATTATAATATAATCTGAAAATTATTTTACTGGATTTTACAAAAGAGAGTAAGTTTAAAAGAATTACTTTATTAAATTTAAAAGTAAAACTCTCTCATAAATAATCATCGTCCATATTACCTCACCATATAAAAAGAAATAAAATGCTCATCTATCTTTACGTTTGTACGTGGCCTTAGTCCATAGATTAAGAAATAAAAAATAAAAAATAATGAAAATATAATTTTTCTCATTTTAAAATTTAAAAAAGATTTAATGCTTCATTCTTTAAATAATTAATGATATGTATTCTATATAATTTTTATTTCTTAACTTATACACATGCTAACAAAACTGATTAATTTTATTTCTTATAACTACTTATTTAAATAGTTAATTTGCGCTTCCTTTAAAAAGAAGAAAGACAACTCCTTGACTTATGGATTTAATTTTTATGAATTGTTATTGTAAACTAATATTGCAGTGAAATTTATCAATATTTTAAGAATTATTATTCATTAAATTTATTTTAATTATCTAGAGAATAAAGTAGTAATAAGTAATGATGTATTAAAATATTAATAAAAATATATATCAATTTAACTCTTTCATTATTCCATTATATTTAATCTACGTTATAAATTTTTATATGAGTCATAATTTCAAAGTTGATACAATTGTCAAAGTTATGATGCCCGTGAACCTCAAGTTATACACTATAGATTTCACTTTTATTCATTGAAAAACTTGATTAGTTCCAAAATGTTCTAGTTTCTGACTTCTGAGGTTCATTCTTGACCAAACTAAGCAAAATCGAAATATCTCTGTCATTTATACATTTCCAGGTTATTGTGTTGGAAATTCAAGTTTAGGTCAGCATCCCAAAAGACTGATCACTCCTGTTCAAAACAACTACTCTTCGTTGACAAAAAGCAGAGAAAAAAAGGGGGTTAAACCATACATATAACTCGCTATATTGTGTTCAATCCTGCTTCTAAATTATGGTTTCATTGTTTCCCACTCTGCCTTCACATTTCCAATTCAAAGGCAGCCACCTTTATACCAAATAAAAGAAAAAAGAATATACAAATTGAATTGAATGAACAGTGCAGATATAATTTAATACTTCCAAATTTAAAACCCCCTTTATTAGTCCATAGTCCAGTTCTCAAAATGAGAAATGGCTGTTAGGACTCGACAAATTGCCCAATTCACACTGTCCAAAACATCATAGGGTTATGGGATAAGAGTGTATGGTATATTGTCTCTGGAAATGGATTTTATAATTTTTTTTAAATGTGTGTTAGATAATAAGTCTCAATTTATGAATATAAATAAAAAATATATGACACATTATCTAAAAATAAGTCTCATAATTTTTTATAAATATATCGGATAATAAATCCTAATTTATAAGTATAGATATTAATCCTCTTTCAAAATTTCAGATAACCCTTTTGTTTTTGAAAAACCAGGTACCAATCAAATAAAAGTCCTCAAACTGCAGAAAGAAA
Source organism: Pterocarpus santalinus (assembly GCA_031439595.1). Lineage (NCBI taxonomy): Eukaryota > Viridiplantae > Streptophyta > Magnoliopsida > Fabales > Fabaceae > Pterocarpus > Pterocarpus santalinus. Next base: position 41,200,455 of record CM062523.1, on the reverse strand, counting down.
AAAAAAAAAAAAAGAAACAAAAAGACCTTGAGCTTCTCTCATAAATCTCTGGCAGCAAACATCCAGCACTACCTGCCCCATCTTTTACATTCATTCCTTCCCCCCATAATATATTAACTTTGTTCTCATTTTTCCTTTTCCTCTACTCTCTCTCTCTCTCTCTCTCTGTGTTGTTATTGCTGCTTAATCAATTACACCCATCATCTTCCCTCTACCCACGCCTGCTCAATTTGTTGCAGCATGCTATGCCTCTCTTTGCACACTCCTTCCTCTATCCCATCATGCCAACTAACTTTCTATGTGCCTAATGCCTATTATTACTTCTAACTTTCTTTTTGCACTTTCTGACAACTCCACTACCTCTCTTCCCATTTTTATTGCTCTGTGCCTTGTTTACAAGCATGCACATGAACAATTCAAGTGCAAAAGATTGATTCCAAAACAGCACAGTTGAAGTGAAGTTCGCAACTATGGCAAGCTTTTGGCTTCTTCTTCTTGTTCCATCGTGATGGGTCTTGTTCAGTTTCTCTCTCGCAAGGCATGGTCTGGTGTTTGAGCTTCATATGAGTTCTTCCCAAAGGCAACTACATCTTTGGGGCTATAGAAGTCTCAGAGGGATTGAATCTTGGCCACCCCATTTTGAAATCTGCAGCAGGTTTTGAAGGGAAAAACTGGTGTGAGTGGAAGCAGCTATGGTTGCAGAAGCTTGGATTGTAAAGATGGGAAACCAGGTAAGTTCCAATCTCAAGCATGCCCTTCTTCTTGAAACTTCAACAAATAGAAAACAGAATCAAAAGAGGTCAGATAACAACAAAGAGATTATAGGCATTCTTTCTTTTGAAGTATCAAGCGTTATGTCCAAAACTGTGCACCTCCACAAATCACTTTCAGAGTCTGAGATCTCAAAGCTGAGGAGTGAGATCTTGAGCTCAGAGGGTGTTAGAAATTTGGTCTCCTCTGATGAGTCTTATATCCTTGAGCTTGCTCTAGCAGAGAAGCTTGAGGAGCTGAACCGTATTGCTAGTGTGGTTTCTAGGTTGGGGAAGAAGTGCTCTGAGCCTGCCTTGCAAGGATTTGAGCATGTGTATGGGGACATAGTTAGTGGGGTTATAGATGTGAAGGAATTGGGGTTCTTGGTTAAGCATATGGAAGGAATGGTGAGGAAAATGGATAGGTATGTTAATGCCACCAGGAATTTGTACAGTGAAATGGAGGGGTTGAATGAGTTGGAGCAAGCTGTGAAGAAGTTACAGCATAATCAGCTTGAGGAGAGTAGGAGGGCCTTTGAGCAGAAACTCATGTGGCAGAAGCAAGATGTGAGGCATCTTAAAGATGTTTCCCTTTGGAATCAGACCTTTGATAAGGTTGTTGAGTTGTTGGCTAGGACAGTTTGTACCATTTATGCTAGGATTTCTGTGGTCTTTGGTGAATCTGCTTTGAGGAACAATAGCCTTGTGCTTGGTGGAGGCTCACCAGGTATGCAGAATGATTGTGGGCTTGTGTCTGGCCATATTAATGGTCAGACGAGTTCTGAGAGGTTGAAGCGCACTCAGAGCAAGAAAAACGGATTTCATTCCGGTTCAATTGGGAGTGTGGCTGTGGAGAGAAAGGGGAGAAGGGGAACTACTAGTAAGCCTCAGACAGATGTGAGTAGAGGTCAGTTAGCATCTCTTCGACCTGAAGACTTTGGTTTCCCATGTGGAGCTAGTCCAGGGAGACTTTTCATGGAGTGTCTAAGTTTGGGTAGCTCAGTCTCAAAATTTGATGATGCTGATGATGGATATGTTATCAGTCATGACCAATACAGTCACATATCAAGTTGTCACAGTATTGGGATTGGGAATAATAGCATCAAACGCGAGCACTCGTGGCATTCTGGTGTTCTAAGTCATTCCCAAAATGGTGTTCCTTTCACTGGAGATCTAAGACAAGCAAAGTCTGGTGTTCAAAGTTGCTCAACCTTTGGTCCGAAAAGTAGGTTAACTGTTTATGCTCTTCCTTCCACTCTTGGAGGCTCTGCTCTAGCACTGCACTATGCTAATGTCATAATTGTCATAGAGAAGCTGCTTCGCTACCCGCATTTAGTTGGTGAGGATGCTAGGGATGATCTTTATCAGATGCTACCAACAAGCTTAAGGGTATCTCTTAAGGCCAAATTGAAGTCCTATGTCAAGGATTTAGCCATATATGATGCCCCTCTTGCACATGACTGGAAGGAGAATCTTGATGGGATACTGAGGTGGCTTGCCCCACTTGCCCATAATATGATCAGATGGCAAAGTGAGCGTAATTTTGAGCAACACCAAATCATTAGCCGGACAAATGTTCTGCTACTTCAGACTTTATACTTTGCTGACAGGGAAAAGACTGAGGAATTGATCTGTGAGCTTCTTGTTGGGTTGAATTACATATGCCGTTATGAACATCAACAAAATGCGCTACTGGATTGTGCAAGCAGTTTTGATTTTGAAGATTGCATGGAATGGCAATTGCAATGTGGAGCTTCTTTTCTCAATTGAATACATTGTAAATTTTGAAATCCTCAATACGGTGAGCATATTCTTGATTAAAAATACCTTATGAGGATATCATCTCAGTACAATGTGGAATTCTGAACTTTGCTCGTTGAGGGCTAATATTGTTGAAGATGAAAAAGTATAGTTGTATTTAATTGCATTTGACTTGTGCAGTGCATGAGCAGTCATATTTATTAAGGGGCATAGAAGTTCATGCTGAATTTGTAAATTTGTTTATGTATAGATTGCTTGTTGTTTCAAGTTTGCTTCCTCAGAATTATTGTCATGGATAGCATAGAGACTAGTATTGGTGTCTTAGTGCATGTTTGTATTTCAGTTAGCAGTTCCTGAACCATGGTTTGTGCGAAAGGCTACAAGAGAGTAACTTTTGCCTAAACCATGGTTTGGAGCCGTGCAAATGGAAAACCAAACATGTTAATCTTTTAGTTGGTGTTGATTTATTGGTGCTTGTAGTTCTATTCAACAGTTCTTTATTACAGTGAAATCATAAGGTCTAGTTCTTTCCTGCAATTTAATTCTCTCTTAAACTTGTTTAGGCAGTTCATGATGCCTCCTATATGGTGAGTGAGTGCATTGTCATTAGAGGGCATATTCTTGATGCTTATGAGAATTGTGAATTATAAATTGCTGTCATCTGATAAGAATTTAGTACGGGACTTACTAATGGTTGAAATTTGCAGAAGTATTACTTCTGAAAGCAAGCATTGTGCATGGACACACTCTGTCCATTGGTTATCATAGCATATTAAAGATGCTTGTTACTGTTATAAAATCTGCAATTAAATCACAAAAATTGGGTTTAAAGCATCTTTTGATTATGTTCTTTATTTTCATAAGAATCTGTTATATTTGGACTCTTAAAGCTGATATTTTGTGTTTTTACACTAGCAATGTTGTTTTGAGTGTCGTTTATAGGCTAGATTACTGTTGTTCTACTCAAGCTTTATGAAAGCTGAATATTGAATTAGCAGTTGCATTTCACAGTCATAAAAAGATAACAAAGCAGTTACTCTCCAAAGGTTTTATTACTTTCTTTTGGTCTAGAAAAAAGAAAAATAAACTGTCACTCAATGTTGTGGGATCTAGATCTATCTATGCTAGAGAATTGGCATTCATCCTAAATCTTTCCTAGCTCTCCAGTCTCCTCAAGTCTCTAATTTGTTTCCATTCTGGTGCCAGACGGTGCTGGCCTGTAATGCTGTAGAGGCCAAAAAAAGATTACCATATTGATATAAAGAGGTATTTATGATGTCGAACTGTTAATGTACTGATTAAACTTCTTTACTAACATTGGAAGATCACAGGACTACATTGACTTAAAGTGACACAGCATAGCCGATCTACCATGCTGTCATCTTTGACATTCATTTATAATCAGGTTGAATCTTCATTGGTTATAGTTGAATCTTTATTAAGCAACAAGGGGAAGGGTTGGGTGTAGTGATAAGCGAGTTGGACTTTCAGTGAGAGGATCAAGGTTTAAACCCTAGAGATAGCAATCACTGGAAAGGTCTCTTAGTTGTAATAGTGTTAGGAGGCAGAGACACATTAGAGACCAAAAATAAAGTTGAATCTTCATTAACTTCTGCATGATTTTGCTTTCCATTTGTTGGATTAGGAATTTATTATTAGACCAAAAGCTATAACTGACGGTAAGGATACAACTTTATTTCCTTAAAATTTTGCAAAACCACATCTACTATGAAAGGGTTGTACTTATTACACGCGCAACTAAGATGTTAAGTCCATTGAATTTTATGAATGACATTGGTCAAATAAATTCAACACCATCAATCCAAGAACTCACATATTAATATTCTATTCGGTATGCATTGATATTAAGACCAAACATTTTCATTTGGAAATCACCCCAAAAGATGTATGTATCCATATTAAGAACAAAAGGAGTTTGGGGAGATCTTTTATAGCAGAAAACAATTGCTGAATGTTTGTGATGTACTTTCTCTATATCCAAATATGAAAAATATTGAGCACACCTATGTAAAAAATCTTCCTAGATTAACATAATAAAATCAGGGTCTTGAAAGATTCGCAAAATACTTATATTTTGGGATGTTCTATATACGTGGAATGCGGTGTTACTTCTTGTTTAAGCCAGAAATGACAGGAATCTGAAATCAAATATTTTCTTCTTTCAGTTTTTGTCTTAGTGCAAACACATGCATTAAGATGGGGGGCGTTTTCAGATGGGAAACAAAACTACCTTGTCAGTTGATTTAATTAATAATTACTAAATCGAGCTGGGAAAGTAGGCGCCGTGAAGTGGCATGCGGAAGAGGGCATTCACTTCGGCAATAAAAGGGGCTTCCAAATATTTGTGTGTGTAGTTGGGTGTCATTAATCTCATGTGGGGGGTTGTGGTGGTGTTCCCTCCATTTTATGAGTTGCTTGTTTTGATGGAGTGGCTCACAAAATTCAGGTCCACATTGTTAGATTCATTTTTTTCTCAGTAACATTTGTGTTTGTGACTGTTCATTAAATAAAACAGCCACAATAGATACACACACACACACACAAAGATAAAAATAAAGGGTATGCACAGGTGTCAATTTGGGCTCGCCCATTGTGGGTCAAGCCTAATACAGGTTAGCTGGTCGCAGGCCACTAATTTATTGGCCTAATCAAGTTTTATGCGAGTTGCTAGTAAATTGGGTGTTCTTGTTTTTTTTTTTTTTTTCAAAACTTTTTTGGTTAATTTTTTTTTTTTTTACCATTAGTGGCAATAAGCTTTGAATTTTTAATATTATACATACTACAAAAGTCCCACGCTAATAAAACCACTCTTATGCTTAATTATTTATACAAGCATGCATAAGAGGTGTTAATTTGGATTGGTCTATTGCATGTAGAGACAAATGCGGTTCAATCCATTAAAGAAAAACTATTTATTAGCCCAATTAAGTCTTATGCGAGTTACAATTATCTTAATTGGTATATTGACTTGTAATTTATTTATATTATTAGAGTTCAAAAGTATTACTTGTTAATAGTTTATTTAATTAACTTATATTAAAAGACATAAAATAATTTATGTTAAAAAATTTGAAATTAATTATTACTTAAAGTAAAGAATGTTTATTTTAAAATAGTATTTTAATAAATTAGAAAGAAAAATTAAAATTTTTTTAATATTTAATTTTTATTTTTTTGTACTAGTGAGTCAGCCTGGGTGTGGGTTAGACCAAATCGGATTGGATTTAGTCCGTCAAATACAGTTTTTGCTTTAATTTTATTGACTCAATTCATCTATTTCAAAAATCAATCATTTTTAAGTGAAGCTGGAATTGCCCTGGAAGGGGCAACACTACCACACATAATATTTTACTTTTCAATTATATGAATGAAATACCTTCTATACATGGAATTAAATTTAACAATTATTACATTTGTTTTTGTTCAAAATACCAACATATACATTATTTCTTTAGTAGATATCAGATTCCATGAAGAGAGTCGAGCAGAAAAATTACTTGTCACATTCGTAAACGAAAAGAGGCCATGGTTCCATGGCGCCATCTATGGTGCTCCTTACAGGTCAAAGAGGATGGTACATCTTGTAATCTGATTTTGAAGATTGTGAGGTATATTGATGCACTAATCACCTATAATATATTATAATAATATCTAATTTTAAAAAAATTTAAAAATATAATTAAATATATTTTAGAAATTAATTGTCATATACTTACACTGTAGTATAAAATAATTTTATATTATTAGTATAATTTTACACAATATAAAATTACAGTGATAAAATTTTTTTGAACAGTGTAAAATTACACTAACAAAATTTTTCTAGAATTTTATTAATTGATAGTATAAAATTATTTTATACTATCAATATATAATAATTAATTTTTAAAATATATTTGATTATATTTTTAAATTTTCTTAAAATTAATATATTATTTCAGTATATCAACAAATTTCAGTTTTATCAGGAGCTTAATAGAATTTAAGTGACTTGATTCAGCGTTGAACATAGAATCTGTAAAGGGGATTAATAGAAGGTCGCTGGCTGATCGGGAAGCAACTGTTATTTGTCCCCCAATTTGGTTCTAGTGAGTTTAAAATTAATGGTTTATTTACTATTACCTCTGTTTAGAAATAACTATCCAATTTTAAATACATGAATTAAGAAAATAATTAAAAAAATAAATATTAGATAAATTTATATACATTTTATAAAATTGCCCTTACTTAATCATCTATCTTTCTTAATTATTTCTTTTCACTTGCTTTCTTTTTTCTATTTAAAAGGGGAATAACTTGAAAATAATAATTAATATTATCTAGATTTTCTAAAAGAAAAATTATTTGTAAAAAAGTAAAATTTCAATAATAGACAATTATTTCAAGATGAAAATAATACTACATACAACACTATTACTCAAGCTACTTAGTCAAAATAAAAGAATTGTATGACTCTTTATATGCATTTTATTCAATTCTTTAATCAACTAAGGACATGTTAATATTTTTTTTGAAAAAAATAATTTAAAAGTTAAAAGTGTATATTCATTTTAAAAAGATGTTCAGATATCTTTTTTTTTTTTAATGAAAGGATATTCACATATCCTTACTCAATTTATGACTTCGATGAAATATATATTGATTTAATTTTTTTTTCCTATTCAAATTACCGAAAAAAGAAATATTGCATTTGACTTTCTTAGCAGCTGATGAGCCAAGTTGATGAAATCCATTCCAGAAAGGGGTTTGTCTACGGTCTGTCCAAAAAGTTTTGAGAATTGGATACTTACAAAACTCTTTTTGTGAATGTTGATAATGAACAATAATATACTTGTTTTGGGACATGAAAGAAAAATTTAGGAGATTTTTAATTATGTAATGTGATTAAAAAATTTTCTCCCTCTAGCTTTTTATCTCTCTCAAACATGAAGAGAGAGAAAATTTTGAAGAGATGGAATAGGGATTGATGTTCAATATTTGGGGATTTATAATTATATAAAGGGATTTTTATAAACAAGTTTGTATTCGAGTACGCATTTGAATATTTTTTTTTTAAAGTACATGGTTTTTTTAGTTAAAAATCCTCACTCTTCAACTGAAAATTGCTCAAGCTGTATTGATGAATCTCCACCAAACTAATTATTTTATAGAAAAGTTAGAGAAAGAATATTTTTTTTACTCTCCATTATATAACTAAAAGGTCCCCAAAAATGATCTTTACTCCCTCATGTTACTGTACATTAGCAACACTCACAAAAAAGAGTAAACTACCATTTTGATATTTAAAAGATTAATTTGCTGATAAATTAGTCCTTAAAAGATATTTTATTAGTCTATTATACCTCAATGATCAATTCTTTTATTTTTAATGGGCTTCGTTAGTGTTAGCAAAAGAGATCTTAGGAACTAATTTGTTAAGATGTTAATAATTGAGATACCACATGCTAATAAAATATCTTTTAAGAACTAATTTGTCATTGCATTCATCTTTCAAGGATCAAATCATAGTTCTCCCCATAAAAAAAGTTTTGTGAGTATTGGATCCTCCAAACATTTTGGCATGATCATAGACAAACCCCTCTAGAAAGAGACAAACTTTATGTACAGTAGACCAAAGCAATTTAATTTTAAAATTTGTGATAAGATATTATAGAATGGGTTCCTTTTTTGGATAATATATTAAAGAGTGAATTTTAAATAGTTAGTTTTAGGTATGCAACATTGAAAAAAATTTATGCAGTATACTGGAGTCATAATATTATATTTAGAGGATGTTACAAGTTCATTAAAAAATTTTTCAACTTGAGATACATAATATGTGGCCCTTAAATTAATGCATTTCTTTGATAATACGGACTTGTAAGATCCATACTCTCACTGTAGAGATATAAGTATAAATACAAGTAATCAAACTTAACTAAAATTATATAAGCTAGGCTAATTGCTCTACATTTATTGCCTCTTGATATTAGGAGTGTGATTTAATACAGGGGCTAAAGCGAAGCCCAACGTATCTAGTCCTTGGAAGGCTAAGATCCTACAGTAGACTTAAAAACCTATTCTTTACACTGGAATAACACAAATACATATTGCAGGGAATGAGAATTATAATTCTCAATAGGTAAACTTAATCTTCTAAGCACACACAGTGTCATCATGATTATTTCAGCCGCTTTGGTTTATTATGAAAATTGTGGTCATAAGCACAAATTTAGTTTTAAGTTTCAAAACATATTTCGTGAAGCGGGTTCTTTCTAGCACACAATGTCTTATAATCCAAATTAATCACATATCATATAACAATAATAAGGAAAATGTGTGTGTCTCAAACATGGAATGCAAACAGTTATATGCCTAATCACCATCAGTAACTTCAATTTGCCTTCACTTTACTGTACTTATGCCTATGACACCCCGATTTAGTAGTGTGTATAATTAACATTAATACATGCTCAATTATTAGTAAAATTTTGAAACCAAAAATAAATAAATAATAAGAGGGAATGTAGAATAATAAAAGTAGAAAAGTTAAGTGGTTAAAATTCTAAATGTAACACCTTTCTAACCACAATGTTATGCTTAAGTCATAACACCATTGCCAGAGGAAGTCACAAGAAATGTAACATCCCCTACTTTCTTAAGAGGAGTATAATAAAAACTTTGAATTATTTCTCTTAGTCAGTGTGGGAATTTCTCAGACAGTGGTATATCCTGACAATTCTCACACTCAGAAATATAGGGTAGCATAACACTGCCATTAAAAAAATGGCACTGCCATATGCTAAAAATTAGGAAATGATAAAAGTGGCCCTATCAACTTTTATTAATTACAATCTTGCCTAAAAGTTTTAAAAATTGTACTTTAACTCCAAGTGGATATTTCTACGATAACCTTAGAATGTTTCATAAAATGACCTTTATGTCCCTTCATCGGTAGAATTATCAGAATGGGGTTTTAAGCGAAGCAGAATCACGTGGTGAAACTGTAGAAGTTTAAATCTTTACCGATTGGGCCATGGAGGCAGTCTGGTGTGAAATGATGGGGGGTGCCCCTAGACTTGCTTAAAATTACGGATATGCCATTACCCACGGAAAATAGAAAATATAAAAGCTCCAAATTTTCAAGAACGATTATTTCACGTTAACAAGTAATTTATTCGATCTTATTGACTAGATAAGGTTAATTAGTAGTTAATTAGATGTTAGTTAGAGGGATTAGGCTTAGGAATAATTAGAATAGAGATATAGAAATTCTCTCAGAGTCATTTAGTAAAGTTTTGCTGATTTGAAGAAAATCGGCGAAGATTCGGTGTTTTAAACTGCCAGAACCAAATCAGTAGAATTTTCTACTGGAAACCCTCACTTAAGTGGCTGAAATTTAGCCACCCCTATCACATATGAGTGGTGTCAAGTGTTGCTCAAGATAGTGGAGAAACTTGACCTCACCTCCATCAGATTTTTATCGTTTTTCGCCTAGTTATTCGATTTTTATCGAATAATTGGGATTAATTAGTATTCGATTAAGCATTCACTTAAAGTCAATTAAATGTGATTTAGAAAGATTAGACTTGATGGAATTAGATTAGAGCCATAGGAAACCTCATAGGACTTTTCTAAAACCGTTTTACCGATTTGAAGGAAATTGGTAGAATTTCGGTATTTTAAACTGTTGGAACCGGACCAATAGAAATTATACTTGAGAACCCTATGATGGAGGGCCAAGATTTAGCCAAAACATCCCTACAAGTGGCGCCTTAATCATCCATAAAAGAGGGAAGCCAAGCCAAGTTTGAGTGAGAATAGAAGTCCACCAATCAAAGGCCAACTTCCTTCATAAGTTTTCATTTTTTTCTTCCTTCTCCCTTTATATTTTCGGCCTCCCCACAAGAGGTGCAGACCAGCCCTCATTTTCTCACTTTCCTTCATCTTCTTCCACTTCCTCTCATCCCCAAGCTCAAGCCCCAACCATCAACTTCACTCTAAGATCAAGTTCCATCAAGATTTCACACCACCAAGGTAGGAATCTCAACTTTCTCCTTCTTTTCGTTGAATTGGGGCTGCCTAGGGTCCCTTGTTCATCTATGATTCTGATGTTATCTTGAGTGATGATGATGATGAATTAAGGTTGGTTTAAGGTGTATATGTGAGTTTGAATTGAAGATTGAATGGATTGATTTAAGGAAAATATGAATTCAAGAAGAATTCAAGAGGCTGTTAGGGTTTTTTTCTCGATGGTCTGCACAGTGGAGTGTACGGCTCTACCTACAATCGTTTAAATTTAATGAATCTATTTTTATATGAAACTAGACATTTAGGGCTTTCCATACATATAAAATATAAGGCCATTGGATTAGTATAGAATTAGTTATGAATTTTTTAAGTTTGACCTAGAAATCTAGATTCTCATCTGGGCAGTATGAGTTGGGAAGGGTGTAACTCACCCTACACAACTCTAAATTGAGTGAACCAAACGTTTTTTGAAAGCTGACATATGAGGGAACATCCCATAAAAATTTCAAAGTCAGATTCATAGCCAATTATTCCCAGTACATTAATGAATTCACCTTAAGTTCAAACTGGGCTGGAACAGGGTAGTCTAGTAAGGTCAAGTTACGGGGCATATATCTCAAAATATACACATGAAAATGATATGAAACTTATTTCATATTAAATACTGTCCTTTTAGCTTTAATATGATACTAATTTCGTATAATTTGGACTAGTTTTCGATTTTTAGTAAATTTTTACTTTTAAGTGTGTAATTCTAGCTAGCTATAAGGCAGACCGAGGTAAAACTTAAATAACTTGAGTTATACAAATCAAAATGAGATGAAACTAAAAAGGATGGAAACTAGACACATAGAGCTATGACATATCCAAAATTTAGGTCTAAATGAGTTGAATAGGAGTAAGGGTGGACTTTACAAAATTTGGGCAGAAGAGGATAGAGTGAGCAGAAAACTCTGTTGATATTTCTATTGATTTTGACATACCATATGATCAATAATGTTGCTGTAACTTGCTGTTTTACATTGAATTGCATACTTAATTGATTGTATTGGTAGCCTGGCACTATTCATGGGGAAGCAGACTCGATCCGTTATACTGCTGAATTTTCGGTAGGAATTTATGAGAACTTATACTATGGGTGATTATGCCTTGAATATATTTATATTTATATATCATGTTCATGTATGTCATGCATGCGAGCATAATTAGAATATGATATGAGAAGTAAGGTAAGAGACATATCCATGAATGCTCAAAGCATCTGCATGCATGATAAGATTAGAAAGAAAAGGATAATAAGAACTTGCAAGAGGGACGTACCAAGCTACCACGTGAGGCATGGCATAGACCCAGCTAGCGTGGGCCAGAGTAGTATTGTCTAAGACTTGGGCCAGCCCTCAATCAAATTTAAGGGGAATAGACCGGTGTGAGGTTTGGAGAAAGTAAACCCATCACTCATGTATAGGTACGAGTTCGGACATGAAAAGCAGGCTATTACCCAAGGGTGAGAGAGGCCATTCACCTCCGGGGGACCAAGTACAGAAAAGAGCATGATCAAGTTGCAAGTTAAAGAAAGATACGAATTAAGTCAAGTGCACTTGCATATAGACAAGTACAAGCATCTTTATGTGCATCTTCAATTATCCCATTAAGTCATAATATTATTAAGATTCTTGTTGAAGCATATTGCATTATTCGTAAGTCTATGTTTGTTATATAATATGGCAAGTGGTTGTTAAAACATAACCCGCCTCGAGAAAGATGTTTTCCACTTAAAATTGAACCACTGTTTGCATATATGTGCTCATATTTTCATAATAAACCGAAGTGGCTGGAATGTTTATGATGGCACTGTATGAGAATAGTTCATGTTTACCTACTAAGAACCTTAGGTTCTCACTGCCTGCTTATATGTTTTTCTTTTTAGTAAATATTCCAGCACCTAAATTGGAAATTAAGTGAGACAGAGTACTAGGACATTTTCTGAGCAAGACTCGGGCACAAACCGGACTAAGCAACTATTGGAGCTAGCTAGCGACTAGTCGAAAGTAAGTTCTGTGTATTATGTTAGTCACAATTTCTTTTAAAATTGTAATTATTTTATCCTCTATGTATCAAATACGATGAAGTTTATGAACTATTATTAGTTTGTAATAAAGTGTGCAGTTAAAGGGCCATGTATTATATTTTCCATATTTTATAGCTTTCTTACCATAGTGACACCCCTTTAATATAACTTCATGACTCGAGTATGATTTATATAATAAAGGGTGTTACAAGAAATCTTAGTTTTGTTTTTTTAATCCACTTGAGGGGTTTTAATATAAATAAAGGATATCTGTTGGAAATTAACACAGATTTCCTTATTAAAATCGTGAAATTATTTTGAAATAGGATATGAGCTTGTATTTAGCACATAATCACAATAATTTTGTACATGCATAAATAAAGATACCACCTAGGTTGGTGAATTATGTCAGCACATACAACAAAATATCAAGAAAAATAGCTATGAAGTATTGAAAATAGTTTGTAGAAATATATACATAAAGCTATCGTTATATATACATTCCATGTACCTCGATTAGGTTACCTGAGTGCCCTCGATGTCTATCATACAAAAACGTTCCTAGTAAAAGGCCTATATCGAATGCAATCTAAAACATGAACAAAGTTTACATAGGGACCCCGTACTTGTGGATAAGAAGTACATGAGAACAAAAATTGCATCTAAGCATAAATACAACACAATCCTATTACAACTGCACAAGGCTCATAGGCCTCAAATTTATCCTACACCATCTCCCTAATCTAGCTCGGGTACAAGGAAACCATTCTCCAAGATGCTTGTTGCTCTTGGGCCTGCTAGTGGATGCCCGTCACTTCCCGAAGAAGATGAAAAAGAAGGTGATGAACTTGTCTCAGAGGGGCCTATTTCCATGGTTGACGCGAAGGAAAGTGGAGGTGGTGCAAAAACCACTAAGTGTGCCATAAAGAGTGGTACCCTGTTAAAAGGGGCCTTTGCTTAGTGAGGAGCAAAAATACTACTTAGTGAGGATGGAAATGGAGAAGGATCGGCGAAAAAATATGTACACATGCACCCAGTGTAACACCCCAGCAATTCCAACTTATGCTTAAGTTGTATTTGGATTCTATTAGTTGTTACCTTTTAGCTTTCCAGAAAATTTTAACATTTTCTTTAAATTACTTTATTTGAAAATAATGGGTAAATTTTTTTTTTTGAAAATATGTTTTGAAAATGTGAGCCTTGATCATGGAATAATATGCGCATGCGATATGTTACGTAAGAGAGATGTTGATAATAGCGTGGAGACGGTAAACGCGAATAATAATAGGATATATCATATGAATATAAATAACTAACATTATATTATAAAGTCATCAATTCATTAATATCATCAATTATTGATAACTCTTCGACAAGTGCACCGAATCGTTTAAGTAGTAACTACGGAAAGTGGATATCATCCCATGAGGATTAACATCGCCAATCACTACTTCACTAATTAAATTTCTATTTAGACTAATTAACAAAGAAAAGAATAACAAAAATAAACTATAAATAAGCAAAGAACAGAAATTAACAAAATACGTAACAACTTAAATAAAAATAGTCTCAAGGTTCTAAAACACCAGAGGATTGCGGTGGTCTAATTTTTCTTAAATTTCTATGAGTTGTCAAATCACTCTGGTTGAAGATTATTAGGCTACTGAATGGATTTCAAATAGTTGATGCTAATTCCTTAGTTAATCAACTCTCTTCTTCTTATCAAGACATGTTAATTCCTTAACTATGCTTCAACAAAAAGAAGGATCAGACATGTAAATCAATCCATAATTCACACAAAATTCAAGATAAATTCCTAAACCTTGAAAATTATGAGGTTTATCTCTATAGCTAGCTCATACACAATTTTTCCAAATTATGCAAGAACTCTAAATCAATCCATGAACAACAATTCACAAAATTTCATAAGAAAACAAGAGATAAACCATTAATCTAATAATTCCAACATCAAGAATTCAAGAATTCAAATCCAATACATCCATTTCAGACCAACCCCTACCCCCTAGTTATGGATTATAGCTACTCATGTCAAAATAGAAAACAAATGAAAAGATAAGATAAGAATCCATGTCAAAAACCCAAGAATTAGAGTGAAAGAGTCCTCAATCTCTCCTTTTCTTGTGGTCCTCCAACTTTTCTCTAGAGCTTTGTGTTTTTTGAAATTCCAAAAGTCATGTCTCGTTTTGTTCTAAAATGCAACTCTACATGCGGGTGGTGGCTTTTGAGCGCCTAGGTAGTGGCGTGTCAAAATGTAAATCTTCTTTCACATTGAGTCCCTGGGCGGTGGATTTTGAGCTCCTAGGCGCTCTATGCACAATGCAAAACACACTTTTTTAATTAATCCATGCTACCTAAAAACATGAAAATATAATTAAAACTCAGATTAAGATTAAAATAAACTCAGAACAACTTATTAAACATGCAAAACTCAAAAATTACAAAATTTAACAAAAAACAATCATCAATGGTTCAAAATATCATGATTTCTGACAACTTTTGACATTTAAAATTGCATAAATAGATGAAATAACAACCATCACATAACAAACAAGGAAATACACTCTAAAGCTATCATAAGCATCCATAAATAACTTCTACCGCTATTGAACATCCAAAGAAAATAATCATCCTACTAAAACTCAATAGCAGGAAGCTTAATGGCCACACCCCTGATGACCATGACCATGGGGAACGATCGGCGTATAAATCCAATGTGGACTGGAAGCACGTTCATGTTCAGTACTACAATGAGAAACTCGGTTGGCTACTGTAAATGTTGCTTTTCACGGATTCAACTTAGATGTGTCTGATGCCTAAAGAGGTTTCGTTGCTAGGGCAAGAGAATTTGACAAGTTTATCTCTATGATTAGTACCTTTGGAACAATGGGCTCTAGGGATGGCAGTTTGGAGACATAGGCTGCAACTCCAGCAAAGGAAATGTACTCTGATAAAATTTGAGTTTCGAGATGGGCTCTACCTCGAGCATGAGCTTGTGTTCTAGTGAGATTGGGGGAGGCTACAAGAACTTTGGAAGGGTTGCAAGTGAAGGAGTAGGAGGAATCATAGTTACATTGTCGAGACGACCATGAATAATAGCGTATAAGTCGTAGTGCTAGTTGCAAGCACTATGCCATCATGTATCCTACCATAATACCACTTAACATTTGGTGGCATCACATAGTGCTCCACCATAGATGTCACTCTCGTCTGGAGATGACACGGAAAGTAAGAGAGAGAAATAAAGATTTCTTAGTAGCATTCTAACTCAATGACCATTGTGTCTTTGTTATCATCCCAGCCACTTTGGGTTTATTTAGGAAAATGTGTACATACAATCAATTTACTTGATTAAGTTTGAAAATGTGATTAGCTGAAGCAGGTTAATTTTAACATACCTCTTTACATAAGTCTAGAGCACAGAATGGTAAAGTATAATCATCATGTGATAATGGTACATACTAAATAACAATGGTAAAGAAAGAATGTATGTATATGCTTAATGCAACTTTAGTAACTTAATCTTAGGCCTTGTGCCTCTTGACTTCCTTACTGAACTTCTTTAAAGTCTTATTACTTGGTCCACCCTTGTAGGCCTTGTGCTTCTTGGAATGGTAATGAGCTCATACTATGGCCATCGCCACCTTAAGGTTCCCTTATGGGAAAGGGGGAAGAGGGCATCACCCTTCATTGTGGGAAGATTGTGCTAAGCTTGGGGATCACTTTCCTTTGCCAGCGTATGTCTAGGAACCAAAGAATTATATTCATTATTTGGTCTTTGGGGTTCCTCTTCCCTTGTGAAAGGATCCTACTCTCGGTATTTTCTTTCTAGGTTAATGCTTAGCATGTATCTTAATTTCTTATCTTAACATGTAAATATACCATGATGGATAAAAGCAATTTCAGCAAATCATGCATACTCATCAATATCATAATTCATTCCAAATATATATATATATATATATATATATGTACATTAACTAAGAAAGAAAAGAACCGAGAGTTATATATATAGCAACAAACAACTATAATTCAAATCAGTATGTAACCCAAAAGTCACATGTAAACTCAACATTGTCACTTCACAATTTCATTCATGCAGGAGTAATTAGTTGTAAACTAACTATGCAACAAAGTCTTATGAGCAAAGCTTAGGTAATTGGGTGCAAGTTTTTAATTTGAAGCTTATCTTTAATCTTGGTTTATTTTATAAGCTTTTAATTTCTTTTTGTTTGGTCTACCGACTTCTGAGGTTAAAATTCATGATTGATCTCCGAGATTAAATTAAGACCGATCTCTGAGGTTATAATAATGATGGTCTTATGTTTATTAGGTTATTGACTTCCATGATTATGTGAGTAAGGGTTTTATGTTTACTGGTTATCGACTTTTGGCATGAAATTGTAGCCGATCTTCTGAGATTTGAATAAGTTTTATGTTTTCTAAGGTGCTAACTTTCATGTTTAGGCTATGACCAATCTTTCTAAATTATATGAATAAGAGTTTTATGTTTACTAAGTTTCTGACTTTCGTCATTAAACTATGACTGGTCTTCCACGGTTGTATGAATAAGAGTTTTATGCTCAACAAAGTTTCCGCTTTTTGACATTAAATTGTGATCGATTTTTTGTAACGTTTGAAAAATTTCATCGTTAATAACCAAGTTGTTCGGTTTTCATCGAATAATTGGAATTAATTAGAATTCGATTGAGCATTTATTTAAATCCAATTAAATGTGATTTAGAAGGACTAGAATTTAGGAAATTAGATTAGGAATATAGGAAACCTCATAGAGTTTTTCTAAAATCGGTTTGCCGATTTAGGAGAAATCGGTAAGATTTCGTTATTTTAAACTATCGGAACCAGATCAATAGAAATTATACTGTAAGAACTCTAGGATAGATGGCCAAGATTTAGCCAACTTACCCATGCAAATGCGCAATCTTAGCCCTCGAAATGGGCTGCCAAATCAAGTTGAACAACCAACACAAATCCACCAATCAAATGCAACTTGCTTTAGAAGTTTTTATTTTTTTTCCTTTTCTACCCTTGCAATTTCGACCCCTTATGTAGCTAACTGCTCTCTATTCTTTTCTCCTTCATCTCATCTTATCTCATATCATCTTCATCTCCCACAAACCTTCAAGCCATATCAAGATTTCTTTAACTCAAACACAAATCTAGCAAGAGTCACACCTAGGAAAGGTAGGAATCCAACTTATCTCCTTGTTTTCCTTGATTTGGAGCTGTGTGGGGATCTTGTTTTTCTCATGATAATGATGTGATTTGAAGTGATGATGATGGTTTATGATTGATTTTGCATTTATGTTGTGATTAGAATTGGAATTGGTATGAAAGAACTTGAAGAATAGAGAGGATTCAATAAGCTGTTAGGGTTTTCACTCGACAGTCCATACAGCGGAGTGTACGGCTCCGCCTACAGCCGTTTAAATTTGATGAATCTATTTTTATATGAAACTAGAAATTCAGGGCTTTCCATGTAAAATATAAGGCCATTGGATAATTATAGAATCGGTTATGTATTTTTGAAGTTTGACCTAGAAATCTGGATTCTCATCAGGGCAGTATGAGTTGAGAAGGGTGTAACTCATCCTACACAACTCTAAATTGAGTGAAATGAACATTGTTTGAAAGCTAACATATAACGGAACATCCTATAAAAATTTTAGAGCCAGATTCATTGCCAATTATTCCCAGCACATCAATGAATTTACCTTAAGTTCAAACTAGGCTGGAATAGGGTAGTCCAGTAGGGTCAAGTTACAAGGCTTATATCTTAAAATATACTCATGCAAATGATATGCAACTTATTTCATTTGAAATCTTGTTCTGTTATATTTAAATTGATATAAATTTTGTATGATTTCACCTAGATTTCTATTTTTAGTGAATTTTTACTTATAGGGGTGCGATTTTAGCTAAGAACAGGGTAGTTTGAGGTAAAATGCTAATAACTTAAGTTATACAAATCAAAATAAGATGAGACGAAAAGGGATGGAAACTAGACACATAGAGCTATGACATATCCAAAATTCAGGTTTAAATGAGTTAAATTGGATTAAGGGTGGATTATACAAAATTCGGGTAGAATAGGAGGAAGTAAACAGAAAACCCTATTGATGTTTGAATTGAATTTGATGAATGATATTATGAATATATAACTACTGTCCCATATTGAATTGCAAGTTTGAATAATTTTACTGGTAATCTGGTACTATTCATGGGGAAGTGAACTCAATCCATTATGCTGCCAAAATTTCAGCAAGAAATTCATATGTTGTATGAGTTACAATTTGCATGAACATATGATGTTTGAAAGAATAAAGTTAGTTGTGCATGCACTTCGTGAATATTACAAAGGATTCTATATTACTTGGGCTAGCCCCTGAATAAGTTTAAGGGGAATAGATCAGTGGGAAGGTTGAGAAAAGTAAACTCGGCAATCTTGTATAGGAACGAGCTTGGTCCTGAAAAGCAGATTATTACCCAGGAATATATGGCCAATAACTCCCAGGGGACTAAGGATGTAAATAAGTTTTAAGAGGTGAAAGCTTTCAAAGATAAGATGCATTCCCCAGTTGCACATTTACATGTAGTGTATGATAATTCTTAATTGATTGTCATAGTTATCTGTTTATTTCTCATAATATGTTATTGTTTATTTATGGTTGTTGTCTTAGTTGTATTAGTATATCTTTTAACTCTATTTTCATTGTTCCAATTTAAAATTTAGTTTGTTTCGGTGTACGTTTCTATAATAAGAATTTAAGTTGAATATTACCATTATGTCATATTATTTAAAATTACAGAAAAACCAAAACAATTGAGAATGACAGTGATGATAGATATGTATAAATTTAGGATTCCTATTGAGAAATCTTTATTTCTCACCCTACTATATATTTTCGCATCATTCTCAGATCATGGAGAATGCGGCAACCAACATCCTATTCATCGAGTCCCATGAGCTTCATATTCACCTGAACCCATTTTTAGACTATATATATATATATATATATATATATATATATATATATATATATATATATATATATATATATATATATATATATATATATATATATATATCCGGTAGATGTCAGTTCCGTTTTTATTTCTTATTTCATAGAGATTTTGCTGTTCCTCTGACTCACCCACTCTTCAACCTTGTCGCACCTTATATTGCTATTCTGCTATAGATGGCCCATCCCTTTCCACTTCCATATGCAGCAGCAGCAGTAGCACCAGCCATGGCTCCACCAGCTTCACCATCGCAGCAGATCCCCTCTATTTCACTATCTGAGGAGGATCCATCTGAGGCAACGAGTTCATCTTTCTCGTCCTCTGCTCCGAATGTGGACTATACTCTTGCTGGTGTTGGTATGGCAAACAGATTCCTTTTCTTGGAGTCCATCTAGGGTGCCCGTGTAGTACTGCAATAGGAGTTGTATAGAGTGGCCCCCTTTTTGGCATTCTTGGACCATAGGCAGTGGCTTAGTATATGTTGTATATAGCTGGGTACCACACGAAATGTCCTTTGGGGACTAGTTAGGGTACTGTTCATAGAGACAGGCCGTTTTATTTTGTCTTAGTGGCCTCATTTTATTACCCTATATTGTTTTATGTATCTTTTGACAAACTTTAAAAACTGACGTTTATGTATATACATATATGATGTTGTTTCAGTAGTTCTGTCTATTCCGCATTTTTATTTTGTTTTACTTTATTTCTGTTATAACAATTATCTATTACTTATTCCGCAGTCAAACGAAAATTTATTAAGTGAACAGTTAACTCTGTATGGGTAACTAATATTAAAAAAAAAAGTGGAATTTAATTAGACAACCATATATAATAACCTATCAGGTAACATATTATGACTTAAGCATAGTATTTTGCTTGGTAAGGTGTTATATTTTCCAAGGTTGTATGAATAAGAGTTTTATGTTTACTAAGTTTTTGACTTTAAAGGTTATATTAAACAAAGTTGTTGGTTTATAATATCCTTCCAGTTTCCAAGATTAAAATTGTATACAACATCAATATTTGCTTTACAAGTTAAAAGTGTGTCTCTTAACTACAAGGTTGTATGTTCATGGGTAGAAGCTTTTAACTGATTAAATCTTTTAGAAACATCAAGGGAGAGTTTTGATCTGATTAAATCTTTTAGAAATATCAAGGGGGAGTCTTGAACTGATTTAAATCTTTTAGAAATCCAAACAGAATAATCTTGGCCGATTAAAATATGTTCTAAAGACATGAACATGAGATTTCAAATTACAAATAAGCTTTGACAAAGATAGGCGTTCTTAGCCATGGAAAAGCTAGAGTCCCTACTCATATGTCATAAACACATAAGAGCAAACCAAGAGAGGATAAGAATCCTACCTTAAAAGGGGTGATTTAACAAAGAACTTAGAGCTTTGAAGGTTGTAGGATTCTTCTCTAACAACACTTGAGGCTGCGGGTTGAACAAGACAGAAAAAGAGGAGTTTGTGAATTGAGTTGAAGTAAGGGAGTGGCAAAATGGAAAAGTAAACAGAGAAGGGGGCCACAGATTGATTTAAGGGTTTTAGGCGATTTCCAAGTTTGTTCCCAGATTTAAGCAATCACCATGCAGTCTCAAACTGGTTATTTCAAATTTCTATTTCAACTGACCTAAATTTTGAGATTCATGCCCTATTATGAGAGGAGTGGCGGTTTCCAATTTGAATGTTTGTGAGGAGTTTCAATTTCTGATTTCGGCATTATTTGTGGGCTTCCTTTGACTTCACCATCATTTTTTAATTTTATTAACATTAAACTTTTAGCAAGCTAGTTTAGTAAGTAAAATTACCTTTCTACCCCTCATTTAACTATGTTAACATTTTAGTTGACTCTTCCTAATTACCAAGCTTTTGCTTATTTAATTAGCGAATTAATTCTTGATTAATTTACTAATTACTCTAATCACTTATTGATAATGAGATGGTTAGCTTAGAAAAATTGGGGATGTTACATTTCTCCCCTCCTTAAAAAAAATTTTGCCCTAAAAAATTGTTACCTCTAAATAATTCCGGGTAGTCTCTCCTCATATCTTCTTCGAGTTCCTAAGTGAACTCTTTCGATTTCCACTACCCAATGCCACTTTCACCAAAGCTACGGACTTATTCCTAAGTTGCTTAGTACCTTTGTCCATGATCTTCACAATCGAAAGATTGAAGGTCAAGTCTTCTTTTAATTATATACTTTTTGGTTCCAACACATGATTGGGGTCAGTTTGGTATTTTCTAAGTTGTGACACATGGAAGACTTTGTGAAGGTTTGATAGATTTGGAGCTAAGACTATTTGGTAGGTTGACGCCCTTATTCAATTGAGGATTTGAAAAGGACCAAGGTACCTAGGACATAACGTTCTAACTCTCATCGCTTTACCTATACCATTGGTGGGTGTGATTTTTAGAAATACATGATCTCCCTCTTGAAATTCGAGAGGCTTCTCATTTGATCGGGATAACTTTGTTGCCTGCTTTGAGCTGTGAAAATCTATTCCTTTTATCATCTTCACATTCTCCATTGTCTACCTTTCTAAATCAAGTCCTAATAGATTTTGCTCTATTGGCTCATACTAACATAAAGGGGATTGACATTTTCGACCATAAAAGGGCCTCATAAGGCACCATCTTGATGCTAGTATGATGAATGTTGTTGTAAGCAAACTCTATTAGGGGTCAATATATTTCCCAACTACCTGGCTTGTCTAAAACACAGGCCATCAATATATCCTCTGAGGTTTCAATGATCTTCTCCATTTGCTTGTCCGTTTAGGAATGAAAGGCTGTACTTAAGCAAAGCTTTGTCCTAAATGCCATCATAAGGTCCCCCAAAACCTAGATATAAACCCTAGACTCGTGTCCGATACTATGGTTGAAGATACTCCACGCAACTTTACTATTTCTTAAATATATAAGTGGGCTAACTTCTCTAGGGGATAATATGCTTTGATAGGTAAGAAATGAGCTAATTTCATCAATCTATCCACGATTAACCATATAGCATCATATTCGGCTTAAGTCCTTGGTAGACCCATTGGAAAATCTATTGAAATATCATCCTATTTCCATTCTGAAATCTCCAAGGGTTGCTACATGCTCAAAGGTTTTTGGTGTTCGGTCTTGATCTTTTGGCACACCAAACACATGCTCAACACCCTCGCGACGTGCTTGTTCATTCTGCCCCCCCCCCCAAACACCTTTTTTAGATCTTGATACATCTTTGTTAGGCCTAGGTGAATGGTATAATGGCTCTTATGTACCTCTTCCATAATTTTCTTCCGAAGATCATTGCTTGCTAGCAAGAAAACTCTACCTTGGTATCTCCATAATCCATCCAACCCTTTGGCAATATCTTTCAGCTTTCCCCTTTCGACTCAGGTGAGGGTCTTTACGAATTCCAGATCTATGCTTTGAGTTAAGGCAATCTGTCTTTTAAAATTACTCGTCATCACGACATGATTCAATCTTATGTTACTTGGGGTAAGGATAAAACCTAAGTTCAAATCCTTGAAGCTCTAAACCAATTCCGCCTCTTTCACCATCATCCAAGATACATGTAGGGATTTCCAATTCAAAGGGGCTACCATATTGGCCTTCCCAAGCTGGTAGTTCAACCCAAAATCATAGTCCTTCAAAAACTCCATCCACTTTCTATGCCTCATGTTCAACTCCTTTTGATCGAATAGATACTTTAAGCTCTTATGGTAACAAAACACCACAAACTGCATGTCGTACAAGTAGTGCCTCTATACCTTCAATTCAAACACTACGACAGCCAACTTAAGATCATGGGTAGGGTAGTTTACCTCATGGGTCTTCAGTTCCTAGTGGCGTAGGCTACAATATTTCGATTTTGCATCAAAATACATCCTAAATCTCTTCTTGAGTCATTACAATAAACCTCAAATGCTCCTTTGGGATCGAGTAAAACCAACACTAGGGTTTAGGTTAGCTTATTTTTCAAATCTAGGAAGCTCTTCTCACACTCGAGTGACTAAACAAAAGGGGTGTTTTTCCTTGTCAGCTTGGTTAGGGGTAAGGCTAACTGAGAAAATGTAACGTCCGAAAAATTTTATCGTTAATAATCGAGTTGTTCGGTTTTTATTGACTAAGTAGGTTTAATTGGAATTCGATTAAGCATTTAATTAAAGCCAATTAAGTGTGATTTAGAAGTGATTAGGCTTGATGGAATTAGGTTAGGAACATAGGAAACCTCACAAAATTTTTCTGAAACCGATGTACCGATTTAAGAGAAATCGGTAAGATTTCGGTAATTTAAATTGTCGGAACCGGATCAATAGAAATTATTCTGTGAGAACCCTTGGACGGATGGCCAAGATTTAGCCAACTTACCTATGCAAGTGGCACCATCTCAGCCCTCCATATGGGCTGCCAAACCAAGTTGAATAACCTACTCAAATCCACTAATCACATGTAACTTGCTTTAGAAGTTTTTAAATTTTTCCTTTTCTGCCCTTGCAAATTTCGGCCCCTATATGTTGACCACTTTCCATTCTTTTCTCCTTCATCTCCTCTTATCTCAACTCATATCATCTTCCTTCAAGCCACAACAAGATTTCTTTAACTTCAACCACAAGTCTAACAAGAATTATACATAGGAAAGATAGGAATCCAACTTCTCTTCTTGTTTTTATTGATTTGGGGCTATGTAGGGATCTTGTTTTTCTCATGATATTGATGTGATTGGGAGTGATGATGATGGTTTATGATTGAATTTGCATGTGTGTTGTGATTAGAATTGAAATTGGTATGAAAGAACTTGAAGAAAAGAGAAAACTTAAGAAGCTGTTAGGGCTTTTCCTCAGTAGTCCGTACAGCAAAGTGTACAACTCTGCCTACAGCCGTTTAAATTTCATGAACCTATTTTTATATGAAACTAGATATTCAAGGCTTTCCATACATATATAGTACAAGGCCATTGGATCAGTATAGAGGTAATTATGAATTTTTGAAGTTTGACTTAGAAATCAGGACTTTCATCCAGGCAGCGTAAGTTGATAAGGATATAACTCACCCTACATAACTTCAATTTGAGTGAATTCAACATTTTTTGAAAGCTAACATATGAGGGAACATCCCATAAAAATTTTAGAGTCAGATTTGTTGCCAGCTATCCCTAGTACATTAATGAAATTCACCTTAAGTGTAATTCAGGCTGGAATAGAGTAGTCCATTAGGGTCAAGTTTTGGGGCTTATATCTTGAATTATACTCATTCAAATGATATACAACTTCTTTCGTTTGGAAGCTTGCTCTGTTGTCTTTATGTTGATATAAATTTCACATGATTTCACCCAGATTTCTATTTTTAGTGAATTTTCTCTTGTAAGGGTGCAATTTTGGCTAGAAATAGGGCAGTCTAGAATAAAACATAAATAGCTTGAGTTAATGTCGAAACTCGGAACTTAGTGAATAGAAAACTAGATCGAGTATACTTAATGTTAAACTCGAAACTTAATGAACAGAAAACTAGATTGGGTATAGTTAATGTTAGAAACTTGGAATTTAGGGATTTATGTCGGAAATCGGAATCACACAACCTATAAAACACTTTGAAATCGAAAGTCAAGGACAAGAATATAAAACATAAAATACTTAAATCCGGAATTCGAGGATTTTCAACATAAACTCGAAAGTCGGTAACAGAATATAAAACCTTATACCCGAATCCCGGAAGTCGAGAAAACTAGGATGCTTTAAAACTCTTATATACGTAGTTCCAGAACTCAATCCAGAATCAATCTCGGAGATCGAACATAACCCCAGAGGTCGGGACTTATATAATCTCAGAACTTGGACCCAAATCAATCTTGGAAATCGAACTTGGGAACATTAATAGAAGTAAAAAGCTTGCAAGATAGATTAAGACTTAAGATTTTAAAACTTACATCTAACTACATAAGACTTTATTGTATGTGACAACTAATGGAGATGTGATATATTGGGTTTGCTATTTGATCAAAATTTCCTGGTTGTCTGGTACTATTCATGGAGAAGCGGACATGATCCGCTATGCTGCCGAAAATTTGGCAGAGATTTCAATTAATATGAATCTACAATTTATGCATGCATTGGTCAAAGTATTAGATAAGCAATGCTACCTTTATAAGAATGAGGAAGGATTTCCATGTGACTTGGGCTAGTCCCTGAACAAGTTAAGGGGAATAGATCAGCGGGAAAGTCGGGAAAAGTAAACTCGGTAACCCTATATAGGAACGAGCTCGATCCTAAAAAGCGGACAATTACCCAGTAGTTTTATGGCCAACAACTCCCAGGGGACGAAGTATGGAAAAATATGAGTTAAGGTCAAGTGCATTATTTATTATGCATATCCACAATTTTTGTTATCATGCATTGTGTTAATTGCACCATTGGATGTTATATACATATCATTGTTCACTTTATGGTTGTTACTTAACTATGCCAAAGACACAGATCTAGTTGTTTAATTTTCGTTATCTCCTTAAGTAAAACCAAGCTGTGTTTCAGGCTATGATTTCTATAACTAATTGTGTAGAATATCCTGTTGATGCAACATTTTCTTTTAATTAACCAAAATTCGAAACAACTGAGATTGACAGCGATAACAGATATGTATAGATTTAGGATTCCTATTGAGAAATCCTTATTTCTCACTCTACCATATGTTTCCGCATCATTCTCAGATCATGGAGAACACAACAACCAGTGTCCTTTTCATCGAGTTTCCTGAGCTCCACATTCATCTCGATCTGTTCATAGATTCCGTGTACATATCTGGTAGATGTCACTTTTGCCTTTACTTCTTTTTCCAGAGAGACTTTGCAGTACATTCATGCATCTGCTATTCGACCCTGCCGTCCCCTATATAGCCATCCCTCTCCACATGGTACACCCAGTTCCTCTTCCACCAGCAGTAGCAGCAGCAGCAGCAGTACCAGTGGTAGTTGTAGTTCCCATCGCTCTGCCAGCCTCACCATCGCAGCAGATCCCTTCTGCCTCTATGTCTGAGGAAGATTTTTCGAAGACAGCGAGTTCGTCTTCCTTGTCTTCTGCCCCGAATATGGATTATACTCTTGCTGATGCCGGTATGGCAAATGGATTCCTTTCCTCGAAATCCAACTAGAGTGCCTGTGCAATGCAGTGGTAGGATATGTATATAATGGCCCTCTTTTGGCATTATGGGCCATAGGCGGTAGTTTAGTGGATGTTACAGGTAGATAGCTGATATATGAAATGTCTCATGGGGACCAGTTAGGGTTCTAATTTTAGTGACAGGCCAATTTATTTTATCTTGGTGGCCTCATTTTATTATGCTGTACTATTTTGTGTACCTTTTGATAACTTTGAAAATAGATGTTTATGTACCTATATATATAACGCAGTTTCAGAAATTACGACTATTCTGCAGTTTTATTTATTTTACTTTATTCCTGCTACATCGATTGTCTAGTATTTATTCTGCAATCGAACGGGAATCTATTGAAGTGAATAGTTAGCTCTATATGGGTAATTAAGAATGAAACAGAAAATGAAAGTTAATAAGCTAGTCATACGTGATAACTTATCATATAATATATTATGACTTAAGCATGGTATTTTGTTTGGTAAGATGTTACAGAAAATCCTTTGATAAACCTCCTATAATAATCTGCTAAACTCAAAAAGCTTCTTATCTTCGTTACAGTTGTGGACCTTTTCCAACTCATCACCATCTCAACCTTGCGTAGGTCTACAGCGATTCCCCCACTAGACATCATATCCTAAGAACTTCACCTACTTTATCCAGAATTCACACTTAGATAATTTGGTATACAACTTCTTTTTCCTAAGCACCTCCAACACTAACCTTAGATATGCCTTGTGTTCCTCATCTAACTTCGAATAAATTAGGATATCATCAATAAACATTACCACAAACTTGTCCAAAAAAGGGCCTAAAGGTTCTATTCATCTTGTCTATAAATACAATTAGGGCATTAGTCAAACCAAAAGACATAACAATAAACTCGTAATGCCCATATCTAGTCCTAAACACCATCTTGGGTATATCTTTTCTTTTAACCCTAATCTGATAGTTTCTGGATCTAAGATCAATCTTAGAGAACAAAACTACACCTCGTAATTGGTTTATCAAGTTATCAATCCTCGAAAAGGGGTATTTATTCTTAATGGTTACCTTATTCAGCTGACATTAATCCACACACAGTTGCATACTCTGGTTCTTCTTCTTTACAAATAGTACTGGTGCTACCCATGGTGATACATTGGGTTGCACAAACTTCTTCTCCAGCAATTCCTCCAACTACTTCTTTAGCTCAGCTAGCTCCAATTGGGACATTCTATAAAGAGCTATAGATATAGGTTTCATTCCCAGAACCAAATCTATAGAAAGGCCGACTTCCCTATTTGGAGGGAATTCGGGCATGTCTTTAGGAAAAATGTTGGGGTAACTTTTGTACCATTGGGATCTTGCCAGAGCTTGATCCATCTTCACCTCACTTGCCATCAGAAGAATGTATCCCTAACTCGTACTCATGCCACTTTTTGACTTTAGGGAACATAGGTACAGAATCATAGGTTTCTTGGCTTCAGAAGACAAAAGGGCAAACATGGCAGTTTTGTTGGAATAATATAATATGATACGATTGGCCAAAAGCCAATTCATACCTAGGATAGTATCTAGGTTAGAGAGGGGAAGACATATCAAATCTATTGTACTATATCTATCAACAATTTTAAGACGACATTGCAAACACGCTTGGCAAGTCCTAACCTTTTTTCTGGTGGGTGTAGACATTTCTAAGTCATATGGTAGTTTAGAAATAGATAATCCTAATTTATGAACATAGTTATAGGAAATAAAGGAATGTATGGCACCAATATCATATAAAACAGTTAAGGTTGTACTATTTAGTTTATACTTACCTTTGATCATATCTCCAGACTTGTTGGCCACTTCGTTGCTAAGGGTAAAGACCCATCCTTGGTGTCGTGACTTAGAAGCAGGGGGCTGAGAGGCAGTAGTGTAGTCTTTTGCAAAATGTCTGAGCTTACCATACTAGAAGCAGATGTTCTATCCTATTAAGCAGGTTCCTTTGTGGAGCTTTCCACACTTGGTGCAAGCTTGGCCCTCTGTGGATTTTGAAGGGTTGGTGGCAAGTCGTTGGGGATTTGTAATAGACTTCTGGGGCTGTTTTCCCTTGGAACCTCCACTATGGAAGGGCTTTTTCTGTAGTGATTACTAGGGTTGTATCCCTTGCGATGCCTGCTTTCTCTTGTAGGCTTTGGACCTCTCTGACGCTAATTTCTTGGTGTAGTCCTCCGCTGCACAACACTTGTTCATAAGAGCTGCATAGTTTCTAATGTCCAACAAAGCTGTAGATGCCAAAATCTCTACCTTCAAACCACCTTCGTACTTCATGCACTTCTAGCGTTTATTGGGATTCTCTTGGTATATCATGGATAACTTACATAACTCCTCAAACTTGGCTATGTACTCAGTGATATTTTTCCCTCCTTGCCTTAGTTGCATAAACTCCAGCTCCTTGGCATTTCTAATAGAAGCAGAGAAGTACTTCTCGTAGAAAGTCGTCTTGAAAACTTCCCAGTTGATGGGTGTACCATCATTCTCCATCAAATTCTTAGTGTTATTCCACCAAAACTCCATATTTGCCTTTAGCATGAATGTAGCAAATGAAACCTTTTATTCCTTAGTGCATGTAAGAGTAGAGAATATTTTCTGATACGTGCTTAGGAGGGTATTTTGGTTATTCCAACACTGGAAAAGAGCTTGTTTCTAGCAAGTTGGTTCTGCCTTGGAGATCAAGCAAACCAAGAGCTTATTTCAAGTTACTTGGAAATCAAGGAATCAAGCATAATTAAAGTAACTTGAAGAGCAAGCAATCTAATCATGTTGGAGATATGTTTAGATTGTAGCTAGATTCTTTTTTGATTTATTTTGACTTAGTCTAGATTTGTTTAGATTTAAATTGATTCAGTTTATCTTTTAGGATTTAAATCAAATCTGATCTAATCTATAAAGATCAAATCTGATTAAAATTAGATAGGAATAAATCTTTTAGAATAGAATCGTATCTTTAATTTTTAAATTTTAGCTTCAAATCAAATCTTTTAGATAGGATTAGATAATTTCTAGTTTTAGAATTTATGTATAAATAGGCAACTTGGCCTATAGACAATAGAGAATTTTGATCATATTTTTTTATCATGGTTTAACTACCAATAAAATTGTGAGGTTTTCCTCATGTTGTTTTGTATGATGCAGAATGTTCTATCTTTTCCCTGTTATCTACGTTTCCAAGGACAGGTTTCTTGGGGGTTTAGTAGGGAGGGTCTTTATTCTACGTCTTGTTTTCTATCAAAGTGTGTGCCTGGGGTTTCTGGATCTTTATATCCATGGGGTTCCGCATCATTTTCTCTATCTCCTTGATTTACTCGTTGACTGGAGTGTCGAGCTCGGTCAAATTACAATAAAAATTGAATTACACTAAACTCGTAGCAAGGGTGCAATCCGGGTTGTTTCCTAGTGATGACAATGTTATATGACCAGGAAATTGTGGGGGGGGGGGTTTAGGAATTTAAAATACCGAAATGAATAGAAAAGAAATGAACATAATTTTGAACATCCAATCCAAGAACCAAAAGGCAACAATTATCACTCAATCATCGAATTCTAGACATATATCAACAATTCAACTCAATGGTTAATCATAAAATTGAATGAAACCTCAATACAAATTTAACATTCACACAAAAACCTTCATGCATTTGACTAACACATAATCAACCAATGTTCAGAAATCTCTAAAACCTAGTCAAGTTGTATTAGTTTTAATCACCAATGCATTAACCTTAGAACTCAGACCTAAATTCTAATTCTTCTTCTTTCAACAATTGAATCAAACAATTACAAATTGATATGAGACAATTGAACTCTTGATCAGAATTTTAGAATGAAAACCTTCAATTCCAAAACTAAAATAAGATGAGAAAAAAGGATAGAAGAAACCGAAGGAATAGTTGAACTCTTGTTAGCCAATCCTCTTGAGTGATGATGTTTCTTTAATTCTTGGACTAGATAGAAGCTTACTCCTCCATGAATGGAGGAACATTAATTGTAAGGTTGGGGGGGTGAGAGAAGAGAGAAAGAAAAGTCAAAAATCGAAAATTTCCCTATCCAAAAATTTGTCTCGAGTTGCAAGTCTGGCCTCCTTCAAAAACTGGCCAAAATCAGAATCAAAACCATCTAAAATTATTAAATTGTAATTACTACATTAATCCTCTCTCTTTCTCTCCTTTGAATCTGGACATCTTATTTGCTAAAATCCGAATTATAGAAAGAAAATTACACTAAAAACATGAAATTATTATAACCAATTCCACGAGTAACGTTCTTCTACCATTTTGGCTATCAAAACAATTCTGTTTTGATTTCCACTCTGAAGAAGAATTGTAGCCTTGGATGTCAGCTTCAAAATGCCACTGGAATGGGCTCAATCAGACATCTGTGGACCGAGATATGGCCCAAATACCACACCCTGCTTAGAATCGGTGGCTGCACCACTTCAGTTCACTTCTAGGCCCAATTTTAGCTTCTTAACACTAGAATTGGCCTCTGACCTCTTCATATAACTCGTAGACTTATCTCTCGGCTTTTGTACAAATCAAGAATCACAATAAAATGAGCTCTACAACTCAAGATATAACCCAAAAACCAAAACAGTGTCAGAATTCACCTAATACTAGAAAATTTAACTCAAACCCAAACAAAATCCAAACAATACAAAATGGTCCAATTCAAAACAGTTAGACACAAAAGAGAATTAATGAGCTAGGAATGAAGAAAAATAAGTATATAAAAATCTAATTGATCAAATTCCCCCACGCTTAACTCTTACATATCCTCATGCAATATTCAACTAAGGACATAAAAACATGCAACTTAAAAATCATGGAATAACCCAAAATGAACAAGCAAATTCTCCAATGAATCATCAAAAGTGCCAAGCTTAGGAACATAAGAGCATACAAGGCATCAAGAGTTTTCAATAGTCAAATCATTCAACACCCATCTCTCAAAAATGCAAGTTAAGCAATATCCTTCAAAATGCAAATAGATCAAGCATGAAAGGATTAATAAGATGGTGTTTGAATCTCTCAACTCTTAAGTGTATGGGCAAAAGTGTTTCACTCAAGTCGCCTCAATAGACAATGTATTACCATAACCTTGTTAATCTACTATTTCTCCACTACTCACAATCATATGCAAACATAAATCAAGAGGACTTTATTCAAGGTTATAATGGGGCCAAGGTAAAGGTATGAAAATATGAGGATATGACAAGATACAACCTAAGAGAATAGAAGTGACATTGGTCATTAGACAAATTAAGCCATCACACACTTACTCTCTTTGAACTTTCTTTTCCCTTTATCAAGATTTCTTATTTTATTTTTTTCTTTTTTTTCTTTTTCTTTTTCTCCTTTTTTTTTTCCGCTTTCCTTTCAAACCCCCACACTTGATCCCAAATACAACAATAATGATGAAACCAATGCACTCCCTATTCCCTAAGGTTGGGTATAACATGGTTTTCTACTTAAAGCTTATAATGTGCTAGAAACCAAAGAATGATCAATAAGGCTCAAAGGGGCTAAACAAGGGGCAAAATGCAAGGTAGGCTATATGGCCAAGTGGCTAAAATGAAATAAATGCCTCTATCATGTTCATGAATACTTATGAAAAATGTAGCCACAAAGAAGAATCAAAGCAAGTTCTACACTAACAAAATCTATGAGGAAAAACACACAAGAAGGAAGAGAATGGCATGAAATGTAACCATCCAAAATAAGGCTCAAAAACTCACAAGGGTAAAGTCCAACATACTCAATCATTGCAAATCACGATCAATCACCCAACTTACACATATCAAGAAGGGAAAGAAAAATGAAATCATGTTGGAACTCTATCCTCCCTAAAGCCTAATGCCTTAACTCAACAACTTTCAACTCGATAATGGAGAACCAAAGCAAAAGAAAGCAAAACAGAGCAATTTTTTTTTTTTAAGAAGAAATGAAGTAAAAGCAACCATGAAACAAATCTATAATGCAAGACTAATTACCAAACAACCTATGTATAAACTATCCCCCTACACTTTAACTTTACATTGTCCTCAATGTAATGCAGAATGTAAATGCAAGTAAAATGAAGTAAGGAAGGAGAAAAAGAAACTCCCCTATCAAGTGTAAGTGGCCGCTAGCAAGCGGACCTCCTCAATGGTCTCCAAGGGTGTGTCCTCATGAAATGGCTTCAAGCGGTGGCCATTCACTGTGAATATTCTATTCGTTCCATGCTCCAAAATCTGCATAGCACCATATGGAAAAATCTTAGTCACTATATAAGGACCAAGCCACCTAGAACGAAGCTTACCAGAAGCTTGAGGCGAGAATTGTAGAGAAGCACTTTCTCAAGTATGGATGCTTATAACACAAGTTAAGAAAGATAAGAAGTCAAGTGCACTTGCATCAGTAGTTTATTGTATCTGCATATACATAAATTCTATTTCTCATGTTGACTCGTTATCACTATTATAGAATTGTTCTTTTACTTATCAAGTATGTGACTAAAATAAACCTACTTCGGATTAATGGTTTTCAAATACTTATTAATTGGAATCTATATACTATTATTCATATTAGTCATGCCTTTTGAAATAAACCGGAGTAGCTGAGAATGATAACGATGCCAGTATATGTGATAGTTTAGGAGATCCTACTGAGAATTTCAAATTCTCATACCTATTGTATGTATCTATGTCATTCTCAGATGATGACAATGGTGGCGATAGTATTCTTTGCCGAGGTCCCTGAGTGGCAGTGGCACTACCACCTTTTCCTAGACTCTCTGTACTCGATGACTAGTTCGCATTTTCGCCTGTGCATATTCTTCTAGCATTCATTTGCAGCTTCGATTCTGGGTCATTTCTTTGATCTTGAGGCACATTTTGATGCGATCCCCTTATTTATGGAGCATTTAGCAGCTAAACTGCATTAGCCTTCACCACTAGCATCCATGGAGTCCGATTCTTCTGAGGCAAGCTCCTCCTATTCATCAGCTTCTTCTACTAGAGGTAGTAGGCATTCCCCAGCGGTCCTAGAGCTTTAGGAATCTTGGTGAATGGCTTCCATCACCCCGAGTAAGATTAGGGATGTATGTAGGACCTTTTTGGAGGTAGTTTAGTTATCACAAGATTTGGTTAGTGTTCCTTGTATAGGATGGCCCTCTTTTGAGGTCTTATGCTATTTGGGCCATAGGTATAGGTGTAGGTTTCTTTTACCCTCATGTTTTTGAAAGTCTCCTTGCATGGACCTTTTGGAGTTACAGAGTATATGTAAATTATTTGCTACTACCTTCAATACATGTATGATATCCCACTTTAGCCCTTTATTTATGGTTTATTTCTATGCACATGAGTTTATATATGTAACATGCATTGAAGAATTTTTTCTACACATATATCTTTATTAAAGCAAACATGTAAAATCTTCAATTTTTTGTCGTGTTAAATTACCTCAGTGACCCTGAGTAATTAGGCACTTAATGAGAAATTATGAGATTAAGGCTTAATTAAGGGGTTAACGAAGAGTTTATGAGTTAACTCTGATGAGAAAAGTCAAGAAGACGCTTAATAAAGATTAGATAATCTCTAATTAATCAAGTCAGAGCCTTAATAGCTTAATTAAGCACTAATCGCTCTTAATTAGCTTAATTGAGTTTAATTAAGGATAATTAAGTTTAATAGCGAGATTAATTTTTCTTAATTATGTTCTTGTGTGTTAATCACTAATCCTTGCTTAATCATATTAATTAAGTTGTGAGAGCACTTAATCACATGATTAAATTCAAATTTAGTGAACTAGCTAATAAAGCAAAGGTAATGTCACTAAAGCACAAAAGCATAAGATAAGGTTACTTTTTGTAAGAGATTGTACATGCTTGATTCCCCCATTATCCAATTTGTCTCCCTAAACCTTAATTAATACAAAATAATACAAACATATCTCTCCCTATCCCTCTATACCTTATGGCACCTCTCTCTCTCTCTCTCACACACACACACACACACACACACACACACACCCATCCATTTTCATTTTCACACTTCTCATTATCTCCCTAAGATTCTCATCTTCTCACTTCTCTCTTCATCCTTCTTCTTCTTCTTCTTCTTCATCTTCTTCTTCCTTTCTCCACCACCACCATAACTAAAACTCTCACTTAGCCCTTCAAAGACCACATCTTTTGGTCTTTGGAGATAAGATCTAAACACTACAAGCTTCATTTTCAAAAGAACTCAAGAGTTTTCTCTTTGTTCATCCAAAACTGCAACCATCATCATTAAGGAGGAACCTTCATTTTCTTCTTCTCTTCTTGCAAAAGATGCCATCTTCACCCCTAGGTGGTGATCTTCACTCTTCTATTTTGCTTACTGAAGAAAGCTTGAAGCTTGTTTCTTCTCATGACCAAGATCTTCAAGTGAAAGTTTGAGAAAATCTTTCATGCTCTTCATGAGCAAAAGTTTCTATTTTTGGTAAAATATGTTCATGTTCTTGGTCATGAGTATTCTTGATTTCTTGAAAAGTTCCGTTCTTTGGGTGCTTCAAAGTTTCTATTTTTCTTTCTTGATGCATGAGATCTTGATGTTTTTTGTGAGTTGCTTGAAAAAGAATGATGTTCTTGGTGGTATTTTGTTTAAAGTTTGATCCTTTTCTTATGATGAGCTTATGATTAGAAAAGCTTCATCTTTACATATTTTTCGTGGTTTGATAAGACTATGAACATCCTAAAAGCTTAAAACTTTAAAAAGTTTGCTTCTCGATGCTTAAAAAGTGGCGCTATTTTTATGGGTTTCACAAGGTTTCATTTTGTTCTTCTTAAAGACAAGAATGTATGCAAAAGTCTAAGCTTTTTGGAATATGAAGCCTTTTTAAGTTATAGAAATGATATCTTATCACTTTATATTTTAAAGATTGACGCTTGGATGGAAATCCTTTCATAAAGTTTTAAACTTTAATCAAGAAAGTAGCTTTAAGTCCTAAAGTTATAAGCTTGCACTTTAGTCTTGTAAAGTTTAAACCTTGAGATGAATATATTAGAGAAGTTCTAAGCTTAAAGCAAGAATGTCACTTTTGAGTCATAAAAGTGTTAACTTTTATATAGATCAAGACTTTCTAACTTTAAAGTTAATGTTTTATATCCTTAGTTTATAAAGTAGGAACCTTTTTGACTTTAAGACAACTTTAAATCATAAAGTTGAGACCTTGATAGTCTTAGAATAAATAAAAATGTCAACTTTCATAAAGAACAAGACTATTAGTTCAAAGGCTAGTATCTTGTATCATTATTTCATAAAGATTTATCTTTAAGTCAAGAGTATAATTTTAGAGGCACTTACTTTCATAAAGAATAAAACTTTATGAGTACTTTATAAAGAATGATAACTTTTCTAATATTTAAGGTAAGATCTTGTTATGTTAGTGATAAAAGTTTGAAACTTTGTAACTTGATTAAGTTAAAAATCACCCTTGGTGATTAGTGAACATGGTGTTGTTGGGTTCATGAGTGTGGTTGTGCGTTGTCATGACCCAAGGATTAGAGGGATCTCGAACTCCTTGGGAACAGAAGTATGATTAGGGCCTCTAAGCATACCATGAACCTAGGAATCACTAAGTACACTATCTCAAGGAAAGGAAATAATCACCTAACTTAATTAATTTGAATAAGTGTTTCATAAGATATGTACCCAAGTAAAAAGTAGTTTCCTATAAGGACTAAGTAACTAAAAGATTTCATACACATTCATTTTAACTATGTGACTTTCTCATGGGTAACCACCGAAAATCATATAATGGCTCATAAGACATCTCGAAGAATAATACAACTATAAACCCTCTTAGGGTATGAATGTATGATGCCATTCGGTATGATGAATAACAAGTTTTATTGAGCTTTGTCTCATGATTGAATGATTAGTATGATGATATGATATGGACTGTTGGTTGAAGGTTTTATGATTGGCATTTTGGGAAAGCTCTGGTCTAGCCATCATATTGCCGAATTTCTGTCAAAATTATGGACTTAGTCATATCATTGCATGTGTCTAGTCAAAGAAATACTATTCATGTAAAGTATAATGATAAGAAAAGAAAGAATGGGATATGACCTCTGGATCACTTCAGGGAAGTAAGAGACGGTGATCCACAAAGACTCAAGGAACCTCTATGGAAGAGGCAAGGATGACATGGAGGACCCTCCAGCTTAGAGGTAACCAATATCGGCTTAGTCTGATTTGGTTAGTACTAAGTGACGATGGTCAAGGAATGAGCTTATGTCCAAAAGTAGTCTGTTTCAAAGGAAAAGTACAGAATGTTAAGCACGTACTAAAAATGAAAGTAAAGTCAGAGTAAAACTATGGTTAAGCCCATGAGGTCACATGAATGTGCATGCATCTTTATTCTCTCACATGCATGGTTATGAATGTTTGCAGTATGTTTTCATATATATGATTCTACCTTATGGCTTTGTGTCCTTTTATATTATGTTTACATGATGAAGACTAAAAGAAACCCGCTTCGGGAACCTATGTTTTTAAACTCTTTAAAAATTGGAATCTATGCATGCTCGCCATTTTCATAATTAAACTCGAAGCGACTGGGATGACGACGATGACACATTAATGGTCTAATCGAGATCCTACTGAGAAATCTTGTATTTCTCACTCCTACATTTCTATGTCGTCTTCAGATGGAGCTGATGGCATCCATGTTAGCACTTCTGATGGTACTTGATTGGATAAAACGAAGAGCTGCCATGTTTCTTCACCTAGCTAAGGAGGATTGAGATAATAATATAGCGTTTTCACCTTCTTGAGAGCCCTTGTTGGGCAGTTTATGTGTAATTAAGAGCATGTGGGAAGTCATGCTACCTAATTTGACCTATTACATATATGATAATTATTAATGTAATGATGACTCTTGATTATCTATGATTACATTATTGGCTTAAGGCATTGTGTTGTATTATTTCAATTTCATTATACATCTTTCTAGTAACTTCGCGATAAGATAAACAACATCCATATGGATATAAGTATGTAAGCGTGTAAAGGCTCAGTTTTTAAGCATAAAGGTTTTACAAAAAAATAATAATTTAGAAGCTATTTTCCTATATTACACTAATTTCAATTATAAGAGCTTCCACTAGTTAAGAGTAACAACTAGAAATACCATAAAATGACTCAAGCATAGTATGGTATTATTAGGGTGTTACAAAACACAAACAAGACTCGAGTCGAACAAAAACTGGACTAAGAAATAAGACCTTCACATGTGACATACTTCTGATTATGTCATTATGACTTAAGCATAACACTATAGTTAGAAAGGTGTTACAATCTTGGCCACGTTTATGTTGGTTTTGCTTGTGTTCTTATTCTTTATAAAAAGTTTTAATGATTTCTAGTGGTTTTGAAATGATTTACATGAAAGTTTTTATAAAGCTTTCTCTAAAAAGTTTCTCTTTCTAAGTGTTTAACCTTCTTCTAAAGAGTTTTTGGTTAAGAGTTTTAAACCTCTTAGTACATTGAATTGGCTATGTTTATATGTTTGTTTCTTTTAAGACCATTAAGACTTAATAAACCTTTTAAAGACACTTAAGACTTAATAAATGGACTATGACCCTTGCTCATAAAGTTGTTGACTATTGAACTATGTTACTTAGCTATGCTTACAGACCTATTATGGACTATACTTGTATTATGATAAGTCCATACGACTCTTATGGATTTATTTGGACTTGTATGGTCTTACCCTATGCTCAAAATACCTTTGCTTGGATATGGATTATTTGGCTAAATACACTTTAATTACACTAATAAATACTTAATACAAAGATTAATTTAAGGTGCCATTAGAAATTGCATGTAAACTAGTTAATTCCATGCTTGGAGAGCTTTTCTTAAAAGTATTACTTTTGAGCTTAAAAGTCTTTTCTTTAAAAGAGTTTTAATGAGCTTTTATCTTATTTTGCCTAATCTATGTTTGCATCCTTTATCTATGAGTGAAAACATGAAAAGGATACTATTATGTTATGTGTTTTCAAGAATTTTGATTAATATGTGAGTATTCCTGAGTTCATGGTTGAATGATGTGATTTTGAATTCCATGCTTTGCTTGAGATTATGTGAAGTTGAATGAACTTGTGACGTGAGATTATATGCATACTATGCCATGTTATCACGAAATAATTAATATGTGCACTAATAGCATGAAACCATGAAGATATGAGATTCGAATATGAATATATGGGCATCTTTGTGATATAATCATCAATTTCTATGGCGCAAATTATGCTAGGTGCACTATTTTCTTTTGTAAGTTCTATATTGCTTGAAAATTGTGCACTATATGCTTGCATATGAAATTATGTGGTTGTTATGTGAAATAAATGAAAGAGTGAGTGTACAGACCCCACCTTATAGTGGCAAAGTCTTGCATTTCACTAACTTGTTGGGCCCTACCTTGTAATGGCAAAGTCGTGCATTAACTGCATATGGATATGGTGTCATCTCAAGCCCTACCAAGTAGTGGCAAATAGGGTAATGACCCATGGCATGATCGGCCCCACTGTGTAGTGGACAAGCTATTAGGAGACGCCCTAGCATGAGAACTCTCGTAGATCTAGATTCATTCGTGAAGACCCTACAAATATCAGCCATCAAAAAAGAAACTAAAGGTAGCAACATGAGAATTTGATGGTATACTTGCCCACTGAATTATAATTACATTATTTCCTATGATATTTATGATGTTGATTTAATTGATTTGCTTAACTATTGAATTATGTGCTAATAGTTTGCTTGATCAATCATTACTCTTATTATATAGTTGGGAATGATAATTTATCGTGATTTTCCTCTTTATTACTATTTAAAGCACTGCTATCTCATATTTTCTTGCTAAATAAACTAGAATATTATTCTTGGATATCTTTATTTTGCATTGCATTCCGCTGCTTTTGTACGTGCGTTTAGATTATTTTGGGCTGCTTAGGACTCCCCTAGAAGCACCACCCCTACTGGGAGACTTTTCTCACCCTGTTTTCATTGGTGTTTCTAGATGGCTTGGATCATGGCAACAATCGAGATGGACGTAGCCTTGGAATGTGACTTTGTTACCAACAAAGTTAATATAATTATCCTGGACCATGTCCTTACCATTACTATTATTAATGATTAGATTATGATGTTTTGATGTAGCATACGACGTCCACTTTTTGGCATCTACATCTGACATATTTTCATATGTAGTCTTACTTTTTAGTGCTATACTTGGTTCGGGTAGGGATGAGTTATAGTTTAGGATATCCCCTTTCTATATTTCGGTTATATGTTGTGTATTTAGAACTCGTCTATTTACTAAAATACTATAGTATGTGTGAGGTATGTTTCTATATGCTATAGTTGTCTTATCTATGGGTTATGCGGACTAATTTATTTCAAAATTACTTTCATTTGTAAACTTAAATGAACTAAAGATAAAATAAGTAATCGCAAATGACGAACAAAAAAATTTACCCTTAGAGAATTAAGGAATGAAGTTAGTAATATTCTACAAGTTATTATTAGAGTAAAGTAAATGTTAATTGTTAGCTAGTAGGGTGTTATACTACTCCTCAATACAAGACGACCATAACAGTTTTCACTAATTTCACCACTACCATACTAGTTCCACCATATCAGTTTCACCACCATATTGGTCTCATTATGTGGGTTGACCCATCATTTCATTCAACCCACACAATTGAAGAACTAACCACCCCAAACCATCACACCATCAATCCAAATTAGTATCAAGCCCTAACCTAACTTAATTTACCCATAGCCTTGCTGGACTTACAAAAGAACCATTGTGAGTCTAATAGCCAAATAAAAGCACCGTGACCACCAACATAATGCCACTATCAAAAACTACTTGTACTTTGACCGCTTGAGCCACACATTCCCATTCTAGAAGCATAACATTCATTACTTGAGATAGGTGGGAAGTTGTAAATTTGAGCTCAAAAACCATATATGTATTTGAAGTCTTAAACCCAACTATACTTGCAAATAAAAAATGAGGATCTTTCATATGAAAAAAATATTTTTTTAAATAAATATATAAATATCTAAGTAACAATAATGTTATTTTCACTGTTTATATGTTTGCAAGTTATATAGGTTAGCGATAATTGATTTGAACCATGGGTAAGGCTATGGTACACCAAGTGAAGTAAAGTTGCACTACACATCATATTGATCTAAATTGTTTAATGTATATGGAATGAAAATCAATGGCTAAAAATAGCATGGAGTACCAATATAACTATTTACTACATTGCACTCTAGACACACCACTACCCCCTTCATTGTGATCTCCCCATCTGCCTAATCTTGCCTTCATAACGAAATCTCAAATCACGAATCATATTGTCCATTTAAATTATGTAGAAGCATGTGTTAGAAGATTTTTCAGAGCTTATAAATCAGATAAGTTGGGAAACTTCATTCTCATTATTTTCAAGGTTGAAAGACACAACGAAAACCAAAATTTCCCTTTACAACAACACCCACTAAGAAAGAAAATGTGCCAAACATTTCAGACCAAGGAACTTCTCCAAGGATTATGCTTCAAGACTTGTGGTGCACTCTACCGTCATCTTTGTCGAAGGATGCGCTTGTCAATGGTTACTTTAGACACTGTCACTATAACATCCGAATGAAAAATTTTATCGTTAATAACCGAGTTGTTTAGTTTTCATCAAATAAGTGGGTTTAATAGGAATGCAATTAAGCATCTAATTAAAGCCAATTAAGTGTGATTTAGACGTAATTAGGCTTGATGGAATTAGATTAGGAATATAGGAATCCTCACAGAAATTTTCTAAAAACCGGTTTACCGATTTAAGAGAAATCGGTAAGATTTTGGTAATTTAAACTGTCGAAACTGGATCAATAGAAATTATACTGTGAGAACCCTAGGATGGATGGCCAAGATTTAGCCAACTTACCCATGCAAGTGGTGCCATCTCAGCCCTCCAAATGGGCTGCTAAACCAAGTTACATAACCTCCTCAAATCCACCAATCACATGTAACTTGCTTTGGAAGTTTTTGAGATTTTCCTTTTCTACCCTTGCACATTTTCGGTCCTTATACTGACCCCTCTCCATTGTTTTCTCCATCGTCTCATCTTATCTCAACTTATATCCTCTTCTTCTCCTACAAACCTTCAAGTCATAACAGAATTTCTTCAACTCCAACCACAAATTCAACAAGAATCATACCTAGAAAAGGTAGGAATCCTACTTCTCTTCTTATTTTGCCTTGGTTTGGAGTTGTGTGTGGCTCTTGATACTTTGTGCTACTAATGATATGCGGATTGATGATGATGTTTTATAGCTAATTTTACATGTATGTTATGATTAAAATTGGAATTGGTAGG
Source organism: Pterocarpus santalinus (assembly GCA_031439595.1). NCBI lineage: Eukaryota > Viridiplantae > Streptophyta > Magnoliopsida > Fabales > Fabaceae > Pterocarpus > Pterocarpus santalinus. Next base: position 41,158,213 of record CM062523.1, on the reverse strand, counting down.
AAAGAACTTGAAGAGAAGAGAAAACTCAAGAAGTTGTTAGAGTTTTTCCTCGGCTGTTTGTACGGCGGATTGTACGACTCCACCTACAGCCATTTAAACTCCATGAATCTATTTTTATATGAAATTAGACATTCAGAGCTTTCCATACATATATAATATAAGGCCATTGGATTAGTGTAGAGGAATCAATGAATTTTTGAAGTTTGACCTAGAAATTAGGACTTTCACCCGAGCAATATGAGTTGAGAAGGGTATAACTCACCTTATACAACTCCAATTTGAGTGAAACCAACTTTGTTAGAAAGCTTACACATAGGAGAATATCCCATAAAAATTTTCTAGTTAGATAAGGTCCCATTCATTCCCAGTGAGTTAAGAAAATTTCCATATGTCCAATCTAGGCTAGAACAGGATAGCCTAGTAAGGTCAAGTTTCAGAGCTTATATCTTGAATTATACTTATTCTTGAATTATACTTATTCAAATGATATAAAACTTATTTCATTTGAAAGTTTGTTCTGTTAGCTTTATATAGATATAAATTTCGCATAATTTTCACTCAGATTTCTATTTTTAGTGAATTTTCCCTTACAAAAGTGCAATTCCGACTGGAAGTAGAACAAGTCTGGGATAAGACACAAACAACTTGAGTTAATGTCAGAAGTTAGGACTTAGTAAACAGAAAGCTAGGTCAGTACACGTAAAAATTTAACTCTAAATTTAGTAAATAAGGGACTAGGTCGGGGATTTTTGAGGTTGAACTCGGGAGAGTGTATTTAAGATTGAACTCGGAAAGCACACTTAAGGTTTAACTTGGGAGGTCATACTTAAGATTGAACTCGGAAGCTATACAGGCTAAGCACAGAACTTAGTGAATAGAAAATTACATCGAATGTAGTCCAGGTCGGTAACTTAGAGTTTAGGAAACACTCAAAAGTCTTGAAAGACCAAATTGTGGGTTCAGGTCAGAGGTCGGGATCATAGACACATAAAACCCTTATACACGTAATTCCGAAAATCGACCAAGAATCAATCTCAGGAGATTAAACATAACACCAGAAGTCATAAATCATATAATCCCGGAAAGTTGAACATAACCCCGAAGGTCAGAACTTGTATAAGATCCGAACTCGGAATTCATTTAACCTTGAAAGTGAACTCGGGAGCCTCATTAGAAATTAAAAGCTTGCAAGATAGATTGATGCTTAAGATTCTAAATCTTGTACTTATTGATATTGTTATATTCTTGGTATGAATATGATGTTCGGTATCGAGTTTGCTGTTAATTACAATTCCTTGGTTGTATAGCACTATTCATGAAGAAGCAGATATGATCAGTTATGCTGAGATTTTAGCAAAAAATACAATTAATATGAATTTACAAGTTATGCATGCATGGGTCAAAGGGTTAGCCAAGCAATGCTACCCTATAAGCATGAGACAAGAAATGCTACCATTATAAGAATGAGGAAGGATTTCCATGTGACTTGGGCTAGCCCCTGAACAAATTTAAGGGGAATAGGTCAATGGGAAAGTTGGCGAAAGCAAACCTGGCGACCCTGTATAGGAACGAGCTCAATCCTGAAAAGCGGACCATTACCCAGGAGTCTTATGGCCAATATACTCCCAGGGGACCAAGTATGGAAAAATATGAGTTAAAGTCAAGTGCATTATCATTTTTGCATACCCATAATTTTTGTTACTATGTTTTGAGTTAATTGCATTACTATCTGCTATAATTAATTGAGTAAAACATTCTGTTGATGTAACGTTTTCTTTTAATTAAAAATTTGAAACACTTGAGAATGGCGACGATGACATATATATATATATATATATATATATATACACTTAGGATTTCCTACTGAGAAATCTCTATTTCTCACCCTACTATACATTTCTGCGTCATTCTCAAAGCATGGAGAACGCGGCAACCAGCGTACTTTTCATTGAGTTTCCCGAGCTCCACATCCATATTGATTTGTTCATAGACTCTGTGTACATATCCGGTAGATGCCAATTTTGCCTTTATTTCTTTTTTTCAAAGAGATTTTGCTATACCCCTTATGCACCCGCTTTTTGACCCTGCCGTCCCTTACATCACCATCCCTCTCCACGTGGCTCATTCCTTTCCACCTCCACCTGCAGCAGCAGCATCAGCCATGGTTCTGCCAGTCGCTCCACCACAATCGATCCCCTCTGGCTCTATGTTCGAGGAGGATTCTTCGGAGGCAGTGAGCTCGTCATCCTCATCTTTTGCCCCGGGTATAGACTATACCCCTGCTGATGTCGGTATGGCGAATGGATTCCTTTCTTTGGAATCCATCTAGTTGGAGTACCCGCCGTAGTAGCAGTAGATGTACAGGATGACCTTCTTTTGGCAGTTTGGGTCATAGGTAGTAGTTGTACATGAAATGTCCCATGGACACCAATTAGGGTGTGGTTCATATAGGCAGGTCGCTTTATTTTGTGTTAGCGGCCTCATTTTTACCATCATGTACTATCTTATATATCTTTTGACAACTTTAGTGTATATATATATATATATATATATATATATATATATATATATATATATATATGATGCAATTTCAGTAATTCTGTCCATTTCATATTTTCTTTATTTATGTTACTTTACTTCTGGTATACGATTTTATTAATATTGAAACTGAAGATGGAGTTAAATCAACTAGTCACACGTAATAACTTATCAGGTAACATATTATGACTTAAGCATAGTATTTTGCCTGGTAAGGTGTTACATTTTTGGTATCAGAGCAGTTCATCCGAATACAGGCCTGAGGATTTGGACTGATTATGCTTCGCATATGCTCTGTATTCTTTAGATATTGTCATGCATTGAATCTTGTCCATATGGATAGGATGTATGTGGGAGGATTGCCTAACCATATACTATTATTTACTAGCACACTGAGCTTAGTATTGAGCCTGATCAACTCAATTACTCTTGTTTTGTGTGTTCAGAACTTGATAGCTTCTGGAAGGCGAGGTAGGCCGTGAACCTCTTCAACCCAGGAGGAATCTACTGAGTTTCTAGACACAATGCCAGACATGGCACACGCTATACACGAGCAAGCAGCTGCGCCAATGCAGATGATGGGCCAACTAGGAAGGCAGCTAGAGATAGGTCTTGGACGGAATGATAATGGCCCTGGGATAGACCTAGAGTACCTTAAATTCACTGAGTTCAGGAAGGTTAACCTACCCAGCTTCAGGGGAGCCTTTAATCTAGATAAGGTAGATGAGTGGGTTAAAGTTGTGGAAAAGGTCTTCTCCATATTGGATTGCACAGATCACCAGGAGGTGACCTTTGCCACCTATATGCTAGAAGCAGATGCAGAGTTTTGGTGGAATGGAGCATGTTGGCTATTAGAAGGATCCTAAACAGATATTCCTAAACAGATATTACTTGGAAGGTATTCAAAGATGCGTTTTACCAAAAGTACTTCCTTGCTTCTGTCTGTAATGATAAGAAGCTGGAGTTTATGCACCTCCGTCAGGGGAATAGCAGTATACCGGAATACATTGCTAGATTTGAGGAGCTATGCAAATTTTCCACCATTTATCAACGGAACCCTAACGAAGCCTGGAAATGCATGAAGTTCGAAGGTGGGCTAAGAGAAGACATCCTTACCACCATAGGACCAATGGAGATCAGAGATTTCCCTACTTTGGTGAACAAGTGCCGCCTAGTGGAGGATTGTAACAGGAAGTTAGTTGCTGCTAGGTCAACTGGCCATAACTTTAAAAAAGGGTTAGCCCTATAAGGCCCAAGGTTCAAGCCCAACTTTCAGCAGCAGAGAAAGTTTTAGCCTGCAGGTAACAAAGGCAAGCAACCTCAGAGGCCTTTTGGGAACCAGACATGTAGCCAGTGCGGCAGAAATCATGGCACTGCCCTTGCTTGGCAGGCCAATATGTCTATTTTGGATGTGGCAAACCAGGCCACAAAATCTATGAATGTCCTGCTAGAAACCCCCAGCCGACTCCCAAGCCACAACGCCAAGGAAGAGTTTTTACTATGGATGCACAAGAGGTCAACAAATCGGAAGATTTGATCTAGGACATGTGAAGTGAATGGTAAGACCTTGACTGTTTTATATGATTTGGGTGCATCTCACTCTTTCATCTCTCATGATTGTATGTCAGCCTTACAGTTACCAATTTTTGAATTACCTTATGACTTGTTAGTTTCTACACCTACAAGTGAGCCCGTTAAGACCTATCATACTTGTATGAATATCCCCCTTCAGCTAGGAGGTCAAACTTTTTTAGCCAATTTAATTTGCCTTCCCCTGTTCTGACTTGATATTATTCTGGGTATGGACTGACTTTCTGATTGCTCCGATAAATCTATTGTGCTTCCCTTTATTTCATCTTTTGAACCACCAATCCTGGTAAATCTTTATTTAAGTTTCTTAGCAGTACACCATTGTAGGGATGAAAGTCAAGGGTATATTCTTCTATCAACTAGTGTAGTGGAGGTTGATCAGAAGTTGGATAATATTCCAGTTGTTAGGGAATATCCGGATGTGTTCCCTAAAGATATTCCTGATTTTCCCCCTGAGAGGGAAATTGAGTTCGCCATTGAATTAGTACCGGGAGCAGGACCAATATCTATAGCGCTGTATCGAATGTTGCCCCTCGAATTGACTAAACTTAAGAAGTAGATTGAAGAACTCCTAAAAAAGAAATTTATTAGGCCAAGTGCATCACCATGGGGAGCCCCAATTCTGTTGGTTAAGAAGAAAGATGGGGGCATGCGACTGTGTGTGGATTACAGGCAGCTGAATAAGGCGACAATCAAAAATAAGTATCCATTGCCAAGGATTGACGATCTCATGGATCAACTACAAGGGCTACTGTATTTTCCAAGATTGATCTACGATCTGGATATCACCAGATTCGGGCTCGAGAAGAAGATATACCAAAGACGGTGTTTCAAACTCGTTATGGACATTATGAATATACTGTGATGTCCTTCAGATTGATGAATGCACCGGCAATCTTTATGGATTACATGAATCGGATATTCGGACCATATCTTGACAGATTTGTGGTGGTATTCATTGATGACATACTTGTTTACTTGAAGACCGAGCAGGAGCATGCAGAACATTTGCAACTAGTTCTGCAAGTTCTACGAGAGAAGAAACTTTATGCCAAGCTATCGAAATGTGAATTTTTGATGAAAGAAGTAAAACTCCTTGGCCATGTAGTATCCCATGGAGGAATTTTTGTGGATCCTAGTAAGGTAGAAGCGGTATTAAGCTGGGAACGGCCAACAACAGTTACAAAAGTCAGGAGCTTCGTAGGGTTGGTAGGATATTACAGGAGATTTTTTGAGAATTTCTCTCAAATAGCCCTGCCCCTAACAAAACTAACCAGGAAGAACGCCCTATTCGAATGGACACCGGAGTATGAGCAGAGTTTCCAAGCATTAAAAGAAAAATTGACGACAGCCCCAGTACTTACTCTGCCAAATCCTCATGGACCATTCGAAGTCTACTGTGATGCTTCTAAGAAAGGATTAGGGTGCGTGTTAATGCAGAACAAAAACGTCATCGCGTATGCTTCCAGGCAATTAAAAATTCATGAAAGGAATTATCTAACGCATGACCTAGAGTTAGCGGCAGTGGTATTTGCTCTAAAGATATGGGGGCACCATCTCTACGGAGTGACATTTGAAGTATTTTTTGATCACAAAAGCTTGAAATACCTTTTTGATCAGAAGGAATTGAACATGAGGCAGCGAAGGTGGATGGAGTTTCTTAAAGATTACAAATTTGAGTTAAAGTACCACCTTGGCAAAGCAAATATGGTGGCAGATGCCTTGAGTAGGAAGTCTTTAACTATGGCATGGATGATAATCAAGGAGACAGAACTCAGAGAGTTTCCGAGACCTCAACTTGGGAATCTCTATGACCCCTAATGCCATTCAGTTAAACCAACTTAAGATAACCAGTAGTTTCAAAGACCAAATCCAACAAGCACAACAAAGAAATGATGACTTCTAGCATACAGTGCAACAAGTGCAATCTGGCAAGCTAACAGGATTTACTCAGGATACAGAAGGGATATGGCGATATCAGGGACGAATATGCGCACTTGAGGAGGATAATCTCAGGAAGAAGATATTGGAGGAAGCCGATAAGAGTGAGTTTACTATACATCCTGGCATTAACAAAATGTACCAAGATCTCAAGAGGATGTTTTGGTGGCCAGGCCTTAAGACAGATGTAGCAAATTTTGTGAATAAATGTTTAACCTACCAAAAGATAACAATAGAACATCAGAGACCAGCAGGAACTCTGTAACCCTTAGAAATTCCAGAGTGGAAATGGGAGAGTATTTCAATGGATTTCGTAATAGGCTTACCACGGACACCCTCAGGATATGACGCTATATCTGTCACAATGGATAGGCTAACCAAGTCCGCTCACTTTTTACCCATTCGAGAAAATTATCCTCTGGAGAAGTTGGCTCAATTGTATATTCAAGAAGTGGTATGACTACATGGTATTCCTTCAACAATCATTGCAGATCGAGATCCAAGATTCACCTTATGATTTTGGAGAGCACTCCAAAAGGCGTTCGGTACTAGGCTATGCTTAAGTACTGTGTACCATCCACAAACAGATGGTCAGACCGAGCGAACTATTCATACTTTGGAAGATATGCTACGAGCATACATTCTGGAACAGCGTGGGAGCTGGGATCGATACTTACCGTTGGCTGAGTTTGCATACAACAACAGTTACCATGCTAGCATCGACATGGCTCCATATGAGGCTTTATATGGAAGGAAGTGTCAATCTCCTCTATGTTAGAATGAATCAGGAGAACAGAGTCTGTTGGGACTGGAATTAATCAGACAAACTACAGAGCAAATCAAAAGGATCCATAGCAAGATACTTGCAGCTCAAAGTCGTCAGAAGAGCTACATGGATGTCAGGAGAAAGCCATTGGAGTTCCAAGAATGAGACCATGTGTTTATAAAAATCACACCCACAATTGGAGTAGGCAGAGCCATTAAAATTAGAAAGTTAAACCCTTGCTTTATAGGTCCTTTTCAAATTTTAAAACGAATTGGGCTAGTAGTGTATCGTATCGCTTTACCTCCACATCTGCCAAACCTTCATGATGTGTTCCATGTTTCTCAACTCAAAAAATACCAGCCTAACCCTACTCATTTGTTGGAACCTGAATCAATCCAGTTAAGGGATGACTTAACCTTTCATGAACCTCCAGCACAGATAGTGGACAGGAGCACCAAACACCTTCGGAACAAAGCCGTACATCTAGTAAAGGTAGCATGGGGACACGAAGACTCAGCAGACTGTATGTGGGAATTAGAAGCTGATATGCAGAAGGAGTATCCTGAATTATCTCAGGTACTCAATTTTGAGGACAAAATTTTTTTTAGGAGGGTAGTAATGTAACGTCCGAATGAAAATTTTATCGTTAATAATCAAGTTGTTCGGTTTTCATCAAATAAGTGGGTTTAATTGGAATGTAATTAAGCATCTAATTAAAGCCAATTAAGTGTGATTTAGGAGTAATTAGGCTTGATGGAATTAGATTAGGAACAAAAGAAACCTCACAGAATTTTTCTAAAAACTGGTTTATCGATTTAAGAGAAATCAGTAAGATTTTGATAATTTAAACTGTTGAAACGGATCAATAGAAATTATACTGCGAGAACCCTAGAATGGATGGCCAAGATTTAGCCAACGCAAGTGGCGCCATCTCAACCCTCCAAATGGGCTGCCAAACCAAGTTACATAGCATTCTTAAATCCACCAATCACATGTAACTTGCTTTGGAAGTTTTTAAGATTTTCCTTTTCTACCCTTGCACATTTTCGATCCTTAAACTGACCCCTCTCCATTGTTTTCTCCATCATCTCATCTCATCTCAACTCATATCCTCTTCCTCTCCTACAAACCTTCAAGCCATAATAGAATTTCTTCAATTCCAACCACAAATTCAACAAGAATCATACCTAGAAAAGGTAGGAATCCTACTTCTCTTCTTATTTTGCCTTGGTTTGGAGTTGTGTATGGGTCTTGATACTTTATGCTACTGATGATATGCGGATTGATGATGATGTTTTATAGTTATGTTATGATTAAAATTGGAATTGGTAAGAAAGAACTTGAAGAGAAGAGAAAACTCAAGAAGCTGTTAGAGTTTTTCCTCGGCAGTCTATACGGCGGAGTGTATGGCTCTGGCTACAGCCGTTTAAACTCTATGAATCTATTTTTATATGAAACTAGACATTCATGGCTTTCCATACATATATAATATACGGCCATTGGGTTAGTATAGAGGAAGCTATGAATTTTTGAAGTTTGACCTAAAAATCAAGACTTTCACCCGAGCAGTATGAGTTGAGAAGGGTGTAACTCACCCTATACAACTCCAATTTGAGTGAAACCAACTTTGTTAGAAAGCTTAAACATAGGAGAATATAAAAATTTTCGAGTTAGATAAGGTCTCATTTGATTCCAGTGAGTCAAGAAAGTTTCCCTATGTCCAATCCAGGCTAGAACAAGATAGCCCATTAGGGTCAAGTTTCAGAGCTTATATCTCAAATTATACTTATTTAAATGATATGAAACTTATTTCATTTGAAAGTTGTTCTGTTAGCTTTACATGGATATAAATTACGTATAATTTTCATCTAGATTTCTATTTTTAGTGAATTTTCTCTTACAAGAGTGCAATTCTAGCTGGAAGTAGAGCAAGTCTGGGATAAGACACAAACAACTTGAGTTAATGTTGGAAGTTGGGACTTAGTAAATAGAGAGCTAGGTCGGTACACTTAAAAATTTAACTCTAAACTTAGTAAATAAGGGACTAGGTCAGGGACCTTTGAGGTTGAACTCGGGAGAGTGTACTTAAGATTGAACTTGGAAAGCACACTTAAGGTTTAACTCGGGAGGTCATACTTAAGATTGAACTCGAGAGGTATACTTAAGGCTGAGCACAGAACTTAGTGAATAGGAAATTATATCGAATGTAATCTAGGTCGGTAACTTAGAGTTTAGGAAACACTCAAAAGTCTTGAAAGACCAAATTGTGGGTTCAGGTCGAAAGTCGGGATCATAGACACATAAAACCCTTATACGCGTAATTCCGAGACTCGACCTAGAATTAATCTCGGGAGATTAGACATAACCTTGGAAGTCGTAAATCATATAATCTCGGAAAGTTGAACATAACCCCGAAGGTCGGAACTTGTATAAGATCGAAACTTAGAATTCATTTACCCTTGAAAGTGAACTCGGGAACCTCATTAGAAATTAAAAGCTTGCAAGATAGATTGATGCTTAAGATTCTAAATCTTGCACTTATTGATATTGTTATTTTCTTGGTATGAATATGATGTTCGGTATCGAGTTTGCTGTTAATTACAATTTCCTGGTTGTATGGCACTATTCATGAGGAAGCGGACATGATCAGTTTTGCTAAGATTTCAACAGAAAATGCAATTAATATAAATTTGCAAGTTACGCATGCATGGGCCAAAGGGTTAGCCAAGCAATGCTACTCTATAAGCATGAGACAAGAAATGCTACCATTATAAGAATGAGGAAGGATTTCCATGTGACTTGGGCCAGCCCTTGAACAAATTTAAGGGGAATAAGTCAATGGGGAAGTCGGGGAAAGCAAACCTGGCGACCCTAAATAGGAACGAGTTCAATCCTGAAAAGCGGATCATTACCCAGGAGTCTTATGGCCAATGTACTCCCAGGGGACCAAGTATGGAAAAATATGAGTTAAAGTCAAGTGCATTATCATTTCTGCATACGCATAATTTCTATTACTATGTTTTGAGTTAATTGCATTACTATCTGCTATATATATGTACTTTGGTTTACTTTATAGATACCACTCAATTATGTCAGAATATATGTCTTGTTGCTTATTTTCTGTTTAATCTTCCTTTTTCTCCTTAAGTAAAACTAAGTTGTGTTTCGGGCTATGATTTCTATAATTAATTGAGTAAAACATTCTGTTGATATAAAGTTTTCTTTTAATTAAAAATCTAAAATACCTGAGAATGGCGGCGATGACATATATATATATATACACTTAGGATTTCCTACTGAGAAATCTCTATTTCTCACCCTATTATACATTTCTACGTCATTCTCAGAGCATGGAGAACGCGGCAACCAGCATACTTTTCATTGAGTTTCTCGAGCTCCATATCCATATTGATCTGTTCATAAACTTTGTGTACATATCCGGTAGATGCTAGTTTTGCCTTTATTTTTTTTTCCAGAGAGATTTTGCTGTACCCCTTATGCACGCGCTTTTTGACCTTGCCGTCCCTTACATCGCCATCCCTCTCCATGTGGCTCATCCCTTTCCACCTCCACCCGCAGCAGCAGCGCCAGCCATGGTTCCGCCAGTCACTCCACTGTAGCTGATCCCCTCTGCCTCTATGTCCGAGGAGGATCCTTCGGAGGCAGCGAGCTCATCGTCCTCATCTTTTGCCTCGAGTATAGACTATACCCCTGCTGATGCCGATATGGCGAATGGATTCCTTTCTTCGAAATCCATCTAGTTGGAGTACTCGCCGTAGCAGTAGTAGATGTATAGGATGACCCTCTTTTGGTAGTTTGGGTCATAGGTAGTAGTTGTACATGAAATGTCCCATGAGGACCCATTAGGGTGTAGTTCATATAGACAGGTCGCTTTATTTTGTGTTAGCGACCTCATTTTTACCATCATGTACTATCTTATATATCTTTTGGCAACTTTAGTAACAGATATATATGTGTTTATATATATATATATATATATATATATATATATATATATATGATGCAATTTCGGTAATTCTGTCCATTTCGCATTTTCTTTATTCATGTTACTTTACTTCTGGTATACGATTTTATTAATATTGAAATCGGAGATAGAGTTAAATCAACCAGTCACACGTAATAACTTATTAGGTAACATATTATGACTTAAGCATAGTATTTTGGCTGGTAAGATGTTACAGTCACTAACGGGGTGTCGATAATTTCTTGGCTGCTCTATGCGGAGCAGAGGATGAACACAACGTTGTTAGTAGAGGAGCTGGGGGTGGTGGTGTGGTCAAAGGTGCTGCCGGTGAATAAGGTGGCAACTAGTGAAGAGATATCTCACTAGAGGTAGATGGAGGTAAGGGAGGGAGAAGGGAGAAAGTATAACAAATTTTACACAGAATAAAATGTGATTAATGTATCAGCACACCATCAATCTCCACTATTTAATAACACGGTGTATGCTGTATAATACTTAGCTTGATGCACCACAGCAACCATTATTCAATTCTTAAAAGATATTGAACAATTAAGATTCAAGATGCATCATACACCTTAAATAAAAAGGTGTACTATGGACAAACATTGCAAATAAGGCAAGGCAAACATAAGGACACAGATACGATGCTGTATGGGCTTCCTTCTCAATTCTCATTAAGTCACAATGACAAACCAATCTAGTTTACGCATTACTCATCCATCAATCACATTACTTTTCTCAGATCCTGAACAAACAAAATTTTCTCGATGAATAAACGCTTACTTTAGCCCCTCAAGTTGTAAATGTGAGTCACATTGTTTTCTGAAATTTAAAAATTGACTTTTTAGTGCTTGAAAACATGAGTTGCGTTTGTCTCTAACTCCATTTCCATTAGTGTGGTGTCACATTTTTGCTGATATGTCACATCGAGTGACATGGTGGCATCCTACGTGGTTTTTGAGGCAGCATTTGATGAAGAATAGGTTCAAATTAGTCCGTAAAGTTGCTGAAAATGTGTCAAAAAAGTGCGAATCCCTAAATTTTCCCTCTTCCCTAATTATAAACCCTAACTCCCTAACTTTTCCTAAACCCACTAATTGTTCTTCCATTTTCGCATGCTACCCAATTTCGACTGTATTCAAATAAAAGCTCACTTAAATACTATTCAATATTCATTATAATGATTTTTTATCTTTAAAAAATGTACGTTTATACATGAGTGAATATGGTGGTTTTAATTTTGGTTGTTGAAGTTGCAAATCTATAAACTCATTCAAATGCATGGTTAATTTGCAACCTTCATTTCCCCTTTCACTTTTACCAATTTCCCCCTTTAGCCATAGCAAAACCAAATCAAAGGCCAATTCTTCATTATGAAGGTATCAATAAAGAAAGGTTGAGGTTGTAAAAGCATCTTGTATCATATGCTTACATTTTATGCATTGTCTTAATAATGTTTCCCTATGATTGAATCCACTCACTAAATTTTTTTGAGGATTTCACAAGTTTAGTTTAAGAATTTGCTACTTATTGTTAGAGTGTATATTTCAACTTGTGTTTAAAATCTAAATGCTAATGTATTTTGAAAAATGGTCAATGAAAAAGTGTAAAGCATAAGCATAAGTACATTGTACAACATTAGAAAGCAGATCTGCAAGGTTCCAAACCTATAATATTGGATAAGTTTATACATTTGCAACTTTGACAACCAAAATTAAAACTACCATATTTACTCAAGCCTAAATTTACATTTCAAAGATAAAAAATTATAATATTGAAGACCGAAGAGCATTTAAGTGAGATTTTATTTGAATACAATTTAAAGTGGGTAGGATGCGAAAATAGGACAAAAATTAGTGAGTTTAGGAAATATTGAAGATTTAGGATTTTTGAATGGGAAGGGTGAAATTTGGAGATTGAGACCTTTTTGACGTATTTTTTAAAATTTTAGAAACTAATTTAAATTTATTTTTTATTGATTCGAGATGCCATTGTGTCATTTAGGGGGTGTTTGGCATGCTGTATTAGGCATGATAGGATAAGGTAATACAATACGTTATGATCTTATCCATTGTTTGGTGCAGTCAACGTATTGTATAAGCTTATCCATCAAACCTCCCTTATACGTTATAATAATAGATAATTTAATACGGCCTAGGGAGACCGTATTAGGCCTGATTAGCTTTTAATGTATAAGGGTTCTTTTATTTTTTTATTTTTTAATATATTTTATTAAAAGAAAATTAATTATTAAATAAATAATAAAAAATAAAAATATATAAATAAAAAATAATATTATTTAATAATAAATAAATATTTTTTAAAATATATAAATAATAATATTTAATATAAATTTAATTGTATATAACAAAAAACACAATCAAATATAGGAATATGATACTAAGCCTATTTAGATTTTGATGTATAAAAACTCCATATCTATTTCACTCACACTCTTTCTCTTTCTCTCTCTCTCTCTCTTATATTTTTTATATTTATAAAAAAATATTAAAAATAGATAAATAAATAATTTTTAATATAAAATTATTTTTATATATAATAAAAAATAGCTTAAATAATTATAATAACTATTTAAAAATTATATTTATTATAATCTCTTCTTTTGGTTATATTTTATATAATACAATATCTTATACAGTAACATACCAAATACTACATATTATTAAATTTTTATCAGACCTTATACAATCAGACCTTATACTATCAGCCCTTATCCTATCAGCCCTTATACTAATAGGCATATCAAACGGGCCCTTAATGTGATAGATAAGTAAAAACGTATTGGCACAGTAACAAAACGTGACGCAAGATTTATAATTTCAGAAACTAAAGAGTTAATTTTTAAATTTTAAGGACTAAAATGACTCATACATACAATCCGAGAGAGTGAATTTTAGAGTTCAAAGTGGCTCACGGTTAAGATTCAAGGTGTATCTTACATCTTAAACAAAAAGGTGTACTACAGGCAGGCCTTGCAAATAAGGCTGGACGAACATGCGGATAAAACAGACACGACGCCGTATGGGCTTTAGCTTCTCAATTCCCATTTGATTCACGATGACGAGCCCTGTCCAGTTTACACATTACTCATCCATCAATCACACATCACTTTCTCGGATCCCGAACAAACAAACATTTTCTCAACCGTTTTCCCACCGTTTCTCAGCACCCAAACAGGGTACCAATTCCCAGTAAGATCCAAAAAATTCTTCGTCAGCTATGAGTTACAGAAGGTTCGTTTTTCAGAAAGACCTCTTTGTTCATCGATGTGTTCTTCTTCTCGCTCAGTTTCATGCTATTTTCTAGCGAAATGCAATGCCATGAGCTTGGCGATTTTGCATTCGTGTCGTGGTTTGTGATTCGCACATTTTGTTTCCCTTTGACAATTTCATTGGCTGCAGTTTGTTCTTTTCTTATGGGGTATGGGTTGATGCTGTTCTTAGATTTGAATGGTGATTTGGAATTAGGGTGATTCTGGATCAGGATGATGTTATGCACTATTCATTAGCTATTTAGTAACAAGGTGAATTGGAGAGGATCAGAGAGTTTGGAGTATTTGATGATGGGTTTGAGTTTCAGGGTGTGTTTGGTTTGTTTTCTTTTTTAAAAATTCTTTTAGTATGTCTAGGACAGGACATAATGGCATAATGGCATCGTTTGAAACATTAGTCAACCACACCTAGTATGTCTTCAGTTAGTATGATTTAAGAGAGGACTGATCTTTGTGGCGGACCTGGTGAAAAAATGCTTTGTTGTTACAGTTTACGTTGCTGTAGTATGTTTTCACTAATAATTTATAAATATCTCACCTTATTTTTATTTTGTTTCTTACTTTAAAAGATTTATGAAGGAAATGGAGAGGATAAATTTTTCTTATTTCAAAATTTTTCTTGAGACTAATTTTAATATAGTGTCAGTGCAAAATGTTTTACACTTTCAATCAATCAAATATTGTCATATATCTAATTTTTGAGATAGTTATGACATGATTCAAACATTTTTTATTCTGTAGTAATACTGTGTAAAATTCTTTTACACTAATAGTACATCAAAGCTTCTTTCACAAAACTTTGAAAATGGGAAATATTATGAAAATAAAGTGATAACCGACATTTTTATAATTATGAATGAAAATATATCAATTGAAAACGAAAAAGATAAAAAGCCAACGGCCCTCTAATTTATTGACAAATGAGAACAACGTATGAGGCAAAAAGGTATCGTTTTATTCATGAGGAAAGATGTGAACTACTTGTTAACTGGTTAATGATTGTTCACTTTTGTTGACTAAAAAAATTGAGAAGATTTTAATAGGGTGAGGGTGACAAGTTCTAGAATGGAGATATTTGGTTTCAAACTGCCCTCTTTGTTTACTGCTTGATGTTAGCTTCAATTGTGCGTGCGTGCGTGTATTTTTTTCATCCTGTTTATGAATGAAGTATGTCCTCGAGACTGTCTCTATTTTTACCCCATTTGAGCTGATATCCAAACTCTATGTTTTCTAGAAACGATATTAAAACCAAACCCCCAAAAAAAAATCGGGATTTTGATAAATTGGAGAGTAGAGAGCTTGAAACTGTAATGCAATCTTTTTGTTTATGTCTTGATGTTAGTGGCAATAGGTTCTTGTCAGTCAGTTTTCAAAATCTTTTGTATCTTGAACTTGTTGCTTGGTTTTCATCCCTTCTGAGAAGATGCCGGCTCTAATTGTTCTAAAACATTATTATAATTGGATCCAAAAAATGTTTTACATGGAAAATGGTGTCATCCGAGTGGATAATACGCCTTGCCTTTCTGTATTTTATGTTTTGGTTCCCTCCTGCATTTCTTTTGCTGAATTATTTCATGTTTCATATTGTCAATGATTTGTTGCACGTATCATCTACAGCAAGATTTGTTTGCCTTGCCATATATAGTCAGAATGATTGACAAAAGAAATCTGTGGAATCAATTATATGAAGATGAAATAGGAGAGGAAAATTCTAGGTCGGGTTCTGTCAGGAATAGGTTATAGAAAACTGTGTGCAAACATGATGTATGCTGCATTTGCCTTGTGTAGAGTGTTGCTAGTAACTTAAGGCCTCTCTCGAGCCAAACATTTTGGATGATTATTTTAAGTTCCCCAGTTCACCCAAGAGGACCTCGTATCTGCTAGGTTTTTCTTTTAGTACTGCATCTTGCATTTTTCTAGCTAATTTTTCTTTTACAAATGTAGAATTCATCTTGATTCACAGTTTTACAGTGCTTCTCATGATCGTTCATTAATTTATACAGGAAGCCGTCAGTTTTATTTACATTATCAGTAATCATTCATTTTGTTTTTCATTCAAGCCACCATAAGCATGATTGAGTATTGAAATCATACAAATATCTTGTTTTTGAATTAAAAGTTTTGAGAACCAAATTTTGGGTTGCAGTTACCTGTAAAGTCTGATGTTATGGTGCAGCTAATGTTTATCTGTCTCGTTGGCTTGGCCATCTATTAGAAGATTTCATTTCGTTGTTCTAGCTTATTTGCTAATAATGACAATCTCTTGTATATTAACTCTCATCACTGATTAATTTTCAAATACAGAGATAATCGCTCCTCTAGATCATCTCTATTAGATGGTTTTGATAGTCTGGAGGAGGGTGGTATAAGAGCTTCTTCCTCATACTCACGTGAGATTAATGAGCATGATAATGATAGAGCTGTAGAAAGTTTGCAGGACAAAGTTACTTTTCTAAAGCGAGTAAGTTTTGTCTATTTATGTACTGTTTCACATTTGAAGTATCAATTAAATCATCTTTTAATATCTAGCTCTACCAATACTTAGTTCTTATTAGGTGCCATAAAGTTCTGTTAAGATTGAGACTATTACATGCCATGGTTCTATTATTGTTTTAGGCTGGTTATATTAACATTATGAATATCTTGCTGACTATTTGTGAAATATTGTTTGCCCTGTTTCTAGCTTGCTCTATTCTAAAACCGAATGTGGTTGTACTTTTAAATTGGCAACAATGTATTTGTGATCAACAAATGCGATCTTGAATCCATGTTTACTGTAGGTCTTAAAAGCTTGTGACGTGTGTATCAAGACTATGAATGGGCATGGTCGTTAATTTGCTAATTGCGGGTGATATCTCATCCGTTTTAACAGAATTTTGCTTCACTCTTTTGTATGGGACTTCTTTTGATTATAGGAACTCAAAATACCTTGCTTTGTTGTAACTAGCATGCTACTTACAAGTGCATGCTAAGCATGCACATGTGCATCAAAATATGAAATATTGATCCATTTCTAGTTGAGCTTGTCTTTTCAGAAATTATGTAGCTTATTGGTTTGTGCTGCATAATGTTCTAATTATTTGCTTACTATTTTCTTAGAGGAATTATGAAAATGAAATGATTTATTGATTTATATTTTCTTGAAGAACTCTTAATATTTACTTGA
The DNA here is from genome assembly GCA_031439595.1 of Pterocarpus santalinus. Taxonomy (NCBI): domain Eukaryota; kingdom Viridiplantae; phylum Streptophyta; class Magnoliopsida; order Fabales; family Fabaceae; genus Pterocarpus; species Pterocarpus santalinus. The sequence goes on along the minus strand of CM062523.1, from coordinate 41,140,935 downwards.
TCAACAGTTAACAGGCGATATACACGAGGAGGTTGAGAGTCATAACAAGTTGCTTGATCGAGTGGTATGTAAACTACATACTTTACCTGTTCCTGTGTGAAAATTTCTTCCTTCCACTCTAATCGGATTTCACTGTAAATCAGGGTAGCAAAATGGATGGATCAAGGGGTATGATGTTGGGAACCATGGATCGATTCAAGAAGGTAGCATTTTTCCCCATTAATGTGCCTCATTTTTCTTCTTTTGATTTCCACATTAGTGGAAAAGGATTTAATAGATAGAACCCGGATTTTGTAGGTTTTTGAGAAGAAATCAACAAGGAAAACGTGCTCACTTGTGGCTTATTTCACAGTTGCCTTCATATTCATGTACTATCTTATAAGGTAAAATGATTTGATAATACTTTCACTGTTTGCTCTGACATGACTTGAATGAATATCAATACAGACAAAAATCTTATCCCTTTTAGATCCTATCTGCAATAACATTAGAGGATGCATATATACTTTGGTAGGTTTATAAGCAAGGTAAGAAGATCATTGAAGTATCAAAGGCACTGTTTTCTTTTGCTAATTATGATCTAGCAGAAGTACAGCTGAGTTTTGTATCGAAATTACATAGTCACTGAACACAGCAGCTGACTTATCCGTGAAGACAGTAACCAATCAATTAGTATTCACTGGACACTGAAAATGTTTACAATCCATTGATGCAAACTAGCATTTGGTTTGCAGGATGCTTGGATATTTTACACTTGGGTAAAGAATGTTTAGTTAAAGCTCATGTATTTGATTACGTGATGGATATTTGGAAGAAAAATCTTGTGGTCCTGTGCTGTAAGATGTGTTTGAACCACTCCATTTGGCAAGCAGATGGTTTGGAAGTCACTTTGTGATCCCCGAACTTATTGGATATATGAAGCTCGACAAAGGCTATTGTTTGCTTCCTCTTTTTGACCTGGTCCTGTATCAAATTTTCTAGACAAGAGCTTGAATTCATTTGTGATGTAGATCTTAGTAATTCATTTGTGATGTAGATCTTAGTAATATGAAATGATTTTATTGATTTAGTGGCAATTGTAAGCGCTGTTTGGCATTCACCTTGGGAAGCAAACACTTCAACATGCACCACTGCTGTGTCTCAGATAAGTTGGGATCAAATGTACATTTACATTCATGTTTTGTATTTAAAAGTATACATGTCTTCTAAACTTTAGGTGGATAGAGTGCAGATAATCACCATGAATTTTTAAACATATCTATTAAGCCTTCTAAGTTCTTTTGGGCTACTAAGAAGAAAGTCTTCACATTCATCGTTGGTATTAGGTTTAGGTTACCAAAAACATTAAACATCTCAAGTACATCGTTGGTTATTTTATTTGCGTCCTTTTTTTTTTTTATTTAAATGAAAGGATCAATAGGAATGTCAATAAGGATAAAAGCTGAGCAAATCATTTTAAACTTGGGATTGTGAGGATATGCACGATGCCCCATCACTGCAACTGCCCTCATAAGGAGGAAAATGCGAAGGCAGAAAACTAAAAGAAAGAAATTAAGAAGAAAATATACTTTTCCTTCGTTTGAACAACACCAGAAAGTCAAGAGAAAGAAGAAAAAAAATATGTAGAATCCACGTGGATTCTTTTCTCTCCTATACTGTGCCAGAAAACGGAAGGCGAGCGAAGAAAATGTAAAAAATTACGATAACATCTATCGGACAAAAGAGACACTTTGAAAATAAATAAAGTGATGCAACAAAAAGTATGCAAAGATTATTTGTTAAAAAAATGAACCAGTTTTATTTATTGAACAAAGAGACAATTTTAGTATAAATAGAATATATCAAAAATTAAAATTTAGATAGTTTTTATATATAAAAATATTATAGATTTAATATATGTCATATTTATTTTTATTTGAACAAGTAATTTCAAAATAAATTTTATGATTTAAAATACTAATAAATTTAATCTTAATTAATATTTATTTCAAATTATTTATTCATATAATTTATAAAATGGATTTAGAAATTAAATAAAAATAAGAGAAAAACTACATTTTCACCTCTAAAATATGGAGGGATAACAAATTCGTCTTTGAATTAGAAAACACATACAATTGGATCCATGAATTTACTCACATTAGAATAAGTTAATCCTTTTGGGGACCATTCTATTAAATTCAAAGAACAAATTTGTACTCTATTTGTATAATATATGTAAATTGCATATGTTTTCTAATTTGGGGACGAAGTTATTACGCCTCCAATGTTTTAGAGATAAAAATTGTAGGTTTTCTCTAAAAATAATGTATGCTTATACTTTATTATATGGATTTAATTGATATACATTATCTTGGTAAAAAAAAAATTTATATAGATATCAATTATATATTATCACATCAGTAAAAATATTTGACCTAACCATCCATTATCTTAAGAGCCTATTTGGCATACATGATAGGATAAGTTCTGATAGAATAATAATTAATAGTATAAAAGCCCGATAAAATTTTACTATTATACAACATTTGATATGTCATTATATAAAATATTGTATTATATAAAATATAACAAGAAAAAATAGATTATAATAAAATATAAATTTTTTAATTATTAAATTGAAAATTTGATAATTAATATAATTATTTCAATTTTATTATAATTATTTTTAGTTATTTTTTCATTATATATAAATATAATTTTATATTGAAAATTATTTATTAATTTATTTCAAATATTTTTAATAAATATTTTTTCATAAATATAAAAAATGAGAGAGAGAAAAAAATAGAGTTTTTATATATTAAAATCCAATCAGACCTAATATTATATTTTTATATTTGATTGCATTATGCATTATATATAATTTTTTTTATTTTTTATAGTTAAATTTATATTAAATATTATTTATTTATTTTTATATTAGTTTGAATAGTTATTTTATAATAACTATTATTTTTAAAAAATAATTTATTATTAAATAATATTTTTTGTATTTATATAGGTTTTGTTTATTATTTTCTTAATAATTATTTTTATTTTAATAAAATATATATAAAAAAATAAAGAGTGAAATAGCCCTTATATATCAAAAGCTAATCAAGCCTAATACAATCTCCCTAAACTTAATTAAGTTATCCATCATTTTGATGTGTACTTGGGTTATGATGGAAAATTTTATACAATACGTTGACTGCACTAAATAATGGATCAGATCATAACATATAATATTTACTTATCCTATTATATATAATATGGTATGCCAAATATACCTTAAAAGTCTTACAAATAGAAACATATTATTAGATAATAATATAAAACTCTTTTTACATTATCAGTGCATCAAAATTAATCTCTTAGTACATTAAGGACATCTATATCATTTTATCTAGTTTATTTCATATTTTAATACAAGTCTTATTTTTTCCATCCAAACATATGAAGAGAAAATACAATTTTCTTCATTTTCTTTCCTTCTTTTTTCTCATCACATCCTAACAAATTGTTAGGCTCTATTTGAGAGTTTTGAGGGAAAGGAATGGCATGAATGGAGAATGAAGGATAAAGGAAGGAAAGAACTTAGAAAATTTTGTCTTGCTTAATTTTATTTGGAAGTGAAAAATAGATAAGGGGATGGAACTAGAGAGTTTATAATGTATTTTTATAATTTTATCTTTTATTAAAATAATTAAATATAATTAATATATTTTATAATCATATCCATTTAAAATTTTTTAAAAATATTATATATTTTGTAGGTTTAAAAATATTTTCTCTCTTCAAATTTTTTTCTAAAAATTCAGTCTTTCTTTAAAGTTTTATCTCGAAAATATTTTTTCCTCTATAGAAAATTTTAAGAAATTAGAAATGATGGTTAAAAAATGATATTTCAACATTTTAATAAGGGCACATGTTTAAAATACAGGCCATTTTTGTTTAAGCCAAGAACCCGATCAAACCTATTTTCACCTCTAATTTCCATGCTTTTTTTTTTCAGGGGAGGGGTTCCAGTAGTATTATTTTTCTTTGAATTTAGTCATTGGTTGGAAATTTTTTTATGTACTCTCATCATAATAACACATTCAAATAACTATGAGATGTACAATCAAATTAGATCCATAATTTTCTTTATGTTGAAATCTTTCTAGCTGGGTGTATATCCTGAGATTACAAGAATTTCTCATTTGGTAGAATGGTCCTCTCATTTCATTTTGACTACTTGTACTACATTTGTCACTAACCAATGGAGTACATTAATCAACAATATTAAATTTGGGTGCAGATAATAAGCGGTGATAAGCAACCAAAAAAAAAAAAAAAAGTCATGAGAAGACACAGAGCGTTTTTCCTTGTTCATTCGAACATTCATGTTTGTTTGTAGCACTAATTTGCTTCTTCGGGTTGGATTTGATGCTCCTTTACGATCTCTGGATTTGTGTACATAAAGGGTATGTGTTTGCTTGAATGTTTACACAACCTCTGGATTTGTGTCTCCACGAGGTACAATTTCCATACCTCAAATTAGTACCTTTCTGGGTGATACAATTAAGATTCTCTTGTTCCCTTCTTCCCTGATTCTTTATTATTTTGACCTCCCGGTCTTCTTCCTCACTAAAGGAGGGATATCTGATCGTAGGTGCAATTTGGCATGACTTTTTGAGTGTACAAGCCCAGCAATATTGAGTGTACATTAAGGGTATATATTTGCATGAATATTTCTCTTCATTCGAGTCATCTGCCATTTTCCACTTTGTGGATGTTATTTACAAATTAACAAATTCATTATATGTTGAACCCATAATGGCTGTAGGCGTGATCGTGGTTACGGTTGTATTGTTATTATTGTGACTACAGAAAGTATGTCTGCAATTGTTGTTAGATGCAGTTACGGAAATCGCCTAACAATGATATTGTGGCCATAATTGAGGTTACATATATATATATTGGCCAAAGATAGTCAAATTTTATTCAAAGAATGAAAATGGGACAAAGTATATACATAGGGAGTCCCCCAAGGCGCCATAGGCACTCAACAACCAGTAGCAATGGAAATAATTCAAATGGAGAATAAAAAGAAAAATTTAAAATAGGTCTTTGCACGGATGCTTTTCTTTTCTCCAAGGTTGAATGTGATCGTGTTTAGGCGTACCTTCTAGTTGCTGAATTAAGGATGGAGGTTGCATGTCTTGTAGTCTTGATTCGACTTGTAACTAAGCCACATCTACCTTAGAAGTGAGAGAGTTGGTAGGATTAGATTGGTTCAATTAATTCAGCTTTTGCTAAAATTTTTGTAAAACAGTGGAAGAATAACTTTTAAGTTTGTTAAGTTGATCATGGTGAAAGTGGATCGTGTAACACCCTAATAGTTCCCTTCTATGCTTAGGTCACATTGTGGAATTACTAGTTGTTACTTTTGCTCGTGGAACTAATATTACCTTTTAGAAATTACTTTTTACCGAAAATAGGGGTAAATTTTTTTTTGAAGAAGATGAGTAAATCATTTTTGAAATCGAGAGCCATGAACGCATCGTGAACGTGTAAAGCAAATGTCGCTATCTCATACATACATCACATTTAACATGCGTAGAAACCATAAGAATAGCCGCAATCTTAGATAAAGATAACATTTATTTCATAGCCATATCATAGTTAATATAATAGTAGTAATAGCAGCAGTCATACACAAGGATAATAATGGGTCCGACACCTACTGTCAGCCCTACAAAAGAAGCCAACCAAATAAATAGTAAAGGAAATACATCAGAAAACCCTACTACCCAAGCATACCATACAAAATGATAACCCTATAACTACAACCAAAAGGGGCTATCCTCGTGCTCGGCTCCATATGCAATCGTCACATCAAGTATCAGGCGGGAGGAAACCGTTCCCATATCCACCGGGAGAAGCATCACCACGTCCTCCTCCTCGAGCACGGCCACGCCCATGAGGTACAACACGAGTACGAATGAACCCGTGACCGCAAACCGGGGGTGGAGTGTGACGAGGGGCTGCTGAAGAAGAAGACGAATCCGACGACAGGCAAATCACGGATGGGAAGGAAGGCTCAGATAGGTCCGTCTCCACGTGGTAGCTCGGATAAGATAGTTCCGAAGGATCGGAATCCAATGAAACTATCAGTGTCAGGCGGGTGTCCAAGTCGGAATCTCTGTCAGTGGGGTACCTCGGAGGATGGAAAGGCGGGCGAACATCATCCATAGTGATATCCTCGAACGGCTTATGGGGGTGGAAAAATAGACTCATCACAGGTGCACGGAATTGGCGGCTATGGAACATGTAAACCCGCATCACTGCCTGAGCAGTCAACACAGATGCATTCAGCACCGGGTCGAAGTGTCAATGTATCACCGGAAACTCAATGAAAATCACCACTGTGCCTGACGCCGGCATCCTCTGAAGATGACACGGAAGAACGTAGGAGTGAGGAATACTAAGTTTCTTAGCAGGATCGTGACTAGACAAATACAGTGTCATTGTCATCGTCCCAGCCACTTCGGGTTTAATTATAAAAACAGTGGACAGATATAAGTTCAATTATTAATGGTTTTGAAAACTTAACTCCGAAGCGGGTTGCTCTTAAATTTAACATCATAACCACATCATCATGACTAACATACATACTGAACCCTAGAATAAACATTCATAATGCAAATGGACAATATAACTACATGCAAAGACATGCATCATCACAGATTTAACCATGGTTATACTTAGACTTTACTTTTATTTTTAGCACGTGCTTAACATTTTTTTACTTTCCTTTAAAATAGACTGCTTTTGGATATGAGCTCATTCCATGACCGTCATCACGCAGTACTAACCAAATCAGACTAAGCCAATATTGGTTACCTCTAAGTTGGAGGGTCCTCCATAGCACCTTTGCCTCCCTCATAAAGGTTCCTTATGGATCACTATCTCTCACTTCCCGGAAGTGATCGAGGGGTCATGTCCCATTCTTTTGTTTTTTTTCATTATACTTTTTATGCTTAACACTTCTTTGACTAGGCACATGCATTGATATGACTAAGTCCATAATTTTGACATAAATCCGGTAGCATAACAGCTAGACCAGAGCTTCCCCAAAATGCCAATCATAAACTTTCAACCAACAGTTCATCATATCTATATCACATTATCCCACTCATCATCCAATCATGAGACAAAGCTCAACCAAACTTGTCATTCATCATGCCGAATGGCATCATACATTCATATCCTAAAGGGGTTCATAGTTGTGTTATTCTTTGTGAAGAACATTATGAATCATCACATGATTTCTCATGGTTACCTATGAGAGAATCACGTAGTTAAGATGTGTGTACATGGTCTTTTAGTTACTTAACTCTCGTATGAAATTACTCTTTACTTGAATTCACGTCTTATGGAACATTTATTCAAATTAATTAAGTTAAGTGATTGTTTCCCTTCCTCGATATAGTGCACTTAGTGATTCCTAGGTTCATGGTATACTCAGAGACCCTAATTATACTTCTGTTCCCAAGGAGTTTGAGATCCCTCCAATCCTTGGGTCATGACAACGTATAACCACATTATGAACCCAACAACACCATGTTCACTAAACACCAAGGGTGATTTTTAACTTAACCATGTTACAAAGCTTCAAGCTTTTATCTTAAAGATTAGATCTTTATGAAAATAAGGATACAAGTTACTAGCTTTTCCACTAAAAAGTTTTGTTCTTTATAAAAGTTGATTCATTTAATTATTCTAAGGCTATCAAGGTCTCTACTTTATGACTTAAAGTTGTCTTTACATTAAAAAGGTTCCTACTTTATCAACTAGTGACATGAAACATTGACTTTAAGGTTAAAAAGTCTTAATCTTTATAGAGCTAACACCTTTAAGCATTGTTTTGGTTCAAGATCTAAACTTTATAAAAGGTCTTTTCTTTAAGATTTGATTTCTAAGACATAAAGTGACAAGATATCATTTTCTAACTCAAAAAGGCTTATTATGCCAAAAAGCTTAGACCTTTACATGCATTCTTGTCTTTAAAACAAAACAAAAGAAGACTTTATGGTGGCACTAAAACTTGCGCCACTTTAAGTGTGTCAAGAAGCAAACTTTTTAAAGTTTTAAGCTTTTGGAATGTTCAAAGTCTTATCAAATCACATGAACATAAAAAGATAAAGCTTTTCTAATCATCAACTCATCATGAGAAAAGGAATAACTTTAAGCAAGATACCATCTAAGAACATTCAAGAACATATTTTGCCAAAAAGGGAAACTTAAGAACACTTGAAGAATATCAATAACATATTTTACTAAAAGTAGAAACTTAAGAACACTTGAAGAACATCAAGAACACTCAAGAACATATTTTGCCTAAAAGGGAAACTTAAGAACACTTGAAGAATATCAAGAATACATTTTATTAAAAGTAGAAACTTAAGAACACTTGACGAACATCAAGAACACTCAAGAACATATTTTGCCAAAAAGGGAAACTTAAGAACATTTGAAGAATATCAAGAACATTCAAGAACATATTTTGCCAAAAAGGGAAACTTAAGAACACTTGAAGAACATCAAAAACACATTTTACTAAAAGTAGAAACTTAAGAACACTTGAAAAACATGAAGGATTTTCTCAAGTTTCTACTTAGAGATCTTGGTCATGAAAGAACCAAGCTCCAAGCTTTCTTGAGCAAACAAAATGAAAAAGATGAAGATCACTACCTTCTTGAGAAATGGCGCAAAACAAGAGAAGTGGAAGAAGAAGTTGATGACTCCTCTTGATGATGATGGTGGCAGCTTTGAATGAGCAAGGAGAGAACTCTTGAGTCCTCTTGAAAATGAGTCTTGTAGTGTTTTGATCTTGTCTCCAAAGACCCAAAGATGAGATCTTTGAAGGGCTAAGTGAGTGGTTTAGGTGGTGGTGGTGGAGAAAGGAGGAAGAAGATGAAGAAGAAGATGAGAAAGTTTAGAGAGAAGTAGGAGGATTTGGCTTGATGAGAGAGAATAGGATTAGTGAAAATGAAAATGGATGAGGGAAGGAGAGAGAGAAAGTGGCATCCCACTTTAAGGAGGGAGGATGAGATATTTTTGCCTCATTTTGTGTTATCTTGAGTTAATTAGTAATTAAGGAGACAAAAGTGGATGATGGGGAGACAAAACATGGTCAAACTCTTATATAAAGTACTCTTGTCTAATGCTTTATACTTTAATGACATCACTCTTTACTTTATTGTCTAGTTGACTAAATTTGAATTTAATCATGTGATTAAGTACTCATACAACTTAATTAAGATGATTAAGTAAGGATTAGTGATTAACACACAAGAATACGGTTAATAAAAATTAATCTTGCAATTAATCTTAATTAACCTTAATTAAACTCGATTAAGCTAATTAAGGGCGACTAGTGCTTAATTAAGTTGTCCAGGGTCTAGCTTGCTTAATTAGAGATTATCTAATCTCGAATAAGCATTTTCTTGACTTTTCTCATCCTAGTAACCCCTTAATTAAGCTTTAATCTCACAATTTCTCATTAAGTGCCTAATTACTCAGGGTTACCGAGGTAATCTAGCACAGCACGAAATCGAGGATGTTACAGATTGTAATCCCAAGTCAATTTTACTTGTAATGTTAAAGGTTCAAATCCTTCACTCACCACCTTGGGAGGACTTTACCTAACCACCACCATCATCCTAAAATTGTGTGAACCTTCCTAAGACCAAAAATGTTATACTAATATCCGCTACTAACAAGTTATGCATACGAAAAAACATTTGAATAAAAATCATATATAAACTTAAAACTATTGAGTAAATTGAAAGAATTCATAGATAATTAGAAATCTGAAATATTGAATTGAGATTGATAATAATATAATAGTAATTGTAGTATTAAAACATTATATATATAAAACTTCTAAATGGGGCCCTAACAATTCACTCGATGGATAGAGTAGTCCTTGACGATAAAAAAAAAGTCCCATTATCCCTAACAAGTGCAAACATTAGACACTGTTAGTCCCTGGGTTAATCACTAGTGTTAAAATTAATAGAAACACATACATGGCCATTAGCGTAGTGATGGGGGTGCCACAATGAACTTCCATGCTAGCCAACATGATGTCATTCCACTTTAGTGGGCATCCAACATGGACAAAGAAGGAACAATGTCATTCATCCCCTTCCATGTTTCATCACTTTCTTCTTTTTCTTCCATTTCCATTCATTTCCTCCATTCGATATATTGGCCTCTACAAACCTAACCTCAAATCTAACTCAAATAACAAACTAATAAACCCTAAAACATCAATCCATGCCAAATCAAATAGTCCAAAATATAAAGCCAAACCAAAACTAAAATTAAAATTGAGTCACAAATCAAATTTCCCAAATCAAAGAGAGAGATAGAGGGGGAAAAAAGAAAGAGAGAGAGCATCCATGGTCATAGCTCAAATTAGAAATTTCCAAATTCCTCAAATTTATACCCCTAATTCCCAAATTGAAACCTTATTCCTTCAACATTAGAAATATCCCTTTTTCCTCAACCATGGGGTGGTGAGAAAAACAGAGCAAAGAGGTCAAATTCAGTCATGGGGAAGCAAGAACTAGGCATAGAGGTTGTAAGAAACAAGGTATGGAGGGGTGAAGGCATGTTGGCGAAGGACGTTGTCGATATGACATGGTACAATGATGTTAATTGTAATTTTCTTGTGTTAAATTACCTTAGTGACCTTGAATAATTAGGGATGTAATGAGAAATTAAAATATAAAAGTTAATTAAAGGACAAAAGGGTAATTATAGAGAGAGAGGTTAAGAGAAAGCTTAATTAAGATTAGAGACTTACTAATTTAAGCAAGTCGAAGTCATAAGAGCTTAATTAAACACTAATCACTCATAATTAGCTTAATTGAGTTTAATTAAGGGTAATTAAGATTAATTAAAAATTTAATTTTGTTAATCATAACAATATGAGTTAATCACTAATCTTTGATTAATTGAGTTAATTAAGTGGCAAGAGTACTTAATCATATCATTAGAATTCAAATTAAGTCAACTAGGCAATAAAGTGTTAATGAGGTCATAAAAGCAAAAAATAAGAGACAAGGTTGATTTTTGTAAGAGTTAGTACATGTTTTGTCCCTTTTATCATCAATTTTGTCTCCCTAAACATTAATCAACGCAAAATTAAGAAAATATCTCCCTTCTAGCCCTTGTATATGCCGTAGCCAAGCACACCCAAAACACACACTCACTTCATTTTTTCAAACTCATATTCTCTCCCTAACATTCTCTTCTTCAAGAGCTCTCTTTCTCTTCTTCTCCATGTTCTTCTTCCTTTCTCCACCAACACCATAGCCAAACCTTGTCACTGGCCCTTTAAAGATCACACTTTTTGATCTTTGAAGATAAAATCTAAACACTTCAACCTCTATTTTCTCAAGAAGAACACAAAAACTCTCATCTTTTCCTCCTTGAAGCTGCGGTCACCACCACTTTGGAGAAGTCATCTTCATCTTCTTTTCCTTTTCAAGAAGGCGCAAACACACCTTGGGTAGTGATCCTCTACTTTTTCTTTTTGTTGTTCAAGAAACCTTAAAGCTTTGGTTTTCACCATGACCAAGAGCTTCAAGTAATATCTTGAGAAAAGTTTACACCTTGAATCTTGTTCATGAGGATTCTTATGTTATTTGTTAAAGTTCATTTCTTGATGCCCTAAAAGCTTTCATTTTTCAAAGTGGTTTATGTTCTTGGTGTTCAATTGAGTTGTTGAAAAGAAAAATACTTTCTTGAAGGTATCTTGTTTAAAGTTTGTTCTTTTGAATATAATGAGTTTATGATTGAAAAGATTTTCTTTTTACACCTCCTACATGATTTTGATGTAACCAAAGAACATTCTATAGCATAAAAGTTTAAAAAGTTTGCTTCTTGTAGCCTAAAAAGTGGCACCTAAAGAATGTACTCTCTTAAAGATTCATTTTATTTTTCTTGAAGACAAGATAATGAGTAAAAGCTTAAACTTTCTTAAAGTATAAATCTTTTTAGTTATAAAGGTGAAAACTTGCAACTTCATTTTGTCAAGGTTGAATCTTGTAGACAAGATAATGAGTAAAGGTTCAAACTATCATCAAGAATAAAACTTTTTAATCATTAATGTGGAATCTTGCAACTTTACTTAAGATAAAAATTACTTCTTGATGATAGTAAACACATGATGTTGTTGAGTTCATGAGTGTGAGCATGTGTTGTCATGACCGAAGGGACTAGAAAGATCTCGAAATCTCCTGGGAACAGAAGTATGATTAGGGCTAATGACTATACTATGAACCTAGAAATCACTTGTGCACTATCACAAGAAAACTAAAAGACTTGACTGCAAAATGTAGGCTAAAACCTTATTATAGGCTTCGGCCATAATAAGAAGGAAAAGGAAAAATAAGTTCTAAACCTTTTCAACTTGAACAATATGTCCCTTAAGATATGAACATAAGAAATCTAGTAAGTTATTTAGTGAAAATAAAATCCCTAAAGTAAAGTATGACCTCACTTGAAATGAAAGTGGTTAAAAGCTTATAACACACATTCACTATAAGTTATGTGACTCCCTTATGAGTTGACATGAGGATTCTTATAATGATTCATAAGATATTTCACAAAATGTAAGGAAATCCTAGATATCAATTAGGGTATGGATGTACATTGCTCTTATATAAGTTGTTATTTGGCATGATTGTTTGGCTATTAACTTATGAATGAATTATTGGTGCTTGATATGTTGTGATGGATTAATTAGTTGAGTTCCTATGATCAGCAATTTTGGGGAAGCTCCGGTCTAGTCGTTATGCTACCGGATTTTCATCAAAATTGTGGATTTAGAAATATTTTCTCATATGCTTATGTGCATCCTGTCTTGAACTCAATGCATTTAGAGTGAAAAATGTGAAGTCAGGTTCTATGTTAAGAAAAAAAATAGAAATAATTGGATATGATCCTTTAAAAGGGAAGGTGATCCACAAAGATAAGACAAGCGGGTGTGATCCTTCAAAAGCAAAGGTGATCCATTAAGATACCTCTCTACTACTTTAGAGACACGTGGCCAAACTAGATCCCTCCAATTTAGAGGCACGTAGATCCTCTTGTCAGCTAAGTCTGATTTATATTAGTACTATATGACAACAGTCACGGAATGGGCTCATATCTTGTAATAGTTTATCCAAGGGCATGTAAACACGTGCTAAAATATGAAAGTCAAGAAAGCTCAATCAGAGTAACATCAAGTCTTGAGTGTGCATGCATATATATATGTATATATCTTTCTATCTTGTGGCCCTATGTCTCGCTATGTTATTTTTTTTTTTTAATTTAGATTAAAAGAAACCTGCTTCGAAATTTATGTTTTTCAAACCCTTAAAATTGAATCTATGCATGTTCACTTTTTCATAATTAAGCTCGAAGTGACTAGGACGATGATGATGACGATGACCCATTAACTATCTAGTCAAGATCCTACTAAGAAATCTTGTATTTCTCACTCCCGTGTTTCTATGTCATCTTCAAAGGATGCCATCGGACAATGTGGTCATCTTTGTTGAGTTTCCGATCTTGCATTGACATTTCAACCCAATGTTGAATGCATCTGTGATGGCTACTCGAGCAGCTACGAGGGTCTACATTTTCCATGGCGGTGAATTCTATGCACCTGCTCTGAGTCCGTTCTTCTGCTCACATGAGCCATACAAGGATATCACTTTGGATGATGTGCATCCACCTTTTCATCCTCTGATGTACCCTACTGATGAAGAGTCAAACTCTGACACCCGCTTGAACCCGACATATTCTATGGAGTTTGATCCTTATATCCTTCTGTGATTTGCTTGATTTTGGATTCCTCTTCTTCTACTGCTAGCCTAGCACCACCCTTATGCCATGGATGAGGGTTTATTTGCACTCGAGCCACACCCCATGGGCATGGGCGAGCCCGTGGAGGAGGTCATGGAGATGATGCACTTCGAGGTTTAAGGAATGGATTTGTTTGGTTCAAAAAATGATTTGAGATAGCACATGCTGAGCTTGGATGCAAGGATAACCCCTTTTGTTGTGGTCCTTGGGTTATCATTTGTGGCACATTTGGGTGGTAGAGATCTTAATGTATTTGCTTTTCTATATTCGAACCTTATTATGTTATGGATGTTGTATTTGGACCGAATGTGATTATCAAACCTTGGGCTATTTATGTAGGACATATTTATGTTTATTATATATATCTATCTATGATGATTATGGTATGACTACTATAGTCAACTTGATGATTGTTCTTTATATTGCTTATATTCATATATTGCACTACACTTATGTATGCTTTAATGCTTGATTTTATATGTCCATGAGGTGCTCATAGCTCTTGTTTTTTCAAAAAGGTTTATTTCGTTATTGATAAAAAAAGAACCCTCATTTTCGATATGAAGTAATTTCAAATAGCAAGTTAATTTCCCCGAGCAAAAGTTACAACTAATAACCTTCCTAACACAACTTAAGCGTAGTATACGTTTATTAGGGTATGACATTAACAACGTAGCGAGGAAGAGGATGATAGCAGTTTGGGAGACAGTGATTGTAGAGAGCTCGATGCTACTGGATGTGGATTCATGGCATGAGTTGAGGCAAAGGCTTGTGGGATATTGGCAATGAAAGGTTAGAAAATTTCACATCCAAAGACTTTATTCCCTCAATCTTCAATACATGATATTAGAATATCAATTCATAAATAATGATAAATGAAATCTACCTATTTGTGCTATAGTTGATAGTACTTGATCTTGAGCAAAGATTTTCCTCTCTGTAGCCTCTTCCTTAGGCAGTCAATAGGACAAACTGGAGAAAACAGAAGAACAAAACTACTAGCAATGTCTTTTCAATTTTCACAAAAATTTTTGTAGGTTTAGAGAGGGGACCTAGCACCATATATATAGTTACGGAACCTTCCTATTACAAGCTTCAATAACAATGGGTCTATACTTAGCCACCCAACTAGACTTATAAGATGCCTAACCCTATATACTTTATATCATGTTACGGCTAATCATTTGTGGACTATCGATATCCCATCAACCCGTTTTTATGAAAACAATATAAAATAAATTTATTAATAGAAACCAATGTAAATGATTTTTCTCACAAGGGGCTGCATGATGAGGGGATGGTGCTCTTATAATAGGAAGTTTGCAGTTATGGAGGAGCAGCATGGTGGTTGAAGGAGATGTCGAATGACGGAAACTAAGGGAAAAGGATGAGAAAAGTGTAACATCCCCATATACATATAACGTAATAGGAAATAATAAGAAAAATTCGGTAAATCGTTTAGACTACGGTAATTAAAAAAAACTGTCGAAACCGGATCAATAGAACTTATAGGATGAGTGCCCTAAGATGAATGGCTAAGATTTAGCCAAACCACCTCCTTATGTGGTGCCTTGATCAGCCATGAAGGATAGGAAGCCAAACCATATTTGAAGGCAAGATGAAATCCACCAATCAACATGAAGCTTGCTTCAAAAATCTTCACTTTTTTCTCTCCTTCTCTCCTTGAAATTTCGGTCACCCTAGCTACTGAAGCTCCCCTCATTTCTCTTCTCTTCACTCCATCTTTATCCCCTCTTCAAGTCTCATCAAAAGTTACTACCATCTAAGACACTAAATCAACCAAGTTTCAACTAGACAAGGTAGGATTCTTCAACTTTGTCTATTATTCATGTTATTATGGCTGAGTAAAATTCCTATTCTTTCCATTAGTTTGATAATACATGGTGTTTATATGGATTCTTATGGTTGGATAAATGTGTAAACATTGAGTTTGGATGACAACTTTGGTGGGAATTCAAAGAGGGATACAAAATTGGACCTAGAACCTTGAAAACCTTACAGCGTCCGTACTGGTGGAGTGTATGGCTCCACCTACGGCCGCCGATACCTGATGAAATTATTTTTATGTGAAATTGGACATTCAAAGCTTTCTATACATATATCATATAAGGCCATTGGATTAGTATTGAGAGAGATATGAATTTTGGAAGTTTGACCTAGGTTTCTGAGTTTGAGTCTAGATAGACTAGGTTGTTTAGAGCGCATCTCACCCTATACAGCATGGAATTGAATGAAACTAAGTTCTTTAGAAAGCTTACACATAGTGGAACATCCCATAAAAATTTTCGAGTTAAATCCATTGTTGATTATTCCCAACACTCCAATGATGTTGACTTAAGTTTAACCTAGGCTAGAACAGGGTAGTTCAGGAAGGTCAAGTTTTGGGACTTATATCTCGAGTTATATTCACTTAAATGATATGTAACTTGCTTCACTAGAAAGCTGGTGCTGTTAGCTTTAAATTGATATAAATTTCGCATGATTTTTTTTCAGATTTCTATTTTTGGTGAATTTTCTCTTAGAATAGTACAATCCTGGCTAGAGACATGTATGAAAACAAGATCAAGTTTAGGTAAAGTCAGAACTCGAGAATTAGCAAACGGAGAGCTAAATCGAGTATACTTAAGGTTAAACTCGGAAGGTTATACATAAAGCTTGAACTCGGAAAGAGTATACTAAAAGTTAAACTCGGGAACTTGGTAGACAGAGAGCTAGATCGAGTATATCTAATGTTGAACTTGGAACTTAGTGAATAGAAATTAGATCGACTATGGTTCATGTCGGAAATCGGAGCTTAGAGTAGAGAACTAGATCGGGTATGATTAATGCCGGAACTCAGAACTTAAGAAACATGTTTCATAAAGGTGTTGAAAGAACGATTGAAGCTTAATTCAAAGATCGGAAGTATGATCAGGATATGAAACCTTATACCCGAATCTCGGAAGTCGGGAACCAAGACATTCGTAATCCCGAAAGTAGGGAATCAAGTCATTGACCTGATATACATAACTTACATGATCTCAGAACTCAGAAGTAGGTCCTAAGCTCGAACTCGGGAACATCATTAGAAGTTAAAAACTTGCAAGATAGATTAAGACTTTAGAGTTTAAAACTTGCACTTATTGATATTGTTATATTCTTGATATGAATGTAATGTTCTACATTGAGGTTGCTGTTTGGTTAAAGATTCTTGGTTACTAGCACTATTCATGGGGAAGTGGACATGATCCGTTGTGGTGCCGAATTTTCGGTAGAATAGAAAGGGGGTTATGAGCATTTATATGTTATGAATATTTATGATATGAATATGAAATTCTAGATGTAAAGATATGAACAAATTAAATGTGGATCCTTTCACTTGGAAGCAGTTATGAGATCTCTCCTTGTAAAGGCAATTAAAGATAAAGATGTGGGTCCTTTCACTCGGAGGCAGTTGCACATTGGGTCCCTCCTTGTGAAGGCAGCTAAAGCTTTTGAGTCCCTCTATGTTGGAGGCAGATGGCCAACTGAGTTCCTCCGATCTAGAGGCACGTGGGTCCCCTTGCGGGTCAGTACTATGTGATGACGGTCACGAGTTGAGCTGACGAGCTCACTCCTAGATCAGACTACCCAAGGGCAGTAAAGAGTAAAGATTAAAACATATGCAACCACCTTAGGGACGGCGATACGTAACACCTAGCTGTGCCAAGAAAAGAAAGCAAAGAAAGTTAAAGAAGAACACCAGTGCATTTGCATGTATTCAAATGTGAGTATTTGCATAATTATATCCCATGTTTTATTGATGTTGAACCTGTTCTATCTATTTGTACTATGATGAGTCTATATTCCTAAGGAACATGACATGGTGATCACGCTCTGATGGGGTATGATATGGCGATCAGACTCTAGAATGTGACATGATGATCCCACACCCTAAGGAATGTGGCATGGCGATCACATTCCGATGGAGTATGACATGACGATCATACTCTGAAACGTGGCAGAAAGAACATATTCCTAAGGAAAGTGACATGGTGATCACGCCCCGATGGAGTATGACATGGCGATCGTACTCTGGAATATGTATAACAAGTAAGGAAGATAAAGGAAGAAAAGAAAATTATATATATCTGCATAAGTTCAAGTACAGGTAAAAGCATGTGCAGATTTTATGTTTTTAGTATATTGGCGCTATTGTAGTTTAATACGTTTAAGCTATTATGGATAGTGCAATTCATGAGTTGATGTTTTGGATTGGCTCACCCAAATTACAAGTGTATGAATAAAATGAACTTTGTTTCGAACAGTATGTTTTCAAACTATAAAACTAAACAGTTTGTACAACATGTTCTCCTTTTTCATAATAAACCGAAGCAACTGGAGATGACAACGATGCCACTACATTTGACAGTTATAGAATCCTACTGAGAATTTAAAAATTCTCACTCCTATTTCCGTGTTATCTCTAGATAGTTCAAAAGTTCCAAAGAAGGTCCTCCAAGGCAGAGTTAACTAGTAAGACTAAAGGTGGTCGAAGGCGGCTATAAGACAAGGTTCGACTAAGTGACAGTAACAACTTCTAGGTGAGGTAGTATGACTTAAGCATAGTACTATATTTGGGAGGATATTACAAAAAGGATGAATACAAAATGATGTTGTTAATTTCTTCTTTGTCCATGTACATAGGCCAACTAAACTGGAACAACGTCATTTTCGGCTAGCGTGGAAGTCCACTATGGCATCCTTCGCACTAAGCTAGAGGTTACGTGTGCATTTTTCTTAATTTTAACACTGATAATTAACTCAAAGACTAATAATGTCCAACGTTTGCACTTGCGAGGCACCATGGGACTTGCTTTTTTTCTTTTTTATCTGCTACCGCTCTATCCATCGAGTGAATTGTCAGGGGCTTATTTGAGGGGTTTAATCTATAAATAAGTAATATATGTCTTATGAATATTCATATAATTATCAATAAGAATGTGATAGTTTAATTTCTGAAATATAAATATTTTATTATGAATTTTGATAGTGGCAAACGAAGTTAATTACGGATATTTGTAATTGATATCTTATATAGAGGATAATTAACTCTGCCTATATATTGTGTTTTATTACAAGTTTTTACGTAACTAGTCCCAACTCTCAAGTTTGGATAAAAGAAGAGGATTATGTTAGACAGGCGATAGTTTTAGAAGATGATTATATAAAAGAGATTTTATTTTTTTTCAAAATAATATTCTTTTAATACATTGACAATTAGTAAAAGTATATTAATTTGAGAAATATTTTTTATACTCATTCTATGTGAGGTATCATATCTACACATATTTTATCCACTATTAGATAATACATGAACCTCTTTAAGTAAAGTCTATATCCAATCAACAGTTAATGGATGTCAATTGATACGATACCCCGCGGAAACTGAGTACAAGAAAACATAGCTCCATTAATTCTTCCCTAGTCAAGAGATGGTCCAAACGCATGTTACCCTTTGACGTAAGAAAAAGACAGCTATCAAAGCCATCTTCATGATCAGGTCAACACCATTATTATTTGGAAGCAACTTCAGTCTGTTCAAACTCAAATTTGGAAAGAAATACACCCACTTATTATCAAGTAGTGGGTGACAACACGCCAGAGACTCGATTGGCTACTTAAAAGTTAAAACTGTTGTGCAACAGCGGAAAATCGGTTGCTGTGAACATTTTATCATACTGACGCGATGTTCTAATTGAATTATAATTAAATCAAAAAATATTATTTATCATAGAAATATAACCAATTTATAATTCAACTAGTTAAACCGGGGACAGTTGAATCTGACTTTTAAAAATATTAGACATAAACTCAAGTGAACCCTAAATGAGAATATGTAAATTTATAAGTTGTTTATAAACTGTTAATTTTATAAAATCACATTAAATGAAAGGACAAATGAATATAAAGATATATTAATTTTTTAAAAAAATTTCAAACAAATTTCACTATATAATATTTATGTGTTTATTTTTTCTCTTCTCATATATGAAAACTTCGCATAACAAGAATATATTCCCAAAACAAACCAATAAATATTTCACAGCTGTTTTTGAACATAATTTATGTAGATACCATATAAGAATCGAATTATAAACTTTTTGATCATAGAGCCTCTGATACCATATCATAAACTATCTTTGTCAAAAATCTAAACTATTGAATTGAGACATATATATATATATATATATATATATATATATATATATATATATATAACTAGCAATTTTAGTATCTTACTAATAAATCCAGTAAAAGAAATTTTTATTTATTATTAGTTACTTTATCATACTTCCAACATTCACCAAAAACGTAATTGAACTCCCTAAATCAACAACGTGTAGATATATAAAGTGTTATGTAAAACATATATTCAAAAATTACTTCTCATAAAATATTACTAAATAGTAGCATCACATTAGTGCCGTAATAACTAGAGACATGTTTCCAGTTAGGAGATTTCAGTCATCCTCCTAGTTTAGTACAGAATCAGGATATCATTGCTTGTGTTAATTAGTTGCATTTCCTCTTTCTTTTTGAACGATGTCACACTTTTATTGGACAACTTTTACGCTTTTTTAATGAGAAATAGTAATTCACACTAGCCTCCCTAATTACATAACATTTTGAGTTAACAACATGCAATCGTAGTTCAGAACTTCGAAGTAATTAATTAACAAAAGACGGAGACAAACCTATTTGCGAAGAGTGCTTGAAATTTTCTGTTCTATTTTCTGTCCTATACTTAGAATTGATACTTAATAAAATTATATCACATTGCTCATATTTATTCTCAAATTCATTTTTTTAAAATTACTTATGTTTAACTGGTTTTTTGTAGATAAACAAATAAACGATAATAGCCTTTCTTGTTATCAATTTGCTTCACAAATCTCAATTCGGGGAAAGGAAGCAATTCCTTTGATGGATTCTCAGGATTTTTAAACAGTAGGCAAAAGAAGCAAAGAAAATAGAATAAATACAGAAAATAAAAGAAACAAATTCAAGGAAAACCTTAGCTAAATGAAATTATGAACAATGCGAGAACAAAATGAAACAAGAAAACAATTTGACAAAATAAAGTAAAAAGAGCATTAGTAAACTAGAACAAGAAAATAAATTAAAGAAAGAAACATTGAAATGAAAATATCATAAAATTGAAATGTAAGAAGTACATAAATTGGAATTAAAAGAAAAGAGAAATTGGATAGAGATGAACTAGATGTAATAAAGAAGAAACTAAAAAGAAGATAAAGAGAAAATAGAATGAGATGGAGTACTTGATTTTCCTTTGTATATCCTGTGATATCAGAGTGAAACACTGTGTGATACCCAAAACGAAAAATATACTCACAAATAAAATAAAAACAGAGACTTAAAGGATCAAATATTTAATTTTCTTTGCTTCAATTAAGAAAAAGATGAAAAAAGAATATACTTAAAATATTGCTAAAATAGCATCTGTAATGTCTGTGTTCATCTGTGCAAATATCACTTCTGCATCTTAAATTAAACTAAGTATGCCAATTGATGTACAAAGCACCAACTATCCTACCTTTATGGTATGCAATAGAATCACCAGCTACGAGATGCTTAAAATGAACAAAGGCAATAGTTTCATCTGCTTTCTAGATCAACTTTGCCCTATTAGTTCAGACCGACGTTTTCAAATGAATTATAAATTTGGTTTACTAGTTACATCCCATCACCAACCTTAGCTACAAAGATTCAAATTCCCATCAAGATTACCTTTCCAAGATCAATACCACTAATTGGCCAAGTCAAAGAATACGGATATACTGGCGCCTGCAAAAATATAGTGCAACTAATGATATAAAATATTTTTTTTATTTATTTCTTCACTCTTTTTTCTTTTATCTCTTTTGACTACCAAATCCACTTCCATTGGCCAAGAGAAAATATACCAGAAAATGATTAAAAAAGAAAAGGTTTTTTTTTTTTTTTTTTTTTTTTTTTTTTTCTGGCAAAATGGCAATATAGGTGGGCTAACATTGGGGTCACATGGGAGCTAGATGTATAGAAGAAAGCACTCAACGTATATAAGGGCACCCAAGAGACACGAGGCTACAAATTAGTAGAACCAGAAGACATAATAGTAATCACCTGCTAGGGGAAGAAATTTCAAAGAAATCAAGACAAGCTAAGAATGGAATAACAAGAGCAGCCTGCAAACAGAGGCAATTGTGGTCAACTTGCAAAGCAATGAACCTGTCGAAAATGGGCAGAAATGGTATAGTAAATGTCATTCCCACTATTTTGACAATGATGAGCTAGTAATTTGGATGCTATGATAAAGAATCATAAAGGCCAAGCTTCCTAAGTTCAATCACAAAATGTACATGTAAGTCCGGTGGTTCAAACTCATAACCTTGCAAAAATACCATGTATTGAAGCTTCCCACTAAGCCAAGAACATGACAATGATATAATTATATTTCCTTAAAATCTCTCAAAATTGTGTTTAATATAAGGGCATGTCATTCGACAAGATGTTAAACTAATTAAACCTTAAGAATGACCCTTACTTTAAGCTAGTAGAGATGGCAAAGCGAATTAATACATTCGAATCCACTATGGGTCAGGTTAGCCTAAAAATGAGATGGGACGGATTGACCAATTTTAGCAAATAGCTTAGAGTTGTCAACCTATTTTGTATGATGGTAGGTTGTGTAACATCCACCTGATTATTTTTATCGCTTTCCAGCTAATTGATCGGATTTTAATCACGTAATCGAAGTTAATTAAAATTTGACTTAGGATTACTTTTTTTGATTAATTAATTAAAAACTGAGTGTTTCATAGGAATTTTCTTTAACTGATTCGAGTTCTGATCTCCGAGTTCGTTCCTAAGAGCCTTTCATTTCTATTTGTGTTCTCGAGTTTGAGCTGAGGACTGACTTTCGATATTTCCGAGTTCTGGGTATAAGTTTCGACTTCCCAGTAAATAAGGTTAATGTACTGATTCCCGACTTCCGGGGTTGTGCCTGTCTTGGCTCCCGACTTCCGTGGTCATGTTTATACTAGTTCTCCGAGATTGATTCTTGATTGAGTTCCAAAGTTACGGCTTACTGAGATGTCGAGTTTAGGAATTTCGGGTACGAGTTTGAGCATCCTAGTTTCCTGACTTCCTAGATTCGGGTACAATAATTCATATTCTGATCCCACTTCTAATTTCCGATATTCAGTCACAATCTTCCAAAGCTTGTGTTTCCAAATTTCAATGGAAATGAATCCGATCTCCGACTTATTCCTGATCTCCGAATTCAGGTTCCAAATGGACATGAGTTCCAATCTCATCATTTATTTTCAAGTTTCAAATAAGATGGACGTGAGCCCCGAGCTCCAAATTGATCTCCAAGTTCAAATAAAATAGACATGAGTTTTGACTTTAAACAGGATGGAGACGAGTTCCGATTTCAGGCAGAAAGAAAACGAGATTCAATTTTTAGCCACAAAAGAGGGAGATATGACTGAATTTTACCCACAAGAAATTCAGCGAATCAACACTCACAATTCCAGCTACCCTCTTTATGTTTAAATTAGATTTTCTTTCCCATTTCATACTGATTACGCCTCCCTCTTCCATTTCAGCTTTCTTCATTTTTCTCCCTTTTCCCTTCACTTTACTCCAACAACCTTCAAGTCTTGACAAGGTTCCATCAAATCCAAACTCTAAGACCTAGCAAAATCACACACAAAGAGGTAGGATTCATTTTCTATTCTTGATTTCTCTGAACTGTGGCTGTATGAAAGTTCACTCTTCTTCATGTATTTGATGATATATTAGATGTATATGATGGATTATGGTTGGATTAATATTAAATCTAGAGTTGGAATTAAAGTTAGGAGGAGAAAACTAGAAGAAGTAGAGGGTTAGGATGCTGTCTAGGTGAGAAACTCCTCGATGGTCCATACGACAGAGTGTATGACTCTGCCTACAGCGAATTAAATCTGATGAGACTATTTTAAAATGAAACTAGACATTCAGAGCTTTCCATACATATATAATATAAGTCCATTGGATTAGTATTGAGAGAGATATGAATTTTGGAAGTTTGACCTAAGTTTTAAGAGTTAATACTAGGCAGATTAGGTTGTTCAGGGCATAACTTGCTCTATATCACTCCAAATTGAGTGAAACTAATTTTGTTAGAAAGCTTACATAGGAGAACATCCTATAAAAATTTTTGAGTTAGATATGGTTTTGTTTGATCCCAGTATTTTGAAGAAGTTATCCTATGTCCAAACTGAGCCAAAACTGGATAGTTTAGGAAGGTCAAATTCGAGGCTTATAACTCGAGCTCTACTAAAGCAAATGAAATGGAATTTGTTATTGATGAAAGCTTGTCCTGTTAACTTTAACATGATACCAATTTCGTATGATTTGAGTTGGTTTTCTATTTTTAGTAGATTTTTACTTTTAAGTATGTAATCCTAGATAGCTATAGGGCAGACCGGGATAAAACTCAAATATCTTGAACTATACAAGTCGAAATGAGACGGATTAATGAGGCTAGAAATTAGACACATAACACTCTAACATATCCAAAATTGGGGTCCAAATGAGTTAAATAGAAATTAAGGCCTAATTTACAAAAACTGGGTTGAGTGAAAGGGTTAAAACAGCAACTATACTTTAAATGCAACTAATGTTCCTATGAAATTGATGTTGAATGGTGAATGAGGTAATGAGGTACTGTGAATTTTCTATAAAATGGATTGTCTGAGTACCGACACTATTCATGAGGAAGCGGACACGTTTTGTTATGTTGCCAAATTTTTGGTAGAATTGTAAGAAGGTTATGAGCATTTATGTATTAAGAATATGTATGTGGAAATTCTATATGCAAGAATGACTTAAGTATGATATGAATATATTGAATGTGGGTCCCTTCACCTGGAGGCAGTTGCAAGATCCCTCTTTGTGAAGGTAGTTAAATAAGATAAGATATGGGTCCCTTCACTAAGAGGCAGTTGCACTTTGAATCCCTCCCTATGAAGGCAGCTAAAACTATGAGATCCCTCTACCTTGGAGGCACGTGATCAGATGAGATCCCTCTACATTGAAGGCATGTGGTCAGTTGAGATCCCTCTATTGAGGCACGTGACCAGAAGAGATCCCTTCAATTTAGAGGTATGTGACCAAAATGAGATCCCTCCAAGACCAGAGGCACGTGGGTCCCCTTATGGGATAGTCCATGTGATGACAGTCACGAGTTGAGCTGATGAGCTCACTCCTAGATCAGACTACCCAAGGGCAGTAAAGACTAAAGATTCTATGATGAAAAATATGATGATGAATCCATATTTCTAAGGAACGTGACATGGTGATCACGCTCTGATGGAGTATGACATGGTGATCATACTTTGGAATATGTGTAACAATAAAAGAAAGTAAACTAAGGGTATGATCCTTCAGAAGGCAAGGTGACCCAAAGTAAACTCTCCTCACCCACGACTCACATGAGGCATGGCATGACCCAACTAGTGTAAGTACCGATAAGTCATGGGGGCAACAAATTAAGAGAAATTTATAGCACAGACATACATATTTTATGCAGTTACAATTGTACCTATGCTCACTATTATTATATTCCATGTTTTATTGAGGCTGAGCTTGTTCTCTCTATTTATGCAGTGATTTTATTCTAGATATGAAATATTGCTAACATGACTTAAGTGCATAAGATAAAATGAATTATGCTTCGGACTATATGTTTTCAAACTATAAAACCGAATAGTTCGTATGATGTGTTCACTTTTTCACAATAAATTGAAGCAGCTAGAGATAATGACGATGACACGATATGAAGTCTCTTAAATGAATCCTACTGAGAATTTATAATTCTCACTCCTATGTTTACTTCCTTGTTATTTCTAGATAGTTAAAAAGTTCCGAAGAATACCCTCCAAGGCGGAGGTGGCCGAAGGTTGCTGCCAGACAAGGTCCGATTAAGTGACGGTAACAACTCTTAGGTGAGCTATTATGATTTAAGCATAGTACTGTACTTGGGAGGATGTTATAAGTTGGCGACTTAAATTGCCTAAAAATAAAAATATCAATGGATTAGTGTGCTGACATGTCAACTTGCATATTTTGTCAATAAATAAATAAAAATATTAAAAAATAAAATAATATGACAG
The DNA here is from genome assembly GCA_031439595.1 of Pterocarpus santalinus. Classification (NCBI taxonomy): domain Eukaryota; kingdom Viridiplantae; phylum Streptophyta; class Magnoliopsida; order Fabales; family Fabaceae; genus Pterocarpus; species Pterocarpus santalinus. The sequence continues at coordinate 41,114,833 of CM062523.1, read as the reverse complement.
GTCAATCTATCTCATTTTGGCATAACGTGATTTATGTAGAACACGTTAAAATAACATGTCGAAATCGCGTTGCAAAATACAACTCAATTCTACCGTCACTTTTAAAGTCATTTTGCAATCTTTAAGGGTGTGTTCACAAGTTTGATTTGGAAGGAGAAGGAAAGGAAGGGAAATTAAAGGTTCGTAGGGCTTTATCATTATTCAAGAGTTTTACTTTTTAGGAGAGAAAGGATTTTGAGAGTTTTATTAACCCCTTAAAACCCTCTATTATCCTCCCCAAAATTTTTTTTGGGGGGGGGGGTTAATAAAATTACAATATCGTTTACTTCTTATCCTCATTGAAATATTAAAATGTCATTTTTACCTATCTTATGAAATATATTAATTACGTTTAATTATTTTAACAAAAAGTTAAATTGTAAAAATACATTATAAACACTCATTAACAAGGGTAAGGTAAAACCCTCTAAACTCTCCCTTTGCTTACCTTTCCTCTCCCTTTAATTTGATTCCCTTTTTCTTATAACTTGCGAATATACCCTAAGCTAACATGTGGGTGGTTTGATCTTTGCTGAGTTTAGGTGTATAGGCATGCATTTAAACAATATACTATTGAGAATGGAACTATTTTTTACATCAGGAACGAATATAGTCGGATAATATTCAAGTGTTATAGTAACAGTTGATGAAGGATCCATGCATGAAGTACCCAAGAGAAGGTACTGTTTTTCCAAATTTCATTATTCTCTCATCTTGACTTCAATTACATGGATGGGTACAAGAGAATACAAAGGCCAGAACAATGCGGTAGTCGAAGAAGTATGCAAACAATATTAGAGACCAGCCTGATTGGGATAAAATCAATAACGTAGCAAATACAATGGAAATTAAGGGGTTTAATGTAGCATCAAGCTATCCAAATAAAAGTCTTACATATCAAAGAAGAATGGCTACGAATGACATTATTGATAGGAAGCATTTAAAAAAAGTTGGAACGTTATGGGACTGTTTATGCGGGATTTTCGGCATAGGAGCGTTACTCAATCATCGAAGTCAAAAACCCTTTGATTCCATATCTTAGATCGGGAAGGGAATCACTTCCTCTCAATAAGGGTAACAGGGTTTTAAGTGAAGTGTGCTACTCGACTTACTGGTTGAAGATGAGCGTCAAACAAAAAACAAGTAATCTTTGATTAAGTGAAATAGAATGTACTTACAATAATGTAAATGAAAGTAACAAGCAAATGGAAATGAAATGAAAACAAACTGAAGTGAAGTACAATGAATTGAAATGAAGTAAGAAAAGCAAACTAAAGGCGATGATCTTTACTCATAAATTCCCTATTGCTCCATGTGTGCTAGGATGTCATAGTTTAAGGTGCAAAATGAGTGTTCAATCATGCCCTTCGTAAATGAACTAAGGTCCTATTTATAGATATACTCTACTTGGGCTCCAAGTAGCTTCTTCAATCATGTGCTACACAGCATGCTTCGATGCACTGAGCTCTGCACCCACGTTCTTCACCATGTAAGCCTACTAGCAATAGTGACTCCAAGATTCTCGAAAACGTGCATTATGGGTGCTAACTCTCAGTCTTTGACACATCAAACCTTCTTTGTTATTGAAACACATTATATTCTCCTTACCCTTTGCTAAGTCCACAAACTTGTATATGGATTTCTTCTGTCAATACTTGCAAAGAGACCAAACACACCTACTTAACAATCCTTATAGCAACAACTTCGACAACTTAGAATTATGCCTTTCAATATCTTGCTTCGATGAGTCTCTTCTATCTTCTCTTAACAACTTTGATCTCCCATATTCTTTCATTTTGACAGGCTAGTCTCTCTTATCCAACAGAACCATCTTGTTGCAACTCAAGTTGCTAGTTCTTTCTATCTTCTCACAAGATTTCTTCTATTTGTCGATTAAACTAATTCAACTACCCAACAAATGTCCCCCCAAATACTTGTGATGTTGAGTTCACTCTTTTGTCAAATGAGACAAGACAAGTATTTTAATCTCTTCACATTCTTCATTCATGCCACATCATGTAAGCAATGATGAGATCTCAATTTTCAAAACTTTAAACTCTGCCCGAGAAATCTAGAACCGTCCGATGATCCTGGATCCTCCATTTTTTTTTCCTTTCTTTTAATATAAATTCTCGTTCTTCCTCACTCTTCTTCTTTTTTCTTACGTTATAGCTCTCTAATTCTCTCTTCCACCATTGTTGCAACCTTCTAGCTCCCATATCACCTTCATCTCCTCATCTTTTTTCAATCTTTTCTTTCAAAAAGTTACCCATTCTCATCCCCATTCCTTTAATCAATATAAAATTTACTTTTTCACAATCTTAAATAGCGTATCGATTTGGCTCCGATTCTTCCTCTACCATGTTGGAATTGCACTTGGCGTCTTCTGTTGAGCCTAACGCCGAGCACTACATGTCGGAGCCTAATCAGGTACTTATTCCTTTTACTAGGCGGGATCGAACTCTAAGGTGTCTAGGTCCTATGACATCATTGTCTAAGGATGTCAAATATGAGTCTTTCTTGCCTAATCTCATAGATACTACCTCCAAATTTGATGAGGACCCTTTTGCCAAAGTTGATAAAACAATAGATATTTTTAGAGAGAAAATCCCTACTAACTATTTTACCAAGAAGCATAGAATCTTTGGAACCTACCTATTCCATCTGACCACTAGGTACCTAGTGTGGCTTGACAAAATTCAAGCTATCAAAGGTGATTTTTAGAAACGGATAGGAATTTTCGACTTAATCCAATTAAGTTAAGCTCCAATTTGTTACAACACCCCCATGCTTTGGGCCATTCTTTATTTTTGGATCAAGATCACCAATAACTTTCACTTGAGATATGGGATGACTGGTCCCACTCTCTATGAATTGGCCATCATGATAGGCCTTCAACCAATTAGGGAACTTCTGGTTTTGATCACTCACCCCAGTGGTGAGTGTTCCATATGTTATGATGACTTGCCCTATAATAACTTCATCGAAAGCAATTTCGATGATTTGACTAATGAAGTGTCACCATCAGAACATGTCTCTCTTCTTAACTTTTGGTTGAATGCTTTGGTTTTCTGCACTCACTCATTGCAAATTCACAAAGTTTTTGAACTACTCACTAGCTTAATTCATGAGGGACCTGAATTCTCACTCAGCAAACTTCTTCTCGTACACTTTTATGATTTGATAGCAGCTGCTGTCAAAGACACCACCAATCTTGGAGGTCCTTTTTGGATTCTCCAACTATGGTTAAATTCTATCTTGGAACCTTGGATGGTTTACAAGACGTGTAACACATTCCACCAACTTCTTTACTATGAAGGTGTTCGACTGAGCTACCTAACATTTTTGCCACTACACAAAAATTCCATCTATTTGGAGGAATTTAAGTTCTTCCTCAAATTCTTTTATAGCTTGTCCTTTGACATTGAGTGTATCAGGTTTTTCCCCTATGCATCCTAGCAAGTTGGTCCCCCCTGGTTGACAAGACCCATCATCTCTGATAGTGAGAGAGAACAAGCAGAGATTGATGAGATTTGGTCCTATCTTTTTGCTTTTGAAGTTTTTATTGAGGGGGTTCCAAGAAAAACCTCCTTGGCTTATTAGTACATCTTCCCAACACCACATCTCGATAGATAGGTTTTGCCCAAGGCCTTTCACTTCCTATCTCCACTAAAGCATCGAGACAATGTCTATGTCAAACATTCAATCTTATATAGTACTTGAGCTAAAAAATGCTCAATGTAAAAAAAAGTACCAAGCCTATGATTGCATTCCTACTTCAACCACATCAGCTTTCAGCCAATGGTGGTCAAAGTATTGTGATTCTATTTTTGCTCCCTAAGAAATAATTTTGTAGATAATGACTAACAAACTTGCTCTTTTGCAAAGACAAAAGAGAAGGCAACAAAACAAGCAAGGGTAAAGGTTTTTCGTTATTTCTAATCTTCCTATTGTCTTCTTTGACTATCATATCTTACTTTTACTTTAACACCCTTCTCTGTAGATCAAACACTAACTAAGAGGGGAAAAGCTAAAGACCCCATAAATGTGGAGACTAATGACCAGCAAGAGATTGCTACTCCTGTCGAAGAAGCCAAGAAGGTCGAAGAACCTGAAAAGAAAAAAGGAAAAGGAAAAACTAAGATCAAGGATTCTGGGATTTCTCCTAAACTCTCTTAAAGCCAGAAGACCATTTTTGTAACACCCTAGCTTGAGTTACCATTATCTGTCGAAATTGGAACCTGAAAAATTCTGAGTCTGAACCCTATGCCTCCTTGGAGGGCTATAGGTTTGGGGCATTTTCTTAAGATCAAAAGTCTCGATAATGGTTCTCTAGGCATCAATGAGTTGAAGAGGGATTTTTAACAAATTTTAGGGAATGGATAACCCCTTCATTTTCAACCCTCAAGTTCATAAAAATGCAAGTTTTCGGAGAATTGCATGAAAACCAAAAAGTTGGATTCTGATTCCTAAGGATTTTGAATTTTTAGATATTTTTATTAAATCCAAATGGGGGGTATTCCCTTCTTTACATTTATGTTTTAAAGTTAATGGATAAGTCTGTGCAATATCCTTGACCTGGGAAAGGATTGCAAGAGGAAGAAACCAAGTTTTTGGAGTTGGTAATCGATTATAGAGGACATGTAATCGATTACAATCCTCTTTGCACGCCACGAGTTAAAAATTTTTTGTGTGGTAATCGATTACCATAATTGGTAATCAATTACTAGTTCTGGGTTTGCAATAATCGATTACCACCATTGGTAATCGACTACCAGATCTTTGGCTGTGGTAATCGATCACCATAATTGGTAATCGATTACAAGTTCTTCGTAGTAATCGATTACCAACCCTTGGTAATCAATTAACAGAGGCCAATATATAGGTCCGAACGCATCCCATGCCCTTATTTTTGAAATTCTCCTTCTCTCTGTAACCCAAACTCTTTCCTTTCTCTCTAAAACATCTCTCCCTTCATTCCTAAACACAATCCTTCACATCTTTCCATCAAATTACACCATTCCCATTCATTTGAACTCAATTTCTTCCTTTAATCTCAAATCACATCTTCAACAAGAAATCAACACATTTGGTCTTGGAACTTGGAGAAGGTGACACCAAAGCTCTTAAATCTTTCTTCTTCCTTTCCCCTTCTAAAAGGTAATCCTTCAACTCCTTTCCTCTTCTTTTCCTATAAATTACAAATTATTTCCCCTATAGTGAGTTCCTGGAGAACCCTAGGTTAGAAGAATTAGGAATTTTGATATCTGGGAGTAAGGTAGATTAATCCGTAGTCCAAGGGACTGACCTTGAATCAAATTGTTATATTTTGATAGTATATACCACTAGAGGACTGGCTTTGGCTCTCTAAGTTCATGGGATTAGGATTCCGCGATTGGCGCTAAGTCTATAAGTGGATAGCTTATCCCTATCTTAATTTTAATGTATTTTGTCTATATATATACATATGCAAGTGATTTAGTATGCCTTATTAGTATAATTTAAATTTTGGTAGCTTATCTATTTCTATTGGTTTACATGAGACAATGACTTGATTTTCAAAAGGAAAAATATGGCAAGTATTTATTACCTTGTTTTCCTATTAAAATTTGGAAAATCTTCTTTGTTTGAAAGGTTTTTGGATAAAAGCTTTGAACTTTTGTTCATTTTTTATTTATTAAAGTGCTAAAGCTTTATTTCCCTTTGAAGTTAAAAATTTATTGTTTTATATAAGGTATATTGGTATGTTTTATAAGAATCTTTATTAAATGTTCTGTATAATAGAAAAGAAAGACTTGGGAAAGTCTAGACCAGGATCTATAGGCTAACGGCAGTAGGCGTTAGCCCTGGGTGCACCTAGGATGTTGGATTTCATGGCCACTCAAGGGAATGGTGCGTGCCTATTATTCATGGCCATACATATAGTGTGGTGCGTGCTTGATATTCATGGCCACGGAAAGGGTGGTGCGTGCCTGATTACAGGTTTCACACGAAGGAAAGGCCACCTAAGTGTGATTCCTGATGGATTATCCTGGAGTAGATGGATTCTATTTTTAGAAAAGAAAAATTGGATAATATTTGATTAAGATTTCTATTTTTGGTTTTATTATATATATTATTGCATTATCTTAATATCTATTTAATAATTATGGTTTGCACATTGTCTCATATGGGTTAGGGACATTCTATCTCTCACTGAGTTTCATAAACTCACCCTGTTATTTCTTTCTCTTTTTCAGACACAGATGTTCAAGTAGAATCTATCCTTCATTCCCCCGTAGTGGAATTTCGAGTTTTGGTGGTTGAACCCTTTTTTATTCAAGGTTATTGTGTAAATGTTTATATTTAAGAATTCTTATATTTTGTAGCTCCATAGTACTACAGGCAGGGTCCAACCCTTGCTAGTGTATTATATATTTGATTCTGAATTGAATATGAAAATGTTCTGTAACCTTCTGTATTGGCTTATGAATATATATATATGTGTGTGTGTGTGTGTGTGTGTATTATGAGATTGATGTGCATGTAAATAATTTTGTTGTGTGCTGAGGGGTGCATTCTGAGAATGTTTGGATCCCCGATGGAAGAGTGTATTTGTTAATGTTATAGGTGACCTTTTGTAATTGGGAAATATCTTAATTACAAAGGGGACTCTGTCGAAATTTTTATAAATTTTGTGGTGGGAAGGCTTGCGTAGGGACTTGTCCCTATGCGCCGGTCACGGCCTGAGTTTGGATCGTGACAATTTTGACTATTGGTGCCAAGCACTCCACTCTTTCTACCACCACCAAGACTTTGTCAAAGTCTAAAGGATTAAAGTCTGTCAAGGTATTCATTCAAACTCCTTTTTCTATTTCTTTCCTTTAAATTTTACTTAACCCCGGTTACTCATCAAATTAACTTTGCCATTATTTTCCCTTTTAGCCCTCTGCTTCTGTTCAAGAAAGTCCTCAACAGGTCCTTCAAGAAAAGACCCATGGTACTGATCGTTTTCTCCATCCTGAGATATAATCTTTTTTACATATATATTTATATATATACTTTATCACATCATCGAACTGATCACATATTTTCTTTTTTTAGGACCAAACTCAAGATCTTGAGCTTGTCTCTACTGCTGATGGTGCACATATCGATGACACTCCTGTTCATAATCCAATCTTTCCTAACCCTATCGAGAAGGATCAAAGTTCTGCTACTGATGAATCCACCACACCAATCCTCCCTGACCCTCCTCAAAACAAATCAACTATTAAGCCCACTGACGATCTTCTTATTGAGATCCTCAAAGAGCTCGACAATGATGATCTATTTGCTGAGCTCGAAATGGCTTTAGGTGGAGGTGCTACTTTGAGAACCTCTTCCACTAAGACTCTTTTTGCTAAATCGAGGACCTAAGTTGTCGATGTTCCCACTATCAAGCTCCTCATCAAGTGCTATGAATTATTTGAGGACAAAGACCTTAACTATGTCAGAGCTGATGAAGAGTTGATAGGAAAGCTAACAGACAAATTGACTAAGCTGGGTTCACTCTATTCATAACTCCCTCCTACTTTCAAGGAGACTGCCACTAAACTAGAGCACTTCTATAGAGATATCATTAACCATTATGCTCCTATTAATGAAGCTTTAGCCAAGCATATCTCTCTGGTCGAAGCCAAAGAAAAGGTCTTAATGATCTCACCTCCCTGAAAAAGAGGAAGCTTGAACTCGCCCATTCTGCTATCACAATCAAGACTAGCTCGGACAAGGTCAAGAAGAAGGACAAAAAGCTTAAAGAAGAATTGAAGCTTCTTTCCTAAGAGGAAGCCCGACTAAATACCGCTAAAGTCCAAAATGCGGAGGCCTTTGAAGCACTAAAATAGGACTTGGTCATGAAGCTTGAGGAAGGTAAGAAGATTTCTAAAGAGCTTACCACAGTCAAGGCAACAGCCAAGGAGGTAAAGATGGGAGAAAAGGCCTTGTTAAAGTAGCTGGAGTAAATTGGTTTTTTTTTTTTTCATTCCATTCACGAACAATTTTTTTTTCTTGCTTTCGACATCTTTTTGTCGAAATTATTGACAATTTCATTTTTCACTTATGGTTAAGGTCTAAGGCTAATTTGCACTCTTTCTATTGGCTTTTTATATGCTTTTAAGTACTTGCCATTGATTGCATGTATTTTTAGACCTAATTCAACTTCCTAGACTATATGCCTTTCTAGAAAACACATTTTCGACATGATAAGGTCCTTCCCACGTTGGGGACCACTTGCCATAAGTTCTAGACCATTGCTCCATAAGAAGTATTAACTTTAGAATAAGGTCACCATCTTTATACTCTTTGAACTTAACTTGTTTATTGTATGACCTTGCAACAGCATCCTTTTTTCCAACAATATTTTCCAATGCATTAAGTCTCTCATTTTCTAACTTATTTAACTTATCAAACATGGAATTCCAGTAATCATCTATACGGAGTTCATTTTGTCTTAACAACCTAATAGATTATAAATTAACTTCAATAAGTAACATGACATCATACCTATATGCTAACTTTAGGGTGTCGATGTTATTAATCTAATCCTCCTTGAACTAGCATATTCAAAAAATTTCCTCCCAGTAAATATTATCCCTTGATCCATAGTTATCATTTCTAGAATTCCAAATCTTTGCAAAATTTACTCTTTGATGAAGTCAATAATCTCATTCTAGGTTATCTCTTTCAAAGCTTTGGCTTCATCCATTTTGATAAATAATCAATAGCCATTACGATAAACTTATGGCCTTTTGATTAAGGGGGATATATTTGGCCTACAATATCCATGCCTCATCCTCTGAATGGCCAAGATTTGACAATTAGATGCAAATCCGAGGCTGGGACATGTTGAATATTGGCATACTTTTGACAACTTTCACATGCTTTAGCATAATCCATGCAATATTTTATCATATTAAGCCAACAAACCTTCTGCCGATACAAGGTCCATTTCATTTTGTCACCAGCTTGATAGGCTCACTGATTCCTTCATGGATCTCAACTAATGCTAAGTATGCCTCATCTTCGCTAAGACAAGTTAAAAGTCCTCCATTACTCGACTTGTTAAATAAGGTATTCCCAAGTATCACATAACCTTTAGGCCTATTTCTTATTTTTCTATCGAATGGCCTACTAGGATTCTCTAAGAATTTGACAATAGATTTCCTCCAGTCAGAAGGCCCAAGATAGTCAATAAACATGATTTCGTTCTTCTCAACCGGAGTAAATGCCTCATCAATTTGACAAAGCTTAATCAATGCTGAATTACTCACTTTATATTTCGAAGCAATTTGGGCAAGCTCATTAGCTTCCTATTTTTCATCTCGAGGAATATGTCTAATGATTACCTTGTCAAATTCATACAACAATTACAATAGCCAAGTATTTTATCAAATTAGGGCTTATGCACCTATATTCCCTTGCTACTTGTTTGACAACTAGTAGTGAGTCCCCAAAAATTTCAACATTCTTAGCTTTTTGATTCAAGAGAATCTCTAATCCTAATATTAAAGCCTCATATTGGGATTCATTATTTGAACATTCATATTGAAGTTCAAACATGAACCTTATTGGTTCATCATTTGGGGAAATGAACAACACCCCTGTTCCAACACCATTCCTATGTCAAGAACCATCAAAATATAATTTCTAGGGCTTTAAACCCACAAAATTCATTACTACTTTATTTATTTCAACACTAGGATGCCCTATCAACAAGTTAGCTAACACTTGGGCTTTGACAGCTTTAGCTGGCACATATTGTAAGGAAAATTCAATTAATGCTAATATTCACTTGCCAATTCGACCATGTATCATTGGTTTCGACAACATGTATTTAATAACATCACTCTGTGAAACAACTAAAACATGAAATGGCATTAAATAATATTTTATTTTAGTACAGGAATGATAAAAAGATAGACATAACTTTTCAATAGGGCTATATCTAGTTTCAACTTCATTAAGCATTCGACTAAGGTAATATACAACTTTTTCATTGCCTTGCTCATCTTCTTGAGCTAACATGCTACCTATTGTTGAATCGAAGCTAAAATATATAACTTCAGAGGTCTACTCGTCACTAGTGAGATCATGACTAAAGGATTGACAAAACATTGTTTGATCTTGTCGAAGGACTACTAATGCTCCTTTGTCCACTGGAATCCCTCCCCTTTCTTGAGCTTTAATAATGGCACAAATATCTTCATCTTTGTTGACAAATTTGGGATGAAGTGTCGAAGAAAATTTATCTTCCCCCATTAAGAATTAAGGTTGCTTTAAATTCGTCAGAGGACCAGCTTCTAACGCTACTTTGGCTTCATTCTTGTCAACTTCAATTCCCCTCTTATTTATAAGAAAACCCAAGAAATTGCCAGTAAAAACACTAAAGACACATTTTAAAGGATTCATTTTTAACTTATGTTTCCTTATTCTATCAAAAGCTTGCCTTAAGTTTAATATATGAGATTTGACTACTGTGGATTTGACCATAACATTGTCAATATAGACTTCCATTATTTTTCCTATTAGATCATGGAATATAGTGTTTGTGGCTCTTTTATAGGTAGCACCAGTGTTTTTCAAATTGAAAGGCATTACCACCCACTCATAGGTGCCAATTACACCAAGGCTTGGAAAAGTTATTTTCAACACATCCTCTTCGACAATATAGATCTTATTATAACGAGAATGACCATCCATGAAACTCAAAATCTCATAGCCCAAAGCAACATTGACCAACATGTCAGCTATGGGCATTGGATATTCATCCTTAGGAGTGGCAATATTTAAATCTCTAATAAAGTCAATGCACATCCTAAGTTTTCCATTTTTCTTAATAACAAGGACTATATTAGAAACGCTGCTTATTTGACTCAATCAAAGGATTGAATATTGTTGCCATTTGATGGGTTAACATATTCATAAGATCATGATGACTTTCTTTAACTTGTTGTCTAAAAGTGGCCTAAGACTCAATAGTATAGCCTAGAGTAGTTGACTAAGGCATTCCTTTAGTCATATTTAGGGAAATAGGGCTCATTTCGATAGGCTAAGTCTTTTCCGTGGTGTAGTTCAGGCCATACTAGCTCTTCATGTCATGGTTCATCGAACATGTGAGGGGGAATCAGACGCTAGTTTGCTAGTTGTCGAACAATTGGATCCTCAATGTTGTCCAAATATAGTGCTTCAACCATCCTATTCATTTATCTATTTGTAGTATTGAGATGCTGATTATTTGACTCAATCAAAGGATTAAGTATTGTGGCCATTTAATGAGTCAACATAGTCATAAGATCATGATGACTTTCTTCGACTTATTGTCTGAAAGTGGCCAAGGACTTGACAGTATGGCCTAGAGTAGTTGACTAAGGCATTCTTCTAGTCATACTCAGAAAATAGGGCTTGTTTCGACAGGCTAAGTCTTCTCCATGGTAGTAGCAACCACATGTAACACCCTACCAATTTAATGTTATGCTTAAGTCATAGCAAGAAATTTAGTAGTTACGTTACTGTGTTAATATTCCTTTTATTTCCACCTTGAAGAAACATACTATCAGGCACTGGAAATATCTAGGTAGAAAACATAAGAAATGTATTTGCCATCATAGAGCATTAGAAGTAAATAAATAACAGAATAGAGAAAGAGAATTTAAGTAATACAACATCCACTATATATATATATATATATATGAAGCTAATGCTTCAAGTTTATGTACAGGTGCAAAAAAGTGGATACATGTATTGGGCCAATATACGCAAAAAGACATATGGCCCATGTCTGTGGAATGCAATCCGATCTGGTCCCCATGAGATGTTCCAAACTAGTGCTCCTACCAAATTACTACCCTCTTGGCCCAGTATCTACTACTATTAATAGAGGGCCATATTGTACATCATGGTCTACTGGTAAAGGTCTACTCTGACAGACAGCCATTGGCCATTCCAAGCCTGGCTGGGATATAGTCTGCATCAGGTCCAGATGAGGAGGGTGAATCAGTAGCCTTAGAGAGGTCACTCTTAGAGCTGAGCGAGATGTCCAGGACCACCTGTGGAGGTGAAGCTGGCAGAGGGGCTGCCTAGGCTACAGGTGCTGCTGGTGTTGTCGGTGGTAGAGGAGGTATAGGGTGTGCCACATGCAAAGAGATGGCATAATATGGAACAGCAAGGTCAAATGCGGGGTGAAACAGTGTAATCGCAAAGTCTCTATGATTAAAAAGGTAAAGATGGAAACGGAAAGAGCCAACTATATACAGTAAGTCAAACATAGGATCATAGTGCAGCTGCATGTCAGGAATTTCAAAGAAAAGCACAGTCGTCGTGTCCATCGCTAGAGTCTGAGAATGACGCAGAAACATGAAACAAAGTGAGAATTTGAAGAAATTCTTAGTGGGATTTGAGTGTTATGTTAAACTGACGTCACATTCATTCTCAGTTGCCTCAGTTTTCATTTGATTATAAAAAATTATTGTCAAAGTAAACTACCTTCATTTATTAAGTTTGAGAAATACCTGGTCCGAAGCAAGTTTCAATTTTACTTAAGATAGAAAAAAAAAATAGAATAAACAATTATATGACAATATATAGTATAAAGAGCGAAATAAACAAACAAATAGCAGTAAATGAACATAATATTCAACTTATAAATAACTACATAACTATGTAATGCAAACGTGTAGGAACTCATGAGTTCTCTTATTCTCGCTCATTCTTAAACTTGATATCATAAACTTTTTCCGTTACTTGGTCCCTTAGAAGTTCTTGGCCTTTCTACTGCTGGGTAATAGTCTGCTTCTCAGGATCAAGCTTGTTCCTATATAGAAATGTCGGGTTTACTTTCCCTAACCTTTCCACCGATCTATTCCCCTTAACTTTAATCCGGAGCTGGCCCAAGTATTATGGAACTTTTATCATAACTCTTGTAAATCTCATGCAAGTATGCACATGTATCAAAGTGTATTTCGGTAGCATAGGCTTTGCCGAAATTTCTGTATCATGATGAAATGTATCCGCTTTCCCATGAATAGTGCCAATATTGAGACAATCAATTATTCAGAAAAATCACAATATTACATTCACATATCAATATCAATCTCATAGAAATAATATTTGCACTTGAATTTTAAGTTGCTGTCTACTTTCATTCTACCCAATTTTTGTAAAATAAGCCATAATTTCTATTTAATTCATTTGAATCTAAATTTTGGATATATTGGAGTGTTATGTGTCTATTTCCTAACCTCTTTAGTTCCATTTAATTTTGATAAGTGTAGCTCAAGTTATTAGGGTTTTATCTTAGTCTACCCTGTAATTAGCCAGAATTGTACACTTAAAAGTAAAAATTTACTAAAAATCGAAATCTAATTGAAATCATACTAAACTTATATCATATTAAATATAACAGGATAATTTTCATCTCCACTAAGTTTCATCTCATTTTCATAATCAGAGCTTGAGTTATAAGCTCCATAAGTTGATCCTTCTGGATAGCCTTATTCTAGTCTAGTTTGAACTTAAGGCAACTTCATCAAATTACTGAAAATAATTGGAATCAAATCTTACATTAAAATTTTTATAGGATGCTTCTCTATGTGTAAGCTTTCTAACAAAGTTTGTTACACTCAATTCCAAGTTGTATAGGGCATGTTCTGCCCTGAACAACCTTTCTTGCCCAGAATCAAACTCAAAAACCTAAGTCAAATATCCAAAATTCATACCTCCCTCAATACTAATCCAATAGCCTTATTTTTATATGGATAGAAATCCCTAAAGGTATAGTTTCATATAAAAATATGTTCATCAAGTTTTGATGGCTAGATTGTGATCCGTACAAGATGAACATACGAATGCCGTGAGTTTCTTACCCACATAGCATTCTGATTCTCCCTATTTTCCTAATCCCCTTATCCCAACATCAATTCTAACTCAAGACTTATGTTTAATTAGCCATAACCCATCAAATATATCCAATAGATCATTAGTAAATGAAGCAAAGTAGAATTCCAACTAGCCACAATCCATAGAAATCAAGAATAAAAGGTTAATCCTACCTTGATTTGGTAGAGTAACTAGTAAGGTAGAGGAATTATTGAAGAATTAAGGTGATTGGAGCTCAAACACAAGGTGAAAGTGAGCAGCTAGATTCCTTCTCCCCTCCTTCTCTTAGAGCAATATTATGGGAGCAAGGAGAAAAAAATTTGATGTTAATAATGTGGGTGGTTGAAGTCTTGAATTCTAATTGGTGGATTCTTCAATGGCTCACAATTGAGCCGATAAGACCTCTCTTTGTGAGGCTAATGTGCGCCACTATTAAGTGGCTATGTGGCTGAATTTTCAGCCACTTAACATAAGGTTTAGGGTGTGTAATTATATTGATTCGGTTCTAATAATTTAAAATACCGAATCTCTACCGATTTTTTCTCAAATCGGTAACATGGTTTGGAAAATCTTTTTGAAGCTTTCTATATGTCTATTCTAATTTATTCAACTCTAATCTTTTTAATTAGTATTTAACTAATTTCTAATTAGCCTTAGTTGGCTTCTGATTAAATATTGGATTGATTTCTAATTAATTTCACTAATTCGTTAAAGTCGAACAAATCGATTAAAACGACAAAATCTTTCAGATGTTACACCACACTTGTGTCTATCGGATACTAACTCATTGTTCCCACACTTGTAACCACCGTTGATGACATTGTATATTGGGAAATTGGCATAGCTACTATCTGTGTGCCTATTTGAGGGATGTCCATAAACATTGGATTAAACAATGCGTTAGGATACCATGTCGGCATTTGACCCATATATATGTAATAGCCATTGGTGGGGTATAGCCTGGAGGCAGCCCATACATTGGAAAAGGCCTTGATGCCATTGGAGTAGTGGCTCTACTTGTATTTCTTATCATATTTTGCATGCTTGTTTATGGCTCACTATTCACAACTAGTATGTTACCTATACCTCCATTTCTACCTTCTGACAGTGTACTCTGTTCACTAAATGATGAGTTCAACATAGTGGACACAATGGTACCACTTCTTAATTGCATAAGCGCCAAAAGGCTCTTGTACACTTAACCCAATCCTACCAGGCGTGTCAATTTGTTTATGTGGGATTTTCAATGCAAGAGCATTACTCAATTGTCAAAGTCAAAAACCCTTTGATTCCATATCTCAAATCAAGGAAAGGAATCACTTCATCCTAATAAGGGTGAAAGGGTTTCAAGTGAAGTCTACTACTCCACTCAATGGTCGAAGAAGAGTGTCAAATAAAGAATAAGTAATCTTCGATTAAGTGAAATAGAATATATGTACAATAATGTAAATGAAAGTAACAAGTAAATGGAAATAAAGTGAAAATAAACTAAATTAAAGTATAATGAATTAAAATGAAGTAAGAAAAGCAAACTAAAGGCAATGATCTTTACTCATAAATTCCCTGTTACTCCATGTGTGCTGGGACGCTAGAGCTTAAAGTGCAAAACGAGTGTTCAATCATGCCCCTGCTAAATAAAGTAAGGTCCTATTTATAGACAAACTCTACTTGGGCTCCAAGTAGCTTTTTTGACCACATGCTACACAGCATGCTTCAATGCACTAAGCTCCATAGCCACATTCTTCACTATGTAAGCCTACTAGTAGTAGTGGCTCCGAGATTCTCAAGAGCGTGCATTATGGGTTCTAACTCTTAGTCTTCAACATGTCGAACCTTCTTTGTTGTCAAAACACATTATATTCTCTTTACCCTTTGCTATGTCCACAAATTTGTATTTGGATTTCTTCTGTTAATATTACAAAAAGACTAAACACACCTCCTTAACAATCCCTATAGCATCAACTTTGATAATACAGAATAATGCCTTTCAATATCCTACTTTGATGAGTCTCTTTTATCTTTTCTTTACAACTTTCATCTACCATATTCTTTCATTTTGACAGGCCACCCTCTCTTATCCAGCAAAACCATCCTGTTGAAGCTCAAGTTGCTAGTTCTTTCCATCTTATCAAAAGATTTCTTCTATTTGTAGAATAAACTGACCACCCAATAGGGACATCTATGCTTATGTTAGAGAGCATAATAGTAGGACTAGGTGTAACATCCACCAAAATTTTTTTATCATTTTTCCCTAATTGTTCGGTTTTATCGAGTTAATGAGATTAATTAAAATTCGACTAAATAATTATTTAGGAACAATTGATTAGCAATTAATTGAGTTTAGATATGAGGGAATTGGGTTAGAAGTATAGAAGATTTCATAAAAATTTTCTTGAAACCGATTTACCGATTTAAAAGAAATTGGTAAGATTACCGTATTTTAAACTATTGGAACCGAACCAATAGGATTTCAACTCATCAACCCTACTTTAGTGGCTGAGAACTCAGCCACTTAACACCTGAAAGTGGTGCCACTTTGGCCACTAAAAATGAGGAAGTTTGGCTGAATTTCAGCCTCTTATGTTTCAACCAATCAAATTTCAAGAATATAACTACCTCTTTCATGCTTTTATAACACATTCCTTCTCTTCATTCAGCCCAACTTCTGTGCCTCTTCTCCCCTTGCTTCAGCTCTCTCCTTCTCTTCT
Organism: Pterocarpus santalinus; assembly: GCA_031439595.1. Lineage (NCBI taxonomy): Eukaryota > Viridiplantae > Streptophyta > Magnoliopsida > Fabales > Fabaceae > Pterocarpus > Pterocarpus santalinus. The sequence continues at coordinate 41,098,193 of CM062523.1, read as the reverse complement.
CCACTCACCCAACTCCATCAAACCTTCAAGCTCAACAAGGTTTTGATAGCCCAAACTCCAAAATCAAGCCAAATCACTTATAACAAGAGGTAGAGGTTTAATTCTTGTCTTGGTTCTCTAGTTGTGGGTGGCTGATGGTGGTTTATTTTCTTAATTCTTGATGAGATAATTGAATGATTATGATGTACTTGGCTGGTTTTTTGGTTGTTGTTGATGTTAAATTCGGTTAGGAGATAAGAAAAGGTGAAAGAATGAAGATGTGAGAAGCCAGAAACCTAGAATCCCTCAGCCGTCCATACGGTGGAGTGTATGGCTCTGCCTACCGCTATTTAAATTTGATGAAACCATTTTTATATGAAACTAGACATCTAGGGCTTTCCATACATATATCATATAAGGCCATTGGATTAGTATTGAGAGAAATATGAATTTTTGAATTTCAACCTAAATTTTTGACTTTGATTGTAGGCAGATTGGGTTGTTCAGGGAAAAACTCGCCCTATACTACTTAGAAATGAATGAAACGAACTTTTTTAGAAAGCTTACACATAGGAGAATATCCCATAAAAAGTTCAGAGTTAGATAAAGTGCCGTTTGTTCCTAGTGATTCAAGAAATTTGCCCTATGTCCAAACTAGGCCAAAATAGGGCAGTTCAGGAAGGTCAAATTTCGGGGCTTATAACTCGAGTCCTAAATGGAATGGAATTTTTTTCAAATGAAAGTTTGTCCTGTTAGCTTTAATATGAGACCAATTTCATATGATTTGGATCAGTTTTTGATTTTTAGCGGATTTTTACTTTTAAGTGTTTGATTCTGGCCAGCTACAGGGTAAGCCAGGATAAAATCTAAATAACTTGAGCTATACTTATCAAAATTAGATAGGACTAAAGAGGTTAGAAAATAGACACATAAAACTTTAACATATCCAAAATTGAGGTTCAGATGAATTAAATATAAATTATGGCTTGATTTACAAAAACCGGATTAAATGATTGTGCTGAGGCAATAACTCTGTCTTAATGAGACTAATGCTTCTACGAGTTCAATGTTGAATTATGAATACAAAAGTGTGATTTCTATGAGAAATTGGTGTTTTGAATACTAGCACTATTCATGGGGAACTGGGCACATTCTGTTATGCTGCCAAAATTTCGGTAAGATCTATGCATGAGTTATGATATACATGTTGATACATATGTCTTTTCAAGAAAGTTATGAAAGTTATGTTATGATGAACATAAGAAATATGTGATGATGAAAGTTTTATGATACTTGAGCCAGCCCCGGATTAAAGTTAAGGGGAGTAGATCGGTGGAAAGGTCGGGGAAAGTAAACCCAGCATTCCTGTATCAGAACGAGCTCGATCCTGAAAAGCAGACTATTACCCAGGAGTCTAAATGGCCAAGAACTCCCAGGGGACCAAGTAATAGAAAAGTTTATGAAGAAACGTTCAAGGATGAGTTTGCATGATTACATGGAATGCATGATTACATGGAATAGTTATTTCAAGATGTTTACAGTTGTTTGTTATATTTACTTACTGCTATATGTTTGTTTGTTCTGCTCAATGCTCTGAGTGTCACTATTTATTGGTTTGTTTTGTTTCTTATAGCATCTAAAGTAAAACTAAACCTTATCTCGGATCAGATGTTTTCTTGAACTCATTAAAATGGATAGTTCAGTTGAACACATGTTTTTACAATTGAATAAACATCGAGGCAACTAAGAATGAATGTGATGTCAGTTAAACACCATACACGAACCCTACTGAGAATTTCCTTAAATTCTCACCTCGTTTTGTATTTCTGCATTATTCTCATACGCTGGCGATGGACTCGATGGCCACTTTCTTTATTGAGATTCCAGATCTGTAGCTTCACCACGACCCCATCATAGACTCACTGTATATAGCCGGTTCCTGCCATTTTCGTCTTTACCTATTTTAGTAATAGGAACTTTGATGTCCCTCTATTTCATCCTGCCTTTGACCCTACTGCCCCATACTTTGCGTTCCCACTGCACATGGCACACTTACCTCCAAAGACTCCTCCCGCACTCCACAAAGACTGGCAGCCCCTCGGCCGACCTGTGTCTCGAAGTCATCCCCGCAGGTGGTACCTGACATTCTGCTCAATTTTGGGAGCAACCCTTCTGAGGCTACTAGCTCATCATCCTCCTCCTCGAGACCCAATGCAGACTACTCTCCAGTCGGGCCTAGCATGGCCAACGGCTATTTGATTGAGTAGGTTAGCAGCAGAGGACATTGTATAGCATGACCTTCTTTTGATAGCACGCAGCTTTGGGTCATAGACTTAGCAGTAGGCTTAGCAGTAGGTTTGAAATGTCCTCTGAGGACCCCATAGGATCGTTTGACTAGCATGGGCCTTTTGTCGTTTTGGTACACCGGCCCCATTTATGTATCCTATTTTGAAATCTGTACATAAACTGAAGTGTTGGCTTTTGATCTATATATGCATGTATACAGTTGATGTTATATTACTCATTCTTTTATTTTACGGGATTTTGTTAAATTTCATCACGCTCATTATACAACAGCATGCCGTTTCATCTATTTACAAAAAAAAAAAAAAAAAAAAATCAAGATGTGATACGAATCATGAAAGGTAAGTAGAATATCAACACAATAACATAGTCTACTTAATTTCATGCTATGACTTAAGCATAACATTAAATTAGTAGGGTGTTACACTAGGAGCATAGGTTTTTTATCTAAGCATTGATGTAAGGTGCAAAATGAAGCAAAACTTTGAAGCTTCATTATTTCAAAGGATGTATGTATGCTAGTTAGATGCATGAAAACTTTATATCTACTTGCATTGTAGACATATGGTTTGTGCATATGGATATGGGTGTTTCTTAAAAGCACAATTTGGGAGACAAGTTCCATTGGCAGTTAGGAAGGATGCAAATGATGACAACATTTATCCGATGGTTCATACCAAGATGATCAATGGCTTGCAAGGAAGGAAAGCATTCTTATTAACTTTATAATATATAATTAGACTATACGTAGAGGGCCCAATGAGGCAAGAAAGAAAGTTGGAGATGAGCTAGCCTAAAAGAGTTTAGTAGGAGAAAGCAAACACTAAAGTATGGCAATTATGGAAATAATTACACAATGTAAGGAATTACAAAAGGTCCTACTAATCAATAAAAGTGGTCTGGGAAGTACACTACTTGCAAAATAAAAGGCTAGTACAAGAAGGTTTGAGAGTCACTCACAGCCAAGAGCAACACTAATAGAACAAAGGACTTGTATGAGAGGGTCTAGAAGTGCCTCACAACCAACTAAACAACTTGCAAGACAAGTTGAAGCATATAAAAGATGAGTTAGAGAGTGGTAAATGTCAACCATCACCAGCTTGGAATCAACAATACAATTTGAAAAGATGAAAATGATATTTGTAATTACCAAAATGCATAGCTTTGAGAAGTCTTCATCAACCTTCCTTTAGGCTTTTTTTATCTTCTTCCAATGTATCCATGACATTCATTCCAAGATGAGGTGAACTTTATGGCCTTTAAATGCATCACATTGATGCCAAACAATAGCTTGGCAACTTAAGTAAAAGCCAAAATATGTGCTTGACCATTTGCTATAAGCAAGAATCTTGAAATGCCAAACAATGGTAAAGACTTATCTACCAAGGACAAAAGCTACTATCATGCTTAACCATCCAAGGCAAGAGCAAAATCTTGACTAAAATTTGTGAGAAATTTTATCAAACTTAGTGATAGCCATGAGATCAAGAGACAACAAAGGCAATGCACATCCAAAATTAAGCCCCCCCAACAAAAAATACATGAGATCAATAAGGAAGAAGGTTGCTGATGATATTCCAAACGCCTCATCACTGGTAGTGAGAAAGACCAAAAAAACAAGAATGAAATGAATGAAGAATGATGCAAAGCATATTGAAATCAAATGATGAGATCATATTCAAGTATCACCACACCAACTTGTGAATTTGACAATGAACAACACTAGTGGACAGATTTGAAAAAATTAGGCTTGTTGCCATCTCCAATGGCATATCAACAAAGTAATGAACATGCACCATGAACACCAAATAGAGCAAAACTAACATCACTATTGAGCTTTAAGAGAAAGAGAACAAAAACTAGCAAGAACCAAGGTTGAGGTTGAGGTCCACCTCTAATCAGTGAGACAAGCTATCAAACACTTGATGTGCTGGCTCAACAAGATGGACACTACCATGCCACCAATGCACTTTCAAGTTAAATAAAAAAAAAATCACATATCGAAAGAATCAAACTAGACCAACAGTTGAATCAAGACAGAATCATTGATTGCAAATCAAGTAAGAGTAAATAAATACCATCAAACTAATGGAAGTGAATAAGCAACGAACCTTCAAACAAGATATGAGTCGTGAAAGAACATTTTCAAAACCATTGATCTGCGATAAGGAGCAAGAAAATGTTGATATGAATATCGAAGAAGAAATATAGCCAAATTTTGAATTTGGAAAGAGAGATGAACAAAATTGAAATACAAAGTTGAATGTGAAGGTGTGGAAGGAAGAATAGACAAAAACTTAATTGGAATTTTTTTTTCTACTTTCACTTCTAGAAGTTATCAGAATAGCAATCGATATCAGTCACAAAAGTATAAATTAGCGACCGATTCAAGTAACTTGAGATCAAAAATTAAGGGAAGAAATCAATCGCCAAATCGGTCGCAAATCTACATTTTGCAACCGATTTGTGAAAGTTAGAAAGGATCATATGGAAAATAGAATCAATCGCAAAATGCAGATTTTCAATCGATTTGTTCAACGCAAATGTCAACTTTTGCAATTAACTTTTAGTCGTACAATCAGTCATAAATTCAAAATTTGTGATCGATTTTTTTGAGGTACAAGAAATATAATGGGGCATGAAATCATAATTTGGTACTTGAAAATCTCAAATTAATAATTTAAAAAATCAGTCAAAAAATTAACTTTAAGTATGTTAAATTAAAAATTTAATTGCATTTTACTACTAAAAATATAAACAATAAGAAATTAAAATGAAGATATTTTATACAAACCAATAAATGCAGAGTTTGAGGATAAATTATTTATAATACATAAATGAAAATCTTAATTACTTTTAAATACTTAATTATATAAAATATTTAATTATATTTCATTGAAGTTTTTTATTTTTAATTGATTAAAATTTTTTTGTTATATGACTTTTTTAGCATATAAAATTACTTTTTTATATGTGAGCTAAGTTAAAATTCCATTTTTCTTTGTTTTTTAGTAATTGCGATTGCATTTGCACCCAACAATCATTCGCAATTTACTAAACCCTTTTAACTCCAATTGAGCCCTAATTCCTAAATCAAAGTACACTCCTTTTCAACCTCTTCCCTTCACCTTGCTCCGCCTCCACCTTGTTCAACCTTTCCTTTCACCTTGCTCTCACCCACCTGCTGCCGGAGAAATGGGAGGAGCTAAAGTCACCATCGTTGAAGGAGGAAGAGGATGCCACGAACCCATTACTAGAGAAGGAACTGTTGCACGCAATGCTCGATTGTAACAACTACTAGCCGCACCATCGGACTGTAGGGAACTACCACCTATGCTCCACTAAACCACCACCGCAAAGGAAAAATATCCATTTTGCCTCTCCACCATCCTAGTTCTTCTCCACCATTTCCTTGTTCCTTTTTTTTAATTTTATATTCTAAATTTTTTTCGTAATAAGAAGAGTAGATTTGTTGGTTTATTATGTTAGTCTTGTGATGTTGTTGAAATTTTTTCAATTTAGTTTTTATTTAAGAGATAAGATCTTATTGCATTTTTAATGATTGATTGACTTGCTATAGATATAGTAGTTAGAATTTTTTTTTTCTATTTTTTTTTTTTTTGAAAACCAATAAGATTGTTGCTATGATTATTTGAGAATTAGATGTAGTGAGGAAAAGAAAAAGAGATTTGCTAATTTGTTATTTAATCATGTGTTTCATAATTGTTATGTATATGCCTTTGTTGTTGAATTCTTGTTAAATTGGCTATTTTTGAAGGTACCATACTCAATTGGCTAGGAATTGTTGCTTTAATATTCAGCAGCTATGCAAAACCTATGAGAATTGTGAATCTCTAAACTTTTATTTGGTTTCTGTTGAGATTTTGTTTTTTGTTTTTTTTTTTAATTTTGTATCACTTGATGAGTTTAATTTGATATAAATAAACTTTAATATTAGTTTGTAATTGATTTGAATACTATGAACCTTAAATATTAGAGTTTCAAATGAAAAGTGAAGTATGATGTTTTGGAAATATGTGTTTGAGGAATTGGACTTGTTGATTGTTGAGTAGTGACTCAATTTTTTTTTCTTGCTTAAGCATCATTTCAAGTATTAGATATGATAAAATTGAGTGTGGATGTGTTTGTTTAATTATATTGTGTTGTTTGGTGATAATGTTATCAAATATGGACATAAGTCAATCTTGTTGTTGGATGTATAATAAGCTTATGCAAGGTTGAAAAGGTTATACTAATGAATTTCTAAATAAAGTAGAAGAATTTGTTGCTTATGCATGCCAACAAGCACATTTGGCAAAAAAGGAAGATTAGATGTCCTTATTCTAAGTGCATAAATATAAACTACATCATGTGCGATAAAGTAAGAGTTCATCTTTACAAAAGAGGATTTGTTGCTGATTATTGGAATTAGACATATCATGGAGAAAATAATCTAACTTTGTATAGGGTATTTAATAATCAAGCTAGTGCTTCCACTATGGCAAAAAGTCAAAATAATGAACACTTAAATAGGTTTGAGGCAATGATGTATGATGCTATTGGTCTAGACTTTGGAATACATTATAATCAAGAGATGAAGGAGTCTCCAAATCCATATGGCAAAAAATTTTATGAGTTATTGCATGCAGCACAAAAGCCATTATAATCGGGATGCGTTGACTACACTGAATTATCTGTTACTGTTAGATTATTGACAGTCAAGTTAGAAGGAAACATTCCTCAATGATCTTTTAATCAAACAATGGCAATAATGAGATAAACACTCCCTCCCAATAATATAATCCCCAAAGATTGTTATGGGGCCAAAAAAATAGTTTCTAAACTTAGTCTTACTGCTAAAAAGATTGAGTGGTCCGTGAATGGTTGCATATTGTTTTACATTGAAGAGTGCAAGGCTTTAAAAGAGTGTAAGTTTTGCGGTGCAGCATAATATAGTTTAAAGAAATTTGGTAAGGGGAAATACAAAGAGGTATCTATAAAGAGAATGCACTACTTGCCTTTCATTCATAGACTCAAAAGATTATATGCCTTGATGAGTTCTACTCCACATATGAGATGGCACTATAAAAATAAATGAGAACATGGAGTATTGTGCCACCCATCAGATGGAAAAGCTCGGAAACACTTTGATCTTACTTATCCAGATTTTGTTGCTAAACCACGAAATGTTAGATTATATTTATGCACGGATGGTTTTACACTATATAGCTAATCTGCATCGCCTTATTCTTGCTGGCCAATTATTGTCACTCCTTACAATCTTCCACCAAAACTATGCATGACCAATCCTTATATATTCTTAACCTTGATAATTCCTTGTCAACATAATCCAAAAGGCAAAAATAGATGTGTACTTGGAACCTTTGAGGGGTGACTTGAAGTTCTTATGGAATGAAGATGTCCGTATATATGACATTTTGAAAAAACAAAATTTTATTATGAGCTACACTAATGTGGACTATCAACAACTTTCCTGCATATGCAAAGTTGTCAGGTTGGAGCATGACAGGGAGGTTGGCATGTCCATATTGTATGAATAAATCAAAAGCTTTCACTTTGAAATATGGTGGTAAATATTCTTAGTTTTGGATCATCCATATTGAAGAATAAGGATGCATTTTTTAAAAATCAAGTTGAGAAATCTCAACTTCTAATTAGCTTATTTGGGGATGATGTGTAGGAAGAAGTTTCTTATCTTCCAATAATCACTGAGGTCAAATTTTATACATGTCTTGTTTTGGGTCTTACTCATAATTGGCCAAAACAAAGCATGTTTTGGGAGTTACCATATTAGAAAACCAACTTGATAAGACTTGATGTAATGCACATTGAGAAGAATGTATTTGATAATATCTTCAATATGGTAATGGAAATCCAAGATAAAACCAAAGACAATGTTAAAGCAAGAATGGACTTGAAATAGTATTATCAGTGAAAGGAACTAGAAACACACCAATTGCCTAATCGAAGGTATCTCAAGCCCAAAGCAAAGTTCACCTTGTCATTGGAGCAAAAAAGGGCAGTATGTAAATGGGTTAGTCAATTGAAAATGTCCAATAGATATGCTTCCCATTTGCATAGATGTGCAAATTTAAGGGAAAGGAAGCTCTTTGGGATGAAATCTTATGATTGCCATGTGTTTATGGAGCTAGCATTTGCTCAATTGCTTTTGCAGCACTTCTAGATCAAATATAGAAGCCTACAACTAAACTAAGCAAATTTTTGAAGACTTTGTGCTCAATAATATTATGAATGGATGATTTGCTATTTGCGACTGATTATATTTTAGTGACCGATTTTGTGACCAAAGAAGGGCACAAAACACAAACTTTGTGAATAATTTTGTGACCAACAGTTTCAATCACTAGCTTTGCAACCAATTTTGCAGCCGAATTATTTGACTCTAAGTTTACGACCAAATTTGCGTCTGAAAAATGTATGAAAGATTTAGTACTAGTTGGCTAAATTTGTGACCGAAAATTTAGTCACAAAAAAGTCAACATGCAACCAATATCTAGGTTGTGTATGTTGCCCAATATCAGTTGCAAAATTTTTGAAAATGATTATTTTAGTCGCAGATATTTGTGCAACCAAAGTTATGCGACAGACTGAATCGGTTGCAAATAGTTTTTGTGATCAAATTATGCTATTTTGCAATTGATTTTTTTTTGTTGCAACTAGTCAATTTTTTTGTAGTGTTTATTTTTCAAGAGAGAGTGATATGGGAAAAGAAATAGAAATGAGAAAGAGTTCAACAAACTCAAAGGACCATAGAAGCAAAAACTCTTATGGCTTGGTACCATGGGATCTCTAATACTATCTTAGAAGATTATTTCAAAGAAAGAAAAGGATTCTTCTCATATGATATTAGTGGAAGATTACAATATATATAGCAACGTAGTAGGGTGCAAAGTGAGGTGTTGCACATTATTCCTACCTATAGTTCTTTACAAAAGCAAAAGCAATTAGCAAATCTAACAAAGTTCACTACTTCCCATAACTACTTCCTAAAGTCACGAGAATAGAGATGTGAACCGGGGGTGAGGCCAAATTCATTCTCTAATAGCAATTGTGAGAATTGAGAACAAAATCAGGGTGTCCAATTAGTTTCAGGTTAAGTTAGAGGTGTTAGAGATCATGTAAGACCATGGGAGACACAAAATCCATAAGTTTCAAAGATGAAAATTTAATACTAGAAAAAAAAAAGAAAAGGGGGGGGGGTTCATTACATGTTCTACTACATTGCTTATGAAGTTAGGTTGCTGACTTCTCAAAGGGTCAAGATCAAGTTATATGGTTAACTTTAAGCGTAGTTATACTACTTAATAACTTTCAATAAAATATATTTTTATCAATCCAACCATTGAATTACAATTATATACTTATCATGAAGATCATTTGTGCTGAATTTTATAAAAATTGAACATAAATAAAAATATAATCAAATATTTATTATTTTTATACATTTTAAACATATATTACATTGATTTTGATATATCTAAAATATATATCAAGCGATTTTAAATTAAAATAAAGTTTTATAGTTATGATCTATAAATATATGAATTTGTAACCCAACAGTGGGTTTTATAAAACATTACATCAAAATGTTATTAAATGGCGTGTTAAAATTATATCAGTGTATATAACTTGATCCTAATCCTTTCTCAAAATAGCCTATAGTTAGATGGGGCTTATATATACATCTTAACCTTTTCCTAAAGGATTCTAGTTTTGATTTTAAGTAAATAAAACGTACTCGATGTCTAACTGTTACTTATACTTCTAGGTAGTACGTACAATCACTACGGGAAATACTTTTACAAGAAGAATGACATAAAAAAATCTTTTTTCAACTGAACTTGATGGCACCATATCCATTAAAAGTTTTGATTGTGGTAATTTGTGCTCATCATTTATTTGATCATTTAAATATAAAGAAAGAAATCATAGGTTATACATATATATGGTTAACTCATAAGCTCTTACGGGTTTATGAGTTTAAATCCCTAAATCAACTCACTTGAAAACTTAAACATGAGTAAACTCGGGTGAACTCGGATAAACTCCCTCACGAGTTTACTATTTAAGATAGAATTTGGTCTTTCCGGCGCTTAAATATGGAATTTTATATGAAGCACTTTTAATATACTTTCCAAAATTGAATATATGGCATTTTAATTTAGGTTATTTTAATTTTTAACATCCTAAAGTCCTAATATGTTACATCTTTTGTGATTGTATTTCATATTTTTATGACTTGTATTTACTTTATTTTAATGTTGTAAGTGAAATTTTGACATATTTTTGTTTTTGATGAATTTATTTTATTATAATTAGAAGTAACAAATATTTTTTAATATTATTTTAAAAATAAGTAAACTCTTGCCAGTTTACATTCGAGTTTACCTAAGTTGCACGAGTTTAGGTAAACTTGTGAGTTTGGCAAACTTACATATATATATATATATATATATATATATATATATATATATATATATATATATATATATATCACAAACTTTTGAATTTGAGTGAGTGACTTAAAATTTTCAAAACCTAAGGAGAATAAAATCATTCATCACATGATTTGTGCATATTCATATACGTAATACTCTCTTATTTCCTGCATAGTTTTCCTTTTCAAAGTTGGTAGTTTTTTAATTTCATTTCTAGTTTCAAAAATAGACGTTATCTCACAATCAAAAAATAAAATAGCTCAAAAGAGAAAAAAAAAATAGTTTATTTTAATTGATATGATAATAAGGCACTAAACTAGGGGATGAAAAGAGTAGAAGGCTCTATCTCCTGATTTCCAACAAGTTGATAATTTTCTTATTTGGATTTAACAATTCATGGTAAGCATAACTGACCTATTTAGATTTCTCATCATTCCTGCCACAGACACCTACTTGTCCTTTGCTTGGGGTAGTTCAGATTGACAGGATGTCCTACCCACTAACTTAAGCCTCTTGCTCTTTTAAACTCGAGATTGGAGGCTTCCAACTGGTCTAGATTTTCCATCCACCCTAGCACAAACACTAACCTAACCTTAGTTTGTAGTAGCTCGGATTGATCGACCAAGTGCCCTGCCTGGCTATCAATTGAAGTCTCTTTGGTCTTTAGAGTTAGAAGGCTCAGGGACTTGTGATATGATTGGGTCTTCCAATCTGCCGACTTAGACCTATCTCACTACATATATGAAGAAAATCTCCCTTCTCCTGGGTCTAGCTATAACACCCTACTAATTTAATGTTATGCTTAAGTCATAGCATGAAATTAAGTAGCTTGTGTTACCGTGTTAGTATTCTCCTTACGTTTCGCTTATCCGAATCATTCGGGGAAAATGGGATGCCATACAACGAACGTGATAGAGTGTATTTCGTTATAACAAATAGGTAAGCATAAATAACACACATGCTATCAACTGTATATATATATAGGAACCACTGTTTTGATTGACATACAAGTTTCAAAATAGGATACATAAGTGGGGTCGTGTACCAAAAGACATAAGACCCATGTCAGTCGATCCGATCCTACGTGGTCCACAGTGGACATTTCAAAATCTATTACTGCATGTATGACCCAAAGCCGCATGCTACCAAAAGAGGGTCATGCTGTACAATACAGCCTGTGACTAACCTACTCACTGGGAACAACTGAGATGATAACAAACTCGGAATTCCTTTGGATATTGTTCTCCTATGTGTAAGCTTTCCAACAAAATTAGTTTCAATCAATTTGGAGTTGTATAGGGTGTGTTACACCCTTCTCAACCCATACTGCCCGGGTGGATGTCCTGATTCCTAGATCGAGCTTCAAAAATTCATATCTCTCTCAATATTACTCCAATGATCTTATATGATATATGTGTGGAAAGCCCTAGATGTCTAGTTTCACATAAAAATGGTTTCATTAATTTTGAACGGCGGGAGGCGGAGTTGTACACTCCGCCGTACGGACTGCCGAGGGTTTGGGTTTTCCAGCCTCTCAATTTTTCCTATCTTCATCCTTTCTTGCTTTCAATTCAGTTTTAATCTCACAAACAGCCAATAAACTAGCTGTAGTTCATCATAATCAATCAATCAACATATCAAATTAAGGAATTAAATCACCATCAATCATCCAAGAGTCAGAAAATTAGGCAGGAAGAAAAAGAAAACCTCTACCTCTTATTATCTAGTTAGGCTTGAGCTGGTAGCTGAGATGAAAGTCAGATGGAGTGGGTGAGTGGAGAAGAGAAAAGAGGGCTGAATTGAGGAAGAGAAGACAACGTTGGAAGAATGGGGCTGAAGAGGCAGGAGGAGAGTATATATATACGCAAGGCTTTGGAGTGGTAGTTAGGATGGGTGGTTTTGATTGGGTTAAATTCTTGTGGGTAAAATTCAGCCGTGTCTCCCTCTTGTGTGACAAAAATGCTCTCCACGTCGCTTAAGAAGTGAAACTCGCTCCCAGCGCATATGAACGTGACATCAGAACTTGTGAGATTCTTAAAGTCGGAATTCGTGCATATCTATTCGGATGAAGTCGGAACTCGTAATTTATAGGATCTGGCACTCCAGCTCGATATCGGAACTTGGGAATGAGGAGAAAAGACCTTGGTAATGAACTCGGAATCCAATTCGGCTAAAACTCGGAAGTCGCATATCGTGTACATTTTGAATCACCTGATGTCGAAACTCGTATATCACCTTCGTTCCTACTCGAGCATGAGATCGGAAATCGGGTTTAATTGCATGAGGTCGTAAATCGGAAGAAATCCCTTGTAAGCCTTGGAACGAAGTCGGAAGTCAAAGCTAATATTGAGGTCGGAAGCGGAATTATAAGACAAGCTCGGAAATCGGAAATTTCAACATTAGATGGGATCGAAAGTCGGAAATCGAACGTTACATTACTATCCTCCTTTAAAAAATTTTGTCCTCAAAATTTAGTACTTGTGAATAACTCAGGATATCCTTTTCTCATATCTGATTCCAGTTCCCAAGTGTAGTCTTCAGCACTTTCTTTTCCCCATGCTACCTACACTAGTTGCACAGATTTACTTCGGAGTTGTCTGCTGCTTCTGTCTACAATCCGTACGGGTCAAATATGGAAAGTCAGGTCCTCCTTCAACTTTATTGATTCGGGTTCAAGGGAGTGTGTAGGGTCAGGTTGATACTTTCTAAGTTGGGAGACATGAAAAACATCATGGAGGTTTGATAGATGTGGAGGCAAAGCAACTCAGTACGCCACTGATCCGATTCGCTTCAGGATTTGGAAGGGACCAATAAAACGAGGATTTAGCTTCTTGATTTTGACAGCTCTACCAATCCCTATTGTAGGAGTAACCTTCAAAAATACATGGTCTCCTTCCTGAAATTCCAGAGGTTTCCTCCTGGTATCCGCGTAACTCTTCTGGCGGCTCTGAGCAGTAAGCATCTTGCTTCGTATTTTCTTGATCTGCTCGGTGGTCTGCTCGACTAAATCAGGCCCCAATAGGGTTGATTCTCCTATCTCATACCAACATAAGGGAGATTGGCACTTTCGTCCATATAATGCTTCATAAGGAGCCATGCCGATGCTAGCGTGATAGCTATTATTGTATGCAAATTCGGCCAACGGTAAATATCGATCCCAATTTCCTCGTTGCTCCAGTATATAGGCTCGTAACATATCTTCCAAGGTTTGAATTGTCCTTTCTGTTTGGCCGTCCGTTTGCGGGGTATGCAGTGCTTAGGCATAACTTAGCACCGAATGCCTTTTGTAAGGCTCCCCAAAACCTTGAAGTAAACCTTGGGTCTCGATCGGAGATAATGGTTGAAGGGGTTCCATGCAGCCTTATAATCTCTTGAATATACAGTTGTGCCAATTTTTCCAACGGATAATTCGCTCGAATGGGTAGAAAGTGGGCAGCCTTAGTCAATCTATCCACGATGACCCATATGGCATCGTATCCTGTTGGCGTTCTTGGCAATCCCATCACAAAATCCATGGAAATACTTTCCCATTTCCACTCAGGGATTTCCAAGGGTTGAAGCATCCCAGAGGGTTTCTGATGTTCTACTTTCACCTTTTGACAGACCAAGCATTTACTTACGAAGCTCGCTACGTCTGACTTCATGCTTGGCCACCAAAACATTTTCTTGAGATCCTAGTACATTTTAGTAATGCCAGGATGTGCAGTGAACTCACCCTTATGTGCTTCCTCCAAGATTCTTTTCCGGAAATCGTCCCCTTCAGGTATACATACCCTATCATGATGTCGCCAAATGCCTTCTTTATCCTGAGTAAAACCCGTTAATTTCCCTGAATGCACGAGCTTGATCATACGTTGGAGATTAGCATCTTGCTGTTGTGCTCGCCAAATCTGCTCCTTGAAGCTACTGGCCACCTTAATTTGATGCAGCTGAAGGGTTTTGGGAGTCATAAGGATCCCCAAATTAAGATTTTGGAAGCTTTCAATAAGTTCCGTCTCTTTGATTATCATCCACGCGACAGTCAATGATTTCCTGCTCAACGCATCTGCCACGACGTTTGCCTTACCTGGGTGGTATTTCAATTCAAATTCGTAATCTTTAAGGAGTTCCATCCACCTCCGCTGCCTCATATTTAATTCCTTCTGATCAAAGAGGTACTTTAAACTCTGATGATCAGAAAAGACCTCGAACCTTACACCATACAGATGATGTCTCCATATCTTCAAAGCAAATACTACTGCTGCTAATTCGAGGTCATGGGTTGGGTAGTTCCTTTCGTGTGGCTTTAATTGCCAGGAGGCATACACCACCACCTTTCTGGTTTGCATCAACACGCACCCTAACCCTTGTTGGGAAGCATCGCAATAGACTTCAAATGGTCCATGAGGGTCTGGTAAAGCTAACACTGGTGTCGTGGTCAACCTCTTCTTCAAATCTTGAAAACTTTGCTCGCACTCCAGCGTCCACTCAAACGGAACATTCTTTCTGGTTAGCTTGGTCAAGGGTAAGGCTAGTCGAGAGAAATCCTTAACGAAGCGCCTGTAATATCCAGCTAAACCCAGAAAACTCCTTACTTCAGAGACTGTAGTTGGCCTTTCCCAGTTCAGAACCGCTTCTACTTTGCTGGGGTCGACAAAGATTCCTCCAGATGACACTACGTGGCCGAGAAACTTTACCTCCTTCATCCAAAATTCACATTTGGATAATTTTGCATAGAGTTTCTTTTCTCTTAAAATTTGCAGAACTAGCTGTAATTATTTCGCATGCTCTTGCTTCGTCTTCGAATAGACAAGTATATCATCGATGAAGACCACGATAAATTTGTCCAGATATGGGTGGAATATTCGATTCATGTAATCCATGAATACCGCTGGTGCGTTCGTCAGCCCAAACGACATCACGGTATACTCATAGTGTCCGTAACGAGTTCGAAAAGCTGTCTTAGGAATATCTTGTTCCCGAACTCGAATTTGGTGATATCCGGAATGCAAGTCGATCTTGGAAAATACTGCTGCACCCTGTAGTTGGTTGACTCGCGCGTCGTAACACGAGCAAATTAAACCGAATAGCGACTATAGTATAGTAGCCAACTCGGATCGTTTCCCAAAGATGAACACACTATTTGATCAGAAAATTCAGGGGGGTTTTTATAACAAACACTTAAAATGCAATACTGAATTCTAAAGCAAACAGGAAACGAAAAGGCTAAACCGAATTAAAATTCTAATCCAAGACACACAAGAAGAGAGAAATCAACACTCAATCATTGGATTCAAATGTACATGCACACTCCAATTCGATGATTCATTTTAGATTTAATTGAAACCTCAAATCAAACCTAGCATTCACATGAAAATCTCCATGCATTCAACTAATCACTCAAGCCATTCGGTTTAGAGACCTCTAAAACCGAATTGATTTTGGATTAGCTTCCAAACCAATGCTCTCATCTCATATTCAGAACTGAAATATGAATCACACTCTTGAACAATCGAATCACATATATCAACCGAATTATACATGATTTGATTGACTCTTAATCAACATGCATGAATGAAAACCTCCAATTCAATTACGAGATTAAGAAGAAGAGAAGAGGAGTGAAACCGAAATTGGAATTTCCATGTCTTGATGCACCAATCCTCAAGAGCTTGAGTGCTTCTCTTGATGCCTTGGACCAGAGGAGGATCACCCCTCCATTAATGGAGGAAAACGCAAAAGAGAGGAAGAGAGGAAGAGAGGAAGAGAGAAAGAGAGAAAGAGTTTTCTATTTCCAAAGAAGGTCCAATTTACAAAAATGAGAAAAAGAAGGTCAAAAGTCCCTGAAGCATAATCAGAATTTCTATATATACCTCTAATTAAAAGTCACTAATTACTTAATTAAAATAATCCTCTTTTCCTAAGCTAAATTTGGATAGCTCAATTGCCCAATTTGGATGCTTAGAGAGAAAGTTGTGCCCAAAACAAGTTGAGTGGGCTCTCTTAGACTCAGCAGCGACTTCCAACACGTTTTTGGGCCTCATAACGGTTCTTCTTGGCTTAGTGTTCTGAACATAAAATGAAGCCCTGGATGTTAGCTTTCCAATTCCACCGGAATGGGCTCAATTGAGTCCCTGTAGCCCAAGATATGGTCCAATCATTGAAGGCTGCTCAGAAACCGCGCCCAAACGCTTCAGTTCAGTTCCGAGCCCAATTTCGGCTTTAAGATCTCAGAGTTAGCCCTTGCTCTCTTCATAGAAATTGTAGCTCTATCTCTTAGCTTTCCTACAAATCAAGAAGCATAATAAAATGAGGTATAGAGCTCAAGATATGATCTAAACACTGAAGCAGGTCAAACTAACCGAAATGTTGCAAAAATTAACTAAGTCTCACTAAGATCCAAAGAAAGGAAAATGATCTAAACTCAACCAATTAAGTGCAAAGGAGGATTAATGAGACAAGTATGAAGGATAAAAATAGTATAAAAATCCAATTCATCATTGGTCCATGAGGTCATTAATCCTTGGCAGCGGATACTTGTTCTTAATTGTCACTTTGTTCAGTTGTCTATAATCCACGCATAAGTGCATGCTTCCATCTTTCTTTTTGACCAACAAGACCGGAGCTCTCCATGGCGACGCGCTTGGTCGTATGAATCCTTTTTCTAAAAGCTCTTCGATCTGTCTTTTTAGTTCCGTCAGCTCCATAGGTGACATTCGGTACGGAGCTATAGATATTGGTCCCGCACCTGGAACCAACTCAATGGTAAATTCAATCTCTCTCTCCGGAGGAAATTCAGGAATGTCTTCTGGAAAAACATCCAGATATTCTCTGACAACGGGAATTTCCTCTAGTTCTTGCTCGGCTTCAGTCACATTAGCTGACAAGAGGATATACCCTTGCTTCTTTGGCCCGAAAGAATTCAAATAGAGGAGTGTTGCCGTCTGGGATTCAGAAGGTGAGACAGAGGGGAGTACCACTGTCTTATCCGAGCAATTGAGTACAACTCGATTGGCAGAAAGCCAATCCATACCCAGAATTATGTCAAGACCAGATAGAGGAAGACAAATCAAATTGGCGGCAAAAGTCCTACCCTCAATTCGAAGAGGGACATTGGGGCATATTTGGCTAGTTCTAACAGGCCCATTGGCAGGAGTAGAAACCAATAGGTCGTAAGGTAACTCAGAGATTGGCAATCGCAAAACAGCTACACAATCATGAGAAATAAATGAATGAGAAGCACCCGATCATAGAGTACAGTTAGGGCCTCACCGTTCACGTCACAGGTGTCTTGGATTAGTCCCTTAAACTTGTCAACTTCCTCCGCATTCATAGTAAAGACTCATCCTTGACGTTGTGGTCGAGACGACTGTGGTGGATTCCTGGTTGGGCACTCATAAATCTTGTGGCTTGGCTTGCCACACCCAAAGCAAACGTTCTGGCCTGCCAAGCACGGCCGATCGCCATGATTCTTGCCGCATTTTGTGCAAGTTGAATTCGGAGGGGGCCTTTGAGGCTGCTTGCCTTTGTTGCCCCTCGACGGGAATCTCCTTTGCTGTTGAATGTTGGGCTTGAATCTTGGGCCCTGCGGGGCTAACCCCTTCCTGAATCCACCGCCAGATGCCCTGGCTGCCACTAGTTTCGAGTTGCAATCTTCCACCAGTCGGCATTTGTTTACCAACGTGGGAAAATCTCTAATCTCCGTTGGCCCGATTGCGGTAAGAATATCTTCTCGTAATCCTCCTTCAAACTTGATACACTTCCAGGTTTCATCTGGATTCCTCTGATAAATTGTAGAAAATTTGCATAGCTCCTCAAATCGGGCAATATATTCGGATACTGTCCGATTTCACGCAATGCATAAATTCAAGTTCCTTGGCATTTCGAACTGAAGTAGGGAAGTACTTCTGGTAGAATACATCCTTGAACATCGTCCAGGTGATTACCGTCTGAGATCCCTCAAACAATCTTCGTACGCCGTTCCACCAAAACTTGGCGTCTACTTCAAGCATGTAAGTGGCAAAAGTCACCTTCTGGTGATCCGAGCAATCTAGGACAGAGAAAATCTTCTCCATGGCTTTGATCCACTCGTCAGCTTTGTCCGGGTCATACGCCCATCGAAAACTTGGTGGATTTGCCTTTCTAAATTCAGCAAATTTGAGATACTCCAGGTTAGCCTCTGGGCCATGTAGGTTCCCTTCACAACCTGCTGCAGGTCGCCTGCCTAGTTGTTCCATCATCTGGTGAGCTGCCGCGGCTTGTTCCCGCATTGCATGGGCCATTTCTTGCATTGTGGCCATGAAGTCAATCAGGACCTCTGGAGCAGGTTCTGCACGTGGTCTACCTCGCCTTCCGGAAGTCATTAAGTTCTGAGCACACAAAACAAAAGTTATTGAGTTGATCAGGGTCAATACTATGTCTAATGTGCTAGTAAATAACGGCTCACACGGTCAGACACTTCATACACATGCACAACTATATCTCAACCATAATGGCAAGATTTAGTGCATGTCATCAGCTAAAACGCAGAATATGCACGAAGCATAGTCAGTCCAATCCTCAGGTCTCGGCTAGGATGAACTGCTCTGATACCAAAATGTAACACCCTACTAATTTAATGTTATGCTTAAGTCATAGCATGAAATTAAGTAGCTTGTGTTACCGTGTTAGTATTCTCCTTACGTTTCGCTTATCCGAATCATTTGGGGAAAATGGGATGCCATACAACGAACGTGATAGAGTGTATTTCGTTATAACAAATAGGTAAGCATAAATAACACACATGCTATCAACTGTATATATATATATATATATATATATATATATATATATATATATATATATATATACAGGAACCACTGTTTTGATTGACATACAAGTTTCAAAATAGGATACATAAGTGGGGTCGTGTACCAAAAGACATAAGACCCATGTCAGTCGATCCGATCCTACGTGGTCCTCAGTGGACATTTCAAAATCTATTACTGCATGTATGACCCAAAGCCGCATGCTACCAAAAAAGGGTCATGCTGTACAATACGGCCTGTGGCTGACCTACTCAGTCAGATAGCCATTGGCCACACCAGGCCCGGCTGGTGAGTAGTCAGGAACTGATCCAGAGGAGGAGGAAGATGAGCTGGTGGCCTCTGAGGGGTCGCTCTCGGAGCTGAGCGGGATGTCTGGTACCACCTGCGGAGGTGACTCGGTGCAGGTCAGCAGGGCTACAGTGTGCCGCAGTGCGTGGAGGCGCTAGCGGAGGATGTGCCACGTGCAGCGGGACCTCAAAGTATGGGGTGGCAGGATCAAAAGCAGGATGATGTAAGGGGACAGTAAAATCCCTATCACTAAAAAGATACAAGCGGAACTGGCAAGAGCCGGCTATATACAATGAGCCTACTGCTGGATTATGGTGGAGCTGCAAGTCTGGAATCTCAACGAAGAGGGTAGCTGTCGTGTCCATCGTCCGCGTCTGAGAATGAGGCGGAAATGCGGGACGAGGTGAGAATTTGGAGAAATTCTCAGTAGGGTTTGCATATAGTGTATACTGACTTCGCGTTCATTCTCAGTTGCCTCGGGTTTTATTAAATTTTCTTAAAACATGAGATTAAACTTAACTACACATACTTAGTAAGGTTGAGAAAAATGTCTAGTCCGAGGCAAGGTTCAGTTTTACTTAAAATGACATAAGAA
This sequence comes from Pterocarpus santalinus, assembly GCA_031439595.1. NCBI lineage: Eukaryota > Viridiplantae > Streptophyta > Magnoliopsida > Fabales > Fabaceae > Pterocarpus > Pterocarpus santalinus. The sequence continues at coordinate 41,077,761 of CM062523.1, read as the reverse complement.
ACAGAATAAACCACCACATTACAAACCACCAACATTAAAACATAGAATAAAGGGCAAGATAAGTGAGTATACAACAACAAGTAAACACAACGGACAAGCCACAAATATCTATTAATGACATGTTAAATGCAATCATGCACTTGATGTAATTATGCAAATCTCATTCTTGAACCATTCTTCATAAACTTTTCCTCTTACTTTTCATCATTTTCCATTACTTGGTCCCCTGCGAGTTCTTGGCCATTTTAGACTCCTGGGTAATAGTCTGCTTTTCAGGATCGAGCTCGTTCCTATACAGGAATGCCGGGTTTACTTTCCCTGACCTTCCCACCGATCTATTCCCCTTAACTTTCTATCCGGGGCTGGCCCAAGTAGCATGGAAATTTCATCATAACATATTCTTTGGGTTCATCATAACATAGCTTTCATAGCTTTCTTGAAAATGCACATGCCTCTAAATGTATTTCATAATTCATGCATAAGCTTTACCGCAATTTCAGCGGCATAATGGAACGTGTTCACTCCCCCATGAATAGTGCCAGTATTTAGCATATCAATTTATCAAAAGAAACATCTCATTCCATGCATAATTCAACATATTTCATTCATGCTTCAACCCTCAATTCAAGACACAAGTATTGCACTTTAGAATATGCTTACTGCCTCACTGCTTGTATTCAACCCGGTTCTTGTAAATTATGCCATAATTTCTATTTAGCTCGTTTGGACCTCAATTTCGAATATGTTGAAGTGTTATGTGTCTTCTTCCTAACCTCTTTGGTCCCATCTGATTTGGAATACCATAACTCAAGATATTCGGGTTTTATCCCGGCCTGCCCTGTGGGTGGCCAGAATTGCACACTTAAAAGTAAAAATCTACTAAAAATCGAAAATTGGCTCAAATCATATGAAATTGGCCTCATATTAAATCTAACAGGACAACCTTTCATATACAAAAAGTTCCATTTCATTTGCCTTGGTAGGGCTCGAGTTACAAGCCCCGAAACTTAGCCTTCCTGAACTGCCCTGTGTTGGCCTGTTTTGGACATAGGGTAACTTCTTCAATTCACTGGGAACAACTGAGATGATAACAAACTCGGAATTCCTTTGGATATTGTTCTCCTATGTGTAAGCTTTCCAACAAAATTAGTTTCAATCGATTTGGAGTTGTATAGGGTGTGTTACACCCTTCTCAACCCATACTGCCCGGGTGGATGTCCTGATTCCTAGGTCGAACTTCAAAAATTCATATCTCTCTCAATATTACTCCAATGGTCTTATATGATATATGTGTGGAAAGCCCTAGATGTCTAGTTTCACATAAAAATGGTTTCATTAATTTTGAACGGCGGGAGGCGGAGCCGTACACTCCGCCGTACGGACTGCCGAGGGTTTGGGTTTTCCAGCCTCTCAATTTTTCCTATCTTCATCCTTTCTTGCTTTCAATTCAGTTTTAATCTCACAAACAGCCAATAAACCAGCTGTAGTTCATCATAATCAATCAATCAACATATTAAATTAAGGAATTAAATCACCATCAATCATCCAAGAGTCAGAAAATTAGGCAGGAAGAAAAAGAAAACTTCTACCTCTTATTATCTAGTTAGGCTTGAGCTGGTAGTTGAGATGAAAGTCAGATGGAGTGGGTGAGTGGAGAAGAGAAAAGAGGGCTGAATTGAGGAAGAAAAGACAACGTTGGAAGAATGGGGCTGAAGAGGCAGGAGGAGAGTATATATATACGCAAGGCTTTGGAGTGGTAGTTAGGATGGGTGGTTTTGATTGGGTGAAATTCTTGTGGGTAAAATTCAGTCGTGTCTCCCTCTTGTGTGACAAAAATGCTCTCCACGTCGCTTAAGAAGTGAAACTCGCTCCCAGCGCATATGAACGTGACATCGGAACTCGTGAGATTCTTTAAGTCGGAATTCGTGCATATCTATTCGGATGAAGTCGGAATTCGTAATTTATAGGATCTGGCACTCCAGCTCGATATCGGAACTCGGGAACAAGGAGAAAAGACCTTGGTAATGAACTCGGAATCCAATTCGGCTAAAACTCGGAAGTCGCATATCGTGTACATTTTGAATCACCTGATGTCGGAACTCGTATATCACCTTCGTTCCTACTCGAGCATGAGGTCGGAAATCGGGTTTAATTGCATGAGGTCGTAAATCGGAAGAAATCCCTTGTAAGCCTTGGAACGAAGTTGGAAGTCGAAGCTAATATTGAGGTCGGAAGCGGAATTATAAGACAAACTCGGAAATCAGAAATTTCAACATTAGATGGGATCAGAAGTCGGAAATCGGACGTTACACTAGCAATATCACTAACTCAAATTCCTTGTTCATGCCCTGAAATGTGCCTTGCATTGATAGCACTGCTGCAAAAAATACCTCAAGGAATAGTGGTAGAATATAGTTTGCTATGATATTAGCAGTCCTAAGAATCTAACTACCAATAGGACCCTAGACAAGAATATTGCATGTGTACATCATTTTTTTGGGCTGGTTTATCGTGAGAATGACAAGAGTCTATGTTACTATGATTTTGCTTTTTACCATTAAGAGTTTACTAGATTTTAAGTCGGTTCAGTACAAGGGTACAGTTTTTTTCTAGCACTAATTGTTATAATTTATAAGACTCAAATTCAAATCTTATTTAAAGAAAATAAATCACAAACAACTAAACCCATCAAGCATCGATTAATGAAGAACTGTGTTTTGATAAGTTGTCAAAATTTTATTAGTTCTTTTTGTTATCAATATTGCATGTCTTTCAAATATAACAAACAACTAATAAACATTCCTCAAGGGTGTGATTGGTTGGAGTTAAAAATGGGGTGAAACTCATCTATAAAATTTTCACTCTCATTTTTACCCCTAACCAAACACACTATAACAATAAAATATTATCGAAGAAAAACATCGCATTGTGCCATGATAATCTTAAGGACATGTTACCAGTTTTGGAATTCATTCATCCACATTCGTATTTAGGACCAAATTAGGAAAATCATTGCCAAGGTCACTTGCACAGACTGTCTTTATGCACAATGATATTCTCATACCAATTATAGCATAACTTTTACGTTTTTTTATGAGCAATAGTAATTTTCACATTCCTTTAAAAAACTTACCATTTTCAGTAAATAACTTTCAATGATTTTAGAAGTTATTGATATTGACAGGGACAGCTTTTACCCCCCCCCCCCCCCAAAAAAAAAAAAAAAAAAAGACAGGGACAGACCCATATGCAGAGGGCAATGTGATAAGAGGAGGAAGCATATACATGTAACGATTCTTAAACAAACCAAGATGGTTCAAGTTCAACCATATATAGAATAATAATTAAATTAAATTAATGTCACTGACCACCTACAAATCCAACCTTTTAAGGCGCCAGAGAAAAAATATTAATGCAGCTAATATTTTTAACAAAATATATATATATATATATATATATATATATATATATATATATATATATATATTCTTTAAAATTTCTTCCCCATTTTTCATATCAACATATCCGCCGCGGCCATGATAAGACGTACCACAAAATGATTAAAAAAAAAAAAAAGGCTTCTGGTTACAAATAAGTTAAGTTCAAGCAAAAATTGACAACATGTGGTCCTCAACGAAGTCTTAAGGTGGCTAATGTGGACACACTACCAGCAGCTGAATGGATCAAACACTTCATATCTTCATTTAGAGGCTATCCTTTTACATTGAAGAAATGTATATATATATATATATATATATATATATATATATATATATATATATATATATATATATATATGTATATATATATATAGAAATTCTTGTAATTAAGAGCAAAATAAGACTCAAATTTGAACACAAAATGTTATTAAGATGCCCAAACCTACAGTTCCCGTTTCCCATTATCATATAATCTTGGTGATAAAAGTTCAGAGAGAAGTGAAACCATATCCAGCATGGAATTCAGCATAAAAACGTATCTACATATCACCTATAAGGAATTGATTATGGGTTTAGAGTGCATTTGTTTTAACTTTTAAAAAAAGTTATTATAAAACTTAAATTTTATATATAATTAAAAAATTTAAAAATTAATTTTTTTTCAGAAGCTACTCATTTTAACTTCTACAAAAAAGCTGAAAATAGATTTTTTTTTTTTTAAGATTGTGATTATTTTTTAAAAATTGTCTATATATATATATATATATATATATATATATATATATATATATATATATATATATTCATTTTTTCAATGAAAAGAATAAGTTTTTGCTAAAAAAAATCACAACTAAACACACTCTAATTTGTATACACTCACAGTATAAAATAACTTTATACTATCAATCAATAAAAATATAAGGAAATGCCAAATCATACTAAGTAACTATCTACTATGATGAGGAATTTATCATGATTTGGCATTTCCTTATATTTCTATTGATTGATAATGAAATCGGTTCATACAAATTAAACTCATTGATTATATGCCAAAATTGCGGGTATTGATCAATTAACAACCAATAAATGAAAATAAATATCAGTCATATTCTTCTATAAACTAGATCCATGGAAAACCATATTTCAGCACCAACAGGAGGAAAAACATCTACGATAAGGAAAAGACAAAGTGAAAAGTCCTAACACACCAATAGTCTCATTCTTAAGATGAGTCACTTTCATCATATCATGTCATTGCTGCATAGATCGAATGTAAAATATAAATTCTACAAGAAGTCGAGAACAAAAACCACCTCATCAACTTCTCTTAATTATCCAACAATTAACCAAGTCATACAAGGACAGATTCCAAATCATAAACTTCTTTTTCCAGATTTGTAATCGCGCCTTGGAACTTAATTAAGGAAGTGTACCATTTATTCTTTAGGCTCTATCCGATATGCACCTAATTAAAGATGGTGCATGATACATCTTATAGGTGTCTTAAATCTAAGTTGATGGAATATCATACACCTAAATGATAGTAATACATTGCAGTAGCCCCTAAAGTTCCCAAACTCACCATATCTCTGCCCACATCGCATGATCAGCATCCATGCGCCCAAAACGGCTTCTTCTTCTTCTCCTCGAGAACTAGATCCTCCATCACCACCCTCATCTCTTCCACCTTCCCTCCGTCGTCATCTCCGCTACTGGTCAACCTCCGGCACTGCCTATCTCTGCCCGCATCGCATGTCGCCATCCCCTCAATCACTTTTGCACCCATGACCACCATCCATGAACCTGTCTCCACTGCGCACAAGTCATCCCCTCACTGTGAATCCGAAGTATCGCCGCCACTGCCACGCCACCACATCTTGTTGCCAGAGGCTATTCCCCGTTGCCACTCCTATTGGAATATTGACATTTAGTCGTAATAGCAGGTGTGGTATGAGTTACTTCGATGTGCTTAGGATTGTGCTTGTATTTTACATAGTCCAATTTTTCTTCAGAAAATCCTGGGGAGTGGGGGGTTGCTATTGTTGGTTATTGGTGGAAGGCCAGGGGGAAGGCCAAGGAGTTGGCTTCGGCGGTAACGGAATCATTGCTGAAACGCCGGCATTCATGGTGTTGGGGCAGTGATGGTGTTGCCAAGTGAAGAACGTGACAGAGGGGAAAACAACTCTTACAACGTAATACATATTATTGGTGCATAGATATACCTTAGATCTATACCATTGGATAACGCGGTGCATAATGCACCATTTTTAAGCTGAAATATAGCAAAACGCACCTATTCTTTAATTTGTTCTCAGTGTCATAAATAAACTAAAAGAAAAATTACATTATTGGTTTAGGTTCCTGCCCTCTCCTCCGTTCTCAACCTAACCAATTCACAACTTGAATGGCTAATTATTACAACGTATATGTAATACATGTGGTGCAGTTATAACAATGCTTTTTCATGAATTGACAACCCTTTTTCTTTTCTTCACTTTCAGTCTTACCCAAATCTTCGGTTTGTTCTTTCTTTTTTTTCATTTTAATTTTTCTTTGCCGAAAATTTCCACCGCGCATGCTCAACTTTCAACGACTGAAATTTGAACCAAAGCAAATGAATAAACATAAAGGAAGCAAATTTCCCATGAATGTTTTGCTCTACTAAGTGTGATAATCATTATTCTCAGTAATTCCATTTCTGGCAACAGAAATCCCGGAATGCTATTTTCATGAATATTATTTACAAAACATGAAAATCAAAACGCAATTAAATCAACAACTTCTGAAGGATAGAAGTACATACCGGTGTGTTTCGATCTAGGGGAAGTGGTGGTGTTTTCATGAAGTACTCTCCCCTTTCCTATGTTCTGTTATAATTTCCTGCAGGAGTATCGTCAAACTGAGTTTAATAAATAACAAGGCTCTTGAGATTAAAGGAATCTCGTGTCTCAAATATTTTTAATTTTTCCACCATGGTTTTACTTTTAGATGAATAATTTGTCTATAATCGGTCAGTTTTTTTCTTTAATCTTTATAAGGATTTTCTTGTATCATTTTTTGATTCCTGACTTCTAAAACTTTAATCTTGTACTATTTTATAGTTTGCCCATCTTTACAAAACTATAAAATAATTATAGTGTCTGTGATAAATTAACCGGCACACATATCAATTAATTCATTCCCCCATCTGTCAAAATGTCATTAGACACAATTATCAAGAGCGTTTGTTATATCGCAAACGGGGAATTAATCTCTCTAAAAATCGTTGAGGACCGTATCTTTTCAATCTTAACTTTTATGTAAAATTATAAATTATCTGCTTTGACTTAAATGTTTGGTAAATTACTGCTTGAAGTTTTAACTTTAGCTAGTCTATACACTAGAACTTAGAACTTTAGGCATTCAACAGTTTATTCTCTCTATCAATTATTTTTGCATTGTTAAAGCTAAATCTATCGTTATATTTAGTTCCTTTTCTAGACAAAATATTTCTACTATTGAAAAGTAAAGTTAGTTGTATGAAATTTGAGTTATAATTATTTTTTTTAAAAAATTACAAATAAATGTTTGATTAATTTGCTGTGTTTATCTTTCTTCTTAAAAGCAGAAGTAGTTAAATGAAAAAAGAGTGCTGATAAAAATTCTTCATTAAAATATAGAAAAAATAATGTCAAGGTTAAAATAATTAATTATTTTTTGATCTAAATTTTGTGTATGCAGTATACTTGTTTATTATTATTGTTATTATTTAGAGTATATTCATGCACATATACAACAAGTAGTGTTAGGACCTCCATACAAAAGAACTCTCAATTTATACCTCATAAGGTGTTACATACTTTCTGAGTATGGAGCAGAAATTTTTTGGATAGACATAAGTTTAGCAACTTATATTTAAGTGAGCTTATAATAAAGCTAGTAAAATTCGTAAATTAGTGAATGTATTATAAAAAAAAAAAAAAAAAAAAGTTGATAAAACCTATTTTTATTGTAAATATGCTTAAATAAGAATTGCTAAAGTTGTACCCATATAAATTCTCTCTTGAGCGTTTGACAGATAACGCCTGTATATGGCAGCATGGATCTGCCTACAAGTAGTTCTGATGATATTTGAACACCTGCTCATTTCACCCACGTGGAGCTCGAATTGCTAACTAGGTTGATCGCACCATGTGATTGGAAAGTGTCTCCAAATTTATTTCTACATTCTCGCTAACCTACACTAACCCGCAGCTGGGGCTATTGCTTTAGCTAGCAGATATCTATAATTTTCGAAAGCAAGAGCCTTTTTTTTTAACAGTTTTTCACTGAAAGCTAAATTATGCATGTAGTGATCATTATCTATACCTTAAAAAAATTATCCATACCATAGAGGATATTAATGATTTGGTTGCTTCAATTCCGAAACTCTTCAATTCCAATTCATCATATATTACTTACCCTTTTTTTAACCAATATTCTGTCAGCTATAATTAATATTATGATCTACCACGAGATACCAAAATAAAAGTAACCGGTGAGGAAAATTCAATAAGGTCACAAAGCAATAGTTTAAGTTAGTAATTTGACTATCATCATGTCAAAAAAAATTTAACAAAAAAAAAAAAAAGGCTTGACTATCGTAAAAAATAAAGCTCCTTCTCCCCTAGGTAACAAATACTATTCTACCTCCTTAGAGAGTGAAAGAATAATAACTCAGAGCTACTAACCTTTTTTAGAAAGAAAAAAAAAAAAGAAACGAAAATAAGTAGCTTTATGGACTCAAGTCTTGTAAGTGTTGTTTGGAGTGGATGATGATGGTCGTGGCTGAATTGCTAAGGGATTTTCCAACATGGTTTCTAATTCTTCTTCCGTTTCGCACTCTCTCAAATGGCAAGTTGATATGTACAAATATTGGGGCCCGAGAAAACGACGTGCTCCCCATCTGGCCACTTGCACGCGACCCCACAAAACCCTAATTTCCGAGACCCTCTAAAAGCAGAGCTTCTTGTTGGCATTGTTGAAATTTGAAAATGTTTGGTCCACGTTACATTTTACACTTGTTTTGTCTATTAATAATGACTTTTATTTTGATCGATACATTGGTAGTGTATACTTTTTTTTTTTTATTAACAACTTAGTATATGTTATAAGTAATATTTAAAATAATAATTATGAGGGTAAAATATTTTTATAATTATATATATTTAAATAATAGTGTAAAAATGTTAACATACATAATATTAAAATTAAATCTATTGTTAATATACCAATTCTGAGTTAAGGTGAATTTTTTAAATAGATTAATAATTCATTTTTATAATATAAAAATTATTAGCAAGTCCAATAAAAATTATATTTTACTAAGAAAAATAGTATACATCAATGATAGGTATAAAATAAACTCAAACTATAAGTGTAGAGATAATATGAGAGTATGATACCAGCAACTAGAAACTAAAAAAAAAAAAAAAAAAGTATGTAGTTAAAGAGTAAAACATTATTTTGACCAAAAAAAAAAAAAACATTTTAGCTCCGCAAATCACAACATATATAGCTCACTTCCAGAAACAATTAACACATTTCTCCTCAATTCTTTGCAAACAGTTGTTTGTGCTGTTGCTCTATATTTTTATATTGTTGGCTTTATCCTTAGGATTTTGTGTGCTTAATATTTCAGCTCAAAAGCATCTATAATGAATATAATCCTTTATACTAGTTGTGGTTCTAAAAATTTTTAAGACAATAAAATTATAATTTTATCTTCGGACATAACATGTTTGATCTAACAAATGGTATTAAAATAAGATCATGAGTTTGAATTCCCCAGTTGATATATTGGGGGAGATTATCGACTTTAATTAATTTATGTCACTCTAAAAATTTGCTAGACTCGATATTTTGACCCATGAATATCTATAATGTGTACAATCCTTTATGCTAGATCCTATAATAATTATGTGCGCTTTGCTTTTGTTAACTCTCTCTCTCTGCCTCCTTTCCTATACTCTCTCATAATTTCTCTTTGTGCTTGATTCCGAAAGGTTTTGCATCTTTTCCATGTTTTGTCCACTGAGATAACTTCATGATGTAAGCAGCCAAAATACAAATTAAAATAACAATAAATAAAACCAAGGCACTTCCTGATCGTCTGATCTACAGTCACCCCCCTTGCATCATTTTTTGATGAAAACAGCTCTTTCAATTAAGTCTTTCTCTCTTTCTTGCCCTTTACTTGATTCCCTTGAGTCATTGAATCTAATTCTTCTCCTCGAAGCACCTCTCTTTCCTTTCTCTCTCTCTCTCTCTCTAATTCTCTCTCTATCTGCAGCGTCTCGCATCTGTTTTAGAGAGTGAAAGAGCATCTATGAGTTCATATGTCAGGTCAGTCAAGAGACAAGCGCCCCCATGTTTCATCATATTATGAGCTGTGAAGGTTTGACTTTTCTCATCCCCTCTTAAAATCAGAGAAATAAAATTTAAAAAAAAAAAAAAACCCAAAACCCCAACAATCTGCTATTGCTGTAGGCCTTGCAAGTTGCAACAAGCTAGCTAGCTAGCTCTACACCACTCTCCAGTGGTCAATTGCGTTCTGGTAAAGGCAAATTGGCCAAATTGAGAGCCTAATTTTGCTCTTTTGTGGGTTGGTCATCATATATATCTATCATCATCACCGTCATATTCTTTGTTCTTAACTGCTACTTCCCTTTTTTTCTTAACCTGACAAAGAGAGGGAAGAAAAAGAAGAAAGAAAACACACGAAATTTAGAAAGGAAAAAGAAGAAAAAATAAAATTGAAAATCTGTGTGTGCAGCAGCATCATCAATTTCATCATCATCATTATCAACAACAACAGCAAATATGGCTAATCCTTGGTGGACAGGTCAGGTGGGGTTGGCTGGTGTAGACCACCCTGGAGCCAATTCCTCGCCAAACATGAACAAAAGGGTTCACAGCACAGACCTTTCCATGAACGAGAGCAGCAGCAGAAGCGGTAACAGAGAAGAAGACGAAGAAAGGGACAACGGTGATGAGCCAAAAGAAGGTGCAGTTGTTGAGGTTGGCACAAGGAGGCCAAGAGGGAGACCCCCAGGTTCCAAGAACAAGCCAAAACCACCAATCTTTGTAACCAGGGACAGCCCAAACGCTCTTAGAAGCCATGTTATGGAGGTAGCTGGAGGTGCCGATGTAGCAGAAAGTGTTGCACAGTTTGCAAGGAGGCGCCAGCGTGGGGTTTGTGTCCTAAGTGGGAGTGGCTCTGTGGCTAATGTTACCCTCAGGCAACCGGCTGCACCGGGTGCTGTAGTGGCACTCCATGGAAGGTTCGAGATCCTGTCCCTAACTGGGGCATTCTTGCCTGGACCTGCACCTCCAGGGTCCACAGGGCTTACGGTTTACCTTGCTGGAGGGCAGGGACAGGTTGTGGGAGGGAGTGTTGTTGGGTCATTGGTTGCTGCAGGGCCTGTTATGGTGATTGCTGCTACTTTTGCTAATGCTACTTATGAGAGATTGCCACTTGAGGATGATGATGAAGGGGGCGGTAGTGGTGGTGGACAAGGTGGTGGTGGTGGTGGTGGTACTGGTGTTGGAGGAGGATCATCTCCTCCTGGAATTGGGAGTAGTGGGGGATTGCAAGGTGGGATTCCAGATCCTTCTTCTTTGCCTTTGTATAATTTGCCACCAAATTTGCTCCCCAATGGAGGCCAGGTTGGGCATGAAGCTTTTGCTTGGGCTCATGGAAGGCCTCCTTATTGATTATAATAGACATGTATGTATGGGATATGTACATCATGTGGATGCTGGTTTTGTGATGATGAGGCAGGAAATTTGATGGTGGAATAATTCGATCTAATGGATACATATATATATATATATATTATGCCGTGTTTAATTCTGTTGTGAAAGATAGGAATTGGGAAAAGCATTTGCAAAGTTCTTAGAGTAATGAAGATAGTAGTTGTCAAGGACTGATGAGAATAGGAAGCATGTTTTATTTATCTAGATGTATATGAGTTATGAACTCTATATGTGTCTTTCTGATATCTTTTGCTTCTGTGCTTTGGAATAAAAAAGATGATGATGGTCCTATTTTTAATAGATTTCTGAATAGTTTAACAGGTATATATTCTTCTTCTTCTGGCGTTTTTCTGCTTTATAATTCTGTGGGTTGCAATTTTTATTTGGGTTCTTTGTGTTATTTATTATTATTTTACATATGCACTTCATGGCTATTAGATACATAATGGGATCATTGATTAGACTTGTAAGATATGAATTAAGAAACGTGTGTTTTTCTGTCTGTAAGGGATGGGCGGGGGCAAAGAGCTGGCGGCATCTCATATGGGCCGGAAAAGTTCCAACTTAGCACACCTCAATGCTCAATGCACTAATGTTTTATTTCCTAGTGCTTAAACTGATAGATATCAGCTACTTCTTCCTTCACCCTTTGCTTTGAAGAAAGTGAACCATTGTTAGGGTTAGTTTGGTATCCCTCAAACTGGTATGAAAGGTTGAGTTTCTCTTACAATTATAACCAAACTGAATTTTTAATTATGGTTTGTGAACTTAAATTTCTGCATCTGCAACTGTGCTTCTATAACTTCAAATCCAAAAGTGAAAGTGTGCTATTTCCAAAATGTCCTCTCAGCAATCACAGTTTTAGAGTGGCTGTCCTTTTTCTAAACAGAATATTAGGTCAATGAATTTCTTAATTTATTCATGTTCATTGAGCACTTTTTTACATTTTACAGAGATTTTTTTTTTTGGGGGTTATAGCTTAATCCTAGACAGTCAAAAAATTAACCGGAATTTTAGTAGAATTTAGCTAAATGTAAAAGTGGTTGTGAGGAGGACTTTGAGATGCAGATAATTTTAGATACCGCTAGTTTCATTCTATTAAATTTTTTACCAAAAATCCAACTCTCTGATCTTTTTCTAATATCTTATCATTTATTAATGGAATCTAATTAAATTTCCATTAATGCTTCTTTATTATTATTATTATTATTTTAATAACAATCCATGCTCCTTTTTTTTGGATGGCATTAACTATCATCTGAATTCAGCTGCAAAAACATACAAATCTGAGGGTTCTTCCAATATTCATGTTAGACTGAGAGCTGATTCAATTAGTATCATCAAACCCATCTCCACAAAGGGATTTATTATGAATTCAATTCTTGTCGATGATTTAATATCAGATAGGTCATTTATGAATATCACTATGAATTCTCATCAACATTTGTGATTAAAATGTAGTAATCTAATTCTCTCTAAATACTACTTTTACCAAAGTACAGACTGATAACATACTTTTAGGATTAATTTCCTTTTTTTTCTTTTTTGTCTAAATCAATCTGAAGTTCATTAGACTTTAACTAATTTATTTCAAGTTAAATTGATCTCATTATATGAGATAAGATTTTTTGAGTGCTATTTTTTTTTAATCCATAATATTTGAACTCGATACTTTAATTATTTAAGAGGAATAAGTCTCAAATCATTTAAATCAACCACTACTTTAAAATTACTTTTGATATAATAGTAGTGTAAAGTTTTTAACATTATCAATTAATCATATATGATTATATGTGAGACATTTAAAATAATTATATTGTAAGCGTCAAATATTTTTAATGACATATCAATATCAAAATTAAATTTATATGCATTTTAATTTTCCCACTTTATGGTTGAATTACCCAATAATTTGATTTAATAAATTTGATTCAATGCAACCAAAAATGGTTAGTCCTAACTCGTAATGGGAGTGGATTGTGATCTAGAAACGAACTTTATATTTAATGTCAGAAATTAAACTTCTAAAGAGTTGTCAAGAAGGAATTTACTTAATTACTACTCTGACCAGAAATTCTGTGTAATTGCCAATGCTAACAAAAATTGATTCTTAAGTCAGTTATCATTCTTAATAACATAATATGAACTTTATTAACAAGTATCCTAACAATAGTTGTTACGGATTTAAAATAAAATAGTATCAGTTATCAGATGTAAAGTAAAATTATATATATATATATATATATATGCACACACACATTAAAAACTAAAGCTCTACTTTTACTAGATTTAATCATTAACATACGCCTTAAAGATAATTGTTCATTAGCTAAACTCATAAACATAATATTAAGATAATCTTTTTGGGACTTGTGTGGTGCCCTAACCATGAAATATTCATAACCTTCTTAAATTTCCTCAGGAACACAAATGCCATGCAGCAGACATATATAACTGCAGAAAAAGGGGCTTAAGACATGTATTTGTATGAGTTCTGAAAAGGTTTAGATAAAGAGAAAGTTTTAAATGCTCTAAGCGCAAGACAAAGATTATACGGAAATGGATCCTGTCATGTGAAAATCTCACATAACAAGGTCATGTGTTGATTTTCACCATTGATTAGATGCTTTTGTGGGTCTTATATTTGGTCACACCTTCTTAATCAATAGTAAAAATCAACACATGACCTTGTCATGTGAGATTTTCACATGAGAGGATCCATTCTCAAGATTATACTCCATACCATTCATGATTTAACATATTAATTTTTATAGATTATCATTGTTTTTCACTTTTTTTATATTTTTAATATAATAATTAATATATTAAGTGATAAATGATACAAAATAAAACTTTTGTTATGCAATAAAAGTATCTAGCAATTTCTTATAGATAAATATTTTTTCCTTTTCTTTTTGTGGAAATTCTTAAACATTCGCTTTGTCGTAAGTACACGTCAGAATTGCACAAATTAAAATGTCGCAAACCGTGCTGGGGCATCTCTTACATACATTCCAGTTTGTTCTAGTCCAGTTTGGAGCGTATGGCTCTGGCTCTCTTCTTTGTGTGTCGATTTGATCAAAATTTGCAGGCACTTTAGTCATCCCACCCACGTGTTATGGATAAAGACCCAAAAAATGAGTCCCACGAAGTTACTTGTAAAGTTCATCTTGGGAGAATGGAGGATCTTTCGTCCATGCCTATAATGTGCGGTAAGATTGCTGCAGAAAAAGAGTGACTCTTTGTCCAAGAAGTGTTTTACACTATTAATACATTGATTGAAAACATTGGCTCTTCTAAGACACAGACCGAGACAAAGAGGCAAGCCGTGTTGGCTGTATGTGCCTTGTGCAAAGTCTCTTGTTTGACATTAAAATATATATGGTTCCAATTATTTTCTCATAGCATATCTTAATAAATAATATTATGATTGTTACTTTTGTCCTTCTTTATCCGTTTGATTACATTAAAGGCCATTACTGAATAATAAAATCATGTGAAACATGAGATGATGGATATGTAGAGTGACATAGAAACCGTCAATATATTGACCCTTGTTTTCTTTTCTAGCCATATTGGGTTTTGTGATCTTTCTAAAGAAATCAATGTCCCATTTTAGAGTAACATAATACAGGATTAAAAACATTTATCGGAGATGATCTCCTAGTTACCCTCAAGTTAAAGCAGGAGAGGGGTAACCAGCTATTAATGTGCTGGGATGGGCAGTAGAATAGATCCTACAAATACTCGTACGAATCTAATAAACTAAATAAAAACACAAAATATCAAGAGAAGAAAAGTAATAAGATGACAATGAGTATAAGGACAAGAATTTATATTGTTCAGTAAAAATAATACAAAAATATCACTTTGCTCTCAAACCAAAAGTCTTTTATATATTATCTCTCATAACTCAAAAGTACCCCCTCTTTCACTTGTTCTCTCTCTAACAGACTTAGGCCATATTGATTTTACTCATAATCAAGGGTTAGCCTCTAAAACTCCTTATTCTCATCCTAATAGATTTTCAAATATTCTTAACAGATTTTTCATATCCTAACAAATTAATTTATCATCTTAACAAATTAACTTCTCAAATTTTTATTCCATTTTCTCTTTTACAAAATGTTTAGGATTCTACTATATCCTTAATTCAAATATTTCTAAATTTAAGAATATATATCTTAAGGATATAAATAAATAAAAGGTTTAAATAAGTTTTCGGTCTTTGAAAATATAGTGAACTTCAGGTTTGGTCTTTATAAAATTTTAATTTGGTTTTGATCCAAATTTTGTAGTCCCTATAGTATTTAAAACTATGCATTTAATTGTATTGCAAAATTTGTTTTCAGTGCTTCATGAATATTTAAAGAATCCTCTTTCGATTCTTATAATATAACCATTTAACAATTGGCTAACACAATAAGGATCGGAACTGCATATTTTATAAAAAAATTTGGATCAAAATCAAACTAAAAATTTTATAGAGATCAAAACCAGAATTCATTATAATTACAGAGATTAAAAACATGTTTAAGTCTAAATAAAATCACTTACAATCTTATCAATATATACACATAAGCCAACTTTCCTAATGTGGTGCCTATATAAAAGAATTCTTGTTTCAGTTAATATAGAGTCTAAAAATTTTATGTACAATTTGCAAGTCATCAGAGTTTAATTATTTGGGATGACATGGACGGGGGTGATGCTTCGGAAATATGAACGACAATAGAAGCTCCAGCTAGCAGGCTCTGTTTCACCATTAAGTTGTTTTAATTTTTATAAAAAAGAATTGTCACATTGTATTGTAATAATTACAAAGTTTTAACTAATTAATATTGGTTCAATATAATAGGATCAACCAACATATAGTCGGTTGAAGTAGTAGATGTTCCTTTCTGCTAATCAGGAGTCTTGAGTTCGAGCCTTAGATATAGAGTAACTGATGTATATATATATATATATATATATATATATATATATATATATATATATATATATATATATATATATATATATATAAGTCTTATGCACTAACTCTATTAAATAACTTTTTATATATATTGAATTTTACCTATCTAATTGTTAAATCATGTGATATTATCTTAATGATCAAGTTTGCCAAATTTGGACATCAAATAGATATATAATCCAATTGTAGATATTTACTTCTATTTTCAAAATTATATTATATGTCAAAATAAAGTTATATGATGAAGTATCAAATTATTTTTAAATCTTGTGAAATTTTATAAATTTGATCTACTTAATGGAAAGTTTCAATTCAACAATTGGATTGATAAAATTTGATATATATAAAATGTTATTCACTTGTATAAGTATATCAAGACTTACTGTTGCACTAAGTGGATCTCTGCTATATATATAGGGTCAAATTATATCTAATAAAGTGTATTGAGTTCGATTTATGCTAAGATCAACCCTTCACTTGAAAGGATGAGAGGTTAGTCTTCTAGAATAGAGTTAGATGTTTAAGTAAAGACCTCTCCTGACAATGTTTTTTCCCCCATAATATGAATCTTGGAATCAAACACAGGATCTCATATTTAAGGGATTTGAGCTCCTTTCGCTCGGATCACCACCTTATTGGTTTCTAATAGAATTTTGTTAATAGGTTGTTTGTAACTCATCTGAGAGCTTATGGCATATCCTAGCGTTAAAAGGCATTTTCTCCTAAGTTATAATTTCTAAAAAAAATGCTATCCATTTTTAATTATCATAAACTTTTAACGGTAGTGCTAAAATCTTTAGAACAAAGTTAGATGGAAAATTAATTCATACACTATTTGTAATAGTTAACCCCTTTGTGTTTAATATTCATGGACAACCCTAAATAGTTCTTCGGATAACCTTTCATTATTTGTTCTTATACAGGCAGGATCAATGGTATTTACCACCGTCACCTCGGAAGAAAAAAAAAAAAAAAAGAAGGTATTTACCACCCTTGATATTCATGCATTGGAGTCAAATGCAATGTTATATCTTATCATTCAATTTAGTCACATTTTATCCCTCAAAATTAAGTTTAATTTTGTAATAGCGTAACCAATATGGATGTGCCCCTTCTCAATAGCTTAAAATTTTAGGAGAAATAGTTTATAATATAATATCAAAACTTTTATAATCAAGTGATCTGAAGTTTGACCTTTGTTTAGTGGTATAGAGTTCGATTCTTATTTGTCCCCATTAATTTTTTTAAATAAAAGTTAAATTTTAGCGTAAAGTAGAGTGAATTTGTACATAATCCATGTTTCAAACCCAAAAGAGACTCTAGTATAAAGGAGCATGTTAAGGTATAAAATTGTTCATATACCTTTATATAACTTAAGCTTTTAAGAGATACATCATAACAAAAACTATGAACCTCTGTTTTTTGATGTACAAGCTATAAAAATCCTTTAACTTCAAATATTATTAGCTTTGAAATAAATAAACAGATGATATAAAAATGAGGCAAAACGGATCCTTAAATTTATTTCCATTATTTAAGAAAAAGGGGTCAACTCGATGTTTGAATGAAGGAAATAGATAACAAATAACCCGATGAATAATTGACCCTTCTTCAATTCCTGGAGAGCTATAGGGAAAATCAATATAAAATCCCAAAAAGTATTTCTGTAAATCTCCTAAGCTACTCCCAATCTTTATCTCCTAAAGAATAGGAGTATTCTTTGTAAACCATCTACTTGTCTCAACATCCATTATGTTAGATTTTTAGAATTGAAGTGAACATCGACAGTCATGTATGAGAAATATTATAACGAATTTTTTATTTCAATATTGTGGCATACCAATAAACTAATTAAGTGGCATGAACGTTTCGTGACACAAATTTAACCTGAAGTTCAGCTCAAATTCCCCTTTCGTTAAAGAAATGAATTTTAAAAATTGTTTTATACACATTTCTTAATCTATATATCTGTGTGTTCTTATTGAAATGGAATTAATAAACTACAATCGGTACACATTTGAACACCAAATATTGCATATATATGAGATTAAATAAAGTTCAACCAATAATATTATCTACTCTGCAAGTCAAATGGTTTTTTAAATTCATCATATCCGCCCATGATTCAAGTTTAATATTCTAATATACTTTATACAAACATTTTGTAGTATAGATAAAACTTTTTAACATGCATCAATATGAAAAATAATTAACGGAACTGCGTCAATCGCAGCACATAAAGGTATTAGGATTAAAATATAGATAAGAGCGAAAGAAAACTACCTTTCATATAGTAACTTGTTTGTTTCAGCAGGTAGACACAACAACATGGTAAATAGTAAATCAATAGACAAATAAAAGCAAATTAATGAGGTGACGTGTGGAAAATAAATTAGAGTTGAATTACTCAATTCACCCCATCCACAACTTTAACCTTGCATAATCTTTCAAGACAAAAAGCTTAAAAAAGGATTATGTCTTTTCTGCCTTCTACTAATTGTCCAAGAAGAAAGCTAGAAAACAAGAGCTTACGATAAAGACTTTATATCTCTCTTTCAACTCATGTGTGCTTTTGTCGCTACCCTTGCAACTTTGTGATCCATGTATAGCATGTGAACTTTATATGCATACTATTGGCCGGAAGTACAAATCCTGTTTGTAAATACAAAGACAGTTAGGCTACAATCCGTTATATAAACGCTAAACATGTATTTAAGCGTTCACACACACACACACATATGATTTTTTTGAATATACTTGTTTAAAGAATTTGCTTCAGTCATGACATATAGGTAAGCATGACTCATTTTAGGATTCCATTCCTTCTTGGACAGGAAGCATAATAAATAACCCCCAAAATAAGAATTTACTCATACAATTAAACTCAAGTCCTTTCCTTAAAAGACATATATAAAAATAAGTGAGACTCCTATACTAGTCTATAAGTTAAGAAACTTTTTTATTCTAATTTTAGTACAACTAATTGTTATTTATGGAGTTAGTTATTAGTGATCGTGGAGTCAGCAATATGGATTGCACGATACAATATAAAATGCCTCATCATAATTTTTTTTTTTACCGTCCAACATTTAGTTTAATATAATATGATCAGTCTTATAAGGGTAGAGTAAAACTTTTCTTTATGTTTGAGGGTACTTTTTTTTTCAATTACAAACAACTCCTCAAACACTATTTCATTTCATCTGTCCAGTTTGAATCATGTATGTATAGTTTAGATCTCCCTCTATTTCTCAATGACTTTTCACAATAATCCCAATAGCTCCTCAATCATTTAAAATTGCATGAACTATGACAAAAACACAAATCATGTGTCCTTATTTAATATATATCTTGCCAAAGGAAAATTTACTATTTTAAGATTGGTATTTTATTTGAAATATCAAATGAGTAGACGCTTCAAATAGTTTGCACTTATTTTTCTTAAATAAAATTTTAAATTCAAATCTAGTAAATGAAAAAAAAAAAAACATTGGACAATTCGATTATGATAGAATTCGAATAATGATAATTTATATATAAAAAAATATCATATGATATATAAAGCAGTCTGTCGCTCTATTTTCAGAATGAATTTCTTTGGTTCTGTAACATTTGAAAAAATGTCTATGTATCAAATCAATTTAATCCACCTTTTCATGTTATAATATTTAAATTGTAAATTCGATTCAATCAAATCCTATTTAAATTGATTCAGGTTGAATTAATGTTTCAATTTTTGGCCAGCATTCTTTATTGAATTTAGTTTTAACACATTGACAGTGTAAAATTTTTTTAATTATAATTCAATTAAATCCTTCCATATGCATGATGTTTAAAGTAGTGGGTATGAAAATCAATCTCTTTTCTCTACTACTAATGTCATACAAACTAGATCAAAAATAGGAATTTTTAAACCTAAGACATATGCTACTGTGGTCAATTATGATCCTGACTTTATTCATACTGATCCTACTACTGTCACACAAGATCTAGCCACTAAACATTGGAAAAATGCAATGCTGGATGAATATTCTGTTTTAATAAAAAATCAAACTTAGATTTTAGTTTCTCACCTACTGATTCTAAGATAATAGGTTGTAAATGGGTGTTTACAGGAAAAAAAAAAATCCTAATGGCACAATTCAAAAATATAAGGCAAGACTTGTTGCCAAGGGTTATCATCAAAGATAAGGTTTTGATTTTGAGGAAGGTTTTAGCCTTGTTATTAAACCATCAACCATTAGAGTTATCCTTACTTTAGCTTTCTCTAAGGGTTGGTCAATTAGGCAATTTGATTTCAACAATACTCTTTTAAATAGAGATTTACTTGAGAATGTTTATATGCAACAACCTCAAGGATTCCTTCAACGCCCTCAGCAGTTAGTTTGCAAACTGCACAAAACCATTTATAGCTTAAAATAGACCCCAAGCTCTCATACCATGTTCGAATCCAAGACCACACTGATGAAGGAGAAGAACAAGTAATTCTGATGTGACAAAAAGTATGTAGAGAAACTATATCATACTTTGATGAACTGAACCGTTACAATCAATGATACATGAGTGTCTTATATATAGGCTGGCTAATCACTAGTATCAGCATAAAAAAAGAAAGAATAAAAACTAAAACTGATTAAACAAATCCTAGCAGAACTAACTAACCGTACCCCTTTATAACAGAACAAACAGAATTGTTATTATTCTAGCTGATATGGCAATATATATGATTCGATGATAGTGTAAAAAAATTTTCACTGTTAGTGTATTAAAACTAATTTTTTGAAAAAATATAAAACTTATCATAATTTATTAAAATATATGAATCTAGAATATCAAGATATAATAATTACAAGTTTAAATATTAAACAGTATAAAAACGTAAATTTAAAATTTTAAATGCTGGTTTAAATTAATTATTAATTCTACAACATACATCCCCCAATGTTCATAAGAAGATAATGTGAATTCTAAATCTTAGATGTTAATTGTTAAGAAGAAAGCCGAGAGAATAAGAGAGAAAATTAAATTAGCTCGAGATATATATAATGTTATATTTTACTTAAGAAAGTACTTTCTTACGTGTACTTATATACGAACTTTATCATCCGTCTAGATTAGATAAATTTTACATTTGAAATTGAAAGTTGATTCAATTCATTACCAAAAAAGAACTGACTCAATTCAATTAGTTTTTTATTTTGTTTTCATTATTCAGCTCATTTTTTATTTTAATTATATTGATTTAGTTTTGAACACTCCTACTAATTGGTGTCCAATGATTGATTTCTCTTTCAGCACCTTAATTATTATAAGTCAATGAAATTATTCTCACATTTATCAAATTCAGTACGTACGTATTTATCCAAAAGTTCAAGTGATTAGCCGTACAACTTGCTTTCTAACTAGCTGGAGCAAAAGTATATGGTATCAGTCAATTTTTTCTTTATCACAGCCAAGACTTAAAGTTGATTGAAGTTTACCAAAACTTTGCTTTGTTCATGTAATTTGATTACCCCTTGAAAGGAAATTCAACTTTAGTGCTCAAGGGATCCTAGAGGCATAGCAACTTGGAAGGACCCATCATCACGTGGATTCACGTGTCTTAGTTCCTAATTCCTAATCCTTGATTATTTAATTTCAACATTGTTAGCTACTTGAATACAACATTCCAAAGCGAAAGTCGCAATTTTTGATGGACCCCTCTTCTAATCCAATAATTATGAGCTCTCTCGATTATAAAATCCCCACCATGGCCATTATTAAACAACTATATTCCCCCTATGTAATGTACCCCAAAAAAAAAATTCTGTCCATGTAAGGCAATCAACTAATTAAATTTAAAGGAATCCACTAAGCTTGCATTAATCAAATGTCGACCACCCATTAAACTGCTTTTTATATAAAAGTGAGAGTGAGAATTAATTAACTTGTTATGGTGGGGTAGATTCAAATATCACCAAGAAAAATCCCGGAAAATGTTGCCTTTACTCTCAATTCCTGCTCCTAGTTGATTCTTGTCGTGGAATACACATCATCTTCTTCAACCCAATGAAATGCAGTTTAACCTAATTTTCTAAGAGCCAATTAGCTTCAAATAGTATCTCTTGTGTTAGAAGGCAAATATTGCTAACAAAGATGTATTGTTTGAAACTATTAGATCTCGTTTAATGTCAACAAAAGGGTACCATTACATGTGGTTACATGTTTATCAAATTCTTAAGCTGTCTTCACCATGCCTATTGTTCATTGTGTTGGAGACTTTTTTATTAGACAATAATGGAACTTGTTCTCCATGATGATAAATGTGGTCCAATATCAGAGCTTGAGTGGAAGTTCATGCATATACGTCTCTTTATCAAGAGTTGAAAATTCTTGAGATGAATTTTGAGGCAAAATTCAATGAATATAATTTTACCGCATTATCAGTACAGTATAAGTTGTTTTTATACTATAAATCAATTATAGCAACCTTCGAATAGTTAAAAATATTTAACTCTTACTATATTATATATTTTAAAATCCAGACATAAACTAATATTTACTCCATTTCAAAATATTTATCTAAAACCAAAAAATACATAGATTAAGGAAATAAAAAGTAACCTTGGTAGTGGCACAACAATATATAAATAGACAAAATTATCTTTATTTAAAGAAATATACTTCAATTAATATAATTAATATTACAATTTTTTTTTTACACAGATGATAGTGGATTGGTCTTGCATATTTTTCAACTTTGATTACAATGACAATTGTAGACAATTAAAAAAAAATTAATACTATGTTAATATTAGAAATAGATAGATATTCTGAAACCCTAAAATATCAAAATTAGACAGATATTATGAAACTGATGGAGTATATGATTATTTGATAGTGTAACACGCTTTATATCAATAATGTATTAAACTTAAAATCAATTATTTCATATGCCTATTTCTAATATATGCTGATTTCTAACTTTACAATACCATTGAACAGTATCCAATATATGTAAATACATGTTTTTTTTTTTTTTTTTCCCTCAATACTGAATAAGGCTCAACCACTGCAAATCAAAGGGGAACAACAAAGTCTTGTACAAGGCAAAAAACAGATACATAGTAAAGAAAGCTGCAGCCAAAGTTCTATTTCTCATATCAGCTTACATCTAGGCTGCATCCTACTCAAACATCTATAACACACAGAGGCAACAAAACAACTTAACTCTTAAAAAATTAAAACACAGCAAAACCAGCAAAGGAACACCAGCCTCAGAACCACATAAAACACACTCAGGACATAAAGGAGAACAGATACAATTGACTTGTCAGGGATCACATAGAGCGCCATATAAATCTCCATTTCTTCAAGGAATTTACGTCTTTACACAAATCTGATGGAGACATGATGTATTTGTCCATCCATCCCTTTAGCTAGTAGCCCCATCTCTTCTTTAGCAATATTTTCTCCAAGCTCAAGCTGTTCAATCACCAATTTATTACTGGAACACCAAATCGTCCATATGACAACATATAACAGGGTTATCCACATTTTGCTTACAATGCCATAGAAGGTTGCCACACTAAGATTGAAAGTGTAAGATAGGGTCCAGAGGAGTGCGCCAATGAACATTCCACCATTGCAAGCACTCAGATCAAAGCTTCCAAGATATAGAACAACCAAAGAACAAGTGCCAAACTGTCATGACCCACTTAGGACATGACCAGCGCATAGGGGACACGTCCCCTAGCAAGCCTACACAAGACCTTTTCTAAAAAAATTGGGCAGAGTCTCTCTTATATTTAGGACTATTCCTAAATACGGATCCTCCGCCTGCATAACAATCCAAACACACAGAATCATTGGGGATCCAGGCATTCTCCGAATGCACCTCACAGCACACAACATGGGAATTTAAAATATAATCATACTTATGAAAATATATACACATACGTATCCATCATGAACCTTAACCCATAATCATTAAAATGCAACTTGACTTAACTAAAAACAACATACTTTTAATTACAAATTAAAGCTGATATAGGGAGGACCCTGCCTGTGGACTAATGGAGCACTTCTAAAGATTATATAATTAAGCCTAAATGCTGAATCTTCTAGTTAACTGCGGAAGCTTGAGCACGGTCCCGCACCTGTCAAAAAATATAGAAAGAGAGAAAAAAAAGAGTCATACAGACTCAGTAAGTGATAATATATCTATAACAATAGTGGAACAAGCTTTAACATTAACTTTTAGCAAAAGTATAACTCATAAACTGTTTCAAAAACTTATACATCATCTCTTAAGGAAAGGCTTTGTCTATATGTTAACATACTATAAACTTTCTGGCAAAACATACCTAAAGTATAATCTGTCCTTAAAACATCCATATATATATATATATATATATACATAACACTTTTATGACTAGATGTAATAAATCATATGCATAATAAGGAGATAAGATCTGGGCTTAGAGATAGAAATACTTTCTCATAACATGAAAAGTAAATACTTGTTTCAAAATTATCATAAAGCTTAAGGGAGGATCCTATTTCAGAAATAGCTGCCTGACTGGGTGGCCCTGTGGCCAATTCCAGCAGTAAAAGATAACCTCACGCCTGTGCGTGTCTATATATTCGGGATATGTTGGCTGACATGTCGGGCTAACAATCACCCTGCTAGCTGGGTTATTTGAGGTGCACCAAGGCTAATGCTGCTGCTATTAGCAAACAGTTCTGTTACAGTTTCCTTCCCTCAAAAAGGAAATCACACTTGCTGGGTCTTCGCCATGCCTCATGTGAGCCCTTGGTTAAAATTCCTTTGAAACACATTTTCTTTTCAAACATTTCTAGCTTTAAACTAGTTTTAAAACATCACAATTTCTAAAAATATGAAACTTCCTCTTTTCTAAGTTCTTGTAATTAAGATTCTTCTTTATATCAATTTATGTGAAATTTAACTGTGCTATTAACCATAGGTTAAAGGCATAATTCAAATCTTTCAGCTTAAAGTATCTAAAGTTCTTTCTCAAAACATTGCAATTTCTATACACATGAAACTCTGTCTTTTTCTATCAAATTACTCAATGTCAGAAATCAATTTCTATGAGAGCTTGTCCCACTTATATATATATATATATGTGCACATAACTAACATCATCACTTCAAGAATTCTATAAATATAGAGTAAAACACATTGAATCAACTACTTCATAAAACTTCACTAGAATACATTTTAGGCATGTACTTAGGAAATTAAAGATAAGAAATAAGCTATAGGCATACTATCACTCACTGTGTTAATCCAAGGGAAGGAACAGCCTTAGCATATTGAACCACGGAGCTACGGTCACCACATAAGTTATCTAGCATCAAAATTATCATTATCCAAACACTAATTAGCCTATAGAACCAAAGATTAACTTGAAATATTTTCAAGGCATAAAAACCCCCCAATTTGGAACCCTAGGTTCCCAAACCTAAACCTTAAACTTAATCCTCCAAGAAAATCCTTCCCTATCCATGAAATAGAAGAAGATTTGAGTTTAGAGAGTTATCTTGGATTACAAAAGAAGGAAGAAACTTTATGGAGGACTTGGGTCTCCTCCACCTTCGTTTCTCTCTCTAAAAGAGATGAGAGAGAGAGCTTCAAGGAAGAAGATTGATGATGATTATGATGAAGAAGAGGGATTTGTGAAGGATTTGAGTAGAAAAATGGTGAAGAAGTCATGACATCAATGAGGAGAGAGAGAGAGAGAAGAGATAGAAAGAAGAGAGAGAGGAGTTGAGGAAGAATGAAGAAGAAGGAACGGAATCCTTCTTTTAAACTTCGTCCGACGGGCGCCTGGGCGCCGCGGCCTGGCCGCCTAGGCGCTCAACCACCTGAAGCTACATCACTTTTGTAGGCGTTGGCCTTGGGCGCCTAGGCGCCCAGTCTCTCTTTTTTTTTTTCTCCTTCATCTACACTTCTCAACTATCATTATATACTTATTTACATTTCTTAATTTTTTTTAAGTTAATGTTCTTATTTATTTTATTCTCCATTAACTTTAAAACATAAATGTAAATAAGAGAATATCTCCCATTTGAATTCAATAAAAATATTGGAAAAATCAAACTCCTTAAGAATCAAAATCTAACTTTTGAATTTTATTATAAACTTTCAAAAACTTACATTTTCTTAAACTTCAAGCTTGAAAATGAAAGAGTTAATAATTTCCAAAAATTCGTTAAAAATCACTCTTCAATTCTTTGATATATAAGGAACAATTATCGGGACTTTTAATCCCATGAAAATATCCCAATCCTATAGCTCTCCAAGGGGGCATGGGATCCAAACTTAGAACTTTCACAAGATCCGATAGAACAAAGTGTCACAATTTGTGTGACTCTTGACCCGGGCATTACACAAACTATCTCTAGATGCTCATTGCAGAATGGACAAAGTGCTTGGTCCTATGGTATAATTTTGGGTCTGCTCAATCTTTCCTTTGTGTTTAACTTCTCCTGCAAAACAAACCACACAAGGATTTCCGCTCTTGGGGGTACTAATCCTTTCCAAGCTATACTTGGCTGAATGTCACCAGAGTCTTGGTCAGTGAGTAAATTCTGTACCTGGTTCCTTAGATAAATACATGTATTTCATTAAAAAAAAGTTAGATGGAAACTCGTCTCCCAGTTGAGTTCATATTATCAGTTTGTTTGAGGTGACTTCTTAATTATTAGGAAATTAAAAGAATTGGAAAAAGAGGGTGAACCACTGAATTTCCCATCTTGTACCTTGAATTTTTTAGGAAGATTGAACACTCATCTTTCTTAATTTTTCTTGATAACTATCAATGCAAAGGCTTGGTTGTGTTAAATTTTTAAATTTGAAGGTACGATCCCTGACACATGCATTTCCAGAAAGAAGAGAAGATCAAGTCCTATGCCTTTTGGTTTTGTTCGTTTTGAAGGGGGGAGTAAAGCTTTGAGAGCTGTGGAAAATCTGAATGGGTCTCTTAGAAGAGGCAATGTTATTAGTGTCACTGTAAAGGACGCTGAGTTTAAAAGAGCTGGTCTAGGAAATAATGATGCAAGAGGGCCTACACCGCAAAGAGAACACAGACAAGATAACACAAGGTACCAAGGGAAGACAGGTAGATCACATAAAGAGGTGGTGGTCGGGAATATTCGGAGCATGATTAAATTGCAGCTGCGATTGTAGTTGCAGTTCCGCTGTGGTGCGGGAAAACATAGTTAAAACAGCCATAATTACTACTGCGATGTAGTTGTAGAGGGTACCATAACAGCAATATTGCAGTTACAATTGTAGTTGCAAACCATAATTT
The DNA here is from genome assembly GCA_031439595.1 of Pterocarpus santalinus. Lineage (NCBI taxonomy): Eukaryota > Viridiplantae > Streptophyta > Magnoliopsida > Fabales > Fabaceae > Pterocarpus > Pterocarpus santalinus. The sequence goes on along the minus strand of CM062523.1, from coordinate 41,050,252 downwards.
AAAACCATGAATTGGAGTGAGATTTGCAAATTCCAGGTTTTATATGTCACTTGTGTAAAATCAAGGTGAGGTACTTCTACAAGAAGGAAACAACAAGACAAAACCCTCGCTACAAAAATGATTTCAATTTCCTTCTCCACAAGTGAGATATTAGGGATTCAATAAAACAAAAAAATAAATAAATAAATAAAAAGGTTACAAAATAAGACTCCGAGTTTCCTAAGGTTATAGTCCAAGTGACACAATTCATTCAAGAACAGCTTGATCCCAAGACGGAATTCTCCCAAAAATTATTCGCATATACGAAACGCATCCAAACAGTATTTGAATTTGTCTTAGAGGAAAGACGTGAGTCAAGTCCACAATTGCCGGCTTAACTTAACGTTATATATGTAACATTTTGGAACATTGTGCTGGAACTTTTGATTCTTATCCGCCATGATCGCATGCATGTCAATTGATTTGCTTAATATATACTTCTTTTATTTCAGAATATCTATTCAATTTTGATATTTTAGAGTTTTAGAATATCTGTCTATATTTTATATTTTAGGATTTTAAAATATTTGTCCATTTCTAATATTAAGATAATATTAATTTTTTTTCAATTATGTCCTTAATTTAATTGTCACCCACTGTCATTGTAATCAGAGTTAAAGAATGTACTAGAACAACCCACTATCATTTATATAAAGAGAATAAGTATAGTATTAATTATATTAATGGAAGTATGTTTCTTTAGATAGGGGTAATTTCATCTATTTATACATTGTTGAGCCACTACCAAAGTTTTTTTTTTTTTTTCTTAATCTGTGTATTCTTTTATTTTGCATAGATATTCTAAAATAGAGGTAGTATTTCAAAATTAGAGTTGAAATTTGCTTATTATTATACATAACCTACCACGTTTCAACGGCATGTATATTTAAGTTAATGCAATTTGGGTACAACCATCCCCAGATGGAATTTGAAACCTACTTCAGCTTTTCTTACTTACCATTGTACGTAACTAACTAAAAACACATTCCAAAAACAAGTCTTGTCTGTTGACTGATATATAATAGTTGAATGACTTAGTTAATGTTTAAATTCTTTGACTCTAATTATGATGGACGCGATGTTACTAACAAGCTGCTTACGACTTCGTGTGTACTATCATCATACGAAAACAAACACAGAAATCTTAGGTGACTGTTAGATTCAAGCCACCATAGTTGATCGTGCTAATTAGTCAATATATCTTATTTTCTTGGCTATGTTATTTTAACATTTAATTTTAATAAACTAATAATATAACAATTTTTTACACTACCATCTAAAATCATGGAAAAAATAGAGAGAGATGCAAACTATAAAACTTGGCTAATACTTTGATGCGAGTTTAGAGTCCTCTTTTGATGCAAGTTCTGAGTCCCCCTTTGATGTAGTTCAGAAGATAAGGAAGTTGAGTTTTATACGAATTCTGAGTTCCACTTTCATGTGAGTTCCTAGTTTTAAGTTCCTCTTTGATGCAAGTTCAGAAGATGAGGAATTTGGAACTCATATCAAAGGGTGTGTTTCCATTAGTTGAGAGTTTTTAAATATGCACCATATTTTTCTAAGGTGTGTAGATGAATTTTAATCTGCATGATTCAGATTCATTTTACTTGAACAATATTTGAACGTGCAGTGCCAGCACGTTTGGTCAGCTTGCTGGTGCAGAAGCGTCAGGGTTGTGTGTTCGACCCTTGTTGCTCTACTTTTTGGCATATTACTATAACTTGAAATTAAATACTTTTTTTATTTATATTAAATATAATTAATTTGACATTAATCTATATTCCTCATTTTTGTGCATTCTGAAGCATTAAAAAAAAAACTATTGCTTTATTTAATTAATCCATTTCAATCTAAGGTTTTAAATATTTTTTTCTTTTAAGTATCATAGTATTTTTTATTTTTAAAACGTATTTGTCTATAAAAAAAACTTATGAAAGACAATTAAAAATTGCTTACTTCATATATATTTGTTTACTTAACTAATGTTGAGCATGTATTTTTAGAGCCCATAGTGATTTTGTATGGATAGCATATTAGTTACTTAAATATAAATACCATACATAAAATTAGTAACTCGAGTAATATTGATTGTTTTTTTGGAGACAATATTGATCATATCTATTCATGATTAAAATGACTAAATGTTTTGAACGACAACCATAGCTAATTGCTGGTTAATATTATAATCAAAATTGCACATTTAATTTAATTATATTTTACATAAAGCTTTCAAGCTCATGTATATAATAATATAAATAACTCTTAATATTACATGATTAAATACTCATACTTATAAAATATTACAAAATACAACTTTATGTATAACTAAAGAAAGATAAAATAATTATAGAAATAAAAGTATGATTATGATATCAATTTGCTTGATAATTGTAGACTGTCATTTGAAATATATATATATATATATATATATATATATATATATATATTGATTAAATATGAATTACAATATAAATTAAAAAGTGTTAACATGATAAAATTTTGTATATTTAAAAAAATGAGAGATACATCTACTACAAATATGACTTTACGTTAATTTTATTTATCAATATCGACAATTAAATACTCAAAATAACTATATATATGCGTTATAATAATTGTTTGTTAATAGTTAAAATGAAATAATTATAGAATATTTAATTTAATTTAAATAATTAAATATATGTGAATATTTAGTGTCAATTATAATAATATTGGAAGAACATGCAAAAACTTGCGGGTGAGAATTGATCTGACAACCCCAACATTGTGGACTAACGTGCTCGCCAACGGGCTAACATCGTCGGTTTGCGAGACGTTGTGTTCAAATTTTATAAAAAGTAAAATAAATTTGCACCATGTAGACTAAATTCCATCTGTACCAGAGAATTCACCTTTTTCTACTATGCACCATTTTAAGGACACATGTCATTTTTCCAATGGTTAGAAACAAAAAAAAGGCATCAAATGCACGCTTGTAGCAAGGCACCAGAGTATGCACCATAAGACCTAAGCTAGATGCATGAAATGGAGGACTATTTCAAGTGTTATTTGTAATAATCATTAAAAAAAGGTACCAATGATCATGCTTAAGGAAAAATTTTAATTACCGAATAGGTATAAACCCGATGATGTTGTATGATACTGCATGTCAGGCAGTAAAAAACCAACAAGAAAACAACTTTAATATCGCAAAGATAAGAATGTTGCATTGGATGAGTAGATACACCAAACAAGATGAGATTGCAAATAAATGTAGTAGAAAGAAAGTTGGAGTTGTACCTATTGTGGAAAAGATGGTAGAGTTTCATCTTAGGTGATTTGTGTAACATCCCAATATAACGTAATAAGAAATAATGAAAATATCCATGGGCAAATTTCGATTATTTGCGACTTTGCCCAAAATTTTTTGTAATTATATACTTACCCCTAAAGATCTTTTCCATAATTACCCCTGAACTTTTTAAAAAATGACATTTAGGTCCTTGTATGAATAGAATTAGCATAGTAAGGTTTTAAGCGAAGTTGAACCAAGTAGCGGAATCGTAGAAACTCAATTCTTGGCCAATTGGGCCATGGACGTGTCCACATGTGAAACGATATGGGATGCCTCTAGACTTGCACAAAATTACAGAAGTGCCATTAGTCATGGAAACTAGATAGAAAATATTAAAGGATTTACGAAAAAAATTAAAAATGTAACAATTCTAAGGGAACAATGCGACTGATTTGCACTATTAATCAATTTATTAGAAAATAAGAGTAATTAGGAGTGAATTATAAATATTAGAGCTAAGGGAAATTTAGGTTGTCATGTAAAAAATTATGAGAAATTATTTAGTATAACGCCCGGAATTACAATACATTTAATTTATGTCATTAATCGATTTTATCGGATAAGTAAGATTAGTTAGAAATTAATTAGAGATTAATTAGGATTTAATTAAGTGTTAATTATAAGGATTAAGTTTAGAGAAGATTAAGATAGATACATAGGAATTCTTACAAAACTATTCAATAATGATTTGCTGGTTTGAAGAAAATCGATAAAGATTTGGTATTTTAAACTACGGAGCTGAATCAATAGAATTATGCACCAAAAACCATAACATGAGTGGCCAAAATTTAGCCACTCCTCCCCCCATGCAAGGTGCCAATTTGCTGCTAATTTGTGAAGGAAAGTGGCCAAACACTCACCACAAATACAACCACCAATAAATGCCACTTTTTCTAACTACCTGCGTCATAAAACTCACAAAAATCCCTCTTCACTCATTCATTTTCATTTTCCTTCTTGCAATTGACCCCTCTTCATTCTCTTTTCCCTTATTTCACTTTATCTAGCTTCCATCTCTAAGCTCCACCCATATCCTTCACCCAAAACTCAAATTTAGCTAGTTTCTACATCAATTTGAGATAGGATTCCATCTTCTTCTTGATTTTCATAAATTATGACTGTACGAAGTTTGAATTTTCTTTATTTCTTTGACAATATATTTTGTGTAGCTGGTGATGTATGGCTGGTTTAACATAAAACTTTGAGTTAGAATTGAAGTTAGAATGAGAAAGCTCAAAGAGCCATAAAACAGAATATGTTAAGTTGAGAAACCCTATGACGGTCCATACAGCAGAGTGTACAGATCTACCTATAGCAATTTAAATTTAATGAAACTATTTTTATATGAAACTAGACATCGAGAGCTTTCCAACCATATAAATTATAAGGTTATTGGATTAGCATTAAGGGAGATATGAATTTTGGAAATTTGACCTAGATTTTTGAGTTTAATTCTAGGCAAATGAGATTGTTTAGGGCAAAACTTGCCCTATACAACTTGGAATTGAGTAAAACCAACTTTGTTAGAAAGATTACACATAGGATAACACCCTATAAAAATTTTAGAGTTAGATGCGATTCCAATTGCACCAAGTAGCTCAAGGAAGTCGCCCTAAATCCAAACTGGGCTAAAATAGGGCAGTCAGAGGGGTCAAATTTCGGAGCTTATACTCAAGCTCTACTCAAGAAAATGAAATGGAACTTGTTGCAAATGAAATCTGTTAACTTTAATATGATACAAATTTTGTACGATTTGAACTAGTTTTCGATTTTTAGTGGATTTTTACTTTTAAGTGTGTAATCTTGGCCAGCTACAGAGTAGGCTGAGATAGAACTCTAATAACTTGAGCTACACTTATTAAAATTAAATAGAGCCAAAGATGTTAGAAAATAGACACATAACACTCCAACATATCCAAAATTTAGGTCCAAAGGAGTTTACTAGAATTTATGGCAGATTTTACAAAACCAAACAGCATTCAGGAACATAAGCAGAATTTCCAAATTGATGAACTAAGTACCCTAAGGCATATGTGATTTCAATTAAAACCTAAACATTGCTATACCATGTAGATGTTGAAGTTAAATGTGCTATAATGGTGCTGGTACTATTGGCTGATTATTTGTTCTAGAATGACAATATTCACGAGGAAATAGACCTGCTCCATTATGCTGCCAAATTTCCGGCATAAATTAGTGATAGTTCTAAATGTTGGTGTGTTAATGTTGTTATGTGAAGAATACCACGCAAGTATTATCATTTGAGAATAAGGCATGAAGCCTATGTATTTATGATTCTATGATAAAAGATATGATGATGAGTCCATATTCCGAAAGAACGTGACATGATGATCACGCTCTGATGGGGTATGACATGACAATCATACTCTGGAATATGGCATAATGACCCCACATCCTAAGGAATGTGACATGGCGATCACATTCCGATGGAGTATGACATGACGATCATACTCTAGGACATGATAGGATGAACATGTTCCTAAAGAGTGTAACATGGTGATCACATCCCGATGGAATATGACATGGAGATCGTACTTTGGAATATGTATGACAAGTAAAGGAAGACGAACAAGGCTGCACTTGAGGATGGTGATACGTAACGCTCAATTGTAGGCAGATGTAGACACCCTAGAGAAGGCAATACGTAACTCCTAGGTTGTCACGACCCAAACCCGGGCCATGACCGGCGCATAGGGACAAGTCCCTACGCAAGCCTTTTCATCACAAAATTTTATAAAAATTTCGACAGAGTCTCCTTTGTAATTAGGATATTTCCCAATTACAAAGGATTACCCTGCAAGACAAACAACACAAACTTTCATCGGGGATCCAGGTATTCTCAGAATACACCCCTCAGCACACAGTATAACAATAAAATATATAAATACAATTTTATGTCCAAAATATAAAGATTGAGTTCTTTGAAGAAAACAAATCCTTTACACAACATTTAATTCCAACAAGTTGAAATATGTATATGAATGAATACACAACCACAAAACAAAACAAGGTCGGACCCTGCCTGTAGTACTATGGAGCTACAATTCTAAGAATTCCTCAGTCTTAACTAATTTATAAAAGGCCCTTGAACAAGAAGGGCTCACCCACATTATTCGGAATACACGGACCGAAGAATTAGATTCTACTGGAACACCTGAAACTGAAAAAGGAAAGAAAACAACATGGTGAGTTTATGAAACTCAGTGAGAGATAGAATGTCCCTAACCCACATGAGACAATGTACAAACCATAATTATTAACTAGATACAAGATAATGCAATAATATGTTTAATAAAACCAAAAACAGAAATCTTATTCAAATATTATCCAACTTTTCCTTTCCAAAAATAGAGTCCATCTATTCCAGGATAAATCCGTCAGGAATCACACTTAGGTGGCCTTTCCTTCATGTGAAACCCGTAATCAGGCACGCACCACTCCTCCTGTGGCCGTGAATAACAGGCACGCACCACACTATATGTGTGGCCATGAATAACAGGCACGCACCACTCCCTTGAGTGGCCATGAAATCCAACATCCTAGGTGCACCCAGGGCTAACGCCTACTGCCGTTAGCCTACAGATCCTGGTCTAGACTTTCCCAAGTCTTTCCTTTCCATTATACAGAATATTTAATAAAGATTCTTATAAGACAAACCAATATACCTTATATAAAACAATAAAAGTGTATCTTTAAAGAAAAATAAAGCTTTAACATTTTAATAAATCAAAAACGAGTAAAAGTCCGAAGCTTAATCCAAAAACCTTTCAAACAAAGAGAATTTTCCAAAGTTTAATAGAGAACCAAGATAATAAACATTTGCCACATTTTTCTTTTTGAAATCAAGTCATTGTCTCATGTGAACCAGTAGAAATAGATAAGCTACCGAAATTTAAATTATATTGGTAAAGCATACTAAATCACTTGCATATTTATATATATAGACAAAATACATTACAATTAAGATAGGGATAAGCTATCTACTCACAGACTTAGCGCCAATCACGGAATCCTAACCCCATGAACTCTGAGAGCCAAAGCCAGTCCTCCAGTGGCATATACTATCAATAATATGACAATTTGATTCAAGGTCAGTCCCTTAGATTACGGATTAATCTACTTTACTCCCAGATATGAAAATTCTTAATTCTTCTAACCTAGGGTTCTCTAGAAACTCACTGTAGGGGAAATAATTCGAAATTTCATAGGAAAGAAGGAGGAAAGGAGTTTGAAGATTACCTTTTTGAAGGGAGAATGAAAGAAGAAATCCTTAGGAGCCTTGGTGTCACCTCCTCCAAGCTCCAGGACCAAATGTGTTGATTGTTGGGTGAGGGTATGATTTGAGATTAAAGAAAGGAATTGAGTTTGAGTGAATGGGAATGGTGTAATATGATGGAAATGTGAGAAGGTTTGGGTTTAGGAAGGAAGGGAGATATGTTTTAGAGAGAAGGGAGAGAGTTTTGAGGGTAGAGAGAGAAAGAAAATCGCGAAATGAGGGAAAGGGACGCGTCTCGACTTATATATTGACCTCTGGTAATCGATTACCAAGGGCTGGTAATCGATTACCACAGCCAAAGAACTGGTAATCGATTACCAATGGTGGTAATCGATTACCGCAAACCCAGAACTGGTAATCGATTACCAATCATGGTAATCGATTACCACACGGAAAATTTTTAACCTGTGGCGTACAGAGAGCATTGTAATTGATTACAGGTCCTCTGTAATCGATTACCAAATCCAAAAACTTGGTTCCCTCCTTCTGCAGTCCATTCCCAGGTTCAGGATACTGCACAGACTTATTTACATTTATCCTCTTTAACTTTACTCTCCATTAACTTTAAAACATAAATGTAAATAAGAGAATACCCCCCATTTGGATTCAATAAAAATATCTAAAAATTCAAAATCCTTAGGAATCAGAATCCAACTTTTGGGTTTTAGTACAATTCTCCGAAAGCTTGCATTTTTATAAACTTGAGGGTTGAAAACGAAGGGGTTATCCGTTCCCTAAAATTTGTTAAAAATCCCTCTTCAAATCATTGATGCCTAGAGAACCATTACTGGGACTTTTGATCTTAAGAAAATACCTCAAACCTATAGCCCTCCAAGGAGGCATAGGGTTCAGACTCAAAATTTTTCAGGTTCCGGTTTCGACAGGTAACTACACTCAGGCTGGGGTGTTACATAGGTGTATCAAATGAAGAAAGTGAAGATAAATATTAAGGGAAGACAAAGAAAGAAAAAGACAATTTTGTCTATCTGCATAAATTCAAGTACAAGTAAAGGCATGTGCAAATGTTATATTTCTAGTATATTGGTGTTATTATATTTTAATACGTTACAGTTATTATTCGTAGTATGACTTATGACTTTATTTAGTATTGGCTCTCCCAAATGACAAGTGTATAAATATAATAAACTCTGCTTTGGACAATATATTTTCGAACTATAAAACTAAACAGTTTATATAATATGTTCACCTTTTTCATAATAAATCGAAGTAGTTGGAGATAATAACGATGACATCATATATGATAGTTAGAGAATTCTACTGAAAATTTTCAATTCTCACTCATATTTCTATGTTATCTCCAGATAGTTCAAGAAATATTAGGGGTAGCCAAAGGTTGCTATTAGACAAGGTCTGTTCAGGGAACAGTAACAACTCTTGAGTGTGGTGCTATGACTTAAGCATAGTACTGTACCTGGGAGGGTGTTACAGTTTGAGTATGTATTGTAACACCCTACTTATTTAATGTTATGCTTAAGTCATAGCAAGAAATTAAGTAGTTTGTGTTACTGTGTTAATATTCTATTTGCGTTTCATTTGTCCAAATCATTTGGGGAAAATGGGATGCCATACAATGAACGTGATAGAATTCATCACTTTATAACCACACAGTAAGCATAAATAACACACATACTATCAACTGTATGTAGGTATATATATATATAGACAAGAACCATTGTTTTAATTTACAGACAAGTTTCAAAATAGGATACATGAGTGGGGTCAGGTACCAAAAAGAAACATAAGACCCATGTCAGTCGATCCGATCCTACGTGGTCCTCAGTGGACGTTTCAAATCTATCACTACCTGTATGACCCAAAGCCGCGCACTACCAAAATAGGGTCATGCTGTACAATACGGCCTGTGGCTGACCTACTCAGTCAGGTAGCCGTTGGCCACACCGGGCCCGGCTGGTGAGTAGTCAGGAACTAATCCGGAGGAGGAGGAAGATGAGCCGGTGGCCTCCGAGGGGTCACTCTTGGAGCTGAGCGGGATGTCTAGTACTACCTGCGGAGGTGACTCCGGTGCAGGGTCAACAGGCTACAGGTCTTTGCGCAGTGTAGAAGCTGGTGGAGGATGTGCCGCGTACAACGGGACCTCAAAGTATGGGGTGGTAGGATCAAAAGCTGGATGATGTAAGGGGACAGTAAAATCCCTATCACTAAATAGATACAAGCGGAACTGGCAAGAGCCGGCTATATACAATGAGCCTACTGCCGGATCATGGTGGAGCTGCAAGTCTGGAATCTCAACAAAAAGGGTAGCTGTCGTGTCCATCATCCACGTCTGAGAATGAGGCGGAAATGCGAAGCGAGGTGAGAATTTGGAGAAATTCTCAGTAGGGTTTGCATATAGTGTATACTGACCTCGCGTTCATTCTCAGTTGCCTCGGGTTTTATGAAATTTTCTTAAAACATGAGATTAAACTTAACTACACATATTTAGTAAGGTTGAGAAAAATGTCTAGTCCGAGGCAAGGTTCAGTTTTACTTAAATAACATAAGAAACAGAATAAATCATCAACACTAATACATAGGACAGAGGGGCAAGAGAGTGTATATACAACCACAAGTAAACACAACGGACAAACTGTAAACAGTATGCAATGACATGTTAAATGCAGCCATGCACTTGATGCAATTATGCAAATCTCATGCTTCATAACTTTTCCTCTTACTTTTCATCATTTTCCATTACTTGGTCCCCTGGGAGTTCTTGGCCATTTTAGACTCCTGGGTAATAGTTTGCTTATCAGGATCGAGCTCGTTCCTATACAGGAATGCCGGGTTTACTTTCCCCGACCTTCCCACCGATCTATTCCCCTTACTTTTTATCCGGGGTTGGCCCAAGTAGCATGGAAATCTCATCATAATATGTTCTTTGAGTTCATCATAACATAGCTTTCATAGCTTTCTTGGAAATGCACATGCCTATACATGTATCTCATAATTCATGCATAAGCCTTACCGCAATTTTGACGGCATAACGGAACGTGTCCGCTTCCCCATGAATAGTGCCAGTATGTAGTATATCAATTTGTCAAGAGAAACACTTCATTTCATACATAAATCAACATATTTCATTCATGCATCAATCCTCAATTCAAGATATCAGTGTTGCACTCTAGAATATGCTTACTGCCTCATTGCTTGTATTCAACCCGGTTCTTGTAAATTATGCCATAATTTCTATTTAGGTCGTCTGGACCTAAATCTTGGATATGTTGAAGTGTTATGTGTCTATTTTCTAACCTCTTTGGTCCCATCTGAATTGGATAACTATAGCTCAAGATATTAGGGTTTTATCCCGGCCTGCTCTGTGGGTGGCTAGAATTGCACACTTAGAAGTAAAAATCTACTAAAAATCGAAAGCTGGCTCAAATCATACGAAATTGGCCTCATATTAAAGCTAACAGGACAACCTTTTAGATACAAAAAGTTCCATTTCATTTGCCTTAGTAGGGCTCGAGTTACAAGCCCCGAAACTTAGCCTTCCTGAACTGCCCTGTGTTGGTCCGGTTTGGACATAGGGTAACTTCTTCGAATCACTGGGAACAACTGAGTTGATAACAAAATCGGAATCTTATATTGGGGTGTTCCCCTGTGTGTAAACTTTCTAACAAAATTCGTTTCACTCGAATTGGAGTTGTATAGGGTGAGTTACACCCTTCTCAACCCATACTGCCCGGGTGGATGTCCTAATTCCTAGGTCGAACTTCAAAAATTTATATCTCTCTCAATATTACTCCAATGGTCTTATATGATATATGTATGGAAAGCCCTAGATGTCTAGTTTCACATAAAAATGGTTTCATTAATTTTGAACGGCGGACGGCAGAGCCGTACACTCCGCCATACGGATGGCCGAGGGTTTTGAGTCTTCCAACCTCTCAACTCTTCCTACCTTCATCCTTCTTTGTGTCTAATTCAGTTTTAATCTCATAGACAGCCAATAAACCAGCTATAATTCATCATAATCAATCAATCAACATATCAAAATTAAGGATTTAAATCACCATCAATCCTCCAAGAGTCAGAAAATTAAGCAAGAAGAAAACCTCTACCTCTATGATCAGGTTAAACCTATTGAGTTGGTAGCTGAATTGAGAGTTGGATGGAGTGGAGAAGAGAAAAGAGAGTTGAATTGAGGAAGGGAAGACAATGTGAGAAGAGTGGGGCAGAAGAGGCAGGAGGGGGATATATATACACCAAGCTCTGAAGTGGTAGTTAGGATATGTGGCTTTGATTGGGTGAAATTCTTGTGGGTAATATTCAGCCATGTCTCCTTCTTGTATGACAAAAATGCTCTCCACGTCGCTTAAGAAGTGAGACTCGCTGCCAGCGCATAGGAATGTGACATCAGAACTCGTGTGATTGTTAAAGTCGGAATTCATGCATAGCTATTCGGATGAAGTCGGAACTCGTAATTATCTTCTCATTTAGTGAGAATTTGGGCATGAAGTCGTAACCCGTAAATCGCAAGGCACAGCTACCTTAAAAGCGAAAATCAGGGCCAAAACGTGAAACCAAACACTTAAACCCGGAAGTGAGGGTCATCCTTGAATCGATTTTTATGCGTAGCACCGGATATAAGGATTCAAAACATAAATTCTGTGTATCCGGAACTCGGAATTTATAGAACCTGGCACTCAAACTTTATATCGGAACTCGGGAACGAGGAGAAAAAGATCTTGGTAATGAACTCGGGATCCAATTTAGTTAAACTCGGAGGTCGCACTTCGTGTCTATTTTGAATCACCTAATATCGGAACTCGGATATCACATTCGTTCCTATTTGAGCATAAGGTCGGAAATCGGAATAAACCCCTTGTAGGCCTTGGAACGAAATCGGAAGTCGAAGATACTACTGAGGTCGGAAGCGGAATCATAAAACAAACTCGGAACTCGGAATTTTCAACATTGGATGGGTTCGGAAGTCGGAAATCGGACGTTACATGTATGAAGAAGGCCTGTATGCTAATGTTGTTTGGAGATCTTTGACCCCTCTTAAATCATAATTGTTGCTTTGATTCTTGATGATTGGCAAATTAAATGCCAAGGATAGATTGCCAAGGTTGAATATACAACAGTGGCTAGATTCTACTTGTGTATTATGTAATGAAGGGGAGAAAACTATTGACTATTTGTTCTGTTATTGCCCTTTTACATCGAAAGTATGGTGCGCTACACTTATCTCAAGTGGTGGGGTGTTAACTAGGAGATTGCAAATAGTTTGAGAGCAAACTTTGAACCATTGGTTAGAGTTAAATTTCCAAAATTTAAGAAAAAGTGTTGGGTAGCTTGGTTCTATGCTATTGTCTGGTCCATTTGGGAGTTACATGACATCAGAATGTGACATAGGAGGCTTTCATGCACAACCTTATTCATAGAGGTGATTTATGGATATGAGGTTAGAGGGAGCTTGTTCCAAATGCACCATAGCAGCAAAAAAGATGCATCAAGAGTTGAATTATATGGTATAATGGATTGTATCATCTTATTTTGAGCAGAACTGATCCAACACTGGTGATATTGCTATCCTTCTCATGTGTTGTAGCCAGAATCTTCTTATATTTAGCATAGCTTTTATATGTTTGGGTGTAACTCTTGATGTTTGGGTGTCTTCTTGTAATTTTCTCTTTTGTTTGTAGTAGAACCTTCCTTTTTGCTCCCCACTCTCCTTTTTGTGGGTTTAAGCATCCAAATAAAACTTATCCAAAAAAAAAAAAAAAAATAGAGGGTAGTTCAATAAGTAGACATAGAGGAAAATCTAGAAAAAATGTAAGTGAAACTACTAAAAGGATATTTAAATTTTAATGGTTTGAATTTAGACATAATGTAAAATAGAATATTATTATGGCATCATTTGATCTATATAGTTGGTCCCATCTAATGGAACGAGACTTAATTGTTATCATATTCAGTCATGTATTGACACATTAAAAATATTTGACTCTTATAATTATTATTTCAAAAGTTATAATAATATATAGATTTATGGTGTAAATAAATCTACACTAATAATACATTAAAATTAATTTTCAAAAAAATAGTTCTAAGAAAATAATATAATTCTAGATTATTAGTACGCACTAAGCAACTATGTAGCTTGAAGTTAACAAGCAAGTCACAGAAGAAAATAGTCTCCATTTTAGTAGGATTTATGTTTCTACAAATTAGAATAAAGTTTTTTTTCCAAAAAAAAAATTTTAATTGATTGATAAAGGAATGAAAATCCCAATCGAATTTTGAGATTTAAACTATGCTGAAGAAAAGAATTTCTTGCAAGCTTACTTGATCATCCAACTTAAGATATCATTTGGGACAAGTATAAATCAATTGATTTAATAATTTTAACTTTGATTTCACATAGTATAGTGCAATTCTCTGGAGTTTTAAATTTCTGATGTCATGCTTGATTTGTATGGGTGACATTATAGTATGTTTGGTTTTTTATTTGGAACCCCAAAATCATAATTTTGGTAAAAGTTACAAGAAAGAAGCTTTTGGCAGATCCATGGTTTTGAGGTTTGCAAACGTGAATAAAATAAACATGCTATTAGGCATTAGGGAACTGACATTATTGTCCTATGATTTTATACTAACCATGCCTTAACTGCATAAATTGATCAAGCATATATTTATAAGGGAAAATTGCATTTTACCCCCTAAAGTATAGGCCATGTGCAATTTAGCCTCTAAACTTTAAAAATATGTAAATCAATCCCTTGAATTTTCGCAAATGTGCATTTTATCAAAAATAAGTGTACTATATTCCCCCAAACTTTGCGTATGTGCAAATCTACTCCTTAAAATTTTTTAAATGTGCAATTACTCAAATCCCTAAACTTTCTTAAATGTGTGATATTTTTATTAATAATTGATGAAAAAATTAATAAAAAAGTCAATTTACATATTTTAAAGTTTAAGAGCTAAAGTATACATGACCTATACTTGAGAGAGGTAAAGTGCAATTTTCCATACTTATAAGAGCCAATATATATATATATATATATATATATATATATATATATATATATATATATATATATATATATATATATATATATATCTATATCTATATATATATTAGCTCTTAAAAAGAAAAGCATAAGCAACCCGTCTTTGTTCTAAGGGGAAAAATTGGCCAAAATCAACATTCTAGATTAAGAGAATATAAGGTGTGTTTGTCTCAGTTCTTTAATTAAAAAAATTGATTTTTTTCAACCAAAAAAGTTACTTTATTTTTTTTATAAAAGTTACTTATCTTAAGTCTTACTCAAAAGTTTTTTTTTTTGTTTTAAAAAAAATCAATTGTTAACATTTGAATAGAAGTTGAGATGAATAACTTCTATTAAAAGTATTTTTTCAGCTAAATAATCACTTTTTTATAATGAAAAAAGGAAAAAAAAATTGAATCAAATGCACCCATAATATCTGGAAGCACAAGTAATACAAATATACAATTGCAATGTTGGACAAATGGGTAATCAACAAATCATTTGTATACATACAACAAAGTTTTCTATATGCATAAATATTCCCTAATCTTTAAAAGATAGATGCATGATTTAGGATATGCTAGCTAGAAGTAACAAATAAGAGCAAATTAACAAGATATTTATACAATTAAATAGGGACTAGAGTTTCTCCTTGTTGTCTCTTTCTCTCTCTATGACTTTCTCTCTCCCTTTTGTCTCTTTATCTTCTCTATGAAAAACCCTAAATATTTCGAAAAAGGGGTCATTGCTAACCCTCTATTGGCTTGCAGTATGCTCCATATCTTCTTGTTTTGGTTCTCTCCCATATAGTCATGCTATTGTTGGCCTTTCAAGCTCCTTTCCAAGCGATCCAGCATGGCTGTCATGGATGCCATTACGATGGTGTTGTCCCCACTAGGATCGTGAATGATACGGTTGCAACTTTGTCTAACAACAAAGGTTGGTCCCTGATGTTGCTCTCCAATAGTCCCCAGTCACTATTGTCTTTGCCAAGTCAGGTGATGGTGTCGGCATCTTGCTCCTTTCTAGGATCATTGGTGTCACTCAACATGGAGTGTCATAGGTATGCTTTGCTAGAGTAGTTGTTCCTGTTAGCAAGGGTGGTGTGGCTACATGGTGTTTGTGGTGCTGGCGGTGGAGCGAATCACAATGGATGTAATCAATAGCATCATGGCAGTAGATTGGTTGGATTCGAGGGTGTTGCAGCATGAAGGAATGTGATTGTTTGTGACTGAGATTCCATAATGGTTTCATGTTATTTTCTTATTCGAGTTCAAGTTTGATCTCATGTCCTTTGTCGATTGCATTTTCCTATTTGTGCTCAATGCTTCCGCTTTCTTTGCTTCGAGTGGTTCAAAGTTTGGTTGTGATAAAGATTCATGGAATGAAGACTTGAGAACAATGTTGTCCATGCCTTGTAAGACGGTGGGGATCACAAGGTGTATCGACACACCAGATCACTTGTGATGCACTATAATACTTCTTTAGTTTAATTAGACTTCCAAAATATAGTTGAATGCATTTTAAAAGTGGCCAAAATTTGTTGATTTTTAGGGGTTTAAAAGTCTATTAGGATTTCTTATGTCATCCTTTATACAATGATGTTTGATGATAGTATGTCTTGTTTTTAGTGATTTAAGATAGAAATCATTAGTTTGAGTTGAAGATTTGATTAAAAGACCAAAAGAAGACACAAATAGAAATGCTGTGAAGGAAACCCTAAGGAACTATTCGTACAACAATCGTGCTCCTTGAACTACAAAGCTCAAAATTTAGTGAAACTATTTTTTTCAAGAAACTCGACTCCTAGATATTTCCAACCATATAAATTATAGGTCCATTGGACTCAAAATGAGAGAGTTATGATTTTTAGAATTAAGGTATTGAAATCCACCTAATGTCCTGACCAGTATGTGTTGTGAAGAGCACAATTCGCCCTATACATCTTCAAATTGAGTGCAACCAAGTTTTTTAGGAATCTAACACATAAATGACCATGTTATAAAAATTTTAGGCTTAGATCTTAAGTACGTTGGTCCCAGTAATTTCTCAAAATTACCATATTCTTTAATCGGGTCAAAACATGGCAGTCTATTCCTCAAGAAACCTCAAGACAACCTCACAAACTCCCTTCCTTTTGATCAATTAGCTTCAGCCACCATGGAGAAAAGGAGGAGTCATCATGCTCTTGAAGCCATGGTAAGGAGAAACCTCCAAGAAAGTTCAAATTTAGAAGCTATAAGTTGGATTTGAGATAAGATTTCTTGGATTTATTGATTTTTAGGGGTTTAAAAGTCTATTAGGGTTTCCTATTTTTTATTTGTAGTTCCCTAAAACTAATCATAGGCATCTCATTTTTGCTTCCTTTTGGGACAATTTAGTAGTAGTATGTGTTAGCTTCCAAATGGCTTTGATGTTATGCAATTTGGACCTAAATTGAGTAACTTATGGTCTAAAAACTGTCCAAAGGTCAATAGCACCCTTATTATAATTTTGATAGCTCAAATGACCTTCAAAATGGTGGAATTGGCTCTAAGTGTCTTGTAATATTTGTGGCCAATTGAGTTGGATTTCCTACAAAACAAGTTTGGCATTAGTTAGACACCTAGAACTCAAGATATGATAAATTTACTAAAAAGAAAAGCAATAAAAGCTAATTAGAAGCACAATTAATTATTTGACCCAAATTGCTTAATTAAACTATTTAGAGGCTCAAAATGTTAAATGTAAAGGTTAATTGAGATATAAAAAAATGTTAGTTATTAGTAGCCAAGAAGATCATTTCTCTGCAAAGTAAATTCTTTTGGGGGAAAAATAGAGGTGTGAATGGTATGGCTCCAAGTATGTAAACCAAAAGAAGATGGAGGTTTAGGCGTTAGAGACTTGATAATAAAGAATTTGACATTATTATTCAAGTAGTGGTGGTGGTTTCTAAAGAGGATTTCCCTTTATAGAAGAAGATGAGTTCTTGTAGTGGGCTTCAACTCAATAAATCCATTGCTATCTAGTCCATCAAACAATAAGGGCGCATGTGGTATGATATCTGTTATAAACTTCGAAGATGATAACGTGTTACAACCAATTATACAAGGAATTAGAATGGAATTAGGTGATAGAAGTAAAACAAGATTTTGGAATGATATTTGTGTGGCAAATGGAAGATTGAGGGAGATGTTTCCAAGATTGTATTCTCTCTCAAGCTGTAAAGAAAGTTGTGTGAGTGAATGCAATTTTTGGGATAGTGTAGAATGGACATGGATCTTCCAACGACATAGACAATTATTCCAATGGGAGTTAGAAGTGCTTCAGCAATTGCATAATTTACTAGGCATAGTCAATCTCAATAGATTCCCACATGACAGACTCATTTCAGAGTTTGATAAGAATGGTGAATTCTCTATCAAAAATCTCTATCAAATGCAATATCAGCAAGTAACAGGCAAAGGGAAGGAGTGAATAGCTTTAGCTTTAATAAGGCAATTTAGAAAGGTGTAGTCCCTCCCACAGTAGAGATATTGGCATGGTTATGGTAACTGATAGAATAAACACTAAATTTAGATTGCACAAGTTAGGGATTCTGGAGCTCAATCAAATTTCGTGTAGCCTATGCAATAGTCAGAGGAGAACTGTATTCATTTGTTTTTAACTTATGAATGTGCATGGTCTTTGTGGTGTCACTGGTTGGAAGAAAGGAAAGTTAGCTAGGTGGCTCCTAATGATTAGAAATGTTTCTTCGAATCTTGGATGGAGGTGCCTTTAAGTGTCAGAGGAAGAAAGAATGGCGGAGAGCTTTTTTTGTGACTATTAGGACAATATGGAGATTTAGGAACAGGTTCATTTTTGACCAAAAAAAAAAAAATCAATGAAGAGAAAGCTCTTAACATAGTAGTATTCTAGCATAAACAATGGACTAACTCACGCTAAATTGATTTCTATAGATGCTAGAGTAGTGCTAGTTGTGATGGCTTTTTGGTCAAATGCATTAGCATATGAAGCAAGATTATAGGAGGAAATATAAGAGATTATTTGGAATTAGTTGATTTAATGTAGGTGCAGTTATGCACAATTTAGGATGCAGTTTTGTTTCATGATTGTCTTTGTTGAATGTATTCCAATATATGATATATGTCTTCTCCTTCCTATTTATGGGGCTTAGAGTTTTGAATAGTTAGCCAAAAAAAAAGGAGAGGAAAAAAGAAGAAAAGAAGAAAAGAAAAGATAAAGAGGAAAAGAAATCATAGAGAGAATAAGTGAGATAGAGAAAAGAAAAGAGAGGACAAAAAACAAGTAAGGTGAATAATGAATGCAAGAATGAAACACAAGTTATTAGAAGGTTGGAAGACATGGATGTTTTGTAGGAAAAGGAAGTGAAGATATGGCTAAGAAGCAAAGACAGTGCTAGTGGAAGGATTGGACAAGGAAGTTGGTATGTATTTTAACTATTTAATGGAGGAGATTTGAATCCACTAGGATAAAAATAGGTTGGCATTACAAAGAAAACTGGGTTTAGAGTAGGTAGAGATGTATGGCTAAAAGGTGAGCACTTGAGGATTAAAATCTAAGAGAAGTAGATTTGTTCTTTGTCATCAAGCAACAAAATTAAATGCACACATGAAGATTTGAATGTAACTGGTACAATATGCATTGTGGCTAAAACATGAGATGATTGTCTCTAAGAAAGGAAGGCTTATATATAAGAATGAGGGTGATTGTTGCTAAAAGGAGGGTTATGAGATCAACAAAAAGAGGGGTTGGGAGTATAGAGGCAGTGATGTCAGGTGGTTGGAAGAAGGAAGTATGGAGGATTGAAGTGGTCTATAAGTAGTATAATTATTTAGTGATAGAAGATAAGGTGGAAATAACAACTTACTGAGATTGGATTAATTCTAGGATACTAGTTTGCAGTTGATAAGGCTACGATTGATAAGGCTATGCTATCTAGTGTTAAAGTCTATTCATGCAAAGTAAGTGCTAGTGTCAAATGATTCAACTACGTATTCAGAAAACAAAAAAGAAGAAAAAAGAAAAAGAAAAAAAGGAAAAAGAAAGAGAGTGGGAAAAAAAAAGGAAAAGAGAGAAGGAAAAATAGAGATGAAAAAAAATTATGCTAAAAATAAGAAAAAGAAAAAAAAGAGAGAGAATGATAGAAAAAAGGAAAGAAGAGGAAAGAATGGAAAAGAGGAAAAGAGATGTTTGGAAAATAGATCTTGATATAGGTGGTATAAGGGCAATGTAGCTAGGTCAATACATTTGAACTGTGTTGACTTTTTAAAGGAAGTAGAAATGTGTGCTTTAATAATGCAAATATGTCTAAACTATAAAGATTGAAGTCATCACGATCACTGTAGGGTGTCACAAATATAAGCATAAATGAAGCCCAAAATTGATGATTAACCTAAAGTAATTTTGGTAGTTCATCAAAATCCATTAAAGCCAAGCATGTTAAGGTGTATTTCAACATAGAAGGGCACACTATTCTATAAGATATAGAGTTTTTATTGCTATGAATTAGAATTTAGAAATATGAATGGGACAGCTGCAACAAGCTATGGATGAAACAAACTCATAGATGACAGTTAAGGTGAAGTATGTATGTAATGGAAGGATAAAAGGAAAGCTTCTCAAGTTCATTACAATTCTTGAAAACAAAGGAGGAAATAGAATAGAACTAAATGGAATAATACTATTCTAACGCAAGAAATAGGTGGCTCAAGGTACAAGAACATTTTCAAATTACATAGTAAAGAATGTTGGTATAGGATGAACTTACTTTGCAAGCAAGTTAGAATAACATGCTGAAAAGGTCATCCATGATATGGGCTGTATCATAGAGTAAGCTAGGTTACAATAATGTTTTAAGTTGATTTAATGGGTTTATTTGCTTTTTTTTTTTTTAATTCCTAGGCTATTTATTATCAATTGTGTATTCCCTTACTCCTTACTTGTTTTTAGTGTGCTGAGCATGCAATAACAATTATCAAAATGAAAAAAAAAAGGACATAAGTTTAGAGTGCAAGAGAAAGAACAAAGAGAAAAAGCTATGACTTACAAAATCAAAAGAAAAAGAAAAAGAAAAGATTCTAGAAGCTCAAAAAGATCTTTCCCTTGACATAGAACTTCAATTAGATGCCTTTGTGAGTTTTGAGTTTCCTCATCATGATTCTCATATGTTGCATATTTCTTTTACCCTTTCTTTCATTTAGCCACTCAATCTTAACCACTTAAACTTAGCTATGTTACAAGCCAAGAAAGACCTTTTGATCCTTTAAATGTGTGCACTATATTAGTGGAGATAGAGGTAGTGGAGTTGCATATGGGTTTTGGGCCACTTGCTCATCATCACCATCATCATTACATGTGTCATAGGGTTGATAGCAATTGCTTGCCATGCATAGTCTTATTCGAGTGTTTACTTGATTCATGAAATGGTTTATGAGATAATGCTTTGTTCTAAATTTTTTCCCTTTACTAAATGAGTATGCTTGATTGGATTATTAAATGCTTACACTTTCGTGGTTGATGCATGATCATTTCTTTTGAAGGTTTTTCAAAAGGACACTATCATTGCTTGATTCTTGTGGAAAAAAGACACCCCATAGTTTTGAACTCTCATTTTTCTTTGATTACTTGAGGCTAAGCAATGTTTTAATTTTCAAGTTGTGATGAGTGTTTTTTATACACTCATTTATTGTTTGATTTGGCATAGTCATGTGCATTAATTGTAGAGATTTTAGCCTACTTGACATGATAATTGAACTTTTTCTAGATTTTGAGTATTTAATGTTGATTTGGCAAATACTTGGGGATTCTATAGGTTTTATGGCTGATTTTACTCAATCTTGCAAGGAGGGAATTTATGGAAATTTATTGGAATATTTTGGATCCAAATCTAGTAGATTTCGAGAAAGTATTGAAGAAGAAAATTTTGCATGTATCTATATAGATTTCAGATTTAGATGATTCAAGATATTCTGAAAAAATCAAGAGAGGATCTCCAATTTTGCTGTTGACTACAAATTCATATTCTAAAAGATTCTTGGTCAAAATTTAGTTACAAGATTGAGATGTAATATTATCCAAATGCTGTCTAGCCTAACCGTTGCCCAATATTTTGCCAATATCTTGAGGTACAAAAGTTTGATGGATGTGGGTTTTTGGAAAGGTAACTTAAAGATCTACAATTTCTATTTCTATTTTGAAGGCTAATTCCAATTGTACAAATGCTGTAGAGCTTGAAAGTTTATGATCTAGTGTGAGCCCTATATCACAACGTGATTTAGGCTTCTTTGACCAAATTGTGATATAATCAAGAGTTAATTGGATCCCTTCCTTACACTCTTAGCTACACCCCTTACCTCATTAATAGGGAAAATTATTGCTTTGACCCCAACCACTTAATAGGAGTGAAATCTTAGTCATCAAGGAGGCTATATATACAACTTTTTAAGAAGTAAAGGGAGAGCTTGGCTTCTTGGCCATCCTTTGCACTAAGAAGAAGTGCACAAAAAAGTTTTTGCTAGAGTTTCTTGGAGCTTTGTGAAGAAGAAAAGACTTACAACTATTGATTTCTTTTTCTCTTTTCTCTTATATTTAGAATGTTTGTTTCTTTACTAGATTTAGACATTTTATTCATGAGTGGCTATTCTTTTATGCTAACTTTATGATGATGTATTGACTTTCATTATGCTTAATTGAATCTTTTCTATTTCAATTGAGCTTTTATTTATATACTTAATGCTTTTGTGGCTTCGCAACCCATAAAATTGATTTTAGAGTTAAGGAAAATAACACACGTTCAAGAAAGTTTAGGGTATTGGGCTGCATGTTGTTTTTTAGTTTAGGGATTAAAGTGCTTATGATCTAAAATTCAAGGGGACATAATGCACTTAATTTTGTTAACATTGGACGAAAATTTAACAAAAAACTAAAGTGCACATTCAAGATAGGTTGGTTTGTATGTTTTCAAAATTCTAGGAGTAAAGTGCACATAGCCTATAGTTTAGAGGGTAAAGTGTTTTTTTCCCTTCTTTTTAGAGTAAACATGTATTTTGGTCCCTAAAAGATGTATGTGACATCAACTTAGTTCTCAAAAGTTTTTTAACATCAAATAGGTCCCTAAAAGTTAACATGTGACACCAAGGAAATAGGTATATTAAGAATAATAGAAATAGGTTCGTTATTTTAGGGAAAAAATTACAGTCATCAACATTTTGCCTTAATCCAACTTCTCTATCATGGAAACATCTCCAATGTACTCACAAAACAAAGATTCCAAAGGTAATGGAAGAGTGTGTTCTAATACCCCAATGATTCAATTTAGTTTTGAAGATTTCGTGTTGGAACTGACTACCACACTGACTTACTTGATTGATGCAAGATGAGGAGCACTTGCAAGATGGGTCATGCTCGTATATAACGGATGATTTCAATTTAGAAACAAGTCATATTTTATCGTCATAGGGCATTCTTCCGCCATTCTCAACGTAGGCACATTTTTCACAATCCACACATCCATCTACATAATCATAGCCAAATGCCATTGGCATCTTGAAGCCATCAACATAATGATATTGACTATATAAGCAAAAGAATGCAACATCTTATTACCACTAGTTGATGTTACCAACTGAATAGGAAACTTTTCTTGCCCCTCTGAAATATCATTCACAATAATAATATCTTGTTTTTTTTTTTTTTAGCTACACAATCTCTAGATTTGTGTCTTTTCCTTAAAGTAAAACTTGCAAATTGCTTAGAATTATTGTATTTAAGAAAATTTGATGGAGATACATGGAATAATAGTAGTTCTAAATTCTCATTATATACAATGGATTATATTTTGTTGAGAAGATGACCCAAGAAAGAAGGAATTTTGGAAAACTTGTGTTCAAGTTTGCCTTGAATAGAATTTTAAAGCATCCTTCAACTTGTGTTGGCCCAGAGGATAATCTTACACAGAATGACAATAATTTTGGACAATTTGCAAGTTTTAGTTTAAGGAAAAGATGTAATCTAAAGGTTGTGTAGCTAAAAAGAGGATGTTGTTATTGTGAATGATTTATTTTAGATAGACAAGAAAAGTTTCCTATTCGAATAATGACATCCATTACTAGTGATTAGATGTTTGATATTCCATCCGTTTGTGCAAATTCAAGTGTGAAAGTTGTTAAAATCACTTTAATTTGAACCTTTAATGAATGCTTTTTGTTAGGATTTTTAGAGTTTGAGTTTTTGCATGTTTAAGAGTTTGTTTTGGGTTTTATTGTATTCTAAACATCAATTTTAATTGGATTTTCAGGCTATGGAGTAACGATGATTACTAGAGAAAACGGGCACATCACTTAACTACTTAGTCGCCTATGTGCTAGCTTCCCAGTGCCCAAGCGGTGAAATGAAAAAATTGTGGTTGTTGTCTAACTATCTACCGCTTAGGCACCTAATGCTTGGTGCCTAAGCGGTGGAGTGCAAATTCAAAGTTTGTTGTCAGGTGACCTGGTGCCTAAGAGCCAACAACAAAATTGCTCCTTTTTTTTTTTTTTTGATGTTTAAATGCGAAAAGGAAGAGAAGACGTTGGGCATTTTAGGTTAGGAAAAAAAAGAAAAAAAATTCTCTAGCTCTGGGAAGAGGCAAAGAATAGCTAGAGGAGGAGAGTTTGGGGAATCATCACTCCAAATCTTCGGTTTTATGGTTTCTTTTCCTATTTTCTTCTTTATTTTCTTTTGTAGCATAAGTCACTAGACTCCATAGCAAGGGTGAGAGTGCAATCTGATGTGGATGGCTTGTTTATGTATTTCTTATGACTTGGTGTTTGTTTCTACGGATTAAGAGTTTATCCTTTGTTTTTAATGCAATTTGTGAATAGGTTTTTCATGAATTGATTTAGGAATTATATATAAATTGGAAAATTTATGTATATTCTTGCTCTAGAGATAAACTTCATAATTTTCAATGTTTAGGAATTTATCTTAAAATTATATAGCTTTTGGATTGATTTGATTGCTTAATCCCTCTTTTTACTAAAGCATGATTAAGGAATTGATTTGTTTCATGTAACAGGAGGAGAATTAGTTTCACTAAGGAATTAGGAATCAATTACCTAGAATTCTTTATTTAATCTATAGTTTTCCAACACAAATACATGAGGATTCAATTAACTTATAGAAAAGTCAAACAAACCCAACCCCTAGCTTCTTTTGAACACTTGTTAATTTTGTTTGAAGTTTTTTTTTTTTTTTTTTTATTTGCTACTATTCTTGTTTTAAGTTTTAATTTTAGGACTTCCTTTTATCCAAAAATTTGTGGTAATCTAAATAAAAATTAATTAACAAATTATTGTCTGCTAACATCAATCCCCATGGGATGATACTTACTCACCGTGTTTATTGCTTGAATGAGTCAGTGCACTTGACTAGTAGTTATCATGTTTTTGGCGCCGTTGCTAGGGATTGAGTGTTTTATCAATAACATTAGTAGCTGATAAATTTCTATTTTAAGTTTTTTATTTTAAATTCTTCTTTTATTTGTCTAATTTGTATAGAATTTTTTAAAAAAAATTAAATTTTTTTTTCTTTGTTTACCTGTTCTTATATGGATGGCTATTGTTGTGATATATGTGGAAGCTCTACACATCCAACCAAAGTGTGCCCAATCATTTTTTCTTGTTGTGACATATGTTCAAGTGTTATGCCTCAAAAATTTGCATCCATTTTATGAACTTGGGAATTGGATGTCATCACTAGATTTATGTTGTGTTTGTTCAAGTAGCATGCATCCTACATGTTAATGCCCATATTATGTGCCAAAAGTGGATGATAATCAGGATAATGAAGTGGCAGTTGCAATTAATGAGGAATTATGTGAGGTATATGTGTTAGAAGATAGAACAAATCTAGATGAGGACAATTTAGTCATACTTAGTCTTTCTATCTCTCAACATGAATTACAAGTGTGCAAACTATAACATCCTAGTAGTTCCATTCTATGCTTAAGTCATATTGTGGAATTACTAGTTGTTACTTTTGCTCGCGGAACCAACATTACCTTTTAGAAATTACTTTGTACCGAAAATAGGGATAAAATTTTGTCTACAAAACAAGTGAACCATTTTTGAAATTGAGAGCCATGAGCACATCGTGAACATATAAAGTAACACCGCTATCCCATACATACATCGCATTTAACAAGCATAGAAACCATAAGAGTAACCACAATTCTTAGATAAATGTAACATTCATTCCATGGCCGTCCATGATAATACAATAATAGTCATACCAGAGTCATACATAAGATAATAATGGGTCCGATATTTATTGTCGGCCCTACACAAAAAGCCTACCAATACATAATAAAAGGAAATACATCAGAAAATCCTACTACCCAAGCATGCCACATAACAGAATGATAACCCTATAACTACAGCTAAAAGGGGCTATCCTCGTGCTTGGCTTCACATGCAGTCATCACATCAAGCATCTGGTAGGAGGAAACCGTTCCCATATCCACCGGGAGAAGTGCCACCACGTCCCCCTCCTCGAGCACGTCCTCGCCCATGGGGCACAGCGCGGGTATGAATGAACCCACGCCTACGAACCGGGGGTGAATTGGGCCAGCAGATGAAGCAGAAGAATCAGAAGATAGACGAATCACCGGTCGCGATTTAACCCGAACGGTGAGATCCCCCAGAATGAGTCGGATAGAGGGGCTTAGACGGATTGGTCTCCACATGGAAGCTTGGGTAAGACGGCTCCAAGGGATCGGAATCCAGTGAAACAGTCGGAGTCAAATGGGTATCCGAGTCAGTCTTATCATCATCAGTGGGGTATCTCGGTGGCTGAAAGTAGGGGCGGATGTCATCCATAGTAACCTCGCCGAATGGCTGATACGGTCGGAAAAATGGGCTCATCACGGGAGTCTGAAACTGGCGGTCGTGGAAGATGTAGACCCTCATCGCTGTGCTCGCCAACAGTACAGAGGCATTCAGCACCGGGTCAAAGCACCAACGCCACACCGGGAACTCAATGTAGATCACCACTGTACCCGATGTCGACATCCTTTGAAGACGACACGGAAATGTAGGAATGAGAAATACTAAATTTCTCAGTAGGATCGCGACTAGACAAACACAGTGTCATCGTCATCGTCCCAGCCACTTCGGGTTTAATTATAAAACCAGTGGACAGAAATAGGTTCAATTTTTAATGGTTTTGAAAACTTAGACCCCGAAGCAGGTTGCTTTTAAACTTAAGATCATAACCACATCATCATGACTAACATAATGCATTTCAAAACATAGAATAAACATTCATAATGCAAATGGGCAATATACTTACATGCAAAGACATGCATCATCATAGACGTAACCATGGTCATACTTAGACGTTACTTTCATTTTTAGCATGTGCTTAACATTCTTTACTTTCCTTTGAAATAGACTGCTTTTGAACATGAGCTCATTCCGTGACCGCCGTTACGCAGTACTAACCAAATCAGATTAAGCCGATATTGGTTACCTCTAAGTTGGAGGGTCCTCCAAAACACCCTTGCCTCCCTCATAGAGATTCCTTGTGGATCGCCGTCTCTCACTTCCCTTACCGAAGTGATTGAAGGGTCACGTCCCATTGATTTTTTTCTTATCTTTATACTTTACATGCATAACATTTCCTTGACTAGACGCATGCAATGATATGACTAAGTCCATAATTTTGACGGAAATCCGGCAGCATAACGGCTAGACTGGAGCTTCCCCAAAATGCCAATCATCAGCATTCAACCAATAGTTCATCATATCTATATCATATCATCACACTCATCATTCAATCATAAGACAAAGCTCAATCAAACTCATCATTCATCATGCCGAGTGGCATCACACATTCATACCCTAAAGGGGTTTATAGTTGTGTTGTTCTTTGTGAAGAATATTATGAATCATCACATGATTTCCCATGGTTACCCATGATAGAATCACATAGTTAGGATATGTGTTTGTAGTCTTTTAGTTACTTGGTCCTTGGATGAAAGTATTCTTTACTTAAGTACATGTCTTATGAAACACTTGTTCAAATTAATTAAATTATGTGATTGTTTCCTTTCCTTTAGATATTGCACTTAGTGATTCCTAGGTTCATGGTATGCTCAGAGGCCCTAATTATACTTCTGTTCCCAAGGAGTTCGAGATCCCTCTAATCCTTGGGTCATGACAACGCATAACCACATCATGAACCCAACAACACCAATGTTCACTGATCACCAAGGGTGACTTTTAACTTATTCAAGTTATTTACTAATAACATACCAAGGTTTTGCCTTAAACATTATTAAAGTTGTCATTCTTTATAAAGTAGTCATAAAGTCTAATTCTTTATGAAAGTAAATGCCTTTGACATTAAGCTCTTATCTTAAGATTGGATCTTTATGAAATAATGATACAAGTTACTAGTTTTTTGAATAAAAAGTTTTGTTCTTTATATAAGTTAACACCTTTTTGCATTATTTTGGTTCAAGGTCTAAACTTTATGAATGAAATGTTATAAAACAATATTTTTATAACTTAAAGATCTTATTCTTGAATAAAGTTTGAAACTTTGTGAAAGGTCGTTTCTTTAAGGTTTGATTTCTAAAGCCTAAAGTGACAAGATATCATTTTTCTAACTCAAAAAGTTTAGACTTTCACATGTATTCTTGTCTTCAAAACAAAACAAAATAAAAATTTATGGAAGCTTAAAAGTTGCGCCATTTTGAAGGAATCAAGAAGCAAACTTTTTAAAGTCTAAAGCTTTTAGAAGATTCATAGTCTTATCAAATCATGGAAACATAGAAAGGTGAAGCTTTTCTAATCATTCACTCATCATAAAGAGAAAGGAACAACTTTAAGCAAGAGAACAATAAGAACATATGTTTCCAAAAGAGGAAACTTAAGAACACATGAAGAACATCAAGAACACATTTTACTAAAAATGAAAACTTTGGCTCTTGAAGAGCATGAAGGATCTTCTCAAGCTTTCACTTAGAAATCTTAGTCATGAAAGAACCAAGCTCCAAGCTTTCTTGAGTAAACAAAATGAAAAAGATGGAGATCACTACCTTTCTTGAAGATGGTGCAAAACAAGAGAAGTGGAAGAAGAAGATGATGACTCCTCTTGATGATGAAGGTGGCGGTTTTGAATGAGCAAAGAGAGAACTCTTGAGTTTTCTTGAAAATGAGTCTTGTAGTGTTTTGATCTTGTCTCCAAAGACCAAAAGATGTGATCTTTGAAGGGCTTAGTGAGGAAGGTTTGGTTATGGAGGTGGAGAATGATGAAGAAGATGAAGAAGAAGAAGAAGGAATGTAGAGAGAGGTTGGAGAGTTTGAGAACTTTAGAGAGAGAATGAGAAGTTGAAAATGAAGTGAATGTGTGTGTGTGCGCAAGAAAGTGGCCGAAACTTTTAGTAGGGTGTGGGGAGATATTTTTGCTTCATTTTGTGTTAATTAAGGTTTAGGGAGACAAATTGGATGATGGGGCAACAAAGTATGGTCAAACTCTTACATAAAACACTCTTGTCTGATGCTTTATGCTTTTATAATATCATTCTTTACTTTATTGTCTAGTTGACTAAATTTGAATTTAATCATGTGATTAAGTGCTCATACAACTTAATTAAGGTGATTAAGTAAGGATTAGTGATTAACATACAAGAATATGATTAACAAAAAATTAATTTAGCGATTAAGCTTAATTAACCTTAATTAAACCCGATTAGGCTAATTAAGGGTGATTAGTGCTTAAGTAAGCTATAGGGGCTCTGACTTGCTTAATTAGAGATTATCTAACCTCGATTAAGCATTCTCTTGACCCTTCTCATTCGAGTCAACCCCTTAATTAAGCCCTAATCTCAAAATTTCTCATTAAGTGCCTAATTACTCAGGGTTACTAAGATAATTTAGCACGACATGAAATTGAGGATGTTACACAAGCTAATAGCTATCAATTTTTCTTACATGATGCACAAACAAGTGGTTTATGTTTCTATCTCTTATTTGTTATTCTTGTGCATATCTTTGGTAAATATTTGATAATTCTGTTATTTGTAAGGAAAATATATATTTATGATACTTTTGATTATAATGAAATGATGTTTTCATAGGTCAAGCTAAAGACCTTAAATTAGCACTTCTTGGGAGGCAATTTATTTCCTTTTGTTACTATGTTTATGATAGTTAGTGTTTGTTGAGTTAGCTTGAGTGCTTCTCCAAGTCCAGAGCCTTTGTAAAGAGATGTATATAGTGTCGATCACAAAAATATTTTCTTAATTGTTAACATGCATTAGAACATTTTCCATACCCTTATTTCATGTCAACTCACAATAAGTGACATTGAGAAATGAGGCAAATGACTTGGGCTTGTGATCAAATTGTTATAGTTGATGTAGACTATTTTTCTTCCTTTCCACTGCCTCTAGATAATGATTATGATGTTAAGTAATATGTGATGGTTTGCTACAAGAAATTTAGGGGAGTTCTACTGCTTTCTTTTATTTTTCTTTATTTTGTCTTGTTTGGTTATTAGTTTATTGCTTTTCATTTTCTTTTTGTTAAATGTTAGGTGCCTTTTATTTTTTATTTTTCTTCATGTCAGTAGAATCCTTGTAAAAAAAAAAAATGAAAAAACAATGAGTCTCTTAAAGTTTTCTTTCTAGAATTGTGTTGAATGTTCAATGATTGCATGAATTTTCATGAATTTGGAATATCATAAGCACAGTGTCTCTAAAGGATCATGTTTTTACACATAATTCCTGTTAGTACTTTGATATGAGATTGTGCAATATCTTGGTGATGAACCGATATAATTTTCTAGAGAAACCTTATGCGGTGTACTTGGATTGACTCTTATCTTAGGACATGTTTCATTCTCTGTAAAGGCAAAATCCTAGGGTAGTGCATCTTGGTGAAATGATTGAGGCATTCTTTGGACAGCTTGAGCCTTTCAAATTTACCCGATAATGTATATCCTTAGGACCTTTTTGAAGATGAAAAAAAATGATAAAGGCATTTTCTTTTGTTTTAACCTTCTTTTATCCTACCGTTCTTTAAACTAGGAAAAAAGAAGAAAAAAATTTCCTACTTGTAATGAATTTTGTTAGGTCCTTGAAGTGGTGAATTACATGTTCTATTGATCTTAATAATTAGTGCCACATTTTCATAGATTAAGCTATTTGTGTTTTGAGGCTTCATGAAAAAGCAAAAAAAGGGAAAGAAATGGAAAGCACAAGTTAAAAGAAAAATAGAGAAAAAAATACAAAAATAAAGAATTGTGGTATTACTTTGTTTGTATTTTAGACTGTGGTGAATGTTTCAATTATCCGACCTAGTGTAAATTTTCCTTTCCCCTTCATTCTTAACCTTAACTTTTGGTCTAACATTACAAGCTTTAAAAGACCTTGTTGATCACTTGGTTGCATTACTTCTACACTAGTGGAGATAAGGATAAAAAATTTAGCCTTAGTTAGGGATAATTCTTGAGTATCTTCATAATCTAATCCGGATTATTGATTTAGGACTGATCCTAGTTTGTGCATTTTAGGTTAGGTCATACCGGTTGCATGTGGTGATTGCATGATTTCATTTAATCCTTGTGCTTCTTTTTGAATTGCGGTGTTAAGGAGTTTTCTGAGAGCATATATGATACACAATTCTTAGTTGTGAACTTTTGCTAGGTGTTGTGCTTTTTCTTTTGGTTGGGGACAAGCAAACCAACTTCTTAGGTTTGGGGCTGTGATATTCCATTGATTTGGGCAAATTTAAGTGTGAAAAGTTGTTAAAATCACTTTAATTTGAACCTTTGACAAGTGTTTTTTGTTAGGATTTTTAGAGTTTGATTTTTTGTATGTTTAAGAGTTTGTTTTGGGTTTTATTGTGTTCTAAACATCAATTTTAATTGGATTTTTAGGCTACAGAGTAGCCATGATTAGCAGAGAAAAGGGGCACATCACTGAACTACTTAGGCAACCAAGTGCTAGCTTCTTAGTTCCAATTAGTGGAATGAAAAAATTGAGGTTGCTATCTAACAAGCCAGTGCCCACCCAAAACCTAGCACCTAGGTAGTGGAGTGAGAATTCAAATTTTGTTGTTGGTGACTTGGCACCCAAGACCCAGCACCTAGGTGCCAGCGGCAAGATTGCTCCATTTTTTTTTTTGTTTAAATGTGAAAAGCAAGAGAGGAGGCTGGGCACTTTAAGTTAGGAAATAAGAGAAAAAATTCTCTAGCTTTGGGAAGAGGCAAAGAGAAGCTAGAAATTAAGAGTTTGAGAAATCATCACTCTAAATCTTGGGCTTTTATGGTTTCTCCTCCTATTTTCTATTTTATTTTCTTTTGTAGCATGAGTTACTAGATTCCATAATTAGGGTGAGGGTGCAATTTGATGTAGATGACTTGTTTATGAATTTCTTGTGACTTGGTGTTGGTTTCTAGGGATTAAGAGTTTATTCTTTGTTTTTATTGTAATTTTTGAATGGTTTTTCGTGAATTGATTTAGGGATCATATATGAATTGGGAAATTTATGTATATTCTTGCTCTAAGGATAAACTTCATAATTTTCAAGGTTAAGAATTTATCTTGAAATTATGTGGATTTTAGATTGGTTTGATTGCTTAATCCTTCTTTTTACTAAAGTATAATTAAGGAATTGATATGTTTTATGTGATAGGAGGAGAATTGGTTTCGCCAAGGAATTAGGAATCAATTACATAGAATCCTTCCTTTAATCTATACTTTTCCAACACAAGTACATGAGGATTCAATTAACTTATAGAAAAATCAAACAAACCAAATCCCTAGCTTCTTTTGAACACTTGCTAATTTTGTTTGAAGTTTTTGTTTTCTTTTATTTCTAGTTGCTGCTATTCTTATTTTAGTTTTAATTTTAATTTTAGGACTTCCTTTAATCCAAAAATTTGTGGTAATCTAAATAGAAATTAATTAGTGAATTGTTGTTTAGTAACATCAATCCTCATGGGTCTATATTCACTCACCATGTTTACTACTTGAACGATTTAGTGCACTTGACTAGTAGTTATCAATGTTGCAATCCTTTCATTATATAGTCAATATCATTTACTCATATAGTTTCAAGCTACCAATGGTATTTGACTATGATTGTGTAGATAGATGTGTGAATTGTGACAAATGTGCCTGTGCTGTTAAGAATGGTGGAACAATGCCCTATGATTGTAAAAAATACTTGCTTCTAATTTGAAAATGAAAGAACCAATGGGAGTGAATTGGTTCCTTGATCAATAGCAGAAAACTAAATAACAAAATTTAAAACAATCTAACCAGAAAATTCAAAATAAAACCTGCTTAACAATAAAGAAGATAGGGATGAAAAGATTGAATAGAGAATTTTATAGTAATTCATCCACAATGTATGACCTCTGGCTGGTCCCTAGTTGCTTGGGATTTTTCTTCACTATTGAATTTTGATTTACAAGGATTTCGATGAACTTTTCTCATCAAAATTCCCAAGTGTAGTATTTGGTGGTTTGTTTCTCACAAGAACACCACCAAACTCCTTCTATCTAGAGTATGCTTGTGGTTTCTTTCTCACAAGAATACTACAAAACCTACTCTACTCTAGTCAAAATAGGGTAACCTTACAAAATAAGGATGCTCCTATAATTGAGCAATAATGAGTTTCACATGATACTCTTTCTCTATAGTAGGTAGGCAAATTTAGGCACAGACCATATGAGTTATGATGAACAAGATATAGAACAACGTAATATTCTCATTACTTTTTTTTTTTTCTCTTTCTTCATGTTCTTCTTCACTCTTTATGCCTTTTGTGTAAAGGGTAAGCCATTGATACTAGTTGTTGGAGAAGATTTTTCCTTCCATTTGGACTAAGGAAATTGCTCACATGTGAAATTCGTATTCCCATTGTATTGCTGATATGTAGTTGTTGTTTTGCTCTGTAGTTGCTGTGTTTATGTGGTATGTTCAAGCTCCCATGACTTCAGCCATGTGACCATTGAAGCTTGATTTTCTCCCTTAATATCAGTTCTTCATAATTAAATCGAAAACAAAATAGTTTCTAGAATTAAGCTTATGATATAATATAATATAAAATCAAGGAAATAAATTAAATATTTATGAGTTTAAATTGGGAAATTATAATCCAAAGATATTTTCTTTTGATAAAAACATAATCTAATAATTCCTCTTTTTATAAAATATATTCCACCAATATTTATCATCAAAATCATATATAAATTTAAATATATTCAAATATTCATCATCAAAACTTATATCCAATAGAAATCATCCTTTATGTTAGTGTAGCCTTTTTGTAAGTGCTTCTTACTTACATCAACCAAGAAATTCAGGGTGTATTCAGTTCCAACTCGAAATCTTCAAAACTGTATTGAAGGGTTAGGATGTCAAAACACACTCTTTCATTCCCTCTAGAAGCTATGTTTATGAGTACATTAAAGGCATCCATCACAATAGAGAAACTAGATGAAGGCAAAATGTTGATGACTATTGAGTTAATATGGGTTTGTTTATGGTGCATATCTTCTCTGTAACACTCTAATAAAACTACATTATGCTTAAGTTGCATTGCAATATTTATTAGCCATTATAATTGAACTAGTGGAACATTTGTAGTTATAAAATATGTCGGTTAATGAAAATAGGGTGTGATTTTTTTTCCTAAAATAATAATTTCAAAAAACTGAGTCTCTAGCGCATATAATTAATAATATTGTTATGACGTATAGAATTAGAATCCATAATACAATTGCATTATAATATTGTAAAATATAGAAGTAAAATACTTACACACAGATAACTATGCATTCACATGTGTCACAACCCAAACCCGGGCCTTGACCGGCGCATAGGGACAAGTCCCTACGCAAGCCTTCCACCACAAAATTTTATAAAAATTTCGACAGAGTCCCCTTTGTAATTAGGATATTTCCCAATTACAAAAGGTTACCTTGCAAGATAAATAAGCATCAAGCTTTCATCGGGGATCCAGGCATTCTTAGAATGCACCCTTCAACACACAACAAAATTATTTACAAGCATATCAATCTCATAATATACAAACACATGTATGTATGTATATATATATATATATATATATATATATATATATATATTCATAAACCAATATAGAATATTATAGAACACTTTCATATTGAATTCAGAATCAAACATATAATACACTAGCAAGGGTCGGACCCTGCCTGTAGTACTATGGAGCTACAAAATCTAAGAATTCTCAAATATAAACATTTACAAAATATCCTTGAATAGAAAAGAGTTCAACCACCAAAACTCGGAATCCCATTATGGGGGAACGAAGGATAAATTCTACCTGAACATCTATATCTGAAAAAGAGAAAGAAATAGTAGGGTGAGTTATGAAACTCAGTGAGAGATAGAATATCCCTAACCCACATGAGACAACATACAAACCGTAATCATTAAATAGATATTAAGATAATGCAATAATATGTATAATAAAACCAAAAATAGAAATCTTAATCAAATATTATCCAACTTTTCTTTTCCAAAAACAGAGTCCATCTATTCCAGGATAGTCCATCAGGAATCACACTTAGGTGACCTTTCCTTCGTGTGAAACTCGTAATCAGGCACGCACCACCCTTTCCGTGGCCGTGAATATCAGGCACGCACCACACTATATATATGGCCGTGAATAACAGGCATGTACCACTCCCTTGAGTGGCCATGAAATCCAACATCCTAGGTGCACCCAGGGCTAACGCCTACTGCTGTTAGCCTACAGATCCTGGCCTAGACTTTCCCAAGTCTTTCTTTTCCATTACATAAAACATTCAATAAGGATTCTTATAAAATATACCAATATACCTTATATAAAATAATAAAATTGTAACTTCAAAGAAAAATAAAGCTTTAGCACTTTAATAAATGAAAAATGAACAAAGGTCCAAAGCTTTTATTCAAAAACCTTTCAAAACAAAGAAGATTTTCCAAAGTTTTATAGGAAACCAAGGTAATAAACATTTGCTACATTTTCCCTTTTGAAAATCAAGTCATTGTCTCATGTGAACTAGTAGAAATAGATAAGCTACCAAAATTTAAATTATATTGCTAAGATATACCAAATCACTTGCATATGTATATATATAGACAAAATACATTAAAATTAAGATAGGGATAAGCTATCTACATACAAACTTAGCGCCAGTCGTGGAATCCTAATCCCATGAACTTAGAGAGCCAAAGCTAGTCCTCCAGTGGTATATACTATCAATAATATGACAATTTGATTCAAGGTCAGTCCCTTAGACTATTGATTAATATACTTTACTCCCAGATATGAAAATTCCTAATTCTTCTAACCTAGGGTTCTCCAGAAACTCACTATAGGGGAAATAATTAGTAATTTATAGGAAAGAAAGAGGAAAGGAGTTGAAGGATTACCTTTTAGAAGGGGAAAGGAAGAAGAAAGATTTGAGAGCCTTGGTGTCACCTCCTCTAAGCTCCAAGACCAAAAGTGTTGATTTTTTTGTTGAAGATGTGATTTGAGATTAAAGGAAGAAATTGAGTTTAAATAAATAGGAATGGTATAATTTGATGGAAAGATGTGAAGGGTTGTGTCTAGGAATGAAGGGAGATGTGTTTTAGAGAGAAGGGAGAGAGTTTAGGTTAGAGAGAGAAGGAGAATTTCGAAAATGAGGGCGTGGGACGCGTCCGGACCTATATATTGGCCTTTGGTGATCGATTACCAAGGGCTGGTAATCGATTACCATGAAAAACTTGTAATTGATTACCAATTATGGTAATCAATTACCACAAAGAAAATTTTTAACTCGTGGCGTATAGAGAGGATTGTAATCGATTACAGGTCCTCTGTAATTGATTACTAACTCCAAAAACTTGCATTTTTATGAACTTGAGGGTTGAAAACGAAGGGGTTATCTATTCTCTAAAATTCGTTAAAAATCCCTCTTCAACTCATTGATGCCTAGAGAACCATTACCGAGACTTTTGATCTTAAGAAAATACCTCAAACCTATAGCCCTCCAAGGAGGCATAGGGTTCAGACTCAGAAATTTTCAGGTTCCGATTTCGACAGGTAACGGCAACTTAGGCTGGGGTGTTACAACATGTATATGTATGAATAAGTACTGGGCATACATATATACATAACAGTATCTCAAGAGCACCCAAGTGAGTCAAATTACCAAGGCTGTAGGCCAAGCTAAGCAAAATATAGGTACAGTCATCCTATATGGAATACAAATCAACACCCAAGTTCCTATTATATCCACATAACCACCGCCAAGCATGCATAAAGTATTGTGGCACCAAAATATATAGTTTTAAACCACAGATAAGGCATTTCAACACAAGCATGCACTCACTAGCTCACAGCATAAGTATTTACATAACAAAAACTCTAGTCACACGATCAATCTAGGCCTATGGGACAAGAAACCCATTCTCGAGCACAGGCTCCTTGGAATCCTCATTCATTTGCATCTCGAGCAGAACCTCCATGCTGTAACGACCGAAAATTTTATCGTTACTAACCGAGTTGTTCGGTTTTTATCGAATAAGTGGGTTTAATCGAAATTTGATTAAATATTTACTTAAAGCCTATTAAGTGTGATTTAGGAGTAATTAGGCTTGGTGGAATTAGATTAGGAATATAGGAAACCTCATAGAATTTTTCTAAAAACCGGTTTACCGATTTAAGAGAAATCGGTAAGATATCGGTAATTTAAACTGTCAAAACCGGATCAATAGAAATTATACTGTGAGAATCCTAGGATGAATGGCCAAGATTTAGCCAACTTACCCATGCAAGTGGCACCATCTCAGCCCTCCAAATGGGCTGCCAAACTAAGTTATATAACTTGCTCAAATCCACCAATCACATGTAACTTGCTTGAGAAGTTTTTAAATTTTTTCTTTTTTACCCTTGTACATTTTCGGTCCATATATCTGATCTTTTTCCACCGTCACACCTCATCTCAACACATATCATCTTCCTTTCCCACAAACCTTCAAGCCATCACCAGACTTCTTCAACTCCCACCACAAACTCAACAAGAATCATACCTAGAAAAGGTAGGAATCCTACTCCTCTTCTTATTTTCCCTTGGTTTGGAGTTGTGTGTGGATCTTGATACTTTATGCTACTGATGATATATAGATTGATGATGATGTTTTATAGCTGATTATAGATGTATATTATGATTAAAATTGGAGTTGGTAGGAAAGAACTTGAATAGAAAAGAAAACTCAAGAAGCTGTTAGAGTTTTTCCTCGGCGGTCCATACGGCGGAGTGTATGGCTCTGCCTGGAGCCGTTTAAAATCCATGAATCTATTTTCATATGAAACTAGACATTCAGGGCTTTCCATACATATATAATATAAGGCCATTGGATCAATATAGAGGTAGATATTAATTTTTGAAATTTGACCTAGAAATCAGGACCTTCATCCGGGCAGTATGAGTTGAGAAGGGTGTAACTCACCCTATACAACTCCAAATTGAGTGAAACTGACCTTGTTAGAAAGCTTACACATAGAAAAATATCCTATTAAAATTTTCAAATTTGATAAGGTCCCATTTGTTCCCAATGAGTCAAGAAATTTGCCCTATGACCAATCTGGGCTAGAATAGGATGGTCCAGTAGGGTCAAGTTTTAGAGCTTATATCTCGAATTATACTTATTCAAATGATATGAAACTTATTTCATTTGAAATTTTGTTCTGTTAGCTTTACATGGATAAAAATTTTGCATAATTTCACACAAATTTCTATTTTTAATGAATTTTCCCTTATAAGAGTGCAATTCTGGCTGGAAGTAGAATAGATCTGGGATAAGACACAAACATATTGAGTTAATGTCGAAAGTCGAGAATTAGTAAACACAGAGCTAGGTCAGTACACTTAAAAATTGAGCTCGGGAGAGTATGCTTAAGGTTGAACTTGGGAGAGTATACTTAAAGATTGAACTCGGAAAGGACACTTAAGATTTAACTCGGGAGGTCATACTTAAGATTGAACTCGGAAGGTATACTTAAGGCTGAGCTCGGAACTTAGTTAATAGGAAATTACATCGAATATAGTCCTAATCAGGAACTTAAAGTTTGGGAAACACTCAAAAAGTCTTGAAAGATCAAATTGTGGGTTCAGGTCGGATGTCGGGATCATAGGAACATAAAACCCTTATACATGTAATTCCGAGACTCGACCCAGAATCAATCTCGGGAGATTAAACACAACCCCGAAAGTCGTAAATCATATAATCTCGGAAAGTTGAATATAACCACGGAGGTTAGAACTTGTATAATATCAGAACTCGGAATTTATTTAACCTTGAATGTGAGCTCAGGAACCTCATTCGAAATTAAAAGCTTAAAATTCCAAATGTTGCACTTATTAATATTGTTATATTCTTGGTATAAATATGATGTTTGGTACCGAGTATGCCGTCAATTACAATTTCCTGGTTGTATGACACTATTCATGAGAAAGCAGACATGATCCGTTATGCTGAGATTGTAGCAGAAAATGCAATTAACATGAATTTGCAAGTTATGCATGCATGGGTCAAAGGGTTAGCCAAGTAGTGCTACACTATAAGCATGAGACAAGTAATGCTACCATTATAAGAATGAGGAAGGATTTTCATATGACTTGGGCCAGCCCCTGAACAAATTTAAGGGGAATAGGTCAGTGGAGAAGTCGGGGAAAGCAAACTTGGCGACCCTGTATAGGAACGAGCTCGATCCTGAAAAATGAACCATTACCCAGGAGTATTATGGCCAATATACTCCCAGGGGACCAAGTGTGGAAAAATATGAGTTAAGATCAAGTGCATCATTTTTCATGTATCACCACATTTTTAGTTATCATGCATTGATTTAATTGCACCATTGGATGTTATATACATATATTATTGCTCATTTTATGGTTATCATTTATCTATGTCAGTGCACTAATTTGATTGTTTACTTTCTATTTAATTTCCTTTACTTCCTTAAGAAAAACAGAGCTGTGTTTTGGGCTATGATTTATACAACTAATTGAGTAGGACTTCATAGTGATGTAACATTTTCTTTAATTAACCAAAATTCGAAACACCTGAGAATGGCAGCGATGACAGTTATATATACTTAGGATTTCCTACTGAGAAATCTTTACTTCTCACCCTACTATATATTTCTACGTCATTCTCAGAGCATGGAGAACGCGACTACTGGCGTCTTGTTTATCGAGTTTCCAGAACCCCATATCCATCTCGACCCATTCATAGATTCCTTGTACATATCTGGTAGATACCAGTTCCATCTTTACTTCTTTTTCCAGAGAGACTTTGCCGTACCCCTTATGCACCTGCTGTTTGACCCTACCGTCCCTTACATCGCCATCCCTCTCCACATGGCTCATCCTTTTCCACCTTCACCTGCAGCAGCACCAGCCATGGCCAGTTGCTCCACCATAGCCGATCCCCTCTGCCTTTATGTCTGAGGAGGATCCTTTGGAGGCAGCGAGCTCGTTGTCCTCATCTTCTGCCCCGAGTATAGACTATACCCCTGCTGATGTCGGTATGGCGAATGGATTCCTTTCTTTGGAATCTATCTAGTTAGAGTACCTGCCGTAGCAGTAGTAGATATATAGAATGACCCTCTTTTGGCAGTTTGGGTCATAGGCATATGGGTGATAGTTAGTAGTTGTACCTGAAATGTCCCATGGGGATCAGTAGGAGGGGGCTGTCCAGATAGTCAAGCTGATTTATTTTGTGTTAACGGCCTCATTTTTTATCTTATACTACATTATATTTCTTATGACAACTTTAAAAACAAATATATATATATATATATATATATATATATATATATATATATATATATATATTGGTTATTTTGTAATCTTGTTTGTGTTGCTTTATTTTCCAGTACAACAACTGTTTAGTGTTTATCCCATTGCTAAATAGAAATTGATTAAAGTGAATAGTTAACTCTTAAGTTCATCACACGTAATAACTTATGAAATAATATATCATGACTTAAGCATAGTATTTTGTCTGGTAAGGTGTTACACATGCTGGCAGAGGAAGAACTAGACTCAGCTAAATGCAAGATTAAGGTAGGCAAACTTTGCTTAGAAGGGATACTCTCCATTGAAGAAGCGGAGGGAGCAGGCTTTAGGAAGTACGGCGGGTGAGCAAGGCGGTAGGGAAAATCAGCATATGGATGGCGAAGGTCAAAGTGCCAACTAGCCATTGGAACACTAAATAGGAAGTGGAAGATGTACAGCCTACAGCTAATGCGAACTACTAGAATTAGTGAGTCTAGGGCAGGATCATAGTGCCAGGTCCACTCAAGCACCTCCAAGAAGATCACCACGGTTGCCATTTGCTACGTCTAAGGATGACATGGGAACACATAGGGATGGGAAATAGAGTATTTCTAAATAGAGATTCCTAACTAAACATACAATCAACATTGTCATTGCCTCAGCCACTTCGGTTTATTTAATATGGTAAATGAACATGATTAAAAAGAATAAAGATTCCTTTTACTAATTTTAAAATCATAAACTTCGAAGTGGGTTTATTTTATTCAATCGCTTAAATCAACACTCTAAAATATAATAGCATTCATTACACACTAAATCATCACCTCATTATCATCATGCAATGAATGCCATGCATATCTTGTGGATGAATGCTTATGCACTTTATCCTTCGTTATTAAGACTTCCTTTAGCATAAGTGCTTAATATTACATGCCCTCCATTCATTGGCCCATACCAAATCTTGAAATGAATAGGACTAGTTGCCTATCAAATAGCCTTGACACCATTCCATCATGCGGTTCGCGGCAACAGTTTGATCCCTCATGGCAAAAGCCATCGCTTGAAAGGTTTGCATCACGTCCTCCTCAAGGGCAGGTTCTTGTCGCAGTTGTCCATGACTGTTGGTAGCCATTATATTGAGTTGATTAGACTTAACACTAATCTAAGAGTGGCAATAACTAAGTGCATCCACAACAAGCAGTCATGTTTATAAAATTTCTATATCTAATCCCAAGCAGATAAGACTAGAAGCATGACATTAAACATTCTCAGAGCATGTTTGAAGCATAGTCAGTCTAGTCCTTAGGCTCTAAGAGGATAAACTGCTCTACTACAAAAATGTAACACCCTAACAAAACTACACTATGCTAAGTCGCATTGTGGTATTTATTAGCCATCACAGCTGAACTAGCAGAACATTTATGGTTATAAAATATGTCGGTTAATGAAAATAGAGTGTAATTTTTTTTCTAAAATAATAATTTCTAAAAACTGAGCCTTTTAGTGCAAATAATCAATAATATCGTCATGATGTATAGAACTAGAATCCATAATACACTTGCATTATAATAATGTAAAATATAGAAGCAGCATACTTTAAATGGATAACTGTGAATTCACACACACACACACACACACACACACACACACATATATATGAATAATTATGGGGCATACATATATACACAACAGTATCTCAAGAATACTCAACTGAGTCAAATTAACAAGGCTCTAGGCCAAGCTAAAAAAACTATGTGTATAGTCATCCCAAAATGAATACAAATTAACACCCAAGTTCCTATGATATCCATATAACCACTGCCAAGCATGCATGAAGTACTGTGGCACCAAAATATATAGTTTTAAACCACAATTAAGGCATTTCGACACAGACATGCACTCACTAGCTCATAACAAAAAGTCTAGTCACACTATCAACCCAGGCCTATGGGATAAGAAACCTGTTCTCCAACACGGGCTCCTTGGAATCCTCTTTCATTTGCATCTCAAGCAGAACCTCCATGTTGTTAGAGCAAGAACCTGACTCAGCTACATGGAAGACTAAGGGAGGCAAACTCCCCTCAGAGGGGACAATCTCTCAAAGAGATGGAAGGAGTAGGCTCCAGGAAGCACGACGAGTAAGTAAGATGCAATGGAAAATTAGCGTACAGATGGCAAGGGTCAAAGTGCCAACTAGACATCGAAACACTAAACAGGCGGTGGAAGAAGATGTACAACCTAAAGCTATTGCGAGCTACCAGAACTAGTGAGTCTAGGGCAAGATCATAGTGCCAAGTCCACTTAGGCACCTTCAAGAAGATCATCATAGTCACCATTTGCTGCATTTGAGGATGACATGGGAACATATAGAGATGAGAAATAGAGTATTTCTCAGTAGGGATTCCTCACTAAACATACAACTAATGTTGTCATCGCCTTAGCCACTTCGGTTTATTTAATAAGGTCAGTGAACATGCTTAAAAGAATAAAGATTCATTTTAGTAATTTCAAAATCATAAACTCCTAAGTGGGTTCATTTTATTCAATCACTTAAATCAAGATTCTAAAATATAATAGCATTCATAACATACTAAATCATGACCTCATTATCATCATGCAATGAATGCCATGCAAATCTTGTGGATGAATGCTTATGCACTTTATTCTTTGCCATTAAGACTTCCTTTAGCAAGTGCGCTTATTATTGCATGCCCTTGCATGAACTCACTCTATGATCATCGTCACACAGTACTATTTAAATCAAACTCTAGCTGACAAGGGGATCTACCTCTACAATTGGAGGGATCTCTTCGGTCACCGCCTTTAAAGTAGAGGGGTACTTTGGTGGGTCACCTTCCTCTACTAAATGATCATGCCCGAATATCTTATCTTTGTGGATCACCTTTCCTTACTGAAGGATCACTTTCGAGTTTAGGATCACCTTTCTTCACCAAAAGGTCATTTTCAAGTCTTGATTAGGATCACTTTCCCTTACCAGAGGGTCATATTTGATTATCTTGTCTTTGTGGATCATTTTCCCTCACTTTTGAGTTTTGGATCGCCTTCCTTTATTGAAGGGTCATTTCCAAATCTTAATTAGAGAAATTGGTGCATTTACATTGACATGTAATATTCTTTAAAATAGAGTTCATGATTCATGGCACAATCTTGTCTAAACTCATGCACTTATATGTTATGATACAACTCATAAAAATTCCAAGCAAAAATCTGGCAACATAATGGCGATATCGGGCGAAATCCAAAAATTGAAATGCTAATAAATAGCCAACAAAATCCATTATCATCATAAGCCACACACACACACACACACACACACACATATATAGCAATTCAAAATAAACCATTAAAAATCCAAGCATCAAGAATAAGACACATACCTTGGCTTCCATCCATGGCATTACTAGCCATAGAAAATGACCCAATAATTCCATTCCAAATGGTTTACCACCATCATACTTCAAATATTAAATAAATGCATAGAAAACACTAGAATGGATTCATAACACTTTCTATTAACAAGCACTTGGCTTTTAGTTATTGTTTTATTTAAAGGACGTTACTTCCGCTTAATCGACACTTTTGGCATCACTAATGTCATGACCCAAACCTAGGCCATGACCGGCGCATAGGGACAAGTCCCTATGCAAGCCTTTAACCACAAAGTTTAATAAAGTTTCGACAGAGTCTCCTTCGAAATTAGGACATTTCCCAATTTCAAAAGGTTACCTTGCAAGATAAATAAACAAAATTTTCCATCGGGGATCCAAGTATTCTCAGAATACACCCCTCAGCACACAGTATAACAGTAAAATATATATATACAATTGTATGTCCAAAAATACATAGTTCAAGTCCTTCAGAAAACAAATCATTTAAACAACTTTAATTCCAACAAGTTGAAATATACATATACATATATGACTGAATACATAACAACAACAAAAAATAGAACAAGGTCGGACCCTGTCTGTAGTACTATGGAGCTACAATTCTAAGAATTTCTCAGTCTTAACTAATTTATAAAAGGCCCTTGAACAAGAAGGGCTCACTCACATTATTCGGAATACACGGACCGAAGAATTAGATTTTA
Organism: Pterocarpus santalinus; assembly: GCA_031439595.1. Lineage (NCBI taxonomy): Eukaryota > Viridiplantae > Streptophyta > Magnoliopsida > Fabales > Fabaceae > Pterocarpus > Pterocarpus santalinus. The sequence goes on along the minus strand of CM062523.1, from coordinate 41,005,598 downwards.
CTGGATCACCTGAAACTGAAAAAGGAAAGAAAACAACATGGTGAGTTTATGAAACTCAGTGAGAGATAGAATGTCCCTAACCCACATGAGACAATGTACAAACCATAATTATTAAATAGATATAAGATAAAGCAATAATATGTTTAATAAAACCAAAAACAGAAATCTTACTCAAATATTATCCAACTTTCCTTTTCCAACAATAGAGTCCATCTATTCCAGGATAAATCCGTCAGGAATCACACTTAGGTGGCCTTTCCTTCGTGTGAAACCCGTAATCCGGCACGCACCACTTTTCTCGTGGCCGTGAATATCATGCACGCACTACACTATATGTGTAGCCGTGAATAACAATCACGTACCACTCCCTTGAGTGGCCATGAGATCCAACATCCTAGGTGCACCCAGGGCTAACGCCTACTGTCGTTAGCCTACAGATCCTGGTCTAGACTTTCGCAAGTCTTTCCTTTCCATTATACAAAATATTTAATAAGATTCTTATAAGACAAACCAATATACCTTATATAAAACAATAAAATTGTAACTTTAAAGAAAATTAAAGCTTTAACATTTTAATAAATCAAAAACGAGTAAAAGTCCGAAGCTTTTATCCAAAAACCTTTGAAAACAAAGAGAGTTTTCCAAAGTTTAATAGAGAACCAAGATAATAAACATTGCCATATTTTTCTTTTTGAAATCAAATCATTGTCTCATGTGAACCAGTAAAAATAGATAAGCCACCAAAACTTAAATTATATTGCTAAGACATACTAAATCATTTGCATATGAATATATATATAGACTAAAATACGTTAAAACTAAGATAGGGATAAACTATCTACTCACAGACTTAGCGCTAATCGCGGAATCCTAATCCCATGAACTTAGAGAGCCAAAGCCAGTCCTCCAGTGGCAAATACTATCAATAATACGGAAATTTAATTCAATGTTAGTCACTTAGACTAAGGATTAATCTACTACACTCCCAGATATAAGAATTCCTAAATCTTCTAACCTAGGGTTCTCTAGAAACTCACTATAGGGGAAATGGTCTATAATTCATAGGAAAGGAGTTTGAGGATTACCTTCGAAGATAGAGAAAGGAAGAAGAAATCTTTAGGAGCCTTGGTGTCACCTCCTCCAAGCTCCAAGACCAAATGTGTTGATTTTTGGATGAGGGTATGATTTGAGATTAAAGAAAGAAATTGAGTTTAAGTGAATGGGAATGGTGTAATTTGATGGAAATGTGAGAAGGTTTGGGTTTAAGAAGGAAGGGAGATATGTTTTAGAGAGAAGGGAGAGAGTTTGGGTTAGAGAGAGAAGGAGAATTTCGAAAATAAGGGCGTGGGACGCGTCCGGACCTATATATTGGCCATTGGTAATCGATTACCACAGCCAAAGAATTGGTAATCGATTACCAATGGTGGTAATCGATTACCGCAAACCCAGAACTGGTAATCGATTAACACACGGAAAATTTTTAACCAGTGGCGTACAAAGAGCATTGTAATCGATTACAGGTCCTCTGTAATCGTTTACTCTCCATTAACTTTAAAACATAAATGTAAATAAGGGAATATCCCCCATTTGGATTCAATAAAAATATCTAAAAATTCAAAATCCTTAGGAATTAGAATCCAACTTTTGGGTTTTAGTACAATTCTCCGAAAACTTGCATTTTTATAAACTTGAGGGTTGAAAACGAAGGGGTTATCCATTCGCTAAAATTCGTTAAAAATCCTTCTTTAACTCATTGATGCCCAGAGAACCATTACCGAGACTTTTGATATTAAGAAAATGTCTCAAGCCTATAGCCCTCCAAGGAGGCATAGGGTTCAGACTCAGAATTTTTCAGGTTCCGGTTTCGACAGGTAACTGCACTCAGGCTGGGGTGTTACAACTAAGTTTAAGTTCCAAATCTTTAACTCATGCCAAAGGAATGATACAACACCCTCATTATCATAGTCATAGTAACATGACCTTTTCTTGATGTAAACACCTTGAAACCAACTCCAAGCCTTCTTAAACTTACCCTACCTTATCCTATGTGGTCCAAGGCACTTAAATTTACCACAATAACTCTAAATACTAAGTTAAAACTTGGTTTTGGCTACCCCCTAAGTATAAGGCCGAAAATAGCTTTATAAGCTAGGAGATCTAACGAGTTAACTCCCAATTCTCCTATAATTCACCTTAAATTAATTCTACTTATTTAAGGACATTTCTAAGGTCCATATGACTCAAATGTTCAAGCCCAAAATCAGTTTTGCTATCCATTGAGGGATAAGAACCGAAATTCATCCTTTTAGTGGCTTATCGGAACTAGTTTCGGTCCAAAATTGTTTCTACTCTTCCTTCCACCAAACCAACTACACAAGGGAAGTTTTAGACTCCATACATCATGTACTTTAAGCGGTAAAATCAGTTTGCATTTATTCCATTGGTAAGATAATCAATTCACCATCTTTAATTTCTAGGTTGCTAGTGTAGGATTTAACTACCCCTTTTGTAACAAGGCTCAAGATAATGATTCTACAAGTTTCGGATTACAATTGCACTTATTTTTAGGGACAACTCAATTATTCAAACTCATCAGAACCTCAATCTCATATTAAATGTTGGGAATTCAAGTCTTAACCCCAAAAATCCTACTCTCGATAGTTTATGGCATAACTCAATTAATTGCTCTTCTAAGGGTTTTACTTCACAAAAACCATTTTAGAACACTCATCTAAGCTAACATAAGCTAAGTCTAAGCCCTAAACATACCACTATGTTCAACTCCTTGAACCCTAGAATAGCGACCCAAGCCCCAAATCACATATTTCTTCACTAATAACAATATAAGGATGTTAGAGATCCTTACCTTTACTTCCAAACTTGAAAACCCCTTCAAGATTTCAAGCTACACCCTGCAAGATCCACTAATCAAGAGAAGAGTCTCTTCCCTCCTCCAAGTGAGATAGCTGCAGCCTGCCAAGGACGAAAGAGAGGAGTTTTGCTTCTTGGCTAGTGAGGAACAGAGGAAATAAGAAGAGGAAAAAGAGATTTTGAGATTTGAGGCAGATATGTGAGCTTTCTGGAGTTGAAGAGAAGATATGGAAAGGGTTTGGGGAGGTAGAAGCTGCCATGAATATTAGAGAGGAAGTGAGGGAATGTGTGTTGTATTTTGAGTTGTGTTTGGAGAGAGTTTAAGTGGTAATAGGTGTTTGAAATCTAACTTTTAGATTAAAGAAAAGACTTGTAACTTCATCCAATACTTGTAACTTGATCCAAGCCTTTTGTTAAAAGGTTGGAAGTGATAGTTATCACTTTATGTTACTCATTGGTACTTTGTGATATAACATGGGTATCCATAAACTAAACATTTTTGAAAGCTTTAAGAGGTTCAAGTAGAAATTCGAAATTGTTTCTAAGTTGTTTGCCTGAGAATATAATTTACTAAACTTTTATTCTTGATGTGATCTTTAATTATGCAATTTAATATGTTATTATTTTATTTTATTCCTTCATTTAATTTTTATTAACTATGTTTTAGTAAATAATTTTTTTTAGCAGCTTTTTTTTTTTCAAATTTATGGTCTCTCAATAATTTAATTTTTGCATAATTTAATTTTTGGCCCTTAATAATTAACACAATATCATTTATTTAAGTTGTAACATAGAGTTAGAAAAACAACAAAATCGGGGATATTACATTACTCCCCAGTTTTTAAAAAATTGTCCTCAAAATTCAGTACTTATAAACAGGTTTGGATGTTGCTTCCTCATTTCTGATTTGAGTTCCAATGTATGTCCTTCTAGTTTTCCCCTACCCCAGGCCACCTTTACCAATGGTACAACCTTACTCCTGAGCTATTTGACTTCCTGATCCACAATCTTCACCGATGCCAGATTGAAGATTAAAATCTTCCTTTAATTGCACTGATTCAAGCCTGAGCAAATGACTAGGATTGGAATAATACTTTTTGTAACATCCCCATATAACGTTATAGGAAATAATGAAAATGTCTTTATGTAATATCCCCATATAACGTTATAGGAAATAATGAAAATGTCTTTGGGCAAATTTTTATTATTTACAACCTTGCCTCTGAGCTTTTTAAAAAATGACCTTTAGATCCTTATATTTTATTTACAGTCTTGCCCCTGAACATTTTAGAAAATGACATTTAGGTCCCTATATCAACAGGATTAGTAAAATACGGTTTTAAACGAAGCAGAATCACGTAGCGAAAACGTAGAAACCTAAATCTCGGCCGATTGAGCCACGAAGGTATCCATATGTGAATTGATATGGGATGCCCCTAGACTTATCCATAATTACAAAAATGCCATTAACCATTAACGACAAAAACCAGAAAGGCCCTCAACTTGCAAAACGTTTAATTTACACTGTTAATCGATTTATTCGATTTTATTGAATCCTTAAGATTAATTAGAAATTAATTAAGGCTTGATTAAGAGTTAATTAGATGTTAGATTAGAGAGATTAGAACTAGAAATAATTAGAATAGAAACATATAAAACTTCATAAATTTCTTCAAAACCGTTTTACCGATTTGAAGGAAATTGGTAAGATTAGGGTATTTTAAACTATCGAAACCGAACCAATAGAATTTCAACTCATTAACCTTACTTTAAGTGGCTGAGAACTCAGCCACTTAACCCCCAAATGTGGCGCCACTTTGGCCACAATTCATCGGGAGGCTTGGCTGAATTTCAGCCATACAAGCTCCACCAATCAAATGCCAAAGAAAGCCACCTATATATACTCCTTCAATTAGATTTTTTCTACCCTTTCTTCACCCATCCGACTGCACCTCTTCTCCTCTCCTTTCAGCCCTCTTCTTCTCTTCTTCACTCACACAACTCCAGCCAACCATCAAGCCTAATCAAGTCTTACTCATCCAAGCCTCAAAAATCAAGCAAAATCACTTATAACAAAGGTAGAGGTTTAATTCTTGCATCAATTCTGTGGTCTTGGCTGGCTGAGGTTGGATTATTTTCACAATCTTTGATGTGTTAAATGAATGATTATGATGATATGTGACTGGTTTTGGGTTGTTTGTTTGGTTAAAACCGAATTGGAAGAAAGAAAGAATGAAAATAGGAAGAGCTGAGGGGCTAGAGAACCAAAATCCCTCGGCAGTCCGTATGGCGGAGTGTACGGCTCCGCCTACAGCTGATTGAATCTGATGAAACTATTTTTATATGAAACTAGACATCTAGGGCTTTCCATACATATATCATATAAGGCTTTTAGATTAGTATTGAGAGAGGTATGAATTTTTGAATTTCGACCTAGGATTTTGACTCTAGTTATGGGCAGACTGAGTTATTTAGGGTAGAAATTGCCCTATACTACTTGAAAATGAGTGAAAATAAATTTATTAGAAAGCTTACACATAGCAGAATGTCCCATAAAAATTTCAAAATTAGATAACGTCCCGTTTGCTCCTAGTGATCCAAGAAAGTTGCCTTATGTCCAAACTAGGCCAGAACAGGGTAGTTCAAGAGGGCCAGACTTCGGGCCTATAACTCGAGTCCTACTAGGTCAAATGGAATGGAACTTTTTGCAAATGAAAGATTGTCCTGTTAGCTTTAATATAGGACCAATTTCGTATGATTTGGATCAGTTTTCTATTTTTAGTGAATTTTTACTTTTAAGTGTGTGATTCTGGCTAGCCACAGGGTAGGCCGAGATAAAACTTAAATAACTTGAGTTATACAAATCAAAATTAGATAGGACAAAAGAGTTTAGAAAATAGACACATAAAACTTTAACATATCCAAAATTGAGGTCCAAATGAGTTAAAATGAATTTAAGGCTTAATTTCTAAAAATCGGGCAGAATTAAAGAGAAGTGGCAGAAAACTAACTCAAGACCAAGGTTATGAAACTTTATTTGATTGTTGGAGCATCTATACCTTGCATTGATTTTTTTTGTATGAGTGACTGTATGGTGGGCTGGCACTATTCACGGGGAAGCGGACATATTCCGTTATGCTGCCGAAATTCCGGCAGAAATATGTGCATTATACGAATATGATAAACATTTATGTGTTATGTTTATAAGAGTCATATATGTAAGAATGATTTAAGTATGACATAAAGTATATTAATGAAATTATGATAGTTTCTGTTATGAATATTCATGATATGAATATGAAATTCTATACACAAGGATACATGAAAGTAAATGATGAAGCATATGCAAGCATCCTACTCACATGAGGCATGGCATCGACCCAACTAGTGTGAGTATAGGGGATAGGGCTTACATGAGGCATGGCATGACCCAGCTAGTGTAAGTACCGAAAAGGATATGATGAAGGTCCTATATTCCTAAGGATTGTAACATGGCAATCACACTCTAATGGGGTATCACATGGTGATCATTTTAGGTGTATATAGATTTTATGTTTTCAGTATATCGATGTTATTATAAGTTAACCTGTTCCAATTATTATTCATAGCATAATTCATGAATTGATCTTGTATTGGCTTGCCTAAATTTCAAGTGTATGAATAAAATGAACTTTGCTTCGGAAAGTATGTTTTCGAACTGTGAAATTAAACAGCTTGTATAATTTGTTCACCTTTTTCATAATAAACCCAAGCAACTAGAGATGACAACGATGACATTATACATGACAGTGACAGAACCCTACTGAGAATTCATAATTCTCACTGCTATATTTGTTTCTGTGTTATCTCCAGATAGCTCAGAAGTTTCGAAAAAAGCCCTTCGAGGCGGAGTCGACTAGTAAGATTGAAGATGGTTGAAGGTTGCTGCCAGACAAGGTCCGATTAAGTAACAGTAACAACTCCTAGAGGAGGTATTATGACTTAAGCATAGTATCGTACTTGGGAGGGTGTTACACTTTCTAAGTTGAGACACATGAAAAACACTATGGAGATTGGATAGATTTGGTGGCAAGGTTATTTGATAGGTCACTGGTCCTATTCATTTCAGGATTTGGTATGGGCTAATGAATCAAGGGGTTTGCTTCTTAACTCTAATGGCTCTACCTATTCCTATTGTAAGAGTGACCATCAGGGACACATGCTCTCCCTCTTGGAATTCTAAGAGCTTTTTCTAAGATTTTCTTCCTGAGATCACCACTAGCAGGTACACAAATCCTCCCTTGGTACATCCACAATTCATTTAAACCTTGAGCAAATCTTGTCAGTTTTTCTCCTTGGATCGACGGTGAAGTCTCCAAAAATGCTAAATTACTTTATGTGCATATGCAACTTGATTCTTGAAACTGCTCGTGATCCTTATTTGTCCTAATCTTATGTTGGCAAGGGTTATCTGTAACACCCTCCCAAGTACAGTACCATGCTTAAGTCATAGTACTACACTCAAGAGTTGTTACTGTTGCCTGAGCTTATTTCACAGCAACTTCAGCCATCTTCAAGATCCTTCGAGCTATCTGGAGATAACACCGAAAATAGGAGTGAGAATTTTAAATTCTCAGTAGGATTCTCTAAACTATCACACGTAGTGTCATCGTTATTATCTCTAGTTGCTTCGGTTTATTATGAAAACTGTGAGCATGTTAAATAGACTGTTTAGTTTTATAGTTGAAAATATATTATCCGAAGCAGAGTTCATTTTATTCATGCACTTGAGTCACATTGACAATATGTCATATTTAGAAAATAATCACAGCATAAATAGATAGTACAGCTTCAGCATCAATTAAACATGGGATGTCATTATGCAAATTCTCATCTTTGAATTCATGCAAATATCCTGATACCTTTCTTTAACTTTCTTTGCTCTGTAATGAGTTAATGTCATGGATGTTGCCACTATACATTTTCATTGCTTACACTAGCTGGGTCATGCCATGCCTCATGTAAGTCATGTCCCCTATACTCACACTAGCTGGGTCGATGCCATGCCTCATGTGAGTGGAGTGCTTGCATATGTTTGAATCTTTAGTCTTTACTGCCCTTGGGTAGTCTAATCTAGGAGTGAGCTCGTCAGCTCCACTCATGACCGTCGTCACACCGACTGACCCACAAGGGGACCCACGTGCCTCTAGTCTTGGAGGGATCTCATTTTGGTCACGTGCCTCTAAATTGAAGGGATCTCTTCTGGTTATGTGCCTCAATAGAGGGATCTCAGCTGACCACATGCCTTCAATATAGAGGGATCTCATCTGACCACGTACCTCCAAGGTAGAAGGATCTCATAGTTTTAGCTACCTTCACAGGGAGGGATTCAAAGTGCATCTGCCTCCCAGTGAAGGGACCCATATCTTATCTTATTTAACTACCTTCACAAGGAGGGATTCAAAGTGCAACTACCTCCAGGTGAAGGGACCCATATTCATTATATTCATATCATTGCATTCTCATACATAATCATGCATAGTCATGCTGAGTGCATCCATGCATATGGTTCGTCATTTACTTTCACATATTCTTGCATACATGATTTCCACATACATATTCATAACATATAAATGCTTATAACCTTCTTACAATTTTGCCGAAAATTCGGCAGCATAATGGATCAGATCCGCTTCCCCATGAATAGTGCTAGGCTACCAATAAAACCAATCAGGCAAAAGTTCAACACAGAGCAGCAAACATATCACAATAATGTCAATCATGTAGGGATTGAACCCTTATATATCATATTAATATCATTCATGTAGGGATTAGACCCTTATATTTAATTTTGCTCATTATATCAATTCTGCCCGATTTTTAGAAATGAAGGCCTAAGTTCATTTTAGCTTATTTGGACCTGTTTTGGATATGTTGAAGTGTTATGTGTCTATTTTCTAACCTCTTTAGTCCCATCTAATTTTGATAAGCATAGCTCAAGTTATTTAGGTTTTATCCCGGCCTGCCCAGTGGCTAGCCAAAATCAGACACCTAAAAGTAAAAATCCGCTAAAAATTGAAAACTAATTCAAATCATATGAAATTGGTCTCATATTAAAGTTAACAGAAATCTTTCATTTACAAGAAGTTTCATTCCATTTGACTTAGTACGGCTCGAGTTATAAGCCCCAAAAACTGACCTTCCTAAACTGCCCTGTTTTGGCCCGGTTTGGACATAGGACAACTTTCTTGGATTATTGGGAGCAAACGGGACCTTATCTAATTCTGAAATTTTTATGGGACATTCTCCTCTGTGTAAGCTTTCTAATAATTTTGTTTCATCCATTTTCAAGTAGTATAGGCGAGTTCTACCCTGAACAACCCAGTCTACCCAGAATCAAAGTCAAAAACCTAGGTCGAAATTCAAAAATTCATAACTCTCTCAATGCTAATCCAAAAGCCTTATATGATATATGTATGGAAAGCCTTAGATTTCTAGTTTCATATAAAAATAATTTCATTGAATTTAATCAGTGGTAGGCAGAGCCGTACACTCCGCCATATGGACTGCCGAGGGTTTTTGGTTCTCCAGTCCTTCAGCTTTTCCTATTTTCATTCTTTCTTGCTTCCAATTCGAATTTAACCTCACAAACAGCCACTAAACCAGCCATATATCATCATAATCATTCAATCAATAGATCAAAAATTGAGAAAATAGACTACCACCAGCCACCCAAATCAGAAAATCAAGACAAGAATTAGAATCATACCTCTAGATTGAAGGATAGCTTGACTAGATAAAGAGTTTTGATGTTGGAGGTGCTTGGAGCTTGGAAATGGAAGAGAAATGATGTGAAAAGGAAAGAAGATGAAAGGGAATGATGGGAGGTCTATGGGGGAAGAGAGGGAGGCCGAAAATTTGGTGAAGTAGGAAAGGACTATATGGAAAAGATATAGAGGTGGTGGTTGGAATAAGTGGCTCATAAGTGAGCCAACAATGCTCCCTCTTTGTGACTTGGGTGGCGCCATTTTGGTGAGGGAGGTGGCTGAATTTTCAGCCATTGGATTGAGGGTTTTCATCATATAATTCTAGGGATTTGGTTTCGGCAGTTTAAAATACCATAATCTTACCGATTTCCTTTAAATTGGTAAAACGGTTTTGAAGAAATTTGTGAAGTTTTATATGTTTCTATTCTAATTATTTCTAATTCTAATCTCTCTAATCTAAAATCTAATTAACTCTTGATCAACCTTTAATTAATTTCTAATTAATCTTAAGGATTCAATAAAATCGAATAAATCGATTAACATTGTAAATTAAACATTTTGCAAGTTGAGGGCCTTTCTGGTTTTTGTTGTTAATGGCTAATGGCATTTTCGTAATTATGGATAAGTCTAGGGGCATCCCACGTCATTTCACATATGGATACCTCCGTGGCTCAATCAGCCGAGGTTTAAGTTTCTACGTTTTCGCTACATGATTCTGCTTCGTTTAAAACCTTATTTTACTAATCCTGTTAATATAGGGACCTAAATGTCATTTTCGAAAATATTCAGGGGCAAGGCTATAAATAATAAAAGTTTGCTCAATGACGTTTTCATTATTTCTTATTACATTATATGAGGATGTTACATTATCGAGACTCCTAAGTTGAGGTTTCGAAAACACTCCATTAATTCTATCTATATAATCATCATCCATGCTATATGCAACGACTTCCAACTCAGAGCATTAACCACAACGTTTGCCTTGCCTGGATGGTAGTTCAACTTGAAATCATAATCTTTCAGGAATTTCATCCATCTCCTCTGCCTCATATTTAACTCCTTCTTATCAAAGAGGTACTATAAACTCTTGTGATCGGAGAACACTTTGAATTTTATCCCGCACAAATGGTGTCTCCAAAGTTTCAAGGCGAACACCACAGTGGCCAACTCCATGTCGTGGGTTGGCTAACTCATCTCGTGAGGCTTCAGCTGTCTGTAGGCATAGGCAACTACATAATGATCTTGCATTAATACACACCCTAAACCTTTTCCCGAGGTATCGCAATAAACTTTAAACAATCCATTGGAGTTGGGTAGTACTAACACGAGAGTAATGGTCAATTTTTCTTTTAACTCTTGGAAACTCCTTCGCATTTGTCGTCCACTCAAAAGAAATGTCCTTCCTCGTTAGCTTGGCAAAGGGAAAAGTTATCTGAGAAAGACTTCTTATGAACCTCCAATAATACCCTACCAACCCTAGAGAACTCCTAATTTCTATCACTATGGCTAGCCTTTCCCACTTCATTATTGCTTCTACCTTGCCAGGGTCTACTGAAATCCCTCCTTGTGATACCATGTGCCCCAAAAACTTCACTTTTTTCACCTAGAACTCACATTTGGATAACTTGGCATAAACCTTTCTTTCTCTTAGAATACCCAACACTATTCTAAGGTGCTCTACATGTTCCTCCTTTATTTTCAAATAGTTGAGAATATCACCTATATAGACGACCACAAACTTATCTAGATACAGTCTAAAGATTCGATTCATATACTTCATGGACACTACAAGAGTGTTAGTCAGCCCAAAGGACATCACAGTGTATTCATAATATCTATAGTGGGTTCTAAAAGCCGTCTTTGGGATGTCCTCACTTTTGAACCTAATATGATGGTATCCGAATCTTAGGTTGATCTTGGAAAATGCTACCACTCCTCAAAACTGATCCATGAGATCATTGATCCTTAGCAGAGGGTATTTGCTCTTGACCGTCACTTTATTCAGTTGCCGATAGTCCATGTATAACCTCATGTTGTCATCCTTCTTCTTCACAAACAAAACAAGGGCTCCCCATGGTAAGGCACTTGGCCTGATGAAGTTCTTCCCTAATAGTTCCTCTATCTACTTCTTTAATTTGGCTAATTCCAAAGGTTACGTCCTATAGGGTGCTATTGATATTGGTCCCATTCTAAGCATCTATTTAATAGACAATTCTATCTTTCTCTTTGAGGGAAACTCAAGTATATCCTCAGGGAACACATTCGAAAACTCCCGAACTACAGGTATCTTAACAAAAACTTGGTCTAATTTTGTTTCATTTGCCGAGAGGAGAACATATTCCTGATCTTCAGTCTTACAACATTCAAAAACTAGGGAATTTAAGTATAGGCACATTAAGATTACGGGTTTAGCAGGTAGAATGAAGGGAAACACTATGGATTTCTCTGAATAATTTAACATTACACAATTGGTTGAAAGCTAATCCATGCCTAAGATCACATCAAATCTAAACAAGCTAATACAAATTAGATTAGCTATGAAGGGTCTATTTTCAATTTGAAAAGAACACTTAACACAAACCTGACTAGTCCTAACAAGATTACTTGTAAGAGTAGAACCAAGTAAGTCATAGGTAATTTAGATATTAACAATCCTAGTTTAGCTACACAATTGTGAGAAACAAAAGAATGTGCAGTTCTTGAATCATATAATAAATTAAAGTATTACCATTTATTTTACACTCACATGGATGTTGTCTCCTTGGCATCCAAAGTGAAAACTCTCCCTTGGTGCTGGGGCTTGTGGGTAAGTTGTTAGCTCTTGCTTGGGTAGTCTTTAACCATGTGTCCCGGTTCCCTGCAAGCGAAACACACGTTCTGTCCAACCAAGCAGGGCTTTCCCCCATGCCTTTTCCCGTACTTGGGGCATTCTTTTTTTGTAGGCATCCTCTGCAGTTGCTTGCCTTTAAATCCCCCCTCCCTACTTGGTGCAGTTTCCTTGACTGTTGAGGTTGATGCTTGAATTTCTAGCCTTTGGGTGCCAGTTTCTTCTTATAAGCTTTAACTTGGCCACAACAAGTTTCTGATTATATACCTTCACCAATCGACTCTTGTTCACCAATGTGGCATAGTTTCAAATTTCCATAGGCCCTACAGACACCAAGATATCGTCTCTTAACCCTCCTTTGAACTTGATGCACTTCCAGTTTTCATCAGGGTTGTGTTGGTAGATAATAGAGAATTTGCAGAGCTCTTCGAATTTGGCAACATATTCAGAGATGCTCATATTTCCTTGTTGAAGTTTCATGAACTCCAGCTCTTTGGCATTCCTTACCAACGCAAGAAAGTGCTTCTCATAGAATGTGCCCTTAAAAACCTCTTAATTAATGAGAATTTGGGCATACTTTAGCAATCTTTTGGCACCTACCCACCAAAATTATGCATGTACTTCAAGCAAATAGGCAACGAAGGCTACCTTTTGCTGGTTTGTATAGGGTAAAATAGAGAAAACATTCTCGATCACTTTCACCTGCTCAATAGCTCTATCTAGGTTGAAAGTCCCATGAAAACTCACAGGATTTGCCTTCTTAAACTTGAACAACTTGAGGTACTCCAATCCACTGTAGTTCTTCTAGCATTCATTCTAGGATTATTTTCAGGTTGCCTTTCTAAGCTTTCCATCATGCGATTCACAACTGCAGCTTGATCCCTCATGGCAAAAGTCATCGCTTGAAAAGTTTGCATCATATCTGCCTCCTCCTTAGGGTTAGGTTCTTGTCGTAGTTGTCCATGGTTGCCGGTGGCCATAAGTTCCTCACCACACAAAACAAAAGATATTGAGTTGATTAAGCTCAATACTAAGCTAAGTGTGACAACAACTAAGTGCATTCATAACAAGTTATATCTAATTGCAAGCAGATAAAACCTGATGCATGATATTAAACAGTCTCAGAGCATGTTAGAAGTATAGTTAGTCCAGTCCTCAGGCTTTAATAGGATGAACTGCTCTAATACAAAAATGTAACACTCTGATAAGACCACACTATGCTTAAGTTGCATTGCAGTATTTATTAGCCATTACAGCTGAACTAATAGAACATTTGTAGTTATAAAATATGTTAGTTAACAAAAATAGGGTGTATTTTTTTTCTAAAGTAATAATTTCTAAAATCTAAGCCTTGTAGCACATATAATCAATAATGTTGTCATGACATATAGAATTAGAATCCGTAATACACTCGCATTATAATAATGTAAAATATAGAAGCAACATACTTTACTTGGATAACTGTGCATTCACATGTATATATATGACTAAGTACTAGGCATACATATATACATAACAATATCTCAAGAGTACCCAAGTGAGTCAAATTAGCAAGGCTCTAGGCCAAGCTAAATAAAATATGTGTACAGTCATCCCAAAAAGAATACAAATCAACATCAAAGTTCCTGTCATATCCATATGACCACTATCAAGCATACATAAAGTACTATGGCACCAAAATATATAGTCTTAAACCATAGTTAAGGCATTCCGACATAGATATGCATTCACTAGCTCACAGCTTAAGTATCTACATAACAAAAAGTCTAGTCACACTATTAACCCACGCCTACGAGGTAAGAAACCCATTCTCCAGCATGGGCTCCTCGGAATTGTAACATCCCTATTTTTATCTAAGCTAATTAGCTCGGTGTCTCTGGCTAATTAGAGGGGTTAGCGATTAATTGAGAACTAATTGACTAATGTCAAGAGCAAGGGCTTAGTAAATTAGAGGTAAGTCAACAAGATAATTGAAAGTCAATGATTAACAAGAAAATTCAAAAATTGAAGTATAATGCATTAAAGGTTATAATTAAAAGCCTAATTGCCCAATTTTTTTTTTTAATTTATGATTTAGAACATATAATCAAGGTGATCTAACCTTATTAACTGACTGCATGACAAGCATTACATCTAAATCACACATGACAAATTAACCCTCACACCTTCTATACATAATTAATGAGGAAAATTCTTTTCAATGAAAATGTGTTAAAGTGTAATTAAACTAATTGAATTAATTAGCATCTAGATAATTTTAACAATTGTGAAAATTTAGAAACTTCTCTTTAATTATTGTTTGAAAGTTTGGTCAAGGCAAGAGCCATATCCAACCATCCATTTTCCTTTTCATCATGCACCCTTAGATCAAGAGTCTATGTTAGTAGTATTCCTTAAGTCAAGATAAGAGATGTACTTCCCTCCATCAAGATTGTGCTACTTAGAGTGATCATATTCACCCAAGCTAATCCTAAGAGTGGTCATGCCTTTAACCACATAAAAAACACTAAATTGTCTTTATCCAAGTGCCAAGACTCAAGGGAAACACAACTCCCTCTTTTAACCCAAGGTTCCCCCCACTCTTTTGCTTGTTGGAAGAAGCAAAATCACATTTCTCTCCCCCTCATTTGTGTGCCATCAGCCCTCTCTCTCTCCTCCCTCATTTCATTTTTCATTTCCTTTCTCAAGACATAAAGCTTTCTCCTTTCTCTTCTCTCCAAGTCTCATTCCCACTCTCTTGTTCTTCTAACTCTCTTTGTTCCTCTTCCAATCTCCTTACTATCTTTTTCCTCATTTCCATCACCACCCTCACAACCCCTTCAAGGACCACCACTTTTGGTCTTTGGAGAAATAAGACAACCCACACGCAAGCTCCATTTCCAAGCTTTCAAGGAGGGAGGCTCTCTCCAATGTTCTCTATACTCAAAATTCTTCAAGAAGCTCTCTTTGGTAGTGACTCTAACCCTTCTTTTTCATGTATTTTTCAAGCACTAGAACCCCTAAGCTCCTTATAGCTAGGTGGTTTTAGGACTTGCTTCAAAGTCTCATGACCATATCTTGTTTTATGAGCTTTTCTTGCCTTCTTGAAAATGTTGTCTTAAAATAAAATTATCTGGTATGATGGTTTTTATGTAGCTTACTTTATTTTTGTTCTAAAATACTGATTTGGTAATTAAAACCTTGAATATAATGATGAGATGAAACATAAAAATGGTAGTTTGAAGTGGGATAGCAACATCTCCACAAGTTAGAAATGGAAAACACAAAAACTAGTTAAGCTGGAATTCTGGTAGTCTATAATGTGTACTAGATAACTTGCTCTAAAACTCAAAATGTAATGAAACTATTTTCTATAAAAGTAGACTAAGAGAGCTTTTTATACATATAAAATACTTGGGCTTTGGCTTTGAAATGTGGGAGATATGAATTTTTGAAGTGGGCTGTCTTCAGATGGGTTGCTGTCTAGGCAGTTGGTACTAAAACATGTATAAATTGAGTTATACAAAACATTTTTCAGTGGGACCAAGTTTTTTTGAAACCTAAGACATAGGGGAACACCTCCATAAAACATTTTTGTTAGATTTCATGTGAGGAATTCCCAGTGGAGTTGACAAGCCACTGACCTAAAATGAACTTTCAAATCTGATCAGTCTGAGTAAAAAGTGTATAACTCAAGTTACAGAAGGAATTTTTGAGTGGGATTTATTTCATTTAAAAATAGACTCAGAAAAGTACAACCTGAACAAAAATCAAGTTAAAACAACAAAACATGAAATTATGGTGAATTTTTAAAGTTATTGCCCTACAGTAAAAGTAAAAACTGGTTAAGGTAAAATTTCTAACACTAATGAGAATCTTACTTAAGCACACTAAGACTCTTAATTTAAGATAATGGAAACTTCATAATTCAACTTAAAAAGGTTTAAAAGAAGTGTTAGGCAGTACTTGCCCTATAAATAATGAAAGAACCAAACGAGATGCCAATCAAATTAAAAAGCTTGCGCCTAAGTTACTAAACTAAGCTCATAACACTTTAATGAGATATATCTATATCTATGTATAATATGATAATATGATGATATGATTATGATGATTATGTTGCATACGATGTTGATTAATACATATGATAATGTCTTGTGACTGGATTCTCTGTTTGGCAAAATTCACGGACTTAGAATAAATTTGTGCCACAAGCCTTAATAAGTAGAGATTAACCTAAGAGCGTAATCTTTCAAAAAGGAAGGTGACTAATAATAAACTCCCCTCCACCCACGACTCATATGAGGTATGGCTTTGACCCAGCTAGTATGAGTATTGAGGATAGGGCTAACATGAGGCATGACATTGACCCAGCTAGTGTAAGTGTTGATAAGTTAAGATGGCGACGACCACGATATGATCTCATTACCACTTATGTTTACTGGGTGAAAAGAAAAAAACTTAAGAGAAAGTCAAGTTAAGAAAAGAAAGAGACTTTAGTCCGATCCAAATAAAGAATAAAACTCTCAAGATGTTCATGCATGTTACGAATTGTCATATAAGCTTTTTTGTATACCATGATTTTGTTATTATAATGAGAATACGTGCTTAAAATTGAATCCGCTTTGGATATCTATGTTTTTGAAAACCTAAGAATTGGACCTTATGAATGTTCACTACTTTCATTTATAAAGCTGAAGTGGCTGGGACAATGACAATGACACTTTAATGTCGGGTTCCAATCCTAGTGATAAATCTTATTTTTCACTCTAGTTATTTTTTTGTATCGTCACTAGAATCCGATGGTGCATCCAGTGGAGTGGAGCATGCATCCCCCACACTGTAAGCGGACATATGATAAGGGATGCCAAACAATGCTGATTTGGACTTGTCGTTGCCGTAGCTCTGTGTAACGTCCGAAAATTTTTTCGTTAACAATTGAGTTGTTCGATTTTGTCGAATAAGTGGGTTTAATCAAAACTTGATTAAGCACTTACTTAAAGCCAATTAATGGTGATTTGAGAAGATTAGGCTTGATGAAATTAAATTAGGAGCATAGAAAACCTCACAGAAAAATTTTAAGCCAATTTACTGATTTAAGGGAAATCGGGAAGATTTCGGTATTTCAAATTGTCGGAACCGGATTAGTAGAATTTTTCTATGAGTGCCCTAGAATCAACGGCTAGGATTGAACTAAACACCACACCCAAGTGGCGCCTAGACAACCATGGATGATGGGGAAGGGACCAGATTTTTGACCAATGACTCATTCCACCAATCAAACGCAAGCCACCTTGAAAATATCTCCACTTTTCTCCTTTTCTTCTTATCCATTTTCAACCACCCTCCTTCAGCTGCTGAAGTCCATCTTTTTTTCTCCTCTTTGCTCTCATTTTTACTCCATTTTCATGCATCTTCAAGTCCCATCCCAAGCCACCACCATCAAAGACACAAAATCAGCCTAAACAACTCAAGACAAGGTAGGAAATCCTACTTCTCCTCTTGTTTCTCTGATGTGGGGCTGTATGTGGGGCTTGTATAATCTGGGACGTTCGTGCTTTATAGAGTGATGATAATGTTTTATGACTGGTTTTGTATGTATGTTATGGTTAAACTTGGATTTGAGGGCGGATTGCTTGAAGGAGGAAGACAAATCTAGAAGTTGTTAGGGTTTTCCCTCGGCGGTCTGTACGGCGGGGTGTACGGCTCTTCCTAGCGCTGATTAAATTGGATGAAACTATTTTTATATGAAACTAGACATCTAGGGATTTCCATACATATATCATAAAAGGCCATTGGATTAGTATAGAATTAGTTATGAATTTTTGAAGTTTATCCTAGAAATCTGGTTTCCTATCCAGGTAGTAGGAGTTGAGAAGGGTATAACTCACCCTATACAACTTGAAATTGAGTGAAGGCAGGTTTGTTTGAGAGCTAACATGTAAAGGAATATCTCATAAAAATTTCAGAACCAAACTCTTAGCCGTTTGCTCCCAGTACACCAACGAATTTGGCTTAAGTCTAAACCAGATTGAACCAAAGTAGTTTAGTAAGGCCAAGTTTCGAGACTCATAAGTCAAAATATACTTAAGGAAATGACATAAAACTTAGTTCATTTGAAAGCTTGTTCTAATAGCTTTAATTTTACATAAATTTCGTATGAATTCACCTAGTTTTCTATTTTTAGTGAATTTTTACTTAAAAGGACCCAATTTTGACTGAGAATAGGGCAGTCTGGGGTAAATTGTTTATATCTAGAGTTATACAATCAAAATGAAATGGGACCAAAAGGGTTAGAATCTAGACATATGAGGCTATGACATATCCAAAAATTTGATTTAAATGAGTTGAATTGAATGAGAAATGAGGCACACCAAATTCGGGTAGAACAGAGGGGGTTAAGCTGAAACTCTAGTGATGGTTAAATTGAAATTGTTGATTGAGATTATGAATGTATATGTATAATTGAGATTGTTGATTGGTGTTATGGATGTAAATGTATAATTGTTGCTCTATACTGAAATTGCAAGTTGTATAAATGTACTGGTTGTCTGGCACTATTCACGGGGAAGCGGACTCGATCCTTTATGCTGCCGAAATTTCGGTAAGAAGTTTATATGTTATGAAAGTCTATGACAACTTGAGTGCATCATACATAAAGAAACAAGTTAAATGTGCATTCATTTCATGATATGATAAAGAATTCCATATCACTTAGGCCAGCCCTAGAATAAATTAAGGGAAATAGATTAGTGGGAAGATTGGGGAAAGTAAACCCGGCCATCCTGTATAGGAACGAGCTCGGTCCTGAAAAGCGAACTATTACCCAGGAGTATATGGCCAATGACTCCCAGGGGACCAAGGATGGAAATAAGTTCTAATAGGCGAAAGCCTCCAAGAATAAGATGCATCTTCTTATTGCACATGCATATGTATAGTGTAAAAATTCTCTATTGATTGTTCTAGATCCTTGTTATTTATTCTTAATATGCTATTGTTCCGTTGTGATTACTGTTTAAGTACATTAGTATATCTGTTAATTAAAATTGAACTTGTTTCGGTGTATGCTTTACAAATGAGTATTTAAGTTAAATATTATCATTCTACCATACTATTTGAAAATTTATGCACAACCAAGACAACTGGGAATGACAGGGATGACACATGTATAGAACTAGGAATTCCTACTGAGAAATTTCTATTTCTCACCTACTGTATATTACCGCGTCATTCTCAGACTATGGAGCACGCCGCGACAGGAGTCCTCTTCATTGAGTTCCCCGAGATTTGCATACACCTCGACCCATTCCTAGACTCTGTATATATATCTGGTAGGTGCCAATTTCGATTGTATTTCTTCTTTCAGAGAGACTTTGCTGTACCACTGATGCACCCACTACATGACCCCGCTGTTCCATATATTGCCATTCTACTTCATATGGCCCATCCATTCCCACCTCCTCCAGCAGCACCAGCAGCAGCCCCTGCTCCTATGGCTCCTCCTGCTTCACCACCACATCCGATGCTTTCCGCCTCCACATCAGAGGAGGACCCATCAGAGGCTGCGAGCTCCTCCTCATCCTCTGCTCCCGGTACGGGCCACCCTCCTGCAGATGCACCCATGGCAAATGGGTTTCTTTCTTCGGATTCTGGTTAGGTAGTGGGCTTACCACAGTGACAGTAGATGTATAGAATGGCCCTCTTTTGGTAGTCTAGGTTATGGGTAGATGGATAGATATTAGGAGATGTACATGAAATGTCCCATGGGGACCACCTTGGGTGCTGATTATAGAACTGGCTGTTCCATTTTGTCTTAGTGGCCTCATTTTGTCACCTTGTACTTTTGACAAACTTTAAAATCATATATATATATATATATATATATATATATATATATATATATATATATATATATATGATGCATTTTGCAATTATTCTGTTCATATTGTATTTTTAATTATGTTACGTTATTTACAGTATACTGATTTATCAGTATTTATTCTGCTATCACGCAGAAAATTTTGTTACGCGATTAAGTATTTATATGCGAGTAATTAACACTAATATAAGAAATAGAATTTAACCAATATCATATGTAATCACTTATCATATAATTTATTATGACTTAAGTATAGTACTTTGTCTGGTAAGGTGTTACATTTTTGGTATCAGAGCAGTTCATCCTAATATAGGCCTGAGGATTGGACTGACTATGCTTCGCATATGCTCTGTATTCTCTAGATCTTATTATGTTCTGAGTCTTGTCCATACGGACAGGACGTACATGGAGGAGTTTGCCTAACTGTATGCTATTATTTACTAGCACACCGAACTTAGTATTGAGCCTGATCAACTCAATTACTCTTGTTTTGTGTGTTCAGAACTTAATGGCTTCTGGAAGGCGAGGTAGACCATGAACTTCCCCAGCCCAAGAGGAGTCCGCGGAATTTTTGGACACAATACGAGAGATGGCGCAGGCTATGTGCGAACAGGCAGCGGCGGCAACTCAAATGATGGGCCAATTAGGAAGGCAACCAAAGGTAGATCGTAGGGTAAATTATAATAGCCCTGGGATGGATCTGGAATACCTCAAATTTGCTAAGTTTCGGAAGGCTAATCCATCCAGCTTCAGGGGAGCTTTTGACCCAGATAAAGCAGATGAATGGGTTAAGGCTATGGAAAAGATTTTCTCCGTGCTAGATTGCACAGGCCGTCAAAAGGTGACTTTTGCCACCTATATGTTAGAAGCTGATGTAGAATTCTGGTGGAACGGTGCACGGCGATTATTATAAGGATCCCAGACAGAACTTACTTGGGACGTATTCAAAGATGCATTCTACCAAAAGTACTTCCCTGCGTCTGTCCGCAATGCCAAAGAGTTGGAATTCATGCATCTCCGTCAAGGGAATAGCAGCGTGTCGGAATACATTGCCAAATTTGAGGAATTATGCAAATTTTCCACTATTTATCAACGGCACCCTGACGAAGCATGGAAATGTATGAAATTTGAAGGCAAACTGAGAGAGGACATTCTTACTACCATAAGACCAATGGAGATCAGAGACTTCCCTACTTTGGTGAACAAGTGCCGCTTGGTGGAAGACTGTAACAAGAAGTTAGTTGTTGCTAAGGCATCCGGCAATACCTTTAAGAGGGGGCTAGCTCCACAAGGTCCAAGGTTCAAGCCCAACTTACAACAACGGAGGAAGTTCCAACCGGCAAGTAACAAGGGCAAGCAACCGCAAAGGCCTTTTGGGAACCAAATCTGCAGCCAGTGTTGCAAGAATCATGGCGACCGCCCTTGCTTGGCGGGTCAAAATGTCTGGATATGGCAAACTAGGCCACAAAATCTATGAATGCCCAGCCAGAAATTCTCAACTGACTCCTAGGCCATAACGCCAAGATAGAGTTTTCACCATGGATGCACAGGAGGTCAAAAAGTCAGAAGATTTGATCCAAGACATGTGTGAAGTAAATGGTAAGATCTTAACAATTTTATACGATTCAAGTGCATCTCACTCTTTCATCTCTCATGATTGCATGATAGCCCTGCAACTACCTATTTCTGAATTACCCTATGACCTGCTAGTTTCTACCTCTACAAATGAGCCTGTTAGAATCAACCATATCTGTATGAATGTCCCCTGTCAAATAAGAGGTCGCACTTTTTCGGCTAATTTAATTTGTCTTCCCTTGTCCGGGTTTGACATTATTCTGGGTATGGACTGGCTCTTTGCCAACCAAGCCTTACTAAATTGCTCTGATAAATCCATTATACTCCCCCCTGTTTCATCTTCTGAATCAATGATCCCCATAAGTCTTTATTTAAATTCCTTAACAGTACACCCTTGTAGGAATAGAAGTCAAGGGTATATTTTCTTATCAACCAGCATAACAGAGGTTGATCAGGAGTTAAATAACATTCCAATTGTTAGAGAATACCCGGATGTGTTCCCCGAGGATATCCCTGAGTTTCCTCCCGAGAGATAGATTAAGTTTACCATCGAATTGGTACCAGGAGTTGGACCAATATCTCTAGCACCACACCGCATGTCACCTTTGGAACTGGCTGAACTTAAGGGGCAGATTGAAGAACTCCTGGAGAAGAAATTCATTCGGCCAAGTGCATCACCATGGGGAGCCCCAGTCTTGTTAGTTAAGAAGAAAGATGGAGGCATGCGACTGCAGTCGATTACGTGCGATTGAATAAGGTGACAATCAAGAATAAGTATCCGTTACCAAGGATTGACAACCTTATGGATCAACTACAAGGGGCTACTATATTTTCCAAAATTGATCTATGGTCTGGATATCACCAGATTCGGGTTCGAGAAGAAGATATTCCGAAGACGGCATTTCGGACTCGTTATGGACATTATGAATATACTGTGATGTCCTTCAGATTGACAAATGCATCGGCAGTATTCATGGACTACATGAACCGAATATTCAGGCCATATCTTGATAAATTTGTGGTTATGTTTATTGATGACATATTTGTCTACTCCAAGACGGAATGGGAGCATGCGGAGCATTTGCGAGTAGTTCTGCAAATTCTAAGAGAGAAGAAACTTTACGCTAAGTTATCCAAATATGAATTTTGGATGAAAGAAGTAAAGTTTCTTGGCCATGTGGTATCCCGTGGAGGAATTTCAGTGGATCCTAGTAAGGTGGAAGCAGTATTAAACTAGGAACGACCAACGACAGTTACAGAAGTCAGGAGCTTCTTAGGGCTGGCAGGATACTACAGGAGATTCATTAAGGACTTCTCTCAAATAGCTCTACCTTTAACCAAATTAACCAGAAAGAATGCCCCATTTGAGTGGACACCCGAGTGTGAGCAGAGCTTCCAAGAATTGAAGGAAAAGTTGACCACAGCCCCAGTACTTATTTTACCGGATCCTCATGGACCATTTGAAGTGTATTGTGATGCTTCTAAGAAAGGATTGGGGTGCGTGCTGATAAAGAACAAAAACATTGTAGCATATGCTTCCAGGCAATTAAAAACTCATGAAAGAAACTATCCAATGCATGACCTCGAGCTGGCAGTGATAGTGTTTGCCTTGAAGATGTGGAGGCATTATCTCTACGGAGTGAAGTTTGAAGTATTTTCTGATCACAAAAGCTTGGAATACCTTTTTGATCAGAAGGAATTAAACATGAGGCAGCGAAGGTGGATGGAGTTTCTTAAAGATTACGAGTTTGACCTGAAGTACCATCCAGCAAGGCAAACGTGGTAGCAGACGCCCTAAGCAGAAAATCCTTGATAGTGGCATGGATGATGATCAAGGAAGCGGAACTTATAGAAAGTTTCCAAACCCTCAACTTGGGGATCTCTGTAACTCCCAATGTTATCTAATTGCACCAACTCAAGATAACTAGTACTTTTAAAGACCAAATCTGGCAAGCACAGCAAGGGAATGATGACTTCCAACATATAGTGCAACTGGTACAATCCGGCAAGCTACCAGGATTTTCCCAAGACGCAGACAGAATATGGCGATATCAAGGAAGGATATGTGTACCTAAGGAGGACAACCTCAAGGGGAAGGTCTTAGAGGAAGCCCATAAGAGTGAGTTCACTATACATCCTGGCATTAACAAAATGTACCAAGGCCTCAAAAAGATATTTTGGTGGCCAGGCCTTAAAACAGATGTGGCTAATTTTGTGAATAAATGTTTAACCTGCCAGAAGGTGAAGATAGAGCATTAGAAGCCGGTAGGAACATTACAACCCTTAGAGATTCCAGAATGGAAGTGGGAGAGCATTTCCATGGATTTTGTGATGGGTTTACCAAGGACCTCCTCAGGATATGATGCCATATGGGTCATAGTGGATAGACTAACCAAATCTGCTCACTTTTTACCCATTCAAGCGAATTCTCCTCTAGAAAAGTTGGCTCAACTATATATCCAAGAAGTGGTATGGTTACATGGTGTTCCTTCAACAATCATTTTCGATCGAGATCCAAGGTTCACCTCACGGTTTTAGGGAGCACTCTAGAAGGCATTCAATACTAAGCTATGTCTAAGTACTGCATATCATCCACAATCAGATGGCCAAACAGAGCGGACGATTCAGACTTTAGAAGATATGTTGCGAGCATACATTCTAGAACAACGAGGGAATTGGGATCGATATTTACCATTAGCCAAGTTTGCCTACAACAACAGTTACCATGCTAGCATCGGCATGGCTCCATATGAAGCTTTATATAGACGAAAGTGTCAATCTCCCCTATGTTGGTACGAATCAGGAGAACAGAGCCTCCTAGGTCCGGAACTAGTCAGACAGACAACAGAGCAGATTAAAAAGATTCGTAGCAAAATACTAGCAGCTCAGAGCAGTCAGCAGAGCTATGCGGATGTCAGGAGGAAACCCTTAGAATATCAAGAGGGAGACCATGTGTTTTTAAAAATCACACCCACAACTAGGGTGGGTAGAGCCATTAAAGTCAAAAAGCTGAGCCCCCGCTATATAGGTCCCTTTCAAATTTTAAGGCGGATCGGGCCAGTTGCGTATCAGGTTGCCTTACCTCCGCATCTATCTAATCTTCATGATGTTTTCCAAATTTCGCAACTCAGAAGATACCAGCCAGATCCTGCCCACTTGTTGGAACTTGACTCAATCCAATTGAGGGATGACTTGACTTTTCATGTGCCCCCAGCACGGATAGTGGACAGGACTACCAAACACCTTCGGAACAAAGCTGTACAATTGGTGAAAGTAGCATGGGGACGTGAAGACTCAGCGGATTGTACGTGGGAATTAGAATCTGAGATGAGAAGGGAACATCCCGAACTATTCTCAAGTACTAAATTTTGAGGGCAAAATTGTTTTTAGGAGGGTAGAAATGTAACGTTTGAAAAATTTTATCGTTAACAACTGAGTTATTCGATTTTGTCGAATAAGTGGGTTTAATCAAAACTTGATTAAGCACTTACTTAAAGCCAATTAAGGGTGATTTGAGAATATTAGGCTTGATGAAATTAAATTAGGAGCATAGAAAACCTCACAGAAAAATTTTAAGCCAATTTACCGATTTAAGGGAAATCGGTAAGATTTCGGTATTTCAAATTGTCGGAACCGAATTAGTAGAATTTTTCTATGAGTGCCCTACAATCAACGGCTAGGATTGAGCCAAACACCCCACCCAAGTGGTGCCTAGACAGCCATGGATGATGGGGAAGGGACCAAATTTTTGACCAATGACTCATTCCACCAATCAAATGCAAGCCACCTTGAAAATATCTCCACTTTTCTCCTTTTCTTCTCATCCATTTTCGGCCACCCTCCTTCAGCTGCTGAAGTCCATCTTTTTCTCTCCTTTTTGCTCTCATTTCTACTCCATTTTCATCCATCTTCAAGTCCCATCCCAAGCCACCACCATCAAAGACACAAAATCAGCCTAAACAACTCAAGACAAGGTAGGAAATCCTACTTCTCCTCTTATTTCTCTAATTTGGGGCTGTATGTGGGGCTTGCATAATCTGAGATGTTGGTGTTTTATAGAGTGACGATGATGTTTTATGATTGGTTTTGTATGTATGTTATGGTTAAAATTGGATTTGGGGGCGGATTGCTTGAAGGAGGAAGACAAATCTAGAAGCTGTTAGGGTTTTCCCTCAGCGGTCTGTACGGCAGGGTGTACGGCTCTGCCTACCACCGGTTAAATTGGATGAAACTATTTTTATATGAAACTATACATCTAGGGCTTTCCATACATATATCATAATAGGCCATTGGATTAGTATAGAATTAGTTATGAATTTTTGAAGTTTACCCTAGAAATCTGGTTTCCTATCCAGGTAGTAGGAGTTGAGAAGGGTATAACTCACCCTATACAACTTCAAATTGAGTGGAGCCAGGTTTTTTTGAGAGCTAACATGCAAAGGAATATCTCATAAAAATTTCAGAACCAAACTCTTAGCCGTTTGCTCCCAGTGCACCAAGGAAGTTGGCTTAAGTCTAAACCAGATTGAACCAAAGTAGTTTAGTAAGGCCAAGTTTCGAGACTCATAAGTCAAAATGTACTTATGAAAATGACATAAAACTTAGTTCATTTGAAAGCTTGTTCTGATAGCTTTAATTTGACATAAATTTCGTATGAATTCACCTAGTTTTCTATTTTTAGTGAATTTTTACTTAAAAGGACCCAATTTTGACTAAGAATAGGGCAGTCTGGGGTAAATTGTTTATATCTAGAGTTATACAATCAAAATGAAATGGGACCAAAAGGGTTAGAATCTAGACATATGAGGCTATGACATATCCAAAAATTTGATTTAAATGAGTTGAATTGAATGAGAAATGAGGCACACCAAATTCGGGTAGAACAGAGGGGGTTAAGCTGAAACTCTAGTGATGGTTAAATTGAAATTGTTGATTGAGATTATGAATGTATATGTATAATTGAGATTGTTGATTGGTGTTATGGATGTACACGTATAATTGTTGCTCTATACTAAGTTGTATAAATATACTGGTTATCTGGCACTATTCACGGGGAAGTGGACTCGATCCGTTATGCTGCCGAAATTTCGGTAAGAAGTTTATATGTTATGAAAGTCTATGACAACTTGAGTGCATAATACATAAAGAAACAAGTTAAATGTGCATTCATTTCATGATATGATAAAGAATTCCATATCACTTGGGCCAACCCCGGAATAAATTAAGGGGAATAGATCAGTGGGAAGGTCGGGGAAAGTAAACCCAACCATCCTGTATAGGAACGAGCTCGGTTCTAAAAAGCGGACTATTACCCAAGAGTATATGGCCAATGACTCCTAGGGGACCAAGGATGGAAATAAGTTCTAATAGGCGAAAGCTTCCAAGAATAAGATGCATCTTCTCATTGCACATGCATATGTACAGTGTAAAAATTCTCTATTGATTGTTCTAGATCCTTGTTATTTATTCTTAATATGCTACTGTTCCGTTGTGATTACTGTTTAAGTACATTAGTATATCTGTTAATTAAAATTGAACTTGTTTCGGTGTATACTTTACAAATGAGTATTTAAGTTAAATATTATCACTCTATCATACTATTTGAAAATTTATGGACAACCGAGACAATTGGGAATGACAGGGATGACACATGTATAGAACTAGGAATTCCTACTGAGAAATTTTTATTTCTCACCTACTGTATATTACCGCATCATTCTCAGACTATGGAGCACGCCGCTACAGGAGTCCTCTTCATTGAGTTCCCCGAGCTTTACATACACCTCGACCCATTCCTAGACTCTGTATATATATCTAGCAGGTGCCAGTTTCGATTGTATTTCTTCTTTTAGAGAGACTTTGCTGTACCACTGATGCACCCACTATTTGACCCCGCTGTTCCATATATTGCCATTCCACTTCATATGGCCCATCCATTCCCACCTTCTCCAAAGAAGAGCAAAGACTAAAGACCAAAGACCAGCCCCTGCTCCTATGGCTCCTCCTGCTTCACCACCGCATCCGATACTTTCCGCCTCCACATCAGAGGAGGACCCATCAGAGGCTGCGAGCTCCTCCTCATCCTCTGCTCCCGGCACGGGCCACCCTCAATTATAGAATGGTCCTCTTTTGGCAATCCGGGTCATGGGTAGATGGATAGATATTAGGAGATGTACATGAAATGTCCCATGGGGACCACCTTGGGTGCTGATTATAGAACTGGTCGTTCCATTTTGTCTTAGCGGCCTCATTTTGTCACCTTATACTTTTGACAAACTTTAAAATCATATACATACATATATATGTACATAGTTATGATGCATTTTGCAGTTGTTTCGTTCATATTGTATTTTTAATTATGTTACGTTATTTACAGTATACCGATTTATCAGTATTTATTCCATGTCACGCAGAAAATTTTGTTACGCGATTAAGTATTTCTATGCGAGTAATTAACACTAATACAAGAAATAGAATTTAACCAATATCATACGTAATCACTTATCAGATAATTTATTATGACTCAAGCATGGTACTTTGTCTGGTAAGGTGTTACACTCTGCACCTTCATACATTCCTTTTTGTGATGAACTATGTCAATTTAAGTTTGTATTTAGTATCTAGTACTTGGGTCATGGCTCGTCCATGAGCCTCCCTCGATGTAATGTTATATATATATATATATATATATATATATATATATATATATATATATATATATATATATATATCTATATGTAATGCAATGAATTTGTGAATTACTATTTATTTACCTTTCTCATAATTTATGATATTGTGTTTCGGGCTCTCTCGCAATACGCTATTTTATATCTATCTTTCCGCTTAAGGCTTTACTTTCTAAAACGCTACGAAACAACGACGTATATATATTTCAAAAAAAATTTTACCATATTTTTCGCGTAACTTAATTTATAAATGAAGTTTAGTTTTCTATGAGCATAAGTAACAATTAATAAAATGCTATAATACAACTTAAGCATAGTATGGGTTTATT
This sequence comes from Pterocarpus santalinus, assembly GCA_031439595.1. NCBI lineage: Eukaryota > Viridiplantae > Streptophyta > Magnoliopsida > Fabales > Fabaceae > Pterocarpus > Pterocarpus santalinus. The sequence continues at coordinate 40,976,706 of CM062523.1, read as the reverse complement.
AGGATGTTACATGAATCCTCCTCCATTTGCATCTCAAGCAAAACCTCCATGCTGGCAGAGAAATAACTAGACTCCACTACATGCAAGACCAAGTTTGGTGAACTCCCCTCAAAGTGGTTAGTCTCCATCGAAGAAGCAGCAGGAGCAGGCTCTAGGAAGTACGGTGGATGAGTAAGATGACGGAAAATCAATATACGAACGACGAAACTCGAAGTGCCAGCTAACCATTGGAACACTAAATGGGCGGTAGAAGAAGAAGTACAGCCTAAAGTTACTATGAGCTACTAGAACTAGTGAGTCTAGGATAGGTTAATAGTGGCAAGTCCACTCAAGCACCTCTAAGAAGGTCACCACAGTCACCATATGCTATGTCTGAGGATGACATGGAAACACACAGGGATGAGAAATAAAGTATTTCTCAGTGGGGATTCCAAACTAAACATATAACTAACATTGTCATCACCTCAGCCACTTCGATTTATTTAATAAAGTTAGCAAATATGCTTGAAAAGAATAAAGATTCATATTAGTAATTTCAAAATCATAAACTCCAAAGTGGGTTTATTTTATTCAATCACTTACATCAAGACTCTAAAACATAATAGCATTCATAACACACTAAATCATCACCTTATTATCATCATGCAATGAATGCCATGCAAATCTTGTGGATGAATGCTTATGCACTTTATTCTTTGTTCTTAAGACTTCCTTTATCATGTGCGCTTATTATTAGACTGTCCTAGGATGTGAACTCACTCTATGACTATTGTCACACATTACTATCTAAATCAAACTTTAGCTAACAAGGGGATCTACCTCTATAAGTGGAGGGATTTATTCGACCACTGCCTTCAAAGTAGAAGGGTATCTTGGTGGATTACCTTCCCTTATGGAAAGATCATGACCGATTATCTTATCTTTGTGGATCACTTTCCTTTACCAAAGGATCTCTTCCAAGTCTTAATTAAGATTGTCTTCCCTTACCGAAGGGTGATATTTGAGTATATTGTTTTTGTGGATCACCTTCCTTTACCAAAGGATCATTTCCGAGTTTAGGATTGCCTTCTGTTACTGAAGGGTCATTACCAAGTTTTGATTAGGATCGCCTTCCCTTACCAAAGAGTCATATCCAATTATCTTGTCTTTGTGGATTACCTTCCCTTACCGAAGGATCACTTCTGAGTTTAGGATCATCTTCCCTTACCGAAGGGTCATTTCCAAGTCTTAATTAGAGAAATTGGAGTGTTACATTGACATGTAATATTCTTTAAAATAGAGTTCATGATTCATGGTACAATCTTTTCTAATCTCATGCACTAATGCATTATGATGCAACTCATAAAAACTTCCTAGCAAAAATCTAGCAGCATAACGGCTGTACTAGGAGAAATCCAAAAATTGAAATGCTAATAAATAGCTAGCAAATTCCAATACATTCTTTGTAAAAACTAAATCCACCATCATCATAAGCCCCCCCCCCCCACCATCATACTTCCATTATAAGTGGTTTCCCACCATCATACTTCAAATCTTAAATATATGCATAGAAAACACTAGAATGGATTCACAACACTTTCTATTGAGAAGCACTTGGCTTTCAATTAGAGTTTTGATTAAAGGAAGTTACTTCCAATTAATTGGTACCTTTGACATCACTAAGTTTAAGTTTCAAATCTTTAACTTGTGCCAAAGGAATGGTACAACATCCTCATTATCCTAGTCATCATAACATGCCATTTTCTTGACATAAATACCTTAAAACCAACTCCAAACCTTCTTAAACTTACCCCACCTTCTCCTATATGGTCCAAGGAACTTAAATTTACCATAATAACTCTAAATACTGAATTAAAACATGGTTTTAGCTACCCCTTAAGTATAAGGCCGAAAATAGGTTTATAAGCTAAGAGATCTAACTAGTTAACCCCCAATTCTCCCATAATTCACCTTAAATCATTTCTACTCATTTAAGGACATTTATAAGGTCTATATGACTCAAATGTTCAAGCCTAAAATCAGTTCTGCTATCCATTGAGGGATAGGAACCGAAATTCACCCTTCTAGTGGCTTACTAGAACTAGTTTTGGTCCAAAATTGTTTCTACTCATCCTTCCACCAAACCAACTACTCAAGGGTAGTTTTAGACTCCATATATCATGTACTTCAAGGGGTAAAATCAATTTGTATTTATTCCATTGGTAAGATAATTAATTCTCCATCTTTCTAGGTTGCTAGTGTAGGATTTAACTACCCTTTTTGTAACAAAGCTCATGATAACGATCCTACAAGTTTGGGATTACAATTGCACTTATTTAGGAACAACTAAATTATTCAAACTCATAAGAACCTCAATATCACATTAAATCTTGGGGATTCAAGTCTCAACCCCAAAAATCCTATTCTAACTAGTTTATGGCATAACTCAATTAATTGCTCTCCTGATGGTTCCACTTCACAAAAACCATTTTAGAACACTTATCTAAGCTAACATAAGCTAAGTCTAAGCTCTAAACATACCATAATGTTCAACTCTTTGAACCCTAGAATAGTGACCCAAGCCCCAAATCACATATTTCTTCACCAATAACAGCATAGTGTTAGAGATCCCTACATATACTTCCAAGCTTGAAAATTCCTTCAAGATTTTGAGTTACACCCTTCAAGATCCACCAATCAAGAGAAGAATATCTTCCCTCTTCTAGGTGAAACAGTCATGGCCTTCCAAGGGAAAGAGGAGAGGAGTTTTGCTTCTTGGTTGGTGAGGAAGAGAAGAAATGGGAAGAAGAAGAGATCTTGAGATTTGGGGCAGATATGTGAAGTTTGTGGAGTTGAAGAGAAGAAATGGAGAGGGCTTGGGGAGGTAGAAGCTACTATATTAGAGAGGAAGTAAGGGACGGTGTATTGTATTTTGAGTTGTGTTGGAGACAGTTTAAGTGTTTAA